>JAZAYU010000001.1:10344876-11711251 GCA_038501625.1 Corbicula japonica
TACTTTGGCTGCTGGGAAAAGTATGCTGCTGGAATACTTTGGCTGCTGAGCTGCTGTGGCGGCTGAGAGAAGTTGGCTGCTGGGCTGCTGTGGCGGCTGGCATACTTTGGCTGCTGGGAAAAGTTGGCTGCTGGAATACTTTGGCTGCTGAGCTGCTGTGGCGGTTGGGAAAAGTTGGCTGCTGGGCTGCTGTGGCGGCTGGGATACTTTGGCTCCTGGGCAATGTTGGCTGCTGGAATACTTTGGCTGCTGAGCTGCTCTGGCGGCTGAGAAAAGTTGGCTGCTGGGCTGCTGTTGCGGCTGGGATACTTTGGCTGCTGGGAAAAGTTGGCTGCTGGAATACTTTGGCTGCTGAGCTGCTGTGGCGGCTGGGAAAAGTTGGCTGCTGGGCTGCTGTGGCGGCTGAGATACTTTTGCTGCTGGGAAAAGTTTGCTGCTGGAATACCTACGCTGCTGAACTGCTGTGGCGACTGGGATACTTTAGCGGCTGGGATGCTGTCGCTTAATTGAAGTTAAATAATGCTTTAAAAAATTTTTCACGTGAGACTTCGATTTGGTAGCCTAGTATCCTGGCAGTCAAGCAGCCTAGCAGCCGGAAAGCGAGAAGTTTAAGACTTAACGTAGGTAATGTTATAACGTTATTTTATATTATCATATCATTAAATTAACGCATTTCTTTCGATATTTTATGTTCTCGTACATTTTTAAGAAAATTAAGTTAATTGAAATTAAAAAAATATGAAATACACGTTAAAAAAACCAAGAAATTTGCTGATTTGGTTTTAAACGCATTATTACGTCAGTTTCATTCAGAAGGAAGACTTCGATTTGGCAGCCTAACAGCGGAGTAGACTGGCAGCCTAGCAGCCTAGCTGTTTGGCAGCGAGAAGTTTAAAACTTCACGTAGGTGATGTTATAATATATTTGTCAGTCTATCATCCTAGAAGCAGATGGTTCAGACTTAAAATCATCATGCCATCATTAAAAAAACATGTACTTTACCGGTATTTCATGCTCTTTTATTTTTCAGAAATAAAATGCGAGATTTGAAAAAAAAATTAGTACAAGCCATGTTGACATTCGCGCCACAACCAAAAGAACATAGTAAAATGAGCGAAGGCAGTTTACGGGCTATAGCGAACGCATATGAAATGTGTCTGTGTGAAGTCGGAAGAGCAACAGATGAGTTCCAGGAGAATGTAGAAAAAATAGTGGGTGTATTTGATTTGTCGATGTCAGATTAGAACTATTTGAACAAGAAAAATTTTATAATTGAATCGAAAACACCTAAAAGTGAAAGAAAAATACTAAATTAACGATATTTGTGTTTAACTCGAGTTCATAAAAATGTATAAATTTCCCAACTACGAGAAGACAAAAGCGTCAATACAAGTTAGAACAGTAAAGAAAAATAGTTTAACCTTAAAAATCCCTAAAATTCTATTTGCAATCAAACACAAAAAAGAATCATCGCAAAACAAATACAATTTAAATACCCAAATGATTAAGAAGATACTGACAACAATATGTAATGTCCTTTTATTTCTCATAAACAAATTTCTTTTCTTTTTAAATTCTTTTCTCGCATTATAACAACTTTGGTCAAACCATTTTGCCTTTATATTTACTTGTTTGTTATTGTGAGTATATGTATTATTGGAGTTGCCTTTGGCGTTGTCTGTGATATGCAGGATTTTTATTCTAAGATCCCCTGTCAAAGTTCTTTTCTGTTTAGTTTCGCCCATTGTTTTCTCGTTTAGGGCAAACCCATTTTTTCATTCTTTCTGGGGACCATACGCCGCTGAACATGGAATGTTATTAATCTGAAAATACCGCATTGAAGGTTCCATGTCCGCCGCCATATGCACACCATCGTTTGGGATGGTCAAAATTGTACTGTTTATTGGTGTAAATATTGAATTGCGCTCAACCCGGGGCTATGCGGCGTGGGCAGTAATATGCATATCCATTACTGTCCATGAACAGGCTCAATCAAACCGAGCCTGCAATATCTTCAAATTTGTCGTGTTCGATGGCTTTCAAAGTTCCCTTTTCATCTATTGTAAAAGCTTATTTATTTCATACTACTTTTACTACAACTTTGAAACTTTTTACACTTCTATAGTATCATACCTCAGGTTGATGTTCAAAGGCCAATAACTCCATCTTGGTTTTTTATTTAATTTTGGCCCTTTTCACTTTTTGGACTTAGAAATTATTGTTAAAGTTTTCTTGTATTATGCTATAGCAAAGATATAATACAGATTACCTTATCATACTTTGGTGGGAAGTGTTGAGTAGTTGTGTGGAGGGGGGGGGGGGGGGGGGGGGGGGGGGTAGAGGGGGTGCAGGAACACGGGTATCTTGGTGCGGTACCTTCACCCCCCTCCCCCCCCACACACACACTCCATTTTTTGTTTAATGTTTCATTTTATTTCTTTCGAAACTCAAACCAACAAACTTTTTGTTGTTGCTGCATGAGGTGGGGATCAGGTGCTTATCCTTCACCGCTTCACCTACCATCACCTGTTCTCTTGTTTTACTTTACTTTTTCCACTCTTTCAAACCTTGCACCAGTATTTTGTTTTGTCATATTATTTATTTATATGGCTATAGCAAAAAGGTTTAAAGCCAGGGACACTTATTTAATTATATAAGAAGTTTTGAGCGGCTAAGGAGGGTTAAATGGGGTCGTGGTTATCAGTTTGGGTCACCTCATTCGAATAACTTTATTGTAACTTAATAATCATTTTTTAAGTTCTTCACTAAAACCAGCCATTGTTTTTATTGTTAGTAGGTGTGGTTGGGATTGAGGTCCCAATCCACTCCCTCCTCACTTAATTATTTTATGACTTTTTTAGTTTTTCTTTAAACACTCTCATCAAATATGACTTTTGTTAGGGTGGGTGTGGAAATATCAGATTGAACACCTGACTCACTATCCAGTTGAAATGAAGCCCACTTTTAAGACGTATTTTATTTCTGACTATTCGAGTAGTCGAGCGTACAGACATTTCCGACTGACTATTGTTTTATTTGCAAGAAATGAATTTCTGAGTTTAAGCCGCTTTGATCGCAAACGCGTACCACAATACCGTGGGTGGTGTTGGAGATTTCAACATATTGAATTCATTTTTGCCAACTGTAAGCTGAAACTTGTTTGGTAGATATATCGCAAACATATTATTGAATTAAACAAAACCAGAAAATATAAGATATTATTGGGGTTTAACTTGTAAAAAAATTACTGATCTCTAACCTACCAGAGCCTAATTAAAACGCGGTATCGCAAATACGGTGCCATAAATATTCATCTGACAATCCGGCACTAGTCCGCCTCTATCAAACAAGATGCAGGCATAAAATTTCGCTTCCTTTCATGGCATGTTATCACTGCAAGCAAGCCACAAACGGGCCGATTTTAAAGGTTAAGAGGCACCGAGATGAAGAGTAAATTATTCATATATTCAAAAGGACTTCATTCCAATGGACCACGTAGGTATACTGCTTTTTTCGGCGTTAGCTGTCTAAGCTCACTTTTGAGCTAGTTTTTCGACCAATGAAATGTTATAAATTATACTAGTATTCTAATTTTATGCAGCGGAAAAATGAAAAAAAAAACTATTTTGATTGGTAGCTATTTACACCAGAGAGGCATCTAGCCTAAATACTTACACAAAATATAAAAATCGTTACGGTAATCGTAAACAACACCCGCTATAATCAATCGAAGTATTTACCTGGCACTTACATGTTCGAGCATTTTCGTTTATAAAAGCGATAATTGTACTGGAGAAAAACATATTTACGATTTAAGTAACCAGTTAAGTCAATTTTGATGGCTTAAATACAATTTTATATAGAATATTCTTGGGTGTCAGGTAAACACTTGCGTACAACACACAGTGTAAAACAAAAGAGAAGTGTATATATTTCTAGTTCTTACTGGTCCTTTTTAGTTCCTTTGATACTGATTGTTAATTTCAAGTGCATAATTTAAGTCCTGTGTAATGCAGTGGCTAACTCTGTCGCCTCTAAAGCGGAGGCCCCGGGTTCAATACTCAGGAGCGACACTTTTCTTTAAAGTTAATTTACGTAAAAGTTGGTAGATTTCGCTCTTGTAACAAGCTGTTATTATTTATATTTATTGAATTTCAAGAACATTTATTCATCTTGAGTTCTAACTCTACAAGAGGTATTTTATTGAAACTGAATAAATGTAGATCAAGACTTAATGTAAGAAATTGCTTCTTTAATCGACTTATTATCACCGTATGAAATTGTTGCAACAGCTTCAACATTTTGTTTGAAAGACGCAATGAATTTATGAGTTGTCATGATCCGGTCGCTTAATCTCTAGGTCATACTAAGAAGGCAGGGAGGGTTCGTCAACAGCTATAACAAGTAAAATAAAATAACTTAACTGTGTCTCTTTCTTTCTAATATACATGCATTTATGAATCTTTTCCATCAACGCCGTTTATCTTTTTAAAAGATATTTCATGTTTTATCTAATACTACCTAAAATTGTGGCTCAGAATTTCATTTCGGTTTCAAATGTGTTTTCTTTACAGGTCGAAGGAATTGTATATAACTTTACGATCATATTTAACTCACAGAGCCCAAAAAGGATAAATCACTTCCGGCACTCTTGAAGGTCAAATATTCGAGGCACCATTTTGGTGTACGCTCCTTTAACGATTAAACTTTGAAGGATTTGTAGAAAAATTGCTAAAAATGTTTAACTCGCTAAGATGATGTGCAGAAGGCACGGTACAGCTCGCCACCTCGTGATTAAGGTCTGTCTTTAAAGTGCACACTTTCTTTTCTGGCGTCACACACGGTGCAATATTATAGCAATGATATATATTGTATATTTATTCCATGTCGTGAACTATTTATTGTAAAAAAATATGTGTTCAGTGCGAACAAATATCCATTCAATATCTTAATATATTATTAAATCCCCTAAACATATTTTTGTAGATATAAAATATGTGTGTATGAACAAAAATATTTTGTAAAACAAATTATTTTTCGAAGATGACCAAATATTTATAAAATAAATTTAATTTATTAATATATTTATTCAATCCCCCAAATAATGATGCTTATCAAAACTATTTGTTTATCGAAAACAAAAATATTTATTTATTGTTATATATCATCATTCAATATTTCCAATACTAGTATATTTATTCTATCTTTTAAAAATAATTGTTCAATAATTTGCATGGTAGGAAATTTGTGTTTATTTTTACAAAGGTTTTCAATGGCTGACTTCAAACGATATGGCGGCGCACACGTAAGGTTATACCGATAATATGGGCCTGGTTTTAGAAAACAACAACAACAAAACAAAAACGAAACACATTTAGATCGTTATACCGAAATTTTTTATTTACATCTTTATTATACAAAGGGTGCACAGCAGCTATTAATCCAACCAATATCCCGTAAGGTTTAATAGGCGTACCGCGTACTGTACCGCACCGCCCCGAATCTATGAAAACAAAGCTGGACAAGCTAGAAGGTCAACCATACAAAGGCATACAAAGGCCGAAGGAAATCAGGGACGCAAGAAATATATTATGGCCCATCATGAAACAAAAAGAACGCCAGGGAAAGGACGTACAACTAAGAAGAGATAAGCTATACGTGGACAAAGCTTTATACGACCCGAGCAAAGAGCAAAACAGCGGAGCGGGTAACCATGGCGAAGCAACCAACTGAGAATGTCAAGAGGCCTTACGTTCATTAACATGGAATGTTACCGGTCTGGCACGTAAATTAGCCGACCCTGACTTTTTTAACATTGTTTGTAAATATGACGTTATATGTTTCACTGAAACATGGATTCATAAAAATACTTAATTTAACCTGAAAATAGAAAACTACACATGTGACCATTTATTTGGCAATAAGTCTATTAATCAGAAAAAAGACGGTATGGTGGAGGAATATCGATCTACTATAAAACAAAACTAAAGGATAAAATTAAGGTAATTGAAAAACAGCAGTGTGGTATTATCTGGGTACAGTTTTGTAAAGATTTATTCTATTTTCAAGAAGATGTCTATTTCTGTTTTGTTTATTTACCACCACATAATTCTACTGTACTTAACAAATTCGATATCGATTTTTATGAAGAAATTGAATTAGTCATCGAAAACTATAAAGGATCTGGTAAAATTATGATATCCGGAGATTTGAATAGTAGAACCTGAAATTTTTAAGACTTTATTGAATATGATAGGTTTTTAAATGATGAATTATTGTTATATCAACATGATATTCCAACCATTCCAACCCGAGTAGACAAAGATAAAATGTTTGACTTACAAGGTAAAAAATTGCTATCTTAATGTTCAGCTACCAATTTAATAATAATTGCAAACGGAAGACTTTTGGCAGACGGACACGTAGGCGAATAAACGTTTCATAGCAGTAAGGGCTCAAGCACAGTAGATTATTTGTTACTATCTTACGACGACTTTTTTTGTTGTTACATACTTCACTCCGCATTAACCATTCATATTGGAAGAAAACCAACGCCTACAGGGCCACGTGATGCCGAAAGTAGTCCCGATCAATGAATTAAATGGGATGACTCGCGCATAAATTCGTTTAGGGCGGGGTTATTAAACAAAAGTATTAAGCTGGACGCCTTGGCAAATACGGTTAGCTATCAAAAGATAAATAATACGGTGACATTATTTACTAACCTCATCAATGAAAACGGGATGAAAGTCTTTGGTTGTACAAAAATTTACAACTCCAATAATACATATACTCACAATAACAAACAAGTAAATATAAAGGCAAAATGGTTTGACCAAAGTTGTTATAATGCGAGAAAAGAATTTAAAAAGAAAAGAAATTTGTTTATATGAGAAATAAAAGGACCTTACATATTGTTGTCAGTGTCTTCTTAATCATTTGGGTATTTAAATTGTATTTGTTTTGCGATGATTCTTTTTTGTGTTTGATTGCAAATAGAATTTTAGGGATTTTTAAGGTTAAACTATTTTTCTTTACTGTTCTAACTTGTATTGGCGCTTTTGTCTTCTCGTAGTTGGGAAATTTATACACTTTTATGAAATCGAGTCAAATATCGTTGATTTAATATTTTTCTTTCACTTTAAGGTGTTTTTCGATTCTATTAAAAAAATTTTCTTTTTCAAATAGTTCTAATCTGACATCAACAAATCAAATACACCCACTATTTTTTCTACATTCTCCTGGAACTCATCTGTTGCTCTTCCAACTTCACACAGACACATTTCATATGCGTTCGCTATAGCCCGTAAATTGCCTTCGCTCATTTTACTATGTTCTTTTGGTTGTGGCGCGAATGTCAACATGGCTTGTACTAATTTTTTTTTCAAATCTCGCATTTTATTTCTGAAAAATAAAAGAGCATGAAATACCGGTAAAGTACATGTCTTTTTTTTAATGATGGCATGATGATTTTAAGTCTGAACCATCTGCTTCTAGGATGATAGACTGACAAATATATTATAACATCACCTACGTGAAGTTTTAAACTTCTCGCTGCCAAACAGCTAGGCTGCTAGGCTGCCAGTCTACTCCGCTGTTAGTCTGCCAAATCGAAGTCTTCCTTTTGAATGAAAATGACGTCATAATTCGTTTAATAGCAAATCAGCAAATTTCTTGTTTTTTTTAACGTGTATTTCATTTTTTTTTAAATTTCAATTAACTTAATTTTCTAAAAAATGTACGAGAACATGAAATATCGAAAGAAATGCATTAATGTAATGATATGATAATATAAAATAACGTTATAACATTACCTACGTTAAGTCTTAAACTTCTCGCTTTCCGGCTGCTAGGCTGCTTGACTGCCAGGATACAAGGCTACCAAATCGAAGTCTCAGACGTGAGAAATTTTAAAAAGCATTATTTAACATCAATTAAGAGACAGCATCCCAGCCGCTAAAGTATCCCAGCCGCCAGAGCACCTCAGCAGCGTAAGTATTCCAGAAGCCAACTTTTCCCAGCAGCCAAATTATCCCAGCCGCCACAGCAGCCCAGCAGCCAACTTTTCCCAGCCGCCACAGCAGCTCAGCAGCCAAAGTATTCCAGCAGCCAACTTTTCCCACCAGCCAAGGTATCCCAGCCGTCACAAAAGATCAGCAGCCAACTTTTCCCAGCCGCCACAGCAGCTCAGCAGCCGAAGTATTCCAGCAGCCAACTTTTCCTAGCAGCCAAAGTATCCCAGCCGCTACAGCAGCCCAGCAGCCAACGTTTCCCAGGCGCCACAGCAGCTCAGCAGCCAAAGTATTCCAGCAGCCAACTTTTCCCAGCAGCCAAGGTATCCCAGCCGCCACAACAGCCCAGCAGCCAACTTTTCCCAGCCGCCACAGCAGCTCAGCAGCCAAAGTATTCCAGCAGCTAACTTTTCCCAGCAGCCAAATTATCCCAGCCGCCACAGCAGCCCAGCAGCCAACTTTTCCTTGTCGCCACAGCAGCGCAGCAGCCATATTCCAGCAGCCAACTTTTCCCAGCAGCCAAAGTATCCCAGCCGCCACAGCAGCCCAGCAGCCACCTTTTCCTAGCCGCCACAGAAGCGCAGCAGCCAAAGTATTCCAGCAGCCAACTTTTCCCAGCAGCAAAAGTATCCCAGCCGCCACAGCAGCCCAGCAGCCAATTTTTCTCAGCAGCCACAGCAGCTCAGCAGCCAAAGTATTCCAGCAGCCATCTTTCCCCAGCCGCCACAGCAGCCCAGCAGCCAACTTTTCCTAGCCGCCACAGAAGCGCAGCAGCCAAAGTATTCCAGCAGCCAACTTTTCCCAGCAGCAAAAGTATCCCAGCCGCCACAGCTGCCCAGCAGCCAATTTTTCTCAGCAGCCACAGCAGCTCAGCAGCCAAAGTATTCCAGCAGCCATCTTTCCCCAGCCGCCACAGCAGCCCAGCAGCCAACTTTTCCCAGCAGCCACAGCAGCTCAGCAGCCAAAGTATTCCAGCAGCCAACTTTTCCCAGCAGCCAAAGTATTCTAGCCGCCACAGCAGCCCAGCAGCCCAGCAGCCAACTTTTCCCAGCCGCCACAGCAGCCCAGCAGGCAACTTTTCCCAGCCGCCACAGCAGCTCAGCAGCCAAAGTATTCTAGCAGCCAACTTTTCCCAGCAGCCAAAATATCCCAGCCGCCACAGCAGCTCAGCAGCCAACTTTTCCCAGCCGCCACAGCAGCTCAGCAGCCAAAGTTTTCCAGCAGCTAATTTTTCCCAGCAGCCAAAGTATCCCAGCCGCCACAGCAGCTCAGCAGCCAACTTTTCCCAGCCGCCACAGCAGCTCAACAGCCAAAGTATTCCAGCAGCCAACTTTTTCCAGCAGCCAAGGTATCCCAGCCGCCACAACAGCCCTGCAGCCAACTTTTCCCAGCCGCCACAGCAGCTCAGCATCCAAAGTATTCCAGCAGCCAACTTTTCCCAGCAGCCAAAGTATCCCAGCCGCCACAGCAGCCCAGCAGCCAACTTTTCCCAGCCGCCAAAGAAGCTCAGCAGCCAAAGTATTCCAGCAGCCAACTTTTCCCAGCAGCCAAAGTATCCCAGCCGCCACAACAGCCCAGCAGCCAACTTTTCCCAGCCGCCACAGCAGCTCAGCATCCAAAGTATTCCAGCAGCCAACTTTTCCAAGCAGCCAAAGTATCCTAGCCACCACAACAGCCCAGCAGCCAACTTTTCCCAGCCGCAACAATAGCCCAGCAGCCAACTTTTCCCAGCCGCCACAGCAGCTCAGCAGCCGAAGTATTCCAGCAGCCAACTTTTCCCAGCAGCCAAAGTATCCCAGCCGCCACAGCAGCCCAGCAGCCAACTTTTCCTAGCCGCCACAGCAGCGCAGCAGCAAAAGTATTCCAGCTGTCAACTTTTCCCAGCAGCCAAAGTATCCCAGCCGCCACAGCAGCCCAGCAGCCAACTTTTCCCAGCCGCCACAGCAGCTCAGCAGCCAAAGTATTCCAGCAGCGAACTTTTCCCAGCAGCCAAGGTATCCCAGCCGCCACAGCAGCCCAGCAGCCAACTTTTCTCAGCAGCCACAGCAGCTCAGCAGCCAAAGTATTCCAGCAGCCAACTTTTCCCAGCAGCCAAAGTATCCCAGCCGCCACAGCAGCCCAGCAGCCAACTTTTCCCAGCCGCCAAAGTATCACAGCAGCCAAAGTATCTGCTAGGCTGTTGGGCGGCCAACTTTACGCTGCCAGGCTGCTAGGCTGCTCGGCGGCCAACTTCACGCTGCTAGGCTGCTTGGTGGCCAACTTCACGCTGCCAGGCTGCTAGGCTGCTTGGCGGCCAACTTCACGCTGCCAGGCTGCTAGGCTGCTAGGCGGCCAACTTGACGAACATAAGAAGGGAGTCTTTCTCGAATTTCTTTAAACCCCTAACATTATTTCGACGAATCACCAACAACATATACCTGGTACAGATATGGGATTTTGATATATCTAGATATATGGATTCATAGTTATGATGTAAACGTTTTTATTAAGATTGTGCTTGGTAAATAATACGTTAATTCGACTTAAGATGAAGACAAATTTCTTCACAGGCTTTCAATTAGTATTCTCATAAAAGTTTTGCCAGTTTTTTGCCATTTGCAATATTTGTCCCTCAGTAAATATCCTAACAGGACCAATTTATAGCTCAGCAACTGATATTTTACTTCTGTTTCTTTATCGAGAGTTATTTCTTATTGATAAAACGATAATAATATGGTTGAAACATTTCTAGTTTCCCTTAATACATTGTGGGTTTTCTTCTTTTCTGTTTCAGGGGTCGTATCGATTCAGATGAAAGACAGTAGAGTCCTACTATTTGTTTAATATATGCTCCAAACTGGTCAAAACCGGAAGATTTATTGTAGGAAATGGGTAAGTAGTTAATACAAGTGCTTTAATAACTTTCACAAGATTTGGAACTCCAAAAATTTGGTTCGGTGTTACCATATTATTGTATTGTGCCAGTAAACTTTAATTAAAGTTTAAATGAGGCAATGATTATTGATACTTTTCTATAGTATAGTACGCTATAACTACTGCTACTGTATTACCCCGGTGTACCGCTTTATCAGATCAGAAAATTGTCACAATTGTCTTCACTATACAACAAGCTGCATCAAACAAATCTGCATTTTAAATACAATCATCATTGTAAAATATAGGCGTTTCTTTATAAGTAACTTGTTAGGAGAACGTATGATCCGCTACACTACGGGTTATATTAGAAAACGACTTAACAACAGAATCAACAGATTCCTCTCTGTTTAAACAGAATCAGTTTGTCAAAAAATATGATTAGCAGAAATTCCTACTTCTTGTTCCCCTTCTTCGTCAGCAGGACCTATTTTTAAAATGTTTTTTTCTACTGTTTGTTTAATTTCCATGATCCATGATTTTCACTGTTTACATTGTATCTATATTGAAGCTTTCAGTTCGGCTTTTCTCCTCATCATAATCACTTAAGGGCTTACTAAAGTCGTCTTTGCACTGTTATAGATAGTAACTTTATCTTATTTCTTTGCATAAGTGGACTTCAAAGATTGTGAAATCGTAAAGTTTTGGAGAAATTGAGAAATCAGGAAATCGTGAAATTTTGGAGAGAAATCGTGAAATCACGAAATCGTGAAATCGTGAAATCATGAAATCGTAAAATCATGAAATCGTGAAATCATGAAATCGTGACATAGTGAAGTTTTGGAGAGAAATCATGAAACCGTGAAATCATGAAATCGGGAAATAGTAAAGATTTTGAAAGAAATCGTAAAATCAGCAAATTTTGAAATCACGAAAACGTGAAATCGTGAAGTTTTGTAGAGAAATCGTGAAATCACGAAAACTTCACAATTTCAAGATTTCATGATTTCACGATTTTATGATTTCCGATTTCTTTCAAAAACTTCACAATTTCACGATTTCCTGATTTCACGATTTCATGATTTCAAGATTTTTTTCGAAAATTTCACAATTTCACGATTTCATAATTTCACGATTTCTCTCCAAAACTTCACAACTTCACGATTCATGATTTCACAATTTCACTTCAAAATTTCGTAATTTCTCGATTTCACGATTTCTCTTCAGAATTTCACGATTTCATGATTTCACAATTTCACGATTCTTCCTCGTTTTGAAATCGTGAAATCGTGAAGTTGAAATGTCACCACCGGTCTTTCGTAGAGCTTAACCCGACAACTCCGATTTCGCAGAGGCAAAAATGAAACTTGTTAATTGAAAATCTTTATTAAATGACTGTGCTTGTGATTTCATTTTTACCAAAGCGTATTTTATAAATAACAAAAGGACAATTAACTCAACATGTAAATTGTGATGACTTCAGCGCTATAATAACAATTAAAATTAAATACCCTAATTGAAACTCTCACTGCAAGAAAACATACTTTTTGAACGCCTTACATTACGCACGCTGTTTTGATACTGTAAGCTTTAACAATATTATTTAAACTTACTTTTTTGACGTAACTATCCCTGGCCGATGAATAGCGAAATTATGAATCACATATGGAACTTTAATCGACTACATTTTAATTTTGGATTTCGTATTTGCTGTTTTACTATAGGTATCAAGATATCCAGATACGCCGTGTTGTTCCTCATTCTCCAGATGTTATTCGAAGGATGCCAAGGTAACTTGATTGTGATGACGCCGTTCAAATGGATTTAACATTTGAATGACATCCGATTTAGTGTTGAAAAATAAAAATTATATCGAAAGAAGGTTTGCAGGATTTTTGTTATTAATTGTAACGAAAAAAATACATCGATAGTTTGTTAAGACTCTATTCTTCATCATTCTAATTTTTATAAGGAGGTAGTGATATATGCGGCTGACTCTTTGGATTCTTTTTTACAATATGGATTTAATTGAAACTTACATTATCTACAAAGTGTCAGATCTATTTCTAGGAGATGACGACTGCAGGGAGAAAAGCTGCGCTTGTCGACACGACAAATTCACAAATATTTCAGGAAAAAATGTGTGTGATGGTTGTATTGACGGTTATACAGGGGACATATGCGATGACACGTGCCCTTCCACTTGTCTGAATTGCTCTCAGAATTTTTATCATCGACATAATCCTGAGCGTATTTGCTATAGTTGCAAAAGTGGATATTATAGCGGGATATACAAGACTGACAGACGAGAATACAGTTTTAGTGATTGCGGAAAAACATGTAAAAAAGGATGCGAAGTATGTACATCGCAATACGATTGTAACAAATGTAAAATAAAATATTACATGCGTGGTGAAAATGAATGCAAAAAATGCCCTGAGTTATGTGACATTTGTCGGTCAGATACAGACTGCGATAAATGCCAAGAAGGCTTTTTCTGGAACAGTCCGTATTGTCAGCAATGCAAACTTCATTGTAAACGTTGTTCTTCAAAGACCGAGTGCAGTGAATGCATCGCTCAGTTTTATTTGGATGGCAACGACTGTACCAAATGCCCGTCTGGTTGTTTATCCTGTAATTCCTCTGACTATTGCCATTCCTGTGAGGACAAGTATTACCTTAGAGATAATCAGTGCGAGTGTACTGAGAATTGCAGAAGATGTTCATTCAGTTCACTTGATAATTATATTTGCCAGGAATGTCGCCAAGGGTATTATGAATTACAAGGCGAATGTCATAGTTGCAGCAAGGGATGTATCGAATGCACTTCAGAAACCATGTGTTCCAAATGTGAGGGGGAGTACCGCTTGGCATTAGGAATTTGTTATTTATGCCCGACAGAATGCACTTCGTGTTCGTCTGATAACTTTTGTACTGAATGTCATGACGGATACTATAGAGAAAATGGCAAGTGTTTACGGTGTCAGGAAACATGCACAGTCTGTACCACAAAAGAACTTTGCACACAATGCACAGTTGGGTTTTACGGCAGTAATTGTGCTTCGAAGTGTCCTGATAATTGTCATAATGATGTATGCGATAAATTGTCCGGGAAATGCATAAGTTGCAAGGAAACATATCACAAATATGAAAGTCGCGTTTGTATAAAATGTCCAGATCATTGTCTTGCATGTGATTCGCAGACTTCTTGCTTATCATGTGTCGATGGATTCAAAGGAAAAATTTGTGATGAAAATTGTACCAGTTGTGCCCCCGAAACTAAATGTGATAAATCGAATGGTTATTGTTTTGAAAACTGTAAGGATGGCTTCAGCGGAGACAAATGTGATTTTCTATGCGATTCAAAATGCTTGTCATGCGACCGTAAAAATCCGACAGAATGCAAAGTGTGTGCACTCAACAGGTTCGGTAAATTGTGCAACGAACATTGTTCGACACGTTGTTTAAACGGTGCCTGTGATAACGCATATGGTTTCTGTTTAGAAGGTTGTGTAGATGGGTCCTGGGGAAATTCATGTGAAAGAGACTGTCCAATACATTGCGAAAATAATGTGTGTGACAGGGCTAACGGATCTTGTACTATGGGCTGTTCGGAAAACTATTCAGGAAGCAATTGTTCATGCTTTAAACAATGCACTTGCGATTCAGTGGACAACTGCACAGCTTGCAACTTTGGAGACGTCTGCGAAAAATTCTGCAGCGAGGGCTGTTCTACGGAGCACTGTAATCGGACTTCTGGAGAATGTTTTGCTGAATGCTTGGCAGGATATAAGGGAAGGTTATGCACGAAAGGTAAATGCTTACCTTACATTAACTGTTTTCTGTTATCCGTAATACGTTATTTAAGAATTTAACTTGTATACTTTATATTATACCGTAAAGCAAAGTTCAACTGCTTTTGGACCTTAAAATCATCTCTTTAAGATGCTTTCTCTTCAACTATTATAAAAATGTTATCCAGTCCAACAAAAATTTTTAATAGCTCCGATAGTTTATTGAAATAAAAATGTAATGATTTATTTAAAATGTCAACTAAATAACCAGCATAAAGCTTACCTTTATTCTCAATTCATTCATCACGTCCACGTTCTTTGCTTTATTATTTTCGCATATAATTCAGATGATGAACCTGTGCATTGTAAATGTAATGCATAATAGTCAATATCTTTATTTTCTGTCTAGAATGACTCTGTAATAGGATTGCCTATTTAAATAAGATACTGATACATGCATGGCTTTGAAAGGATCAATATATATTTGCTACATGAGAAGCTAAACACATGTCTGAAAGAGATAAAAGCGAGCTTAAATTATATTTTAAGTCAGTTGTTCAATGCCTATTATATGTATATATTTATAATAAAATAATCTTAAATAATAAGGAATAGCAGGTAAAACTTTAACAAGTATTATTGAACTGGTTCTATTATAAATTTATTACTTTCAGCCGATTTATTAAAAGGTCTGTTTTTTTCATACTGAATCTAGCATTATTTACTTCTGTAAAAGGAAAAAAAGGAATTGATAAAAATGCATAATAATATGTTCTATATACAACTGTACGATATCGAAAGCCATATCATAAAAACCACTGTGTAAAAAATTACTTCTAACAATAATTGTTCTTAAATTTGTCGAGCTTGATGTCTTCTTTGACAGCCCTTGTTGTTATTTACTATTCAATATTTCATTGTTTCGAAGTAAGCATAGTCTATTGGAAGTCTAAAGCGCTTTAAGGGGGCACTGACATTGCAAATGGCGTAAACTGGCTAGGGTTTAAAAGAAATTTAAGAAAAGCTTACATCCTGGTCTTCTTTCGGTTTGAAGGTCAAAACATTTGGTGTACTACATAAAATTTGTGACATTATTTTGACAGTCGACCGCAAATATTGTAAATAAGTGGTTACGTGATATCTGTATCATTTTTCTAGACGTTTTAAACAGCCATTCCAGAGTTGTTGTGCAAACGGTATTTCATTTTTGTGTGTGTCTGTTCTATGTAAATAAAGCATTTTTATCTAACAACTTGAGCATCCAAACTTAAATACAGCCACATGACACTGTATTTCTTTACTTCTTTGGTCCGCCAGTAGGAATTAATGTCGAGTTTTTAAAAGATACAAATATTTTCCCCTTGCAACCGAAAGTAGTCCAGGAAGTAGGTTTTTCTTGAATTTCTTGAAACCCCTAACATTATTTTGACGAACTGCCAGAACTTATTGTAGATCAGCATGTACTTATTTGAGGTATGAATTGTTTTGGTATATTGTCCATGAATTTCAGAGTTCTCATGCAAACGGTTTTTCTTTTGTTATAGTATGTGCTTGGTAATTAAAACATGAGTTAGACTAAAGTGAGCTTGCAAATATAAGTACATCCTTACATAAATACATTTCTTTACTAAAATCTAGACGACAGCGAGTATTTTCCCCAAAATTAATTTTTGACATTGTAGCCAGTTTTCGCCATTTGCAATATTAGTGCCCCTTAATGAAGAATGACCAATGAAAAGCAAGAGTTAAGCTAATACAGCTACACGTATTGAGTAATATTGTTCCAATGTCTATAATATTCATTACGCTCACTACATTTTCATTTGACTGTCATATGTATATTTATTATTCAACTAGTTCATGGCGTTATAGTTTTAAATTATTCGTAATAAAATGCCTTTCATCTTCTGGAACATTATTCGCTGCGTTTATCAGAAAATGTGTAAAAAAACTATCATGAAATTTGAATACATACACGTGAACTTTGAAAGCCATTGAATACGACAAAAATCAAAATATTGAAGGCTCGGTTTAATTTAGCTTGTTCAGCGGCAGTAATGGAAATGCATACTACTGTCCACGCCACCTACGATAAGGCTAAGCGCAACTCAATATTTTCACAAAATAATGTATTGTGTTTTAAATGGCATTTAACGGGTGTCAGTAATAACAGCATGAATGTATGGGGAGACTTTACACCCGCGTCATGGTGCAAACAACGCTAAAGAGTTATTTAAATAGAAGAAAATGGAACATTGAAAACCACCGAACATAACAAATGTTCACAATATTGCAGCCACGGTCGACCAAATCGGTTCATGGGCAATAATGGAAACGTCGTCTAATTCCCGGTTGAAGTATGTTTTTGAAGTAAAATATACAATACATGTCTCAAAGTAAACAGTGTTCTAAGTAAAAGTGCCTAACTACTTTATATCTGTAAGTTAAAATTGACAAGACAATGAATTTCTAACCAATGTGACGAGTGATTGAGTTTTGTAAATTTCAGTTAAGGAAGCAACAAATGCAAAACCATATAAAGAAACGAAGGATGTTAATGTGGGACTTATCAGCGGACTTGTCTTGACCATAATACTTGTCTTTCCTGTGGGGACCATAATTGTGGTAGTTTATGTAGTTGGGAAAAGGTAAGTTATTCGTATATTTTAACCTGCACTTCTATAGGCTGAACACACGATGATTTAATCTGAGAAATTAAAAGGGTATTTTTATATTAAAAATCTAATTCGATATGGTTTAGATTTCCAAAAACCTGGAAGGTAATTAGTTTAACCTCGCTGCATGATATTACAATGTCAGTTGAAATACAATTGAAGCTTACATTGTACTTACCATTTAATGTTTTAATTTGTAATAGTGTAATTTATTTACACCTTTCAGAAGAAGAATTACGGAACCGAGAAATGAAAATAAATCCACATCGGACACGTATGCCCCAGGTTAGAAACGAAATGCTAATGTTGAGATAATAATTTGTTTGTAGACAAGTGCCCAAGGTTATAAAACTGAGCATTTGATTGTCAGAAATGGCGACCGGTCGCCATTTAGATCAATCAGATACTTGAGATTTGAGACTGGTTTCCATGCTCAGCTTTATAAACTTCAGCCAAGGTCTTGTTGAAACTGAAAGCGAAACCAAGCTACGAACATTGAAGTCCCAATGCCCGGACGAAAATTGTTTATGACAAATCCTTTTCTGTATTAAACTAAACAGTCATTTGAAATTCTACATCATTTCGTAAATATTAATAAAATAACAAAATTCTCACGGTTTTAGTTTCATCCAGCAGTGACTTCTCATATTCCTTCAGCATCAACGAAAAAATATTATAACGTCATAGAAAATTGATAATCGTTATATTTATACAGAACGAAGTGTTTAAGAACTGACAGTAAATTAAACACTTGAACAAAATAAAGACGACTTCAAGTAGTAACATGGTATACATGGTCGAAAACAGCATATTTGACGCTTACCAGCCATTCTTTAAAATCATTCATTCATCGAAACAGCTATGATGTAGAATTTCGTACTTTCTCCTTAAAAATTTAAACTATAAGAATTTGCTAGCGAATCGATATCTGAGTTATGAGGCGCGAATTTGCACAAAACTCCGTATTCTGATTGTGATGCGTCTTATGATGACGTAACCGCTATTTGTTGAATGGTTATCCTTGTAGCGTGATAAATTCTTCCCAAAATTGTTAATACTTTCAAATTGTAAAAATGTAATATTTCAGATATAATCTTATTGATGTGGACATAAAAATAGATAATCTAAATTATGTTTTTTATATTATTCATCAAGTACCGCTTTACGAAAGTACGCAACCAATAGAAAGACAATCGCATGGAATCTTCAATCGTCTAACAAACGCACTGCAAATACAAATAGGCACTCCACGTCCACATGCGCTCACGAACTCAGGGCGGATTACTTTAAAGACAACTCCAAATAATGATATAATTCTGCATGAAATTAGGACAGAAGACAGTCCAGAGGTAGGTTAACTTTTTTCATTCATTATAATGTGATACGGATAAAGATTTTGGTAGTAAATAAAAATTTATTCAAAATCGCATTAACTTATGCAGAACTGACATTTGTAGAATGAAGTGGAGATGTTTAGGTTGGCACTGGCCTTAGTATTTCTTGTTAGTGAGTTTTAGACACACGCCCTGCACATGATGTTGATTGTTAATGAGTTTTATACTCGCGTTATTCCCAGTGTTGCTATAAAATGAATTTTAGGCAGACGGAGAGTACTCAATAAGTCCTTGCTTATCAATACGTTGAGAACTCTTGCGTTTTCCTGCCTGTTGCTTGATAATGAGTTTATGAACAAACTTGTTGTCCGCCTGTTGCCTGTCAATGAGTTATGGGCACACGCGTTGTCCTTGGTGTTGTTTGTCAATGAGTTATTGACACCCGTGAAGTCTTCTGCGTTACTTTTCACTGATGTTTGGACGCACGCACTGCTGTCGCGTTACCTGTAAATGAGTTAGGCCGGTATTCCATGGTTCCGTGATGCGTGATCCATGTCCGTGTCCGCGATTTTTCACTCACCAAAGATATCGTTGGGTATATTCCATACCTCCGTGTGCGTTCCACGAATACGGACGCGGAACGGACAAGGAGGTATGGAATATACCAAACGATATCTTTGGTGAGTGAAAAATCGCGGACACGGACACGGGTCACGCATCACGGAACCATGGAATACCGGCCTTATGGACACACGCGATGCGCTCAGTTTTGCATATACGTGATGTTTGGAAAAACGTGCGATCCTCAGCGTTGATTGTCAATGAGCTATGGGCACATGCGCTTTCCTCAGTTTACGACCTCTTATATTGTGGCATTAGAAACTTTGTTTCTTTTATTTCTATGCGTTTATATGTTACTCAATGGTTCCATTAATTGTTAGAGAACTCATTACAATCAGTTGTGTGTTGCTACTCTTAAAGTTCCACTTTCATCTATTTAGTTTTCACGTTTAGCGCCCCTTGTCGATGATATGTGCGAACACGCGCTATCCTTGGTGTTTCTTCTCAGTAGTTATGGGAAAATGCTTTCTACTTTTTTTGGTGAAATTGTTATTTATTTCAAATATAAGCCACACATCTTATTAAAAATCTCTTTTTAATTTTAATGTTCTTAATGTTGTTAGTGTTAAGCATTTGTTATGTTTGTAGGTAAATGCCTCCCCAAAAATAGATGACACATATTATAACACAACTGCAGTGAAAAGAAGAAAAATCAAAGTGGGCAGTTTAAAAACCTTTGTGGCGGGCAAGTCAGCGAAGAGCTTTATAGACGAGTTTAAGGTAATTAAAGTAAAGCTAAACATGTCGTGATATTTTGCCTACCTTGTTAATCCCAAGTTTGATAGTAAGTTATACGTTACCACGTCATTGCTTAAAACGGTTACTTTTGTATGATTTATAATCGTATCTTTAATACAACTTTATAAAAATATTTTTCACTTTAAATGTGTTACGTAGAAAAGCAATAGTTATTTGGAAAAACAAGACACATTCTAAGAGTTTGTTTTATTTCAAATCAAATTTAATATAAATTTTTAAAGAAAAATTATTTAATGCACTACAAAACCAAAGCAGTATTTCTCTGAAGTACAAGTCGCAAGAGAGATTCCAAGATTACATGGCTTATTAGATACTGTCATTTTTTAATCTCTGTAAACAGAAACAAATTTAATAAAATTATTTTAATTACCGGACAAATTGAACTTTTTATTACCGCGGTGTAATTGCCAGTTGTCTCAGTTCTAGGAGATGAGGGAAGATAAAAACACAAAAATATTTTAGTGATATGAGAACATAAAGTAGGGAGCCATTGAAGTAGAATATTGCACGTATTGATGTTATATATTTATATATTTATGCTTATTGTACTTGTAAAAAGGAAATTGTTAAATGTTTTGAAATACGTACACTTTAGGAGCTACCGGATGGTCTAATATATCCATACACAGAGTCACAGAAACCTGAGAACTTCAAGAAGAACAGATATCGAGGAATATATCCATGTATGTAATAATTACTTACCGCTGTTACTCTGTCATTTAAAAATACTTCTTTTTTTCAATCAAATCGAGATTGCAATATTTTCATATTCATCGTGTTAGGTGGCTTTCAGAGTTCCGTGTTCATCTATTCTTATTATTTTCTTAAACTATGCTACATTTCCAAATGAAAGTATTGATATTTGAAAGTGTGTGTTGTTTGGTTTTCAGATGATAAAACACGTGTAGTTCTCAAGGATGGAATGCCTGACTACATTAATGCTAGTTTCGTTGATGTAAGTAAATATAGTATCTTTCATATGCTGCTGAATGATAATACTATGAAGTATTTTAATCGAAAATATTTTTAATCTGGTTTGCGGCGATAGAATCTTCGCACTGAAAAGTAATAAGATGCACAAATACCATGTTTATACAAACATTATGTTCATTGAACAACTTGACGGTGTTGCCCTCTTGAGAAAAGTCATCATCTAGAAATTAAAAATTAAATATATAAAATTCTTCCTCAGCATATTTGTCCTTATTTGTATGTGTATATAAATTACTTTTATATTTAGATATGTAACCCAGGCAATATTTTATGCCAGCTTGCGTTTTACGTCAATGTTTGTGATCGTTTACTCACCGTGTATGTGTATACATGTATTCAACTGCCTAACTGTATTCCAGGTAGGCAGTGACGTATCTTGTATTGTGTGGTTCAGTGAGTGAGTGGTTGGTGAGCGATTTCACAATAACAAAATAACACGCATGAATTCCCAAACCCCGCGAAACCCTCTTTGTTTCTCTTTTCCGTCTATTTTCCCGGCACTCCGACTCTTACCTTTGTGGAATACAGATCAGTTTAAACTTTGGTTCTGTTAATTTAAATAGATCTTATTCCTTAAGTATACTGATTGCATATTCGGTATATTCATTACTTAAGGTTTAATTAAAACTAGACCACAGATCCTGGTAAGAATTTATTTATTGTTTTACGAATAGAACAGTTATAATTATGTGAATTGCTGAAATAATCTGTTTGATTCCGTTGCAATTCTGTGATTTTTTATTATGTCTATTTCATGAATGTAAATATTTATTCTTTATGTTTTAGGCTATTTATGTATTATTACATAAATTCTAAATCATCGACAAGTGGTTTGTCTTTAAACCCTGCCCTGGTTACAAAATGGCTCCCCGACGGAGATAGCCAGGATCGTATGAGGTTGATGAGATGACTGCACGACTATCAACATATGAAGGCAGCTACGCCAAGGCATACTGTGATACTCACGTGTAATCATGTAATACTACGCGGAGACAATTTTATTAATTACCGGTAAATAGTGCTCTTAGTGGTATTTTCCACTTAAACCCTATAAACTTAGAAAACTTCACAGTTTTCTACCCCTTTTTCATTTTTTCCGTATATTTGGAGTGTTCCCGGGAACTGTTTCGACGGAGAACTATTTTTACGGAGGACAAGACTTCTTCGAGGGATCAGCAGATCAAGGACTATTTTAATTGTGTGTTGTTTTTTTTCATGTGTTCTTTATTATATATTTTTTGTGGATTTTAGGATATACATATGTAAGTATTGTTTGTATATATTGTATGTTTTTCTACTTTGGATTTCATTATTGAGAGTGGCAAATAGATTTTTTGGATAAATTTGATAATTTCGAAGCTGTTTGGCTATTTATTTTTGTCACGCTTTACAGTAAAGGTCAAACGGTGTTACAGTACTGTATAGTAAATTCATTCCATTCATAATTTTAAGTTAGGCATTTTGGAAGCTATCATTAATTTGTTTTGGAAGTACATTTTGACAGATTGAGCCAACTAATAAAATTTATCTCAAAAAGTTTGACCAATAAATATGTAGAATTAATTTACATTAGGTTTTTGTATACCTATTTGGATTTTTGTTTGCATTTGGCATTTTTTTTCTAAAATTGTTACCAAAACATTTTTGTTAAACTGAAAAATTGCAGTAATTTAGTCCACTCAACATTGTAAAGTCCAGGTATTTTCATTAATACTATGTTATAAGTTTCAAGTGATGTTTTGTTTGTAAATGAAAGTGAATTTGTGTTTGTTTTGATTGTGTCTGGCTAAAACTGAAACTTGAAAGTACATTTTTGATGTGGTTATAAATTGTACTGTATAGTTATTTTTAGTGTTTTAGTGGATCTGTGATAGATTTTAAATATTTATTTGCAAAAGGTTATAGTGTTTAATTGCTATAAAGGTTATTTACGGTTGCGTAACATAAAAGTTTGCTATTATTTAAAATCTTTAGGGTTTTTCTGAGTTTCTGATCTTTTTCACAACCTTAACAGGTCTAATTTGTGATAACACCTCACTAATTTTACTTACAACAGGGTTGAGAGATTAGTGTGTGAATAGGGTTATAGTATACATATATTTATTATATGTTTTATACTGTGCTTTGTGTTGTACCACCCTACACGTACTTGCTTGCTTGCGTACTTGCTTGCTTGCGCACTTGCTTGCTTGTGAGTGATAATTTGGTATTTCGTTGGGTTGTTGATTGTTTTGGGTTCACTGATAAAGTGTAAAGTTAAGTGATTTGAGTTTAGGGATAAACCACCAGTGATCTACTTATTAGCTTACTTTGAAAACAGTTCATTACATAGTCATTTTACAGTACATTTGAATTTTTATTCACTTGTTGCTGTAGATGATTTCTGCAGATCATTGATAAAGTGTATAGTTTGATATAAACAATTTTATATCAGCTATTGGATCTTCACAATTCAGTGTACACTTTGTTTACATTATGTTCATTGAGTCATGACATCTTGACCCAGTGTATTGGAGTTGTAGACAAGTTGACCTATATTTGTGAAGGTATTTTCCCACACTATATTGATCCAGTTTATGGATAAGACTTAATTGTGAGGTTCAATATTTTGAATTTTGGGTGAAATATTAATATTGTGGCTAATTTAATAGGGTTTCTGGAATTGAAAGAAACATATTAGATAGTATACAACAGTAAAAACGTTTTACACAGTTATTTTACATTTTATAAGTATTACTGGGTATATATATATATATTTTATTGTGTTGAATTGAGAAGTAACTGGAGTTCCCATTTTACTTTACATTTTACGGCCTGTTTGAGTTTTCTATAAACTTGACTTAGCTCACATTCAAAGTGCAAAAAGTTTTTTTTTGGTGTTTTTCATTTTTGACTTGATTTTGCACTTGAAGTTTTGTTTTTCGACAAATTCTAAAGAGTTTCATGTGATTGAAAATTAGGTGTTTATTTCTTTTGTGATACTGATTTGAATTGATATTATCACATTCACAATGGCTGAAGGTGAAACCAGTGCTTCGGTCAGCAAGACTTTAGAGTCTAAAGTCAATGTGGAAGATGTTTTGAAACTGATAGGGCAACGGTATGTGTTTATACCGAAGTCGGAGGCTCCTTCGACTACTGTTCCTACATCAGTTGCCCCTGTTACTTTACCTGCGGGTAAACCCCGGTTGGCAGATTTAATTCGGGATTCTGCTGGTGCTATACCAAAAAGAAATGTTTCTCATGGTATTCAGCCTTTGTTCCCTCCTGTATCTTCGGTGCCTCCCAATCATAATACCTTGCCGGAACCTGTATTAAGTACACCTGCTGTGGTGTCAGCACCATACTCATTTTTGGCTTCTACACCTATGCCTTTTGTTCAGCCATCTATGTCCATGGCTAGACCTCAGCCGATTTTGCCAAAGATTCCTTGTTTTTCGGGGGATGACCCTTTACCTAAGGGTGAGGTGCCATACATAGTGTGGAGATATGAGGTGGAATGTTTATTCACTAACCCTGAACTTACTCCAGCCCATATTCTACAGTTGATACGGGGATCTCTTCGAGGTACAGCTCGAGTTATGATTGTTCCCTTAGGTCAGACCTCTACATCCGAGGAGATTCTTAACAAGCTAGATGTTTTGTTTTCTGAGGCTTCAACCAAGGAAGACCTGATGACTGAGTTTTTTAATACTCGGCAGAAGCCTCAGGAATCAGTCACTGCATATGCATGTCGACTTGAGACCTTGTTGCAGTCCATTATTAATAAGGGTCAGTTACCGGGTTTAGCCCGAAATGACATTCTTAGGCATAAGTTTTGGACGGGCTTGGAGTCTTCTGTGTTGAGGTTGAAGACTAGACATAAGTATGACTCTCTTAGTGACTATAATTTGTTACTCAGGGAAATTAGAAAGGTAGAAAAAGAGATTGCAAATGAGTCTACTGCTCCTTCTCCTTTTCTGACTCAAACTGTGTCTCACTCTCAGACTGCTAAGTCATCTTCGGCAAAGCATACCCCAGTTTCTGCTGAATCTAATTTCGATTTTAAACTTTCGGCTTTGGAAAAGAATGTTGATTCTCGACTTTCTAATATTGAGTCTCGATTTACTTCTTTTGAACAGAGAATTGATCAGAAAATAGACAACAAGTTTGATCTAATTATAAAGAAACTTGATGGTCAAAATTTCAATTCTGGTGGTAACCGAGGTCGAGGTCGTGGTTGGTACCACAACAAGGAGAAAAGAGGTGATGCTGATAATGCTGGCAGCAGCAGCAAACCTGATGCTGATAACCCAGGAAATTTTGATGGCTCCAGTACTGTTGGTCAAAATACTTCCTCGGGTAATAACAATTTCAGAGGCAGAGGTAGAGGCAGAGGTCATTTTCACGGTTCTAACCGAGGAAAGGGCAATTCAAAAAACGAGTAAATGTCTCTGTTGTGGGCGAAACAGAGATTGTGGCTGATAAAGCCCAATCAAAGACTGAACCAGATGATTTTGTTAATAGACTTATTGGTTCTGCAAATGAACATCAGGTGGTTATTAATGGTGTTCCTTTCAAAAGTTTGTTGGATTCTGGATCCATGGTTACAACTATGAGCCACACTGCATTTCAGTCTTTGAATCCCAAGGTGATTTTGCATTCTTTAGATTCTCTTGGTCTCAACTTGTCAGTTGCAGATGGTTCTTCTCTTAAGTATTCTGGTTATACTGAAACAACTGTTTCAGTTCCATTTTTATCTTCTTTTAACCTTGACATACCAGTTCTGGTCATACCAGATAATGATTTTAACAGTGTTTGTCCGGTGATTATTGGAACAAACGTGCTTCGCAGATGCAAAGCATTTTTAAATCAGATACCAGAGGAGAGTACAGTTCCTAGCGAATGGCAGTTAGCTATGGACAGTCTTGAGTCACGCACTTATCCAGTTAAGGTGTGTGGAAAGAAAACTATTTCTGTTGCACCATTTGAAAGTGTTACCATAAATGAAATGGTTAGGAATTTTGATGATTCTATTACATCAGTTGTTACTGAAACTTCTGAACTTTTTCAAGGGTATACTGTTTGTCCTCGTGTTGTCAAACTGCATAATACTTCTTCAGCCAAAATTCCTGTTAGAATTTGCAACATGACTGCCAAGACATTGACTTTTAAGCCAAAATCAAAGATTTGTGAGGTTTCTGAGGCTAAAGTCATTGATGACATTACATCATTTATTTCTCAGGAGAGTTCCTGTGAGCCCCCTTTCAAGGATGTCTCAGTGGACTCATCTAATTTAACTCCTGAGCAGACATTGAGGTTCTTTCAAGTCTTAGGAAAATGGAAGGGTGTATTTTGCACTTCAACAAAGGACATTGGGAAGACCAATCTAGCTCAACACCGTATAGTGTTAGAGGATGAGACGCCTTTTAAGGAGCCATATCGTCGTATTCCCCCAGCCCTCTATGAGGAAGCCCGGCAACATATTAAAGAAATGTTGGATGCTGGTGTTATTAGGGAATCTGATTCTCCTTATTCTTCCAATGTTGTCTTAGTGCGAAAGCCATCGGGTGCACTTCGTTTTTGCATTGATTGGCGTAAACTCAATAACAAGACTCGTAAGGATGCACACATGTTACCTCGTTTTGATGATACCATTGATGTTCTTACTGGTTCAAAGTTTTTCTCCAAAATTGATCTCCATTCTGCGTATTGGCAGATTGAGGTAGCTGAGGAGGATAAGCCCAAAACTGCTTTCTCTGCAGGGCCTCTTGGATTTTATGAATGGAATCGGATGGGCTTTGGCTTAACGAACGCACCTGCAACATTTCAGCGTTGCATGGAGAAATGTATGGGTGACATGCATCTGAGGGAATGCCTTATTTTCCTAGATGACATTTTAATATTTTCATCAACTTTTGATGAACACATTTCAAGGTTGGAATCAGTTTTTCAACGATTTAATGACCACAACTTGCGAGTCAAACCTTCCAAATGTGAGTTTTTTAAGTCCTCAGTTACATATTTAGGGCACATTGTTTCAGCCCAATGCATTGCCACTGACCCCAATAAAACTTCTGCTGTGCAGGATTGGCCTGTCCCAGTTAACATTAAAACCCTGAGGCAATTTTTAGGTTTTACAGGGTACTACAGGAAGTTTGTTCCTAACTATGCCCAAATAGTTAAACCACTTAATGATTTATTGCAGGGTCATGGTCTAAACAAAGGGTCTAAGAAGTCAAAGAAAAAGGCTAAAAATCCAGTATCTTGGGTTTGGGGTGATTCTCAACAAATTGCTTTTGAAACAATTAAAGAAAAATTAGTTTCACCTCCAGTCTTAGGGTATGCAGATTATACTTTGCCCTTTATTTTGCATACTGATGCCAGTTCTAGTGGTCTTGGTGCGGTTTTATTACAAAACCAAGATGGTGTAGACCGCGTAATTGCTTACGCTAGCCGCAGTCTTAGGCCCAGTGAGCGAAACTATCCTGCTCACAAATTAGAGTTTTTAGCTCTTAAGTGGAGTGTTACTGACAAGTTTCACGATTACCTATACGGTAATGAATTTGTCGTGAAAACTGATAACAATCCCTTAACCTATGTGACGACATCTGCCAAGTTAGATGCCACACAGCATAGATGGCTTGCGGAATTGCCCAATTATTACTTTACTTTGGAATACCGCAGTGGCAAAGTCAATGCAGATGCAGACGGGCTGTCCAGGCGCTACATCTTTCAAGATGAGCTCAAGGCAATCTATCAAGCAGCTTTATTATCTGCCCCAGTGGCCAGTAGTGTTTCAGAATCTGCTGCTCCTCATGTGGCCAGTGAGGAATTGTTGGTTTCTGAGGCCATGGCTAGGATAGATTGGCCATCAGAGCAAGCAAAAGACCCATCCATAGCACGAGTTGTGCATTTGATTAGTAGCGGTTCTCTGAAGGGAGGGAAGAATGCCTCGGCAGAGACACCAGTTTACAGAGATACCTTAGGGAGGCTAAGCGCCTTGTCATTAAAAATGATACTCTGTACAGAACCGCTACATTGGATGGTCTACCCGTCAGTCAACTGGTCATTCCAGAGTCGCATAGGCGGATTGCTATCCAGGGCATCCACAATGATGCAGGGCACCAGGGGAAAGAAAAGTCCCTATGGCTGGCCAGACAGAGATTTTACTGGCCTGGTCTTGAGAAAGACATAACCCAGTGGGTAGAGCACTGCGACCGGTGTATTAGGAGGAAGACTCCACCTAATTGGCCTTTTGCAGAGCTTACGCCCATCCAAACCTCAAGACCTATGGAGCTGGTCTCCATTGACTTCCTGAAGCTCGAACCCAGTAAAGGTGGGATCGAAAATATTCTAGTTATAGTGGACCATTTCACTCGTTTCGCGCAGGCCATTCCATGCCGAAACCAGACAGCAGCTACCACTGCAAAGGCCCTATACGAAGGATTTTTTCGATTCTACGGGTTCCCAGAGCAACTGCACAGTGACCAAGGTCGTAACTTCCTGAGTCGCACTATTCAGGAGCTGTGCAGAATTGCTGGTATAAGGAAGTCTAGGACCACTCCGTACCATCCTATGGGAAACGGTGGAGCAGAGAGGTGGAATCAAACCCTCCTTAAGATGCTTGGGACTCTGGAGAATCACCAGAAGTCCGACTGGAAAAGCTATATTTCACCCCTGGTGCAAGCATATAACGCCACGAAAAATGATGCCACTGGATACGCCCCACATTATTTAATGTTTGGATGGCATCCCCGGCTACCTGTTGATGCATATCTGGGTACAGATCCCACTGAGGGGCATGACGGCAGCCACTCATCTTATGCATCAAAACTCCACCAGCGCCTGCAGTATGCCTACCGCACGGCCGCTGAGGAAGCTGGGAAGCTTGCCACCAAAAATAAGCTTATTTATGATCGGTATGTTAAGGAGTCCAAACTGGAAGTGGGAGATCAGGTGCTGGTCAGGAAAGTTGGGCTGCAGGGAACAAATAAACTAGCCGACAAATGGGACACTGATGTCTATGTCGTGCTAGAGATGCCCAACTCTGACATTCCGGTGTATAGGGTCCAACTGCAGTCCCGTAAGGGTCCCATTAAAACCCTTCACCGGAATTTGTTGTTGCCCTACCGTAACATTAACCAACCTGCGGGGGACTGTGTTGTGCCCTCCTCTGGGAAAAGTTCTCGCAAGAGAACTGTAAACTACCCAGGGGGGAGTTGCACAAGCAGCTTCCTGCAGAGGGCAACGCAACAGCACCGAGATCAGAAAGTTCAGAGGTAGAAGACTCCGATGATAGTGAAAGAGCTAACCTATACATCCCACCACACCTCAGGGGCCTAAGACCGGCAAAGCGGCCAAACCCCCCCACAACCTAGGGAGATACCTGCTGACACTTCTGTGTCTGAGGTAACCAGGTTCTCACCTAACCTGGATCTGACCTTGCCCCAGCACAGAAGTGTGGGTTCTCCCAGGCAGACCCCTGATACTAGGTCAGCAGAGACTTTTCCCCCGACCCCACAGTCTTCTGCTGCACCTACCGGATATGACAGTAGTACACTACCCCAGTCCCGGACTGAGGTGCCCACTGTGAGTGAGGAGCACTCCGACCACACAACAGAGGTGAGCATTGAGCCAAGCTCTGCCACTGATGTTTCTACTCCTCCTCCAGTTTGTCCGCGCCCAGTCAGGCGGAGGGTCCCACCACAAAGATATGGTGAGTGGGTAACCCCCGTCGGTGCGGGAATGTCTCAAGATTTCGAGATTTTTTATGTTTAAACTTCTCGAATCTAAATTAAATCCAAATTGTGTTAAGGTTGAATTAATGGAATTTAATTCTTCAGAGTTTTATTTTCCTTATCCAATCTTTTTTCAGAGTTTTATCCTTATTTAAAGGATAATAATTAGTTTCTGGATATTTCACCGGACTTGACGTTTTTATTATTTTAATCAACATGTTGCTTTGATCTTTGCTACTAGTATTTTGATTTTCGATTAGTGGCAATGGATTTGCATGTTGGGAATGTGTAAGGCCTAATTTTTATAATATATCCTAGTACTTTTTGTTTGGATATTATATTATATTTTCGGGTTGGTTGAAATGTCTGGAGCCATTTCCTTAAAGGGGGGGGGGGGAATGTGTAACCCAGGCAATATTTTATGCCAGCTTGCGTTTTACGTCAATGTTTGTGATCGTTTACTCACCGTGTATGTGTATACATGTATTCAACTGCCTAACTGTATTACAGGTAGGCAGTGACGTATCTTGTATTGTGTGGTTCAGTGAGTGAGTGGTTGGTGAGCGATTTCACAATAACAAAATAACACGCATGAATTCCCAAACCCCGCGAAACCCTCTTTGTTTCTCTTTTCCGTCTATTTTCCCGGCACTCCGACTCTTACCTTTGTGGAATACAGATCAATTTAAACTTTGGTTCTGTTAATTATCCCCCGCCGATGAAATCGGGAGGGGGATATTGTTTTGGCGTTGTCCGTCCGTCACGGTGTCACGTCGTCACGGTGTCACGGCGTCACGGTGTCCGTCCGAATTTCGTTTCCGGGCTATTTCTCTGCAACCACTGGATGGATTTCAACGAAACTTTGTGGGAAGTATCAGTACCAAGAGGAGATGCGCATATCGTCATCTTGATCCGGTCAGACCATTTAACACAGAGTTATGGCCCTTTGATAACCTATGCATTATGTATATAGAGCAGTATTCGTTTCCGCACTATTTCTCTGAAATTATTGAATGGATTTCAACGAAACTTGCTGAAAACCATCTATACCAAGAGGAGATGCGCATATCGTCGTCTTGTTTCGGTCAGACCATTTAACACAGAGTTATTGCCCTTTGATAACCTATGCATTATGCATATAGAGCAGTATTTGTTTCCATGCTATTTTTCTGTAACTAGCGGATGGGTTTCAATGAATCATTCTGAGAACCATCAATACCAAGAGGAGATGCGCATGTCGTTGTCTTGTTCCAGTCAGACCATTTAACACAGAGTTATTGCCCTTTGATAACTTATGCATTATGCATATAGAGCAGTATTCGTTTCTGCGCTATTTCTCTGTGACTAGCAGATGGGTTTCAATGAATCTTTCTGAGAATTATCAATACCAAGAGGAGATGCGCATGTCGTTGTCTTGTTTTCGTCAGACCATTTAACACAGAGTTATTGCCCTTTGATAACTTATGCATTATGCATATAGAGCACTATTCGTTTCCGCGCTAGTTCTCTGCAACTACTGAATGGATTTCAATGAATCTTTCTGAGAACCATTAATACCAAGAGGAGATGCGCATATTGTCGTCTTGTTCCAGTCAGACTGTTGAACACAGAGTTATGGCCCTTTGATAACTTAAAACAAATTTGTTTTAACACCTGCTGATAAGGCTTCAAATAATGTTATTATATCGTGACGTATACACTATATAAATATTCAAACTGAAGAGCTTAATAGCACTAATGCTTATACACTGACATCTTCATCTGAGAGTGATATTGTTACTGCACACACTCTACAAATTACAAAATTTAGAATCAGTGTTGAGCCTAAACAAGACAAAGTACCTACTATGCATTTGTTGCCTAAAATGCACAAAACACCGTACAAAGCAAGATTTATCGCTAACTCTAGTTCTTGTACTACAACAAAGTTATCCGTGCTCTTAACTTCTTGTCTTACAGCTATAAAAGAACATGTAATTATGTATTGCGAAAAAGTTTTTGAAACTACTGGCAAAAATTTATTTTGGTCTATAAAAAATTCAAATGACGTTTTGAAGAAACTTAAATCAAATAATTTTCAGGCGTTCTGTTTGTCCACATATGATTTTTCTACCTTGTATACTTCTCTCCCTCATAATTTAATAAGAGACAAGCTAACCAGTCTCATTGAAAAAACTTTTGCTAGAGAAAATAAAACATTTATTGCTTGTAATGAACATAGGGCATTCTTTACAGATGGTTCTTATGATAATTATACTTCATGGACCTGTCAAGACCTTATCCAGGCGCTCACATTTTTATTGGATAATATTTATTTGAGATTTGGTACCTCTATTTATAAACAAGTAATAGGCATTCCAATGGGTACTAATTGTGCACCCCTTGTTGCTGATCTGTTTTTATACTGTTATGAAAGAGATTTCATGTAATCTCTTTCTACCGAACATCATGATGATATTATTACAGCTTTTAACAACACCTCAAGGTACCTTGATGATTTATTAAATATAGATAATAACCATTTTCCATCACTGGTTAATAAGATTTATCCTAAAGAACTACAGCTTAACAAAGCGAACACTTCAGAAAAGCAAGCAAACTTCCTTGATTTAAATCTATCCATCGAAAATGGTTACGTCACTACTAAAATTTATGATAAAAGAGATGATTTTAATTTTAATATAGTAAATTTTCCGTTTCTAGACGGCGATGTTCCTCGTGCAACTTCTTACGGGGTTTATATCTCACAGCTTGTTCGCTTTTCAAGAGCTTGCAACGATGTGAATGATTTCAATGAACGTAATCTTTGCATTACAGAAAAACTTTTAAAACAAGGTTATCGGTATCACAAATTAATGAAAACCTTTTGCAAGTTTTATCGCCGATATCCAGATCTAATTCATAAATACAGCTGCAGTTTAAAATCACTATTGCAACAAGGAATTTCACAGCCAGTTTTTTATGGAGATTTAATTTATAAACTTAAGAAGATAAAAGGCGATGCAAATTTCTCCCGGTTATTCGTAAAAACCATCTGTAAATTTAAAAAGAAAGGTTACCAACATGATATTTTACAGCGCTCTGCAGGCCTGGTGATTAACCCATCTACAGTTGATCATTATGCTTACCTCTTTGGTTGCACGACGGTGGCAGGGGTGTAAGAGTTTATGAAAGTTTATGGGGAAATCTTTTCTTAAAAGAACCTAAAATCTCGATTTGTTTCTTTTTTCCCTGTCATCGTGTTCTTGCTGATTTTACTCCAGGTGCTCTGGTCTCGGAAAGATCATTGAGTACCCGCCCTTTGGCTTTGCAATGCTATTAAATTCTTATGTTTATATGTTTGTATGCTTTTGCATGCAACATTGTTGAGCTGATGGGTGGGTTGGAGTTATTTCACCAAGACAATTTGTACTTGTTTTGTGATACGAGAACCTGTTGGGGCAAGTGTGAGGTTGGTGCACCCTAGAACCTGGTTTAAACCCCCAGTGGCAATTTGTTTTGCCACTGACCGTTCCAAGGCGGTATCCCCAAAGGTTCTCTTGTTTATTAATTGCTTGTGGCGTCCTATTTGAATTGACATACATATATAAAACATGCGCTCTCTCTCTCTCTCTCTTCCTCTCTTCTTTTTCGCTGCGTGGGGAGGCTGTGTTTTTTGAGTGTGGCGATTCCTGATATGCATATGTTGCTTTTTTTTTTCTATGCAACTTCTGCATGGATTTCTTTAAATACAGCACTATATTTTTACTACTGCGTTCTTCATTTCAACAACTTGAAGACTTTCGTCTCATTTTTATATTCTGGTGAGCTGCCCAACCCTTTTCACCATCTGAAGTTTTTTTTTTCACCTTTTTTGCCATCCTTGTCAAATATCTAAATAAAGCCTTATGACTTCAGCTGTTGTGTTAGTAATAACCAGTACTCGGCGGGGGATATAAATTCAACGAATTTGCTTGTTTAAATAGATCTTATTCCTTAAGTATACTGATTGCATATTCGGTATATTCATTACTTAAGGTTTAATTAAAACTAGACCACAGATCCTGGTAAGAATTTATTCATTGTTTTACGAATAGAACAGTTATAATTATGTGAATTGCTGAAATAATCTGTTTGATTCCGTTGCAATTCTGTGATTTTTTATTATGTCTATTTCATGAATGTAAATATTTATTCTTTATGTTTTAGGCTATTTATGTATTATTACATAAATTCTAAATCATCGACTAGTGGTTTATCTTGAAACCCTGCCCTGGTTACAGATACTTAGGTCCGGAAGAGTTTTCGGAAGTCACTGTTGATAAAGTGTTGTTTCCCAATGTTGAAAAAGGAAACTTAAAGATTGTAGATAATTTATCTACCACCGGGCAACTGATATGATTTAGAATGATTAATAAGGCTTGGTAACAACAAGGCTGTCTTAATTCACGTATAAATAATTCTGAATAAAAATAAGGCTTAAATATTTTATTTGTGAGAAACAAAACAATTTGGTTATGTCCTTGTACGTCTTTACAGTATTAGTGTAATATCAACTGTCTGTTAGAAAAGCTGGTTTCCTAGCTAGCCACATACGTTTATTTAGTATCCCTTATACATTTTATGAGAATTAGCGTAAAATTAATAATAAATGTTGATATACTGTGAACTTGGTAAAACATAATTTCATGTTGCAAACAGAATATCTAAAATTTCATAGCTTATTTTTTTCATATTTCTTAAAAGACCAGACAGTAGTTTTTAAATTATGTTTTCGAATCCTTGAATCCAGTTTCTTAGTGATTGTGATGCAGGGTTTTAATATTGCCTCTTCTGGTGAGCAAACGCGAAGGGCGACAGCGCCTAACAATTCAATGCCAATTACGCTACCTATTGAGCTAACCGGGACAATCCCCCAAAAAGATTGATCGGATATCCCTGAAAAACGTTATTATAAAAGCATGACACCGAAACCAGATAATTTAAAGATAAGTTAACAGTATTGAGTATTATGTGGATTGTCTAGTGTTAATATTATAACTAGAGCTGTTTTTACAGTTTGCTTTATATGGTTTTTGGTTATCAGTAAATAGCATGTAGTTTGCAAAAGCTATATAAAGATAGTAGTTTCTCTATTATCAATCAAACGTGATGTTTTAAAGATATTGGAGGCCTAATCAGCAGATGTCTTTACACATTCATTATGAAATGTTAGGGACACAGTCTCGTTACTTAAATTATTTTAATTTTCTATCATTATCTTAATCACTGTTTAATCTGCTGCCAACTAGAAGAAAGATGTAGGGTTTTCTTGGACAAGAGTTGATCCCAGTTGGGTTTATATAACACAGGCATATGTTTCGCTTGTTGATGCTTTTGTTATTCCACTCTGTAAGGAGAGGCATATTTTCCCAAATTTTTCCCTGTGAGTGTGGCGATTCCTGATATGCATATATTAATTTTTTTCTTTAAACACACCTTTATTAACTTTTAATTAATATATTGGTAAATTTCAAATTTTCGAAAAATATATAGAGAAATGTAAATGTAAAACGAATACCAGCAACATAAATTGGTTAATTTTGCTAAAAGATTTGAATTTTGTATCGTTCAATTTTGGATAGAAGGAAACTGTATTTTTTTTCTTTCAGGGCTACAATATGTGCAAAGCTTACATTGCTTGCTTGGGTAAGGCTCCTTGTTTAAAATTCTAAACTTGTAAATTAATCATTAAAGGAAACAGAAGAAGCAATATTTCTGTAAATAAAATCAAACTGAAATCTAAAAGATTTTCGAAAATTCGTTAACAAAAGGCTCAGAACTGAACTGCAATTAATAAATATTGGTTATTTATAATTAATATTGTTTGTTTTCTATAACAGACAAGAAGTTGATATTCTTTGTATATATTGAGATGCGCTTAACCTGGGGCTAGTCGGAATGGGCAGTAATATACCATTACAAGCCTTGAACAAGCTTAATCATACAAAGTCTGCTCTTTGTCGTGTTCGGTGACTTTCATGATAGATAGATATCTTTATTATGTAATAAGCCAATAAGGCCCATGAAATGGTAAGACATACAAACATAAATAGTAAAATATATGCAAATACATGTATATGCAAATATAACATGTAAAGGATAGAGTCTTTTTAGTCGTTTCTATACGCCTTTCCAATAATTCGGTGAATTTATTTGGTTACCTCCCCTGTCCAGTCACGTGACTGCTCTACGGGAAAAATGATTGCTCGCTGTAATAACGTAATAGGGAATATGTACGTACAACTTTCTTTTTTATCATAAAATTATTTTTTGAAAAATATATTTTCTCTTTGAATTAGTAATAATACATCAGCGTCATGATATTTTTGAAAATAATTTATAAAACAATCAAGTTTCTTTGACTAAAAGTGTCAAGTCATTATTCCTCGCGTTAAACACTAAACGACTTGAACTAACAGCCAGTCGCAGTGTTCTCTCCAAGACTTAATTGAGTCTCGTTTCCGGATTATCGTGTCTAATCAACTACTGACATCATGTTATGATTATGTCGGCGGCGATTGATTTTGAAGGCGGCATGCCATAAACATGTCAAATTGTCACGCACAAGGGGTCATCTGTCAATTACTTAAAGGGGCAGATATCATTGACCAATAGAGATCGTGTAATTACTATTTGCAAGGTTATCTGCACCTCCTAATTCTTAAGTATTTCGGAGTCCTTTAACTACTGGATGTGCCAGCAAATGTATTTGATTTAGCACTTATATGGTTCTTAATCAACATTACGACACGTTATAGAAACAAAAGCCGTCAATAAGAAACAAATCTTGTCAAAACATTTTATATATGTTTAATTAAGTGTTTGGGCTTTTATGCCAAAATTACAAACTGTCAAACCTAAGAAATCTAAATTGGATATGCAACCATATTGTAATGTAAATATTCCCATCTTTTTGGAAGCCGGCATCTAAATCCTTGGATTTTATTCTACGAATGATACTTCTACAACAAACAATCAGATTACCGATCCTGTTTTATTTCAGGACAGAATCAATCATTTTGGGTTGTGAAGTATACGTAACATTTTAAAAATTCAAATTATTTATTCGTTGACCATAAACGCCATAAATTTTTAGGACAATTCTATTGTTTAAATGTGTAAGTATCAACAAATTTAGATTGTATTTTTTTTGTCAACAGATCATGTAACCAGATGTTGACATATCACGATTTCCGGATAATAGCGCATTACCAGTCTTAGTAATTTGCAACATTCACACCAGTAAAATATATTTTCAGCAGAAAAGATATTAAGAAGAAATTGTTGTACAGAATTGGTAAAATTAATACTTATGTTTGTCCAAATTGCGTTTCATACTGCCTACTACCAACAAGAATGGTACATGTTCTTAAATCATTAAAAATCTAAATATCTAACAAATAGTGAAAATAAAAATGTATGGCTAGAATAACAGACCAGCAACTTATTTTTTCACCGCCTGCGACGAACGCAGACCTGCAATATAGTGGATAATGTTAGCTATTATGTGCTTAAGCCATTAGTCCGATCGTTCAGCTATCACGCAGAGCCTCGTTTTGGATTGATTTCCGGTCGCGGGAAGTAACTCGTACAGGACTGCGAGACTGTTTATTGGAAAGGCGTATAGAAGCCGAAACGAGCGCAGATTTGCTACAAGTATAGAGCGACTTCTTAATTTCTTTTTTTAAATCTATTTCATTAAACTGGAAAAATCTAGATTGTCAAATGCGCTGTGAAATTTGAAAAAAAAGTTGCAAAATATACATGTTGAGCCAAGTTCCAACACATTTAGGTGATTTCTGTTAGGGGCACAGGCGTCGATTAAAATATTTAAACAAACTTAATTTCTTTCAGTCATATAAAATTCATGTTCAAGATCTGGCTTTGGTCTGTTAAAAACAACTTCGAATTTAAAATAATTTTAAGGCATTATAATGCGTTCGTGAACCTGGTCCTTTGAAAACTCACTGAAATGCATTGTAGATTAGTGTAAAACTTGCATCCGCCTTATTCTGACTGTCATGTTATCGGTATTGAGTTATTTCTTTTGAAAACAATTGATTAAGAACAATGGTCGTACTAAGTTTTTTTTTCTTTAAACTGAATTCTAAATGTCAAATATTGTTATAATGTTCTCCAGTGAATTTTAGAGTTTCCTCAGTGAAATAAAATCGGTATTTTTTACTGTTTTGAAACTGTGGAATACTTTGTTTGCACTGTTTTATTTAACTACTTTTTGTAGCGTGTTACCTATTTTCTCAGTATGAGGATTTGCTTAACAAGACAAACTAAAAATGTGTTCGTTTCAGTAAAGTGTTTGTTTCTATAAAACACAAATTACTGCTTTTGTAAAGAACGTCGGAGATTAACAGTTTTTGTTCAAAACTTCAGATACTGGTTTTCATTCCAAAAATGTTATTATTGTATTATTATAAAAATTTTGTGTATATTGCAATATTTGAGTTTGCCTAAAGTCGCTTAATTTATTGATTTATGTTTTATAAGAAAAAATCACTTTTAAAACTACTTATCATGTTAACAAATTCGTACGTTTATTAAGTTTTTATTTAAAATGTCATAAAAGTAAATAAAAAACTTTTAATCCACTAGGACCGACTATCCAGTTTATGGGAGATTTTTCTGTGTTTTGGAGAATGGTGTGGCAAGAAAAGTGCGGAAGAATTGTAATGTTAACTAAACTGCGAGAGTCAGAGGTAAGTTAATAAATTACATGATTCTGTGTGACAATCTACAATAATGTTAGTTGTAGTTATAGGAGGTTATATGTAACAGTTTATATGAGATGGATCAATTTATACCTACATTTAATTTTTTTTTATGTTTCAGAAAAGTGCTTGATAAATGCTTGTCTGCGACAATTTTAACATTTATCTAGTGCTTAGTGATTTGTAGGGTTACAAAATAATAGAAATTGACATGTTTTGTCGTCGCCAGATCTTAAGTGATTTAGCAAAAAAACACAACAACATTGATTAATATAAAACTATTATAATTATTAATTTATTATGTTTAGGTGCGTAAATGTGACCAGTATTGGCCGGATAAAAAAGGCAGAGCATCATATGGTGACATCTTCGTTACATGTTTAGAAGAACAAAATCATAAATATTATACAGTGAGAACGTTCGACATTCAGAAGGTGAGATTTTAATGTTTATTATCATGATATGCAATTTGTAAGCGTTCAATTTAAAAATAAATACATTTGCAACGCTTTGACTTATACATAAACTACCAAATTAGAAATTCTTTTAGAATCATTTTAAAAATATTTATAAATAAAATACACTCTTTTTCGAATTTTCGAACTCTTGTTCTTTGTCAAGATTAATACAGAAATTATTGCTTAAGTGACATCCATGTTGAAATTGTATTGTTCATTATTATTTCAACATGGATGTCACTTAAGCAATAATTTCTGTATTAATCTTGACAAAGAACAAGAGTTCGAAAATTCGAAAAAGAGTGTATTTTATTTATAAATTTTATAACTGACTTCCCTTTTGGAGGATTTTACGTAATTGTGATTTTAAAAATACTTTAAAACCCTTTCTATTACTGTCCTTGAACAGACTCAGTCAAACCTAGCTTGCAATATTTTTTTATTCGTCGTGTTTGTTAGCATTCAAAGTTCCCTTTTCATCTATTTTAATATTACAGTTACTTTTAAAGCGTTTTTGTACCATGTGGCGAATGTAAAAAGTCTCCGCGTACATTTTGTCAGTGCTGTTACATGTAACGTCCTTTGAAAATTACGTGAACACACGCAATCTCAATTATTAAAATATATTCAAGTTCGCTATGTTGTCTTTGTCGAATTATAAGAACCAGCTATCATAACATGGTGGCTATACCAAGTGACTTTTAGAATGTCATGCTCGCCTTTATGTCGGACAAATACTCGCTTCAGATAGACTAATGATTATTTCTTAGTAATTTCTGGACTGCCGTTTTCTTAAACATTCAAAGACATTTCAAACAAAAAGCAAAAAAATAATATTGGAGGTTAAATGGCGATGAAATACCTTTTAACAGGAGTACTTTGCTTTTTATCTGATCTAAATCGGTCCAGAAATTACCGAGAAATAAGCAGAAAAAACCACCTGATTTTGTGATTTTTCCGATATTTATGCGACATTCTAAATGTCACATGGTATAGCCACCCTGTAAAAATAAACTAAGAAAAAGCAACAAGTCGTAAGTTGTCTGTTCAGCTTCTATGTTATTTCTATTTTGAAGCAGGGTCATGATAACAGAATTGTGACTCACTTTCATTTTACTGCTTGGCCTGACCAAGGCGTGCCAGAGAATGTGACGAGCTTGGTACGATTCCTACAGGATGTTAACAATACATCGACTGAACTCAAAGGACCAAAACTTGTCCATTGCAGGTAAGAGAACACTGAAAAAATTATTTAATTTGACGCTCCTTTGGGTTTTGACAACATTCATCGAATGCATGTGCATTCCACTTTGAAAACAAAAACTTATTGTAGGAAAAGAAATTTTTAATGGCATTCTTGTCTTGTCAAACAAGACATTATGATACAGTGAAAAGATCTTACAAAGAAAAGTTTCAGCCATTTGTCCAAAAGTTTGAGTTTATTATTCTATATGTTTTTGTTTTACTTCCAAACCCATTTATCGCTATTATTTGGAACTGAATATTATTTCGAAAAAGATATTCAGGGACTAAATTTGGTAAGAGGCATCTCAAACAGTCGTAGTTCATTCACTTTGAATCTTTCTCAATAACTCTACCTATCAATTGATTTTTATTAAGTCAAAAATCTTTATGCTGGAACATTCCGCAGAAACATGCATTGTTTTTATTAATCTCTGTACCACAAATATACAAAAATTATACATATCTTTTCAAGTGCTGGAGTCGGCCGTACAGGGACATACATTGCACTGGACATGTTGACGAAAGAAGGGGAGGCTGAAGGCCATGTCGACATATTTGCCTGTGTGAGAAATCTGCGAGAACACAGAGTGAAAATGATTCAGACTGTTGTAAGTTAAGAAATTATTCCTTGATTAGATATATTTCAATAAGGCAACTTGTACTTGTTTGTTCATTTGAAAACATGTTGGGGGCAAGTATGTGGTCTATGCACTCTAGAACATGGTTTAAACAACCAGTGGTAGTCGTCTGTCATCTACCGTTCTAAAGCTGTTACGGAAAAGGTTCTTTTTTCGTAAATTGTTTGTGGTGTACCATTTGAAATTGATCTTTGAGTATATCAAGAGCACTATGCTCCCCTTACTTGACGTGCCCAAGCATTTAAATAGAGCAGTGCTTTCCATGATTAGCAGGTTCACAATTGTATTCATTTTCTTTAAAAAAATGTTTTAGAACTACGAATGTGCAAATTAACTAAATGAATAGTAGTTCGGTATGTGAGAGTCTGTTTAAAAGAGTAAATTTGGTGCATTTCAACATTCGTTTGAATTAAAGTGATTATCTTGCCACGGAATAATCCAATATTTGTATTGGAAGGAATATATTATTGAATAGAGATGGTTTTTTCTTGTTTCTTCCTTAGTAAGAAATGGTGTTTTGTAGATATGAAATTACCCGAACGATCTTTTCTTAAGAAAATGCAATATTTCTAATCAATCAAAATTTATTATTAAGAATACACCGTTTTCATTCACAAATATTACTTAAACAGTGAGCATGCAAATATAAATAAATGCCCCAAACTGCCTGTCATCTACTTTGTTTCTATGTTTCAGGAACAGTATGAATACTTGCATCACGCTCTCGTTTATTCATTGCAATCCAAACACCATACATTGGAAATTGCTGTGTGACAAAACAGAAAAATATTGAGCGTGTTATGCAGAGTTGGCGAGTGAACGGCATGAAAGCTTGTATGTTATCTCCTTTTAGGAGTTATGACATTCCCTGGGTTATCACAATGTGTTCCTTATTTGCAATACAAAGTTGGTTCCTTAGTTGCATTTTGTAATGTATTTTTAACTCACCTGTCACGTAGTGACAAGGTGAGTTTTTGTGATCGCAATTTGTCCGGCGTCCGTCCGTCCGTAAACTTTTAATTTAAACGACATCTTCTCTTAAACCCCTGGGCCAAAGTTGATGAAACTTGCCATTGGATGTTCCTTGCATGAAGCTCTTCCAAAGTTGTTCAAAGAAATCAATTACATGCAGAACTCTGGTTGCCATGGCAAACTAAAGGAAAAACTTTAAAAATCTTCTTGTCTGAAATCACAAGGCCTAGAGCTTAGATATTTGGCATTTAGCACCCTCTAGTGGAACTCTACAAAGATTGTTCAAATTATTTCCCTGGGGTCAAAATTGGCCCCGCCACAGGGGTCACTTCATTTTACATAGGTAATCTTTAAAAATCTTCTTCTCACAAACCACAATGCGTACAGCTGTTCCAAGGCGGTAACCCCTCGGGTTCTCATTTTTGTTTTTTGTTAGTGGCGTCCTTTTTGAAACTGATTATTTTATTAACCATGCTCTCTCCCCCTCTCTTCTTCTTGACTGTGTGGGGAGGCTGTTGTTTTCTGAATGTGGCAATTCCTGATATGCATATTTCACCTTTAGATATTTGAGAAGTAGCATTGTTTAATGGATGTCTACTAAATTTGTTCAAATTATGTCCCCTGGGCCAAAATCGGCCACGCCCTAGGGTTCTCTTGGTTTACATATAGTTATAGAGCAAAAACATGAAAAATCATTTTTTTCCGAAACTAATAGGACTAGATCTTAGATAATTGGTGCTGAGTATTGTGTAAAGACCCTTTATCAACTTTGTTTAAAAGTTGGCCCTGGGGTCAAAATTGTCCTCGCCCCGGGGGCCCTTAATATGTAAAAAAGGCAGTCTTTAAAAATCTTCCTACTGAAAACCTCAATGCCTAAAGCTTAGATATTTCGTATGTAGCATCGTCTAGTGGATGTCTACCAAGTTTGTTCAAATTATGTCCCCTGGGCCAAAATTGGCTACGCCGCAGGGTTCTCTTTGTTTACATTGATTTATATAGGAAAACATGAAAAATCATTTCTCCGAAACTAATAGGACTAGACCTTAGATATTTGGTGTTGAGTATTGTGAAGAGACCCTTTACCAACATTGTTTAAATGTTGGCCCTGGGGTCAAAATTGGCCCCGTCCTGGGGGACCTTAATATTTAAAAAAGGAACACTTTAAAAATCTTCCTACTGGAAACCTCAATGCCTAAAGCTTAGATATTTCGTATGTAGCATTGTCTAGTGGATGTCTACCAAGTTTGTTCAAATTATGTCCCCCGGGCCAAAGTTGGCCACGCCCAAGGGTTCTCTAAGTTTACATTGATTTATATAGGAAAACATGAAAAATCATTTTTCTCCGAAACTAAAAGAACTAGACCTTAGATATTTGGTGTTGAGTATTGTGAAGAGACCCTTTACCAACATTGTTTAAATGTTGGCCCTGGGGTCAAAATTGGCCTCGTCCGTGCAAGCTACTGAACAAACACATAACTTCAATACTACTTATACTACAGCTTTGAAACTTGGCACACTTGTTCATCATCATGTCCCGAGTGTGTATGCCAAGAACCATAACTCTAACTTTCATTTTAATCAAATTATGACCCTTTTTCGACTTAGAATTTCAGCTTAAAGTTTGCGTGCAAGCTACTGTACAAACACATAACTTCAATACTACTTATACTACAGCTTTGAAACTTGGCACACTTGTTCATCATCATGTCCCGAGTGTGTATGCCAAGAACCATAACTCTAACTTTCATCAAATTATTGCCCTTTTTTCGATTTAGAATTTCAGGTTAAAGTTTGCGTGCAAGCTACTGTACAAACACATAACTTCAAAACTACTTATTCTACAGCTTTGAAACTTGGCACACTTGTTCATCATCATCTCCCAAGTGTGTATGCCAAGTACCATAACTCTAACTTTCATTTTGATCAAATTATGGCCCCTTTTCGACTTAGAATTTCTGGTTAAAGTTTGCGTGCAAGCTAGTGTACAAACCCATAACTTCCATACTACTTATACTACAGCTTTGAAACTTTCAGCACTTGTTCATTATCATAACCCGAGTGGGTATGCCAAGAACCATAACTCTAACTTCCATTTTGTTCAAATTATGGCCCTTTTTCGACTTAGAATTTTAGTTTAAAGTTTGCGTGCAAGCTAGTTTCTTTAATACTTCTTGTACTATAGCCATGAAACTTTCAACACTTGGTTACCATCATGACCCTGACTATGTATGCCAAGAACCATAACTCTTTCTTTAGTTTTAATCAAATTATGGCCCTTTCTGAACTTAGAATTTCTGGTTAAAGTTTGCATGCAAGCTAGTTACTTTCATACTTCTTGTACTATAGCTTTGAAACTAAAAACACTTGTTCACCACCATGACCCTGACTATGTATGCCAAGAACCATAACTCTTTCTTTGATTTTTATCAAATTATTGCCCTTTTTTTACTGATAATTTCAGGTTAAAGTTTGCGTGCAAGCTAGTTACTTTCATACTTCTTGTAGCTTTGAAACTTGTTCACTATCATGACCCTGACTATGTATGCCAAGAACCATAACTCATTCTTTGATTTATATCGAATTATTGCCCTTTTTAGACTTAGAAATTAAGGTTAAAGTTTGCGTGTAAGCTGGTGAAACCTCATAACTTTCATTCTATTAAAACGACAACTTTAAAACTTTGTATACCTTTATTTTATCATACATCAGGTTGATGTTCAAAGGCCCATAACTCATCCTTGCTTTGTTGTTTAATTTTTGCCCTTTTTCGCTTAGAAATTAGAATTAAGACTTAGAAATTATGGTTAAAGTTTCAATGTAAGTGTTTTTCATAGGTAATGCTATAGACAAGGTTAAAAACAGATGTACTTAACATACTTTGGTTGAAAGTGTTGAGTGGTTATACTCTACTCTACTCTACTCTACTCTACTCTACTCTACTCTACTCTACTCTACTATACCATACCATACCATTCCAAACCACACCACACCACACCACACCACTTTTGTTCATGCGTGTGTGTTGGGTGTCGTAAACTCCTGAATCACTCCCCAGTTTAAAATGTGCTTAAATATGTCTGACTTCGAATAGTCGAGCGTGCAGTCGTTTCCGACTGGCTCTTGTTTTATATGAAGTGTATTTCTTATTATTACATGTTTTCATGTATTTATTGTATGATGGGTGTTAATGTACTTGCAAATTTAAAATGAAAAAAAAAGTTTAAAAAAAGTGTATGATAGATTTATTTGTTCGTGAATGATTTAATGCCATAAAAAGTTGTTTGTTGGAACTTCAGGACTTAAGTATGTGTTGTTAAACAACATTATTCAATTGTCACTTAAAAGATAAAACTTAAAAACTTTTTGTCGTGTATGCATTTAGAGGTTTGGGAATGGAAATGGATTTACATGTAATATAATGGTTCTTTATTAACCATTGTTGCATTTTTTGGTACCTTTAATTGAGAAACATTAACTGACAACAATTTGAAAGAAATAGAATATTAAATAGGCAGTTCAAGATTTAAATATAAAACATTATAGAATTATTAACTTTTGCTGTAAATTAATATTTAAATAATAAATCCGGAGTGTTTTTATGCGCTGAATAATCTCCAATGTACAGAATCTCAATCTTATCACTAACTTTAGTGTATAAAAATCAATCTCATTTGCTCTGTGTGTTATTTTATTTTGTAACTTACTTATAGGAATAATGATCTGTGTATAGTCTTGTATTTTTATCCTGATTTCGATTGTTTGATGTTTGTATAAAATTAGAGATGGTGTCATGAAGTAGGAAATAAAGTAATGGACGACACGACTCCAGAACTAATTAGCAAGTTATTCAAGAACAAAATATTGTTACAGTATTGTAATTGTATCTTATTTGCATGTATATGTTACTTTTTTAAAATTATACAAGGTTATAATTTTAAAATTAAGTTTATGTTAACGTTAAGAAAAGTTAGTGCATTTTGCAATCACATTTTTGGAGGGTAATACTACAATGCTTACACGTTAGTCATGTTATATTGTTAAAACAGCACGTTCGACAAACTGCAAAATTTCTTACATATACTGCGTTATTATGAATCAAACTTTAATAACCGGAAAGGTCTTTGAGCATGATGCTATGGAAGCATATTTAAGCCACAACTTAACAATATAAAATAACGTGAAAAAAAATGGAGGATTTCGCAAAAAAAGTTTTTTTCACGAAAACAGATAAATTACACACGAAAGAAATTAACACGAATTTATTCCTGATAATGCTGTAAATTGCCTCAACATAAAGATAAAGTGTCCATGAAAATAATGGAGGATTTCACGTAAACAGATTTTTTTTTAAATCGAAAACATTTAACTTTTTTTCGCGAAAACATCCATTATTTCACGTTATTTTATGTGGTTAAGTTGTGGCACAAATATGCTTCCATAATTTTTAGATAACTGGCATCTTTCGTGAAATTGTTACGCTTTCATGACAAGTTATCTGTTTTTCGTTTCACTAAATCTGATTTCGTGAAATCTTCCATTATTTTCATGCAAAAATATATTTCGTGAATTTTTTTTTTGTTTTCGTGAAAAGTTATGTGTTTTCATAAAATCCTCGATTATTTTCATGAAAACTTTATTTTTATGTAGTGGCAGTTTAGAGCACTAACAGGAATAAATTCGTGTTAACATAGCTTTTATTTTGTCGTGAAAATATGGATGTTTTCGCGAAAATAAACTTTCTTTTGCGAAATCCTCCATTATTTTCACGTTACTTTATGTGGTTAAGTTGTGGCACTAATATGCTTCCATATGATGCCCTCTAGTATTAACGTTAAAGGAATACGTTCGACTGGTTATAACATTTGTTTAAATAATAAAACATATTTTGAATAACACAATTTTCGTAATCAATCGATGACGACGAATATGATAATTGTAAAACTTATTTTTAATTACACTGATAATCGTTTTTCCAAGCGTAGCATGAGCGCGGCCATTGTTGACATCTCGTTGTCTCGCGAGAGATAAAAACGAGGCGTGACGTCATTTACACACTTCCCTTTCATTTTGAATACACGCAGAGATGAAAGCAGGCAAAATTATTATATGAAAACATTGCTATTTGCGGGAAAATATTGCAAAGTAGCATAAATAGGAAAATTTCACGTGATAGTTTTAGTGTATTGTGTGTTCTTACCTTCGTATCTTACATTTTGCACAATTAATTGCATCGCTCACTAGGATTCAAAAGACAATATGTTAAATGAGAATGTAAGAGGCTCCGATCGCTAAACTGAAATATTTCTTTTTAGTATAAATTAACATTGAGTTTACTAATGTCCCCTCACGTTTTCTCAAATTAAATATGTCAGTTACGTTTTTCACACATTTTTAATATGTCACCCGATCTTCTTCGGAGCAAGCTGGCTAGTGAGATTAACGTATCCGTTAGTGGCAATTAACAATAACACGGGCGTGTTAAAATTTGTTCCACTCAGTGTGCAACATTAAAAGTAGATTAAAGAAAGAAATATACAAATTTACAGTAAATGTTCGTTTTGAAGTATTGACATGCACTCAACCCCAGGTTTAGCGGCGTGGGGATTAATATGCATTTCAATTAATACCCATGAACAAGCTCAATCAAACCGGGCCTGGAACATTTTCAAATTTGTCAGGGTTCGGTGGCTTTCAAAGTTCCCTTGTCATCAACTTAAATTTTCAAAAAATACATTAATTCAATTCAGCGCCTTCCCCAGGCCATTATGACATACAGGCACCGGTATGCCTTAATTTCTTAACAAACTTATTCGGGACGATTGATCTGCCGGTATGCCTTTAATCTTGGTCGGGATGGCTTCATATTCAATAAACAGTTCAATGGCCCCCAAGCCATTTGCACTGTTGTGGGACACACCAACCGTTTACAACCCCAGACAAATATCTGACAAGCTCTAAATTCGCCGACATCCGTTTATTCAAAATCGTCGTGTCATAAAGTTATTGTGTCTTCATGTCTCAAATTTACAGGTCGAAAACGTTATGGTAAAGGAAATTAGCCAATGACGATCGATTTCTCTACTTTTTTTCTGGGTAAACTCCGCCTCCCGATTAGTAATAATTATTCTTTTTGCACCAGAAGAAAAACAAAACCATCTGAATTTCGTGAGAACAAGAATTATTCGACTGTTGAATAATAAATTCAAGAAAAATGTATTTTCAGGGATCTATATTACATTTTATATAAAAGTCATTGGCATTTGTTAATACAAAATGAAAAAGGGGTTAATTTGATCGCTTCAGATGCCGCATACAACAATGACGCTAGATCGCTGAATTCAAACGTTTACCTACAATTTAAGGACATCGTGTATCCATCTCACGAAGTAAACGCATTTTGGTCGAAAAATCTGCAAAGTCGATCAGGAAAAAATATCACAAACTCTACACATATATATTGGCCTCAATACATACTCTTAAACGAGAAAATAGGTTAAAACGTGATACAATTCTCGGCATTCTTGTGTAATTAATGGTGGCAACAAGCAGTTTCTTTCAATCTTGGCTAATTCAATTTCAGAATTTTCAGGCTCAAAATCATACACTATTATATATTTGTTATATGAATGAATATTCCATTGTTGAGAATGATAAGAATTGGACATAAAATGGAAACGATACGAACCGGAAGTGTGTAATTGACGTCATCAGCAGGTGCGCGCATCGAAAATGAATCAAACATGGCGACGATCATCGATGCCCGCCGATTTTGCAAATAACGGATCTTTGACAGGAGATAACTCTGTCAATATTTAACATAAAATAAAGTTCTATACGTCAAAATGATACATAAGTTACGATTTATAACATAGTACTGGTGAAATCCAGCCAAACGTATTCCTTTAATACTGTAAATATTTATTTTATTACAATACTTTCTTTGCTGGTTTATTATGGGTGTTCCTTATTTCCAATATATTATGTATACCTATAACATTTGTTCGTTTATTGAGTTTAGGATGTTGATCTTAGTATTAAGTTGAAAAGAAAGGTTATTAAGAATTGTTTGAGCATTTTCAGGGACACCTTCTCCTTGAATAAAACACTTGCATGATCTGAAAATCTCATTTTTATACTTAAGTTTACTTGATTTATTTTTTAATAATATTTGTCAACTATTTCGATTAATGTAAAAAACAAGGAACAAGGAAATTTAACCTTTGAATCTCAAATATTGAAGAATTGCAAAATTTTACTGTAAATTAATATATAATTAAAAAATATGGAGTATTTTTATCCGCTGAATAATCTCCTATAGCAAACACTTGTGTATATAATCTCAATCTTATCCCTAGCTTACATGTATGATTGTTTTACGTGTAAATTGTCTCGAAACTTACATACAGTAAAGTTCTGTGCATTATCTTATATCGTGTATGTACATGTTTCTCATGTATAAAATGTTTTTTATCTATCATGAAATAGGATGAGCAAACATTTGGCCAGCCGTTTTAGGACATGCAGCATCATCATTATTATATATGTTTGCATTAATTTGTTACCAACTTACCATACTTTATAATGACAATAGGTGTATAGTCATAAAGTTTATTTTATCGCTTAGAAAAGTGTGTGCATTCTGCGTTCATGTTAATTAGAGAATAATGCCTGCATGTAAGTTCTGGGTTTTCCCACATATGGTTTACTAGAAACATAACTAACAATAAAGACAATTATCAAAAACAACTTACAAATAATTTATTCAACTTTAGTGACGATGATGGTGTTTAGGCATGATTTCCTTCAAACATAACACCTGGTTTAAACCCCCAGTGGCAATTTGTTTTGCCACTGACCGTTCCAAGGCTGTAACCCCAAGGGTTCTCTATGAAGGATTAATTGATTGTGGCGTCTTATTTATGAATTAACATACTTGTAACAACTTGCTTTCTTTTCCTTTCTTCTTTTTCGCTGCGTGGGAAGGCTGTGTTGTGTGTGTGGCGATTCCCGATATGCATATTTTACTTTTTTACTACGTATATCTGCTGTAAATTTAATTATACTCGCGCAAACGAAATTTGTGGGGGTATAAGGGAATCAAGCTCTTTGTTCATCCATCCTTTTTACCTGATTTCGTATCCGGGCCATATCTTTGTCATCCATGATTCGGTTTTAATATACTTTGAAAGAAGTAACAACCGTAGGATGAGGATGTGTCTCACATTTAACCCATATTTCTACCTTTGTGGCCGAGGTCGCATCAACCGTCTTGGCTTAGTCAGTTTTGCTATGTAACCCTTACTGATAAAAGTTTTGTCCGGCCAATATCTTAATCATTCATGATTTGATTTCTACATAATGTGACACAATGTGATATTATTGTATGAGTATGTGTAACGCACAAGGTCCTTGTTCCTATAATTTAGATCAATGGCCTAGTAACCTAGTTTTTTCTGAAAAGCGGTGGGATGGAGCAGGAGTTTTATTTAATATTGTGGCATCAACTACTTCTACAGTATTCAAGATCCTGACATTAAAGATGTTTGGCATCATGTCCACATATACCTGACATATTTGTTATGTGGACCTCTCCATTATTGTTTGGAATGGAAGATTTGCCTATAACATATGCCCATCCCCGACTACTTATATCACCAGTGCGAGTTTATAAGAATAAATACGGATATTTGTTGAAGGGAGCAATTTTCTACTTCTTTAGTGTTAACGATAATCACTTGAAACTTTTAGAATAAAGTGTAAATTTTTGTGATACAATTTTATTTTGGTTTAGTCTTTAATGTGATGAGGGTAGCAGGGCTACTTCTTCCATTTTCGATACCTTGATTTAAAACATTAAAGATGTAGGCATTTTAAGCGTTAATTATTGTGAAATAATATTCATCTGGCTGAGAACAATTTTTGTTGGAGTTGCAGAGTAATCTTAAAAAAAGTGAAATGCGTATCAGTAAGGGCCATATCCAGAAGAGACAGCCTCTCCACAAAGCCGTAACTTTGAAGATATAATTGTCATTATGTTAAGGTAGGTGTATCATCTCTCACAAAGCAGTTTTACATTTAGTGATAGCCCTTGTTTGTTTTTGCAGTTATGTCTTTCCCTTGTTTATTTGCAATATGAAAGCTATTCATTATAGTATATGTGTTTATGTGAATTTTAACCTAGATAGATCAGCTTGTTAACAAAAATTGAACATTTAAAGTGTTTTGATCTGTTAAGTTTTAATAAGAAGTTTGATTGTAAACGTGATCCAGGTGCATATTTATTCTGAAAAGTATTATTTGTGTTCTTCTTTGTGTCGCCCTTTCGAAGAAAAGGCGATACATAGGGATCGCTTTGTCCGTCCGTCGGTCCGTTGGTCTGTCACAAAAACTTAACTTTGGCTATTAACTTTGCCATTTCTAAGTATTTCCATATGAAACTTTCAAATTATATTTCTTATGCCAACACTGACATTTTAATGTAAAATTCTTAAGGTCAAGTTGACATTTCATGGAGTTGTTATTTACCCTTTTAAACCTCGATTTTGACATTAAAACTTAACGTTGGCTATAACTTTGCCTTTTCTTAATATTCCTTCATCAAAATTTAAAATTAAATAGCTTATTACAACACACTCATTTTGATGTCGAATTCTTTGGGTCAAGGTCACATTTGATGGAGTCATGCCCCTTTCTGCACTGGTATTTTTAATTTGATAAGTACCATGGGGGACACAAGTGTTCAACTAAACATCCATCTAGTATTATTATTATTGTTACTGATTTTTTGGTATTATTGGGTAAATATCGTTTTATTAAGTACAAGTGTACAAGTGTTTCAGAAACATTAAAAAAACAACGATTGTTTTACCATAATGGTGCAAACTATTTCTTTTAGGTAAACGACTTTACAGAAACCTTTTGTTATTGGTAGATATGTGCAAAGAAAATCTTGGTTAAAATGTGTAAAAGTTCACACAATTGTTTCCCAGTTGTTGTTTTCTTGACATCACAGCAAGCTCCTGAACTATGATACCTACAAAAAGGCAAAATGCGATCAAGGTTTACGTGATAAAATATGCAAAAATAGTTTACTAGTAACATACCGACGCTTAACATCAAAACGTAAATATCTTAACAGAGAAACTAAAGCACACTAAGTTTGGGACTATAGGAGCACAAGCAGGGGTGTCATGATTTGGTATGTTGCGGTATGAAGTAGTTATAATTATATTGTTTCGTTGACAAATTATTGATCAAGCATTCAGCGACACAGAACTGAATTATATTACAATATGGCCGGTCGAGAAGAATAGGGGGCAGACGCCAGTAATCTATAGTAATTTCGCTGTTGCTGACACACACTCAGTGACTCAGAAGGTCAATGAAATCAGTCCACAACAGAAACCTGAAACAGAAATCTGCGTTTACTGTAAACATACGGCTATAAGCTACTCAGGCAACACGAATTACAGGCTATGAACAACTGCTTACTTTACAGGATTTCCCTACTTTCGAATTCCAAGCCACTGTATCACACTGATATCACATGGCTGCTGTTGGTTTCTAATAATTATTAGACATATATATCTTATTCCCTGAAAACACAAAAACCTGTATGTATAATTAATATAGGTTTGATAAATGCCGAAATATCTTCAAATATTGTAAATATTGAGTTGCGCTCAACCCGCGGCTATGCAGTGTGGTCAGTAATATGCATTTTCATACTGCCCATGAACAGACTCAATAAAAACCGAGCCTGCAATATATCTTTTTTTTGTCGTGTTCGGTGGCTTTTAAAGTTTACTTTTCATCTTTTATACAATATCCTCTATGGCATAATATCAGCATGGCCAGTTCGAATATGTAGCTTTCTAACTGGTACGCGCTCCCGTAATTTAAATTATTTTTATTGAAGAAGTTTGCATCCGACTGAAAATGATCAAGCATTAATTAATATATTACTTAAACCAAGCAATATACACAGGTAGCAAACATGGTACATTGAATTGTTGCAACAAATGGACGTTGGCTTTTAACTGTCTTGAAAGTCAAGATAATAAACGTTTCTGCAGATAATGAACAATACAAAATGTAAAATTATTCATTTTCCGGAAAAATATATTTACATTTTTTTAATATTGAGAACAGAATTTAATGTTTTGATCTAAATGCTTAAACGCTGGTTGACGACATTTTTTTATCGTAAAATATGCTCATTTAACACAAGAAAAAAGGTAACTATGTACCATTTCTTACAATATAAACACTAGAAGTTCACTATATAGTAATGTTTTATAGTTTTATTACCTGGTTTCACAATCTGGTATCTAAGCCTACTTTTGCTCCAGTATTTTTCCCAAAAATTAAAGCACAGCAAAAAGTATGATGGTGTTCAAGTAAGAGTAGTTAAACCGCCTTAACAATGTCACATTTTTATTAACATTATGACAAAACTTCATTTGCCAGGTTCTTTACTTTGTGGTTGTTATATGCACGAAGGGACGTATTATGTTATCGCCTCGGTGTCCGTCTGTCCGTTAGCAATTTCCCTTCCGCTCTAAGGGGTCAAAAGTCATAGTAAGCAGTTGACCTTCCGCTCTGTAACTCTTGAACCCTTTGAAGGATTTCGAAGAAACCTGACACAAATGTTTACCACATTGAGACGACGTGCAGAAGCCATGTTCCAGATGGCTGGCTTCAAGGTCAAGGTCAGACATAGGGGTTAAAGGTCCTAGTTAGCAATTTTACCTTCTGCTCTGTAACTCATGAACCCCTTGAAGGAATTATAAGAAACCTGACACAAATGTTCACCACATTACAGACGACGTGCAGAGGCCATGTTCCGGATAGCTCGCTTCAAGGTCAAGGTCAGACTGAGGGGTAAAAGGTCATAGTTAGCAATTTACCTTCTGCTCTGTAACTCTTGAACCCCTTAAAGGATTTTCAAAAAAACCTGACAGAAATGTTTACCCCATCGAGAAGACGTGCAGAAGCCATGTTCGGGATGGCTCGCTTCAAGGTCAAGGTCAGAGTGTTCAAAGCTCGTAGTTAGCTTCCCTTCCCCTCTGTAACTCTTGAACCCCATGAAGGAATTTGAAGAAACCTGACACAGATGTTAACCACATTGAGATGACGTGCAAAAGCCATTTTCAGGATGGCTGGCTTTAAGGTCAAGGTCAGGCTTAGAGTCAAAGGTTGTATGACTTTAATTCCCTTCCGCTCTGTAACTCTTGAACCCCGTGAAGGATTTCTAAGACACCTGACAAATATGTTCACCACATTGAGACGACGTACAGAAGCTATGTTCAGGATGGCTGGCTTTAAGGTAAAGGTCAGGCTTAGGGATCAAAGGTTGTATGACTTTAATTCCCTTCCGCTCTGTAACTCTTGATACCCGTGAAGGATTTCTAAGACACTTGACAAATATGTTCACCACATTCACCACATTGAGACGACGTGCAAAAGCCATGTTCAGGAAGGCTTGCTTCAAGGTAAAGCTGAGACTAAGGAGTCAAAGGTCATATGGTTTTATTTCCCTTTTGCTCTGAACCCCTTTGAGGATTTCAAAGAAACCTGATATAAATGTTTAATAAATTAAGATGACATGCAGAAGCTATGTTCAGGATGGCTCACTTCAAGGTCAAGGTCAGACTTACCGGTCATTTGACTATGTTTCCCTTCCTTTCTGTAACTCTTAAACCCCTTGAAGGATTTCGAAGACACCTGACATTGATATTTCGGATGGCTCACTTCAAGGTCAATTTCACACAGGATTCGAGTGTCATATGACTTTGTTAATATTGCTCGGCATTTGCTCTTGATTGCAGTGCTCTTGTTTTTATTCGGGAGATCCTTTTTTGTTAGCTATTAGGATCGATGAATGTCCGTCGTCCGTCGTCTGTCGTCCGTCGTCCGTCCACACTTATTTCGTTAACACTCTAGCGGTCACATTTTTGCTCCGATTGTCATGAAACTTTGTCAGGATGTTTGTCCCAATGATTTCTCGGAGGAGTTCGAATATGGGTCATCTGGGTCCAAAAACTAGGTCACTGTTACTAAAAATAGAATTTTCTTGTTAACACTCTAGCGGTCACATTTTTTATCCGATTGTCATGAAACTTGGTCAGGATGTTTGTCCCAATGATTTTTCGGAGGAGTTCGAATATGGGTCATCTCGGTCCAAAAACTAGGTCACTGTTACTAAAAATAGAATTTTCTTGTTAACACTCTAGCGGTCACATTTTTGCTCCGATTGTCATGAAACTTGGTCAGGATGTTTGTCCCAATGATGTCTCGGACGAGTTCGAATATGGGTCATCTGGGTCCAAAAACTAGGTCACTGTTACTAAAAATAGAATTTTCTTGTTAACACTCTAGCGGTCACATTTTTGATCCGATTGTCATGAAACTTGGTCAGGATATTTGTCCCAATGATTTCTCGGAGGAGTACGAATATGGGTCATCTGGGTCCAAAAAAACTAGGTCACTGTTACTAAAAATAGAATTTTCTTGTTAACACTCTAGCGGTCACATTTTTGCTCCGATTGTCATGAAACTTGGTCAGGATGTTTGTCCCAATGATTTCTCGGACGGGTTCGAATATGGGTCATCTGGGTCCAAAAACTAGGTCACTGTTACTATAAATAGAATTTTCTTGTTAACACTCTAGCGGTCACATTTTTGCCCCGATTGTCATGAAACTTGGTCAGGATGTTTGTCCCAATAGTTTCTTGGACGAGTTCGAATATGGTTCATCTGGGTCCAAAAACTAGGTCACTGTTACTAAAAATAGAATTATCTTGTTAACACTCTAGCGGTCACATTTTTGCTCCGATTGTCATGAAACTTGGTCAGGATGTTTGTCCGAATGATTTCTCGGACGAGTTCGAATATGGGTCAACTGGGTCCAAAAACTAGGTCACTGTTACTAAAAATAGAATTTTCTTGTTAACACTCTAGCGGTCACATTTTTGCTCCGATTGTCATGAAACTTGGTCAGGATGTTTTTCCCAATGATTTCTCGGACGAGTTCGAATATGGGTCATCTGGGTCCAAAAACTAGGTCACCATTACTATAAATAGAATTTTCTTGTTAACACTCTAGCGGTCACATTTTTGCTCCGATTGTCATGAAACTTGGTCAGGATGTTTTTCCCAATGATTTCTCGGACGAGTTCGAATATGGGTCATCTGGGTCCAAAAACTAGGTCACTGTTACTAAAAATAGAATTTTCTTGTTAACACTCTAGCGGTCACATTTTTGCTCCGATTGTCATGATACTTGTTCAGGATGTTTGTCTCAATGATTTCTCGGATGAGTTCGAATAATGGGTCATCTGGGTCTTGGTCACTGTGACTAAAAATAACTTTGTTGTACTCAGGTGAGCGATAAAGGGCCATCATGGCCCTCTTGTTTATTGAATTACTTCCCTTGTATGTTACTATCAATAGTATATTTTGTAACTTATATTATTTTTGGCAGTACAGAGAAACTGATAAGACTTCTGTGGTACAACATGAATGGTACCTTCAATTTTTTGGTGTTTTTTTTTTTACATTTTTGTATCTGGTTAGGATTTTAGGGTAGGGGACTTGTTTTATATAACTTCAATCTTTTTAACTGGAATTTTTGATGCTTGTTACAGTCCTTTGGGCTTCAACAGTCTAAATTTTGCTCACATCCTCTGTTACAACCCATCGGGCGTATATTGTCCCTTTCGCGGTGCTCTTGTTAATAAGATGGTTAAGACCTTGTGTCGTGCTTTGGAAGTAATAACCTGTTTGCTTGTGAACCTTTTCTTTGGGTTATTTGACATGTTCCTTATATACCTGATATGCATATTTCACTCTTTCCTCCATAGGTTTAACTTTTATCGCATGCGCAACCAGTGTAGATTCACATCGGTCTGCTCAGCCGTATTGTCTGATCAGGATTCATTTAAGAAGCAAACAGTGTAGATCCAGATAAGGATGTGCCATCTGATCTTGATCTACACTGGTTGCCGATGTCATTTATGATGTACCTACGAAGAAAATGGTTTAAAAAAACAACATTAAACCAACATTATGTTCACAACATTTGTTTCCAAGCCAGTTCTTAAATGCTATTTAAGAATTATTAAAAATGACTTTTCCGTTTCAAATAAAACTGATAACAACCATTACCGTACACTAACACAACGACTTTCTGACTAAGCACTCAAACTTAAAACATTAAGAGGCATTGACGAATACGGAAGATTTCGATCAATAACCATAATTCTAAAAAATGGAAACTTAAAGTGAAAGCTCTTGTGCAATGGAAAAGAGATTCACATCGTTTCCGTCCTGTGATATTGTTGTGCAATACAAAGGATGATATTCATGAAAGTCCACTTGTTTTAATAAAAAAAATTAGAAAAGTAAACTTAATTGTTTTAGAAATATATATTTCAATAGGCCTTGTTATCTGGTCTTTATGAAACCTAAAGGACGGAGTCAAAAAAGGTAAATGATTATAACAACAAGTTTTCTCATTATTAAAAGCATTTGGCTGCTCCGTTTACATAACGGGTACGTGTAAGCTACAAGTTCACATACACGACAGTGATTTTGTTGTTGTTCAGAAACGTACTATTATAACATAATGCGTTTGGACGGAAAGATCATTTATCGTCACTACCGGAAACCCATAGGAGCGACGCCTCCGGAAGAGTGTTGTCATTTTAGGTTTTGGATAAAAGTGCAAGATACATGGGGTGACCGGACGGAAATGATAGACATATCAAATGATATTTGACAGCTGCGTTTCCGTAAACTCTTAACTGTTTTAGTGTTTTTGTCGCGGTACATTCTAGTCACTTTTTGTGGAGGAGATGTGTAAGCGGCCCGGATAGCTCAATCACCGGGTGCGTTGTAACAACGATGCCATCTCAACTTATTAAAGGACAAATATGTTTACACTATCACGTACCTGCAGAAAACAAGGCATTCTAACTTTGATATACGTGTACATTTAGATTCTGTTCAGATTGCAGACAAAGCCCGAAAAAATGGTTTACCAGATGGGAAACGTTTAAAATGACTTATTGGTGAAAAGTAAAAACCCTGAGCAGACTGAACGGATGTGCAGGCTGATCTGGGTCTAAACTAGTCACATAGGCCCACTCATGTCACGATGCGTCACATTTGGGTAAATATTGAGTATCGCTCAACTGAGTTATTCAGTTAACTGCAATGGCTCTGTTTCAAACAGCGATGTAATTATCATATATGCACTGCTCTTCATTTCCATACTTCGAAACCATGCTAGTTCCTACTTAAATTTCAGAATTGACATTCGGAATAAAATGATTTTAAAAAAAATTGAAAGGGCGTTCATAAATAGGTATGGACATACTTCTCTAAAGATTCAACGAAAAAGCAAGTAACCATAGCAATAATTTATTACTCCAAATTCGAAAAATTGAAAATGATTGTACAGTCAGTCTATTTAAGTGAGTAAAGTTATTGCTTCTATGAGTTGTATGCTTTGATTGTAACATGCACTGTGCACATTCGTTTCGGTAACAATCTCAGAAATAAATTTTAAATGTTCAAAACGTTCGTAGCAAGTTATTTACATCTTCTTTAAAATATATGTGATGATAACAAAAATCTAATAGATCTCAATAAAGCTCTGACATAAGATTCGGGAATACGAATGCAACGTCATAAATTCCGAAACTGTTACATTCTCAAACATAAAAACCGACAAGAGTTTCGATAAAGTAGTCCTAAAATTAAAATAGACAGAAAGGGAACTTCGAAAGCAACCGAACATGACAAATATGAAAATATTGATGGCTCGGTTTGATTAAGCCAGTTCATGGGCATTAGTAAAATTGTTGAGAAAAAAAAACAGAGAAATTTTGATAAACTGCCCCATCATGACATTTCCACAAATCTTTAATCAATGTTGAATAAAATCAATATGTTGACGTTCTGTTTCAGGGAACGAATCGATTCAGTTGAAAGACAGTAGAACCAATACCTGCTTGTCGTTAAATATTACGTGTGCTTGTAACAGGTCAAAACCGGAGAACTCCGTTTCCGTAAATGTGTAAGTTAGTTATACAAGTGCTTATAACAGTAATAACATGTGCAAATCCATTTAAAGGTTTAAGATGTTAATATAATCACATAACTTCAAAACTACTTATACTACAGCTTTGAAACTTGGCACACTTGTTTATCATCATCTCCCAAGTGTGTATGCCAAGTACCATAACTCTAACTTTCATTTTGATCAAATTATGGCCTTTTTTCGACTTAGAATTTCATGTTAAAGTTTGCGTGCAAGCTAGTGTACAAACCCATAACTTCCGTACTACTTATACTACAGCTTTGAAACTTTCAGCACTTGTTCATTATCATAACCCGAGTGGGTATGCCAAGAACCATAACTCTAACTTCCATTTTGTTCAAATTATGGCCCTTTTTCGACTTACAATTTTAGTTTAAAGTTTGCGTGCAAGATAGTTTCTTTAATACTTCTTGTACTATAGCTTTCAAACTTTCAACACTTGTTTACCATCATGACCCTGACTATGTATGCCAAGAACCATAACTCTTTCTTTAATTTTTATCAAATTATGGCCCTTTTTCAATTTAGAATATCTGGTTAAAGTTTGCATGCAAGCTAGTTACTTTCATACTTCTTGTACTATAGCTTTGAAACTAAAAACACTTGTTCACCACCATGACCCTGACTATGTATGCCAAGAACCATAACTCTTTCTTTGATTTTTATCAAATTATTGCCCTTTTTTACTTATAATTTCAGGTTAAAGTTTGCGTGCAAGCTAGTTACTTTCATACTTCTTGTAGCTTTGAAACTTGTTCACTATCATGACCCTGACTATGTATGCCAAGAACCATAACTCATTCTTTGATTTATATCAAATCATTGCCCTTTTAAGACTTAGAAATTAAGGTTAAAGATTGCGTGCAAGCTGGTGAAACCTCATAACTTTCATTCTATTAAAACGACAACTTTAAAACTTTGTATACCTTTATTTTATCATACATCAGGTTGATGTTCAAAGGCCCATAACTCATCCTTGCTTTTTTTATATAACTTTTGCCCTTTTTCGCTTAGAAATTAGAATTAAGACTTAGAAATTATGGTTAAAGTTTCATGTAAGTGTTTTTCATAGGTAATGCTATAGAAAAGGTTTAAAACAGATGTACTTAACATACTTTGGTTGAAAGTGTTGAGTGGTTATACTCTACTCTACTCTACTCTACTCTACTCTACTCTACCATACCATACCATACCATACCATACCATACCATACCATACCATACCATACCATACCATACCATACCATACCATACCATACCATACCATACCATACCATACCACACCACACCACACCACACCACACCACACCACACCACACCACACCACTTTTGTTCATGTGTGTGTGTTGGGTGTCATAAACTCCTGAATCACTCCCCAGTTTAAATGAAGCCCAGTTTAAAATGTGCTTAAATATGTCTGACTTCGAATAGTCGAGCGTGCAGTCGTTTCCGACTGGCTCTTGTTTTATATGAAGTGTATTTCTTATTATTACATGTTTTCATGTATTTATTGTATGATGGGTGTAAATGTACTTGCAAATTTAAAATGAAAAAAAAAGTTTAAAAAAGTGTATGATAGATTTATTTGTTCGTGAATGATTTAATGCCATAAAAAGTTGTTTGTTGGAACTTCAGGACTAAATTATGTGTTGTTAAACAACATTATTCAATTGTCACTTAAAAGATAAAACTTAAAAACTTTTTGTCGTGTATGCATTTAGAGGTTTGGGAATGGAAATGGATTTACATGTAATATAATGGTTCTTTATTAACCATTATTACATTTTTGGTACCTTTAATTGAGAAACATTAACTGACAAAAATTTGAAAGAAATAGAATATTAAATAGGCAGTTCAAGATTTAAATATAAAACATTATAGAATTATTAACTTTTGGTGTAAATTAATATTTAAATAATAAATCCGGAGTGTTTTTATGCGCTGAATAATCTCCAATGTACAGAATCTCAATCTTATCACTAACTTTAGTGTATAAAAATCAATCTCATTTGCTTTGTGTGTTATTTTATTTTGTAACTTACTTATAGGAATAATGATCTGTGTATAGTCTTGTATTTTTATCCTGATTTCGATTGTTTGATGTTTGTATAAAATGTAGAGATGGTGTCATGAAGTAGGAAATAAAGTAATGGACGACACGACTCCAGAACTTATTGGCAAGTTATTCAAGGACAAAATATTGTTACAGTATTTGTATCTTATTTGCATGTATTTGTTACTTTTTTTTAATTATAAAAGGTTATAATTTTAAAATTAAGTTTATGTTAACGTTAAGAAAAGTTAGTGCATTTTGCAATCACATTTTTGGAGGGTAATACTACAATGCTTACACGTTAGTCATGTTATATTGTTAAAACAGCACGTTCGACAAACTGCAAAATTACTTACATATACTGCGTTATTATGAATCAAACTTTAATAACTGGAGAGGTCTTTGTGCATGATGCCCTCTAGTATTAACGTTAATACTGTAAATATTTATTTTATTACAATACATTCTTTGCTGGTTTATTATGGATGTTCCTTATTTGCAATATATTATGTATTCCTATAACATTTGTTCGTTTATTGAGTTTAGGATGTTGATCTTAGTATTTAGTATTAAGATGAAAAGAAAGGTTATTAAGAATTGTTTGAGCATTTTCAGGGACACCTTCTCCTTGAATAAAACACTTGCATGATCTGAAAATCTCATTTTTATACTTAAATTTACTTCATTTATTTTTTTTAATAATATTTGTCAACTATTTCGATTAATGTAAAAAACACAATATTGGTTTGTAAGCAATGAATTATATATTTCGAAGAAGGAAATTTAACCTTTGAATCTCAAATATTGAAGAAATGCAAAATTTTACTGTAAATTAATATATAATTAAAAAATATGGAGTATTTTTATACGCTGAATAATCTCCTATAGCAAACACTTGTGTATATAATCTCAATCTTATCCCTAGCTTACATGCATGATTGTTTTACGTGTAAATTGTCTCGAAACTTACATACAGTAAAGTTCTGTGCATTATCTTATATCGTGTATGTACATGTTTCTCATGTTTCTTTGTATAAAATGTGTTTTATCTATCATGAAATAGGATGAGCAAACATTTGGCCAGCCGTTTTAGGACATGCAGCATCATCATTATTATATATGTTTGCATTAATTTTATCATACTTTATAATGACAATAGGCGTATAGTCTTAAAGTTTATTTTATCGCTTAGAAAAGTGTGTGCATTCTGCGTTCGTGTTAATTAGAGAATAATACCTACATGTAAGTTCTGGGTTTTCCCACATATGGTTGACTTGAAAACTAACTAACAATAAGGACAATTATCAAAAACAACTTATAATTTATTCAACTTTAGTGACGATGATGGTGTTTAGGCATGATTTCCTTCAAACATAACACCTGGTTTAAACTCCCAGTGGCAGTTTGTTTTGCCACTGACCGTTCCAAGGCTGTTACCCCAAGGGTTCTCTATGAACATACTTGTAACAAATTGCTTTCTTTTTCTTTCTTCTTTTGCGCTGCGTGGGAAGGCTGTGTTGTGAGTGTGGCGATTCCCGATATGCATATTTTACTTTTTTACTACGTATGTCTGCTGTAAATTTAATTATACTCCCGCAAACGAAATTTGTGGGGTATAAGGGAATCAAGCTCTTTGTTCATCCATCCTTTTTTCCTGATTTCGTATCCGGGCCATATCTTTGTCATCCATGATTCGATTTTAATATACTTTGAAAGAAGTAACAACCGTAGGATGAGGATTTGTCTCACATTAAACCCATATTTCTATCTTTGTGGTCGAGGTCGCATCAACCGTCTTGGCTTAGTCAGTTTTGCTATGTAACCCTTACTGATAAAAGTTTTGTCCGGCCAACGTCTTAATCATTCATGGTTTGATTTCTACATAATGTGACACAATGTGATATTATTGTATGAGTATGTGTAACGCACAAGGTCCTTGTTCCTATAATTTAGATCAATGGCCTAGTAACCTAGTTTTTTCTGAAAAGCGGTGGGATGGAGCAGGAGTTTTTTTAAATATTGTGGCATCAACTACTTTACAGTATTCAAGATCCTGACATTAAAGATGTTTGTCATCATGTCCACATATACCTGACATATTTGTTATGTGGACCTCTCCATTATTGTATGGAATGGAAGATTTGCCTATAATATATGCCAATCCCCGACTACTTATATCACCAGTGCGAGTTTATAAGAATAAATACGGATATTTGTTGAAGGGAGCAATTTTCTACTTCTTTAGTGTTAAAGATAATCACTTGAAACTTTTAGAATAAAGTGTAAATTTTTGTGATCCAATTTTATTTTGGTTTAGTCTTTAATGTGATGAGGGTAGCAGGGCTACTTCTTCCAATTTCGATACCTTGATTTAAAACATCAAAGATGTAGGCATTTTAAGCGTTAATTATTGTGAAATAATATTCATCTGGCTGAGAACAATTTTTGTTGGAGTTGCAGAGGAATCTTAAAAAAAGTGAAATGCGTATCAGGAAGGGCCATATCCAGAAGAGACAGCCTCTCCACAAAGCCATAACTTTGAAGATATAATTGTCATTATGTTAAGGTAGGTGTATCATCTCTCACAAAGCAGTTTTACATTTAGTGATAGCCCTTGTTTGTTTTTGCAGTTATGTCTTTCCCTTGTTTATTTGCAATATGAAAGCTATTCATTATAGTATATGTGTTTATGTGATTTATAACCTAGATAGATCAGTTTGTTAACAAAAATTGAACATTTAAAGTGTTTAAATCTGCTAAGTTTTAATAAGAAGTTTGATCGTAAAGGTGATCCAGTAGCATATTTATTCTGAAAAGTATTATTTGTGTTCATTTTTTGTCGCCCTTTCGAAGAAAAGGCGATACATAGGGATCGCTTTGTCCGTCCGTCGGTCCGTTGGTCTGTCACAAAAACTTAACTTTGGCTATTAACTTTGCCATTTCTAAGTATTTCCACATGAAACTTTCAAATTATATTTCTTATGACAACACTGACATTTTAATGTAAAATTCTTAAGGTCAAGTTGACATTTCATGGAGTTGTTATTTACCCTTTTAAACCTCGATTTTGACATTAAAACTTAACGTTGGCTATAACTTTGCCTTTTCTTAATATTCCTTCATCAAAATTTAAAATTAAATAGCTTATTACAACACGCTCATTTTGATGTCGAATTCTTTGGGTCAAGGTCACATTTGATGGAGTCATGCCCCTTTCTGCACTGGTATTTTTAATTTGATAAGTACCATGGGGGACACAAGTGTTCAACTAAACATCCATCTAGTATTATTATTATTGTTACTGATTTTTTGGTATTATTGGGTTAATATCGTTTTATTAAGTACAAGTGTACAAGTGTTTCAGAAACATTAAAAAAACAACGATTGTTTTATTTTACCATAATGGTGCAACCTATTTCTTTTAGGTAAACGACTTTACAGAAACCTTTTGTTATTGGTAGATATGTGCAAAGAAAATCTTGGTTAAAATGTGTAAAAGTTCACACAATTGTTTCCCAGTTGTTGTTTTCTTGTCATCACAGCAAGCTCCTGAACTATGATACCTACAAAAAGGCAAAATGCGATCAAGGTTTACGTGATAAAATATGCAAAAATAGTTTACTAGTAACATACCGACGCTTAACATCAAAACGTAAATATCTTAACAGAGAAACTAAAGCACACTAAGTTTGGGACTATAGGAGCACAAGCAGGGGTGTCATGATTTGGTATGTTGCGGTATGAAGTAGTTATAATTATATTGTTTCGTTGACAAATTATTGATCAAGCATTCAGCGACACAGAACTGAATTATATTACAATATGGCCGGTCGAGAAGAATAGGCGGCAGACGCCAGTAATCTATAGTAATTTCGCTGTTGCTGACACACACTCAGTGACTCAGAAGGTCAATGAAATCAGTCCACAACAGAAACCTGAAACAGAAATCTGCGTTTACTGTAAACATACGGCTATAAGCTACTCAGGCAACACGAATTACAGGCTATGAACAACTGCTTACTTTACAGGATTTCCCTTCTTTCGAATTCCAAGCCACTGTATCACACTGATATCACATGGCTGCTGTTGGTTTCTAATAATTATTAGACATATATATCTTATTCCCTGAAAACACAAAAACCTGTATGTATAATTAATATAGGTTTGATAAATGCCGAAATATCTTCAAATATTGTAAATATTGAGTTGCGCTCAACCCGCGGCTATGCAGTGTGGTCAGTAATATGCATTTTCATACTGCCCATGAACAGACTCAATAAAAACCGAGCCTGCAATATATCTTTTATTTGTCGTGTTCGGTGGCTTTTAAATTTTACTTTTCATCTTTTATACAAAATCCTCTATGACATAACATCAGCATGGCCACTTCGAACATGTAGCTTTCTAACTGGTACGCGCTCCCGTAATTTAAATTATTTTTATTGAAGAAGTTTGCATCCGACTGAAAATGATCAAGCATTAATTAATATATTACTTAAACGAAGCAATATACACAGGTATCAAACATGGTACATTGAATTGTTGCAACAAATGGACGTTGGCTCTTAGCTGTCTTGAAAGCCAAGATAATAAACGTTTCTGCAGATAATGAACAATACAAAATGTAAAATTATTCATTTTCCGGAAAAATATATTTACATTTTTTTTAATATTGAGAACAGAATTTAATGTTTTGATCTAAATGCTTAAACGCTGGTTGACGACATTTTTTTATCGTAAAATATGCTCATTTAACACAAGAAAAAAGGTAATTATGTACCATTTCTTACAATATAAACACTAGAAGTTCACTATATAGTAATGTTTTGGAGTTTTATTACCTGGTTTCACAATCAGGTATCTAAGTCTACTTTTGCTCCAGTATTTTTCCCAAAAATTAAAGCACAGCAAAAAGTATAATGGTGTTCAAGTAAGAGTAGTTAAACCGCCTTAACAATGTCACATTTTTATTAACATTATGGCAAAACTTCATTTGCCAGGTTCTTCACTTTGTGGTTTTTATATGCACGAAGGAACGTATTATGTTATCGCCTCGGTGTCCGTCTGTCCGTTAGCAATTTCCCTTCCGCTCTAAGGGGTCAAAGGTCATATAAGCAGTTGACCTTCCGCTCTGTAACTCTTGAACCCTTTGAAGGATTTCGAAGAAACCTGACACAAATGTTTACCACATTCAGACGACGTGCAGAAGCCATGTTCCAGATGGCTGGCTTCAAGGTCAAGGTCAGACGTAGGGGTTAAAGGTCCTAGTTAGCAATTTTACCTTCTGCTCTGTAACTCATGAACCCCTTGAAGGAATTCTAAGAAACCTGACACAAATGTTCACCACATTACAGACGACGTGCAGAGGCCATGTTCCGGATAGCTCGCTTCAAGGTCAAGGTCAGACTAAGGGGTAAAAGGTCATAGTTAGCAATTTACCTTCTGCTCTGTAACTCTTGAACCCCGTGAAGGAATTTGAAGAAACCTGACACAAATGTTTACCCCATCGAGAAGACGTGCAGAAGCCAGGTTCGGGATGGCTCGCTTCAAGGTCAAGTCAGAGTGTTGAAAGCTCGTAGTTAGCAATTTCCCTTCCCCTCTGTAACTCTTGAACCCCGTGAAGGAATTTGAAGAAACCTGACACAGATGTTTACCACATTGAGATGACGTGCAAAAGCCATGTTCAGGAAGGCTGGCTTTAAGGCCAAGGTCAGGCTTAGGGATCAAAGGTTGTATGACTTTAATTCCCTTCCGCTCTGTAACTCTTGAACCCCGTGAAGGATTTCTAAGACACCTGACAAATATGTTCACCACATTGAGACGACGTACAGAAGCTATGTTCAGGATGGCTGGCTTTAAGGTAAAGGTCAGGCTTAGGGATCAAAGGTTGTATGACTTTAATTCCCTTCCGCTCTGTAACTCTTGATACCCGTGAAGGATTTCTAAGACACTTGACAAATATGTTCACCACATTCACCACATTGAGACGACGTGCAAAAGCCATGTTCAGGATGGCTTGCTTCAAGGTAAAGCTCAGATTTAGGAGTCAAAGGTCATATGGTTTTATTTCCCTTTTGCTCTGAACCCCGTTGAGGATTTCAAAGAAACCTGACATAAATGTTTAATAAATTAAGATGACATGCAGAAGCTATGTTCAGGATGGCTCACTTCAAGGTCAAGGTCAGACTTACCGGTCATTTGACTATGTTTCCCTTCCTTTCTGTAACTCTTGAACCCCTTGAAGGATTTCGAAGACACCTGACACATATGTTCACCACATTGAGATGACATGCAGATCGCAATTTCGGATGGCTCACTTCAAGGTCAATTTCACACAGGATTTGAGTGTCATATGACTTTGTTTATATTGCTCGGCATTTGCTCTTGATTGCAGTGCTCTTGTTTTTATTCGGGAGATCCTTTTTTGTTAGCTATTAGGATCGATGAATGTCCGTCGTCCGTCGTCCGTCGTCTGTCGTCCGTCGTCCGTCGTCCGTCCACACTTATTTCGTTAACACTCTGCTCCGATTGTCATGAAACTTGGTCAGGATGTTTGTCCCAATGATTTCTCGGACGAGTTCGAATATGGGTCATCTGGGTCCAAAAACTAGGTCACTGTTACTAAAAATAGAATTTTCTTGTTAACACTCTAGCGGTCACATTTTTGATCCGATTGTCATGAAACTTGGTCAGGATATTTGTCCAAATGATTTCTCGGACGAGTTCGAATATGGGTCATCTGGGTCCAAAAACTAGGTCACTGTTACTAAAAATAAAATTTTCTTTTTAACACTCTAGCGGTCACATTTTTGCTCCGATTGTCATGAAACTTGGTCAGGATGTTTGTCCCAATGATTTCTCGGAAGAGTTCGAATATGGGTCATCTGGGCCCAAAAACTAGGTCACTGTTTCTAAAAATAGAATTTTCTTGTTAACACTCTTGCGGTCACATTTTTGCTCCGATTGTCATGAAACTTGGTCAGGATGTTTGTCCCAATGATTTCTCGGACGAGTTCGAATATGGGTCATCTGGGTCCAAAAATTAGGTCACTGTTACTAAAAATAGAATTTTCTTGTTAACACTCTAGCGATCACATTTTTGCTCCGATTGTCATGATTCTTGGTCAGGATGTTTGTCCCAATGGTTTCTTGGACGAGTTCGAATATGGGTCATCTGGGTCCAAAAACTAGGTCACTGTTACTAAAAATAGAATTATCTTGTTAACACTCTAGCGGTCACATTTTTGCTCCGATTGTCATGAAACTTGGTCAGGATGTTTGTCCCAATGATTTCTCGGAAGAGTTCGAATATGGGTCAACTGGGTTCAAAAACTAGGTCACTGTTACTAAAAATAGAATTTTCTTGTAAAAACTCTAGCGGTCACATTTTTGCTCCGATTGTCATGAAACTTGGTCAGGATGTTTTTCCCAATGATTTCTCGGACGAGTTCGAATATGGGTCATCTGGGTCCAAAAACTAGGTCACTGTTACTAAAAATAGAATTTTCTTGTTAACACTCTAGCGGTCACATTTTTTGCTCCGATTGTCATAATACTTGGTCAGGATGTTTGTCTCAATGATTTCTCGGATGAGTTCGAATATGGGTCATCTGGGTCTTGGTCACTGTTACTAAAAATAACTTTGTTGTACTCAGGTGAGCGATAAAGGGCCATCATGGCCCACTTGTTTATTGTCCCCTATTACTTCCCTTGTATGTTACTATCAATAGAATATTTTGTTACTTATTTTATTTTTTGCAGTACAGAGAAACTGACAACACTTCTGTGGTACAACATGAACGGTACCTTCAATTTTTCGGTGTTTTTTTTTACATTTTTGTATCTGGTTAGGATTTTAGGGGTGGGGACTTTTTTTTATATAACTTCAATCTTTTTAACTGGACCATTTTGATGCTTGTTCCAGTCCTTTGGGCTTCAACAGTCTAAATTTTGCTCACATCCTCTGTTACACCCCATCGGGCGTATATTGTCCCTTTCGCGGTGCTCTTGTTAATAAGATGGTTAAGACCTTGTGTCGTGCTTTGGAAGTAATAACCTGTTTGCTTGTGAACCCTTTCTTTGGGTTAATTGACATGTTCCTTATATACCTGATATGCATATTTCACTCTTTCCTCCATAGGTTTAACTTTTATCGCATGCGCAACCAGTGTAGATTCACATCGGTCTGCTCAGCCGTGTTGTCTGATCAGGATTCATTTAAGAAGCAAACAGTGTAGATAAAGATAAGGATGTGCCATCTGATCTGGATCTACACTGGTTGCCGATGTCATTTATGATGTACCTACGAAGAAAATGGTTTAAAAAAACAACATTAAACCAACATTATGTTCACAACATTTGTTCCCAAGACAGTTCTTAAATGCTATTTAAGAATTATTAAAAATGACTTTTCCGTTTCAAATAAAACTGATAACAACCATTACCGTACACTAACACAACGACTTTCTGACTAAGCACTCAAGCTTAAAACATTAAGAGGCATTGACGAATACGGAAGATTTCGATCAATAACCATAATTCTAAAAATGGAAACTTAAAGTGCAAGCTCTTGTGCAATGGAAAAGAGATTCACATCGTTTCCGTCCTGTGATATTGTTTTGCAATACAAAGGATGATATTCATGAAAGTCCACTTGTTTTAATAAAAAAAAATAGAAAAGTAAACTTAATTGTTTTAGAAATATAGAATATATTTCAATTGGCCTTGTTATCTGGTCTTTATGAAACCTAAAGGATGGAGTCAAAAAAGGTAAATGATTATAGCAACAAGTTTTCTCATTATTAAAATCATTTGGCTGCTCCGTTTACATATAACGGGTACGTGTAAGCTACAAGTTCACATACACGACAGTGTTTTTATAAAACAGTTTGAGAAAATTTACTTGTAATATATAGTACGTATATTTGTAATTTTCCAAAGTGAGACTCATGCGATTCGGTGTACTTCTTTTATAGTCCTCAAAATGTAGTACTTTATCAATACATTCACAGTCACGAGATTAGTTAAATATGATTTTGTTGTTGTTCAGAAACGTTCTAATAGACATTTATAAGTTAATCCGATTCCGAATCCGATAGCTAGTTGGTGGTTTTCGTGGGGGTTTTCTCCAAACAATTTTGTATGAAATTGTGTATCTAATAAATAAAGTATGTTACATGGTAGACAACTCCGTTGTCCTTACTTAGTAGACATTCATGTAGTACAGAGTTAACTTATCTTGACCCTTTATATATTCATGCTCTCTCTTATAGCAGACACTTCTTGTTAAGGCCTCACTGAATAAACATGTAACGAACTCAGTGTTACTTGTGCAATGTACCCACATACCCGCGCACACCATAACAAAGTATCTTTAGGGTTTAAAGTAGGGGAATTTCGGTAAAGAAAAACATTTATGGTCAGTAAGAATGTATAAACTCTTTGTATTTTATGTAAGCTCATTTTACATACATACCACGACATACCAGCGAAGCGCAGGCGCCGTCTACAAAAACTCATTATTTTTGGTGTGAGTGTGCCTGCAGTAAAAATAAAGAAAACACTGAAAGCCGAGGACGCTAATTTATTATTTTCATTGAAAGTTTTTCTCATATGCACATTGGCCCTCTGTAGAGGAGCAGAAAGCAAAGCAAGGAGTATGGTCGAAACCTATACACTTTATACACGAATCAATGAAACCGTCATTTGTGATATTTAAAATTTTGGAAGCGGCTTTCTGCATGCCCATAAGTTTGAGTTAATGCACCAAGTATGAAATGAATCATTACGTACTGCCAGAAGAGCGCTACTTGGAGAGAAAATTTACCCGATTCTTTGAGCTGTAAAGACACCGTTCACTTCAGCATAAATAACATAAAAGAGCAGAGAAAAACGATGTAAATGCTTAAAACGCCGTATGCGGATATATCATATATGCATGTAGAACATACAGTGTTACAATGATTTATGTCGCGATAAGACAATAAGAGGGCGCGATATTAATACGTGTTTGTATATTTCTTACCCCCGCATCGTGTTTTCGAGTCTTGCTGTAATGAAGGTCAGAGCACACTATTGCTTTTCCCTAAATGTTCTATCTGTTGTCTTGGGATTCTCCTTTTGTTTAATTTTATGCCAGACATATTTCTCTGACATTTTTTTTTCAAATTTCTCTTTGTAAACTATCACCTTTAAATGTTGACTAAATTAACGATACACCAACCTGTTTATACGCATGCTTTCAAAAGATTGTTTTCTTCAAGAATTTGTTTTCTTTTTGTTCCAACAGTCGCAACAAACACAATTTCTGTTTTTAAAAAGAATTTTAAAATTAATTTTTCTACAGCTTGATTGGCAATTAAGCTAAATGTTTTTATCTTGAAAGTTTCCCAAACATTTTTAACAAACCGTAAAGTAGCTTTCATTTAGTGTCGAGATTTGCATGCGAGATCACGAAAACGCGAAAACACGATGCGCTGTATGGAAAACACGATGCAAGCGGGCGATACTCATATCGCACGCTAGCATCATACTTTTTTGGCGCCCTCGCATCCTGATTTCACAATCTCCGACGTGTTTTCGCGATTCCAACGATTGCACAAACGGAACACCGTAAATGTATGCATGTATATAAAATACAACACTTGCAAATTTATACAAGCATACTGACCACACATGTTATTGTTATAACAGAAGTAAAGCCGAAAATACCTCAGCTAATTAGATAAACTATAATTTTGTACAAAATTATTTTGAGAGACCCCCATGATAACCGTCAAGTAGCTAACGGTATTGGATTCGGATTAACTTATTCGGCGTTAGCTGTCTAAGCTCACTTTTGACCTAGTTTTTCGACCAATGAAATGTTGTAAATAATACTCGTATTCTCTTATTATGCAGAGGGAAAATGAAATAAACTATTTCGATTGGTAGCTATTTACACCAGAGAGGCATCTAGCAGGGTGGAGAGGTATCTAGTGGGATTTTTATTATTATGCAGCGGAAAAATCAAATAGATTAATTCGATTGGTTGTTAGTGGGCGTTGTATTGGAGGAAAAACATATTTACGATTTAAGTAACCAGTTAAGTCAATATTGATGGCTTAAATACAATATTATATGGAATATTCTTGGGTGTCTGGTAAACACTTGCATACAATACACAGTATAAAACGAAAGAAAAGTGTAGATATTCCTAGTTCTTACTGGTTCCTTTCTAGTTCCTTTGATACTGATTGTTAATTTCAAGTACGAAATACAAGTTTATTGTAGTGTAATGGCTAACACTCTCGCCTCTCAAGCGGAGGCCCCGGGTTCAATACTCAGGACGGACACTTTTTTTAAAGTTAATATACGTAAAAGTTTGTAGATTTCGCTCTTGTAACAGGCTGTTATTATTTATATTTATTAAATTTCAAGGACATTTATTCATCTTGAATTCTCACTCTACACGAGGTATTTTATTGAAACTGAATATTTTGCTTCAGTATCTTTAATCGACTTGTTATCACTGTATGAAATTGTTGCAACAGCTTCAACATTTTTTTGAAAGACACTTTCAATAAATGTATGAGTTGTCATGATTCGGTCGCTTAATCTCTAATTCATACTAAGAAGGCAGGGAGGGTTCGTCGACAGCTATAACAAATAAAATAAAATAACTAAACTGTGTCTGCTTTGCCTCTCTGTATTTCTTTCTTTCTTATATACATGTATATATAAATCTTTTCCATCGACGCCGTTTATCTTTTTTAAAGATATTTCTTGTAAATTTCTATTATAACACAATTGCGTTTGGACGGAAATGTGCGTGTATTAAGATCATTTATCGTCACTACCGGAAACCCATAGGAGCGACGCCTCCAGAAGAGTGTTAGTCATTTTAGGTTTTGGATGAAAGTGCAAGATACATGGGGTGACCGGACGGAAATGATAGACATATCAAATGATATTTGACAGCTGCGTTTCCGTAAACTCTTTACTGTTTTAGTGTTTTTGTCGCGGTACATTCTAGTCACTTTTTGTGAAGGAGATGTGTAAGGCCCGGATAGCTCAATCATCGGGTGCGATGTAACAACGATACCATCTCAACTTATTGAAGGATAAATATCGTTTAAAAATATTACGTGTGCTTGTAACAGGTCAAAACCGGAAAACTCCGTTTCCGTAAATGTGCAAGTTAGTTATACAAGTGCTTATATAACAGTAATAACATGTGCGAATCCATTTAAAGGTTTAAGAGCTTTAAGGTTTGGTCGGAGCGTTCTGATTGGTAGAACTATTGACGTAGTCCGGGACATACTTTGCACACAAATTGTTCGACCAATCAGAACGCTCCTAACAAAAGCGTCTGGGATTTCCGGAAGTCTCACGGGGGTGAAGAATCTATGAAAAAATAACCTGCATTTCGGAGGCCGTTTTTTGTTGAATATTTCGCGTATTTCGAGCTATTGGTGAGACTTTTTGACATTTACTGTTAGATCATACCCTCTTGCGTTGAACCAAACAGCTGTAAGGCTGGAACCCACAGTATTGTAGGAGACACAGTCTCTCGAACAGGGCTAGGGTCTGGAGCCGTTCCTGACCATTATTCAATTATATACATAGAAATATATATTTTTTTTAGAATACGATTTTGACGGTGTATTTTCGCATATTTTAATAGAATGGAATAATATTAGTGACTTGACACCATTTTTACAAAAAAGGGCGTATTAGGGTTGGCAGGGGGTGGGGCGGCTGGTCAAGCGCCAGTGGGACTATGCTTTATTGTCGAAATATTGACTTTTAAAGAGCGATTTTGCCATTTTTAGCGATTTTCTTGTGCAGTTGTTGTGAATGTTCTCAGAAGTTACCGAATCATTTGCGAATTTGATATGACCATCGTTTTAAGTTAATATAGGAGATCAGAATAGGCTCTATCTTTATGTGATAGATGCATTTTCAAAGAAATTGGGGACGATTAACTTACCACAGTACCCTATTCCCTCCTGAAAAAGCGGTCTATCCATGCGTTCTCCTCATGGGACCTATGGTAAACGATTGGACTGGGTGCCATTGGTCTGCGCCGTGGAGGCACAGATTATATTTCATATGACTAAAAACAATAGGTACGGACTTCTTTATAGAACGAAGTCATTTTGATCAACAGTCTTGTCATTTGTAATGTGCATGCCGTCTTACCATCCAGCCCTAGACAGAGGGCTAAATATGAATGCAAAATAATGATCCCTTAAAATCCTCAACTCGACAGCTTCGATTTTGCAGATTGTCTTGAAGACATTTGTGACAGATGCGGAATAACTGTGTTTATTAAAATACAGTACATGTATTTGTTAACTGTGCATGCGATCTCATCTTAACAAAAGCATAATTTATAAATAATTAGGGGTTTAACGGCTGTTTCTTCCACAAGTCTGGCGACACAATTCTAATGTTAGTCTAAATTATGAATTACCCCCACTTACATCTGGGATTCAATTCAAAATGTTATCCTCCTGATGATGATTTTATATAGAATTTCGTTTTTTCTTTTGCTTATTTTCTACAGATATCAAGATATTCGCCGTGTTGTACTTCCTCCAGATGTTCTTACCTGAAGGCTGTAGAGGTAATTTGTTTGTCATAAGGTTTACACAGTAAATTGTTTTAACATTACATACAGTTATACTTTCGCGTTAGTATCCTCTGAAAATCTAATCTTAAAATAAATTAAATAAAAATTTAAGTATCTTTATCAAATGAAAATTTAATTTAATATTTGTCTTGTTTATGCTTACATTAATTATTTATTTAGTTTCTGACAATACATTCTTTCTCATATGTTATATGTCATATGTTACCGAAAATGTTTCTAAGGATTATAAGTCATGATAGATTGTCTTAAATAGTCGATATGTAGTTGGCAAAGCTCTAAAAGCCATGCACGTGTTAACCAAAAACATTAATCAATACGACGTGCCCCCTAAAATTGCGCTACAGCTGTTTGACGCATTTGTCGGTTCGATATTAAATTATGCATGTCCAGTCTGGGGATTACAAAATCAAAACAATTAGAACGGATTCTACTTAAATTTTGCAAAACGCTTTTAGGCGTCAAGCAAAGCACGTGTAGCGCCGCGGTCTACGGAGAAGGTCGTTACCCTATGTAATTATTAACAGATACGTGCAAATAGTTAAATACTGGTTTAAGGCACATAATTCTAATAATATTTTACTTAACACTGTCTACAGAAAATCAGCGGAATTATGCGATCTTGTACACAAAACTTGGGCATCTAATATTAAAGCATTGTTGTGCGAAAACGGTACAACGTTAAAGTATTTATACCAGTTTTAAGCTACGACTCATTGATAGTTTTTTTTACAAAAGTGGTGTGCTGATATCACTAACAGTACAAAATTAAACATTTTATATTTGCATTTTCATAACACATTTGGAATGTCTGAATATTTGAATATTTTATTTAATAAGACGAATCGTAAATGTCTTACCAAAATACGTGTATCAGCGCACAGTTTACGTATGGAAACAGGAAGATACGGCCAAAACAGACTACCGAGGAATGCACGAATATGTCTGTTATGTAACACACAGGAAGTTGAAGATGAATATCATTTTGTTTTAATTTGTAGTTGTTTCAGTGATATCAGATCAAAATATATTAAGAAATATTTCTACCGAAGACCCAGTATGTTTAAGTTAATTGAACTTGTTAATAGTGGTAATAAGTCAGTTGTTGTTAACTTTTGCAAATACTTGTTAGAGGCAAATAGTAGACGCAATTTGATTATTAATGATCTTGTATAATTTTGCAATTGAAATATCACTGTTTTAGTTGCAAGCCAGATACACTTCCATAGAATTACCAAATAATTATATACTTAACCCATTTTCTTTTGAACCTCTCAGAATATTGTTAATTATGTACATTCTCCATTTTTGAGTACACAACTATATGGATGTAAAATAACACTAATAAGGATGAAAACAATTATCAGCATTTACCATTATGTTAACGTTGATCACATGCAATTTTAGTTTTTGTCATATACATTTTGTATGACGAGATGCTTTGATGCATAAGTCTGAAATAAAAGTTCTGTTCTGTTCATGATATGTTGTTGGTATTTTCTTCAATTAACACAATGTTTTTTTATTAATATGTTGAATAAGCATCCGAGAATTGTATGAATATCTTTGTCTACATAATGATACCTTAAGATATGTATCTTTACACATCAACATATACCTTTAATTTAAAAGCACCATAGGCATAGCCGAAAATCAATACCTATTTCTATCGTTAGGGTTTTGCAAACCAAACGTTTTGACATTACATTTGTTGAATAATAACAGTTTTAATGATATAAGCGTTTGTCTACAAAGTACAGTTTAACAACGATCCTTAGGTTAGTTTGAATATTATAAATTAAAATTTGGTAACTAGTTTTCGAAAATAATTATTTTTAGAAGCGCTCCGTTAAGAAGAAAAGAATGGTACCCTAATTCAGTTTTATATTTTACAATGCACTCCATATGTTGCCAAAATGCAATTCATATAAATGCAGTTCAATTTCATAAAAAATTATCACTTCTTGACAAATAAAGCCTGTCATTTTTGTGTTTGCATGCTAAATAAGAGACCTTTTTTGAAGCTCGAAACTATTGATAGTTGTACCTCATCCTTTACAGATGTATCATGCAAACTCGAGATTAGTAGTAGATTTAACGATTATAGATTGCGTTGTCTATTTAACGAAATTTAAATATAAATTTGCAAAGGATCTCTCCTTCCCCTGATTTGTATAAAGAGGTAATAATTTAAGAAGCTGGCATCTTTTGGGGTGCTTATTTATAATTATATTGATTCATTGATCCTTATATTATCTAAAAATGCCAGATTTTTATTCTAGGAGATGACAACTGCTGGAAGATAAGTTGCACTTGTAGACACGACAAATTCATCAATATTTCTGGAAACACTGTATGTGATGGATGTATTGACGGATATACAGGGGACATATGCGATATCCGGTGCCCTTCAACTTGTCTGAATTGCTCTCAGAAATTTTATCATCAAGATAATCCTGAGCGTATTTGCTATAGTTGCAAAAATGGATATTATAACGGGATATACAAGACTGACAGAGGAGTAAACAGTTTTAGTGATTGCGGCCGAAAATGTAAAGAAGGATGCGACGTCTGTACATCGCAATACGATTGTAACAAATGTAAAATAAAATATTATATCAATACTGAAAAGGAATGCAAACGATGCGCGGCTAACTGTGACATTTGTTCATCAGACACAACCTGCGATAAATGCCAGGAAGGCTATTTCTGGCACAACAATCAAAATTGCTTTCCTTGTAGCCCTAATTGCAAACAATGTTCCTCAAAGACCGAGTGCAGTGAATGCATTCCTCAGTTTTATTTGGATGGCAACTTCTGTAACAAATGCCCATCGGGATGTTTATCGTGTAATTCCTCTGACTATTGCCATTCCTGTGAGGACAGGTATTACCTTAAAGATAATCAGTGCGAGTGCAGTGAGAATTGTAAAAGATGTTCATTCAGTTCACTTGATAATTATACCTGCCAGGAATGTCGCCAAGGGTATTATGAATTACACGGCGAATGTCATAGTTGCAGCAAGGGATGTATCGAATGCACTTCAGAAACAATGTGTTCCGAATGCGAGAGTCACTACCACCTGGACAGTGGACTTTGTTATTTATGCCCGACAGAATGCACTTCTTGTTCGTCTGATAACTTTTGTACAGCTTGTCAGGACGGATACTATAGAGAAAATGGCAAGTGTTTACGGTGTCTTGAAACATGCACAGTCTGTACCACAAAAGACCTTTGCACACAATGTACAGAAGGATTTTACGGGGATAATTGTTCTTCAGAGTGTCCTGATAATTGCCATAATAATGCATGCAATAAATTGTCAGGGTTATGTATTAGCTGTAAAGAAGCATACCATTTTCACGAAAATCAGGTGTGTATAAAATGTCCAGAGCATTGCAATGAATGTGTTTCTCAGAGTTCTTGCTTATCATGCGTCGTTGGATTCAAAGGAAATATTTGCGATGAAAATTGTACCAGTTGTGCCCCCGGAACTAAATGTGAAAAATCAAATGGTTATTGTTTTGAAGACTGTAAGGATGGCTTAAGTGGAGCGCAATGTGACTTGAAATGCGATTTAAAATGCAAGTCATGCAGTCGCAAAAATCCGACACAATGTAAACTGTGTTCACGCAACAGGTTTGGAAAATTTTGCAACGAACATTGTTCAGTACATTGTTTAAACGGAGTCTGTAACGACACTGACGGTTTCTGTTTAGAAGGTTGTGTAGATGGGTACTGGGGAAATTCTTGTGATAGAGACTGTCCATTACACTGCGAAAATAACGTGTGCGACAGAGCAAACGGATCTTGTACTATGGGCTGTTCCGAAAACTTTTCAGGAAGCACTTGTTCATGCTTAAAAAACTGCACTTGTGATTCAGTGGACAACTGCACAGCTTGCAAAGAAGGATATTTTGGGAACTTTTGTGAACATCTCTGTAGCGAGGGGTGTACTATGAAGCATTGTAATCGGACTTCTGGAGAATGCTTTGCTGATTGCTTGGCGGGATATGAGGGAAGTTTATGCACGAAAGGTAAATGCTTAACTGACATTACAGCTTTCTGATACCAGCATAACCTATTTTAACTATGTAACATACTTTAAATATTCTATTAAAGATAGGGAAGCTTCAGACAATAACGATAACAGACTTTTTCTCTAGAACGACTATGACAATTCTTTCATTTTTATCACACTTGTAATAGCGCTATCAATATTTATTAAATATGGAGGTCAATGCTTTGAAACAATCTACTAAATTATGAAGGACAATGCTTAAATTCTACACGTTTCTATCCACTATATTTGCTTGTTCTATTTCATATTTAATTCATATTTGAATTAAAGCTTCGGAAGTGGTATAAAAACATAGGAAATAAGTTTTATAATATATCGTTAATTTTTCTTCCCATTTTAAATATATTTATTACAATGATTATTTATTGCTTGACATTAGAAATAGATTCTTTGATAAACCCAAACTCTCTTTTTATCTAATTTTTTGGCCGTGTGTAGAGGCTGTCTTTTCTGTATTTGGAAATTCCTGATTTGCATGTTTCACTTTTTTATATCTTTGAAATATTTCAAATAACCCAAAGTTTTAGATTGATCTGTTGGTATTACAAAATTATCAATATTTTAATCATTCTGAGTTTTCTTTAAAACCACATAGAACATATTTCCAAATATCTTTGGAATTTTAGCAATATTGTTTTGGTTTAAAATGCATTTCTAAACTTGTTGTCAATAAACTGTTAGTCCAAAAATAAAAAACAAACAAACAAGAACAACAGTTTGAAAACATACTTTAATATATGACTTTGAACTTTAAGAAATGTATTAGGATACATGGGCAACACTAACCAGTTTTAACATATTGTCATGATAATCTGGAAAAGTGACAAAAAAGATCATTATGCAGTTATATTCAATACCGTTGCGGAAAAACCGCCACCTTTCCGAAAGTCAGTGATGTATAGAAAACTCAACTCAATTGATATAGATTCCTTTAAGAGTGATATTGAATCATCAACAATTTTACGAGACCATCTTGAAAACATCGATCTCGAACAACTTGTAGAAGTATATACGAATGTTCTTTCCGCCTTACTCGAAAAACATGCTCCGCTTCAAACTAAAACAATAGTGTTACGACCCTCTTGTGCTTGGTATACACAGGAGCTACATGACGCAAAACATCTGCGGCGCAAGTTAGAAAGAAATTGGCAATCATCTAAATTGACTATAGACCACGAAATATACAGAAATCAATGTGCAAAAGTAAATAAAATGTTGGAAGAGGCTAAAGTGAACCATTATTCTGATAAGGTAGCATCCTGTGGTCGAGATCAAAAACAATTGTTTCAAATTACAAATAACCTAATGAATGGTCCAACTGAGACATCTTTACCTACAAATATAGAAACTGATTAATTGCCACAAGAGTTAAGTGATTTCTTTGTTGAGAAAATAGAAACCATCAGAGATGAAATAAAATCAAAATTAGTTCTAAACCCAGATGAAGTAGAAACAGAACAGATGGGTGTTGAAAATAGTCTGACTCGCTGTTAAACAGCATCAAAAGAAGAAATTAAGAAAATAATAAATAGCTCTTCAAACAAATCATGTGAACTGGATCCTATACCAACATGGCTATTTAAATCGTGCCTTGATGAACTTTTACCATTTATTTCTAACATTATCAACATCTCTCTCAGCACAGGAAATGTTCCCGCAGAGTTTAAAAGGTCTTATGTTAAACCTCTTCTGAAAAAACCAACTTTGGATCAAAACATTTTAAAAAAACTATCGACCTGTTTCAAATTTATAATTTGTATCGAAGACACTTGAAAGAGTAGTAAACTCTCGCATTGATGAACATGTGACAACAAATCAACTTCAAGAAAAGTATCAGTCAGCCTATCGCAAATTCCATTCGACAGAGACTGCACTTATTAAAGTCCAAAACGATGTCCTAAAATCCCTTGACCAAGGCAATGTTACAGTGTTATTTATGCTAGATCTATCAGCAGCTTTTGACACAATTGATCACAAGACTTTGTTACAGAGACTGGAAAATGTTTTCGGAATTGCTGAAAAGCCACTGGAATGGATAACATCATACCTTCAAGATAGAAAACAGACAGTATACATTAACGGTGTGCTGTCAAAGCCGGTCACACTTAATTTTAGTGTCCCACAGGGATCTGTTTTAAGGCCAAAATTTTATACTATGTACACTAAACCACTTGGTGCCATTTGCAAAGATCACGGGCTGCAATACCATCTCTACGCCGACGACTCACAGCTCGGTATGCAGATCATGTTATGTTCATCTTAGACAAATAGGCAGAATTCGGAAATATCTGACAATTGATGCATCTAAACAACTTGTCACTTCATTGGTCATTTCGCGCCTAGATTACTGCAATGCACGATTGTATGGAGTACCTCAAACATTAATCAACAAACTGCAGATTGTTCAAAATACAGCTGCCCGCATCATCTCCAGAGCTTCGCGGTACGATCATATTACACCTGTACTAAAAGAATTACATTGGCTTCCGGTGCAATACAGAATCCAGTTCAAAATTTTAACACATACCTACAAAGCTTTAAACGGAAAATCGCCGGAATATATGGAAGAAATGTTATGCGTTTACAAACCACGAAGGAATCTACGATCTCAGAACAAAGCACTTACTTTAGTTATACCAAAAAGTAAAACTGTAACCTATGGCGACCGATGATTTGAATATGCAGCTCCGAAATTGTGGAACGATCTTCCGTCTGATGTCAGAGACTCAAGCTCATTATGTTCTTTCAAACGTGCACTCAAAACACACTATTTCAAACAAGCCTATGAATAGTATTTTTATCGTGGATAATCTGAGACAGTGATTTTTAGAAAACTGTGTGACTATAGTGTGATATCAACCATATTTTTACAATTTGTTTTATTTATATCTTTTAAGACAGTTACAAGTACTTAAGATGTTGATTCTAAAATACATTATTTTTTATTTAGTATCTTATAAGTTTCGCTAGAATATTTTAATTTCAAACGACTAGGTTAATACCACATTTTAAATGATTGTCTCATATCCTTGTTCTTAGTATGTCGTAGATTTATTATTTGAATGCTGAAAAGTGGACAGGGACTTCCGGATTAGACCTGGTGGCCTTGGGTCACATCAGGGATTCAGGTGGAGATACATCAAGTAATTGTGGCTTTTAGTCGCATGAAGGCAATGTCAAGACAAATACAAGTGACTTCTAGTCACATTCGGGCTTCGGGCAACTTCTTGTTGCATTCAGTTGACTTCTAGTCACATAGGAGCGACTTCTTGTTGCATTCAGTTCAATTCTAGTCACATAGGAGCGACTTCTTGTTGCATTCAGGTGACTACTAGTCACATACAGGCGATTTCTTGTCGCGTTCAGGTGACTTCTAGTTACAAACGGGCGACTACTTGTTGCGTTTTTGGTGACTTCTGGTCACATACGGGCAACTTCTAGTTGCATCATAGTCAGTCTTAAACGCTTGGGGGATCTCCTGGAGGATCATGGATCAAGATCTGGTCTTCTGATCTTCTTATTTGAATGCTGTTTTGGTGTTTTAATTGTATTGCTTGTAATCACTTATTGGTTTATATCATTGTAAAGCGCCTTTGAACGTGTATATGAAAAGGGCGCTATATAAGTTTGGTAATTAATAATAATAATTAATAATTAATAATAGTGATAATGGGATCTGTGTATTTCAATTTAAGGAAGTAGTTTAGTTGTTAAATAAGCAAAAAGACGACATTTAGAAAACAACACATCATATCTATAAAACCATTAATAAAAACATTCTGAAATTTTTGCCACCGTCCTGCATCCAGAGAATTTTAAAAGCAATGCGGTCTACTTCGAGTAGAGATGGAATAGGAATAAAGCGCTTGCAAACCTCAGTAGAATATCATAACTCTATTAAACACTGGTTTAGAAATAATTTGAGTCGTCACTTTATATAATTAATAATTTCCTGTATTTATACAACGTTCCGGCATTTTGACCTTTCTCAAGAGATTGAGAAAAGTCTAGATTTTCATCATAGTCGCTTTTTAAACACAACTTCAAAAATGAGAACAAGGGGCATTTTTAAAGTTGTGTTTCAAATAGCGACTTAGATTTAACTGCAGAAAATTTCTATACTCCTATCCCGTTGAAAAAGGGTAAAAGAGTACAAAGAAAATCTTTTATTACGCTTATCACCAAAATAATGTTTATATTACGTTATTTTATTAATCAGTTGAAAGGGATAAATTTGGTGGCAAAGAAGAGCCACTAGGAATGTCGTCTGCTGGTTTAGGAGGGATAATCGGTGCTGTGCTGGTGGTGATATTGCTATTTGTTATTACCCTTGCTGTCGTTATCAAAAATAGGAGGTAGGTATCTTGTTGAACCAAACAAAAGAGTATATAAAACAGATTTACATATATGAAGTCGTGTAATCATTCTTTTGAGGTGACGGAATAGAAAGAATCGCAAGGTTTAGGTTAAGCCACATTTATAATTTTTTTTACTATAATATAGTGCACTTCTATGTGATTTTAATTAATACAAAATGTGATGACGTTTAAAGTGATATCAAGGTGACGTAAACATGCTCATTGGGTGGGGTATTATAAAACTTTCAAATGCGATTTTTTTATAACTAAGCTTTTTTTCAAAATTATATTATTATTATATTGAAAAATTGACGCATATATTGAAGAAAAAAATAGCACACAGCTCAAACGATTCACACAAGTGAATTAACAAGAAAAAGCATTTGTATCCATTCAAAAAACTGAAGATTATAAAATAAAAAGCAACATATATAAAAGCTGATCAGTATATTCAACTGTAATATTATGTTGAAATAATTTTGCTGTAAACTAACATCTTTGTATTAAGAATGATTTGATGTTCTTTGCTGAACAGGACTGTGTTACAAAATTAATCATTGTTTGAAACGTTTTTCATGACTGTATGGTTCTTTTTCAGTTAAACGTACATCACGTATCATGCAAAGTGAATGTATAATAATCATATCATCCTATCTTACTCATGTTGTTACGTCCGAGCTAGCGTGTATTTTAGGAAGAAGACAGAAAGTATATATGCCCAGCCTAATATGGAGTTAAGATCAAACGACATCAACATGTATGACAGTATTGAAGCACATGCACCTGATACTCCGGATAATATAAGTAAGACCTAGTCAAATTATAATGGGTGAGGGCTTGTCAATCTCTAAGATATTGTTTTTAACCAGGTGTTTCGAAGGAAAAATCCTGGTTATTAGATTTGGGTACGTCGGGCGGGTGGACGGGCGGGCGGGCGGACGTAAACAATTTCTTGTGTGCGCAACTCCTCCTTCCTTTCTCAACGGATTTCAACTAAACGTTCACAGAAGTATTGCCATGAAGTGCCCTGGCGCATATTGTCGGGGTTTGACGACATGGTCAATATCAAGCTCACTGCTGCGAAAAAAAGAAAGTCAGTATCTGCTCAATTATTTCAGTTTGATTTTGCCTATTTACTCCAAACTTGGTGTATGGGTAGCTTATTTCAAGTCAGCTTGGGTTTGCCACCCAAGTGTATGTGATCAAGGTCACGGTCACTGTTGCTAAAAATAGAAATTCAGTTTCTGCTTCATAAATTGAGATTGCTTTGGCCTTTTGACTCCAAACTTGGTGTATAAGTAGCTTCTATCAAAAGGCAGCTTGGAATTGCTACCCAGGTGTCTGTGATCAAGGTCAGGGTCACTGTTGCTAAAAATAGAAATTCAGTTTCTGCTTAATAATTTGAGTTTACTTTGGCATATTGACTTCAAACTTAGTGCATGGGTACTTATATAAGAGGCAGCTTGGGATTGCTACCCAACAATCCCGCCTGTATTCAAGGTCAAGGGCACTGTAACTTAAAATAGAAATTCAGTTTCCACTTAATAACTTGAGTTTGTATTGGCCTATTGACTCCAATCTTGGTGTATGGGGCAGGTATTGCTGCCCGTGTGTCTGTGATCAAGGTCAAGGTCACTGCTTTAAAAAGAAATTCAATTTCCACTAAATTACTTGAGTTTGCTTTCGCCTATTGACTCCACACTGGGTGTATGGGAAGCTTATATCAAGATGCAGCTTGGGTTTGTTACCCAGGTGTCTGCGATCAAGGTCAATGTCACTGTTGCTAAAAATAGCAATTCAGTTTCAGTTTAATAACTTTATTTTGCTTTGGCTTATTTACTCCAAACTTGGAATTTTGGTTCTGTACTGTACTGTACTGTACTGTACTGTACTGTACTGTACTGTACTGTACTGCACTGCACTGCAGGTGAGCGATTAAGGGCCAATTGGCCCTCATGTCAATGTATAATGTTATGCCCCTGGTCTTCCGTCCATCCGTTTGTTAACAATTTTGTGTCTCCTTATTTAAGTATATATAAAAAGGAGAATGAATACTGTGTTATTATAAAACTGTGTTTCTTTTTTACATAATGTATATCTACTGACTTTAAAAACACATTTGCGCTCGGCCATCAGTCTGGAAAATGAAAACCTGGTTTTGTGACAATTTCCTCTGACTTGTTTTACTTTTCTGCTACAGAGGTTCGACGATTTTTTTATCATTGAAAGCATGTGCAAAGTTTTTCACTTTTTACTACGGGGAATCGTTTTAGTAAAAGAGCATTGTTTTCAGTGACATTGGTCTTACACAAATGAAATGTTTGCATGTGTCCTGGAGCAGACATTATTTGGTTTCAAACAAAAACAATACCAATAGTTTACACTAGAAATGTCACAAATTAAAAATAAGACTAAAACAAATACGAAAATCAATAAAACAGAAATTAATTTAATTGATTGATATTTGTGTATTTTTCAGATACTCCTGGGTCACGTATCTACGTGAATGTTCAGATATGAGAGAGTAATGTCAAAAAAGACCAACAGTCATATTTATCTAATGTTAAAGCCTTTTGAAACGCTGGAAGCGTTTTAAAATAGACAGGAAAACTACATAAAAACGCGCTTTGTCTCTGTGTTGAAAATAGAAATACGAGTACTAGTAGTATATCTGATTTTTTTTTAGAACAGTTTTTTGCCTATTTGTTTCCTTTTCAAAAATAAGTAGGTAAATCCTAGTGCTTTATATGTTCTTATATATGTGTGTTTAGGCGAAATTTCATGGTAATTGTGTTCATGTGTTAAAAGCAAGTTTCTCGAATTGTTTTAGTGTTAACTTATGGTGTCGCTTGCTTCAGAAGTTAAGGAATTTCATGTAATTTTGATGATCATTTTATGAGTTACATCCGTTTGTTCTTCACATGCGGCTAGGATTTCATTAAAAACTTCAGGACGTTCTTCTGCACGATTGAAATCTATACAAAATAAAAATATACAAATGTACATTTTGCTCATTATTTACTTTAAATATGAAGTGTCAAAAACTGATGTTTATCTTGATGTTTATAGTGTCATCATAACAATATAGTCCGAGCAATCTATTAACCTTTAGTTAAAAATAAATTATTTATCTTTCGTTATCATGCATTAGTTCATTAGCTCTTTTTCGTTGTCTCTTTGCTATATAATATATACGTCGTATCATTTTCTGCTTATGTACCTTGATATAAATGTACATGTTCTTCTTTCATATTTTTTTACTATCTTTAATTTGTTTGTTGTTGTTTTTTGCTATGGCCATTCTATTGTGTTTAATGCCAATACATTGACTTGACTTGACTTATAATGTTTTACAATTGATAGATTTAAAATATATAACATAGGTCTTAGCAACGGAAACAATGACAAGATATCAGATGGGAAATATGCTTTCGTGACAGATATGTAGAATGTGTTCCTTGTTTATTCTTTGTTTTTTTTTACAAACAAGAGGGAATACTTCACTTTGGTGAAAAAAGACATTGATCCCAAGGTCAAATAACACAGTGCTACATCAAAGATACTAGTGCTAAAATTGTTTTTGAACAGCTTTAAGCAATGAATCGTATCAAATGGATTAAATAAAGATCAATTTGTTGTTGTTTTTGTTGTTCTTAAAATCTTAAGATATCTGAAAATTTTTGATCGTTTTTGTTAACTATAAAAATCCCTGACAAACATAAAATGAGATAGAGAGAGAGAGAGGGAGAGAGAGAGAGAGAGAGAGAGAGAGAGGATATCTTTCAATTTTAATTTTGAAATGAATAAATTTTATGAAAAAGAACGATATAATTCATTTTATATTATCCACTTACGATCACAAGCAAGTTTTATGGCCGAAGTGGTACAGTCCTCAGAAAATATAACAGAAGGAACATTATCACAAATTATTTTCCTGTTAAATCTTACATTATTTTTCTGTTTTCAGGCTCACTTATCACAAACTCATTGTCTTCTCAATTAAAAATCGTTGACTATCTTCCTGTTTTATGGTCACCAATCATAGTAAAACTTTGTCTTCTCACTTAAACTAATTTAGAATTACTGTTGTATATTACAAATTATATCAAGTAACTCAAAGTTCCTCTTAAGCAACTATTGCAAGTAGAACGAAAGTTCGAAAACATCGCTTGAACTAAGGAGAAATGCGCATTTTGTTGTCCTGATTACAACAAAACCTCATTACTTCATCGCTTAAATTTGTCCAGCTTAAAGCGAGATGTGCAGAATCGAGCAGGTGTACTCGGTAAAATCGTAAACAGATCGATCTATGCAACACTAACGTGTACTTTTCACTAAACTTTACATTTCAAACCCTCCAGGAGGAAGTTTTCGGTTAATTTTACCATTTTACCGGACCTGAAAACAATCCGCGGAAGAAATCCCTTTACAAAAAATACATTCTATATTTAGCGATCATTCTATATTTAGCTCATTGCTGAGCTTACCATTCTTGGTGGCCCAGGCATTTTGAAACAAATGGCGACGTCGATAGTCGGCAAGGTACACCGAATGCGTATTTTGGTTGAAGTGATCACGTGACAATCCTAAAAACCACCGCGGCTTTACGCGGGAAATACAAAAATAGCTAACCTATGCGCGTCGCATAGGATAGGAAACACCATTTATAAATCTTTTTTTTATAAAATATTTGTTTGAAATATTTCGGGTGTAAATCAATATTTGAGCTTCAAATAACGATACTCAAATGATTAATAACCCTTTTCGCAAATCTGTTCCATTCATCAATCCTGCACATCTCCCTTTAAATACTAATGATGTCTTAACGCATGTCCTTTATCTTAACGTTGTCTTTTAATGACGCGCATTGATAGAAATGCATTTTAATCAGAAATAAGTCAACCATTCATTCATTAACATCATCTGTCATGTAACCCATTTTCAAGATGAGGGGTTTAGTTGTTGTGTTTTCCCGTAAAAATCAGTTTGTGAAAAAATTACATAACGCACGTTTCTGTCTGTATTTTTGTTGCCGACGAAAAAACGAACAAAATTAATACTTCAAAAATTAGTTTTCAGATATAAAAACTTTATTACACTGACCACACTTTGCACCAAGAGCTAATATATTATGGTATAGTAAAAATGAAGAAATAGGTTATCCAAGAATAATAGGCGGAAGCTTTCTCACCTTATCAATAATAATACATTTATATAGACTATTATATAGATTTTTTTGTTATATTATTTTAGTAATTTTTCATTATACCACGAGAATAGTTCAATATAGACGTATTCTATTTTCATTTATGAACAAATGACCGCTTTACTAACTGTGACGAATTGATGCCAAAATAATATCGTTGAAAATGAGTACACGAGACCAAATCATTCATGATTTAAATTTCCTTTTCCTTGTCTGAAATTATTTATGTCATAATGATCATAATGCGGGAAGCTTTTAAATCTAGACATTACAAAAATACTTTGTTTCGCTACCGGACACTATTACTAGTAAAACTATAAATTTAAAGAACAACGATTCATTAATATCGGCCATTTTGCAATAAGCGACCACAAAAATCACTGTATTTTATATCTCACTGACCCGTCCTTGTTCAAATTAGTTGATTAAAGCACCATGTTACCATTAAATGATATGATTATTTTACATAATGCATATCAGCTTCCAATCATTATTTCTTAAAACTTTGGAGGCATTTAAAACACATGTTCTCCAGCCATAGTCAGCGCATGTCGTAAAAACTGCGAGCACGTGCAAACTATCCGTGAGAAATTATATAACTAATGAGAGACAGTAGTTTCAGGTGTAGTTTCTGATTGGCACTGCTACTTTAAGTGTCGGCTGCTACAAACATGCTTATATGTGTGGAGGAAACAATTATGACAGTCGGAGCCTGGTGAAACTTTGACTGATTCCATATTTACGCACTGACAAGTTGGTTTTACCGACGGCAAAGTCGCACATACCTGATAGAATCTTAGAAGCTGGGAAATAATATGCCCCGTTCCGTCAACATATATACACAAATATGAATAGGAACAACCAAATCTGTGACAGGTAAATTTTTGGGTTCAACCTGAGCGATTACCAAAGTTAGGAAGTCAATTCACTGTACATTTTCCATTATCATGAATACTGGTCATGTCTAACGTGATTTGGAAACATTTCTGCAATCAGAAATGACTGTACTGATATAAATATTTAAAGTTTGTCACGCCTATCGAAGTATAAAAGGCTTGCAGTTTAAATGAAAACGTTATTATAAGAACAACTCTTCTAAAGTTCATATAACCAAAATGAAGTTTGTAGTTTGCTGCGTCCTAGTTATTGGATTTGTTGGTGAGATTTTTTGCATCCTGGATTTGTTAAATGAGTTTGTTGTATTCTAGTGATAGGATTTGTTGGTGAGTTGAAAGTTTAAGTTCTGGTGATATGTTTTGTTGGTGAGTTTATTGCATCCTGATGAGTATATTTGTTTGTGAGTGAAATGTTAAATATTTCACGAAATAATTTAAAATTTGAGACGAAACGGAAGTAAACGTGTTAAAACTTGTCCGAAGATTTCAATTTCAGGTTTGGAAAGCTCTCGATTATCTAGATGAAAATTATTTATAACCAGTGCCCAAGGTTATAAAGCTGAGCATGGAAACCAGTCTCAAATCTCAAGCATCTGATTGGCTGAAATGGCGACCATGTCGCCATTTCAGCCAATCAGATGCTTGAGATTTGAGACTGGTTTCCAATCTCAGTTTTATAACCTTCAACCCAGAATATTGAAAGTGGATAAAAGATTATTGTAGCATTCGCAGGTTTCATGTTCACAATACTGAAATCAGTTGCCATTGACACGGGTACCATTGACATTGAATAAAGTTTTTTTATGTTTTTTTTTCTTTCTTAAGACGTTTGGAAATGACTCGCATAATTAATGTACTTAAAACTCCATTTCGCTTAATTTCGTACATGTTGCCTCGTTTGAAAATGGTGAATTTTCTCTTTTCTTTGTTAACTCAACCAATCGGACCTAGGCGGCTTGGGCAGTAACTAAATTTTCGTTGCTGCTAATGTACTTAATCTATTAAATTAATTTTATTTAATATGTTTCTTTTTATATTTATAATGTTCATTTTAAACTTTTCTGAAATAGATTAATTGAAGAAACAACAAGTTGCAGGAATGTGGTTTTCCGTACCAATATCAGAAACATGTACATCAGAATTCTTATTCAGTGATAGGCAGAGAATATCAGTTTCAGATTGTTGAAAAGTTTAATCACAATGACTAGAATGCAAATCCATAACATAAACTTCTATTTAAAGCCATAAACTTCTATTTATAGCCAAAACTTCTATTTATAGCCATGACTTATGGTGAGGAGTGCCGTCAGGCTAGCGATTGTTCACATGTACGTTGCGACTCGGGATACAGACTAGATTGTCACGAACGTCAATGTACATGCACACAAGGTATGTTTCTATACTCAGCTAAAATAATCAGGACAATTTATAACTTGAGATACGTGTACAAAAAACCATAACAACTAACGGCTAAAATACTCGTTTCGTGCTCCAGAAATATCAAAATGAACAAGGTGGTCTTACTATATACGAGTAACACTTGAAAATTTAATTCATTTAATTTGGAAAATGACGTTTGTTTGGTCAAAATATTAAAATGTTTGCCCAAATAGACTGGCAAAATGTATGATATTTGAAAATATTGTATGTGTTGTTTCCGCTGGAAATTATGCATAATTATGTATCACAGAGCAAAACATCTTCCCAAATTGCTTAGTCTCTCAACAAGAGTTGTCACAAATAATTGCGAAAAGTGGAATAGCTTCTTGAATCACTGCTATATAAAGGTCCCTTACAATTAAAGCGTCTATACCGACTTGTTGATCAACATTTCATTTTCTTTCAGTTGGCAGTTCTTGCGTGGCTGTCAGTGATTGCCATGGTAACTGTAACCGTGACTGGCATTGTATAGATGGCGAGTGCCGCTGCGGATTCGGATTCGGTGGCGGAAAATAAAGTGTATTTATATGTACCTGTTACCATAATATGTTGTTTGTGACATTTTGTAAATAAATATCTGTAATATTATCACTCTGTTTAAAATGCCTGATTGTAGACTTCCTAAACTCACTCATGTCGACATAATCATATTTGGTGACGCTTAAAAAAATAATGCTATTAATTATCGAATACTGATGAAGTTTAATTTGAAAATAAAAATGGATTTATAGAACTTATTTCAAACGAAGAACTTATTGTGACGTTAATATATACTATCATGTTTAAAGCAAAGGCCATTGTGATAATTACTGAGAAATACACGAATGCGTGTATTCTTGTGTCATTCCACTTGGAGAAAGTCATTTAATGTAAACAAAATATCTTCTGCAAGATTTTACATACGTATATAAAGACACATATCACGAATTTAAGAGAAAAGAAGGTACTATGTTCATATCAGGAATGGCCAACTCCAGAAGACACAGCTAAAACAGTCAAAAGCATAAAGGAAAAGAGAGCGAGTTTATAAAAAGATCACTTTCAAAGAGACACCCCAAACAATTAATTAAAATGAGAACCCGATGGGTTACCGCCATTTTCAGTGGCAAAAGTTTTTGTTTTGAAGCCATTAGATTATGTAATTATGAACTGTAAACTGGAAACCGAACTTCTTGAAACCAGAAATATATTTCGTGTTTAAAGAAGTTGCAATTATTATTTCTTTAAATATCTTTTATATAGTTAAAGAAATTAGTAACGCAACTTCTTTAAACAAGAAATATATTTCGGATACGAATGCGTTACGGAAGGACGTACTGACGGACGGACGGACGGACGGACAGATGAACACCTTACATGTCGACTATATGCTCCCCCGAATTTCATTTGAAGATAAATTTTCGGCATGATATTGGTCTTCCTATTGTGGATGTAATTTACCATGAACTAATTTTTTGGTGTATTGATTTTATTTAGATAACTGATATTGTCACTGTCTAAAGATTATGTTGGTACTATCATTTTCCAGATATAGAATCAAAACTGATTTCTTCACCGCTAACATTGGACCCCAATGCATCGTATGTCCTTTAGCGATTATTTCTCGAATGACTGCCACATGTACCACACCTTTTCTGTAGGATGATCGTTAACACAACGACACACTGTGTCTTTTGTTTTGTCAAAATTAATGAAGATTCGCAATTGCTGCACAAAAGAATCAGAAAAAAAGAAAATCTTCTTTGTAACGAAACACATACTATTTTGTTGTACTTCGTATGAAATCCGAGACACACTGTGCTAAATACAGAAACACAAAGTAATGTAAATTGCCGATTTTAATGACGTTTTCACAACAACAGAGACATCTTATCGAAGCACGAACACATTATTCACTGTTCTCGATAAGTGCCTCTTTCTTTGATTATTTTATCTTATATTTATACCGTTTTACAAATTAAAAAGGATTTTTATGTAACACGTACTAATTATACACAGATAAACACAAAAGATATTTAAGAAAGAAACAAACTGTCGCATTTAGGACATTCCCGATCATAGCATACACATTATCTCGTCATTCCTGGGTAGCTATCCAAAAATCCACACCAAATATAAGCGAATATGTTAATTGTTTTAATCATATATGCACGACAAAACTATGGCATGTCTTCGTAACAAAACGGCATGCGGTTTGACATCGTCAGCACCCAGTGTAAATATCGCTATGGGAAGGAATATTGAATATAATAGTAACGTTTTGTCACAGGGTAGCTACACAGGTTACTTATGGAATGTCGTGCACACTTTTGCTTATTTCTCCGTAATTTCTGAACCGATTTTGATCAGATTAAAAGCACCGTACTCCCGTTAAAAGTATTTTCGTCGAACTTTAACCGTCAATATCAGTCGGCTGCCGTTTTCTCATTCAAAGACAATCACACTTTCAAAACAAATGTCTTTGAATGTTTGAGAAAGCGGCAGCTGATTGATATTGGAGGTTAAATGTCGATGAAAATGCATTGTTAAAGGCTATGAAACCATTTGAACAGTTCTGTTTAACTTCGAACTAAATATGGTCACAGATGTGAAACTAACATAAGCGATCAGTCAATGAAATTCTTGTCTGGGTCACTAGACGGCACTATAACTACAGACAAATGTATTTTCCGCCGCTAGAACGAATCGAATTTGGTAATAAATAATTTCCTTTGATTGGGTAAGATCTTTTTAATGTACCAATCAAAAGGTTAGTGTGATTTTTTCGCTGACCGGTGTATTGTTTGAAAATTTATTGTCATTCATCTTTGGGCATCTACACTTACAGACATATTTTTTAGTAAGGGGAATTTTCAAATATTAGCATCTGAATGAATATTACATGTTATAGCTCAGACTCTAACTTCGAAGTTGCAAAAGGTCGGCCACCTTTTCTTTGATTTATCAAATGCCCGTGTCGAGAGACTGGAGGACGCAAGAAACATGGAATACTAAGTTTTACATTGATTAACCATTTCCTACTTTGTTGTTTTGATTAATGAAAAGCATACATTGTCAAGTGTGCAAGGATGCGAAGTTGTTTATTGGCAATACAGGTTTGAAGTCCAAGTTTTGATTCCCAAGACCACCACATAGGCCGCATTTTTGTTGCCAAATGACACAATTTATAATTAGCACACAACTGGTTACTGATTTTATTTCTGAAAACCAGTCATATTGATTCATTCCCCCAAACTTCGAACCGCGAACCAACCAAAACAAAAAAAAATCGAGGAAAATAGGGGGGTTCGTTCGAACCCCCCGAGCCCCCTCTGGATCCGCCAGTGGCTGTGTATTGTTTGAAAATCTATGGTCATTCAGCTTTGGGCATCAACACTTACAGACACATTTTCTGGACGAATTATGGGTCATGTATTATATTTATTATTTAACTATTAATAGATGATGTTTAATACGTCCATCTAGTTTGACCCAAGAGAGATAAGAGGGTTACTAAAAAAGTTCAGAAAAGATGTTGTTTTGGTAAATACGTGATTTTTGTTACTTATGCATTCAAATTTATTGTTTTAGAAATAAAATGTATTGTTATGAACGTTTTTATGGGTAGAAACCTTAGTTTTTGAAGTGAAATTGTTAAGTGATTTTGACGGGATAGAAGAACTTTTTGAACATCCCTTTCAATAACTGAAGTTGTGTTTGATTGCTCTCCCTTTGCATGTAAATATTGTATAGGAAGGTTTCACAGGTAGCCAATATGCTAACAAGAAAAGTATAACACAGATGTGTTACATGTGGACGACATTTGAAAGAAGTTAGATGTTGGGTGTAAGAGTTCATGCAGGTGATGGATTGTTTTTAAACAAAGAAAGAATTAAGTGATAATATATTGTTGTCTTTTATTGTCAAAGGTTATTGAACGTTGAATGATGTGCTTGTGTATTACATGTAGTTGTGGAACACGTTGTATACAAGGAGTGCGGTTTGAAATGAAATATACCGGAAATGGTATGGCCTGGGGTTTATGATGAAATGTGTTTGCTGAACATTTACAAGTTTGCAGTAAATGTAGTGAATGATTTGAAAACAAACGAATTGAACAGTTTTCCCTTTAAATATAATGATAACTAGCTGGAAAATAGTGAAGAGATGGTTGCTATGGTAACATGCATTATGATGAAGAATTGCCAGAACTATAACACTGTGTTGATATGTATTAATTTAGGATGCAAAATAATTTCTCACATTTTAAGGATTAACTACACTCCTCCTTGCACCTTTATCGATAAAAAAGAAAAGTATCAACAGTTCAAAAAACGGCAAAATGCCTTTCAATGAAATTTTGCTCAAATGAATGTTAATTTTGTTTCGTTTGATAATTTTCTTTTTAATCGATGGTCGAACAAGGAGGAGTTTAGTGGATCGTTAAGAGCACTCAAAATTTCATAAATGTAACTGATTTTTCATTATTGTCATTGTAGATTTTCATAAGTAGATACTCTACTGAGAGCTATGTAAGCCATTCCTCCTTGTAATATCGTTTTCTCGATATCAACAGCATCTGAAGATAATGTTAGACCTTGCACTTTGTGAACAGTTACAGCAACATTTAATTTTCATGAAGGAGTTACCTGGAAGTTAAACATTATAGCACTAACCACATTACAATGAATTTGCTCTATATAAACTCAACAGTAACTTTCAAAATTGTCCTACCACGTACATGGCAATTTCTTTGGTACTTTCAGGATGAAAATCTATACTAACTTTTTATATTCAGACACAGCAGCTTGATCCCGTAAACCAGGGGGCTGGGGGATGTGAGGGGGTGGGGTGAGTCACACTGCAATACCACATCAACCCAATTTGTTCTGAACAACAGAAAAAGACCTACAAAATGGTTATACAATCATTATTTACTTTATAGACACGAAATCACCTTCTTCTTGTAAAACAGAAACCCACTAGAACCGTCAATTTCAACATCAGAAACATTTGTAAACAAAGAACCATCATATATAGGTCACATTCACGCGCCAAAATCAAGTCACAGGATCGCCAATATTCGTAAACTGAACACAAACTTCAATATCTGCCAAGAATAACTATCTGAACAATGTCTCTTACTACATGTTCACTCTTTCTATAACTGCTTACAACAATAAACTTTCAATTCGCATATATTTTAATTAAAAGAAAACACGTACCAACTCATCGATCTATTTATATAATATATAGATCTATTTATATACTCAATTATAAATAGCTTGAGCTGGTACTTAACGTTCGCTAACGCTTAAAAGAAAACACAAAACTCATCGATCCCTTTTATAACCTGGCTCACATTCCCGATCAACAGTGATCTAGAAAACGAAACTATCTAGTAGATGTAGATAACAAAAACTTTCCGCAAACAATCCTATACATGACTACTGACTCGTATATCCACTCGCACTACCTAATCATGTACATGTATGGCGGCGGACCACAGTAACCGGTCCTAATTTCACAGTTTCCGACACACACTCTGTACCTAGTCTATGAAATCAATCCACAACAACAACCTGAAACAGAAATCAGTGATTACTGTAAACATATGGCTATAAGCTACTCATGCAACACAAATTCAGGCTATGAAGAATTCCTGAAAAAATCCAAGGAACACTGAAACACAGTCCAAGCGTCACTTTTGCACAGTCGGCCAAGGCAAAAATCACGAAACCCAAAATCTTGCACAATATTAATGTCCAACCGACAACTCCCAGAAATGGTTGCTTTCAAACCAGCTGAAATAGCAGATTCAGAAAAGAATATAGCCAATAGCTGTCATCCCTACCGATTTTCCGCAAAATGAATCCAAAAACATGCAACTGAATTTCTGAAGCGGAAACAGCTTACTATACAGGATTTCCCTAGTTTCGAATTCAAGCCCCTGCATCACACTGATCATCACCTGGCTGCTTTTGGTTTCTAATAGTTATTAAACAAATATATTCTAAATACCTTGAAAACACAAAATCTGTATCTATAATTAATTTAGGCTTGATAAATGTCAAAATATCTTCATAGTATCCATTATTTCATAATTTCTACATGGCCAGTTCGAGAAGTGGCTATAAAACTGTGATGCGCTCCCTATGCATGCTTTGCGTGATGAACGCCATCTTGAAAAACCAGAGGGGTCAGTTCAAAGTTATCACGAGAAATCACAACAATCAATTATCTGACTAAACCTACATGGAATTGCAGCTTGGTCATGTTAATATATTGTTTATATATAAAAAAAAATTTTGCATACATAACCTATGACATAATTTAACAATAAAAGTCCACATAATCAAGCAACATAAAAATACGTTGACATCTTCCCTCTTACTAATAAGATTTCCTTGGGTAATACTGTACCGTTGTACATACAACATGGTTCCCGTTCAGTACTCAACGATCTATATATAAAGCAAGGCCACATGGTACTCAACATTCGCTATAAACCTCTATTTAAAGCCGGGCCAATTATTCCTTTGGGCCGGACTAGTTGTACTATAGTAAAGATCATCAAGTAATAGTTACATAGTAATAATATATTATGACCCATAATTCGTCCAGAAAATAGATTCACTGATAAGAATTGACCTTAGCAACCTTGCTAGCGGTACAAATTTTGTATGACTTGCATTCAGTTTACTATAAATTAGCTTGTGTTGAGGCATGGATCTGAAACCAAAATCTTTAAAAAAAAGTTTAGTAAGACACAACAATGTTGCTATGGTGTTTGTAAAGGTGACTCGAGGTATACAGACAAAGATGGCATGAAAGATGTAGCTTTATACCCTTTCCAAAACCAAAAACAAATGAACATAAGTTCAAAAAGTGGATAAGTGCATGTGTTCGGCTGTATTTTATTTTTGACAAAGCAAAAAATTTTAAAAAGTGGACATGCAAATTCAGTTGATATTTTGTTGGAGGAAAAGGATCTACAGAAGGAAATCCAGACCCTATTCGAGCCTCTTACATTCCGCTTTAGGTATAGAAAATTACGTCAATCTTTTAGCTGTAGACATTTTATTTTGGATGGCAGAATAGTAATTTTGCTGCACCTATATAGATTTTCTCTTTTGAATTATGGTACTATAAATTTGGAACCATTTGCCCTAATCAATTAATAATAATGTCCTTCTCTTCCCCAGCTTCAATACCTGCCTTGCATCTGAAAAACAATTACAACAACAACAAAAACAATACATTTACTTTCTACATTTGATTAAATATACTTAATGACAATGAACAACAGGAAACAGATTGAATCAATTCATTGTCACATTTAGCAAAAAGTGTTGTTTTTTTTTTATTTTCGGGGTACAGTTTTTATTACGCATTAACTTTTTTATTATAAATAAATTTTCATTATTTTGGTATCTAAATTATTGCAATGCATTTGGTATTATGAAACCGTGAAAAATGTTGATAATATGTATATTTTCCTTGTCAAAATGCAATTATCCCCACCGTCCGTTTTTATTGTCCTTAAGTATATTAACTTAATTACTGGTAAGAATACCTACATACATAATTAGCCATATTAATTTTACAATATTGTAAACATAAATATACAGACAAGATTAGTCATGATACATCATAAACCGGATACTGAAACTGCACCTGTTTCTGACCACCTCCAGCTCAAGATTATATAATGCATGCTTTAACTGCTTGATATGAAAATACTATGAGGATTTCTATGAATCTTTTCAATTAATGCTTGCCTTTTCACTGACAAATTTAAACCTTGACACTGTAATCAAAGTTTTAGCTAAACATTTGAATGCTCAGATTATGTCAGATGAGCGAAACTTAACTCAAGGTTCAGCATTTTCTGTTAAATTAACAGCAAATATCTTATCACAAGGAACCATTGTTTACACTGTATTGTACCACCTTCCTAGAAATGTGTATCATGTGGTACTGATAACACAAATTGATGACGTAGCTGTGAATCCTTCCTATTGAAAGGTTCTTGTTAACCTTTAACAATTTCATTGTGATCAAATATTTCTTACCACTAATGCGGATTGCATAAAACACATTTTTACTTTGTATCATTTAATTACAACATCTATTTATGTCAGAAGTTCTCATGTCTATGTTTTGTGATTTCTAGTCTAATTAAACGTTTTTACTACATTGCTTAACTTATGTGGACAATATCCACTTCCCTCTAGCCAGGGATCTTTCATCCATGCTGATATTCTTCAAGATATCATAATCACATCATTGCCAGTCATATGTGATATTCAATAAAATTTACCACTACTTATACTTGATCTCTATCTCATATCATAGGTCAAACAACTATTCACTTCATATCTACAATCAGATGGATCCAACCACAACTTGGCTCAGGGACATTACATCATTAGCATGAATGTCGTCCACATATAACACGTGTGTGTTATACTTTTCTTGTTAATTATGGGGAATATACGGTATATATAGACAGTATGTCTTACAGGTGTCGCGGTACGAATCTAGTCACTATCTTGGGGAGAAAATGTGTAAGCGGTCCGGATAGCTCAGTCTGGATAGCACTCGCCTTGTAAGCGAGGGATCCCGGGTTCGAGACCCGGTCTTGCTTCACATTCTTTCTCACCCTCTGACATTTGGCGCCCAACGGGGGACCGTGACAGTATTGCTTTTATGTCTTACTACGCTCACAATTGTGTATGGAGTACCCTCTGGAATTCGAGGACGAATTTCCAAGTTGTGGGGGCGGATATGTCGCGGTACGCATCTAGCCACTATCTGTGGAGAAGAGTTGTAAGCGGCCCGGATAGCTCAGTCGGAAGAGCCGGAAGAGCACTCGCCCTGTAAGCGAGGGTCCCAGGTTCGAGTCCCGGTGTCTGCACATTCTTTCTCACCCTGTGACACAGGCATTTATGATAAGAATTCATATTGAAATCAATAAATGTTTTATGTTAAAAGTTCCAAGTTGTATTACGCCTGTTATGTTTTCTGTAATTTATATATTGGATACTGTGGAGAACATTCTATAAGCTTTGCCCAAGTACTCAGTATATATACATTAATATGTATGTATATGTAATATATACATTATATGAAACAGTAAGACATTGTTGTGAGGTCAAAGGAATGGATGTTACAATAAATAGAATGGAGTATAAAAATACAAAAACCTGTACAAGCAAATTCAAAAACTGTGATATAAAATGACTCCAGGCACTCTGATCTCGGTAAGATCATTGAGTATTCGCCCTTTTTGCCAGTGCTATAAACCTTTTATGTTTAGCATGTTTTTGCCTGCAACATTGTCGAGTTGATGGGTGGGTTTGAGTCTTTCACCAAGACAACTTGTACTTGTTTGTTCATATGAGAACCTGTAGGGGTAAGTGTGGAGTTGCTGCACCCTAGAACCTGGTTTAAACCCCCAGTGGCACTGACCGTTCCAAGGTGGTAACCAATCGGGTTCTCATTCTGTTAATTGTTTGTTGTATTTGTGGTGTTTGTGGAAATTGATCCTTTAATTAACTTTGCTCCCTTTTTTCTTCTTCTTGGCTGTGTGGAAAGGCTGTGTCTTCTGAATGTATATTTCACTTTTTAACTACTTTGATATTATGGCGGGCAAGTATATGTTATATGCACTAGAGAAAGAACTTTGTTTAAACATCCATTTGCAAACGTGCTTTCCACTGACAGCTCTAAGGCGGCAACCCAAAGGGTTCGTTTTTTCCGATAATGAAAATCGTCACAAAAAACGTTTTATTGATCTAATATTTATACAAATGTATTTCTTATCTCTAAGATTTTTCGTGAAAATGTTTTTATTTCAAATGGTTAAATTTTAATTTTAGAAGGAAATTTGTTTGTTCTTACAGAACTTATTACAACCGATTAATGTTTGCTACAGGGACATCGATACCACAAGTAAAGAAATTTTCATGGCAAGGGCTATCGCTGATAAACAGATTACCTCTGCCGATTAATGTACTTAGATGCAAGATCATTTTCTTTTTTAAAAATCGTGTTTTATGTCGACTTAATTTCAAGTGCTCAATTCTCAGAAAGCTTATCATGTATCCCACAATTTTTCTTAACAGTGTCATTATCCTTTTTGTTTGTAACTGCATGTAGCATGTAAAACATGTTTTGAAGATTCAGTAGCAAATATATTGTTTTCACAGTGTAGAAATTAGTAATATTATAAACCTACGTTCTCTATCTCTCTTCTAACTGGCTGTGTGGTGTCTTTCCTATGTATCTAACACAGACAATATCAGCAACAGGGTATTTCTCAACAAGCGTTTTATAGAAATTTAATTCATAAATAAAATATCATGACAACTTATGCACTTTTTTGTTTAATAAACAACACCTATGTGAATTTAAATAGGATCGGCTACCAGCATAATATTCTACAGCGCCATGTATTCCTTTTGCTTATCTCTTTGGGTGTCCGAGCGAGTAGAGTTTATGGAGGCTACAAGAACTCAGTAGCTTGACCAGATTTCCGTGGTTAGGCGCTGTCGCCGTAGGTTATGGGTTCTGAGTATGGTCAATACCACTTGAAATTCAGAGTAGTGCTATTTGTGCAGCGTAGACGCCATTGAAAATAACCAGTTACCGTTGTCATGTCATGGTGATCACTGTTATCAGGGTTAACCGCGCAACCGTTTTGGGGCTGTCCTGGCTAGCTCAGTGGATGGCATGTTCGGATTTGCATTGCTAGGCGCTGACGCCGATCGATACGGGTTTATTCTGTAAAGTAATTATTTGCAACCCAGGATGAATAATCTTCTTGAGATGAGTTTTGATTTCTCCTCAAACCTGCAATACAAAATTTCTTCGACCAAAACATCAACTTTTTATTCTTAATATCAAATATGACATTTGTGTTTATTCAAGACATTGTGTTGAAACAAACGAAGCATTGCATTTACCGCCCTTGGTGACATATTACGGAAAGGTCTTAAAATCTTTATCAGTTATTCCATTTCGTTGAAAAGCGATAAGGACTTTACATGACAACTAGTACATAGAACATCCAAGAGATATTCACTATTAAGAACAAAATCAAAGGTGAGTATTTTTAAAATGTTTAATAAGTTGATATGTTTAGAAAAAATGTACTTAAATAATTCTTGTTTCTAAAGTACTGTAAATCAAACAACCGGTTAAGTCAATTAATATTTAATAACATGTTGCACAATACATTTGCCTATCTTTTAAGAGTAAATTAAATGAAATATGTTAAATTCTGTGATAACCTGTACGGTCATCAGTGGAATTGTTTTATGATATTCTAAGAATGCTGCCTTCAACTTGTTTTAAGTTTTAAGGTATGAAATGGGTAAAACATGCATACCAGGAATAGACACTCAGAAAACATACCCCCCACACAGCCAACAAGCAGTGAGAAAAGGAGAGCGTGGATTTATAAAAAGATCGGGTTCAAAAAAGACATCATGACCAATTTACGAACAAGAGAACCTGGGGGGGAGGGTTACCGCACTGGAACGGTCAGTGGCAAAACATATTTTTCCACTGGGAGGTGTTTCATAACCAGATTATACCACTGTATCACATGCCAATTGCGAATATACACCCTACGGAGTGAGGCAATCACTGAAGATGATGATGATGATCTTGATGATGATGATGATGATCAAGCACCTTACATATTTTCCTATCTAACTACTATTCTACGAATCAGCCATCACGCTAGATTCACTATATCATGCACGGAACAGACTTGCACCCCAAGCTACTATGTCACTGAGCGTTCTAATAAGCACTCGGAATAGGCTTCCCAAAGCTATAGGTAATTTACAGAAGTATTTTACCGATGTTACTGTCAAAAACTGCAAGATAAGTAAAAATATATAGTGTTCGAAGGTTTAATTTGTTAATGTCATCTTTAAATTTTCTACATTTTATATATTTTGCAGAAAGCAATGTCTAACACGTTTATCATTTTGATATGCGTTGGTGCTACATTTGGAATGCATCTCAACGAACGATTTTTGTTTCCGACAGTTCAAACGCATCTGAACAGAGGTGAGAATACTGTTTAGGTTCCACTACACTCCTTCTTGCACGATAAAAAAGAAAATTATCAAAATCTCAATAACGGATAGGTTCGTTCTATGAAACTTTGCCCAAATAATCGTTATAATTGTATCTTAATATATATGAAGAACAACAAGAACAGTAAAGAAAATTAGCTAGACCTAAACATTCCCTAAAATTCCCCAAAACTAAGCAATGCAAAACATTATTTTAAATTCCCACATGAGTGTAATGCTTCTGACATAAAAATGTTGCGTACTCTGTAAAGAACTTTCAACTACGAAAAGAGAAATCAGTGTATGTAACCGGTTTACGTGACCAGGAGGCGACCAGGAAATTGAAGGTCAAACACACTTTTACTTTTATCTCATATAGTTAACATATGTAAGCCACGAGAACACAAGATATTGCTGTAGTATCCTATTACTCATGTGGGAATTTGAAGTGGTGTTTTCAGTTGTTAAGTTTTTGTGAATTTATGTAAATAGAAGTTTAGGGAATTTTTAGATCTCGCTATTTTTTGACTGTTCTAACGTGCCCAACCAAATGCAAAATAAAGTTACAGCAGTAACATTCATTTCTGCAAACTTTCAATGAACGTATTTTGCCGTTATTGAGATTTTGATATTTTTTGTTAATGATGAACGTGCAAGGAGGAGTGTAGTGGACCCTTAATAATAAACACTTCTTCACGCTTACTGAAGTCCACGAATAAAGCTTCATGAAAGGGTTTACAAGTTAGTGCCACCCATGTGCTGGCAGATAGCCAGGTGATATCAACATCTACACTATTTTCTCTCACTAACATGTTTAAGACTATTTCGCGTCTCTACCGCTTGACGATCCTATACAATTCTATTGGACAGTATTGGACAGAATTGACTAAAGGTCCAGTACAATCGGGATTCTACAGACATTTTATTCATATAGCAATCTGGCGCCAAACAGACACAAAGTTTATGTGTCCTTTTTTGCTTTCCTACTTATTTTAATTTCTATTCTTTACTATAATAAAGTAATCTCAGCTCGTCAAATTATCATCTTACTGATCTGTTAAACAGGTTCTATCACGACGCTGGACGATTGTATATTAAACCCCAATGCATCCGACCCGTATTTAGAGAAAGCTAGTTGTATCTTGGAGACGTATCCCCTCATTGATGGGTAAGGTTATTTTGAACAGTTTGGCCACTGTTTAGAACTACAACCATCGATTTAAAGTAATTGGTTATTTAATAGCATGAAAGCTGCAGAACATAGTGTTTCACATGATTTATTTCCGACTTAATTGTAAGATGAGTACTCTTTTTATATAAGTAAATCAATCTCTACGGATTCATAAAATATATAAATAACCCCCAAAACATACAAAACGACGCAAGCCTAACCAACCAGTCAAAAGACAAACGCGGTACATACCATCTGTATCCCCAAACACAACATTGCCTAAGGTTTTAAAACTGAGATTGGAAACCAGTCTCAAATCTCAAGCATCTGAACGGCTGAAATGGCGACTGGTCAGTTTTATAACATTGGGCACAGTTCAAGTATACCTATATTAACATCAATGAAGGTATTTGTAGGTGATTACTAGCAAAGTTATAAAAATAATTTTTGTTTTACTTTAATTATTCATGATTGTGTTTTTGCTGATGTTTGCAATCACATCAATAAATAAAATATCATATTTCAGCCACAACGACTTAGCTGAGAGATATCGTCAGTATGCTAATAACTCCGTGTACAGAGTGGACTTAAATTCAGATTTATCACTGACATGGGACAAAGTAGAAGCACAAGTCGACATTCCGAGGCTGAAAGCGGGCAAACTGGGTGGGCAGGTAAATACAATTTATACGTAAATCCATGATCACATGTGTTACGTCCTTATATCGCTTTTCATTTTGTTTCGCAAATCTACGAGCACATAAATAAATAATAAATTGCAAAACTGAATAGCCATGATTTAACCAAACGTACTGTATTTACTCGTATAGAGCGTCCCATACCGCATCACAGATATGTGCTTCCTTGAAACTCAGAATAGATACAAATTCCTCTCCACAATTACTTATTGTAAAGAAAGTATGCTAGTGTTGCAGTGCAAGAGCCTTAAACGTGTTTAAGCATTTTAGAACGCGTATGTACAGTGTCCTCTTAAAACTCCTCTCCGACTCTAACTAGTAAATGCATTATAAAACCATAACTTTGAATGAGCATGACTGACGATTAGCGATGAGAATCGTGTTACGGCTGAGAACTACGGTTCTTGGGTTAATTGTAGTGATGTGCCGATGATCGGAAGACATCGATTAGCGACGTGTAAATGCTTCTCGATGTCGATGATCGATGTCGTTCTCTCATAATCGATTAACAGTTGAGGCATGCGCAGTGTTAAGTCAAAATATAAAGATACGGGTTCCGGCTTTTACACAGGCCATAAAGGGAAATCACTTTAAAAAAATGAAAATTAAAATGGCGACCCGACCCGAGAGATTTACGAGAACCCAGGCAAGAAATCTCAATCAGAAGTGTGGAAGCACTTTAGATTCTACAATATTAACGAAGAACTTCCACTGCATAGAAACAAATCTAGACCTAACAAAAGGCATTTGCAGAATTCGTGCAAAGAGTACAAAAAGACAAAAAACATAAACGCAAAAATGGCGCAGAATTTGTCGACCGTCTGAGTTGCGTAGCTATATGACGATGGTAAAAATTCTTCGAATAAATCTGTGTTGCATTTACTAGACCTCAAAAGTTAGTTTCATGTGCCCTCAGTATATTATTCATAGGAAAACGCAATAATCTTGCAGTTGAGAATTTAGTGGCGCATCTAGAAGGGTTCAGTGTAGTTGCACAAATAACCTTTTCGGGCAGCAATGATTTTGATTAGGGCTTTGGTCAGAAAGTTGGAAATTATTAGTAACAAGTAATTATGTAAGCTACTGATCTAAGACCATTTGTAAACCTAACACTGCGTAAATTAAGAAACCGATTATAATCGTGAAATCGCATCGGAAGTGGCAACCGATTCCAACCGATGATCGATTATGATTTGCAACCGATTTCCCAACACTAGTTAATTGTGCAATCTGCTTGACTGTCTGGTCTAGATCCGTTGTCCTCAAATGACGAGAACCTAGTATCTACGGTCGTTAGCTTAATTTCTACAAAACTATCTCTGTACTCATCACTGTCGTAGAACATAGCTGATCGATATAAAACTGAGATTGGAAACCAGTCTCAAATTTCAAGCATCTGATTGGCTGAAATGGCAACTGGTCGCCATTTCAGCCAATCAGATGCTTGAGATTTGAGACTGGTTTCCATTTAACCTTGTAGGGCACAGTTGACAGCGTGACTTTTACAGATACATTATATCTATAATAAATATTCAACGACCACAGACAAAACAGCTTTAATTTACAATATGTTTATTATCAGTTTTGGTCGTGTTGGGTTGATTGTGGAAGTCAGTATAAAGATGCTGTTCGCCTAACCTTGGATCAGCTTGACGTCATCAAAAAGTTCATACGAAAATACCCGGATGTCTTTGAATTTGTTACAACATCTCAAGGTCGGTTCCGCATTTATGCACACAATATTACTTAAATTCTATTTTGATTTCATTTTTATAGATAAACGACTGGCATTCTTTTTTGTTTCTATCATTGATATAGATGTGTTTACACATGCGTATTTGAAAGTGGTGGGTCTACATCACCAAGTTAGGTTTCTGCTCTGTTTATTACAACTGACACTAATTTTAACAATTATTATCATATTAACAAAAAGTATATATGATATTTAATAAACAGACAAATAGTTTGCACACATAAAATGTGGAATATTAGGACTGGCAGTCGTGTCACACACAAAAATGAAGATGTATTCGTTATGTTCATAGGGGTGTTAGAGGCGTTTAACAATGGTATGATCGCAAGTTTGATAGGGTTAGAGGGCGGCCATTCACTGGACAGCAGTCTTGGAGTACTGAGAATGTACTATGAACTGGGTATACGGTATATGACCGTCACACACAGCTGTAATACACCTTGGTAAGTTCATTAACTAGCTATGTTTTATCAAAAAGAGGGAAACAACGGTGAAAAGGAACCGTTTGCAAATATGTTCAATATGTTTCGCCCGAGCGTACAAGAATCAAAGCGCTGAAAGCGTTGAAAGACTGTCGGCGTTGGAAGGAAACCCAGTTAAAAAGCTAAAGTGTGATATGCTTGGTTCTCAGTACTGTATACAGTAGCATATGTTAGTGAGTTACTGATAACATTGCGCTCATCTCCAAGTGAATTTGTAGCTATCCTAGAGAACCACCTTTGAGAAATCTCCGGCAACAGCAAACCGGAAGGTACGTAAACCCCGGAAACCAAAGACGAAGTGTGTTAAGCCGACCAATGTGCTTGGCCATTAAAATATATAATTAAAGATAATATTATCATCAGATGGTCGCTAGAAAATAACCTCGTTCAGCAAATAGCAGAGATAATTAGTTTATAAGGAAAATGTATCGTACACTGTTACGCACGCCCATAACTTAACAGCGACGAGTGTATTCGTTAAACAAGGTCAACATGTGATATACATATTTGATAGTTTGTATGTTCTTAACTGAAAATGTATTCTTTAAGCTTTCAAATATGATGATTTTCTTCAGTACATTTTAAAAATATGTTCAGTTTCTGCTACCATAACTAGAAACTTTCATACCGATACATTGTGCATTTTCATTTTGATGCAAGCGTAAGTTTATTTTAAAGGCGAGTGTTTTTGTTTTTGTTTTTTGTTTTTTTTTTTGTTTTTTTTTAATGTTTGGGAAACCAGCTAGCCAAATCGAGATGATAATCAGGGATTATAGTCAATAATGATTATTCAAAGAATATTTATCAGCATGCAATTACTTTTTGTCGATTTTCTTAATAAAATGGAAAAATGAAGAATTCAGGCATATCTAATGAACTCAGAAGCGTAGCTAGCAGCGGTGTTGTTCTTAGTTTGTTGGTTTTTGTTTCTTTCTTTAAAGCTTCAGAATTACACCAGAACATATAAAAAGCGCTCGATATTTGTAAAATGTTGAGCTTACAGTGTCTGCATAAATTTTCAGCCTGATCTCGACGTCACCGTCGAACCCGTTTACCTATGGGCGCAATAATATACGTGAACTTTAAAATCGCTGGCGCGGAACTATTTTAAGAATGAGTCCATTCGATTTCTGGCTTAAGACTGTCATCGCATGTGCGCTTCCATTCTAAACAAGAAATACTTTTTAAAAAGATAAACGGCGTAGATTGTATATGAAATGATGCAGTTTGTAGCTGGTATTATTCACTTCATCTTGATTTACGCGTAAATTAAAAAATTCATTGTGAATCCTTTACAATGACTTTTTATTAAAATTACTTAGATTTGAATGTAAATTACATCCCACACTATATATGATAAATGCTGGAGGGAGATTATTTAAAAATGATTAACATTAAGGTTCGTTATAAAACGCTCAAAAATTCGAAATTCGTAACCTGTAAATTTATAGACCCTACAGTAATATCGATTTGTTTACGCGAGCTCTTGGCAGCTGCGCGCGGTCATGACGTCAGCAACATAAGTTCTTTTTTTTTAAATATTTTATTATAAATGCATTTTATATAATGAATATAAAAGTTTAATTGAAATTGCTTTGAATTAAATGATTCTCTTAAATGAGTATGAAGTAAATGAGCAAATATGTATTTTCAAATATCGATAAGCTCACCATGTGCTTCGCACGTGGCTGTGAATAAAAACCGCTTTAAAAGCATAAAAATTACTGTAAGTAGTTCAAAATATTTAAAATATTATTTAAAATTAATTATCATCGTTAAAGAAGTGAAGAAATAGACATTTGAAAGTTATTAAACAAAGTTTTTTATGTAAAGTAGCAATTCCTCTACCTCCTTCCGTTGATTAAGAATCGAAAAGACTGGAATCTGCGGAGACAAGAGTTTATGTAGGCAAAGTCACGTGGTGACGTGTGACGTAACAGGAGTCATTTCTGCTGGTTAAAGTGTTTAATCTTTAATCGATTAAACATACTATTATTAAAATTACTTAGATTTGAATGTAAAATTACATCCCACACAAATTAAGGAACAGATAAATAGATTTTAAGGTATGACCATCCTAATGAATACCTATATCAAGAAGAGTATCCAAGGGAGGTAACTATAGTAGTAAATTAGGGTAGATTTCTGTCATGCAAGAGGACCAGGGTTCAAATCCCACTGGAAGCTTTTTTTTTTGTAAACCTAGAGCTTAAATAATTGGCATATTTCTTTTTTTCCTGTGTAATTCTGTCATTGAATATAAAATTCTCATGATTTTAACTAAAATAAGCAAAATAATCAAGATTAAAGGGGTTTTCGCTATCAGAATACTGTTTATTCAAGTCATCAATTTGAAAATTTCTAAAACTGGACCGTAAACTTCTCTGAAATTTTGTTTAAATTTTGTTTAAGGTATATAGTTAAAAAATGGTAAATTTTTGTATATTGCACCAATCAGGATTTTGCACAATTTTCATTAATTTAGTCTCGTGAAATATAAAAAAAATGCATTTTTTAAATTTATTTGGTCAAAAAATGTCATTTTAAGATAAATTCTGTATTTATATATTATATCTTAAATTGGTTTAGTAAAATATAACATATTTTGGATAAACTGTAAAAAATTAGGGTTGAATTTATCAATAACAAAAAATTTTGTCACCGATTAAAGAATTTGGATACTTTCACGTTTTTTCTCACTTTTTTAAATAAAAAAAGCTAAAAATCTCAAAAACTACACGGTGAAAATCATTAAAATTTTGCATACAAGTCAGTGGTATGAAGCAGTTGATGAAAAAATAATCAGATGTTGGATTCTTAATAGTGCCCATTAGGATGATCATACCTTAATTTTGTTTGTAAATGTGAATCTAATAATTATGAAAAACCTTTTTTAAAGGTCTTTGCTTTATTAATATCTTAAACATAAAAAACAAGTTAGTAGAGGGTGTATTAATTACCAAGAAATTCAGTAAAAACCTTAAGACTTATTGTGAGCAATAAACATTAATAAAGAGTTACAAGTGTTTTCTTAGAAACTTGAAGAGAATTTCCTAGGAATATGAAACAATTCTAGAATATACCACAACTTTCTACTCTGTGAAAGCTGTATGCTTTAATTGCAATCTGATAAAAATCATCTACTGAAAACCGTTACGCTAGTGTTGGGAAATCGGTTGCAAATCATAATCGATCATCGGTTGGAATCGGTTGCCACTTCCGATGCGATTTCACGATTATAATCGGTTTCTTAATTTACGCAGTGTTAGGTTTACAAATGGTCTTAGATCAGTAGCTTACATAATTACTTGTTACTAATAATTTCCAACTTTCTGACCAAAGCCCTAATCAAAATCATTGCTGCCCGAAAAGGTTATTTGTGCAACTACACTGAACCCTTCTAGATGCGCCACTAAATTCTCAACTGCAAGATTATTGCGTTTTCCTATGAATAATATACTGAGGGCACATGAAACTAACTTTTGAGGTCTAGTAAATGCAACACAGATTTATTCGAAGAATTTTTACCATCGTCATATAGCTACGCAACTCAGACGGTCGACAAATTCTGCGCCATTTTTGCGTTTATGTTTTTTGTCTTTTTGTACTCTTTGCACGAATTCTGCAAATGCCTTTTGTTAGGTCTAGATTTGTTTCTATGCAGTGGAAGTTCTTCGTTAATATTGTAGAATCTAAAGTGCTTCCACACTTCTGATTGAGATTTCTTGCCTGGGTTCTCGTAAATCTCTCGGGTCGGGTCGCCATTTTAATTTTCATTTTTTTAAAGTGATTTCCCTATATGGCCTGTGTAAAAGCCGGAACCCGTATCTTTATATTTTGACTTAACACTGCGCATGCCTCAACTGTTAATCGATTATGAGAGAACGACATCGATCATCGACATCGAGAAGCATTTACACGTCGCTAATCGATGTCTTCCGATCATCGGCACATCACTACGTTACGCTAACATGTTCTTAGATATGACTTGAGTGCAATTGCTTTAATAGCGGACTCGATGTTTTTTCGCGTAACATATTACACGTTGTTGCCAGATTTAAGACAAGTAAGCACATTGTAAAATCCTCAGTGCGATAAAGAATGAGTTGTATATAAGAAACATATTGTAAAAGGCCTTGGTTGTGTTTATTCTTAAAACATAATGTATCGGATGATATATCAACTGCTGAAAGAATAAAATATATTTAGTGAAGACTTCGAGACTTACATAGCGAACTCATTGTTTATATCGCGTAGCACATTATATACAGCTGTTCGATTTAAGAGACGGGTAAACATTTTAATTACTGAAAGAGCTGGGATAAATTTCCATTAACTAAAAACTCACAAATATTACAATAATTCAAGCTCGCAGATTTGATTACTTAAATTTTCAGCTTTACATTGAAAGTGTAACATCGTTTTCTTTAAGCCATTTCCACTTACTTTCACTTTCATTTTGTATAGGTTGATATAAAAGAGTGACTGTATTGTTGTTGACAAATAATCCTAGCCAAAGACGAGTACTGTAGTGTGCCTCATTTCAACATCTTTCAACACAAGAGAATAGCAAAGATCTAAACGTCACAGCAATAATCGTATCAAACAGTGTAAACTAATTGTTTAAAAATCCCACTAGATACCTCTTCACCCTGCTAGATGCCTCTCTCGTGGAAATAGCTACCAATCAAAATAGTTTATTTAAATTTCCCGCTGCATAATAATATAATACGAGTATTATTTACAACACTTCATTGGTTAATAAATTAGGTCAAAAGTGAGCTTAGAGAGCTACGCCGAAAAACCGTGAGGATTATGTATGACGGAAAATTGATTTATTATTATTGGTGTTTTTTTTTCGGCGTTAGCTGTCTAAGCTCACTTTTGACCTAGTTTTTCGACCAATGAAATGTTGTAAATAATACTCGTATTCTCTTATTATGCAGAGGGAAAATGAAATAAACTATTTCGATTGGTAGCTATTTACACCAGAGAGGCATCTAGCAGGGTGGAGAGGTATCTAGTGGGATTTTTATTATTATGCAGCGGAAAAATCAAACAGATTATTTCGATTGGTTTTTAGTGGGTGTTGTATTGGAGAAAAAAACAACATATTTACGATTTAAATTACCAGTTAATACCAGTCAATATTGATGGCTTAAATTTTATATGGAATATTCTTGGGTGTCAGGTAAACACTTGCAAACAAGTTTACACAGTGTAAAACGAAAGAGAAGTGTAGATATTTCTAGTTCTAACTGGTTCATTTTTAGTTCCTTTGATACTGATTGTTAATTTCAAGTACAAATAACAAGTTCATTGTAGTGTAGTGGATGACATTCTCGCCTCGCAAACGGAGGCCCCGGGTTCAATACTCAGGACGGATACTTTTTTAAAGTTAATTTACGTAAAAGTTGGTAGATTTCGCTCTTGTAAAAGGCTGTTTGTATTTATTTTTATTAAATTTCAAGGACGTTTATTCATCTTGAGTTCTAACTCTACAAGAGATATTTTATTGAAAATGAATAAATGTAGATCAAGACTTAATGTAAGACATTGCTTCTTTAATCGACTTGTTATTACTGTATGAAATTGTTGCAACAGCTTGAACATTTTTTTGAAAGACACTTTCAATGAATTTATGAGTTGTCATGATTCGGTCGCTTAATTTCTAGGTCATATTAAGAAGGCAGGGAGGGTTCGTCAACAGCTATAACAAGTAAAATAAAATAACTAAACTGTCTCTGCTTCGCCTCTCTGTATTTCTTTCTTTCTTATATACATGTATATATAAATATTTTCCATCAACGCCGTTTATCTTTTTTAAAGATATTTCTTGTTTAAAGTAACGTGACTATTTATAGCTCAGTCAATCACAATATTCAGTCTTGACCATTATCTGATTTTTTTTCTAATCATGATGTCATATCAATTGATATTTTTTTTTACCTGGAAGGGTACTTTTGTTGGTGTCCAGCTTTATGCGACGACCCTCAATAATCATCATTATCGATATTCTAGGTTCTACGCTAATCAAGCACATCGATTTTCGTTTTGTTTGGAACATCGATTTTACATTCAAATGAAACATTTTTTTTTAAATCATGTTGACTATTATAATAATTTGATCAAGGGGGAGAACACTTGTAAGCTTAAGCATTGTATTCAATGTTTTGATAGTTTTGTATTATTTTTATATATTGAACAAAGTACATTGGGATTGGGTAAAACCTTTAGTTAATCTTATACTTTTGCCATGTCATATTAAAAAATCAAAATAATTTAAGGGCAGATAACTGGCACGTCGACGAGTTGGGCTATAATGGGACAAAATTGAATGGATTGACTGACTTTGGAAAGGTAAACAATTACTTGTATCTTCCCTATATGCTCTCCCCCGATTGAGTTTTCTTCGTATAACTGAACATTTTGTAAACAACTGAAATTTGTTGTAGGGAAATTATCATAACATTTTTGCATTAAAATTGCCAAAGTAGCAAGGGTATTTTTATTCCGCCGTTTAAGTAAATACGATGTAATGAAAAGAACAAGCAAAAGCAAAAAAATAAATAAATAAATATGTAATTCATGTTATTCGTGCTTCTGGAAGAGAAGTACACAAAAGTAAACAGAAGGATTTATTGCTTTTAATTGTTTCCGCTTATAAGTGTGGTGGAAGGGGCGTAAATCTAGAAAACATGTTTTGAAGAATTGATATCCCTTCAGACTTAAGTGGAAAGTATGAAATACCTGTAAGATATCAGTGTCGTACGTACATGTATTTGATAAAATAAAATAATAAAACTAATAAATGTCTTCCTATTGTTCCTACGGATATAAGATTACTTTTATATGAGAAGGTTAATTAGAAAATGCATAGACCATGTTTGAAAGAGGAGTATTCACACTTTTTTTTCAAACCGAAAGGGCTGTACGAGTTACCTTTTCTTATTATCTTCAACTTATATCGCATGCACGAACAATGTAGATCCTGATCAGACGACATCATCGCTGACCGCGTATGTATAGATTACGGGTAAAAGTTTCATAATCCTCACTGACCCCTCGCTTCTGTGCCTTTCAATATCATTAAAATCATATCTGAGTTTTGGTTTTCGTTCAAATTGAGCCGCGTTTGGAAATTTAGAAACCGAACCATCAGACAATAATTTTTGTATCCTAAGTTGTCGTCTGCATTGTACGCAGACGTTGCATTTACGTATTTGTTTTTATATTTTCGCCATTTTATTGGAACATTGAGTTTGTAATATGGTCCGAAGAAAACTTCCTAAGAAAAGAACAACTGCATCACTTTGAAAAAGGTGATAAAAGTTGATGTTCTTCGTAACAGGTGTATATTGTAAATCTTATCCATTTCTCGTATGTAAATCTTTACACCAAACATTTTAATTTACATTAAGAAAGTGATACTGGAGATGAACCGGCTAGGGGTCATAGTGGACCTTGCACACGTTGCGAAGAAAACAATGGTAGATATCCTGGCTATCTCGAAGGCTCCAGTACTCTTTACACATTCTTCAGCCTTCAGACTCTGCAATCATTTCCGAAATGTTCAAGATGACGTCCTGTTTTTAACGGTAAGTTTACAGCAAAACTAATAACTGATAGATTGATATAATATCCTATTGGTTTCTTGGGTCACATTATTTATTTATCAAGCTTAAGCATTGTGTCCTCAAATCTCAAGCATCTTGTTGGCTGAAATGGCGATCGGACCGCCCGGTTATCGGTTTTATTAAAAATTGTTTTGAGATTCGCTGAAATAACACTTTATAAACATAACTAATTTGTTTACAAACACTTCATAGAAATCGAATGGTGGTGTTGTAATGGTGAATTTCTACGACAAATTTGTGGTTTGTCCTCCGAACAACAAACCAGATGCCACGCTCCTTGACGTAGCAGGTTTTCTTCTGTTTTTGTTTCCTTGACATTGTTTTAATAATCAGATAAGTATCGGAGCCAAGCAACTTATATACTCATAAAATGTTTCCGTAGATTTATTTTATACTGCTTCGAATGAGACTGTATTTATTCTCTTACATTAAACAATATTTAACACCAACATCTCGATAATTTGTTATATTAATGGCAATTTTCAAACTCTTTGTCTCGCATTACCCAAGAAAACCAAACGAAGTTTCATGATCACCGCTAATTATTTTATTTAAGACATGCTTTTAAGATCGTTTATTTTCCCATTTTAGAGGTTGCAAAACTTTATATGGGTCTACGACTCTACGTTGCACAGCTTATATGTTGTTAGAGTCTAAAACAATGTTTAAGATTTTGACGAGCGCAATTTTTATTTAGCAACTTAAGTTTTGACACCTTAAGTTAAAAAAATTCGAAATAAAACCGGGCTAAATTAACATCTGGATACTGGACAAACCGAGAAGAACTACAATGTTTACATTTAATAAAGCCTCTTTTTGCAAGACCACTATTCGTACTGTTGTAAAGTGCAAAATTTGGTTTTTAAACTTTCGCTAAGTGTGTTTTTGCTTTACTGTTTATATTTTTTAAAGGCGGTGTGTTTTCGTTTGTCGTTTTTTCGCTTGGTGCCATTGGTTATTTCAACGTTGGATTGGTTTTCGCGCAAAAAATAACAAAAAAACAACAACAACAAAACGAGAGGGCTTTAATCAGCCATTTTTAAAACAGAAGCATATATTTAGTCTATTTAATAATAGATTTCAGCAGAATATCTCAATAATGTTTAAACAAACTTCAGAACATTCAAAAGATTAAGTATTTGAGAGCTTTATGCGTGTGAACAAGACTTTGAGTCAATAAGTGTGGCTTGTACAAGGTGTTTTGCGTATAGTTTTGCGTGCAATTATTAAAAAAATTCTGCTTCTGGTTGCTAAAGAATAATCCTTGATGGTCGAACATTCTGGTGGAAAAAGCTATTGTTATATTCTTACTGCTCTGTTTTTCATAAAGTTTTAGAACAAGGAAGGCGAACATTTTGACTATTTTTCTTAATAATTGAACCATTTGTACCTTCAGACCATATAGATTATATAAAGAATCTGATCGGCGTCGATCACGTTGGCATTGGAGCAGACTATGATGGAATACCCACGTAAGTAAACTTTCCATCTTCATACATCTTCTTAGGCCTGCCAAAATTTCTTCATTAAAAATCCGGAGATTTTGTCTAAATATGTCAATGATGATGACGACGACGATGATGATGATGATGATGCTGTTGTTTTAATGTGTTGTTGCTGCTGCTCACTATGACTATGACTGAACAAAAATGATGATGATGGTGGTGGTGATGGTGATGATGATATTTTTTCTCATATTCTTCTTTATAATAATATTCTTTAAAGAATTTTATAAATGAATTGTGCCGACTTTGTTGGTTAAAGAATGTGTTTTAAAATGACTTTTGTCTATTTTTATCATTCATTTTTTAATTAACTTTTTGTTAACCCTGTAAAGACCTGTTTCTGACTATATTAAAATGAACAGGCAATGAAAATAGATAAAGGCAGGTGTATCATCGAGGCCCTTGATTAGTTTCAATGACATGCGGTTATATTGTGTAGTTGTACCGGAGGCACTGAGGCAGCATGTCAATGACCACGTTATTGTTATAATCTCGTAATAGTAATCAGGAAATGTGCGACTGCAGTTTAGATAGAATAACTATGACGTTCATTGCGCAACTTTTACATTAGGTTTAATAAATCTATCTAATTTTTTTGCAAGTTCATAAAAATCCGGAAATTTGACTATAAATCCTGAGATCCGGAAAAGTAACTTGAAATCCTGAGATTTCGGATAAACTCCGGAGATTTGGCAGGCCTGTGACTTCTTGGAAATAGTTTAAATTTATTTATTTACATCGAGTGTGAAACAAGTTATTCCAACTTATATTAATCACGCTCGATGACTGCTTCCTGGGTTTCCAACCAGTACTCGCGTCGAATGTGGACTAAGGAAACTGCAGACGAATCTCATCCCTGGTAGATTTCTAGACCAATCTTCCTTCTTGGAAATAAAATGTGTAATCAGCAAAAATACAATGTATCCACTTTCCTACCAAAAATTTTGTTAAATTAGAAAAAGAAAAAGTGTTTTTTTTTATTTTGAACAAATCTGCATTTCTGTAATCACTACAAAAAATATATAATTATTCTAAAAATCTGCAGTCACAACTTTGTTTTCTTTACCTTTGCTATAATGAGGGTTTAAGGGAGAAGTAAGTGATTCTAAACAATACATAACACATTTCACTTTTTTTTTTGGAATTTAATCAATTTCTCCAGTTCTTGATGTCAAGAAAATCACAAAGCATTCATTAATAAAACAACTAGCCCTCGATAAACAAAGCTAGAAATCCCATCCATTTCCAATTACCTCCCTTTTAATTGAATATGTAGTGTTTTGTAATCCATTACAAAATGTTATTCGATTGACAAAAAGTTGCGTAGGCCTTGATGTTTAAGACAAAGACCTATATATTATATATATAGGAAGATTATGTTCATGAACAATTCAACGTTAACACAACTGAGATTAACCTGGGTTAGAATATTAGATTCTAACCCAGGATTAACTAAAACACCATTCATAGCGTTCCTGATTTAATGAAAATATGTTAATCAGAATATAAACATAAAAAGTGGATACTTTTTTATTTTTGTTCAGTATACGTTGTGTTATGTCTTTCAAATGCTGTATTAGTTGTTTATTTATGATCATTAAGAAGATGATTAGTATAAAAGAAAAGGGAAAGTTTAAGTGCGCTGTTTTCAGATCACTACCATTCTATAAACAATGACACGTGTGAAACTGTCACCAGAAATTATTACTAAATTATTGGATCTAGCAGACTAATCCCGGTCCAGCTGTAACAGAATCAAACTTGTAATCAACATTTTATTTTTTTAAATCTTTTTCAATAATTTAGATATATTTTTTAAATAAACGTGAGTTATAAAACATTAATAAATTAAACTAAACTTATCTGATGGGAACATAAAATATTATCTGTTTGTGTTGATAATTTAAAATAAATTACTAATTCAATAGTTTTTGTATAAAAATCAATGCGTTTATGTGTGTGGTCCGTCTAATTTCAGCTAGTGTCAATTATCTCACATTAATTTAGGCATTCGTTTTTATTCCATATATCTTAACGTGAATAGTCGTACAATCGCCAATTTATGCTGATACGAAGCAAACAAATGCACATTTTAACCATGTGGGAAAACAAACTTACCTAAACTTTCCTTTCACTACATCAGTGTGTTTTGTAGTAAGTTCGTTCGCAATGTTGACAATGGGTCGGTTTCGCAATGTTGACAATGGGTCGGTTCGAGTCTTAATGGAAGAATACTATTCTATATTTAAGATTGCGTTCATTGTTTCTTTTGCTTTAGCTTCTTAGTCAAATTTCTGTTACCTACGCTTGGTATGTTATTATTGCTATAATTATGATGGTGTAAGTCTTTACAACACAATGATTAAGTTCGCCAGTAACGGCATATTAAGAAGAGGATTTTTTTTATAAATTTCAAAGACAGTTGTTCAAAACTCATATGAGAACCTATTGGGACAAGTGTTAGGATGGTGCGCTCTATAGTACCTGGTTTGAACCTCCATTGGCAAATTATTTGCCATTGACCGTTCCAAGGCGGTAATCGTTAATCGCTTGTGGTGTCCTATTTGAAATTGATTCTCTTATAAAAATAATATACTTTTTGGCCGAAGGGTGGCTGTTTTTTCTAGTTGTGAAATTTCCGATATGCTTATTTCATTGTTTATATGTTATTGCTCCTACTGGGAAGCGAACCGTACTGTGACATCGCCAAACCATGCAGTTTAATTATGCGCGTATTGAGCTAGCCGGGATTATGATATATTATTTTAAAATAAAGATTTTGGTAACAGGTTCAAACGTACATTTTGTCATACGCACTGGGATAACACTATGTTATATTTCTGTAAGTATCATTTAATACTGGCAATTAAGAAAATTTAATGCGATTTGTGCGTGCCGCGAAGTTGACGTCATTTTACTCGAAATGACGTTTGCCGACTTTGGCCCAAAAGTCTCAGATTGATTGGATTATTCTAATAAACGTAATCATTACACCATAACGCCGGTAATCGATTATTTACTGATAACAGTACTAAGTTAATGTACGGGGAGACTCTTTTCGACCGCCACACTGCACAAATAGCGCTACTGTGAACTCCAAATGATATTGCCTATATCTTTTAGCGAAATCGTACCCGACAGCGCCTAGCCATGCAGTTCCAATAATATTCTACCTTAGCTCTGTATGTCTTTCACACTCTGAAAGCAAGCCATTCAGGCGTTAATATTCGTTACAATTTAATCTTCTTTAGAAGATATCATTCCTCGGTTTCGAACACACATATCCATTTCCGTATTAACTTACTGCACTAAAATGACGAAATGTTTTGGTATTTGTGATAATTCATGGGTGGTCATATATATTATAATTAATGGGTGGTACATGATAAAAGTTTATAATTATGGCCAAAAATTGACAAAATTGCGATACCGATGTAAAATTTTTACTACATCTTGTTGATATGCTAAGTCACTTAAAACAAGCCCAATATGCATATCAGGAATCGCAAGGATAGACGTAATTGAACAGTTATTACATGAACATGGATGCAACTGACACGGGATATTTGTACTAACCCAGAAAAAGTTATATAAATAAAAGTTGAATGATCCCTAGACCACCAACAGGTTGTTAGCAAGTAACAGAATGAATATCTGCTCTTGTAAAATCACAAAATTTTGATATTTGAAAGTGAAAATTTGCAATTTTTATTTTAAAACTCATCGCAAATCCAAGAATTTAAAGTTATTTGATATGTTATTACTACTAGTTACTGCATTTTGACCACATCTTGGACCTAGAAACGGAAACTTGTAGTTGAGAGCTAATAGTCTTGTAATGAGTTTGCTTGTAAAGTTTGTTTGCATAACGAGGCAGAGATGGCGCGGGCAGCTTTAGTTTTTGTGCAAAAATATAGCCTTTTCAAAAGGTTGCATTGCCCGAAAGGCTTCCCTACGGTAATGGGAGCTTTTTCACTTTCGTCGAACGTTTAACCTAGATGGAATTTGACCTTTTAACAATGTTAGCAAGGAAATAATGAATATCTGCTCATATTTAATTAAAGCTTTGCTGTTGAAAGTTATATAGAAAAAGCTCAACGCAAATCCAAGAATTTACTGCCATTTGTTATATTCCTACTGTTTGTTACTGCCTTTTGACCAAAGCTTGAATAGAGAAAAATAAACTTGTAGTTGAGAAGGGGAAAGTCTTGTTGTAAGTGTGGTTGTAATATTCTTTGCACGGCGGTACTGACAGCGTTTGTTTCCCTGTAAAAATTTCGCTAAAGAATTTTGATTTGTTTCTATTGCTGGTTATTGCCTTTCGATCACAGATTGGATAGAGAATCGGTACTTTGGGGTGGGAGTGTAATTATTATTCATTGTGCAACAAGTCAGGGGCGGCGCTGGTAGCGTTACTCCCGTGTACAAATATGACACTTTTGAAACGTTGCATTGACTTTAAGGCTTACCGTCAGCAAAAGAAGATATTTCACGGTCGCCGAAAACATAACATTGGACTTATACTGCCAGCGGTGATATTTTAGTGTTTTCACTGTTCTGCCAGCGGTAATGTTTTAGTGTTGTAACTGTTCTGTCGGCAGTGATGTTTGAGCGTTATAACTGTTCTGTTGGCAGTGATGTTACTATTCTGCCAGCGGTGATGTTTTAGTGTTGTTACTGTTCTTCCAGCGGTGATGTTTTAGTGTTGTTACTATTCTTCCAGCGTAAATGTTTTAGTGTTGTTACTATTCTTCCAGCGGTGATGTTTTAGTGTTGTTACTTTTCTGCCAGCGGTGATGTTTCAGTGTTGTTACTATTCTTCCAGCGGTGATGTTTTAGTGTTGTTACTGTTCTGCCAGCGGTGATGTTTAAGTGTTGTTACTGTTCTTCCAGCGGTGATGTTTAAGTTTTGTTACTGTTCTGCCAGCGGTGATGTTTTAGTGTTGTTACTATTCTTCCAGCGGTGATGTTTTAGTGTTGTTACTGTTCTGCCAGCGGTGATGTTTTAGTGTTGTTATTGTTCTGTCAGCGGTGATGTTTTAGTGTTGTTACTGTTCTGCCAGCGGTGATGTTTTAGTGTTGTTACTGTTCTGCCAGCGGTGATGTTTTAGTGTTGTTACTGTTCTGCCATCGGTGATGATTTCGTGTTGTAACTGTTTTGTCGGCAGTGATGTTTGAGCGTTGTAACTGTACTGTTGGCAGTGATATTTTAGTGCTGTTACTATTCTGCCAGCGGTGATGTTTTAGTGTTGTTACTATTCTGCCAGCGGTGATGTTTTAGTGTTGTTAATGTTCTGCTAGCAGTTATGTTTTGGTATTGTAACTCGTAATTTGTACAGTATTTCGTTCTCTTCTTGCTGATACTACGCGTTTTAATTATTAATGCTTACAAAAACACGGGTAATAGTGCTGTTAAATGTACTGCTGCTCCTGCCAACTATACTAATACTAATGATCTTTCTTCAGGGACTGCTAGTAATATAATAATAATATTGTTGTTAGAGTTACTGATGTTTCAGTGTTGTTACTGCAGTTACTGGTGTCACAGAGAGCAGAAGTACTGTTGTTACTACCTTCACTGCCAGCTTTAGCACTGCTGTTACTGCCACGGTGTTACTGCTCTTTCTGCTACTACTGCTGTTACTGCCAGCAGTATTACTGCTGTTACTGCTGTTGTTATCAGCTGTGTTACTGCTGTTACTGCCACTGCTGTTACTGCCACGGTGATAGTGCTCTTTCTGCTATTACTGCTGTTACTGCCAGCAGTATTACTGCTATTACCGTTGTTACTGTCAGCTGTGTTACTGCTGTTACTGCTAATACTGCTTTTACTGCTGTTTCTGCCAGCAGTGTTACTGCTGTAACTGCAGTTACTGCCAGCAGTATAACTTGTTTACTGATGTAAATGCTAGCAGTGTTACTGCTGTAACCAATGTTACTGTCAGCTGTTACTGCTGTTACTGCTATTACTGCTGTTTCTGCCAGCAGTGTTGCTGCTGTAACTGCTGTTCCTTCCGGCAGTATAACTGGCTTTACTGATGTAAATGCTAGCAGTGTTACTGCTGTTACTGCCAGCAGTATAACTGCCAGCAGTATAACTGCTGTCACTGATGTAAATGCTAGCAGTGTTACTGCTGTTACTGCCAGCAGCATTACTGCTGGTACCGATGTTACTGTCAACTGTGTTACTGGTGTTACTGCTTTTACAGCCAGTGCTGTTACTGCCACGGTGTTAATGCTCTTTCTGCTATTACTGCATTTATTGCCAGCAGCATTACTGCTGTTACTGCTGTTACTGTCAGCTGTGTTACTGCTATTACTGCCACTGCTGTTACTGCCACGGTGTTACTGCTCTTTCTGCTATTACTGCATTTACTGCCAGCAGCATTACTGCTGTTACTGCTGTTACTGCCAGCTGCGTTACTGCTGTTACTGCTAATACTGCTTTTACTGCTGTTTCTGAAAGCAGTGTTACTGCTGTTACTGCCAGCAGTATAACTGCTGGCAGTATAACTGCTGTTACTGAGGTAAATGCTAGCGGTGTTACTGCCTTAACTGATATTACAGCTGTTAATGCCAACAATGTTACTGCTGTTAACAACAGCAGTATTACTGCTATAGCTGCTGTTTCAGCCGTACTGCTTACTTCCTGGCATTTAGGATCATATCACATTGTTTTGTATTCGTGGTTTCGCATTAATATTTTTCTATGAAATTGCAAGATTTTCACATTCAGCAGTAAAACTGTGTGATTGAACAGGAGCAAATATTCATTCTGTAGTATTTGCCAGCAGTAGTACTGCTGTTACTGCTATTACTGCTGTAACTGCCAGCAGTATAAATGCTGTTACTGCTGTTACTGCGGGCAGTATTACTGCTGTTACTGCCTGAACTGTTTAAAAAGAGTAGCACAAAACACCGGGCTTGTGCGTTAGCACGAAGCTACATTTATATTTCTTAATAACAGACCGTTTAGAGTTTGTATGTTTATACTTGATTTTCTTTTAAAATTTCTCTTAAATTTTCCTATTCGTATATTTTCGCGTACTTTAAGTTGACTTACTGGTGAACTATTCTATAATCTGATTGAACTATATGAGTAGGGTGACGAAAGGATTGGAAGACGTCTCCAAGTATCCCGATCTGTTCGCGGAGCTGATAAGAAGAGGATGGAGTGACCTTGACCTTCAGAAGCTGGCAGGCAGAAATGTTATTAGGGTTTTCCAACAAGTGGAAAAAGTATACCTGCATTTGTTCATGCGCTTAATTAATTAAACAATCGAGAACGACTTAAGAATAAAATACATGATTAGAGATAGTAAAGCCTTTCGTTAATCGTTGTGTGTGTGCGTGCGTGTGTGCGAGCGTGTGTGTGTGCGCGGTGTGTGCGTGCGTGCGAGTGTGTATACAATGTATTTTTATGTGTTTGACACAGAAAGAGCATTGTACAAAATTTGACATTTAATAAGGTAGTTTCTTCCGTCGCTTAAAATAATAGCATATTCACTTTATTAATTGATATAATATACTTAAGGACAATGAAAACGCACGGACGGGATAATTGCATTTCTTGTTTCCTGTTGTTCATGAGACAGATTGAACCAATTCCTTGTCACATTTAGCCAAAAGTGTTACTTTTGATTTTGGGGGTACTGTATTTATTACGCAAGATTTTTTTTATTATGCAATCAATTTTCATAATTTTGGTATCTAAATGACCACAATGCATTCGGTTTTATGAAATTGTGAAAAAATATTTATAAGAAATATATTTTTTCTTGTTAAAATGCATTTATCCCGACCATGCGTTTTCATTGTCCTCAAGTATAATTGCAATGACAAAACAAAACAAATGCATCGTAACACATAATACGATGTAACATCCCACATGTCTACCATTTAAATGTACATTTTGCTAGTCTTGCAAATTGTTAACTTACTTACGATTACCCGTTGCATAGATATGCTCAATTACAAATGAGATTTAATCTTCTGATAAATATAATTGGTATTTTACAAATATGATGAAATCTTCTGATAAATATAATTGGTATTAGTTTGTCCGACACTATGATTTCATTTATATTACTTCGTGCTTGATTTTCGCAATTACAACGGAAATTACATCTTTTATGCACCGATTTGCTGTTACTTAACACAACGTTTGCAATGTGTCTGAATTGCGTTAACTCGTTTTATTTTGCCACAGCTTGTGTAAAGTGTCTGAAATGCGATAACAAATGATATTGCACATGTAGTTGGGAATTGAGTCTTACCGACGACTGCGCCTAGCCATGTAAATCCTATTACGCTAGCGATTGAGCTAGCCAGTAACCAAGGTTATAAAACTGAGCATGGAAACCAGTCTCAAATCTCAAGCATCTGATTGGCTGAAATGGCGAGCAGTGGCTAATCAGATGCTTGAGATTTGAGACTGGTTTCCAATCTCAGCTTTATAACCTTCAACCCAGGACAACCCCAGTCGCCATTTCAGCCAATCAGATGCTTGAGATTTGAGACTGGTTTCCAATCTCAGCTTTATAACCTTCAACCCAGGACAACCCCAAAAAAGGTTACTCGGATAAGCCTGACAAACGTATTTATCATTACATGACCTCGTTAACCGGTTATTTATTGGGTACTAACAAGTTTGTATTTTCGACAGGTACGAGACAGTCTATCCGATATGGAGCCGTTGGAAGATCATATTCCAGTGGACCAGTACGTAGATCAAACCTGCAGAACAGACTTCTAGGGCTGAATTATAAAACTGTGATTAAAAACCAGAGATTTGAGACTGGTTTCCAGATTTAGTTTTATGATCTTGGGCTTAGGTCCAATCATGTTTCGAAACAATTAAGAATTAAAATGTATGCCAATTTTGTCTGTTCTATTTCTTCTGCTTAATCAAGTCAGATGACGATCATGCAATATAGAATCTGCCCTTGTGAATAACGTGAAATCGCATTTGTAAGATCAAATAATTTTATCATGAAGTCATTAAGGACAAACTAATTTTTCAATAATTGGTAAATAGAAAGTTTAGCGATCAAACAGTAAGTGCATTTGCAGGATTAGTTAAACGTTTGTATTCCTTAACCGGGGTTTTACCACCTCCCCATCACAAAACGGCCATACATACGCTGCGAAACGGGGATGGGGGTTTTAAGGTTGGTGCCATCAAGAATGAATATCGCATGATTATTGTACGGGGTATCAGTATTGGTTGGCCACCCAATAAAAAATCATGGTCTCAAGTCATTCTTAACGAGGTTGATGGTCGAACTCATATATATTGTTGTAGCTGGGAGCGTTGTTCTTGAAAATAAACCTATTAATGGTAGGTAATGGTGGGGTGGAACTGCTGCTTACTTTATTGGTCGAAATCTGAGCTGGATGTTATAAAACTGAGATTGGAAACCAGTCTCAAATCTCAAGCATCTGATTGGCTGAAATGGCGACCAGTCGCCATTTCAGCCAATCAGATGCTTGAGATTTGAGACTGGTTTCCATGCTCAGCTTTATAACCTTGGGCACTGAACCTTACTGGAATGAAATGTTATTGTACCCTTTATCAATCTTCATTTATGGCCAGTCTGAACACTTAGTGTTATTTCACAAGTGTATACTTGTGTATGTTCACAATTGTTATAATAACTGTTTTACTATTTCGGCCAGTTTTAAGATGGGGGTGGGGTTTCGATATCCCAGCCAATGTAGATTTGGATGTTGTTCAATCACCTCTAAGTAGACACACTTTTTATTTTGCATTAGCGTTACCTGTGATTTGCAGCATTTGTATTCTCGAACCCCCTGACAAATTCTATTTTGATAAGTTTCCGACCATTGTTTTCTAGTTCAGGGCAGACCAGTTTTTTTATCTGGGGACCGAAGGCTCCTGAACTTGGAATAGTATTGATCTGAAAGTACCGCACTTACTGTCATATGCCTATCTTCGTTTGGGATGGATCTAAATTGCACTGTTTACTGTTATAAATATTACACTTTTTTAAAGCTGGGAACAACTAGCTACATGTATAGGTAAAATGGTAAAATGTTATTTAACTTGTTTGTTTGTTGTTGCATAAGTTATCTTATGTTATTCGGTTATTAAAACTAGGCTGTCTTATTATGGAACAGTGTGATGTTCAGTGTGGCTTGTTACTGAAAAGAAAGCGATGTAGAGCTTTGGAATAAAATGTTGTTGTTTTTTTTTTCAGAAAACGTGAAAGAGTGTATTGTTTTCTTTGAATTGCTCCTTTTATTTTTAACTCAAGATTTCCCAAAACATATATTGTTAATCATTGATGAAGACACAATTTCATACTTATCTACCACATGTTATCAACGCATAATAAATTAATTATATAGAGCCTATAACAATGTTAAAGATTTCAATAAACACAATCTTGGAATAGCAATTAAGTTTTTAAACATTAAATTAAGAATATATTTTCAATTAGGTTTTATCTGCAATATCTATATTCGGGAGGGTAATTCTCATTTAGTTTTTAATGGAGATTGCATTTTCCTTGCAAAGAAATTTTCTCCAAGAAAATGCAAAATAATTTTCTCCAAGAAAATGATAGGCTCTAACACATTTTAGTTTACTCACCAAGGCTACTCAAATTTGTTTGTTTATATGTGAAGCAGCGAGGAAACGTGAGATTGTTATACCATAGAATCCGGTTTTCTCGACAGTGGTCAATCTGTTTTAAACGTCCAAGCCCTCGGATTCTATTGTACCTAGTGGTAAAAAGATTGAACGTTGTTTAACCTTAATGTCATCGTAAAGAGGCGAGAGGGACATTAAAAAGAAAATGAACCACACATAAATACGTTGAGCTATTGAAAACGACTAGTGTTTGACGTCCAGTGCCAAACATTTGGATGGGAAACAAGATGAATAGACTGAACGGTTTATCATCCGACATAAAACCGTAGGACTTATGTTCATAGCTGGGCCGCTGTAAACTGTCTACACTTCTCCTCGGCTGCATTAAGGCATTACTTTTTTGTCATAGCACTGACATCGATAATCGGGTTCCCCTGGGTAATACCGTACCGTTGTTTACAATACGGATATTATATATAAATAGAACATGGTACCCGTTTATGACAAAGATAGAAAAGGACATTTAAAAAATCTCACAAACTACAAACTGCAAAATAATGTTCAAAATAAATGTAATATTTAAGCTCGTTTTACAAAGATCACAAATTGCACAAAAGTGTTTGGATTTGTTATTTCCTTGTCGCGTAAATAGATGACAAAAAATAAAAATGCTGATTTCTCTCTTCATAACTGAAGTTTTTTTAAAGGACCTCGCAAATAGTTGTCAGTATAATATTACAAATGTTGAAATAAAATTCTTTGTTTTGTATTACTTAGTATTTGGATTTGGATGTCAAAAGAATTGTAGGGATTCTTTAGGTCTAGCTATTTGTTTTTTACTGTTGTAACTTTTTCTTAATGTATACATGTATAAAATAAAGAATCTACGTTAATGAAATTTTGGCAAAGTTTTATTGATCTGCATTTTGCCGTCTGACAGATTTTGGTAATTTTAGTTTTTATTGTTGACAATGCAGTGACGAGTGCCATTGCACCTTACCAAGTTCTCATTTATCCAGTCATTTATCCACCTTGGAGAAATTACCAGCAAGTGCAGCGCTGCTTTATTGTGGAATAAATTGTAACTCAATACCGTAAACAAGCCAAAAAAATGAAAGTTTGTTTTAAGATAATGTAACTTTAAAACTTTAAAACCAAAATATTCAAAATTTGTGTCAGAACATTCCAAAGGGCTTTTATTTAAAATTGCATATACAGTATGTCTTTATAATGATATTACGTAAGTGAGTTTTTATGACTCAATATTCCTGAAGCACATATAATTGAACTTAATACTTCAATATAACTATGTAAATGAACCTGTTTAACAGGTATAAATACTCGTGCAGGAAAAACATGAGCAAATTGGAAAAAGTGTACAGGAAACTTTGTTATAACGGAGAAGTCGACTGTGTTCATAATGCTGGTCTTGCACGTTTGCAGTGAGTACTCCTGCATTGTATAACTTTATCATTATCAAAGGTAAATCGGTTTCTATGACTTCGCTTAAGCACACATGTTAATGGACTTGTAAACATATGTTACTGAGCCTGCTTAATATACATTTTCAAATCAAAACATATGAGCAAAATTGCAACAGTGCACTTGTAAGTTTGTTAAAATGGAGATGTCGACTGTGTTCGTAGTGCTTATATTGCTCGTTTGTGGTGAGTACTCTTGCAATATTGTTAAATCGTTTTAAAAGAATATTTGCGAATATTTTGAACTAAAACTAGGAATTAATAAGTGTTAAGGCAGTTAAATGTACATGTAAAATTGTTGTATCCAACAGTTACATATAGATCAAATGTCTGGCGTGCCTAGAAACACCCCAATTGAAATTAGGTTTGCTGATTTGTAAATAAAAACGTTTTAAAGAAAAATAACTGTTGAAAAGTTGTGGAACAAAAATAGGTTAATTACATTGCAGTTTTAAACAATGTAGCCGGTAACTTTAAAAGTGCCAGAATTATAAAAATATACTGCAGTTATTTACCCCGAAAAGACTTAAAATTCTATATTTTACTAACATTGTATGTATGTCTTTTTTAATCAAATAAGTTCATTTCTGTTAATAATTAATTTTGCAAATAAGGAACTCTGTTTATGAATGACATAAGGAACTCTGTTTATGAATGACATTTAATTCTTTGTTTTCAATGTAATAATATGGTTTACAAATCGGACATTGTAATTTGTGTTCAACGATGCTTCTTTTTAAATACCACTAAACTTTTGAAAGGAAAATTTCAGACGTTAGTTTGCAAAGTATATAATCAATTTAGGTGCGTCTGTTAATAAAAAAATATTGTAATAAATAATAGTAAGGATTACATTTTTATATTAAATTATTACCCTTAGAATAAAAACAACAAACGTTTAACAATGTTTAAGTTATAACATTACACGTAAAAATAATAATAATAATAATAATAATAATAAATTCTTTATTTTGAGAGGATGTCATATTTGGCATAGCCATTCTTCCATATGGTCCTCTTAAAAACAAGTACAAATAGTTACAAATTTACATTTATACAAACATACATTCTCATAATATAATTAAAAGAAAAAAATTATAATAGAGTTACAATTAAAATTTCAAGAACAATATGAAAAGGATGAAAACAGACAAATTTAAATGAAAAATTATAACAATAGCAATTATAACAAAAGATTCATGACCCAAACATCTTTAACATTTATAATACATACTATACATAATTACACTGTAGTTGTCTTGACAATGCACTACATATTATCAAATAAGAATTTTTTAACATGTCTTTTAAATGATTTTACTGTTTTGCATGTTTTTACGCTCAAGGGAAGGGAGTTCCATATATTTGGAGCAACAACTGAAAATGATCTAACTTGTATAATAGAGTGATAAATTTTTGAACTAATAGATTCCCATTTGAAATAGATCTTAATTGTCTGTCATTGCTATATGTTAGTTCTTTAAACATCGAAGTTATATTCACTGAAGCTAAGTTATGTAATGCTTTGTAGGTTAGTGAAAGAATATGGTATTTGATACGACATCGGATTGGCAGCCAGCTTAAATTTTTAAACATGATAGACGAAGTAAGCCCTGTTTTAGGAATAATTCGCGCTGCTCGTTTTTGTAGTTTTTCGATTTGAAAAATATTGAATGAGTTTGTTCCGCTCAAACCAAACAACCATAATCAAATAAGGGTATTATATACGCACTGTAATACTTTATCAAACAATCTTGAGAGACGTATGAAGATAATAACGGCATGAGAGTAAGTTTACGGGAAATCTGAGTAACCATTTGATGAATTTGTAAGTTCCAAGTCAGTTTATTATCAATAGTTACTTCTAGTAACCTTTGTTGGGTAACATTTGTAACAGATGTATTATCAATATATAGGTTAATATTTGAGACCTGTGCAAGTCTGTTACGTGTCCCGATTAACATTACTGATGATTTTTCTGCATTTAGGAGCATGTCATTATTTACGCACCAGTTTAATACTGTATCACGTGCCTTTTTGTTTATGATACTCTTTTTTAACAGGGAACTGCTACAGTGGTATATCAAAAACAGTCGTTGACTAGGGGAGTTCATGTTAATTCGTAACTACTCATAGCTTTATTATGTTCTAGGTCTATCTGACATTGCGGCTGGTTTTGGTCCCCTGGCTCCGTTCATAACAACCGTACCTGGAACTGCTAATCAAAAAGACACAAGTCCGGGAGCGTACGTATGGGATCTAAACGCTGTGGATGTTAATCCGGTAAGTCATTTTTGCCATAAATAATACAACCTATAATGGCTATTACACGTGACTAAAATAAAAATAACGGTGTGCAAGATACAAACATTGAACTACACCTTCACTTTACTTGGGCATTGCGTCTTGAATAGACTTTCAGTGACCTAGAGGCCGATCGAACAAGTGACAAACTTACAAATCATACACAATCTATTGTCATAGTTGGTTGATTTAATTCCCAGATAAATCAAATTATAGAAGTCGGAGAAATGGGTTTGAAGGAAAAATTCGAAATTGGAGAGACAAAGATGACGACGAAAATTATGATGATGGTGATGATGATGATGGCGATGATGATGACAATTATGACGATTAAGGTGTTTTAATGTGTAGAGGGAATAGGCCAAGAGTGAGTGATCTCCTACAGATCTATGGCATTTTATTTCTGATATTATATGTATGTCTGATAGCATTCTACCTTTATAATTAATTTATATTATATGTATGTCTGTTAGCATTCTACCTTTATAATTAATTTATATTATATGTATGTCTGATAGCAATCTACCTTTATAATTATTTTTTGTGGTAGAAAAATATTGCAGTTTCTGACTGACGTGTCAAATATCTTTGTAAGCATGCGCAACTTGGACAGTGAATCAGTGATATTCTGACACGTATATATCGTTGTAAGCATGCGCAACGGGGACGGTGATATTCTGACACGTAAATATCTTTGTAAGCATGCGCAACGGGGACAGTGATATTCTGACACGTAAATATCTTTGTAAGCATGCAACGGGGACAGTGATATTCCGACATGTAAATATCTTTGTAAGCATGCGCAACGAGGACAGTGATATACTAGTCGCAATGTTGAAGGGAAGTAACTCTAGGTACTTGTATTTATTAACTACCTTTGTATTTTCCAGGGGGATACATTCACATTCAGTCTGTCAGGACCAGGCTCTGAAAAGTTTCAAGTGTTACAGAAGTTAGATTCAAAGAATCAACTGAAAACCTACCTTTATGTGAAAGAACAGCTGTCGCCATCAACGAAATATGAATTTACTGTAACGGCTACGGACAACACCGGCTTGTCAAGTTCCGAAACTATGACTGTTATAACAGTTTAAAACTTAATTAAAGAACCAAAAAGCATTTTGTTTTCTGTTTTCTGTTCTATTTTTTTCAGTTTGTAAATATTGATATCTGAATCACATGTTATCTCCATGTCCAGCAGTCAATATCCTATTTTAGTAACTGCGTTACAGATAAAGATTGGGAAATTAGATTCCCGGTACGGTTTTCAATGAACCCTTCTTTAATATTCAAATTCGAGATGTTGCATAATCAGATTCCGCATTCGATTTTCGGAATGGCTTTTGTGTTTTGCAACTAACTTTAGATTAAAAAATGAGTTCGATGTGGAACATGACCATGAACAAAGTTGGTATGAAAAATAAATCAGCATTCAGCAAACAGTTCTGTCTTAAGGACATTTACAGAAAGCTTACATAGACTGTATAGACTTAGAGCGTATATTCGCAACGTGGATACGTAGGTTGCAGCCACGTATGAGGCCAGAAATAAGGTACACGAGCTCGATGCGGACTCATGCCAAGAACCAGTGTGGTTTGAAAGATATATCGGCGTATTTAGCGTCGATTTTCACTGCGGTTATATGGGTTACAGCCCCTTCTGAGAACGGAAATTAGGTGCATGAGCTCGAGGCGGAAGTCTGCACGGGACCAGCGTGGATTGTATGCTATCACAACATTTATCAAAATGTTAAGTGTATCTGGACTTGGCAATATTTTATGTCTTTTTGGTAGCGTCTGGCAAAATAAAAAACATGCTGTTTCGATCTCTATTATACTGCAATCGCTCGAGCGAAGGACTCAAGCGTTTAACAATAGGGGCTGTACTCCTCTATATTCAGTAGGGTCCATTCATAAACACCGCCACGAACTTAATTATATTGTTTTTCGATCGACAAACAGCTGCTCGACTCTGCCACCCATTAGGAACACATGATCCAACCGTCTTTTTAGGATTGCTGTTATGCATGTGTTGTTGTTGTTTTTTCGTGGTTAAAGTATGAACACTAGCATACGTATGCATTACATATATGTAGTACATTAACCTACCCGGGTGTACGTGGATTCCAGCCATTTCTGCGGACGGAAAATAGGTACGAGGTTGGATATCAGCATTCAACAAAAGGTTCACTCCTTAGGGTATTTTATATAGCGCTGACAGGGCGTAAATAGCATCGGTTCGCACCACTTGTGAGGCCGGGAATTGTGTGCATGAGGTCGAGGCTGACCCTGAACTTAAATCAGCAGGTTTGGAAAGATAGATCAGCATTCCGCAAAAGGTTTACTCCTTAGGGTGTAACGTGACCCCGGTGTGAAAGAGGCTATATGTTCTTTATGTAAATATCCCAAGAAGTGAACATTTTTGTTATATGCGGATACATGTATATCATTCAAACCACTCTGGTGCCGTTACTAAGGTCCGCCTTGAGCTCATGCAGCTTATTCCGGATCTGAGAGGCGGAAGGAACCCACGTACCAACGGTCGGTCGGTACACTACATAATCGTAATGCAGACGTATATTTTGGTGTTCCCGTACTTCCGTCCATAAAACGACATACCTTGTATTGTAGCAAGCCGAACAAACTCAGTCACAAAACAATTTATCAGCATGTATAGAATCTGTTTGCACTGTGGAAAAAGAGTTGAACCTTACAACAGATGAAGTAGCTGATGATGAGGAGCATTTGAAGACTGTAGTAAATCCCTCAAGAAACAACAATTAATATTATTAATATTAAAATACTAGATTTTTAAAGGAAAATTGTAAGTTTAAAGGGGAGATTATCCTGGAATTTACTACTTATGAAGTAGGTGATAAGGAATGATGTGGGCGATGATAAGGAACATAACTATATTTGAAGTATATCACTCAAAAATAAATAAGATCTAGTAAACAAATGACTTAGGGCTTATAACTCTGCCAGATATATATGTATATAACATGTATATAATTATTAATATGCCTTCCGTACAATGTAGTGTAAGCATGAAACGGTGATTTGGTTCGAACATTTAGAAGAAACTTAATTTTATTACTGCACCCAACTTGTTGCACTAATTTCGTAATAGCATGGGCTCGCGGGATATGTGCCCATTATTCTATATCAGTTTACAACGTTACACCGGCGTTTTCATCAGTTTGACGCCCGCCAGTAAACATATAGAAAGAACGTAGTAAGCATAAAAACCCAACTGGACAGGCTTATAAATGCGTCCGTGAAATTATCAGCCTCGGGACGTAAAAATGCAGTATCGGAGGAATAAAATAGTATTAATATGATAAACACAATACGATATAGAATTACAAAAAAATGCGGAGACAATATGATGATTTAAATTACAAACAGGTTTTATTTTGAGTTTGGCCAACAATAAAAATTCTCAACCTTCACATAAGTATTACGTAGATTTGATTAAGTATATTTCCTGACCTTCATGGGAAAACACCGGGTGAAGATATGTATCAGGAACGTTGTGGACAAAAATATAATACCTTTTCGCACTTAGGGGATGGTGGGGTTAACGTGCCATTTATGTTATTTAAATCAAAGTTTGATGTACCGTATCTAAAAAGTCACGATTCACGCTGTCAACATTATCAAATAGTTATTAGGGTGACGCAGATTGTCAAAATGATCTGGGCTGAAGGTTATAAAGCTGAGATTGGAAACCAGTCTCAAATCTCAAGCATCCGACCAGTCGCCATTTCAGCCAATCAGATGCTTGAGATTTGAGACTGGTTTCCATGCTCAGTTTTATAACCTTGGGCACTGATTGATGGATTAAAGTGAGTGCGCGTGAAGAATTGTAAATATTTGAATTTAACGTTGTGTAAAATTATTTCAGAAGTCAAACATAAACATGTTTATACGCAGATTTCTTTAGCTGAGAATGATACTGTTTCTTCACATACTTTTCAAATACATGTAACTCAATTTAAAGTTTCCGTTGAGCCTAGTATGTATAAGTTGCCAAAATGCACAATATTTATATCCAGCTCTTGTTCAATCACAACATCTTACCTTTCATTGCTTTTAACATCAAGTCTTGCAGCCTTGAAAGAACTTGTTCATATTTGTTTCGAAAATGCAGATAACAAATTTGATACCATTGTCAGGTATTTTTGTACATTAAAAACTCGTGCGAATCATGTGATTATATACAGCGTGCAAGATCTTGGAGTGTCTATTTTCAAATCATGTTGACTTGTTCAGCCCTGAAGGTTTTAAAGCTGAGATCGGAAACCAGTCTCAAATATCAATCATCTGATTGGCTGAAATTGCGACTGGTCGCCATTTCAGCCAATCAGATGATTCAGAATTGAGACTGGTTCCATGCTCAGTTTTATAACCTTGGGCAAAGAGCTTGTAACATAATTGTGAATATCAATGAACGTATAAAGTACACCTTTACCCTCCGGTAACTAACGACATTTTAGAAAGAAAAAGTTTTGCAAGTTTCATCGACAACAAACAGATTTAATCCTTATATAAAACTGCAGTTTAAAATGACTACTGTGACAAGGGTCCAAGATCATAAAACTAAGTTTGGAGATCAGTCTCAAATCTCAAGCATCTGATTGGCTGAAATGGCGACCAGTCAGTCTCAAATCTCAAGCATCTGATTGGCTGAAATGGCGACCAGTCGCCATTTCAGCCAATCAGATGCTTGAGATTTGAGACTGATCTCCTGATTTAGTTTTATGATCTTGGGCCCTGGATTGGTCTTGCTTAGATATCTGAAAAGTAATACAACTATTTACTCTTACTTCTGTCTTTTGTTACTTTGGACCTTGTCCGAGTCTTCATCTGTCTATTCTATTTAATTTCTCTTTGGCTTTTTTCATGTGCACAGTTACAGAAATGTCAGTTTTCACAGTTTAACGTATGTAGATGTGGATGTAGATAGAAGATTCTGCAGCGCTCTGTTTGCCTGGCTAATTACATATCTTTACCTTCTAGGGCTGAACGGAGGTGGGTGAATCTAAGAAGTTATTGAAATATTTAACAGAACGTAGAAGCACGACCAGTTTCTTTTGATCAGTTAGTGGTGTCATTGCTGATTTCTGGTCTCAGTGAGGTCATCGAGTACCTGCCAATTTGCTTGAAAATCCCATATGCTTCATTTTGGCGAACCGGTTGGTTGACTGGTAAATATACAGAAAACATGTAAATGTTCGTTCATATGAGAACCCGGCGGGCCAGACTAAAGTTTGTGCACACAAGAGCCTGTTTACAACCTAGTTACCACTTTCACACACCGGTAATTTAGTTTTGCAACTGACTGTTCCAATTCGGTAGCCCTTTTATTATTGTTTGTGGTGTCTTGTTATTAAAAATAATTGCATTATAACATTTTCCTGTTTACTGTGTGCGTAGTTGTGGCTTTTATTGCTAAGCCAAATTCACTTTTTTACCTTAACATATCATAGAAAAAATGAAAACATTACATTTTAAATTTATAATAAATACTTAGATATTCGAAATTCCACGACAACAAGGTGTGGAATCCGGTGATCAGAAGTTATCTTGAATCAACGTAAAGAACTGACAAATAAAGTAATTTATGTTAATGCTTGTTGACACGTTTTATTGTCAAGCCTTTGTTATATTCCCATTGGCATGTTTATCATTATACATGTTTTTCTGTAACCGTTTTCTCCCTCCTTTCAACACTCAAGTACTCTATTTGATATTACTTAAGTGAAGGATAAGTTCATAAATTGCAGAAATATTCGGGGTTGAGTTAGTTGCCCACCCTGCCTATAACCTAACTTGCCCCCCTCCCCCACCCCACCTTCCAATGGATTGTCAAGGCTTCCTCGAGGTAAAGTCAGCTTTGAAAAGCCACAGGTTCGATAATTTTCAGGATTTATGCTTTGCGATTCTGTTGTTCCCCAGTTAAAACCAGACTGGTATGTTAATGTGTTAAGACAACATGAGAAGTGTGTGGATGTTGACGGTGATAACATCGAAAAGTGACCGCCTAAATAACTTTACCGTGACGTCGACTATGGAAAGCCACGACTGTCTTATATGTAGATTATACAGATCGTTGAGTCAGTTTAACTATGTCGACGACGTCATAGTTTGGTAGATGACCGCCCCCGCACATGCACTTCATATAGTGTTTTCATGTATACATGTACTTGTGACATTAATTGTCTGAATGCTTTGAAAATTTTAGGAATTATGTATTAAAGATTTGCATTTATAACAGATCTTTTGGAGGTTTTTCTCCTGGCCAGTATCTGAGTTATGCGCCCAGTCCGGCTATTTCTGGATTATCCCTCGTACTGATGACATTTTTAACGTACACGACGAAATATGCAAGGCGGTGTCTTGAACGAAAGCTATCAATTAAATTTACAACGAAAGTTGATCAAGCCTGCTGTTCAACTTTAATAAATCTTCTTTTTTATGAAACTAATCCCTGTAAAAGCAGTAGAACAATTTGCTGCGGTTCACTAAATTCTAATTTACACGCCCTTTTGAACATTTTGGTATTGAAAACATTAAAACATTACAAAAGCAGTAGATCGGTCAATCTACATATATATTAGATCATGTCCTTCTCTCGCTGCAGGCATGTCTTTCTAATGGAAATTAGAAAAAATTTTAAGCCCGTACTTGCGCGGGAACAGTGTGATGTTCAGTGTGGCTTATTACTGAAAAATAATAAAACACGACGTAGAGCTTTGGGGAAAAAATGTTATTGTTTTCTTAATAAAACGTGAAAGAATGTTTTATTATCTTTGTATTTCTCTTTTTATTTTTAACTCAATATTCCCCAAAGTCTGTTGTTAATCATTGGTGAAGACTGCTTCTTTTGACACAATATCATACTTACCTACCACGTGCTATCAATGCTGCTGCATTAATGCATACTAATAAAGAGCCTATAACAATGTTAAAGATTTCAATGAACGAAATCTTTGAATAAGTTTTGAAACATTAAATTAAGAATATGTTTTGTTAGGTTTTATCTCCGATATCTCGATTCGGAGGGGCAGATTTCTCATTCAGTTTTTAACGGATATTTCATTTTTATATTAAAGAAAATGAAAGGCACTAACACTTTGGAGTTTACTCAACAAGGCTACTCATGTATGTTTGTTCATATCTGAACCAGCGGGGGAAAGGTGAGATTGGTATACCCCCCAAGAATTTGGTTTTCTCGTCAGTGGTTAATCTGTTTGAAAGTTGAATAACTCTCGGATTCTCTTGTCCCCAGTGGTAAATGTATTTGAAAGTTGTTTAACCTTTTCTCCAAGCGAAGAACGGAGTGCAAAAAAGAAACGAAAGGAAATTCATTTCATATTTAAATTATTCCGTGTTATCAGTGTTGTTGCATTTATGCTTGAATAATAAAAATAATGGTTTGTTTTCTAATTTATTTAATTTGAAAACATACTTATTTGCTTCGACTTTGATACTTTGCATCAAACGTTTTATAAATTATGATATTTAGTGTAGATGTCTGATTTTCAGCTGCAGTGATGACTTCGTTATTTCAATGAACATCTCATTAAGCAAAGCAATTTTAACTTCTTTAATTGAAGTTTTGACAGAGCGAGCATTGGGTTATATTGACACAGATAAAAGTCTCCAAAACAAAATTTGGTGCACGTCACGTGAAATGTGTCTCAGTTTCTATGGTAATAATGACCAGCTAAGGGGCCTTAAACGCGTTCGTAAGCAGCAGATAATGAATCATTTGGGCGTCCGTGCCCGAGTGATTAAGGTTTCCGACTGAGAATCACCACCTGACCTTCACCAACCAGGGTCAAGATCTTTCATGTGAGGAGGCTAACCAGCTAGCTTGCGGAACTTCGGTGGTTCTACTCAGGTGCCTGCTCGAGCCTGAAATTGTCCCTTGTATTCATCCACCGTGAAAAGCTGGTATGCCCACACCATAATGTCCTCGTAAAGAGGCGAGAGGGACCTTACAAAATATAATGAACCCTACCGGGACTGATAAATGCGTTTGGCTTTTGAACTCGGCGAATGTTCTATGACAAGTGCCAAACAACCGGGATGGGAAACAAGGTGGAAACACTGACTTATTTGAAGTTTAATCATCCGACATAAAACCGTAGCACATATTTTCCGAAACGTAGCTGGACCGCTGTAAATTTTCTGCGCTTCTCTTCGGCTGCATTAAGGTATTATTCCTTTCGTCATAGCACTGGCATCAATAGAAAACGAAAATTAAAAAATCTCTCAAATTGCAAACTAATATTAAAAATAAATGTAATATTTGAGCTCATTTAACAAATAGCTCATATTCTTGTACAAAAGTGTTTGGCCTTGTTACTTCCTAGTCGCGTAAATAGATGACAAAATATAACAAGAACCAGTCGGAAACGACAGATCGCTCGAATATTCAAATAGTCGGAAATATTAAAGCACATTTTAAACTTTGCTTCATTTAAACTGGGGAGTGATTCAGGAGTTTATGACACCCCCAACACACACACATGAACAAAAGTTTCTTGATCCAAGTTAAGAAAACAATAAATTACACTTAATTTATTTTTCTTGTTTTTTATTGGATGGTTTCTACAACCCAGCCCATACACCCCTGATCCCACATCCATCTACCCACTATCCCTGCCCACCTCCAACCCCCATCCCCTTAACCTTTCAAGACCCAATTATCCCATTTTTGTCATTTGTTTATACCTCTTGCTATGGCTGTATAAATAATTAGAAAAATAATGTATGTTATGTGTTGGTGTGGTGGTGTGTTGTTTGAGGTCTCCGAGTGGTATGGTCTATTATAGAATAGTATGGTATGGTGTGGTGCGGTGCGGTATGGTACGGTACAGTGCACAATGTTATGGTATGGAATGGTATGGTATAGTATAGAATGGTATAGTATATTATGCTATGGTATAGTGTGGTGTGGTATGGTATAGTGTGGTATCGTGGTGAGCCGTAGTACAGTACAGTACAGTACAGTACAGTACAGTACAGTACAGTACAGTACAGTACAGTACAGTACAGTACAGTACAGTACAGTACAGTACAGTATCCCCTACCCACTCAACACTTTCAACCAAAGTATGTTTAGTTCATGTGTATCAAACCTTTTCTATAGCATTACATAGGAAAAACACTAACATGCAAACTTTAACCATAATTTCTACGTCTAAATGTCTAATTTCAAAGTGAAAAAAAGGAAAAATTTTAATTAAAAAAAGCAAGGATGAGTTAAGGGCCTTTGAACATCAACCTGATGTATGAAAAATAAAGGTGTACAAAGTTTCAAAGCTCTAATTTTAATAGTATGAGAGTTATGAGCTTTTACTAGCTTGCATGCAAACTTTACCATTAATTTCTGTGTCAAAAAGGGCGATAATTTGTACAAAATAGAAGTTATAGTTATGGTTCTGGGCTAACACACTCGGGATATGATGATAAACAAGTGTTAAAAGTTTTAAAGCTGTAGTGTAAGTAGTATGGAAGTTATGAGTTTGTACACTAGCTGCATGCAAACTTTAACCTGAAATTCTAAGTCGAAAAAGGGCCTTTACTTGATCAAAATCAAAGAAAGAGTTATTGTTCTTGGCATACATAGTCAGAGTCATGATGGTGAACCAGTGTCTTAAGTTTCAAAGCTAAAGTACAAGAAGTATTAAATTAACTAGCTTCCACGCAAACTTTAACCTCAAATTTTAAGTCGAAAAAGGGACATAATTTGATCAAAATAAAAAAAAGTTATGGTTCTTGGCATACATAGTCAGGGCCATGATGGTGAACAAGTGTCCCAAGTTTCAAAGCTATAGTACAAGAATTATGAAAGCTTGCACGCAAACTTTAACCGAAAAGGGGCCATCATTTGAACAAAATGAAAGTAAGAGTTATGGTTATTGGCATACACACTCGGGATATGATGATGAAAAAGTGTTGAAAGTTTCAAAGCTGTAGTATAAGTAGTATTGAAGTTATGAGTTTGTACACTAGCTTGCACTCAAACTTTAACCTGAAATTCTAAGTCGATAAAGGGCCGTAATTTGATCAAAATAAATACAAGAGTTATGGTTCTTGGCATACACACTCGGGATATGATGACGGACACGTGTGCCAAGTTTCGAAGCTGTAGCTATAGTAGTTTTCAAGATATAAGTAGGTTGCACGTAAACTTTAACCAAAGCGGGACAGCGACGCCTACGCCGACGACAGAGAGAGTAAAATAGATCGACATATTCTTCGAATAGTCGAGCTAAAAATGCTGATTTCTCTCTTCATAACTGAAGTTCTTTTATTTTTATTGTTGACAATTCAGTGACGAGTGCCGTTGCACCTTAACAAGTTCTCATTTATCAAGTCCTTTATCCGCCTTGGAGAAATTACCAGCAAGTGCAGCGCTGCTTTAATGTGAAATAAATTGTAACTCAATACTGTAAACAAGCCAAAAACTGAAAAATCTTTGTTTTAAGATAATGAAACTTTAAAACCAAAACATCCGCAATTTGTGTGTCAAAACATTCCAAAGGGCTTTTATTTAAAATTGCAAATAAAGTATATGTTTATCATGAACCTACGTAAGTGAGTTTTTATGACTCAATACCTAAACTACTTATACTTCTATATTATTATGTAAATGAACCTGATAAACAGGTATAAATACCCAGCGTGCAGGAAAAGATTGAGCAAATTAGAAAACAGTGTACAGGAAACTTCGTAAAAATGGAGAGGTCGACTGTGTTCATAGCGTTAGTATTGCTCGTTTGCGGTGAGTACTCTTGCAATATTGTTAAATCGTTTTAAAAGAATATTTGCAAATATTTTGAACTAAAACTAGGAATTAATAAGTGTGAAGGCACTTGAATGTACATGTAAACCGGCTTTTTGTATCAACTGTTACATATAGATCAAATGTCAGGCGTGCCTAGAAACACCCCAATTGAAATTAGGTTTGCTGATTTGTAAAACGTTTAAAGAAAAATAACTGTTGAAAAGTTGTGGAGAAAAATAAGTTAATTATTTTGAAATTTTAAACAATGTAGCCGGTAACTTAAAAGTGCCAGAATTAAACAAATATACTGTAGTTATTAACCCCGAAAAGACTTAAAATTCTATATTCTACATTGTATTTATCTTCTTTTAAAAAAAATACATATAAAATAAAATAAGTTCATTTCTGTTAAAATTTTATTTTGCGAATAATGAACTCTGTTTATGAATGACATTTAATTCTAATTAATTTACTTTGCTTTGTTTTCAATATTATGATATGGTTTACACATCGGACATTGTAATTTGTATTCAACGATGCTCCTCTCAAATACCGCTAAAATTTTTAAAGGAAAATTTCAGACGTAAGTTTCCATAGTATTTAATCAATTTAGGTGCGTCTGTTAATAAAATAATAAATATTTTAAAAATAATAGTAAGGATTTTTTCCCCTTAGATTAAAAACAACAAATATTTAACAATGTTTAAGTAAAAACATTACATGTGCATTTTTGTTTATGATACTCCTTTTCAAGAGCGAACTGCTTCAGTGGTATATCAAAAACAGTCGTTGACAAGGGCACGGTAGGTACCTAGATAACGAGAATCGCGGATAACGATAGATTGTAAGCATATTGATAGATCGCCAGCTCGGAGAAAACAGCATGAAAAGGTTAGTTATTGTATGAATTTCATGTTATTGTGATCAAATACTTATCTTTTGCGATAGATAACAATCATGCGATGTCCTACCCTTCCTCTGATACCCATACATTTGGAATCGGCCGTCAGATAAAGAGGAAATTAGGAAAATGATCACGCAACATCCCAGATTTCTACAAAAAAACTACATATATTATGCCCATTTAAAATATTTTTAAACATGTATTTTGTACTCGACATTGCTGTTATCAAAGCCCAAACACCGACAATCAATATGCGACCCTCTTAGGCCAGTAGCATGAGTATTTTCCTTAAAAACATTTTTTCTGAGGCACCTGAAGCAAATTAAATAACGGTTATTCGCTCGGTTGACAATGGGAAATTCAAGTATTTATGAAATGGATAATGGTGGAGTTTTCGTGTTGCTCTTAGTTTAAATTTTCAGATAAAATTATTTTATTTTAATAATTCTTGTATACAACCCTTTTTTGCTATCCACTATGATCATGACAAAACATGTGCATTTTTTTATTACATTTTTGACCTTTTGCTCGTAGCTTTAATCAAATTTAAGCGTTACCATGACAAAGGGTATTGTACGGTGTTCAGTTGAGGCCATCGCTGTTAAGCCCATGTCGACATCTTCGGCGAGAACATGAAACAACAGCGAAAACACGATGCGAGGTTGCAAAAGTACGATGCAAGAACGCGATATTAAAATCGGGTCTTAGCAGCTCACTTTAGCGACTTAGCATCAATGGTTCGTGTTCTCGCCTCCTGTTTTCACGTTTTCGATGTCCAGCCCTTGGGCCAGCAAGACCACGAAAACATGATATTATATTATTATCGCGCCCTTTTGCGACCTCGCATCGTACTTTCGCGAATTCGCAGCGCCAAATCGATCTAGCATTGTTGTTTCGCGATACTTTAACAGCAATTTGATGTGTATTATCTTCTTAAACAATTTTCAAATATCCGGGTCTCATTTATACGAAATACCTACTTTTGCATGCAATTATATACATTTGTATATCGCAGATTTTGTCTGAAAGATAATATGAAGGTGTCGTGTAACGTATCACAACGTAAACAAAGGTGTTAAAATATGAAAAAAATATAATATAAACTGTAGAAGACTTGTAAACACAGAATAAAACATGTAATATTCTTACACAATCAATGTAGGAGTAAATTTACATTTAAATCCAAAGTTGTTAAGGGTTACTCACGCAATAAAGTTTCTCTCACACCAGATCATGTACTTATAAGACTAAAATTTCTGCAAAATTCGCTCTTTTTCAGTCAATTATAAATTTTGCATATTGGCACAATTAATATAAACCACAACTAAATCATGCTTCTTAGTTAATACAGTTTTTAAACAGTAACTAAGGACGCCACTCTCAATTTTAAGCGTTCTTATGTATAACGGCTGGCTCCCATTACGTGAATACGTATCTTAGACCATAATAGTTATAGTAATTATCTAATGTATTTATCACCACCAAATACCCGGTTGTTAAGAGGCTTTGAGGTTAGCTCTTAGTTGATGCCTTTGGGACAGAAGAAATTAGACTATTTCGGGAAATAATTAAGATAAATGGGTCATTTATCTTGTCAGTAGGGCTGGTGGTATAGTTTAATAAAGATAGCAGTTTGCGGAAAGAGATGGAACTTGCAAAAAAGCATAGAATAAATAGTACTTAAGTTGAAATAAGGGAAACTACCATTATTCAGTCACTAATTTACGTTATCCATTGACTTTTCTAGGCGAATCCCTATTATCCAAATTGTTTGAGGTGACCAACATCAAATACCTTTATTGAAGAAAACACTGGCTTCTGGCTTAAGTGGGGTGGCGTTTCAAATGTCGATGTGTTAGGCTTTGATTACAGCAGTTTCGTGTATTAAAAACAGTTTTGTAATATTTTAAATGAGCGTTTGTGTAGTTTTCTGTAGAAATAAGGAATGTTTTAAAAAGTTTTCCTGTTTTTTACTTTATCTAACGGCCGATTCCAAATGTATGGGTATCAGAGGAATGTCAGGACATCGCTTGATTGTTATCTATCGCAAAATAAGTATAAGATCACTATAACATGAAATTCTTACAATAACTAACCACTCCATGCTGTTTTCTCCGAGCTGGCGATCTATCATTATACTCACAATCTATCGTTATCCGCGATTCTCATTATCTGGGTACCTACGGTGTAGTGGAGTTCATGTTAATTCGTAACTACTCTTAGCTTTATTATGTTCTAGGTCTATCTGACATTGAGGCTGGTTTTGGCCCCATGGCTCCGTTTATAACAACCTTACCTGCAATAGCTAAGCAACTAGACACAAGTCCGGGAGCGTACGTATGGGATCTTAACGCTGTGGATGTTAATTCGGTAAGTCATTTTCCCTTAAATAATACAACCTATAATGGCTATAACAGGTGACTAAAATAAAAATAGTGAGCAAGAAACAAACATTGAACTACACCTTCACTTTACTCGGGCATTGCGTCTTGCGTAGACTTTCAGTGACCTAGAAGCTGATCGATCAAGTGACAAACTTACAAATCATACACAATCTATTGTAATAGTTTGTTTTTTGTGTTGTTGTTTTTTTGTTCGTTTGTGTTTTTTTAACTTTCCTAACTAAATCAAATTATCAAGTCGGAGAAATGGTTTTGAAGGAAAATTTCGAAATTAGATAGTCGAAGATCACGACGATAATAATGATAATGGTGATGATGATGATGACGACTAAGACGATTTAATGTGTAGGGTGTCAGTGATGTCCTACATATCTATGGCAATTTATTTCTGATTTTATATGTATGTCTGATAGCAACTTACTTTTATAATTAATTTTTATGGTAGAAAAATGAAGTTTCTGACTGACACGTAAATATCTTTGTAAGCATTCTCAACGGGGACAGTGATATTCTGACACGTCAATATCTTTGTAAGCATGCGCAACGGGGACAGTGACATTCCGACACGTAAATATCTTTGTAAGCATGCGCAACGGGGACAGTGATATTCTGACACGTAAATATCTTTGCAAGCATGCGCAACGGGGACATTGATATTCCGAAACGCAAATACCTTTGTAAGCATGCGCAACGGGGACAGTAATATTCTGACACGCCAATATCTTTGTAAGCATGCGCAACGAGGACATTGATATTCCGACACGTCAATATATTTTAAGCATGCGCAACGGGGACTGTGATAGTCTAGTCGCAATGTTAAAGGGAAGTAACTCTGGGTACTAGTATTTATTAACTACCTTTGTATTTTCCAGGGGGATACATTCACATTCAGCCTGTCAGGACCAGGCTCTGAAAAGTTTGAAGTTTTAAAGAAGTTAGATTCAAAGAATCAACTGAAAACCTACCTTTATGTGAAAGACCAGCTGTCGGCATTTACGAAATATGAGTTTACTGTCACGGCTACGGACAACACTGGCTTGTCAAGTTCCGAACCTATGACTGTTATAACAGTTTAAAAACTTTATTAAAGGACCAAAAAGCATTTTGTTTTCGTTTTTATTTTATTTTTCTTTGTAAATACTGATAACGCAATCACATGTCCTCACCATTTTCAGCAAATAATATCATACCGGCATTTTAGTAATTGCGATAATCGGAATGAGTTTTGTTTTATATAACTAACTTTAGATTCAAAGATGGATTCGAAGTGGATCCTTGCCATTAACAAAGTTGGTTTGAAAGATAAATCAGCATTCAGTCAAAATTTCATACTTGTACACTGTAGTTTTGAAATAAAAGAATTTAAATAGATCTATTAAAAACAATCAACACTGTAGTCTTGAAGTAAAAGAGTTTAAATAGATCTATTTAAAACAACACAAGAGTTTTGAAATACCGGTAACCGAGTTTAAATAGATCTATTTAAAAACAACACTGGAGTTTTGAGATAAGAATTAAAACATATCTATTTAAAAATCCAACAACACCGTAGTTTTGATTTTTTTTAAATAAATCTATTTAAAAACAACACTGTAGTTTTGAATTAAAGAATTTAAATAGATCTATTAAAAAAACAACACTGTAGTTTGAAATAAAAGAGTTTAAATAGATCAACATTTGTATTTAACACAACACTAGAGTTTTGAAATACCGGTAACCGAGTTTAAATAGATCTGTTTAAAACAACATTGGAGTTTTGATATAAGAGTTTTCACATATCTATTTATAAAATCCAACAACACTGTAGTTTTGAAATAATTTTTAATAAATCTATTTAAAAACAACACTGGAGTTTTGAAATAAAAGAATTTAAATAGATCTGTTTAAACCAACACTACAGTTTTGAAATAACAGAGTTAAAATAGATCTATTTAAAAAAACAACATGGAAGTTTTAAAATAACATAGTTAAAATAGATCTATTTTAAAACAACATTCATGAGTTTGAAATAAAAGAGTTAAAATAGATCTATCTAAAACAACACTTGAGTTTTGAAATAAACGACTTTAAATAGATCAGGTGCCAATGTAATAAAACTGAGATTAGAAACCAGTCTCAAATCTCAAGCATCTGATTGGCTGAAATGACGACTGGCCAATCAGATGCTTGAGATTTGAGACTGGTTTCCATGCTCAGTTTTATAACCTTAAGCACTGAAACGCTCTCTTTTGAGCATATTTACAGAAAGCGTACATAGAGCATATACATATTCGCAACGGGGGCTAAGTGGGTTGCAGCCACTTATGAGGCCAGAAATTAGGTGCATGTTCTCATGCCATGAACTGGTGTGGTTTGAAAGATATATAAGCATTCTGAAAAATGTCCACTCGCGAGGTTATTTTCATATAATTCAAAGTGGGTATTTAGCGTCGGTTTTTTATGGGTTACAGCCCCTTCTGAGACAGGTACATGTGCTTGAGGCGGTAAAGGGACCACCTTGGATTGAATGCTATCACAGTAATTATCAAAAGGTTATATGAATCTGGACGTGGCAAAATTTGATGTCTTTTTGGTACCGTCTCGCAAATTAAAAACATACCTTTTCAATCTTCATGATTGCTCGAGCGAACGACCCAAGCGTTCAACAACAGGGCTGTTATTTCGCGGTTTGAATGACGAGCACCTGCATACGTCTGTATTTCGTAAATGTAGCGAAGTGAAAGACCTCTGGTTTATGGGTTCCAGCCACTTCTGAGAACTTAGTTTCATTAGCTAGAGGAGAACACTGACCATCAACCAGCGTGGTTTGAAAATATATAAAGATTCCGAAAAAAGTTCACTTCTTGGGGTATTTGCATACATCGTACATAGAATCTATTTAATAAAACCTCGGTTCACACTAGGTGCGTGCGTTCCAGCCACTTCTGAGGCCGGAAATCACTTGCATGATCTCGAGGCGGACCCCTGCCACGAATCTAGCTAGAGTTTTATATATCACAACATTAACCTAAGCGTTTACTCAGTAGGCTTTATCAGGAATTCGTCAAAAACGACTTCTCTACATTCAGTAGGGTCCATTCAAAAACACCGTCCCAAAATTAATTGTTTTTTGCTCGACAAACAGCTGCTCGACCCTGCCACCTATTAGGGGCACATGACGTCATTTTAGGCTTGTTGCTATTCATGTGGTGGTGTTTTTTTTCGTGGTTAAAGTATTAACACCAGCATACGTATGCATTACGTATATGTACTACATTAACCTACCCGGGGGTACGTTTCCAGTCGTATCTGCGGACGGAAATTAGGTACGAGGTTGGATATCAGCATTCAATAAAAGGTTCACTCCTTAGGGTAATATACATAGCGCTTACAGAGCGTAAATAGCATCGGTTCGCACCACTTATAAGGCCGGGAATTCTGTGCATGAGCTTGAGCATGACCTTGGGGTTACCACCTTAGAACGGTCAGTGGCAAATCAAATTGCCACTGGGGGGTTTAAACCATGTTCTAGGGTGCACAAACCTCAAACTTGCCCCAACAAGTCACAAAACAAGTACAAGTTGTCTTGGTGAAATAACTCCAACCCGCCCATCAGCTCAACAATGTTGCATGCAAAGCACACAAACATTATAAAACATAAGCTGATGGCACTGAAAAGCCAAAGGGGCGGGTAATCAATGACCTTATCGAGACCAGAGAACCTGGAGTCAAATGACTCTTGAAATGAGCAAGAACACGATGACAGGGATAAAATAAACAAATCGAGCTTCTAGGTTCTTTAAAAAAAATTCCCTATAAACTTTCATAAACTATTAAACCCCTGCCACCGTCCTGCAACCAAAATGGCAAGCATAGAAAAGTCAGTCACAAAACAATTTATCAGCATGTATAGAATCTGTTTGCACTGTGGAAAAAGAGTTGAACCTTACAACAGATGAAGTAGCTGATGATGAGGAGCATTTGAAGACTGTAGTAAATCCCCCAAGAAACAACAAATAATATTACAAAAAACTAGATTTTTACAGGAAAATTGTAAGCTTAAAGGGGAGATTATCCTGGAATTTACCCCATAGGAAGTAGGTGATAAGAAATGATGAGGGCGATGATAAGGAACATATATTTGAAGTATATCACTCAGATTAAGATTAAGTAAACAAATGACTTATGGCCCATAACTCTGCTAGAAATAAGTCAAGCAGAAACTACAGACAATAAGCACAAATAGGTTTGGTGACAAACATTCCTGTGAAGTTTCAATAAAATCACACAAGCAGCTTTGGAGGTAAAGCGTGGAAAATTGTTGGTAAAAAAAGACTAAGGGCCCATAACTCTGCCCCCAAAAAATTGAGCGGAAACTCCAGACCATATGCTCAACGAGGCTTGGTGAAAAACATTCCTATGAAGTTTCAATGAAATCCCAAAGCAGCTTTTGGGATAAAGCGTGGAATATCGTTGGTATAAAATACTTATGGCCCATTACTCTGCCATAATAAATCGAGCGGAAACTCCAGACGATATGCACAACTAGGCTTGGTGACAAAAATCCCAAGAAGTTTCCACAAAATCCCCAAAGAGGTTTTGGAGATGAAGCTTGGACAAGATTGTTATATAGAAGTTAGTAAGTATGTATTGTAAAAATGACTAAGGGCCCATAACTGCCAAAAAAATTAAGCAAACTCCTTAAGAAGTGCATAATTATGACAAACTTTTCAGTGCCAATTTAATCCACTAGGCAGTTTTGGAGATAAAGCATGAACAGGATTTAAATATAGAGGTTATAGTAAAGATTGAGTAACAGTGCATAACTCTGTTAAAAATTAATCAAGTGGAAACCCCTGACGAATTGCACAACTAAGCTTGGCAAAAACAGGTCAGTGGAGTTGCTCTAACCACCTTTTGAGCAGGAATATCTATAGGATTTTTTTCCAGAAAGTTAAAAATTATCATGTTAACCACCCTTACTGCACCATACAAACTTCCTGTCTGGAAATCTTGCATCCAACACTGACATAAGGCTGTTGCTTTAAATTTGCCTAGATTATAAACCCAAACAAGTATTTTCACAGCTTTATGAATTCATATTTATTTTAAGTCATGAACAATATTTAAATCTGGAAGTGAAATATTTCATGAAAAGAATTATTGTTTGAATGCAAAATCATGGGGTATCCTGTAGAACAAAATTTTTCATAACAGATCTTCTGATATATCCCTATTATCTTCTTCATAGGAACTTTTTTTTTGTTTTTATTTATTCTTTCTAATGGTATTGGTACATTTTAAATACATGGCTTAATTCATTCCATCAACAATATCGCACATCATTCTGTCAAGTTGATCGCATTCCTCGTTATCTTGTCTTGGCTCGGGTTCATCAATCTCTTTTGTGAGAATCTCGCTCTTTACAAGAACTTTTGAGTCCAGGCTAAATTCATCTGGTAACGCACTCAAACTTTTTTGAATCAGTTCAGTGACTTTGTCCAAATGCACTTGAAATCTTTCAGCCACTTCATGACGACGCTTTTTCTGAAGCTCCATCATTACACGTAAAGTTTCACGAGCCTGGTGTGGCCTGAACTCATTAATGAGATGATGCATGTGAATGAACAAGAGATTCAAGTCTTCAAGTTTCTCGTTGCGTTTTGGTGAATCCGGAGCTTTGATCAATATATCTAACAAATCTAAAAAATTCGCCAAGATTGAGTGATTAAGTTTTTTGAGTTCACGTTTGTGATCATAACTTTGGGGATGAAGCCGCCGGAAACCCTGAGATTCTAGTGGTCGCACGATCATATCGTCTGCTGTGAATGTGTTTCCAAACATTGTGTAAGTATCCTGAAAAAGAAGATAAATAAATATATATAAATATTAGTTATATGTACATGCATTATAGAACTATTTACCTAAAATATACTGTTTTCTACTTTAATGAGGCATATAAAAGTTGTTTCTAGATTCCTAACACTCAAGACATCTGCAAATAAATCAAAAGACTGTTTCCTACCTGACATACAGTCGACAAATAATGATGCTAAGTGTCCATGTGAGATATGTACCAGGTTATTAAATCATAATAAGTGTTGAACTTAACCCTTTACTCCATGGAATATGGCGAACAATTCAGCTGGCATATATATAATTTAAACTAGTTCATTAGTATACAAACACTTTAAAGACTTACAAGTATACAGTCAAAGGGCAGTAACTTCAACAACATAATAATAATTAATTATAACATGTAATACACGTCTCAAATGAGACAAGATTGATTTAGGACAAAAATTCCTGTTTGTATTACAAAACAGAAATTCTGTTAGATGTTCATTTCAAAATGTACATGTAGCTGAAGAAGTAAGACCAACAGTTACTTCTCTCTTACTTCTAGAAGCTGTCCTCTTATCATGTTCAGAAGACTGAATTCATAATTGAATTATTTGTTAAGCTAACTTATTTAATCCATTATACAAGCAGACCAGGAATCAAATTTGAGATTTTAAAATTTTTAGTTAGATAAAAATCAAGCTTGTGAAATCCAAAGCCAAATTTCACTGCTATTAAGTCATGAGACAGGTCTCTCCTTCACCAGCACTGCAGCTAATCAAGGTTGAAGATTGGGCTCTTTAGACAATAAAATACAAGGCCCAAGATCATAAAACTAAATCTGGAGATCAGTCTCAAATCTCAAGCATCTGATTGGCTAAAATGGCGACCAGTCACCATTTCAGCCAATCAGATCCTTGTTATATCTTAAACAGCTAGCCCCTATCAAAGAAAGTTAAGCTTCTTACGCAAAGTCAGCATGTTGAAGATTAAAAGTGGCATACCTGTATAGGAAGAGGAGGTGGGGGAACTCTACCTCGCTTCACATTTTCCTCGGTGTACAGGTTCACATACTGCATCGGGGGCAGAGGATATGCACTAACTTGCTGTGGTTCCCCCATCATGAACTGAAATCGCCAAAGAAAGAACTTCCTACTGTCACTGTAAAATGTGTACATGTGTTTTTAAAGAGAAATCCTCAGTCCTTACCGTAATATAGGGTGACCACACACACAGTGACACACACTTATCAAAGATTTCCATAATATCACTAATTAGTTATTAAACTAAACTTATCCTTTCTTGAGTGCTGTACAAGTCCTTATAATATTTTGTAACAAGATAAATAGTGAACAGTGAAGAATAAATTTAAAAAGTAAAAATATTGATCCCTTATCTATTCTGATACTGAATGAAGTTGAATGTATCAATGGTTGAGATCGTGACAACATGGCTTGGCAAACTGTTTTAACGTACAACTGAGTGCGTTAAGAATGAAAATATATAACCTTTTACTCCTTATATATATGTTTTAGTGCATTTGCAACCAGTGTATTTCCAGATCAGCTAGCACATCTGTGCCATCTGATCCGGATCTTCACTGATCACATCTTGGTCAGATAATAACCTATTTAATCTAGACTGTTCTCCTACGCATATAAAAGTTGTATTTATGGCGTAAATGGTCAATAGTATTTGCTTGGATTTGTCTAAGACACACTGGTTTCTTCAGTCTGGTCAATTCCATTGGTTTCTGGATGGCATATTAATTGCAACATATTGATAGTACATTTTGTAAAACATAACAAGTTGCAAATCTAGCCTGCGTTGTCCGAGTGAGTGTCAACCTAGACATTCTTTCATGTTTGTAATGCTTGAGAGGAGACAGAATGCAATAAATAGAGCCAAGTTTAATCATTCAAATTTTATTTGCATTAGATTTTGCATGTGGATGCCAAAGTACTATTTAAAGTAAGAGCTGAGGCTCGACAATCGTTTTGAAAGATGTTCTGACAATTTCAACAAATGCCGAAGAGTGTATGTCATAGACATTTTGACCCCAAGCAATTTCAACCCCAATTCCATCTTGGCCAAGACATTTCCACCCAAAGACATTTCACTCCCGAGACATTTCAACCCAAATTCTGTCTTGGCCAAGACATTTCAACCAAAATTCTGGTCTTGGCCAAGACATTTCAACCTCAAGACATTTCAACCCAAATTCTGACTATCAAAGACATTTCGACTCCAAGACATTTTAACCCAAATGCTGTCTTGGCCAGACGGGGTAATTGAATTTGTAATTGTAATTAATTGCAATTTAATAACAAATGTCCAAGTAATTGAATGTAATGTGTAATTGTATTTCCTTCATTTAATGCATCGAAGGGTTTTTAAAGGCAAAATGTTTGTTTTTTTTAAGCAAAATAGGCAGCCAGTTACATTGCACTTCCAGCATATTCGGCACCAGTGGAGCGCCTTTTCTCGATTTCAGGAAAAGTGTTTAAGGCAGATCGCTGCTTGCTCACTGACAAAAATTTTGAAACTTTTATCAGGGATTTCAATAGCTTTTGAAAACCAAGGGTCATTTGACCCCGTTGAGATTTTTTAATGGCTCATAATAAAATAGTTGTAAGTCATATCTTGTGTTAATAGAACTTAACTGTTTATAAAAGTGCTTTAACTTCACTTTAATATATGTTCAAGGGTCAAATAAGTATTAACTTCATAATTAAAATGCAATAGACACAATATTTATCTTTATTCTTGCAAAAATTGACCATGTTTCCAAAATTCTCATGCATCAAATGACCCCAAGCTCAGAATCAGGTGCAGTCAAATGTCGAAAAAAATAAGATTTGCTTGCATTAAAATGCAAGAATCTGCATCTATTGAAATTCCCGTTTTTATGTTTTAAAAAGCAACAATGACATATAGGTGTAAATTACAGGATTTCTGTATGTAAATGAATAGATGATGTGGATGTGTTATAAGTTAACATGAATACGAGAACATTTAAGTTGCTCAATATCTTTTTTGTGTTTTGAATTTACATGAACAAGTATGTAATTGAAATGTAATTAATTACTTTTGTAAGTTATTGTAATTTAATTAATTACGTTTGTGAAAATGGTGTAATATAATTGTAACTGAAGAATTACCAAGTAATTGTAATTTAATTAATTACATTTTCGAGTAATTGACCCCAAGTCTGGTCTTGGCCAAGACATTTCAACCCCAAGACATTTCAGCCTCAATTCCATCTTGGCCGCAAGACATTACATTCCAAATTCTGTCTTGAGGCAGGCCAAGACATTTCAACCCCGATTCTGTCATGGCCAAAACATTTCCACCCCGAGATAATTCAACTTAGTAGACATTTCTACTCCAGGACACACATACCCGGTACATGCGAACCTTTTCACTCGTTTAGGTGGGAGATTGGTTTTTAAAAAGTGGGAGATTGGGGTGAAAAAGCGTGAGATTTTAATTGTATAGTGTTTTGTCGCTGACTGAATATTTTAATTGGCTGTTTAGTTCTGATTATTCATTCTCTGTATCCTTTTATTCTGTGATTATTTGTGTAGATTTGATATGTACTGGTTATCAAATTAACATGCGTGCATCAATAATACTTCGTTTGATGTGTGATGGCAATTCAATGTATTTGTGGACAATATAAGATATTTAGTATTCAATACATAGAGCTCTGGACCACAATTGAATATATATAAAACTTATTTAGAAAAAAATTACGTTGGCCTTCAAAATAAAAGTTAAAATTTTACCTAAGAGCAATTACTGAGTTGATGTTTTAACATTTTAACTTCATTACTTAAGTAGCTGTGTACCTGTTTAAAATGGCTTAATGGTGTTGCTTTTTTATTACCTCCCTTTATTTAATTGCACTTTTTTTTACAGATTTTTGTAATAACTTCAATGATGAATTAGTGTATCTGGCTGTATTATTTTGCAAGAGGCAAACCTCAGACTTGAACAAACAACATAATGATTGTTATCACATTCAGCCTGATCTTGTTAACTCTACCTGCAAGACACTGCATTGTTTGACAAAACTGTCAAAGATTTTCTGCCCAAGGCGATCAAGCGCTGCTAATCTAGGGAGTAAATCATCAAGACAATGACACATAACTGCAAGTGTTTTATGATAGGGTAATTAAAATCGGTCTGGTAAGCAGAAGATTTGGCAACATTGGGATAATTATATTCTGTCTAATTGTCTATTTTATTTATAAATACAAAAAGTCGGGAGAAACTGCCGAATATGCGTGAGGCATGAGATCGACCTAAAAAATTGTGAGACTCCCGCCTAAATTGGGAGGGTTCACAGGAAATGAGGTATAGACACATTCAAAATTTATATTTTTATTTACAACTTTTGAGTGTCATAAATGTAGCTAAAAATTAGCTAAGTGCGTAATTATGTACTTTTTGGCATATTGATTGTCGATGTTTGGGCTTTGATAACAGCAGTGTCATTTACAAAAAACATGTTTAAATATATTTTTAATGGGCATAATATTTAGTTTTTTGTTGAAATCTGGGATGTTGCATGTTCATTTTCCTGTTTTCCTATTTATCTTACGGCCGATTCCGAATGTATGGGTATCAGAGGAAGGCTAGGACATCGCTTGATTGTTATCCATCTTATAAGATAAGTATTAGATCACAATAACATGAAATTCATACAATAACTAACCTCTCTATGCTGTTTTCTCAGAGCTGGCGATCTATCATTATACTCACAATCTATCATTATCCGCGATTCTCATTATCTGGGTACATACCTTGATCAAATATACATTTAAAAAATGGTTAATTTAATCAGAGCATTATGCAAGAGGTGTAATTATCCAATAATTTATAAATATGGTGTAACTGGTCAAAACTGAGGTTGACTTTATGGCTTCTGTCAACTTCTGAATAAATTTATGAATCTATCTATCTATCTCTGGATACTGTCTACTCCTCTTTCGAGTGTTACTGACAGGACTTGGTGCACGTCGGAAGTGTCAGTAAGGTTGTGAAAGAATAGTCAAGAATTGTGATCTTGGATGCCAAGACAAGTGTTAAAATGTTAGTGAGTGCTAGATTTAATGGAGATTAAAAGTAAAAGAGATAAAAACAAGGAATACATGACTAGTATTGGATCCCAGCCACTGCCTGCTTGAAATGCTCAAGATCAGACAGGGTTACAATATTAAAGGGAAGTCTATTCCAAAGGGTGATACTATGAGGAAAAAATGAGAACTTGTGATAATCTGACGTGACCTGAATCTGTCTAAAACAGAGGGGATGCATGTGTCTGGTTTGTCTGTTTGGTCTTTGTATGTAAGAAGGGAGGATTATTGCTACGATGTTATGGTATATTTTATAAAACATTATAAGTCTAGCATCAAGCCTTCGATGTTCTAAAGACCTCCAGCCCAGCTCCCCCTGCATAGCCGTGACACTGGAAAGAGGAGAGTAGTCTTGTTTAACCCATCTTATTGCTCGCCTCTGGACCATTTCCACTTTGTGGATGTTTGTCTTGGTGTATGAGTTCCAGACAGTAGATGCGTACTACCTGGGGCCGGACCAAGGTCTTGTATGCCAGTTCTTTGACTTTTTGGTTGTTGGTTGTTATGTTTCTTTTGATAAAGCCTAGGGATTTATTAGCATTAGCTGTAATTCTTGCTATGTGTGTGTTAAAATTAAGCTCAGAAGAAAGATCTAGCCCTAGGTATTTTGCATGTGTAACAGATTCAAGTTCTTGACCGTGGAGATAATATTTGTTTTTAATGACATGTTTATTTTTAGTAATGTGTAAGACTTGACATTTTGAGGGGTTAAATTCCACGCCTTCTCCCATCCTGCATCTTGTCAAGATCTTGTTGTAGCGTTAGTGAGTCTGCCAAAAAGTTGATGGTGAGGTAGATGGCAGTGTCATCAGCAAATAGCCGGACTTGGGATTTAGAAACAGAAGACGGAAGTTGGTTTATATAGACGAGAAAGCATAGAGGACAGAGGACCAAGGACAGAGCCCTGGGGTACTCCAGAGGTTACAGGGACTTCTGTTGAGCATTCACCGTCTAGTATGACTTTTTGGCTTCTGCCTATGAGGAAAGAGCGAGTCCATTTGAGTATTTGAGTAGACACACCATATTCTTGAAGGATATAGAGAAGTTTTAGGTGGTTAACCTTATCGAAAGCTTTACTAAAGTCAAGTAAAATGAGGTCAGTTTGTTTGCCTGAAGCGATGTTATTGGTTAGATAGTCAGTTAGTTCAATAAGTTGTGTTTCACAAGAGCGTTTCTCATGAAAGCCGTGCTGAAGATCGTAGAGTATATTATGAGTAGTCAAGTGAGAGGATAGATGGGATGCTACAATATGTTCAAGAGTTTTACAGAGAATGCAGGTGAGAGAAATAGGACGGTACACTGCAACTCCATTATATCGCGGACTTCGGGGTCCAAGCCCGCCAACCGCGATATAAACGGAGCGCGATATAAGTACATAATCGCGCTAAAACAGGAGAATGTATTTGTTTTTGCTGTCGGATGCATGTATATCGTGGTGTTGCGTAATTAACACGCCGTGAAATCTACGGGTGGTACGTTCCGTGCTGGACAAATGTTTTAAAACAATTGTTTAAATTTAATTTATTATATTAATATTTCTTACAAGACACACAATTACCAAATTTCAAATAAAAAAAGCAAAACAGAGACTGACTAATAACACCAAGATCAAAATCTTAAAGGCCTTAAGTTATTGTAATGGAATTAAAGACCGTGTATCTAGTTTGTTTAGATGCTTGCAGAAATTTTAATTATTTTATGACACAAACTCCGACATTTACGAACGTAAATGTAAAATAAATATTAAACCACTAACCATCGTGAACATATTCCATAATTTATAAATTAAATCCTAATTTATCTCCAGTGTAATATTTCAGTATTGTTGCATCATCAACCAACTTAAACCAGCTATAGAAATGACAAATGTCACGTACACACTTCTTGTAGATCAAACGATTTCATAGCAGAGCCGACAAAACATCACAGTCTCGATACGAGCCGACATTTTTCTTTGAAGTCGCATTTCATTGACAGATATTATCGCTGTTTACCTCTTAGTCAAAAATACAACCTCTATGAAATTAACAGGAAGGCGGATCAAAGCAAAATGTACATCAATGAACTACCGACAGGTTTTAAAACATGACTAGGAATAATTTGTTGTTTCTTTCTGAATTGTGCGGATTATGTGATAATTATAGAGACAATCGAATTAAGTAATGGATCAATGATAAAATTAAACAGTAAGTATGCATTCACATGTTTGCCCCGGGCTGTTAAAGTGTTATCTGTCACTGGGAAAGGTGTTAAAACACGGTTGTTTTAGGGGAAACTTGTGTTTAATTCTATCCGGCATATACATGAATAGTTAAAGGTTGAACAGAATTGTAAAAAAAAAACTTTCATCTATTTTCATGTTTGATGTTAAATTGTATCTGCTGGTGAACGTGTACATCGCCTCTTAAATCCCTGCATACAAAATGTAATAAACAGCTTTCGCCGATAATGACGTAATACGACACGGAAAAAGCGTGCGTTTCGTGAATTAGTCGCCAACGTTGATTTAGTCATTTGATCTTTTTTACCACCCACGAAGAATGAACAAACATATACATTGTATATGTACAAAAAATTGGGATCCACGGACCAAGCGCGATATATTGGATATCGCGATATAACGGATCGCGATATAACGGAGTTGCAGTGTAGTTTGCGGGTCACCTGTGTCACCCTTTTTATATATTGGGCACACGTTGGCCTTGGTCCAGTCCCTGGGAATAGTTCCGGATTCAAGGGATTTCTGGCAAAGAATGGTTATTATATCGGCAATTTCATGCCTCAGCTCTTTCAGAACAATTGGTTTGATCAGATCTGGGCCAGCAGCTTTATCTGCCTTCAGGTTGGCCAGTAACTTAATTACACCTCCCTTTCTGATAGTGATTTTTGGCATCTGTGGATAATTACAGTGTTGGGAAGGATTAAGGAATCTGAGCCTTTCTAGGCATGTTTGTTTCAAGGACAGTGAAGAAGTTCCAGAGAAAACTGATTGAAATTGTCGGTTAAGAATATTGGCTTTATCACAGTTCTTTGTTTAAAAGGATCCTGTTATTTGATCTTTAAGGGGGGACACATTTTGTGAATCCTGTTTTGAGTTTTTTAATAAGTGAATACAGTTTTTTGGTAGAAAATTTGCTTTGTGTGTTATCATTATCTGAGATATCAAGAATATTTTCTAGGTAGGAGTTATAAGAACTTTTAATTTTATTTTTAATGACAAGCTTTAGTTTTTTGAATTTCATCATCATTTGATGGTTGTGATTATTTTTCTTAGCTTTTTTTTATCTCTTTTATGTATTAGCTTTTTTATTTCTTTATTTATCCAGGGCAGAGACTTTTTTGAGCCAATTCTCTTTGTTGGTATGTATTTTGAAATTCCGGTCTCCAGTGAATTTTTAAATGTAATCCAAAGGTCCTCTACTGATAATGAGCTTGAGTTTTGTAAAATGTTTTCACTGGTAGACTGCATATATTTTTTAAAATCTGGCCAGTTTGTCTTTTTGTAAAGATGGCATGTTCTTGGTTTTTGCTTAAAGATAATTGGTCTAGCATTAACTGTTGCAGATATTGCATCATGGTCAGATATGCCTGCAGTTATTTCTACTGTTTTAACAAGGGTAGGATTTAAGATTAGGAAAAGGTCAAGGATGTTATTGTTTCTTGTGTTGTCAGTTACCATTTGGGTCAAATTATGGTTATCTAATACTTCCAGGAACTTGTCATAGACGGTATTGGAGCAGCATCCTGGTTTCAGAGAGGGATTATGATCTTGATCCCAAGATAGTTTAGGAAAATTGAAATCGCCAAAAATAAGTTTTGTACCTTTGAGACTGCGTGCTAGTTCCAAAGATTTTTCAAATTCTAGAGTACTTTTAATATCTGTTTCATTTGGTTTATAATATGATGCTATGTAGAAGGTTTTAGTGCCTTTAATTTCTATTTTAATCCAAATAATTTCACATTCTGTGTTAAGTTTAGGTTGTTCGGAAGGGAGTAAGTTGTTTTTTACCAAAATAAGAACCCCGCCGCCTTTGCCCTTTTGCCTATCCCTACAAAAGGTTGTGTATCCAAGGGATGGTGGGAAAATTTCGCTGGTGAAATGTTCATTTTTTAGCCAAGTCTCTGTTGCTGTGATTATGTCTGGGTTATGGTTCTTAATCAAGATTTGAAATTCATGTTTTTTATTTACAATTGATTGGCAGTTAATGCATAATATTTTTAAATTTGGTACAAATGTGTTTGAGCAGTCATTTGGTGGTCTGACTCGGCTACTTGCATTGTTTACTTGTTTGTTGTCTTCTGGCAAAGAGGAGTAACTGGTGTGAGATGATACTGAAAGTATGCTTGACAAAGTTGAGTGGTTCAAGTTGCCGCAATGTGTACAAGTCCAGGCAAATGATTGGTTATGGTCTACTAGTTGTTGGTCCCAAGCCGGATCGAGACCCTGGCAGTGGAGATGGAACCACACCTCGCAGCTGTCACACTCCACTGCCGGGTCCGAGTCAAGCACCTCAAGTCCACAGCTACCACAGGGGAAGTCTGGGCCCGGGTTTGATTCAACGTCACATGAAATTGACAGTAATTGATAATTCACAAATAATGGTCTGAATTTGAGTCTGACTCTGAAACCCCATTGAATTGGCTGTCCTCTGCTGATTTTTCGGCTGCCTAATTCTCTCCTGAATAGCAGAATATCCTGATGTTAAAACGATACTTACTTTTCTTGCCAAGACAGCCGACCACAGTGCAGGCCTTAATTAATTGAAAATTTTAAACAATCGTCAACTATCATTAAATTCAAATCCGGTGTCGTCTCGGATAAATTATCCGCTTACCTATGCACCGGTAAAATGGCGTTCGTAGTTCGACATGTCAAAAGTTGCAGACGAACATGTATGTATTTTAACATATTTTCTACATCTTCACACAAAGTAACGTTTTTAAAAGCTGTAGGAAAGAAGTTCTTTTAATTTATGTGGCTTTTGGATGATTATTCTGCTTAAGTTTTTCATATGATTCTTTTAAATTCAGAAATATTCCCAAGGTCACAAAATATAACGAACATTACATAAATCAAAGACAACTGTTTATGGGTCCTTTTCTGTCCCATATGTCAGAAGAGCTTTATAGGTTTAACAGAGCTCTCGTGCCAAGTTTGTTCAAACAGGGAGATCTTTTTCAAAATTACAGGACACACATCAGGTCTAGGAAACGGCTGCCTGTAACTGGTCATCTATGGGTTCGCGTTACTTAACAGTTATCACAATGAAGTAAAGACGAAAAGAAACTTACCTGTTAAATTTTGATTTATTTCTCCTATTCCAACCTTTCCCTGTTATTTAATTCTTAAAATGACCATGGAATATCCAAAAACAATAGAATGCATCCATATGATTGTCATTGGTGTCCACCATGTTGTCCTGATTACGTCATCATTCGTTTCGCGGTATGTGAAAATTCTTGGAATAAATCGAACACTCGTAGGTTTAGAACACTAAATGTTTAATCAGATAACAAGTCATTTAAAGTGTGATAGGTGAACATGTCAAAACTTTAACTGTTAACTAAATTTTAACAAATAACAACTGTTAATCACACTGACTGTAAAAAATTATTTTGTTTCATGGTCACAGTACTTTCATTCCATATTTAATATTTAGTGGTTGGTTACCTATCTGATTTAAAATTTAGTGGTCGGTTACCTATCTGATTTAAAATTTAGTGGTCGGTTACCTAACTACATATAAACACTTCCGGGGCTATGGGCGGGGCAGACGAACTTGTAAACAAAGCAAAATAGGACAAAAATAAGGGCTGAAGGTGAGTTTTTTTTGCTTCATTTCTAACAAAAACACTATATTTAATGTATACGAACAAATACTCACCAAGAAACTGCTCATAACTGTTGAAAAAACGTGAAAAACGTTTTTTCGTCAAACCACAAATATAGGTCAGCAACGTGACAACGTAAACAATCGGTAGAGGGCGCAACGCAAATACCGCTAGACGAACGATGATGCGACACCAATGATGACGAGTATAAATGTAGAGAATGTCAGTTTATTTATAGATAAATGTGTCTGCAAATTAATGGACAATGGTTGATACAAAAGTTAACACATTTTAGAAATTCACAAATCTAAAGCATTTTTGTTAATTCTAATAGCAAAGAGCATGGCATAGGACAACAAAAATAATGGAAGTTTGTTTACATTGCTATTTCTTCTCCAACATGGTCATCAATGATCTAGCAACATTCCACACAATCATCTTAACATAATAATGATCTCTTTAAAAGTTATGTTGATTTACAATAAAAAATACTAATTTATTTGTAGATTTTCATTCATTTTTATCTTAGTGTAGTGTAGAACCAAAAATGCAAGATTTAAATTTGTGACACCTTTTGAAACTACCCTTGTCCATAAATTTACAGATATATTTATCTACAAATAAACTGACAGTCTGTAAATTTACAGACAGTCTGTAAAAACAGCCGTTTCCTAAACCTGCACATGTCTGGACTTGATGATGGAATTTTTTGAAAAAAGATCATTGGGCATATTCATGAATAATTCGTTATCATGATGTAAATATCTTGGACTGGTATTAATTTTCAACAAGTTTACCTATTAGATTTTCTTAACATACATCCAAAAATAATCGTTTATTGAGATAATTTCACAGCACTTATGTAAAAACACTTCCAGGGATATCAGTAGATTACTGCGCAAGATGACGGACCGTGCATGATTACCGGACCTGACTGTAAAATTGTTCACACTTATTCAATTGTTCAATCAGAGCACATAATACACAGGCGCTTGACCAGTTTTTGTTCGGAAGTTCTGATTGGTAGAACTATTGACTTAGTCTAGGAAATACTTTGCACGCAAATCAGTTTTCTCAGTTAAAAATTGGGATAGCGGTGTTAACTTAGTCAGTTAAGTTTGATAGAGAATGATAAAATTTTACATTTAAGTACCAGCATTAGATAATTTTTATGACAAGTTACAATTTATTGCTAAATCAAATAACATGTTTTAATAAAAGTTTTTGCTAATTTTAACTTTAACTGTGTAAAACATGTTTTTCGCAATAAGATCTATAGATCACGATTATTATACGTGCAGTACCGGAACACAGGAATTAGAGGTAATTTCAAAATTGAGAGTATCCTAAATTATTGAAGATCACAGACAAAACCATGATCCAAATTGTAGATGATTTTCAAAGACAAAATCATAATTTACCAAACAAATTTTGATTTGTATAATAATATTATTTAGATCATTAGATGTATGTTTATTTTCCTTGATTATTCTAAAAATGATGAAAATGATTTTTATTTCCCATTTTCAAAGTTGATTTCAAATGATTATTATTTGTTAATAATTTCGATCCAAAATTTAATTTACTTCAGTGTTTAAAATAATGGCATTCTGGTCAACTGTTTAGTCATGGTTTTCTCAGATTTATGTAATGGAGGAAGGCCAACTTTAAACATTTATTCAGCCCCAGGGTGCTGCTGATAATATGCAAGTTCAGTACTGCACTGGCCAAGGTTTGGGTCAGTCAAAAGCAAAACTTACTACTTTGTTAACCATTGAACAGATTTGCTCACAAACACTGTCCAGTAAAGTATATGATGACGTTGATTGGTTTATTACTGAAAGCACACAATGTTTACCCGTCAATCCATTATATTTGTCATTGTGGGGGTCCACAACAGGCAGATAGAGATAGTAAGCGATGAAAAAAATGTTGGCAAATTGTTTTATTTAACCTGGGGAAAAATGTTGTTGATCTGTTTATTAAACCTTTCAGTAGTAACAATCAAGGTGACCACTGATAAAATCATAATGGTGGCTCAAAACTATTTAATTAAACTGAAATTATTATTTTGTTGAGGTAGTTCTTTTTTTTTCAGTACAAGATGTTGTAAGGTTCTACTCAGCAGCCCACAAAACACATGGATTTCCAGAATCTTCATTTCCAAAAATCACAACACACTACACAGTGTGTCCAAGGGAGAATGACTCTCGCTGGAATGGTAAGAATCACTTAAATCACTTATTTGACCAAGTAACTAAGATGGGTTGGTAACCTTGTGATGAAAAGGCAAAATCGACACTCAAACAAAAATATATGAAAAACTACAAATGTATATGAAAAATATTGGGGAAATTTATGTAAGTAATCAATGACATCTTTATCATATTTCAAATTGCCAATCATGTATGCCCACTGGCATGTATACAGTTATGTAATAGTTTATAAGCGGCCGTTTATAAGTACTGACTGTTTTTCATCTTATTTAGATTATGTAAACCGTTATGAAACTTTGAGGTCATTAGGTATCTTTAGTCCGATTTTACGTGTTGAGCATTGAAGGTACTTTTGTATTTATAGATTTTTGGAATATTCCACAAAAGAGGGATGTTAGTTATTCCCATCAGAGCTCATTATGTTGAAATTGTACTGCCCTCTAACATAAGGTTTCATGGCCGTGGCAGTAACGCTTCTGATTTCTGGTAATATAACATAAGAGTTGTGTGTTCGAATCCCATGAGGAGATTTCATTTTTTTCTTGTTTTAATGTCTTTTTTTCTCAATTATCAATACATTCACGAGACACCGACAAAAATGACATTAAACCGTACAAATTTCAAGTAATCTTTCATCAAGCGAGTTGATAAAATGTCGCAATCGATTCTTACTCAAAACACAGTTTTTGGGTGATGCAAAACATTTTACAAAGTGGTTTTGAATTATGTAAATTATAAAAGAAGGAATGTAACAACAAGTGTTTCCAGAACGCCAGGATTCACAATTGTCTACGCTCCTTTGGTACGGAGGTGTATGGGGTCAGGGTAAGATGTTCAACAAACGTATATATTGTTAAAAATTGAATGAACATAAACAAAATTAAAAGGGTTTGCAAAATATAAAGATAAAACATCTTAACACTTTTAAAAAATAATATCATATGAATTAAATTAAAATTATAAAAAGGAAATGAAAGACAAACATAAAAAGGTTACTTTTATTGGATTCGAACATGCACTGTTTTGGATCATAGCCGGAAATTATATCCATTGAGCTATTGCATCGTGACTAAATTTTATTGCTTTGAACAGTTTTTAATGTCACATAAGTAAGGTAATTTAATGGTAACTCTGTAAAATGACGTGCTTTACCTATTTAGTACTATAACAGCGCACTTGTCCGAAAGGTCACAGCTCACGGTTCAAAATCGAACTATAGTAAACTTGAATATGAATACTTAAATTACTTTCTTAATTGAATATATAGCAATCCAGTTATTAATGAATAACCCTTTTCTCCACATATACACATTTTTACGCATGTGCCATCTGATCTGGATCTGCACTGGTCGCATTTTGGTCAGAAATAACCTAACAAATAAAAAAATGAACAGTTTAGATCCTGATCAGATGACACAGATGAGCCAGCTGATCTGGATCTAAACTGTTTGCTCATGCAATAAAGGTGTATCTATGGAGGGTTAATATCAAACCATGTAAACTGAGACTAGGATCATACTTTGCACATATATAATTATTGGACAAGCCTATGGCATAGCCCACACAGCTATCACAGCTTATGAATTCTGAAGGTACATGTATTACCAAAAATCAAATGTAGACAGATTAATTTGAAAATTCTGCTTTTTAATTGTTGTTGCACTTGCACTTCCATGATCCATGACTGTGATCCAAAATTTAATTTTGGCAGAAGTTGGTCTTTATCAGTATCTATTTAATTGTAAGTTCATCTTTAAACACAACGTTTATTTTTATATACATACCAAAAACATCTATAAAACATGAACAAAGATTAAGAGTGTCAAATTAATAATACATGTACATAAAACTGTGAGATTTATTTGTCTTTCTAGATATTGAAATGGAAAGATTTGCTGACCAAGCAGATGTTGTTATTGTTGGAGGTGGACCAGCCGGTCTGTCGGCAGCTTGTAGACTCAAACAGCTGGCTAATGAACATCAGAAGGAGCTCCGGGTCTGTGTGGTAGAAAAGGCAGCTGAAATAGGTAAACTTTCTACATGTAATCATGTATCCTGGTTTTCATTTCCAGTACATATGTAATTATATGTTTTATTTACAGTGGTCTTTGTTATTCCCCCGCCAAAGGCGAGGGGGATATTAGAAATGCCATTGGTACACATTGGTAGGTAGTGCAGTGTGCAAGAATAATAACTCTACCTTGACTGTTTTTAGAGTTATTCCTATTTATCATATTAACTTGATAAATTTTGTCCAGAGCATAACTCCAAAAGTACTTGAGGGATTTTATTCAAACTTCATACACTGACAGAGCAAATTGGTAGGTAGTGCATTGTGCAAGAACAATAACTCTACCTTGCCTATTTTTAGAGTTATTCCTCTTTATCATATTTACTTGATAAATTTTGTCCGGAGCATAACTCCAAAACTACTTGAGGGATTTTATTTAAATTTCATATACTGACAGAGCACATTGGTAGGTAGTGCAGTGTGCAAGTCCAATAACTCTACCTTGCCTTTTTTTAGAGTTATTCCCCTTTATCACATTAACTTGATAAATTTTGTCCGGAGCATAACTCCAAAACTACTAGAGGGATTTTATTCAAACTTCATACACTGACAGAGCACATTAGTAGGTAATGCAGTGTGTAAGAACAATTACTCTACCTTGCCTATTTTTAGGGGTTTTCTTCGTAAATTATACGAAAGTACAACCTTCAGGTAACTTATTTCCGGCGGGGGGATTAACCATGTGTAACATGGCTCTTGTTATATTTTTAAATGAATTATTTTGTATTTCTTGTCCCTTTTTTGGCAAGGCATAAAGGGTTCCAGTACAGTCCTTAAACCTTGGAAAAGTTGTTTAATTTTTTAAATGAGCTCAAGGTAGTGAAGACAGTGATTTTCCACAGTTTTTTTTTTATTTTGAAAATAATGGCACAGAAGAAAGATCATATAAACTTGTGCCTACTTGATTAGAAATTTAAAAAAATTCCATTTCATCTTTCATCATGTTTATTTCCCTGATAAAAAGGTACAGTAAAACCCCGCTAATGAGACCACTTGGCGGTCTGAAAAAAGTGGTCTTAATAGCGGGGTGGTCTCAATATAGGGTTGGGACCATTTGATGATCAAAAAGCTTGCAAGGGGCAAAGGACAGAAGGACAGAGAAACCATTTATTCATTTGTTTATTTATTTAGTCACAAATCTATTCATTCATAAATCAATTTTTTCATAGTTAAATCAATTTATTCATAAATCAATTCATTCTTTAAAAAATCTTAAATCAATTCATTCATAAATTCACTTACAGTACTGAAAATCAAGAAATTGACATTTTTTGCGTTTCTACTCCGTTTCATTTCCATTTCAATTGGCAACGTTTTCCGCTGCGCTTCCATTCCGTTTCCGTTGCATTTCCATTCCGTTTCCATTTCGATTAAAACCCTTTCAGCGCTGCGTTTCCAGCGGTTTTTCCGTTTCTAGCGTTTTTTTCCGTTTCTAGCGTTTCTTCCGTTTCAAGCATTTCCAGCGTTCCATTATCGCTTCCGTGCGTTTCCACTGTTAAATATTTTCGTTCAACAAATTTCAGTTGTTAATGTCGAAACATGTAGATTTCTATAAAATGGAATGAAATTAGGTGAGAAACTTCTGACTGGCGTTGAAAAATTGGCATTACCATGTTTGCACCAAGACTATGCGTTGAAGGCGATTCGATCCGGCGAAGGAAAACAATGAGAACTTTCCATGTAAATGTGGCAAATTAAATGTTTCTGGGACAGCTTAGATAGTATACTTTTATAGAAACTATAAAGCCCTTAGTAGGATTCTATTGAATTCTCTAATAGCGGTATTCATTCGCTCTTGCTTTTGATTTAATTGTTGTTGTTTTTTAAAGAAGAGTCTAAATAAGAATGTCACAATGTACATGTAAATTCTCTAAAATTCCGATAATTTATCTGCCTCTGGCAAATGTTGCCATGACAACTATCAGTGATATCTATATCTTATAGATAATAAAATTGTCAAACCGCTTACAAAGAATTATAGACGGTCAATTATGAAATTAGGTATCAAACTGAAGTTGACAAAAACTTTAAAATTATTAATTTGTTAATTTAAAAACAACTACATTGTTATAAAATTTACAGAAGATTATCATTTTTGTTAGCGACCCTATTTCAGCATGGTAGCATTACCACTGCACGTATGTCAAGTCGGAATAAATAAATTTACTGAATTATTTAGCATCAGTTTGCATTGGTAACTTTAGGTGATTTTAAACATTTTATATCAGAATAATGTTAATCTAATCTAAGGAACGATATAGTTTAAGATTCATATTAAGTTCGCGCAAATTCCCTGCGCGGGGCACACGTGCGTATACATGACTCTAGCTGATGCCAGGATTAAAGTGATTAAAGAACATTGTCTGCACGATAATCATGCCTTAGAGTGTATTTACCATTTTATTTCTAAGAACACTGTAAAAGTTATGGTCTTATGAAGATTTTACATTATTGAGAAAAAAATAAAGCGAAACATCTTAATCATTTAGGTGCTAAGATATTTAGCTCCAGTTGATGTAACCCCACATGCGTCCCGACACGACTGATATCTATCTTTCGCTATTCACGGGACATTAATTTCAATACACTTCATATTAATTTAAATATCTGAGTAAGATGCAAGTGCGATGAGCTATCATTGCGTTTTGTTTTGTTTTTGAAGCATGCATGCGTATTCGAAAAGTAGTTTGTTTAGAAACTGAAACTTTAGAAACAAATATTGTCTTCAATTACGCTCATTAAATTAAGTGTTGCAATACTGCAAAGTGACTAAGCTTCCTAGAGTTACTTTGAATAATTTTTCAGTATAAACTGAAAAAAAATCGCACAATGTCCACGGGAGGTAACCTCTTCTTGACTAACGGGAAAGTGCCTACTGTTGATAATTCAAAGGGAGGTCACTTTTTCCAAACTTGCTATTGCTGAATAATTATATTAAGATGAAACGCAGCTAGTAATAAATATAGGAACAAACATCGTATTAAATGTTGTATTTTGCGTGTGCCGTACACTTTGGACACTTCAGTAAATTTGGAAACACGATCAGTAATAAATAACAACTATCTACTGGTCAAAGATCACCGCCAGTGAAATATAATGTAAAAGATCGTACATTATTTTAATTATTGATAATTGAGAGCCTTTCAGTGCGCAAAGGATTCTACAAAATCTTAATTTGAAACGTTCAGTTTTAAAACAGGGGTTTAAATTGTTGTGATCTTTGTTAAATAATTGAATGTTGAAAGCAATATTTTCTATCTGTGACCGAGAAAATGCATAATTCTGATCATCGTGCATCTTGTCATTCATGCGAATCGTTCTTAGACCAAAACTAAAACAGAACACAAATACCACCCGCGACGAAACCTTTTACATGCTTCGCGCAAGAAGCATGCATCTCGTGCAAATCATGTCTTTTTAATTGCACACGTCTGACGTATTGTTAACGTTTCATTGTACGTCATATGTATTTTACATCATATGTTTATGATGTATTCGGCGAGCAAACAATGTGTATTTCGAACAATTCACGTGGTTTTTACCGCCAAATATTCTGATATTATTGTCGGCGTTAGATTGTAGGTCATATTTAATGACGAATGTTAAATTCCTGAAAACATTACTTTCTAAAGGGCAGTTGATGCTGTTTCCTATGAGTAAAATAAACCATTGCAACCATTGTTATTTTGTTTTTCATTTCTGAATCCCTGACGCAAGAAATAAAATAATGTTTCGTTGTCCGTTTGTTTTGCTAGATCTCTTCAATATCGCGTTAAAAAGCTTTAAAACAAATAAATAAAGACACATCTTCAAATTATCAGAGATCAAAAAAAGTGCACGCATAAACATAGGTTCATGTGAAAAATATATTCCCCCGAGGTCCTTATGCATATACATGTAGCGAAATGTCTAATCTTTCGATAAATGTGTTACAATTGCTCGATCAGCGCTGAATAATGGTAAATATTTAGACTGATCATTACTTGAAACAAGTGTCCCACGAAGCGTCATTTCAACAACTAATATTTTCGTTTAAATTAAAATCGTACAAAGAAACGGTTAGAACGTTACTATAAATAATCGGGAGACCTAGAAACGGTAAAAATGCTACTATAAATAAGCGGACCGTTTCCAGCGTTCCGATTATTCCGTTTCTACCGTTTCTAGCGTTCCAAGCGCTCCGATTATAGCATTTCTACCGTTTCAAGCGTTCCAAGCGTTTTTAGCGCTCCGTTGCGTTTCCATTTCGATAGCGTTCCATTTCCATTGCGTTTCCGTTTCAACATAGAGTGAAAAGCGTTTCATTTCCATTTCCACTCCGTTTCGTTTGTCAATTTCGTGATTTTCAGTACTGTATTAAATCAGCCTCTCAGTCCTCATTTAATTTAATTTATTTTTTAATAAAAAAAATGTCAAAGAAAATATTTATTTGCTTGATCGATCTGTACCTGAGTTTTGCCAATGCCAAATTTCTCTGCCAACTTGCGTTGGCTTTGACCTGAACTTTCTTTGATTAGCTGCACTTTCTCAGTAAGAGTAAGTTCTCTACGAGGTTTCGACATTTTGCAGTTTTCTATTCCTATTATTTAAAATCGTTATTAACTGATCAAACAGATGCAATAAAATGATCTGTAAAGTCAACCCATCATTAAAATCGACGTCGATTTACTCAATAAAAACACAATAAATCATACAATTAAATAACTTACTGCAAATAAGTGTCAATTATCGTAAATCAATGCAACAGACAATGGATTAATCTCTTGTCAAAACATCCTCATTATCGATTTTCGCAGTTTAACGAATGCCGCAAAGCGTTGTTTTGTTTATGTCGTAAATTGATAGGTATAAAGAATAGACGTGCGACCAAACACGCGACCAAACCGCGATATGCGTGGTCGGATTATCGGGGTCAATTAATGCATAATTCGACAATTTCGGACTGTTTTAAGTGGTCGCATTAAGGATTAGCGGGGTGCCCGTAATATCGGGGGTTCCGACCATTGAAATATATAGCAAAAAAATCAGGTCTTTCAAAAAGTGCCCGTAATAGCGAGATTGTCTCATTTTCGGGGTGGTCGTAAGGCAGGGTTTTACTGTATTCATATATTTATCATGTGCGCCTCAGTGCTCATTCAGATTAAAAAGTGTGAGCAGAAGCACTATAATTGTGGTACATGAAATTAAAATTAACATCGATGAAAAGTCCTTGATATTATGTGTACACTTGCAATAAACCACTGAATTTATGTGTTGCCCTTTTGAAGAAAAGGCGATACATAGGGATCGCTTTGTCCGTCCATCAGTCCGTCCATCAATAACTTTGCTTTTTCTAAATATTTCTTCATGAAACTTTCAAATGTTATTGCTTATGGCAACACGCATGTGATGATGACAATTTCTTTAGGTCAAGGTCACATTTGGTGGAGTTATGCCCCATTTTGTACTTGAATTTTGACATGAAAACTTAATGTTGGCTATAACTTTGCCATTTCTCAATATTTCTTCATGAAACTTTCAAATTATATTGCTTATGACGACACACTCATGATGATGCCGAATTTTTTTGGTCAAGGACACATTCAATTGTACTTGCATTTTTATTCTGACATAGCACCAGAGGGCGACACAAGTGTTCAACTGAACACCCATCTAGTTGTTACAAACAGGCTTTAAGTAGACTTTCTTGTCAATGTGTCATCCTTTGTCTAGTAATGTCTGCTTAGGGCTCGAGAAATATTTCAGTTATTCTGGATCAGGTTGCCAGTTAGGCATTTGAAAATTTGGTAAATCTTAATAAATCCTAACAGGTTTTGACCCACATGGAGAGGTGGTATATCTATTGCATCAGTCCCATGAGCTTTGTTCTTATAACATCCCTTCTTAAAAATAAAATATTGAACATTGCAGGTGGTCACACACTATCTGGAGCTTGTATAGAAACGAGAGCACTGGATGAGCTGTTCCCTGACTGGAAAGAGAGAGATGTAAGAATATCAGGATTTCATTCTGAGAGTAGTTTGAAGGGGGGGCATGATAAATGTTTGTAAAATAAACCATTGACAGTTTATCTAGCATTCAACATTTAAATGATGTGGGTAAATCTTTATAATTATTCTTTCACAATACAGGAAAAGATTTAATATCATTTTACTATCAGATTCTACTGGCATTAGTTAATTAACTTTGTACAAGGGGATTTATTTCACATATTATTTAGGAATAAATGAATTGATTGTCATCAGAAATGGGAAAAACAGTAAGTTCAAAATTTAAAGAAAAAAAACAAACATACAAGCAAGTATATACTAGATCCAATCAGGAAAACATGGACAATGAGAATAGCTTAGTGGTCTTGTGATGGGATTTTAAAGCTAATACTTGAATTGTGATAGACATAGATATTAAATTTATTATTGTGAATAACATACATGATTACATGTAGCAATTTTGATGCTTGTGGAAATGGTTTAGTAGATGACATTTAGGATTTCTGCTTATTTTCATGTAATAATTAATTCCATGTAATTTAACTGAGAGAATTATCTTGTATTAACCTTTAACCCTCTTAACTTATATAATGAGCTTTCCTCTCTTCATTCATTGTTCATTGGTTTGTTTTGTAGAAGTTTCTTACTGAATAGCAAACAGTGTAGACAGTGATCAGGACTGAAGGTTATAAAGCTGAGATTTGAAACCAGTCTCAAATATCAAGCATTGAGATTTGAAGCTGGTTTCCATGCTCAGTTTTATAACCTTGGGCACAGACTACTCTGAAGTGCAGGCTGATCTGGGTCTGCTTCTGTTGCAAATGGGATATAAGCTATGATTAATGTTAAACCCTTTCCTCCATAGACACACCTTTATTGCATGGGCGAACAGTTTAGATCCTGATCAGACAGCACAGATGTGCTGCTTTTCAAACTGTTCGCTTTTTTGATTCTTTAGGTTATTTCTGACCAAAATGCGGCCAGTGCAGATCCTGATCAGACGGCATGGATGTGCCAGCTTATCTGGATCTACACTGGTCACACATGCGTAAAAATGCGTATCTATGGAGAAAAGGGATAACCATTTACTCTATAGGATATAGTTTGATCCATGGGAGAACAGTTTAGATCCAGATCAGCCCACACATCTTTTGCTGTCTGATCAGGATCCAGTCTGTTTACTTTTGATTCTTCAATTATTTCTAACCAAGAAGCGATAAGCTAAAAGCGTTGATCCTGATCAGATGGTATGGATCTACACTGTTGCCACAATGTGATAAAACCTGTTTATGTGGAGTAATGGGTGAAAGAGTTGATATTGGGTATTTTCTGTTGATAAATTAAAAAAGTATTGCAAAACTGTAAAGCATCTTAAACATTTAGTAAAAATGAGGATTATTTCATGAAAATAACACAAAATACCCCAAAATTTAAGTACATGTATATCATTTCAGAACCTCTAGTTTTTACAGTATATTAAAATGATTTTTGTTTTATTCTTCAGGTGGTTTGTTGAGTAGTATTATTTAGTTTTGCTTGCCGCTAGTCTAGCTTCCACAGTTAAGATCAGATAAGCAGGTTTTGAAGAAACCAGAATACATGTAAAATAGCATTGTATTGAATATGATAGAATGCAAAGTATGTGTTGCGATGATTGTTGCAATAAATATACCCAACATTTTTGCAAAGGCAGAATCTGGTATTCTGATCTTGATTGTATGAATCATATTAGCTTGTCATCCATTGCATTTAAAATCTATATAGCATACAAAGTCTTGCTAAAATGGCAGAAGTGAATGGTGGAGGATACAGGCCTTATTTGGTATAGGATATATCTTTATCCCATACACTAAACAGTGTAGAATCAGATCAGCCTGCATGTCTGTGAAGTCTGATCAGGATCTACATCGTTTACTTTGTGATTGATTAATTTATATCTGACAAAGAAGTGACAAATATAGATCAATATCAGCCTGAACAGATGTGAAGGCAGATCAAAATCTCACTGTTGTCACATGGAATTAAAATCATATTTATTTAGTAAAAGATAAAAATGTCAAACATGAGTGTTCTAAATTATTCTTGCTGGTAATATTTAGTTTGACTATTCACATTTTCTCATTAATTACATGTATTCAAGGTAGAGCTTTGAAAATTACATGGTAGTGTGACATCACAGTGAAACTATCAGGACAAGTTTTATAACTCTTCATTACCTTTGACAATATTTTGTCATAGTTATGCCCCTTTCTCTTAAATTTTTCATTTAGTTTTAAACAAGGTAATACTATGTTGATGGGTGGGCAGGCATAACCATTCAAGGTTTAGTTATGAAACTAAATACATGTATATTTGTCTGATCACAATAGCAATTATATGTATGAGGACAAGTTTCATAACACTTAACTTTATCTTGTTGTAGTTATGTTCTTTTTCACTTGAAAATTAAGAAGAAAACCTTGTTTCATCGCATTGTGGTGTCTTGTTATTTATATTTGATTTTTTATAAGAACGCATGTACATTGTATTATTTTATGCTTTCCAGTGAATTATAGAATTTTCTCAGTGAAATAAAAGTGGTATTTCAATACTTTCGAACAGTGGAATATCACTTTTCTTTTCACTGTTTCTTTCACGTTGGTACCCAGATGCACATAATATTCTGAATGAGAACATTAACTTTAGAAAACAGGTTGAAGTTGTGGTATATGGCATCATGATGTTACGTCATTCACAGACATTTTTCGTGCCCTGTTTATGCAATTTTTCTGTCAAATTCATTCAAATTGTGCACTAAAAGCATAACATAAAAAGCAAAATTTGTTTTTACAAGTGATAGTTAATGATTATATAACTTGTGAAAAATTGAATTCTGAAGCTCACTCAGTGATTTATATATTTCTATATTACACTGGTAAAGATAAATATCCTGTATATATTAAACAATAATAAATTCTTTTAGTATATTAGCGAATGATACACATTTGCAATCTCTAAGTATGTTTATTTGTTTAACCGTATTCCCTCTGGTTTTGGAAACATTTATTTAGATTAATTAGTTTTGGCATCTGTGATAATAACTAAATTATCCAATCCCAGTCCTGTATGACAAACAGCACCAATGACATAGCTAGTTTTGACAAAATGTAACTTTAAGAATATTTTCACTGTTTGTTTTTGTTTCCAAGTCACTTTTTTGTAATACAGAGTCGACATCATAGTAATGGCAGATGATAAATTTAAACAGTATTATGTTCATAAGTTGTCAGGAACTCTCCCTGCTTGATTTATGTGTAAGCCGTGATCTTTTATATGGAACAATGCACAGATGATTTCTACAACCCCGTATTTTCAATTTGTGGAAAGATGCTTAAGGTATGGTCAAGGACAATTCTCTGCGATGATAAGAAGTGACGATAAAATCTTCAGGGTACTCCCCTTTTTAACTTTTTTATTTCTTTAATTTCAAAACTCGAACAGGCAGAATTTTCTTAAGTGTCCAGATGGATGTTTGTACTCCCCACCTTGCCCAAGAAAATATTTTTTCTTTTTAGCTCGAAGAATATGTCAAGCTATTCTACTCACTTATGTCACCATGATCAATGTCTTGCTTTGGTTTAAGTTTGCTTGCAACATCATAATATCTTACAAAGTACTTTATTAAAACATTTCAAACTTGATGCGCTTTTTTTCACCATCATATCCCTAATGTGTATGCCAAGAACCACGAAGTCCAACTTCCATTTTGATAAAATTATGGCCCTTTTTCAACTTGGAATTTAAGGTATAGGTTTGCATGGAAGTTGTGTTCAAGCTCATAACTTTCATCTACATATACTACAGCTATGAAACTTTGTACACAGTTTTACATATCTAAGGTAATAACCTTATCTCGTCCTTGCTTTTTTATTTGATTATGACCCATTTTCACTTTTCACCCAGACATTGTGATCCCACACACCTCTACCCCCCTCTCCCTCCCCCTGCCTTCTCCACCTTGATTCTTATGGAGCGTCATTTAACAAAATGGAGAATAAGGGTTTGCTGAAAGCAGAAAATCACAATCACAATCAAAACAGTAATAAAACCATATTTTGATTCTTAACCAATCTTTTAGAAAATCATTTTCTTTTAATTGATGTAAAAATAGTGGTAAAGAATTAGAATGTTTCACAATATGGGAATGTATTTTAAGGATTATCACAACCTAACTCTCTCCTCCATAAATACGCTTTTTTAATCATGTGCAACCAGTGTAGATCCAGATCAGCCAGGACATCAGTGCCATCTGATCAGGATCTGCTCTGGTCGCATTTTGGTTAGAAATAACCTAATGAATCAAAAAGCGAACAGTGCAGATCCTGAGCAGACGGCATGGATGTGCCGGCTGATCTGGATCTACACTGGTCGCACATGATTCTCCCACGAAATAAAGGTGTATCTATGGAGGAACGGGTTAACAGGACCATATTAAGCTGAGTAGACAGCATTGTACCTAAATCAGGGATTCTAAAATCGTCGGCAGGCCGGTCATTGACCGATTTTCGGGAAGAATGTCCGATTGAAATTTCAAAATTGGTTAAAAAAATCGGTCATGAATATTGGCCTACAAACTGTTACAAAATTACCTACATGTACATTTTTTCACAGCTTAATCAGCTATTAACCTGTCAATTAGCGACTTCACAAGTCTGCTACCATGACTACCACGACTACACGTTCCGTGAATAGCCTGCGGCATAGATGAAACAGGATGTGGTCGATCTCATTTTAACAACGGGCGGGTTATTTAATTTCCAAAAAATGGACTGCGCCAGTCAAAGGCTGTCTGACATCAGAATTTAAGATAGCAAAATTTACACATGGTTGTATAAACGATAAAACAGTTTGCATTTTATTGACAGAAATGTTAGTCCGATATGTGCGTAATTCTAAAAGACCGATGACCGAAAATTGCTGTTTATTAAATTTAAAGAAAACTTATATCATGAGAATTTTACTTGAACTGTTAGCATTTCACAACAAATTTGAAATGGCTCAAATAAATATATACTTAAATGTGAAAAAATTCGAGTGACCGGCTTGGTTACTTATGCATATAACGATTCAAATAAATTTCAAATTTACAAAAATCTACGTAATCAACATTTATTTCCGAGTAATGTTGCATACGCTGACTCTTGTAAGTTAGTAGATTCAAAAATTACTACATCCGGTAAAGAAAAGAATAATATTTCAAACAACTATAATATAGTGTTACAAAACATGGTGTGATCGATGTATATTAACGTAAAGCGAATACTTGCCTCCCGAAATTCCGAGAGAGAAAACATTTTTAATAACTAAATAATCCACTTCACAATTGCTATGAACACTGCTGAAGATAACTGTTTTGAACCATTGCGTCACGTTTTAAATGCATGGAATGCTTGTGTATTACAACAAAGACGCCGATCGCCGTAAACTTCAAACGTCACGTGCCGCTCTTATAAATCTAATAAAGAATTTTTCGGTCTACAGCTCGAAAACCATTAATCTTTTGAGAGGTTGTAGGATATCGCCGACGAGAAAATATGCCGGAAAAGAGAAATGGAGTGGGGGTCGGGAGAGTGAAATACGCTGAACTGGGGACCGGAAGTCGCAGTTCGTGCGAACCAGAAGTCGGCGAAATGTCAATTTTGGCGCCAATGTCCGAGTGGGATTTTGAAATTTTAGAATCCCTGACCTAAATATATGATATTATTCCAGTTTGTCCGAAAATTAATAAACATAGTTAATGATAAATAATTGTTGGTTCTTTCCAAAATTAACCCAGTTTGTCAGAGAATTAGTAAACACATTTAAGTTAATGATGAATAATTGTTTTTTATTTTAAAAAATAACAACTAAGACATGTTTATAATGAAGGAAAATAATTGTTGACTTGTTTATATTATACTTACAGCCTCCTCCACTGACCCCTGTAAAGAAAGATGTGTTCAAATTACTCACAAAGACTGGAAGTATACCAATACCTATGGTTCCAGGTATGTTAGAATATTCTAACAAAATATAGCAGTATATTATAATCTAATAGGAATGAATGATAATTAAAAAAATTCTTTCACAGTGACTAAGTAACTGCATGGGCTGAATTTCATCAATTTACTTAAGGATTGAATTGATATTTGATGGTTTTCATTTGGGTATGGAGAACAGTTGGGATGTTTAAAGTGTGAAGCCCGAAGGCTTATCACGTACAATACAACTGTTTTTCATACCCAAATGAAAACTATCAAATATCGATTTAAACCTTATATTTACACAAATTAATACTCCCAATAATACATAAATTTTGAGAAGAATTAGTTATATTATTGCTGTTTCGAATGGCTGTTGGAACAGCAACGTTGACAGCATAATGAATGACAGCATACTTTTTCCCAGAAACTCGTGGCAAAACGTGCATGCTCGTTGACGTCACACGTCAAAACATTGTGCATTGTCCAATAAATTGTGAACATTTCCACTTTGCCACGCCTTTTAAAGTAATTCGTCACACTGTTTACCATCAGAAATTATGATTCGTTAGATGAATAAGACTTCCCCGTAGAGGACAAAGTTAAAGTGTAAATATAATGATTTTGATAGACTGACTTCACTGTGATAGACTGACCAACTTGATTTTCAAACTTCAATACTAGTATTCAGCATTAATTGAAAATTGGAAAGTAAGTGTTAGAAAGGCTTGATCTTGGATCAGGTCAAAAGTAAATCTTAGTTGATTTTTCCCATTCGATGTGTTGACTGCTTTTTAGTGGGTTTTTATTTTGTGTTGTCCAATAAGTATCCTGTATAGGGCCTTGTTTGCAAACTGTTTAAAATAAAAATACTTAAATAATTTTCAAAATTTGCAGTTTCATTAATCTCAATTCACAAAGGCTTGGAAACTGTTAACTTTAAGCTTCTGTTGTTCTAGTTTGCAATTTACATTGGAAGACACTATATTACTGTGAAATTAAAATGTTGTCCCTGTTTTCTCAGGTTCTCCAATGATAAACCATGGTAATTATATAGTACGTCTTGGAAACTTTGTTCGTTGGCTTGGACAGCAGGCTGAAGCCCTCGGTGTGGAACTGTATCCAGGATATGCTGCAAGTGAGGTCAGTTGGTAACTTGTGTAAACATATTAATCCTTTACTCCAAATAATATATGCCTTTTATTGCATGGGTGAACAATAAAGATCCAGATCAGCTGGCACATCAGCATCATCTGATCAGTATCTGCACTGTTGGCTTTTAGAGACATTCCGTTATTTCTGACCAAAAAGTGCAGCGTGTAGATCCTGATCAGATAGCACAAATGGTTCCAGGTACATCAAAATTCTCATTTACTGTATTGTGTACAAGATTTTTGTCTAATATAGAAACACCAAAGTTAAGTTTTGATCAACATACCAAATTTTCAGTTTGTTGATTTTTGAAAGAAAAGTTTATATTCTTTTTATGATTACTATTATCAATATGATTACTGTTAGAAGTTGGAAACATGTCATGCCTTTGTATAAAAAAGGTTTTAAAACTGTCTGAAGGTTTAACTTCATATTTGCTACAATATTAAAAAAGATTTTCAAACATAACATCTTTAATTGCGCATTTCACACTTGCTGCAGATAGAAGAACCATGATAAGTTTAGACATCAATTTATAATTTTAGAAACTGTATATCTTTGCAGATTCTATATCATGCCGATGGAAGTGTAAAAGGTATTGCCACAAATGATGTAGGAATACAGAAAGATGGAGCTCCAAAGGTATATTAGAATCAATACAAGTTTTCTGTTTAGTAATATTTGTAGTACAATATTAACTGAGTACCAAGGAAAATCCTGATTCATGACATCCTAAATGCAACAGAAAAAATACTGAAAAAAAAACTTTATGCCATTTATATAAATGATAATTTTCTTTCATTGAAGAAACTAAACCTATTTTTGGCATTTCAAAAAATAACTTAAAACAAATTTATGTTGACATGATTTTCAAACGTTTTTGAAAACCAGGGGTCATTCTTCCACTTTGGGAATTTTGGGGTAAGGGGTCATGATCGGATAATTGCGAGTCATTAGATATATTTAGTGAGACACAACATACACTAATGGACAAAAGTCTTGTCCGGTCTACAGAAACTACATAAATATCTTAATTGTTTTTATCACACACTCATGAATTTGATATCGATGGAAGAGGACATTTATATGCACTCAAATGGCAATCACAACTCAGAAAACGATTTTAAATACAGGTGATATAATGTAGGCAAAATTTCAGTCATAACTTAATGTGTTTAGAAGATACTACGGAAAACCAAACTAGAAAGACTTTTGTCCTTAAATATATATATTTTCTTACTTATTTAATCCCTGTGCCTAACTATATATATTTCAATGTTACATTTGTAGGAGACATTTGAACGAGGCATGGAGTTACATGCTAAGGTGACGATATTTGGTGAAGGTTGCCATGGACATCTTGCTAAGCAACTATTTAAGAAGTTTAATCTGAGAAAGAATTGCGAGCCACAGACTTACGGTATAGGCCTCAAAGAAATCTGGGAGATCGACCCAGCTAAACATGAACCTGGCTTTGTAATGCACACAGTTGGCTGGCCATTCGTAAGTATTTGTCTTTTGTTTCAAAGCTGCTGTCCTTCAGTTTATTTAATTTCATGTAGTTGAGTAATTTCAATTTGAATAAACACCCAGGGATTTTAATAACTTTTGAAAACCAGGGGTCATTTGACCCCAGCTTAGAAATTTTCAAGGGGTCATAATCAGTTAGTCACAAGCCATCTACTGAATTTACTACTTACCAAATTGCTTTAACATCATTTACATTTATTTCAAGGATCAAACAGATATTTCCTTGATATTTAAAATGTAATAAATACAATATTTATTTTTTTCTTGCAAAATTTGATCACTTTTCCAGAATTCAACTGCATTAAAGGGAGATGTGCAGGGGAGCAGGTGTACTCAGTAAAATCGTAAACAGATTGATCTATGTAACACTTATGTGTACTTTTCACTAAACTCTACATTTCACACCTAACCCTCCAGGAGGAAGTTTTCGGTTAATTTTACCATTTTACCGGACCTGAAAATAATCTGCTGAAGAAATCCCTATACAAAAATACATTCTATATTTAGCGATCATGGGAATGTCACGTTTCTGTTGAGGGTACTATTCTTGGTGGCCCAGGCATTTTGAAACAAATGGCGACGTCGATAGTCGGCAAGGTACACCGAATGCGTATTTTGGTTGAAGTGATCACATGACAATCCCAAAAACCACTGCGGCTTTACGCGGGAAATACAAAAATAGCTAACCTATGCGCGTCACAACGGATAGGAAACACCATTTATATATCTTTTTTATAAAATATTGGTTTGAAATATTTCGGCTGTAAATCAATATTCGAGCTTCAAAAAATAATATTCAACTGATTAATAACCCTTTTGGCAAATCTGTTCCATTCATCAATCCTGCACATCTCCCTTTAAAATGACCCGAAGCTTAAAAATAGATGGGGTCAAAAGTGGAAAAATAAAAAATTTCCTTTCATCAAAATGCATTAATCTGCATCTATTGAAATTCCTGAACACCTACAAATGATTTTTGACCTTCACATAATTAGCGGTAAAGAAATGTTAACTAGCCGTTGAGAATATTTTTTTTGAAGCAAAATATATGTTGTTTGTGATACAGTGGTAATAAAATATAGAAACAAAATTATTTATCACATCTACTTCATGGATTGTTTCATTTGAATCATCAAACAAAAAATTTAAAATACTGTGAATGCATGTTGTATTTTTTTAAAAATACAGGACAGTGTTTTGAAAAAAGAAACATCTATTGTTTTTCTTGAGAAATCAACACTGTTTTTTATTAGTTTAATAAAGGAGACATTGCTGTTTAATGAACACACTGTACTTTTTGAGGTTGAAAATCTCACGCTACAACCTTGCATTTACAGTAAAACCCCTGATGAAGACCATCCAATAATGAGACCCAATGTCCCTTTTAACAGTTTTTCACTACATTCTACCTTAGGCCCAAGATCATAAACCTGAGTTTGGAGACCAGTCTCAGTTCTCAAGCATCTTATTGGCTGAAATGGTGACCAGTCACCATTTCAGCCAATCAGATGCTTGAGATTTGAAACTGGTCTCTAGTTAGTTTTATGATCTTGGGTCCTGGAAATGAAGACCACCTCACTATTAAGACAACTTTTTCCCATGAACTTACGACTGGATGATTTCAGGATCGACTGACTTATGGAGGATCATTCATGTATCACTTGGATGAAGGACCGCTTGTTGCTGTTGGTGTGGTGGTAAGTCTTAAGAAAGCTTGTTGTTGCCTTCCTGCATCTCCTACCTTTTCACTCATCTTGGAAGTCATCTCACACCATTCCAAAGGAAAATCAATTAAATTTGGAGAAAATATGGAGAACATTTCTGCCTTAATAAATAGTACATTAATTAAATAGTTTAATTTACTGAAAATAGGACAGAAAAAAGGCATGGAGAGATTTTTGAATCTACATTTTTTGCAAAATCAAAAACTGATTGTGAGTGATCAGTTGTTTCTTCAATGTAGCTATGTAGAGTATTATAAAATCCTACTCTCAAGGCTTTATGTATTTTCCTAAATTTCAGACAGTTAAACCGTTTCTTCCTTATATAGGCTTTTTTACGTGTACGCAACCAATTTAGATCCAGATTAGGCTGCACATCCATGCCTTCTGATCGGGATCTGCACTGTTCGCTTTTTGGTCAGTAATAACCTAATAAATCAAAAAGCGAACAGTGCAGATCCATATCAGACAGAATGGATGTGCCGGCTGATCTGGATCTTCACAGTTCACCCATGCCATAAAGGCATGTATATGGAGAAAAGGGTTAATAAAACCAAATTCATATCAATCGATATTGTATTTTAACCCTTACTACAATTAATATTTGTAAACTGTCTTTTTCTCTTTCTTCCTGTTGTTTTTCTGCAACTTAACTGAAACCATTAATTACACATGCAACACTGTTAAGTAGGTCTGTTAATAATGTAGTTGTCCCATACTATTTTCATTGAATGTTTATCATTTATATTGGCAATTTTATTTTAATGAAGAAAAAAACTGTTAAGGTTGTAAGTAAGTAACAAGCAATACTTTCGAGCAACTTGAAAACAGAAACTGTTTAGTAAAAAATACTTCCAATATGAAATTTTTTGCTGCAGTCACAAATTGTTTTTTTCTGGAATATCATAAATTGTTCATTTTTTCAGGTGGGTCTAGATTACACTAATCCATATATAAGCCCATTCCAAGAGTTTCAGAGATGGAAGACCCATCCTGCTATCATTGATACATTCAAGGGAGGTAAACGGATTGGCTACGGTGCTAGAGCTCTCAACGAAGGTGGCTATCAGGTAAGATGTTAAGTGGAAATATTTTAACCCTTTCCACGGATGTGCCGGCTGATCTGGATCTACACTGGTCGCACATGCGTAAAAATGCATATTTATGGAGGAAAGGGTAGTTTTGACTTATGAGTGTAGCAGTGTCATAGACTTAGGTGTGGGAACATCTTGATTATGCTTGATTTTGCTGTGAGAAGTGGCAAAGGAAAAGTTTGGAATATTTTCTTTGTGGCAGCTGGCATTTCTGGCAAAGATATTGTGACTTCTGCGTCTGTTAGAGCAGCTATAGTTCTTAACATTTTACTCCATGTACACAGTGCTTATTTGATGAGTGTACTGTGCGGATCAGATCATTGGGCGCATCTGCTGTGAGATCAGGATCTGACTTCTTTGTAAAAAGCTTACTGTGTTGATTGTGATCAGACGGGATTTGCCTTCACTGTTTGCATATGGATAACGTCCATATCCCATGGATTAAAAGGTTAAAACCTAAAATCCTAAAACTCTGGTAAGTCTTCCTATGCTTGATGTTTCCCAAGTAAATTGGGGTTTCTTCATCAAATATTTATGGGAGATGTTACAAGCCTGATACCTTTATTTTGAAATTATATAATATTTTTATCTGTTGCACATACCTAGCAACCTTTTCTGTTGCCCAATCAGGAGATTTACTTTCTAAAAGTAGGAGATTTAAAGCAGTATAGACAAAGAAGGAAATTGGGCACAAGAAAAATGGGAGATTTTTAAGTTTACACATAAAATAGACACTCATCAACTCAAAATAATTGTGGCCACCAAAAATGGTGACTCCCACTTAGTGGTGACTCCCAAGAGGGATATTTTCACAGGTATGCCTGTATTGATATGTTCTATTATGTATTTCAGTCTATACCTGAGTTAACCTTCCCCGGAGGATGTTTGATTGGCTGTAGCTCTGGGTTCCTCAATGTCCCAAAGATCAAGGGCACACATACAGCCATGAAGAGCGGTACTTTGGCAGCCGAGTCTGTCTTTGACACCATATTTGATGAAAATGCAACGTCCTCCACTATTGGTTTGTTACTTATTTATCAATCAGATTATATCTCCAAATTAGAAAGGAGAGAGAAACATTAAATATTAAAGGGAAATTTGGTGGGTCAGGTTGGGGACCCTGCCCCAATATTGCAAACGATTACCAAGACCAGAAACCACTAGTTTTATTTACCTTATTGAGATAATGGAATAACAGATAATAAATGCTTTTCTAAAATGCAAAAAGGTCAGATTTGCAACACAATCTGGAGTTTTGGTAGATTCCAACTTCCAAAGAATCCATATTGCATTTTTTATACATTAACATCTATTTTTATCCATCTGCAGATGAATCTTATTGAGTGATATTTTAAAGAGAATTACTGGCAATTTATATTTGTGGGATACTTATTTTTGACGATTTCTTGGATAAAATCACCATGAATTATAGACTTGAATTTAAACTTATTTTAGATAATTGAAAACCACAAAATTCAATTAAAAACCCAAGATAATACTGTAACTGTGTAACCAAAAACCACAAACTTTTATGCCCATGGCCATGAATATAATTGTATTCAATTAATCTAAATTGTACAATTTCAGGACCTCAGCCTGCAATATATGAAGAAAGGTTAAAGAATAGCTGGGTGATGGAAGAGTTGTACAAAGTTAGAAATGTCCGTCCGTCTTTCAACACGTTTCTTGGGTTATATGGAGGCCTCATGTATACAGGCTTCTTCTGTATTCTCTGTCGAGGAAAGGAACCATGGACTTTGAAACATGACGGTGGGTGAAAGTTATGTGTTTCTTTAGTTTTACAAAGCTATGCATTTTAGGAAAGTTTTCCAATCTTTCAGTATACTTCTAGGGACATACTGAAGACATGTTTGTTTAATTTTAACTTGTTTAATTCAACCCGATAATTTGCAACATCAGATTTGGAATAGATGGTCCAAACTTTTGATCTTTTAGTCACTGTAGATGGTCTTATTGTCATACATGTAATTTCATAGTAAACACTTGAACTCTATTGTAATTTTAAAAAAAATTGGATAAAATAAATTTGCTTTAATCTTGCACTCCTCAAAAACAAGAGCTGTTGGCAAATATTGATAATTACATTTGCACTAATGATATTCTTTATCTAAATAGATTAAAAGGGAACTTTGAAAGCAATCGAACACAACAAATATGAAAATATTGCAGGCTGGGTTTGATTGAGCCTGTTCATGGGCAGTAACGGAAATGCATATTACTGCCCACACCGCCTAGCCCCGTGTTGAGCGCAACTCAATATTTATACTAATAAACAATACAATTTTGACCATCCCAAACGATCGTGTGCATATGGTGGTATGAAGAAAATTGTAATTGAAGAAAGAAAGAAAAATACAGTAAACAATATATAGCAAACACATTTCCCCCAATGTTACAGGTGCTGATCACACCCATTTGAAGCCTGCAGCAGAGTGTAGCCCAATTGAGTACCCCAAACCCGACGGTGAGATAACCTTTGACCTGCTGTCCTCCGTGGCCCTGACCGGAACCAATCATGACCATGATCAGCCAGCTCACTTAACACTGATGGATGACACAGTTCCGGTGAAAACAAACCTTGCAATATATGATGGACCCGAGGGGAGATTTTGTCCTGCTGGTAGGCTTCCTTATTATGTTTGAAAAATTGTAATGTAAGTTTTAAGTGGTCATGTATTTCTCCTATTTAATCACTGCTTAACCCTTACCTCCATAGACCCACCTTTATTGCATGGCGAACAGTGTAGATCCAGATCAGCCAGCACATCCGTGACGTCTGATCAGGATCTGCACTGTTTGCTTTTATGATTCCTTAGGTTATTTTGGACCAAAATGTGACCAGTCCAGATCCTGATCAGACGGCACGGATGTGCTGGCTGATCTGGATCTACACTGGTCACACATGCATAAAAATGAGGAGGAAAAGGATAAATAGTGAATATCCCTTGTTTCAACAATCATAATTTTTTAAACTAATTTAATTTTGATTTTTTGGTAGTCTAAATTTGTCGTCTTTAATAGAGGGATTGGGATGAAAATTAATGTATCTCCTTTTGAAGACTGGGATGCATCAATGAAGCTTGGACATTTATATGTAAATAAAGATCTGTTGCTGGTATACAGTTCAGTTCTACAGGCTTGTTTTCATTATGGTGTTTAAAATGTCAAATTATTGTTTTTTGGTCTTACATATAGGCTTAAAATAAACTTAGTTCACGTTTTATGTATTTTCTTCTTTCAGGAGTGTATGAATATGTAGAAACGGAGGATGGACTAGGTAGAAGATTACAGATTAATGCACAAAACTGTATACACTGTAAAACCTGTGATATTAAAGACCCTACTCAGAATATAAACTGGGTGTGTCCTCAGGGCGGGGAAGGACCAGCATACAATGGCATGTGAAAGACAGCTCCATGTGATTCTTTCTGGACAAGTGTGTTTGTGATAGGAAATGCAAATACAAAAGAACATTCTATGAATGGCATTTTATTAACCCTTTCCTCCATATATACACATTTTCGTGCATGTGCAACCATTATAGATCCAGATCAGCCGGCACATCCAGCTGTGCCAGCTGATCTGGATCTACACTGTTCCCCCACACAATGAAGGTGTGTCTATGGAGGAATGGGTTAAGGTTTTATGTATGGTATTCAGGAAATTCTGATGCAGCTGATAGTGTATTGCAGAATTTCCTAATTTGCCTGGAAAAAGATTTCTATCATAGATTTAATAATCAAATATTTTTAAAGGAAAGGCTAATTTAATTTGCCAGCTACTAGCCATAAGTTGACAAAAAACGAGTAAATATACAGTTTTATATTTCACGATTGCATGGTTACCGTAAATTGGGATATTTTGGCCTTGGTTAATAATTGGCCTAATTGGCCACCCTAATGAAAAAGCCAAAATTAAAGACACCAAAATATGTCACAGGTGAAAATTAAGCCCAGGTAGTGCAAACACGACAATACCGATTATTTTTTCACACTTCACCGGGTTGAATCACTATTTATCGCTTATAAAACAACTCGATAAATCTCATTATTTTAAATTTCAATAAGTGCATTTAAGTTTGTTCGATTATTGTTTGTTGCAATAAATGTTGTGAAAATGTGAGGTTGGTTTTAGTGTTTTAAATATCATATCGTTATTTTCATTACACTTATATAATTTTTATGGATTTTAAATTTATATTTCTGCATGCGAAGTTTTATTTTTGTATTTAAAATAATAATAATATGAATAATTTTGCTATCGTTTGTTGCCATCTCCTATAAATATCGTTTATAAATATGTCTAAGATAAGTGCCGACCAATTCACGTACATGATATCACAAAATAACGTATTTGTGTTTATTTTTCGCCACACAATGATTAATGGCCAAAATTTAACTGGCCAAAATAAAACACAGGCACTTTGGGGCAAAATGGCCAAAATTTGACAATCCCAAAATATCCCAATTTACGGTAATGTCTACATACACCTACATTATTGCTTAATTTGTAATGGTTATTAAACTAAGGATACCATCTTTCAGACCTCATTTCATACTCTAAGGATTCCAAGTATTAAAAAATTATAAAGGGAAGTTCATGTAATATAATTCTCTTCACTATATTACTGGAATTTCATACCACTCATATTATAAACCTCTTCCAACAGTATTCTTTGATGGTTAAGTTATTGTTTATGTTTGTCTTAGAATTACTGCAATAAATTCTACTAAACAAAAATATGAACATAAATTGATATTATGTCAGTGTGCCATATCAAGCCTCAGCAAAATCTAAGCACACTCCACACATACAAGCAATGTTTGTAAAAGGTATGTGGTAAACATGAGATCATTCTTGATGGAATACATACCATTTAAGAGTCTTTTACCATCATGATATTCATTATTTTTTTGCTATAGTATGTTATATTTAATTTTAAAAAAATATTTTGATGAAATTTAGTTGTACACTTACATTCCTAGCAGAATAGTTGAATAGTTTATGATGCCAGAGACTTGGAAAGAAGGTTATAAAACTGAGCTTTCGCCATTTCAGCCAATCAGATGCTTGAGATTTGAGATTGGTTTCCATGCTCAGTTTTAAAACCTTGGGCATAGGAATATTCAGACAAGTTGACTGCTGTTGCATTTAAATCTGGAACTGCCTAGTTATTAATCTTTGGGTTCATTGTCACAAATAGACCTCACAAGTCACAACATTGTAAGATCTTTATAATAGAAGTATTATTTAAAAAGCAACACAAATATGATCTCACATTTTTATTTCCAAAACTGGTCAGTTTATCATGAAAGACTATTACATTCAAACGCTTTACACCTTGGATAGAACTTGTATCTTGTGATTGACCCAGTGTAGATCCAGATCAGTCTGCACGTCTATGAATATAATGACATTCAATTAAGATTTGGAAGAGACTACACATCAGGGTTTTATTTTCTTGAAAATATATATGTATATGGATTATGCTGAATTCAAAAAGTTGGTTATTATACAGGTATAGCAAGTAGGACGCCTAGGTAAGACTAATTTGAAATTGTATGCAACAGTTTCATGTTAAGTTTATTAGGCTAGTTTATAGTTTATTGACAACAATATTTTAAAACCATTTATGAAGCTCAAGTAAATGGTCTGTTAGCAAATGTTAGAAAAGGAAAGAAACAGTTAAAGAAGGCATCATATATGTCATGTGATGTTTCATTTCTGTCAGTCTTTAGGCTTGTATGACAACAAATTTTGTGTTCAGAACTTGTAAATGTACAGTAGTTTCTTTTGGTGTGGGGAATAAGTAATTGTTTTTGTGTCGCCTACATAGGGATCGCTTTGTTAATCCATTGGTCCGTCTGTCACAAAAACTGAACGTTGGCTATAACTTTGCCGTTTCTTATTATTTCTTCATGAATCTTTCAAATTATATTGCTTATGACAACATGCTCATGATGATGCCAAATTCTTTAGGTCTAGGTCCCATTTGATGGAGTTATGCCCCTTTTTTTCCTTGGATATTTTATTCTGACAGAGTACCAGAGGGCGACACAAGTGTTTAACTGAACACCCATCTAGTATTTTATTTCTTGCAGTTTTGTGACTTTGTAGGACAATGCAAGCTGCTAGTGATACATTTGTTGTAATTCCTTACCATGGCTTTGTGATTCTGCATTTTTAATTTTGTAAACCCTCCATGAGATATGGCTGATATCCCATGGGAAAACAGTTTAGATCCAGATCAGCCAGCACATTTTTATGCATGTGCGACCAGTGTAGATCCAGATCAGCCAGCACATCCCTGCTGTCTGATCAGGATCTGCACTGGTCGCATTTTGGTCAGAAATAACCTAACAAATAAAAAAGCAAACAGTTTAGATCCTGATCAGAATGCACGGATGTTCTGGCTGATCTGGATCTAAACTGTTCACTCACAATAAAGGTGTATCTATGGAGGATCCAAAAGCATGTTCCTGGATTAACAGTAAAATTTAACAAAATTAATATTTTACATTGAGTTTTAGAGAATTTACTCTTAACTTACTCTTTATTCTTGATTCACAGTGTAAGGAACTGAATATTGTACTGGAAACAGTTAATTGTAAATCTTGGTAACTTTACCATACATGGCAGATAAATCATGGAAAGTCAAGAATACTATTACAAGAATATTCAAGAATTGTTTTAAGGCCACAGAAATAAATATTTAGGTTAAAATATGAGAAATATTAATTTCATACACAATTTTTTCTGTTCAGATATCCATTCAATGTGTTATGAAATGAATGGATAAAAGATTAGTATTTTTCATGTTTTAGCCCTTTACTCCATATTACAGGTTTACGAACACATGTGAACAGTGTCCAGATCAGCTGGCAAATCCATACCCTCCTTTCATGATCTACACTGTTTGATTTTTGGTAAGAAAAAACTTCATACTTAAAAGCAAACAATGTATCCTGATCTGATGGAACAGATGTGATAGCTGATCTGGATCTACTCCATTTGCAAAGATAATAGCCATATCCCACTGAGCACATGTAAAGGGTTAATAAAGGATATTTGAAATTTTTAAACATGTCATACTTTTTTATTGTTTGAATTAAAAATATATAAAAAAAACAGTTTATTTATCTTTTATGTCCTTGCCATGTTTGTTCTTGTCCACATGTCGCAGCATTCTACATTGCCAGTAGCATGTTGGGGGGGGCGAGAGCAGAAAGGTTCTGTGTCCAAGGTTATAAAACTGAGCATGGAAACCAGTCTCAAATCTCGAGCATCTGATTGGCTGAAATGGCAACCAGTCGCCATTTCAGCCAATCAGATGCTTGAGATTTGAGACTGGTTTCCAATCTCAGTTTTATAACGGTTCTTTGCATATCACTTAAAACCTGTTTGCTTTCACGCCACAATTTGCTTTGTGGTCTTTACAAAAGCTCTGACAGGGCAAAACTATATGTACTCCATTTCTTATCTAATTTTGGTCATGCAGATAGTTGGAAATCAGCCCTGAAGACATTTCTTATTTGAAGTAACAAGGAATCGCAACTAAACGAAGCTTTCTTGCTATTAGTTTCATCTATGAAAATGACATCAAAAAGCTGGTGGCATAGTATAGTTTTACTTCAGTTGCCAAGAATGAATGCTGCTATAATGATAATGATGCTAATTTCATTGACAGCAAGGCAGAAAATTACCACACAAATGTTATTCTTATCAAACCTTCCCTGAAGCCACATTGTCATATGATATCTTACAAATTAATAACAAGATAACACGAGCCCTTACCATGGGAATTGTTAGGTAACGTCAATACACATGAATAGGAATTGATAGATTTTTTTCTAAATGACTTAATGCATGAAGGACAGAATGATAAAAAAAAACATGTGCGGCAGATAGGGAAATATTTGATCTCTCTGGATTCAGAAGTTTGTTTTCAATTCTTTTGATCAGATTCCAAGTTATCCTGACACATAGCTTTGGTGAGGTTATTCTATTGAAAAAAAAATTTGGCTTAAAAATGTTGTATTTCTGTTGCATTTAACTTTGATTGCTAAGAAGAGTGTTTGTCATGATCGTGACAAGTGTAGACCAAGATCATCCCTAGCATCTGTACAGTCTGACCAGGGTCTACACTGTTTGTTACTCTATAAATTCTGTCAATAGATTTCTGTAAAACACCCATATAAACAATAAATCAAGTTAACAGAACGACAAGTCCTTCAAGTCAATTCATTTGGTAAAGGTTTCACTCTAGTCTATTAAGGTGCAACACCTGTAAATATACTAACCTATATAAACTATAGTAATCATAGCATGTTTCAAAAGGCTTGCAATCGTAGCTTGTACCATTTGATTAAGGGCTATGCTTTTAAATCTAAGTGTTTCTACTGTCCTTTTTCAGCAAGAAAAGTAGGGGTCAGGATCTAATCCATTTGCTCATGAGATACAAGCCATATCCATGGAGTAGTGTTCATTTAAACCCTTTCCTCCATAGACACACCTAGATTGCAAGGGCGAACAGTTTAGATCCAGATTAGCCGGCACATCTGAGCGGAACTCGTGATGATATGCAAAAGGCTTGGTAACAATCATCTTTGAAGTTTAAATGAAATCCTCCAAGCAGTTTTGGAGATGAAGCGTGGACAAGATTTTAATATAGTAAAAAAATGGCTAGGGACCCATAATTCTGCCAAAAGTAACCCGGGCAGAAACTAATGACAACATGCAGCACTAGGCTTGGTGGCAAACACTCCTGTTAACATCCAATCAAATCCCTCAGGCTGTTTTGGAGATGAAGCGAAGACAAGATTTCACTGGACTGACATGAGGACAGAAGGACAGTGCGATTACTATATGCCTCCCTTCAAGGGCATAAAAATACAGGTGATATGAGTCTACAAAAGTTACAAATGTAAGGCAACGGTGTGAGGCAGTTGCAGGCTCCAATATACTTCATAGGGGTTTATAAAATCAGAAACACAAAAAGCTTCTTTTTCCTTTATTTTTAAAGCCTTTGACAATTCTTTCACATTCTGTAATTTCAACAACACAACTGATGCTTTACCATTCATATTTCTACCAATGGCAATTGACAACTGGTTTTCATGGAAAGGTCTATTTTCCAATAATGCCACAGTTGAAATCCCTGTTGCAAGCAGTATACCCCTACACACAATGAATGGACTGGATCAGAGAAATGCATTTCCTTAACATAAATTAGCTGGTTATTATTCCCCTAACACATGTTGGGCTGAAGGTTATAAAACTGAGATTGGAAACCAGTCTCAAATCTCCAGCATCTGATTGGCTGAAATGGCAACTGGTCGTCATTTCAGCCAATCAGATGCTTGAGATTTGATACTGGTTTCCATGCTCATTTAAAACCTTGGGCAAAGGTTTCAATTAAACCGGTTAGAAAAAACAGATGCTCAACCTAATTGTTTATAATGGTTCTTATGTGAATTTGCTACACTTAACATGGCAATGATAAAAATGTTTGCATCACATATGTTGTAAGCAAGTGCATTTTACAAAAATAAAATTTAAAAAATATGAACATGTATGGAGAGTTCTGGATTTTGATGCTCTTTCTTGTACAATTAGATGCATTTATTTTCTTTAAAATTTATTGTGAATGTGCTCATCATATTCTATTTAATATATTATAACAATCTAGAATTTATATACTAGTAAAGTTGTCAACTGGATGTATTTATGAAAACATTGCCATAAAGGATTTACTCTATCTCAAGATGTTACTATGCAGATGTCACATGCTCATAATGCAACGCATCAAATGAAATGCTCAATTGATTTTTTATGTTCTATTTACTTTATTACATTCCAGAATTTATATAGTCACTGTGGCAAATTTGTCGAAAGAATGTATCCTTAAAGGATATTCACTTCCTCAAGATGTTACTGTACGGGTCTCACATGCTCATAATGCAATGCATCAAATGAAATGATCGATTGATTTTTTTGTGCACTGTTTCTTTAGAACTTCTTTAGCTAGTCAGCAGGTTTTTATAATGACCAAGTTTCACAAGTATTTATAACCCTTTACTTCACTGATAGCACTTAAATCACAGGTGCGACATCTGTGCTGTCTGATCTGCATATATGATGTTTCTCGGTCAGAAATAATAATGATTAACTGAGAACTGGATCCTGATTACCGGTAAATGGCACAGAATCTGTCTGATCTGGATCAACACTGTTCTCTAATGCCATAAAAGTCCTACATATGGAGTAAAGAATTTTTAAATGCGGTTTGTACAAATGGCTGCTTATAGTTTTTATCCATTAAAAAAAAAATCAGAAGTCCAAAATACTAACTTGTATCAACGTTTGTAGCATATCCACAATACCACACAGTATAAAAATATTTGTTTTCTGGTAAAGCAAGAGCATTCACTTGGAACAACAGCTCTTTAGATGCTTTATACTTCTGCAATGGAGTTTGGCTCTAACTGAATGAAATATCATTATACATAATCAATGACAAAGGTAGCAAAGAATACTTAAAAGTTACAACAACACCATGAAACATTTCTAAATAAATACATTTACAGTGCAAATTTACAATTTACAACATAAACATTCAACACAAACCACATTGAAAATAAATAACTAGATAAAATTTGATTAGTCTTTTTCAATTACAAGAAACAATCTCCATCCAAATAATATAAAATGTAAGCTCGGCAAATTCACAAGGAATCATTTTACTCTTTAATCAAACTCAAGACCCTTGTTAACCACTGTCAGAGCTATTTATCCACCCATGCCAGTGATATTATGTGAAACATAGTTCCTGTGAAAGTATGAACCCTTTACTACATATTGTTTAAATATGTATACACATTTATTACACATGTGTGACCAGTGTAGATCCAGATCAGCTGGCACTTCTGTGTTATCTGATCTGGATCTTGCTGGTCCCATCTTGGTCAGAAATAACCTAATGAATCTAAAAGTGAACAATGAAGATTCTGGGTAGCTGGCACGAATGTGACAGCTGATCTGCGTCTACTCTGTTCACCCTTGCAATAATGATGTATCTATAAAGGGTTAAAAAAGATGTTTATTCTTTCGACCTTGTTGAGAGATCTTAAAAAATATTATAATTATATCACAGACCATTTTATTGGGTTCCACTACAATTTCCAGAGAAGCAATATTAAAGAAAAATTTAGACTTTATCTAAGAAATTATTCAATTGTGCTAGGTCTTAATTAGGTGGAATAGCACTATAAAACTTAACGTTAGTGCAATTATTATTGATCTTTTTATACTCCAAAACTGTTAACTTCAATTGAAATTTCATGTTTTGCTCTATGCAGATAATTATAAAATTCAATCGCCACAAAATTGCAAAGTTACACCACAGTATATACTTAATAATTAAAAATTGAAGAAACATCATTCTAGGTTGAGATATGATGCTAAAACAATTCATATCACTATATTCTTACTGAAGTCAAGTGTCTACCGCAGACTTTACATGACCAAAATATTTGGCTCTTTTATTAAAAAATCATCAAGATAGTGCATTGAAATTTAATTTGACTAACAATTCTTTACTTTCATTTTATTTTTTTTACTTACTACACTAAATGTTTTTGGAAATGACTCTGACAGCTTTCCATCTTAAATGTGTTTTCTTCAAAGCAATGATCACTGCTGAAAAACTATAAAAATAGGACTATAACACTGAGCAATGATCACTGCTCAAAACTCTCAAAGTCAAACCTGGCCCCTGTTTCAATCAGAAAAATATATACATACATTCACATCAACAAATGCACTAAAACAGCTTTTAAAAAAATGGCAACTTTTACAAATAAAACATGGTTTTATCACTCCCCTGGTTACAGATATATTTACATAAAGCCTTTGATGAAAAAAAAATTGTTTTCAGCACCAAAACCCCGAGACCAGATTCTCTAGTTTGCAATTGATCAGTTTAACTCTATAACTTCATAAATACAGGTTTTATCACATGTGTGAACAGTGTAGATCTAGATCAGCTAGCCCATCAGTGCCATTTCATCAGGATCTACACTGTTCCCTTCTTGGTCAGAAATAATCTTATGCATAAAAAGTGACCAGGAAAATCCTGATTAGACATCACAAATGTGCTTTCTGATCTGGATTTACGCTGTTCAACCATGGATAACAGCCATATTCTATGGAATAAAGGGTTAAAGACCACAATCACTTTCAACAGATCAGTGCACAGTATCCTACAACTGGAACAAGAATCTGTCTCCAACATTAACCCTTCCCTCCATATATACACATTTTGACACATGTGCAACCAATGTAGATCCAGATCAGCCAGCACATCTGTGCCATCTGATCAGGATCTGCCCTGGTTGCTTTTCGGTCAGATATAACCTAAGGAATTAATAAGCGAACAGTGCAGATCCTGATCAGACGGCACGGATGTGCCGGCTGATCTGGATCTACACTGTTCGCCCATGCAATAAAGGTGTGTCTATGGAGGGAAAGGTTAATCATCTGATTGGTTGGTAATGCGCCCAGTGTCTGAACTTGGCCAATCACAAGCTAGAACTGTGGTGCTAAAATTCAGCTTTTTGACAATGGAACCCCATGGCTTCAACGCTAGGATAAAACAGCTCTCTCAAATTTCCTTTATTGTATCTTCACATCCTATGTGTGACCAGTATCCAATCAACCTGCACATCCGTACAATCAGGATCTACACTGTTAAGTTCTTATAAAGAAACAATCTAATAATCTGGGAGCTAACAGTGTTGATCCAGATCAGACTGCACAGATCTGGACATCTTACACATGGGATATAAAGTTTATCTATAGAGTAATGAGTTAAAAAATTAAATGTCTTTTTGAACACATTTTATGGAATGAATAAAGTAAGCAGATTAAAAATAGAATTAACAACTAAATGATAAGTGATCTTGTACATATGAAGCTCTAAGAAATTAATGACTTTAATCTATCTGACACCATTTTACCAAGCACATATTTTGCGTAACTGAAAAAATTTACAATTGGTCATGTTCAACTAACTCAAACATGTAAATTGTTAATATTATGCCAAATAACTTATATTCCATGGATACGCTTTTTTCATACATGCATCCAGCGATCTGGATCACACTACTAGCTTCATGATCAAATTAATCTTAAAACTCTAAAACCAAACACAGCAGATCTACACTGTTCATCCATGGAATAAAGTGATAAACTTTCTGTTGTATTAAAGCCATTGAGTAATTTTGATAGTATCATTAAAAATACATTGAAAACAAAGACATTTACTTGTCCACCAACATTCAAATGCTTATATATGTAAAACAATGAAGATATTGTGCAAGTAAGCAGCATTTTTCATTGCTCAACAATATAAAGAAAGTGTAACAACTGCACAAAAGTAAACAAAGGTAAAAATTTGACCGGAAATCAAGTTATGATTAGACAAACTCCACATATATAATAAATACTAATCACAGAACAAGAGTTGGTAGGTTCATTATGTGAACTGTTAAATAACCGAAGAACCTTTATAATAACACAACTGAACCTTTCATCCTTTCCTCCATGGTACATGGGATTATCATGTGTGAACAGTGTAGATCCATAGCAGACAGCACGTCCGTAACATCTGATCTAGATCTACACTGTTAGCTTAAGATTTATTTTGTCATTTTTTACCAAGAACATACAGTAAAGATCCAGATCTGATTGCACAGCTGATCTCCATTGATGACACATATGAATAAACCCATATATATATATAAGGAGTCAAGGATACACAGTTACAAGACAGCAGAATTTTCATATCATGAAAGCCCACATTTTCTTACATATCATTTATATCACTTCTTTTCATTATTTCATGTATAACCCTTTCCTCCATATATAAGCCATTATGGCGTGCACAAACAATGTAGATCCAGATCAGCCGGTTACATCCAGGATTAGTCCAAATACTTTGGACTTCATGCTAGCCATTTTATATTTTGCCCTTTACTATCAAGCATGTTAAAAGTTCCTGTTTCAATTCATGTAGCATTTGTAAACTAGACAATAACAACCAATAAATGCCTCAAAACAATGGTTGTCCTTTAAGTTAATCACGCTGTACCAATAATACATGCAAACAAAGAATAACCTCATCATTAACTGATTTTATGTGTGTGCATCCCCTTACTGTTTACCAAAGTATGCCATTGTTGTAATGTACAAAAATTGAGACGAAATGTTATTGTTACTAGTATGCTGCAAGCTTAGTTCATGGTTTGTATGTTCTTGTTGTGAAATAATATAAATCATAAAACAAATATATTATTTGAAAAAAATATGTCAAAAACAAATTCAGGCAAAATAAAGATATTCATCCCAAAACATGCCCTAAAATATTTTAGTTCATAAACATTTTTTCTAATATTGCTCTATCAACTTCACTCGGAACATCTCTGAGACTTTGGATTACAATTGAAAGCTGTGTCCTGGAAAACTTATGTTGACACTAAATTAAATTAAAATTCTCTTATGACAAGTAAGTGTGGTGTATGTTTTTGGTTCTGTTTCAAACATTAGGGAGTATTGCATTGATCAGTTGTTTTCTATGATATATATCAAGTTTACTTAGCACAGATGACCATTATATCAGCGACAAAATTCTTTGTCGCTGTCTGCTATAGCGAACTGACGTAAAACGATAAGACCTGACATAACAAGAAAATGAAAAAAAAAGATAAATAAGTTATGTCAGGTCTTATTTATAGGACTTATCCAGGATTTGCACTGCTTTTCTATTTATAAGGTTATTTCCAACCAAAAAGCAAACAGTGCAGATCCTGATCAGAGAGCACAGATGTGCTAGCTGATCTGGATCTACAGTGGTCACACAGGTGATAAAATGGGTATATATGGAGAATAGGGATAATTGATTTACTATCAGTGTGTGATTAATCTTTCTTGTTGTAAAAGATGGCTTTCCCAGTACGGGAAAACAGCCAGAAATACCTTTATAGTTAGCAAGACTATAACATCTGCAAACCACCTTAATATTCTGTTTATTCATTATTCAGAGTCATAGAGGTTTCTCTGTATTCTAACTAATAAATACTGTAAAACATGCAAGTATATACAATATACACACAAACTTATCACCTTGTAATAACTATCAAACACATAGGGTACAGTAATACATGAACAATAAAAACTTTTCTGATGCATTATGGCAAGCAAATACATATAAACCTTATACATGTGGAAGTTCACCAAAAGATTCAGGCAAAAGCTCTTAACCCTCACTCTATAAGGGTTTTATTGTTTGTGCAAACAGTGAAGATTCAGATCAGCAGGGCACAGATTATGCCATTTGGTCAGTTCTACACTGTTTGCTTCTTGGTCAGAAATTATCTAATAAGTAGATGGGTGTTCATTTGAACACTTGTGTCGCCCTCTGGTGCTGTCGAAATAAAAATGCAAGTACAAAATGGGGCATAACTTCTTCAAATGTGACCTTGACCTTAAGAATTTGGCATCATCTCCAGTGTGTTGTCATAAGCAATATAATTTGAAAGTTTGATAAAGAAATATTTAGAAATAGAAAAGTTATAGCCAATGTTAAGTTTTCATGACAGACAGGCAACACAAAAAAGGGCAACAGTGCAGACCCTGATCTGATTGCACATATGTGCCTGCTGATCTGGATCTACACTTTTCAACCATGGATATAACAGCCATATCACATGGAGAAAAGGGTTAAACTAGTCTTTATGAATTCAAATAACCTTCTCATTAAGATTCACAATAAAGTAAAATAGTATAGTATTTTACTCATTTAATAAATGTACATGTAGAACACCCAATATTTTCCAAATACAGTCTTATAAAAAAACTTAGGAAAGCACCAAACAGTATAGAGTGAATCTTAACAAATGATAAACAGTTTAGACTGCTCAAGTTTTCACTTAGTTGTCCATTAGATTCCTGGTGAATCAAAATACCTTATTCTTGCCAATTCGAACAGCTCATAGAATTGTCATGTTGCAACTATCTGGTACATATGGGGTGCGTCACGGAAAAAGGTACCTTCGGACAGTTGACGTAAATTCTTGAAATCATGAAGTTGAATAGACGACAATACTTATTATGCATTTCGGGGTAAAAATAACATTTTGTTGTCAAAATTTGTAACAAAATCTCAAATAAGTTATGAGAAAATAATTTATAGCTGTACGTTCTTTCCAAATAATTATAGCAACACCTAAAGTTTTAAAGAGATATTACGGAAGACACCTATTCTGTGGTTTGCCCCATATAATGCATGAACAAACAAATAATAGAATACAGACTGGGCTGAAGATTGGAAACCAGTCTGAAATCTCAAGGATCTGATTGGCTGAAATGGAAACTGATCGCCATTTCAGCTAATCAGATGCTTGAGATTTTAGACTGGTTTCCAAACTCAGTTTTATAACCTTGGGCACTGGTCTTCTGGTTCAGTCTTGAAGATTTTGGATAATTTATTATTAAATGCTGGACATATAAAATCAGGTCCCAAGATTACAATGCTGAGAATGGAGACCAGACTCAAATCTCAAGGATCTGATGGGCTAAATTGGAGTGTCCATTTCAGTTAATCAGATGCTTAAGATTTGAGACTGGTCTCAAAACTCAGTTTTATAATCTTTAGCACAGAAATCCTTGCTCAGAGAAATTGAAAGCTATATGCAAAAAACTGAATTAATAAAAAGCACACAGTCATCTGCTTTATATGTGCTTTTTTGCAAGTCATTTGGTTTACTGGTAAAAATTATTGCAAATAAAAAAATACTTTTGGTATACAATAATAACATCTGTCATATAATACATGTGTACGTAAAGAAAGCAAGACTTTGCGCTCATTATGCACTCTTTTAAATTAAACACTGAGAAACAAGCAACAATATGCAGAATTTATTACATCATAAATTGGAACATAAATTACAAAATGTATCAGCTTTTATAAAAAGTTCAGTGATGCAAATTTATAAGGGAAAGACCCTTGATTTCATGGATACAGCAAATATTTGATGTGCAAACAGTGAAGATCCACTTCAGCCAGAACATTTGAGCAGTCTGATCAGGATCTACCAAGTTTGATTCCTAGACAGAATAACTAAACAAATTTGAAAGAGTAGTGTAGATTACATTGTGATCAATCTACACAGGTTGCACAAGGGAAAAAAAGATGTATCCATAGAGAGAAAAGATTATTATATTTAGAAATAAAAAAGAAAAGAAGCTTTGCAATTAACTGAAAGTAAACATGCACACTACTGGTTGTTTCCCAGTGTTAAATTTCAAGTTATGCAAATTAAAATGTATCACAATTCCATATAAGCAAGTTTTGTTGCCGGTCCAAGTCCCGTTTTCTTCCATTACAATTTACGGTTTAGTCTGACTTCTTCTCTGAATCTGTTTTATCTTTCGACTCTTCGCTCTGTTCATCCTCCGTATCCGTATAATCACGTGGCTGTTCTCCCGGTTTTAACAACCGGCCAACATAGTCATACTTTTCTAAAATATAAAGAAAATTGAAGCCTTGATTATTCTGAACTTTAACCCCTTACTCCATATATACACCTTTATCACATGTACAAACAGTGTAGATCCAGATCAGCTGGCATATCCATGCCATCTGATCAACATCTGTAGTGTTCACTTTTTGGTCAGAAATAATCTAATTATAAATAAATCAAACAGCAAAGTGAGATCCTGATCAGATGGCATGGATGTGCCGGCTGATCTGGATTTACACAGTTTGCCCACACCATTAACTTGATTAAGGCATATAATATGGAGGAAACAGTTAATCAAGACGGTACCATGTTATTCCTGTTATTTCACCAGTCAACAGACGTACTTTAATCAGCCTTTTGGCTGCTTATTATAGCAAAGACCAACTCCTGTTCCCCAAGATCATAAAACTGACATTGAAGACTTGTTCAAATTAAAAAAAAACAACACCAAGACAACTCATTTTGACACATAATATGTGATCGACCGTTATATATGAATATACAATATCAAGCAATTTGTTTTTGTATTTAGTTTGTGTTTGGAGAATAAAATGATTTATTTTTGTGCCAAAACTTGTCGAACATTATTTAATTAAGTGGTAGTTGAAATTCAGAAAGCATTTTCTTTGATGACTTACACATTCCAACTCTAAACAGGTGGCTTAATAGGGACGTTTTCACACCTTTGTCGGTCATAGGAAAGACTGTTTTGATAAGAATTTACTTCAATACTTAGGACTGACACTTGCCTCAGGCAATTATCTGCACCTTCATAAACAATTTAGCGTCTTATTGACAATAAACAGATCGTAAAACAAGAGTAAAATACTTTGAATACAGGTATATAATTAATTTAAATGAATATTAATACAGAGGAGCGTAAGTTTAATAAAAAGGAAGGTTCATCGATACTTTATATAACCTATTTTTTTCTTATTCTTGGTTGATATCTCAGTCAACTTTTAAAGAAGTTTTGTCGCAAATACACGTCATACTAATGTAAACTACGCAAAGCATAGTAAATATTGAAGAAAAACACGTCCCGACTTTCATAATTACCGAGCGCTGATCTTATGTCCAAAAATGTAGGAACAAAAATACTGTTTCTGAAAGTGTCCCAAAACTTAGGGACACCGAATAATACTAATCCTAAAAGTGTCCCAAAATTTAGGGATGCAAAAAATAATTATTTTTGTGAAAAATAAGGGTGTCCCAATATTTAGGGTGTCCCAATACTTAGGGTGATTACGGTATGTGAGCATGAAACTATCATATATTACTGGGTTAATCACCTATGAATACTAATTAACTGCATGAATGAATTATGCATGTATAAAAAGTGGAAAAAGATACTGATGTGCATTTTCCCTAGCAAATGTAAACATCGAATTATCCATGAATATATCATAGACATTTACTAACAACTACTTTCAAGAAGGAAAGAGGACAACGTGACTGTCATTTAAAAACAATAATATAATCTTAAGTCATATTGTTCCATTCCATCAATCGGATAAAAACTTTAAAAGATTTTATTTAAAACATTTATAAGAAGTGAGTAAATGTAAAACAAGAGACCGTCAAAGATGGGTGATGTTCCCTGAATGGGTACTTTGTCACAAAAATGGTAAGTTGTAATTGTATAACTATAGGGGTGAATTTTGAAAATGGTGAAGTGCTATAAAATCAGACATAATCAAACCTGTGTGTGACATGTCGTCTCATTATGGGGATCATTTCTGTGAGATAATTAAAAAATCCAACTTTAAATAATAAATTTATGGGCTGGACATGATGTTCAATGATACATGTAGTCATGCTGTGACCATGACCTTCAAGTTAGCGATCCAACTGTTGTGTCGTCTCAATATGGTGATCATTTCTGTGAAATAATATTAAAATCCAACTTCACTGCCACTGACCGTTCCAAGGCGGTAACCCCTCGGGTTCTCATTTTTGTTAATTGTTAGTGGTGTCTCTTTTGAAACTGATCATTGTATTAACCATGCTCTCTCCCTCTCTTCTTCTTGACTGTGTGGAGAGGCTGTTTTTTCTGAATGTGGCGATTCCTGATATGCATATTTCACCTTTTTTTCAAATAACAAAGTTATGGGCCAGACACAATTTTGCTACCAGGTCATGCTGTGACCTTGACCTTCAAGGTAGTGGACCAAACGTTGCACGCGATATGTCATCTCATTATGGTGATCATTTATGTGAAATAATTTTAAAATAACAAAGTTGTTCAGGTCAGTGAGCTACCGAACTTTCCCAGCCCTGGGTGCAACCTTTTAGAGTGAGAGTGTCAACATGCTCACTGTCAACATGCTGTTAATCAGCAAGACCCTGTTTAAGTTTTAACACAGTTAAGAACTACAGATCTAAAATAGTGCCTGAAGACTCCACTGTACCTGTAAATTGCATTTCCCACTCTCTGACACTTTCCATCTGCATGCTGCTGAGATCACTCAAATCATCGTACTCATTCCGAAATACATCATCTGACATTGAGAATGTTGCTAAAGCCCTTGAAGCGTCACGACCAGCAAACAGCCCATAAGGTCCACCTGAAGAAGAAATCATAGTTATTCTTGACAACCTGTACTTATGTCCTCCATATTACCATATTAACCATGTACTATTTGCCATCTGATCAGGATCTAAACAGTAAACAGTTCACTTTTTTATTAATTAAGTTATTTCTAATCAAGTAGCGATGAGCTGAATGACCTGGATCTACACAGTTTGTCTATGCCAGACTTCCAGAAAGTCACCAGACTGTCGGACCTGTCCAGCAAAATTTGGACCGGTCCGACAAGATTTCTATGTTATCCGACCAATTGTCCGACAAAAATTTGAACTGCTAATTCCTATTTAAAAATTGGCAATCGGTAAATTGAGACCATAATATTTTGTTTGTTTTTGTTACAACACAACCAGTTTGTAAACTGATTTGTGATTGGTTGCCTGGTTTCAATTGTATCCAATCGTGAAATTGGTAACTTAATGTAATGGCAGTGTGATAGAAAATGGTGATTTGGCTGTTTTGTGAGTTTGCAGAGGATATTCTTTGTTCAATCGGATGATATTTCATGAATCACAGAGTTAATATCAGCATCTAGTTTTGATTTTACCAAAATTTAAAATGGCTCTGTTGCTGTTTTGACTTTCATCTTACAGAAGCAATGACATGGTCATTAGATTCATCGATATCCTCGAAAAAGCAAATTCCTTTCAAGATTAGCTATTTTCCAGTGATCAGCATCTGAAGTACATGTAAGTTATATTTTATCAACCTGAAGAAGAAACAATAAACCTAGGGCGATATTTATACACAACCATAATCCTGTTTTTTTTATAAAATCAGGGCTCTCACTTGACTTGCAAATCAGGGAGAAGTTTTATCATAATTTTACTCAAATATGGAGAAGTTTCTGGGTTTTTTTTGCCTATTTTGGGAAAAGGAGTGTCAGCATTTTGGGAATTTTTTATCGACAAAAATGCCCATTTTAGGAATTTTCAAATCAATAAAATGGTCCATTTTGGTAAATTTTGCTATGCACTTATAATAGCTTAAATTAGTTTATTTTTACAATACCAATATACTTTTACCAGCTTTTGGGTCTTTATTCAAACAAACAATGCAAACCCTTCACCCACTGTTTTGGTTCCAAGCTGTTCTTATGGAAATTAGTGAGGATATCTGAATGCAAATCTTTACACATTCTTCATCATGACAATTTATATATACCACTGCCTGTAAACATTTCACCCATTTCGCTTATTTTATGTGTAACATAATTTGGTCAGACAGATTTTCACAATCACATCTTGTCTGACCAAATGTGTAAAATTTTCTGTCAGCTTTCATGAAGTCGTCCATGCAATTAAATTAAAAGTCCTGTATTTGGAATAAAGGGTTAAACAGTCCAATCTGTATATGCATGCAATATTAATTTGTAAATAGAACAACTCTGGTATGTCCATTTCATTTAAATATTTTTTATCCCTTGTTCAATGTTATTTAAATAAGTTAGTAAACTTTATTCAGTAAATGTGCACCTTATTTCTTATAAACATAGGATCAAAGTTGAACATAGGATCAACTTTTGAGCAAGATTGTGTATTGCAGCTCTTGGCCTGTTTCCAATATAAACATCCTGTTAATATGTGTTACTGTATGCATTCTTAGAGGCTATATAAGTACATGCTTTGGTACAGACAAAGAACACTCCAAAAAAATTAGCAATATCAAATAACAAGTCCTCTAGCAAGATCAGCAAGACTAAGTATAATTATTAATAAGATTAAGCTGAGACCCACATCATTAAATAATAATATCAATATTGTAAAATTCAATAGAAAAGAAGTAGTTAAAAAATGTACTTTTCTCTTCATTTCATTTATGCATTTATATAATTAAAACATCAAATCATAGCAGCTTCATAATCCATCAAAAATGTAATTGAAAGTAATCAACTGTTATTGCTTTAACTACTATGTTAGCGTTATCGCTCGCCAAAATCGCCAATTTGCGATAAAAAATACCAGCTGGCGATGATTTTCTTACAAATCAATGAATCTGGCGATAAAAAATTCTGGCGATAAAAAATTCGGGCGTAAAATTTTCGCACAGCAGACGAATATTGATCAATTTCCCGCTATGTGTCACCGACACTGTTTTAAAAATCATTACTTAACCCTTGCTGTGGATAAACAATCTGGTACACTTTCTACCACATTCATGTCATAATCTTGTTAATTAGGACCCCTGATAAGCAGTTTTATTATTCATTCTTTGCTCGAGGCGGACATGTTTGTTTACGTAATGGGATTTGTCTAAAACAATTAAAAATGTCACAGTCGTCGACCAATCGAGTCAAGCTATAAATATGACGTCTTAAATGCTTATTTATCTTTTTTTTATTTTATGGCAATTACGAGTAACGCTTGCCAATGAATGAAAAATATAAATGTCAAAATATTAAATGTTAAAGAAGCATGGGTTCCTCTAAATATTTGGAGTAAAGCTGACGATGCAAGGGTGGAGTAACAAGATCGATAAATATGATGATTGACGTCGGCAAATAATTTAACTACCCCAAAAAACTTCAAATGGGAACAGTCGGAGACAAATCAATACATTATTATAATCAATCAGTGGATTTTTAAATACAACTTTAGCTTTTCAAGACGGTATTATGTAGCGTGAATATATTAATGCTACTTAGTTTGGATATATATTAAAGGTCTTTTTGTTTTGTGTCCAGGATAGATGCGCATGCTTAATATAGCGCATGCGCAATGTGAAGTAACGCCAATGTGGGTCGCCATAAGAACTAAACAATTTGATTACAGGAATCTAAAACTTTTCATCGTAAACTTCATGATTTAAAAGAAGTTGCATACAGATTTGTGTTTAACAATTTTATCATTACGAAGAATGAAACATAAATGAATTAGCATGTCCCGTACTGCGGAAAAAAGTAGGTCATCAGACATTGCAGCGTGTTGTAGAAAACGAGTGAACACTGTTAGCGACTGCTGACCTTGTGATAATCAAAAGTTAGTTATTCGATCGGCATTTATTCCTACTGAGAAAAAGCACAGTTGCCCATGTATCTTTCCGTTCCATTGATTCGTTGTTTTAAATTGTTATCTTAGGATACTGAGAAATCGATACCGGATGTTTACACAATTTGAAAGGGGCTAACACTGAATACCGAAATACACGTTTTACCGAAAGAAACCGAAATACACTTTTAATTACCGAAATACACATAATAATTGGTAATTAAAACAACAAATTCAAATAAATCTTGGGCATTTATTTCATATACTAATATTATAACATATTATCTTACTTAAACAACAAATAATGCTTTAATTACCATTTATTAAGTGTATTTCGGTAATCAAAGTCTATTTCGGTATCTTTCGGTAAAATAGTGTATTTCGGTAGTATTAGTTTGTAATGTGTTCAAGGATTCTGCATGTAAAATAATTCTTGATTTATTCACGAATGTTTTATCATGAATTTTGCCCGAGAAGTATTTATCGTATTAAATTTAATATATTTTGCAATAGATAGTGTTTTCTGACAAGATGCCTTTAAATGTTTTCCGGACAAGTCGCTTTAAAAATCTGTGGTAACTTTATAGTTACTTTTGAATTATATAGGTCCCAAAACATCTTTCATAATACATGTATGTGTAGTTTTATAAAAAGTTTCAAGCTGTTTTTGTATGAGTTTTAATGTGGCCTGATCTCTGAATCTCTTAAAATGATGCAACGTTAAAGAATGCAGGATGTACTCATCTTGTAGTGTTTTTATCATGCATTTTTCACCTCACCAGTGTTTAGATTTCTGTCACGTTATGTAAATATTACAAACTCAATCAGATTTAAGCTGCATTTCAGTTGTTCTTTTTAACAGCATTGAAATAAGCTAAGTTATGGAATGAAAGGAATTGATAAGCAGCAGATAACTTCCAGGCTTTCAATAGACCAGTCTTAATATTATCTCATGAATATTAAGTGATTTTCCAGAACGAGGCTGAGTGAGCAAGCTGATTGTTTAGATTCCCAAGCTATGGCATTTTATAGATCTCAAAGTTTATCATTAATACCAGATATTTCATTTTCTTTTGTTAAAAGTTACATAAGTAGCACCACAAGATCATCTGCTAGAAATCTCTAGACAGAGGTTTCAAATTTAAAATAACATTAAAAGCTTATCAGGAAATGCTTTTTCCTAGTCATTCTTATTATAAGCTCATATGTTCGGTACAATATAAGTTCACAACCTTTTGCATCTGTAACCTGCTTTCGACTCTTAAGGCTATACAAAAATTTTCACTTGTTTCTTTCAATTTTCCAACACTACTTCATACAAGGGCCACTTACTAAGTCAGTACAATAAACAAATAATTTGATAATCTTGATCCCTTAGATTTTATCTCATGGATTGAACCTTTCTCATCAGGGGTCAAATAAATAACTTGACCTGGAAGAAAGTTCCTTCAAGAAACAGTCTGTACCATAGTTATTCTAATTTTAATTCAAGTATTTGATGGTAATCCAGTTGTGCAAGGAGTGCTATTTCTCGCAGAAAAGATATGAAACACCAAACAACCGGTCGGTAATTAACTGTTAGTACCCACTCAGTCTACATTAACATCAACTCCACAAGAAGCGAAATCTACACTTTTCAAACCTATACGTGGAGATGGTGTCGACTGAAAGGCCTTTATTCCAGAGTGACGAGTGACAAATGAAGCAATGCGGCATAGAATAACATCAGAGCCAATAGCAGCATCAGAATATGCAAAGTACTTAAACCAAGAGGTTAACTCGTATGCGTGGGCCGGCCTGTTTGGAGTCCTTTAAAAAAATAAAGTCATGATCTCTAAAATGATTTGAACATACTACAGTTGAAGCAGTTATGGATGAAAATGTTTTAGTTGAAGATTTACGGTAAATGTCATAAATGAGATTATATAATACTTGCATTAAAAGCTGATACACTATAAAATAATGGAAATATAAGACCAAGAACAAACAATTACCTTTAGTTTAACTTAAGTTTATATGTGGTAAATAATCACAGTTATATTTTTATTTTATTTGATATGTTTTCATAGATTAAACATGTAAATCTCACATGAAAATGGACCCTGATCTCTCCTTATTTTCTCTTTTCATTCTTTTCTTAAGTTTTAATATTTTGGAAATTTATGGAAACTTATTTTGTCAGTGAATCTATCATCTGATACACATAGAAATACAACAATGTCTAGCACTACTCCTTGATGTGGCCATATTGCTGGTCAGTTTGTTTGCACACTCAGCCTCGTTCTGGTAATGGAATCTTAGGTATGCATACAATTTGAGAGGGCTCTATTTTTCACATTACCGCCTTTGGAATATGCAAAATTGATACAAAGGTTAATTGTGTTGCTTTTATTCACTACAAGTACCAACTATATTGTGGATTGTGATCGGAATGAGATGCTCGGAGTGTGTTCAATAAATAAAAAATGCATTAGTTGGATGCATTTCATTATCATTATTATTATTATTATTATTCTTTTTTTTTTCTTAAAATTTTTCAAAATATAGTGTATTGCATATTTTACATAAAAATATGAAATCTCTCTGTGAATAAAGAATTATTTTTTAAATTATTTTAACAGAAATTAACACAGTTTCATGTTTTTGTCATGAGCTTTTCAGTAAGAAATTTCAGAAAATATGTCTTAAAAAGATTACCCCATCATGCAAAAAAGGTTCCAAAGTGAAGTTCACGGTCACCTGTACTAGAGGAAGCCTGAATGTCTTCAAGATATAATATCGCTTTCATCAATTATATGGTAAAATTAATATATACTGTTGTTTTTAAATTATATATTTTGTAAACAAATTTATTACATAAGAATTGGGGAAAAGGTTGTATTCTAAAGGGTCATTGAAAAAAATGAATTAATGGTTTAGTTTTCTCTGACCAATAGACCGTCTGTAAAACAGCAAGTTACTGTTTTACTTTTTCTTGTTTCTTATAGAAGGACGGATGTAAATCGGCGGGAAAATTGGTCCGGAGTATCGAAATTGTAGCGTATTTGTAAAGATAAATATTTTCTAAAGTCATTTTCCAATAAGCTTACAATTCTACGTACTTTGTATTTTTAAATACTAGGGCATTTATGTTATTAGCCTTGCTCATGCATACTATTCATGATTGTTGTCTTTAATTTCAGCAAGGCATTCAGTCTTCGGAAGCATAAGTAAGAAAGGAGAATCAATCAATTCTTTAAGTGTAAATAGCAGAAATCACAGAAATTAACATTAACAGTATCATTAAATTATACAGTGCAGTAAATTGCTATTGAAAAGATCACTTAGCCTTCTGTAAGAGCTGTATGTTTAAAAAAAATGGAATAAAACTTACTTTGTTTTAGATACCGAGTTGGTTTATGAATATCTATAACAAAAGTCGCACGCTATCACGCCGCTTAAAAATTTGGCTCATACTTTTTTTTCCTTAGCGCCAACCTAGTAATTATATGTATTTTTAATAAAGTAATCCATTAAATTTTGATCATATTACAAGTAATTTAAAAACTGCTCTATTACAAATTACATTCAATTTATTGACAAAATGTTACTAATTATGATTACATTTTATGACTACCCTACCCTGACAAGTATGTAATTGTTATATAAATAATTATTTTTGGAAAGTAATTGTAATTTAATTAATTTCATTGGAGAGAGAGATTGATATTGTAACGTACGGCAACCTTAACCCGTCGGTGCCCTTAAGTCATCGTTTTTTATTCGGAATCATTCTCTCTCGCTAACGTGACCAAAAAGTATCAAGGCGGGCAATATTTGAAAGGTAAACATTTTTTATATATATTAGTTTCACTACACATTAGCATTAAGTTTTCATGTTGACAAAATAAGCCATAGAAAATGTGCCATATTACCATGCTCATCTGTTTCACTGGGCGACGATAGGTAGCCAATTTTATATTAGCCGGGCGAACGATCGCTCTGGGTATTTTAGGCGCTCAATGTATTATGCAAACACGTGGTGAGCTTTTAGAATAACTCTGCTTGTAAGATTACCCTCCCTTAGATCACAAATTGCTTCCGTGAACGTGTTATTTCAAACGACAATATTTGACGACACAAGGTCTCTGGTGACGACTTAATGTTCCTCAAATGTTATCCATTATGATGTTAAGAGTTAATTAAAGAAGCACAGTTTGAAGGGTAATTTACCTACATATGATCAAATAAATGACTTAAATATCGTCGCGTAACGTTTAAAGTTTTAAAATAATACATCAATTTATTGGTTTCTTAATTACCCTATTCATGTAACACAGATTGTAGCAAGATCTTATTTCCACACGCAGATGTTAATCAAACCTATGAAATGCTTACACGCAAGGTGTAATACCAATTAAGAAAACATGGAAAATGACATTTTATTTGGGTATCTTTACCTGTTTCTTAATAAATCCTTGTTTCAGAATGAAAAACGTAATTCTCCGTAACCTTTATGCAGTTGGTATGCACCACTATGGTACAAGAGAACTGGTGGTGGGACCAGTTTATTATTGCAAACCGGAGGACAACATTCATGACCAGAATGCAGTTGCTGTTTACCAAGATAAAAACTGTACGAAGAAAATCGCAAATCTCAGGCGTGAAGATGCGCATAAGATCCGACAAATTTTCAGCCAAGATTTTATTCCTCTTACCTGTTATGTCCGGGCTTAAGGTCCAGCAGAGAAGTTTTCTCGGAGAACTAGGCCTATGCAAAATATTAGCATTGGGTTTCGAGTTCTGGACATGAAACAGGAAGTTTTAGAAGATATGCTAAAAGAGATTGAACTTGTTTACCAGCTGTTTTAGTTTTAAGCATAATTATGAATATTATAATTGTGAACTAAATAAAAATGTTTTATCTACAGTAGATATACTTTGATATAGTTTCAAGTAAATGTTGGAAAGTAGTCTAAAGCTATGACACTTCCCTCACTATTATCAGTCATACAGTATATATTCGTTTTGCATCCATTCTGGTAATTAAAATAAAACAAAAAAAAATGTCAGTTCTTCCTGAATACTCATTTAATAGAATACCTTAATTTGTTACAGTGTACACCAGTTTGATTGACCGACCTTAAAATACATGTAAGTTCTGGTTAACTTTAGACGTTTCCATATCCACGAAAGATTATTAACCAGTTACAGTTTGCGAGTATTACGAAATTTATCAGCAAACAAATGTGTTTTAGCGCTTCAAGATCGAGATCGATCTTTAATGTAAACGCGGCATAAGACGCATGTTCACCTATGGCGGAATTTTGTTTATGAACTAGACAGCCTGTGACATGGTACGAACATTTGTTATAATTGCTTAATAAGTGTCGGGCATTACATGGCACATTTTCTATGGTTCGCTATAATAAAAATATTGTTGCTTTTTAACTATTAGTCCCAAAATAAAATTATCAAAGGCTAACTAACACAAATTCGAAATAAACATCTCTAACCTGTTTTAAAATTTAATATTATGTATACCTGAAACTTTAATAATCATTGACATATATACATATAACATATACTTTCATAAAGTATGAAATAAGATGCTACTTACATTTAATAAAATTTTCAGACATGGACTCGGGTAATCCTATACCACTTAAGAGTAAGGGTCGAAAATGGAAACAAGAAAATATGACACTTGCTTACACGGCCGTCAAGAGTGGGCGTATGTCGGTCTCGGCAGCATCCAAGAAATATGGCGTGCCAAGAATGTCTTTGTCAGATCGTGTTAACGGACTAGTTCACTTAAACGCTAATGGGGAAAAGATACCGCCCTTACGAAGAGGAGGAGAACAGTCTTGTTCACTATATTGAGTTTATGGCAAAGCGAGGCTTCCCCTTGACAATAGGACAAATAACTGGTTTTGCGTGGTGCATAGCAAAAGAACGCGGGAAGGGTGACATTTTCAAGAAAACTGGCCCATCAAAAAAGTGGTGGCGGGGATTTCAACAAAGGCATCCTCAGCTCCGCCTTCGAAGACCGGATTCCCTGGATCGTGGACGAGCCTCCATGGGTAACGTTCATTCTATCAGGGAATATTTCTCACTGCTGAAAGACACTCTTGATACAAATGAATTGCATGAAAAACCGCATCTTATATTCAACTGCGACGAGGCGGCAATAAATTTAAATAAATCGGCCGGTCAGAGGGTTGTTGTCCCAAGCAGCCAGAAGCATGCCCATTCTATTGCGGCAGCGACAATCGAACATATCACTGTACATTGCTGTGTGAGTGCGGCAGGTGGCACTATACCGCCAATGGTTATTTTCACCAAAAGCTTCCCGGGGGTTCATACCATAACAATGGTCCCGTTAATGCTAGCTACGCTACCTCGGACACCGGTTTCATGGACAGCGATCTATACTGCCAGTGGTTTGAAAAAAACTTCTTGAAATATGCGCCGTCTGAACGTCCTCTCCTCCTAATACAGGACGGCGCATCTTCCCACGTAAGCTGTCCACTTATCAAGTGCGCCATTGCCAATGACGTCATCCTGCTGACCTTACCACCAAAGACTACCCACATCACGCAGCCTTTGGATGTGGCTGTCTACAGAAAAATGAAAATTGAAGCGGCAGGTATCATGAGTCAAGCAAAGCGGATCAAATCAGACCTTTGGGTATCAAAAAAGAACATAACTTCCATGTTCAAACTCATATATGAAAAGAGTTTCACGATGCGCTGTATTACTGAAGGGTTTAGGAAATGCGGCATCTATCCATTCGACCCCAATGCTGTAGATAAATCACTTCTTCTCCGCTCATGTGACGTCGTTAATGAGGACGATATCGACCTTTCGATCACTCCACAAAACCTCAATGCGAGCGTATCAACGGAAAACAACATTATTACAACCACTTTTCCGCATGAACCTTTGGCATCATCAAGTCCGAAGCAGATGGTAACTCTGCCCCAAGATGACGACGAACTAGGCTTTGGCACTTCGTCATCATCCTTACTTAACCACGAGTCCAGTGGTCTAGAATTTGATGACCTAACTTTCATCGTCGGTGAAGACGGCATTTTAAACCTTGAATTTAAACATGGAAATTGCTTAAACTCAAAGTTGTGGACAATGAATATACAGTAAAAAGCAACAACAGCAATGAAATGGCGGCGAACACCATGTTAGAATGTAAAATAATGTACACTCCAATAAAAAGCAATAACAGCAATGAAATGGCGGCAAACACCATGTTAGAATGTAAAATAAAGGACACTCCAATGATTGTTAGCGCACCGGTTCATCCACTTGTCAAAGAAGGGCTCATTTCAGAAGATCTGGCTGGAATTCTTACCACACCATCCTTCGATGTAAAACCGAAATTTGTGCCCACGAAGGGAAAGAAAAAGGCCCGCATACTTACCTCACAGGAGGTTCAAGATGAATTGATTGAAAAAGAAAAACAAAAAAAGGAGAAAGAGGAGAAAACCAGGAAAAACAGAGAGGAGAGAGAACTTATTACCGACAGTTGAAAAGCAACGAATGTCTGATAGTTTCAATTTTATAAGTTGATATTGCTGTAATGTTTAAAAAGTTGTCATGTTTTTCAAACGTAATTCTTAAACCTTAATTTATACAGTCGGTATGCATCACTTCGGTACAAGAGAACTGGTTTTCAGTTAAGTAATGAAGATTGTGTTAATCATGAATGTATAATACGCATGGGTGAAAGTTGGCAAAACTGAAAATACTGAAACCTAAAGCTGGGGGCCTGGGGGCTGCTAGGGCCCCCGGTGGGTCCAGCTCCTGCATTCCTTGCAAATTAATGTGTAGAAATGGCCTCTCCTGGCAACTAGCTGCTACTATAAAAGGGGTATGATTAAGTATTTCATGTTGGCAATTGAGAAAATATTCACCAATTTTGCGAGTTCAAAATTATTACTACAACCTTCAGAAGTAATTTATCTATAACTCTGGTTAGTTTTGACGATCTTTTTGTTCTTTAAATGCGCAGCATCGTCTGCATGAAGACGAATGGAATTCTTTCCGTTCGATTTGTAATTGATAGTCTTGTTGCAATATTGACAGAACGCCATGCCGCTTGCTTCCGGCTTCTGCAGCCATTCTCCCCATTTTTCGCCGCGAGAATCACTTTCGCGTAGCCATTCCCATCTTCATTTATTCTTTAAGTTAGCTTCAAGCTGCTTTGTGTTATAACCCAGGGGCAAAATCTTCATTTTTACAGATTTCTTTTATCATTTGCGAGCGTCGTTTTGTACTTGTTGTTGTTCAAGCGAAAACTTAAATAAAGTAGCATACGATTGGACGCTGGAGTCTCACTGACCAATCAGAATTGCCGATACAACTGCACTCCGCGCGGTTAAATTACCGACTGGTTTTGTTAATATCGCTATCGTCTTCGCTATCGTCTGTCGCCCTGTACCCCCCCCCTCCCCGAAATCTCATCGGATTTACGCGATTTGGAAAAACGGTCCCTGGCGAGGTTCAAAATACGGAATTCCGTCATAATACGGAAAACTTTCACCCATGAATACGTTACAGTTCCGCATTCAATCAGTTACGAAAAATGTTCATAATCTTGATTTAAAAAAATTGAAAATTTGTTAAGAAACCAGGGGTTTTTCTACCTGTTTTGGGAAAAGGAGTCTGGACATTTTGGGAATTTTTTATCGACAAAAATGCCCATTTTGGGAATTTTCACATCGATAAAATAGTCCATTTTGGGAAATTTCAATATGCATTTATTTAGCTTAAATCAGTCAATTTTTACATTACAAATGTACTTTTACCTACTTTTTGGTCTTTATTCAAACAAACATTGCAAAACTGGTAACTTGTTAGCCAACTGTTATCAGAAATAATTTTCTCATTTAAATTATTCATTATATGAAATGAACATCTTTAAAAAATAGCGAAACTGTAGCAAATTTAATGGTTATTTTAGAGTATTAACTAAATAGACCAGATAAACGTAGAACTTATTGTTGTGCAAAGCCATCATAGTCGCGAAAATACATTACAAAAAGAATTAAGTGTCTAAAGAGTCATATTATGATGCACCTTCTGCAGTTAAGGGTACCTTCTGTAAAGTTTTGCAAAACAGTTATAAATTTATTGATTTATTCAATAGCTTTAATGTTGAAAGAAGTTCCAGAAAATATTCATGCTTACAGTTAAATCAGGGTCACTAAACGCTTGCAGGTTATAGACCACCAAATATTGGTGATCAGGCCTCTAAATAAATTTGCGCACCAGTAACAGGAAGTCAAGCCTGATTAGTAGAAAATGAAAATAAATATTTTAAAAAGAAAATTATTATGAGAAAATGTAATGATTTTAATACAAATAATATAAATTGATAATGAAAAAAAGTGAAATTCAACTTTGAAAATAGCTGTCATTTTTGACAGAATGTAAACAAAAGTTCCGCAGAGACTGGGGTGATACACTACTGGCTAAAATGCCGAAAAAGTTTATCGTCATTCTATGGTGGAATTGGTATTTTACGGTGTCTCTTGGTTGGTTCTCTTGAGAACTGTATGATTTTAAGGGCTTGACCCAATAGTAAATTCAGAAATTGATGAAATGTTATAATGGAAGTCTATGGAAAATGAATTAGTGGTATATAACCTGCTAATTTCTAGATAAAGGGAAGTGACCAGGGCACGACAAATCCATTGCCTGTAGCCCGCGGACTACCACATTTGACCCTGCGGGCTACCAAAAATTTAGAGCGAGCGTCCGCCGGGCCACCTAAAAATTCCCATATTGGTTGCCCGACTAATCAACAGTTTTGAAATATCCAATAAACAGGAAGTTTAGTTATGACACTTTGCCGAAAAAACAAACATGCGCGTGTAATTATCGATTTCGTCACCTTTGATAAGAAATCAAAGCCTTCAATTAGTTGTCAAATATGCACGTTCTGTTGTATACTATGTAATTAATAGAGCGCGAGGATACAACGAAATTATGCGGTAATTTAATTTATTTTGATTAGATCATCACGCTGTCAATTAAATAACCTGTTGATTTATTTTTCTCACTTTCGACTGACTAATTTAAATAACAATAATAATAAATTGAAGCAAATATTAAAGTAAAAAATCGGCAAATTATAAGTGCAATTAAATAAAGGGAGGTAATAAAAAAGCAACATAATTTAGCAATTTTATACAGGGACACAGTTACCTAACTGTTGAAGCGAAAATTTACTTAAAACATCAACATAGCAATTGCTCGTAGTCAATTTTTATTTTGATTTTTTGGTCATCCAAAATATTTTCTGTATGTTTTTGTATGTATTTAATGGTAGCCCATAGGTCTTTGTGTTGCATTATATTAACTATGTACCTAATTACGCAAACATTCTAGCAACATCAGACATGTACAATGATAAAATCTTATGTTGATAACTAAAAGATTAAAACTACAAATATAGTTATAGAATAAAGGAATAAATGGATTGATTAAAAATAGAAAAACTGAACAGCATCAGCTAAAGATTTTTTATCAAGTAAAACAGAGGATATACAGTCAGCAAAAAAAAACACTGCATTGTAAAAAATCCCTCACGTTTTTCATTCTAATCTTTCACTTTCTAGAAACCAATCTCCCACCTAACGAGTTCAAAGGTTCACAGGTATGCATTAAAAATGTTTTCTAACTTTCATGTTACTGCTACAGTTTTCCACACTACTGTGATAAAGTAAATAAAGTATATAATCTTGGGTGCTTACTATTAATAAGGTAATCCAAACACTATTACTGGTTTTATCTTTTGGTGAAATGTGTATATATAATCATATTTATAGTAATAAATACGCGACGGGAATGTCAAGGCTACCAAGCAAAAATCTTGGTAGCCCACTGGGCTACCAAGTAATTTTAGGATTTGTCGTGCCCTGGAAGTGACTCTTTTATTACCTGTGTATTTTGATATATTTTATAAGATTTTTGCCGAAATTTCATAAATAAAATATGTTTTCAATTAGGAAAAATGACAGCTGGATATGATTGGGAACAGGGCCGTTTGCTTTGGGAACACCTCCGTTTTCCGGAGGCACAGACAGTGCTGAAAAACCCCTGGAAACCATTGTATGTTATAACAACATTACTCTAAATTAGAGTAATGCTGCTAGAACACAATGAATTCTTAGCAATATTTCAATTTTTTTAATCAAATATGCAGGAACTGATTGAATGCCTGAAATTATTATTTGACTGTAGTTTCAAGTGTGTAAGTTCATATTGTTTTTAAGTTAATGTCAGGGGTTCCATTTGACCCGGAAGCTCGGGTTTTGACCCGGGAGATTTATAAAATACGCCAAATTGACGCGTCGTAAATCTGGAGCATGCGTCATCATGACCCGGGGCGAATTCGACCTGTGCGTCAATCAAATCAAAAATAACATCGAAATCCCGCCTAACGCAATCACAACTGGCCAATCGTAAACGCCGATTTACCAATTATCAGTCTCGCTTACTGAAACGTTTCAACACACCTGTGGTTAGAAAGTTAATTGATGTGTAAGCAAATTATCGATACTTCACGCGCGCCTGTATATTATGATCACTGATGATGGGACAATTATAGAAAAATGAAAGGTTAATTGGTTTAATCAGATTTGTCGAGTGATGACAGGATTATCGGCGAGTTAAATCATCAGACGTTTTCAGATAAGGGCGTAAAGGGTAAATGGATTTTTTGTCTTTGAGATCGTAATTGGACAAATTTATAGATGTGTCACGTTGCAACTGAATTTCATATTAGTTTAATATTCCTCGGTAATCTCGATTTATGCATCGCGAAAAAAGGTTCAGACCAGCTTATTTCAATTCATGTCTGGCGGTCTAAAGCGACCCGTCGGCGTTGAGGATTCGAATGTTGAAGCAAAATTCGATTTCGAGAGTTTGACCGGTACTCGCGTAAAAAGAAATAAAACAGCTGATTCGACTGAATTTTTTCTCGAGTGCTTCTAAAAAAGTTGTGAGAAAGTTTCACTCAAATTGGCTAACATAATTTGACTGGCTCGCGCATGAACCAAACAGTGATGGAATCATGGCAATGTTCTGTACTTTTTGTAGAAATGGTAAAAAGAAAAACACGTTTTCAACTAGCGGCAACTCAAACTTTCAACACAGTGCTCTTGACGGGCATGCTAAAGCATACACCAAACATTTTTTGCTTGTTGTACCAGAGTGATGTGATTTTTGTCAGTTGTCAGTCAGTAATGTGGCATGTTATTTATTGTTCATTTGCTACCTGTCATATTGTTCAACAATATATGTGAAGGCTGGTAAATATTCTATGAATAAAGATTGTGTAAAATTGATTTTAACAGTATTGTTTTTTAGTATGAGATTTAAACAAATATGAATAGGGAAAGCTTTGCAGCAGTCGGTTTCGCACGGCATTGACACATACATGACCCTGAAAATTTGATGATGACCCCTGAAAATTTGAAAATGACCCTTGAAAATTTTGGTCCAAGGGTCATTGACCCTTGGCTTTCAGAGCCAAGTGGAACCCCTGAATGTTAATAAAATTGAAAATAAATGACGACTTAATGACCATACTGCCGACCTAGGGGCATTGCTGTTGATGAGTTACAGTTCCAGAGGTCCTTAAGTCATCGGTGCTGTATATACCATCTTTAAAGGTTCATTTCATCATGTTTTCTTTATGATATCAATTTAGCAAAGTTATAACTACGTGCAATAAGCGTCTGTTTACCCTTTCAGATAAACCAAAACGCTTTTAACCTTGACTGGTTGAAGTACTGCGATTAAAAGTAGTAAAAAGTGACGACTCAAGGTTCATTTACTTTAGTGTTATTGAATAATCCATCATGGAACTGCAATTTAATTAATTAGAAATAGTTGACCCATGTCTGAAGGGAATGAAAAAAATTGATATCAAGCTACTTTTTGTGGAACATGTAATGATTTTTAAGAAATTTTCTTCTGGCCCCTACTAAAGATGGAAAAAATGCTCTGAAATGTCACACAGAACTGTGCAAAGTACAATATTAACTTTGTGCACAACTGTCTGTAAAAGCAATTCCTTAGAAAGTAAAACTGATTAAATATGACTTTAAATAACACATTTTCAATTTTGTTCAAATAATTAAATCAATACACACAACATTTTACTGCATAGTCAGAGGACACATCCAACACTTGGAAAATGTTAATTTACCTGGACCGTAAAATCGTTTCCCCCTGGTTACATCGAATATTTTTCCATTTGCTGCTAATAGTATCCTTCCTTCGTGGCCTTTCCCGTCATATTCTCTCAACTGTTCAAGGGTCATATCCTGTTTCTTCAATTTTGGAAGTTCTGGCTCTCTGGGAGGAGCCGGTTCTGGCTTTCTTTGACCGATAATAATTTTGTACAATAAAAAACCACATAGTCCAAGTAATGCCAAGTTCAAAGGACTAGAAACTAACTCCGTAACGAATCTAAACACAACATTTCCCTCACTTCCCGCTTGAGATACACTACTGTCCGCCATTTTGTATTCGTTTACATTACTAACACAATTCTAGTATTGTTGTCATCGAGCTCCAGTTTGAAGACAGATCAATAGGTCGAGGAATCCGGCATAAAACAGGTGCAAGGTACAAATTCCATGAATTAAAGAATTGCACCTTTCGTCATCTGTCGTCGATAAAAAGAAACGTTTATAAATCTCTAAGAGCAAAGTGCAGTTCAATAAATCATTGCCCAAATAAAAGTTTATATTATGCATTTTTTACATATGTAAAATAAATATTAAATACCCAATTATTTAATCAGGTTAGACTGAAGAAGGAATTTTTGGAAAGCATGATATTACTTTAAAATGATACTATCACAGGTATCTAGACCTACATAAGGCTTCTAGATTCCTGCTGTCCATGCCGCCTAGTCCCGGGTTGAGTACAACACATCTTTTTTAACACATATAAATATATCGCACTCAACGGCCTTCATGCAGTTTAAAATCACTTTTGCAACAAGGTATTTCACAGCCAGTTTTTTATGGAGATTTAATTTATAAACTTAAAAAAATAAAAGGCAGTGTTAATTTCTCTCGGTTATTCGTAAAAACCATTTGTCAATTTAAAAAGAAAGGTTACCAACATGATATTTTACAGCGCTCTGCAGGCCTGGTGATTAACCCTTCTACAGTTGATCATTATGCTTACCTCTTTGGTTGCACGACAGTGGCAGGGGTTTAAGAGTTTATGAAGGTTAATGGGGAAATCTTTTCTTAAAAGAACCTAGAAGCTCGATTTGTTTCTTTTATCCCTGTCATCGTGTTCTTGCGGATTTTACTCCAGCAGCTCTGGTCTCGGTAAGATCATTGAGTACCCGCCCCTTCGGCTTTGCAATGCTCTTAGCTTCTTATTTTTTATATGTTTGTGTGCTTTTGCATGCAACATTGTTAAGCTGATAAGTGGGTTGGAGTTTTTTCACCAAGACAACTTGTACTTGTTTTGTGATATGAGAACCTGTTGGGGCAAGTGTGAGGTTGGTGCATCCTAGAACCTGGTTTGCCACTGACCGTTCCAAGGCGGTAACCCCTCGGGTTCTCATTTATGTTTATTGTTAGTGGTGTCTTTTTGAAACTGATCATTTTATTAACCATGCTCTCCCCCCTCTCTTCTTCTTGACTGTGTGGGGAGGCTGTATTTTTCTGAATGTGGCGATTCCTGATATGCATATTTCACCTTCTTTATTTTCGAAGAGTGAAATTGGTAACAGCATTGTGTAAGAAAGGAACTTCAATGCAAACTTTAATCATAATATTAATAAGCAATCAAATTACAAGGGGAGATAACTATACACCAATTTAGCACAGAGTTACAAATTTGTGCACAGGCTTACAGTATCATCTGTTAAGTTTAAGCAATTGGAATTATAAATGCTGAACAATTTATGCGTTGTAAAAAATGAAATTTCATTTTAAGAAGAGAACATGTTTAGAAATTTGAAGTGACGTTAAAATTGTTTTGAATTTGAATTGGGGTGCTTTAAATTGTTTTGTCACTGATCGTTTAAAGGGCGGGTACTCAATGACCTTACCGAGACCAGAGCCCCATTAAGTCAAATCTGCAAGAACTCGATGACAAGAATAAAAGAAACAGATCGAGCTTCTAGAACTTTGAAAGCCACTGAATATTAGAAATAATCCAAATATTTCAGACTTGGTTAAATTGAGCCTCTTCATTTGCAGTAATGGAACTGCACTTTACTGTCCATGTCGCCAAACCTATGTTGAGCTAAACTCAGTATTTACACAGACACACGTATCGTGCTCAGCGGCCCTTGAAACTGTTAACAGCAACAGTTGATGAATGAATGTGGATATATATTTTCGCCACACCCACAAGTAGCACAAACCGAAGTTTAGTTTTCTTAATCTATTCATGTCTTTAGAAGTTATCGCTAGACTTGGAAAATTTTTATTGTTAAAAATTTGAAATTGTTACCTTTCCCTTTGACCTAGGAACTCGATGGTTTACCATACATACCATACAAAGATGAACGAAAATTTCAAAGTTTTTTCAAAATTAATATATGCACTAAACAATTTTAACCAGGACAAGAGCTTTGGAAAATTTGAAATTGTAACAATAACCTTTAGCCTAGGAAATTTAGACAAGTCATAGCATGTCATTAAATTGAATAAAAGTACCAAGGTATTTCAAGATCCACATGTATATACTAAAAAATCTGATTTTTTTTCTTGATAAAGAACTAGAGTTTGCAAAATTCGGAATATATAGTGGAAATTTTAAATAGAGCATTTCAAGATCCGTCCATACATGTAGAAATTATGTCTCGGACAAGCAATCCGGATGGGAATATATATATAGTATATATCAGCTGTGGTAGAGTCTAATATCGCTGACTTACCAGATTAGTGGATCCGACTGGCTAGTCCGTGACCAATGATAATTATACAATGCCAATACGTTAATTACCTCCTTTAAAGAGTATTGTTATATCTCCAAGGAAACATTTCATGTTGCAAATTTTCTGGATATTTTATTCGAAATTTCCGTCTTAAATATTGGAGATGCACTAAAGATCTATTTTCCAATAAGTCTCTTTAACTGATAACAACTATATATTTGGAAAAATGTCTCTCGCCGAACAAAAATATAATCTTGCGCTAGTTAACACCGTCAAAGACAAGAAAATCCAACAAAAACCATGGTAAATAAATAAAATAGACTAGTAAACAGACATGTTTATTCAGCAATTAATTTGTGTATTGTTTTTTTTTAATATTTTACTTGTGTGGAAAATTGGTAGACATGTGTACAGTGATATGAGGTCCCACTAACATTTTGGCATATTTAGATGAATGCAAGACAAATGTAAATTTATGTCATCACAGGCTAAAGACTTTACACATTAGTGAATTTAGATAAGTTTTTTTATATGCTGATAGGAGTTTGCTGTATAGGGAACATTTATAATGACGTGGAATGTGATGAAGGCTTTGGGTATAACTTGCCATAAGTCTACTGATGCAGAGGTTGAAGATTAAAGTCTGGCTTGTTTGAAGCAATGAGTATCCTGGTAATACCTATTATCACACTTCTTAAAATTTGCCAGGGTATTATAAGCAAATTTCCAAAAGCAACAATCAGCTGTTATGAATATAACTAAAGCAAACCATTATCTTTAGAAATAGATTAAATCTTTTGAAAATTCACAATCTTTTATAATAAAAATCAATTCCGCAATGAACCACTGTGTCAGCCATTGGTTTTTTATTGTATACATATTACCGCAATTCAGTCAATAAGGATACAGGAACAGCAAGCGGGTGATAAATTGTAGCTTACTTGATTTAATTTCCGCTAAAAACAAATCATTAGTAACTGAAAAATGTTTACTTCATTTAACTAAATATATAAAAACCTATAGAAGTTATGCTTTTTGAACAAAACTGATTATCTAGTTCTGTCTGAAGTTATTTTTTTCTGTCAAAAAGTAGATATTTAGAAACTTGATCTATTTTGCTGTTTAATTTGTTTGAGAGATGCCATGAGAAAATGTAAAAAAATCTTAACAGAAAAAGAAGTGACATCATCATGTATGCATGCGTATTTGTTCGTATCAAGGCACTCGTGGTAATAGGTATATGGCAGTAATAAGTATAGTGAGTATATATATGTCAAATTTGTTCAGGATAGTTTGTGAGTTTGAACTACATCACTCTTATAATATATTTGATACTAATTAATATTTTTATCAAGTTTTAAGAAATGACCATAAATCTATATTTTGAATCAGGTGCCTTAAACTTTACTAATTTAGAAAGACTATTTCATCATCAATAAGCTTACATGTTGTCTTTTTAAATACAAACAGACAGGCCAAACTTAAAAGATATAGTTACACTTCTGCTACAGAGTTTCAGCTTAATTAACCTCCATAGATACATCTTAAATCACAAGCCATGGGTAACAGGTGTAGATCCAGATCAGCATGCCTGCCCATGTAATCTGATTTGGATCTACACTGTGCTTCTGTGTCAGAAATAATTTAATGAATATAAAAGCAAACAGTAGAGATCCTGGTCAGACTGCATGGACAGTGTTTTTTCTTTCTGTAGAAAGGGTCTTTTACAGGCAACTAGTCCCTTCTCAAAATTTCTTTAAAATTTTGCAGTTTTTCCGACACTGTTACATAAAATCAGTTTGTTGTTTTTTGTGTGTTTTTTTTATTCACTTTCAAGGTCAGTGTTTCCTTATTTCCCCTTCAAGGGCAGTGTTTAATTGTTTCCCCAAATTTAAAGGCCCCTTCCCCTAGCAGTGAAAAAAAACTCTGATTGATGTGCAGGCAGATCTGGATCATACACTTGTCGCACAGGGGATATAAGCCTTATCTACAGATAAAGGGTTAAGGGTACAGGTTAGGATTTTTTAATCCAACTTGCAGACTTCTGTTTAATCTATTGTTCTATGTATTTTCTGCCTCTGTTTATTTCTGTGTTTTCTTTTTGTTCACAAAATTTCTTCCTTTTCGTTCCCTTTTCATCTATTTCTACCCTTTGCTGTCAACTCAAAGAGTGAGAGTGAATGTAACATCAGCCAGAAAGAGAGCATGTCAGAATTGCCATCCTCCAAAAAAGAGCCCGAGTTGTTAAAACCTTCGGGTCATATAAAGACCCCAGATTTTGAGCAAAAAATCAATGTGTGGTTGCGGTAAGCATTTACTTATAACATGTTATCACCAACACCCAGAATAATAGGTTGTTAACTTGTATATTGACTGTTTAAAAATAATAAATCACATTCATTTTGTTTACATGTTTTCTGCAGTTTAAATAATAATTTGATGTTTGAAAACACTTTATATTTTTGTCCTTGATTTGTGACTAGTAGGCCATGTATTACATTTTAATTACACTTACTTTATTGAAGTTTTAGCAGTATCTAATTGCATTATTTGTCTGCTAATATTGAGCTTGTTTTTTCTCTTTCTCTCTTTCTCTGCACTTTCTTTCTAACCTTTGATGTCATCTCTTTAGTGAGAATGAATTAAGTGTCTGCAAGAAAGATAGTAAAGATAGTCTGTCAGAATTACCATTCCTGAAAGGAGCGCCTGAGTTGATAAACCCCTGGTGTCGTATACAGCCCCCACTTGTTCTTAAGCGCCAAATCAATTTTGCCTGGTAAGCCATTGTTCATTTTAATTTCAGTGTAATCACATTTACCACTCAGATTGTTTCTTGAACGGAATCTAAGAAGTAAGTCCTTCCTACAAATTATTAAGCTGTCAGCTTATTTGTTTCTGACTTTCTTTGTCACTTTTTCTTTTACTAATAAATGCCTTAACTTACTAAAAACTTGAGATTGTAACTTTCTAACAAGCATTTTGTTGATACTTTGCACTAAATGTAAGCTTCTGATTTGCAGGTACAAGGAAAGACTACAAACAACATACATCAAGTCGAGAAAACCAACAGACACAAACAAAAATCTAGTTGGAAAAAATTGGTTGTTCTTAAAGGATGGTTTAGATGATTTCAGAGATGGCTTGCCACCTCCTGTGGAAGGAGATGTCACTCTGAAGGTAGATTTATTGCCTGTTACTTACCATTAGTAAGCATGTTTAAATTAATTAAATGGGAGAAAAAAGTTGTCTCCCAAATGTCCTAAACATCTTCCTCTAATGAGCCGATGGATAAGTTTGTCTTTTCATATGGAAATCTGAAATCTTAACCATTTACTGCATATAAATGTCTTTTATCACATAGGTAAACAGTGTAGATCAAAATCAGCCAGCACATCCATGTCATCTGTTCAGGATCTGCACTGTTTGCTTTTAGAGTCATTACTTGTTTTATAAGGTTATTTCTGACCAAGAAGCAAAGAATATAGATCCTGATCAGATGGCACAGATGTTACTGATCTGGATCTAAATTGTTCACCCATACAATATAGGTTTATCTATTGAGTAAAGGGTTAACTAATTTCCACACAAAATTTAAAAACAAACATTTCTCAGTCCTAACCATTAAAAATTACAAAGAAGATATTTTGAATGTAGATATATTGCTAATGCTGAAATAATTATTTTCCCTTGTATGAGACAGGGGATTTATGTCTGTTTTGATAAAGGTTTATTTACCTATATAATTTTAGTCCTCCAAAGGGCCGGGTCCAACAATAAAAAACTCTAGTGAAGACTTGTCATCAGTTAAAAAACCAGCAGTGCGGAATCGATTCAGCAAACACCAGATATGCTATTCTCGGCTCACACCTCTTCAACAACAGAGAAGAGAACACATCAATCAGATCGAATATGGTCTCACACAACACCCTCTTGCGCTGTATCCACATTTGGAGGAAAGTGTTAACCCGGAAGTAAGTGTATTAACATGGCTTTTTCATTCTGAAGTAATGTAATGAACTTACTATTATATCAGTTAGAGGCAGTCTATTAAATGTTCATAAGGGCTAATCAGTGTTTACAATCGTCCTCAATGTGACGTAAGTGTTGTGCTTAGCACTCAAATGATTAACATAGCCATCACGTTCTAAAAACTCCTTGCCTTCCTTAAGATTAACTGCCATGCATACTTTTAAAAGTAAGTTGGAGGAAATAATTTGGAAAGATTTACACTGTTAGTATATGGGAAGTGTGTTGACCCTTCAGATCCAGTCTTATTTCAGATAAGTGAAGTGAATGCAAATGAAGTCTGCAATTCTGTTAAAAATTTCAAATGCATTCAATAGATGATCAGCTAGCAGGTACATTCATTATTGGATTGATGTTGAAATAAAAAATCTTAATCAATCAGCATGTCTATATATTATGATTATATTCTTGTATCTAACATGTATTATGCATGTAAATATTTGTTGTATTTTAATAAGATGATCCATTAAATTATACTTATAATGTATTGTTATGTGTTATCTTTGTTTAGTGTACTATATCTCATTCTCTCCTACCAAACACTGATCGCTAAAACTACTGATCGCTCGAACAAAATCAGAAGGTCCCGAGGAGTTTGAGCCATCAAAGTTTGTTTGTAAATATGTTGAGTTGAAAATTGAGTTTGAGCATACAATATTGAGTCAGGGCTCTCGCGAGGGGGCGACTAGGGCGAAAAAGGCGCCCGATCCGGTCAAACTTCGCCCTGTCTAAGCATCAAAGTGAAAATAACTTCGCCTTAAAAAATCAGAAGCAGCTAACGTAAAACTTACCAAATTTCTCTTCCCATTTCTCATGTATATTTACCTAACTGAAGAAATCTCATCGCTTGTCATCTGATATCTTTAGCTCCGCCTACATTTCCATATAAGGAAAATCAATACTGGCTCTCAGTAAACATTACATCCGAGTCAATGATATGATACCGTGACGTAAGCTGGTGTGTAAATTCTAATTTGGTCGTCGTGTCAATTACGAATTTATGATTGAAAATTGGTGACAGTTTGTGTATGTCGGCATTCTTTTAAAGCGGGTAGGTGTCGCATAATTTGTTTATACAAACTGATATCGCTTATTGTCCAATGGCAGCTTCAACAAAACTGTCAAGTCTGTCAGTGTTCAAATTACCAATTAACCCCAATCTGCATGATTCCCTCTTGTTTCATAATTGATTGTTTGTGTAAGGATTACCAGTTAAAACTAGTCATTCTTTTGTGTAAGCGCTCGTCTGACAGGTCGTCTTTTGTCTTTCAATTAACAATTAAGCAAACAACTGAAAAGCTGTAAAAAGTTGATTTCAACTTTCACAGTTTCAGGCTATCAGCTAACTGATTTAAGTTACATTAATAAATAATTGAAAAATCTTGCATAAATCGGCAAAAAAAATAAGCGCAATAAAATAAAGGGAGGTAATAAAAAGAAACTACATGTTGCCATTTTATAAAAGGACACCGTTAATTAAAGTCCTAACGAGAAAATTTTGTTAAAACATCAACACAGAAATTGTTTTTTAGGCAATATTTTAATTTTTTATTTCGAACATCCTCCAAAATATTTCCTTTGAAATGTATTACCAATATATAAATAAGGTGGTCTGTAATGGATAGTGTAGAATTCGATTTACTAGGTACAACAATAGGTTATTCTCCTGCAACATCAGGCATTATTCTTATTTTGATAACTTACAAATATATTAAATCTACGCAAATAATTAAAGAATTCATGAATACAGAAATTGATTAAGAATAGAACTGAACAGCATCAGCTAGAGATTTTTTATCAAGTATATGATTTGTTAATACAATATAGTTTATCATGACATGATGCTATTCAGTTTATACCAGCATTTAAATTTTATAAAATAAACTTGCTCCATGCTATTTTAAATGTGCTGCTGCTGCAAATGACTAACTTGAATATCAGTACAGTTTAAATCAACATGCTTGTATACTTTAAAGTTTAAAGCGGCATGCGAGTAGTCGCGACTCACTACTCCCTAAATCTTTAGCCTAGGCAGAGCCCTAATCATTTGTCACAGAAGTCTCCCACTTCTCCCTGAAGTCTCCTCACTTCTCCCTTAGCTGAGCTGAGGGAGAAGTCACTTCTCCCTAAAATTTCAGTCTAGCGAGAGCCCTGTGAGTGATATTGGGACTGGGATAATTTCAGAAAACAGCTGCATTCCAGTCAGTATACCTAAACACCATTTATTTTATATCAATACACTCCAACCCTTATAAGTTCAAGAGAACCATGTTAACCCTTTCCTTCATAGAAACACCTTTATTATGTGGGCAAACAGTTTAGATCTAGATCAGCCGGCACTCTGACCAAAATGTGACCAGTGCAGATCCTGATCAGACAGCACAGAATGAGCCGGCTGATCTGGATCTACACAGTTCGCACATGCGTAAAAATGTGTATGTATGGAGGAAAGGGTTAAAACCTTAAGATTAATATATTTGTGTGTTATTCAGTTGTTTGAAGACATAATGAACATCTTGGATCCGGAGATGAACTTGATAGATGATGACGAAGGTTCGCTGGCTGAAGAAGAAGAAGATGAGGAAGACAAAGAGAGCGTCGAAAGTGAGAAAAAACTGGACTCAACAAGAGAGGAGGATAACAAAACTGAAACCAGAGAGTAAGTGGTATAATTATATCTGTTTTTGCAGATGCCTAACTTCTTACTAGAGATGCTCTTATATGAGCAGTGCATCAAGTGACATTTTGTTGACTTAGTTATGGCCTTTGACTTAGTTATGGCCTTTTATTATGCAACATAAAGAATACTACAGCATCATTCCTGTGATCCAGCTATACATTTGTACTGAAGGAAAATTCCATCAGTTCCACTTATCTACTTTCTCTCTGTAGTGGTATTTTGTACCAAAAAAGGCTTCATGAGTTTATTGCAGATGGTGTTTGTGGTAGTCATGGTGTTAATTTAAACCATAATTAGTGCTTTTTTTAAATTGTTGTATATCCCCAAACAACAATCAGTAAATACAAGTGCTGACGGTTCATGTAAAGATGAGAATTTTATTGGGTATTTCTCTGGTGTCCTTTTCTCACCAGCTCATATGTTACCTGCAAATAAGCTTCTTAAATTAGGAGATATATTAACCAGTTTTCGCGAAGTATTGCAAGTACAAAAATAAAATGGAATACAAATTGATTTTCTTTGCTATTCTGTCCAAAAATTACTTTAAAAATGATCTTACTTTCAAGAATGGCAAATAAAGCCAGAAAGCTAAGTGTTGAGAAACGAAAGTTCTCGATCCAAAAATGTTAAGTCATTTTTATAAGTATTTGCAGGATAAACGTTATAACTTTTTTTCACTTGGGTTTAAGGTACATGCTGATAGACAATTGAAAAGTACAAGCAGAATTAGACAGTATTAGTATGTACTGGTACATTATTTACAATGGTATTCTTTTACACTATAATAATATATCTTTTATCAAATTTGCTTGATGTAATTTTCCTGAGCAGGTCAAGAATTAGGTCAAGGACATATCTATCCAGAATATGGAGAGAAAACTGGTCCCGACGGTATGAGTAATTTTAAAGGTCAAATCGCTTGTCACTTTTTGTCAGTTTTGTGTTACTGAACATCCGTGCAAGTCAATTAACTGACAAATAGTCATTCACTGTAAGTTTCCACAGTCTTTTGTTCATAAACTAAGCGCACTAATACGGAAGTTTAAGATTCATGCTCTAGAGCTTTGTAAAGTTCAAGAGCCAGATTGTGTTCACTTTGTTGTATGATGTAGCAGTAAATAATTGTTCAATGTTGTCTTGAGTTGTTGTGATGTCATTTTTAAAGTAAAAGTTGATGCACAGTGATCTCTTGTTTTTCTGTATGTCATGAAAAAAAAAACAATGTTCACTATAACTGGGTCAAATCTTTATGTTTCTTAATCAGTCTTTAACTCTAACTTTTTATGGGATATAACTGTTATCATACTGATGAACAATAAACATCCAGACAAGCCGGCATATCCCTGTCATCTCATCATGATCTGCTCTGTTTGCACTGCATTTGATTCCTTAGTTAATTTCTGACCAAAGAGCAACCAGTGTAGATCCAGATAAGAGGGCTGATCTGGATCTACACTGGTTGTGCATGCCATAAAACCCATATAAAGTGTTTAATAATACTTTCTATGACAACAACGTCTTGATGTTGTCACATTCTGTAGGTGAAAGTCAGATTAAGCAGAATTCTGCTCCTTTTTATGGAGTGGGAGTCATATAGTGTTGCACTCGTTCGTCCATCGGTATGTATGTCCTCCAAATCTTGTGGCATCAACTCCTCCTAAACTTTCAGGTGGATTTCTTCCAAACTTGCACAGATAATCAGGCAGGATGTGTAGATGATATTAAAGAAATGATTTTTTCCTGTGCCATTTTACCAGAGTTATGCCCCTTTGTTAGAACAATTTTATTGCAGCAGACTGGGTATCAGTGTCCGAGAACACATTCTAGTTGTACTTAGATTTACCATGAAACCTTAACCTTGGCAATAAATTTGCTTTTTCTTCAGATTTGTTAATCAGACCTTTATTATATACATCACAGTTAATTGTAAATGCTCCAGGAAAAAGTAATACATTTACTTCAAATAGTTGAAAAACTTAAGTGCAATAAGCATGGCTGAAGGTTATAAAACTGAGATTGGAAACCAGTCTCAAATCTCAAGCATCTGTCCAGTCGCCATTTCAGCCAATCAGATGCTTGAGATTTGAGACTGGTTTCCATGCTCAGTTTTAAAGCCTTGGGCACATGACATGTTCTGATTAGCTTGATTATCTTGAACAGTAACAACATTTGTCTAATTTTCATTTTGCAGAATGGAGGAAGGAGTTGTACGGAATCCCTATAAATGGATATCTAAGAAAGAAGAACAAGAAAGAAAAAACAAAAAGAAAGCGGGTGAAAAGCCCACAGATACCTCTCAGGTTGGATATGTTTTACATTTAATCAATAAATTTGTGTATAGGACTAGCTTTAACCCTTTACTATATAAAAATGCCTTTTCTGGCATGTGCAAACAGTATATCCGGATCTGAGCTCAATCTGATTAAAATCATCTCCAGAAAACCGCTACGCTATCAGGATCTGACAATAAGTAACTTAAACATGCTTTTATCCCTAACCATTCCAACCAATCAGATTTTCGCTTACAAAATCAAAAAAGTGAAAGTAAAGATAGTATTTTAAATCATGAAAAGTGTTGACAGCCTGCGTTAGACATATTTCTCTGAAGATATATGTGTTTATGTCGTACTGCATTCATTCCTAATGTAATGACATCTTCAGTTCATTTTGTGAGCGTTATAAATCATGCTTCCTGTGTTGACAATTTCTAATAATAGTAATTGGGGAAAACTGCTAAAGCTTATATACGGTTTCTGCGGGCCGTCATCAGATCTAACATTTTGTTAGATCTGACTGTAGGGAGATTGAAGCTATCTGATCTGAATCTGCACTGTTTGCTTCTTGGTCTGAAAGATTCATCTATTAGCCAACAGTGTAGATCCTGGTCAAACTGCACGAATGTGCTTCCTGATGTGGATCTATTCATCCATGCCATAAAAATCATATATAAAGAGTAAAGGGTTAAATAAAATGTTTTACAAGTTGAGGACTGTTTTTAAAGATTTCAAGTTCATTTTTGCTTCTCCTTCTAATTTTATTGGAATAAAAATAGAACCAAAAATATTCTCTTTTTTTTCCAGGAAGAACATATCAAAAAGGTCACAAAAGAGTTTTGTGACTGGGTTGCAAGTTTAGGAGGTCAAAGTAACAATATTGAAGAAAGTACCATAACCAGTCTGTTTGCCAGTGGTTATGAAACTAAACCAGCCTTGTCGGTACCTATACATGTGGTGGAGTTAACAAATGTTCCTCCAGAGTTAAGGATGTCCGCTACGGTCCCTCAACAGCAGCAACAAAATAAAAACCTACCACAGGAAGAAAGGAAGAAAAATAAATGGGTAAAACAGATTTTTGGTTTTCTGGTGATTTGTATAAAAAACAATAAATCTTGTTATGATAAAATAATTGTCAATGATATTTATAATGTCCCTACTATTTTGGAAGGATATAGAGTTGCCATTGTCCATTTGTATGTATGTACATCTGTACTTCATCCTAAATCTTGTGACACCTCATTTACATTATGGATATTGTTCAGTAACAGGCATTAACTGTATTGCTTTTATAGTAAAAAAAAACAACAAAAGATTGAATACTGAATTTCCTGCTAAATAAGAAGTACTGTGAATGCATGAATATTTTCAGGCAGATAATTTTATAGTTTTCACTAATACAGAATGTTTGTGGGTTCTCATGATTTTCAACTTAAATCTAAAATCTTGTGGAAGTATAATTTATATTTCACGAGAATTTCAATTTGTGCATTAATTTAGCACAAATTCCACAAAAACTAGTATTTCAAATATATAAATGAATTCAAAGTGCGCAATAAAATATTTACTATTGTTAGTACTTTATATCTGTATCTATGATTCTTAGGCTGAATGGGTAAGTATATAGATGGTATTAATGGTAAATCTGCTTGTAAAAGTTCTCACTATTAACCTTTTAATCAATGAGAAGTGACTTTATCACAATGGGCAACAATTGTAGATCCAAATCAGCTGGCACATCCATACCATCTGATGAGGATCTACACTGTTCACTTTATGATTCATTAGGTTAGTTCTGACCAAGAAGAGAGCAGTGTAGATCTTAATCTAATGTTACTCGTGTGCTGGCTGATCTGGATCTACACTGATTGCCCATGTAATAAAAGACATATCCAGGGAGTAAAGGGTTAATTGCACAAATAGGGGTTTAGGACTTGAGTCATTTTAACACATTTACTTTCATTCCATTCCAGAAATAGAACTAATAGATGACAAAGGAAGTTTTGATAGAATGTGACCTATTAATTTTATTGATTGCATTATTAATTTTATTAGAATTTCAATCATTTTAATCCTTTTATTTTCTTTTCTGTAAAGAGAGAAAACTATTAATCATGTAATGCTATAATATGATATAATAGACTCTAACTGTTATGCATCCTTAAGATTTGTGCAATTCAAGATATTCATATAACTCCACAATACGCAAAACATTCACTGAGGATTTTATATATGTACAATTTTCTCAATAAGTATTTGAAGAAAAAACAAAACAACAACAAAAGTTGAGATGAAATATAGTACTTTAAAGAGACAGATGAAGTATAGTGCTATTATCTAAAGCGAAATTTACTGCAACCAGTGTAGACCCAGATCAGGTGGCACATCTTTGCCATCTGATCTGGATCTAAACTGGTCGCATCTTGGTCAGAAATAACCTAATGAATCTGATTTTAAGTGAACAGGTTAGGTCATCATCAGAAGGCATGGATTTGTCGGCTGATCTGGATCTAACCTATTCACAAATAAGATAACATGCAGCCATCCCATGGTGTTTAACTGTTAGCTTAGTATATGGATTTAAGGCTATATTAAAGTTCTACAAGTCTCAAATCATTTACGATTGATTGGCCAGTTTTGGAGGGCTTGCTACATTTCAACCAGTTAGGATAGAAAACTTGTCATCGGTCTCAGTAATATCATCTTGAAATGGTGCTGCTTAATGTGACAGTAACAGTTTAACCCTTTCTCCATATATACACAATTTTACGCATATGCGACCAGTGTAGATCAAGATCAGCCAGCACATCCATGCCATCTGCACTGGTCGCATTTTGGACATAAATAACCTAACAAATCAAAAAGCGAACAGTTTAGATCCTGACCAGACGGCAAGGATGTGCCGACTGATCTGGATCTAAACTGTTTTCCCTTGCAACAAAGGTGAACCTATGAAGAAAAGGGTTAATGACTTTGAAATCAAACTGTTACATCCTGACTTGAAATTATATGAGATTTGTAAATTTTTTATTTTGATTTAATTAGTTTGCACAACCACTAGAAGTAGATCTAGTTTTATTCTCAAAACAGTTTATAAAAAAGAATCTTCTTTCCATCTTGCAGAATAAGAAAAAGGTGATTTTAGTGTAGTACATATATGGACATTTTGTAGTCTTGCACAGAGCTTATATGGTATTTGTTCACCCAGTAAGCTTGTGACCACTTTATATTCAATTTATATACCCTTAATTGGAATGTTCTAGACTATTATTTTCTATTTAGGCAATTGTATCAAAGAAATATCTTACTTTGACTTTGTGGTTTCTACAATTTCAGGTATTAAAATAATTCACCCTCAGAAAATTGATAAATTGGTTTACAGTTGAAGGCTAAGTTTCAAGAAAAAGATTTGAAGGCTTATAGCCAATCTGTTCTATCCTGTGTAGAAGTAAAAAGGAGATAGGAAAATGTAAATTTTACTGAGTTCTTGATGAAGTATTTTTAAACCCATAGCTAGCCACATTACTAGAGCTTAAAGATCAAAGTAACAGTATGCCAAAACTCTAGTCTCCAGAGTATAACAGTTACTTTGCAATGAATGAAGGTACTTAACCATTTCCTTGATATATACGCATTTTTTCACATTTGCGACCAGTGTAGATCCAGATCAGCCAGCACATCTGCGCCGTCTGATCAGGATCTGCACTGGTTGCATTTTGGTCAGAAATAACATAATGAATCAAAAAGCGAATAGTTTAGATCCTGATCAGACAGAACGGATGTGCCGGCTGATCTGGATCTAAACTGTTCGCCCTAGCAATAAAGGTGTATCTATACAGGAAAGGGTTAAGCCATACTGCACAAAAAATGTTCATCTTGATAAGACAGAGTGTAGTGTCTGTAATAATTAGGGGTTCCGCAAGCTGCTGAATCTCAAGGGTAATTTTGATAATTTTGGGGGGAAACTGCCAAGAAATAGCCAAAATACTGCTAATTTAAGGAAAAATGACGCTTCAACTAAAATCATAGGGGTCAAAATTAGGCTTTTTGGAAATTTCAAGAGTCAAAGGATCATCTACCAGGTCAAATAGAACCCCTAATAATAATTATAATACAGTCATGTAATAATAAATTCTTTATTTTCAGATGGTAAACTATTAAGTTTTATACGAGGGGTGTTCAATATATAATGAGACTGTGTTCATATCTTTTATTTGAAACATTTAACGGTAATATGCAATAGATAATAACAAAGTTCATTCATTTCTGAATACATTCAGAAAATATTTAAAAAAATCCACAAAACAGCTTTAAAGTTACAGCATTTATAAGAAGGTCATGTTTGCATCATCGCCCCCGGGCAACAAATATGTCGCGACGTCAGCGGCGCCGATCGCATTGTAAACATCTCTATATTGTTTTATCACATTCATAGCTTTTCGAAATAAGCTGCCGAATGCAGAACAGATCATTGGTGCGTGCAGCCCACAAATTAATGACTTATTAACTGATAAATATTAATGCAGGAATTATAAATGTCTTAAAACTAAATAAATGAATTCTTATGTTTTTATTATGATTTTATATAGAAAAACGCCGATATACTTAAATTACTGAACCTCTACAGGAATTATGCAACACTTTTATGTATTAAATATTTAATTAACTTTTCTCATGCTTAAATCTTTTGTCATTATGCGATGCGCAGTTCCAAAGCAGTTTCGGCAAGCTCCCGCACCATTTGACGTCTGTCCATATCAAGCGCTGACTGAATTGACGCTACGCATGACGCTGTCACGGACTTCTTACTACCGAACATTTGCTCGTCATTAAGTGCTGTATGTCCCTCAGAAAACTTTTTGTGCCGTCTAAATACACACACGACAAGCACTGTCTTTCCCCTTAGTCTCTTGTAACATTGTAAATGTTTTCGTTGCCGATTTACCTAAATTCATACAAAACTTAATGTTTGCCCGCACTTCAATACGTTCTTGTGTCATCATTTTTAAGTGACAACGTGTAAGGGTGACTGTAAACAAATGTTGATTATTTCAACGTTTTACTACCAAATGATGTCATTTTTTCATATGAGGTCATTGATATAACAAACAAATTATTGGCAGATTTTTATGTAATTGCAAAAATAGGTTCTTACTTTACTTTATATTATAATGTATGTCTTTATAATGCAGAATGGACGGGGGCGATAACGCGTTACTATGGTTTTTGGAATGATCATAATTTCTATGTCGCATTATATTTTTTCTACCAAAGCCAGTATTCTAATCAAGGATAAGTTATATTTAATAATGATACCAAATTTTGATATATTTCATGTCAGAATAAAAATATATGAGGACAGTCTCATTATATATTGAACAACCCTCGTACATAGTTATATAACAATTATACAAAACTTATTTTCAAGTGGCCATCATTACCACTTGATATAAGGTCACAATGTGCATGCAGATCACACAGCAGTGCAATCTGAACACCCAGATTTTATAAGAGATGCATATTGTATACATGTATTTGTTAGGGATATAATAAAATACTTCAGTTGTGCTTATAAATACCAGTTTAAAATCAGTTTTAATATTCTTATTAGTAGCAGTTATGTTATTTCCCTTAAAATTGATGTCCTATGCCAAAGAAAAAGTTGTATGCAATAATTATGCTCATACAGAGACTTTGTAGTCAAGAGTCACTAATCAGAACAAAATAATATAACATTAACAGTTTTAATAAGTAAGATTTCATTTTCATTGCTTCTAGGCTTCAATAACAACTGCCATAAATTTAAGCAATATCACCCCTAAGCCAAAACTTATATACATTAGAAGATGTAGAAATCTAATAAATCATAAAATGCCATTAATTATGTAGTTTGGAACGTGTTGTGGCATAAGTGCTGGTTCCTAGTTATTCAGTTCTTGCATATCAGATTTCAAGTTTCTATCATGTTGGAGGTTTGGATGGGAGATCTGCCCTGACAGAAACCGCATTTTGGCAGATAAGAGCCTTGGTACTTCCCCAAGCAGTTCCCATAACCCTTATCTCCATAGATACACCTTAATTGCAAGAGCGAACAGTTTAGATCGAGATCAGTTGGCTGATCTGGATCTACTCTGATAGCACATGGGTAAAAATGCGTATATATGGAGGAAAGGGTTAAGGGCATATGTTTCCTAACTGAAACTTCCGCACAGGAATTTCAGATTTTCTCTATTATACGCAATTTGATCTCAGATCAAATCATTTTACCAGTAAATATTCAAAATATGTTGTCACCTAAATTATTTGTGCAAAAACATATAACTTCTTCATATTTGATCCTTTCCTCCATATATATGCATACATAGCATTTTTACGCATGTGAGATCAGTGTAGATCTAGATTAGCATGCACATCTGTGCCGTCTGATTAGGATCTGCACTGATCACATTTTGGTCAGAAAAAACCTAACAAATCAAAAAGCGAACAGTGCAGATCCTGATCAGATGGCACGCAATAAAGGTGTGTCTATGGAGGAAAGGGTTCAATGATAATTATACTATTTATGTACTAAGGTGACATTGTCTTGCAGTCTTATATGTGACGTCGGCTGCGAAAACCAGGCCAATTGCGCAAATGACGTCATGCGAGAAAACGCGCTTTTTCGTCGTACGACGTGGAAATAAAATTCAAGTAAGCGGCGTCGCCTTTTGCGTGCCAAATCATAAATATAATAATTGTTTGTTTTGTTTTTTTTCGCCTTAAATCTGATTGAAGTTCGGTAATTGATACATGATGAAAGGGAAACACAACTCTAATTAACTTTATACTTGTCAAAGTATGAATTATCTTCAGGATTTTTATCTTTAACAAAATTCCGCCGATAGTCGGCGTCTTCCCTGAAAATATTTTCCTCAACTAAAATCACTTTTCCCCTTGTATCGTGTTAATTTTTTTTTTCAAAAAGTAAACATATGCTTAGCTTTCAATATAGTTTAATATATTAAATCTAAAGTCTGCACATTTTTAATGAATTTTGTCAGAAACTATGTATGTACGATGTTTCTAAATTTAGACTCGTGACGTCACAGACACTGTATTCTAGTCATCACTTTTAAAGATTTCAGTAATTATTGCATCACCAAACAATTTACTTTGGACAGCAAAAATAACATGTACACACAATCAGGTAGATCAAACGTTTTTATGGCAAAGCCGAATAAACACTCATATTCTTTATTAGCCGATAACCTCTTTAAACTTGCATTTAATTGATAGTCATTAATAAACAGCAAAATATCATATTTTTGTAAGGAATGAAAAAAAAACAACAACAGAAATTATACATGAATGAACTATGTCGGTATTTGAAATAAGTTAACTTGTTTTGTTATTATAATTCGGATTATAAATGTTATAATTAAAAAGAGAAGTTGAAATAAAATCTGGATTTCGATATCGCCATCGCAGAAATTATTTTCTCTTCTATTTTCACATAATCGGATGTGCATTTGTGACACGTTATTCAATGCCTGATCGTGCAAGATGATTTAAGGTGTTGCTACTTTCGTTCATTTGCTACGTCATAAACAAAAAAGAAAAATATGAACATCTCTCAAACGGCAAAATGCAGTTCGATCAAACTTTACACAAATAAATGATATGCTAAGTTCCCACTGCCGATCCGATCAACTCGATCATCCCGATCAAGCAATCGGGTACTGGTTTGGCTCGGTAGGTATGAGTTATTCGAAGTGGTTTACCTTGGTCGGCATCACCCGGGCTTCATACCCGAATTTTTTTTGACATGTCAGAAATATTCGAGTAGCGACCGAGTAGCCAAGCGGGCGAAAATCGCCCGAGAAGCGATCGTGTATTGGTCGAGTAGAAGATCGAGTTGATCGGGAAGCAATCGTGTAGCGATCTATTTCGGTCGAATTGACACCGTTTACCCGATCTGTACCCGATCATCTCCACTTCTACTCGAGTATTTTCCGACCGCAACCCGATCAACTCGACCTCTGTTCAAACTGGTGTGCAGACTAACTAGACTGCTACTCAGCTGCTACTCGACCACACACGATCACTTCCCGATTCCTGTTCGGCCATACAAGAACTAGACACTATTCATATCTAATGACCAACAGCGTTAGAAGTTTCTTTATATAAAAAGTTTATGTACACGACCTTCTACGACCCAAGTACGACCATGTCGATCTGGTCGGGTGAAGATCTTGCAGCGATCGAGCACAGGTCCAGTTGGTCGAGCTAAGGCCCTGTAAAGATCGGGATGATCGAGCCGAAATCGGTAAGATGGTCGGGTTGAGTCGTGAATTATCGTGTAGGGTTCGTTTGTTATCGACTAGAGGTCGAGAAGAAGTCATGTATACGCCTTTATTCGAGCTTGCACGGGCTCAATCGGGAAATTTAGGGGGATGATCGAGTTGATCGGATCGGCAGTAGGAACTTAGCAGGTATGTTTAATTTACACACGTTAAACATGATACATTAATGACATTGATTTGTGCAGAGATTAATTGAACTCCGTTTTTGCCGTAAAAAAGATTTCGATTATTATCTTTTTTATCAATGACAGTGCAATGAAAAGTGCCATGTCAGCATAAATGTGGTGACTTGTTACAGTTTTGTTTGTCGACTGCTTGATATTCTTGTTTATTTTTTTTTTATCAAATTCAATTTACTATTAAGAAATAGAAACATGAATAATACAGCAGAGTGTCGTGTAAATAACTAATAAGGCGAGTTGCGCTACGCGTTTCTCAAATCACGATGTACCGTTTTTCGGATGCTCGGCGCTGCGGTCAAATCCTAAGTTTTTGGCCTTAATTTTTGTGGTTTTTTTGCGAACCTAAGATTTTGACCGAGCAAAAAAATAATTATTTTTGCCTGCCGGAAAGCATAGAAGATAGGTGTTTGTTTAAGAGGCATATCCTTTGTATTTCACGAGTGAACTCCACAAACTGATGTGGCGTAGTCACGAGAGAAAATACTAGTTAGCTGTTTTATTTAAATCATAAACATGAGATTACATCATAATATAGGAAAGTTTAGTAATATTATCAATTGTATTTCTGTTGTTTTTTTTATATTTTATGCATATACAGTAGTTACTGTTTTAGTTGCCATGGTAACTAAATTTATGTTTCACATTTAACAAAAATCAGCACAATACTAAAATACATTAAATTTTCCTACTTACGCATCTTTTGTATTATGCATAAGAAACAGGATTTGTAACTCCAGACTTTCTGTGTCTGATGAATTGGTATACAAAGACTGTTGGTGTGTGTAACTAGAATGTCGCTTTTTCAGGGTATTTCGTGATTTTTTTAATTTTTTTCTTTTGCGAGCCCCTCAAAACTGTTCACTTACTTAAACTTTACGAACTGGCTCAAATCAAGAATTAACATTTTTAAATCAGTTATAGCTGATTTTTGTGTGATTTAAACGGTCAATCATATATATATTCCTGGTTGCCATGGTAACCGTATTAAGCAGTCCCCTAAATAAGATGGCTGAAAGTAACAACTATTTAATTTTTAACTCGTGTAAAGTAACAAAGATGATACATGCGACACTGAGTATAACATGTGCACATGAATGTATTGCATGTGTTACTTTTGATAATATTTATAAAAAAAACTGATCGTTGTTTGAAATTATGAAAAACACCTAGTTTGTTCAATGTGCTATGGGCGCATCAATATTGGTCCAATCAGTGTGAATTTTTCAGTATATACCAAATGCATGTTGTAGTTTTTGAAAATGCAATAAACTGAAAATGTGATTTTTGCGCCATTGGCCTGGTTTTTGCAGCCATTGTCACATATATCACTCATCAGGCTGAGGTAAACTGAGTCAGCTGTTTTTCTATCTAGACCCTTTTCCTTCCTATACACACCTTTATTGTATGATTTATTAGATTATTTCTGACCAAAATGTGACCAGTGCAGATTCTGATCAGACGGCATGGATATGCCGGCTGATTTGGATCTACACTGGTTGCACATGTGTAAAAGTGCGTATATATGGAGGAAAGGGTTAAAAGTGTGTTAGACTCCAAAAAGCTATTTTTATTGAATCTTCAAGAAATCTTACATGTTCATTAAATGCAATAACAGATATCTGACAGCAGTCTGGGGTTAAAACCATCTCTTATATGAGCTGGTAAAATTTAGGATTGTGAATGCATTTATATTTGTGGGGATGACATTGAAAATATGTTTTTTTGATAAAATTACATTTTCTTTAGTTCTTAATTTTGTGGTATATATATTATTAATTTTACAAAATCTAATTTTCCTACCATTCTGTCACATTTTCAGCAATACTCTGGCCAGTATGAACCTAGCTGGGTAAAGTTCAAGTATGGAGCTTGGTACCTGGACCCTAAGACTTGGGAGAAGAGGGATGCAGATGAGCCCCTAATGGACCCTAAAGAGCTAAAGGATAAAGAGATGTCAGAGGCTAAGAAAATGAGCAAAGGATTGGTATGATTTTATTCATACAATTGTTTTTCTATTAAAGAAGAAAAGGAAAAAGTTGTTGATGATGATGATGGTGATGTTGCTGCTCATGATCATGATGATGACAAGGATGGAAGCAGTGACAACGTTAAATGATAATGAAATGCATTCATCGTCAAACATATTATAAGTAACATTGATGTAATTTTAGGTTTGCTATTTAGGCATGTTATTTTCAAAGTGATTGTCCTCAAAAAACCACAAACAGATTGTATGAAAACCTGAAATAATGAATTTTATAATTTATGAAAAAAAAACATACCATTTTAAAATTCAGTTCTATATCAGAATTTTCCAAAGTACATGTCAACATTTCCTTTGAATATACTGTGGTAGCATTTAATTTCACTGGATCTATTTTTCACAGAAGGCACAGGCAAATTTTCAACTGGGCAATTGTAACAAGATAAGAAATGTAATAGTTTGATTAAGCTGGGGTTTGATTTTACACACTTTCTCTAGTGCGAAAAACATGAAAATTACCCCCTGCCCCCCTTTAAATATAATGATATCACAGCAGCTGGAGTTTCAATCTGATTAAAACCATTTCCTGAAAACCGCTATGCTATATATATGCTATCAGGATCTGATGACGAGTAACTAAAACATGCTTTTATCCCTAATTATTCGAACCAATCAGATTGTTGCCTACAAAATCACAAAGTGAAAGTTAACATGATATTTTAAACCATGGAAAGTAATGACAGCCTGCGTTAGGCATAATTTACTGAAGATATATGTGTTTATGTAGTATTGCATTCATTTCTAATGCAGTGACATCTTCAGATCACTTTGCGAGTGTTATAAATCATACTTTCTGTGTTGACAATTTCTATAAATAGTTATCGGGAAAAACCGCTATAGCTTATGTTCGGTATCTGCGGGTCGTCATTAGATCTAACATTTTGTTAGATCTGACTTTAGTGAGATTGCTGGAGTTTCAGATATTGTTAAGCTACAGATAAACTATAGATGTAGTTTTCTCTTTCAGAATAATGAACTAGCTACAATGCATGGTGTCAGCTTATTTAAAGAGTTTGTGGACAAGAAGAGTAGAAGAAAACCAGAGGTAGTGTATAGTAAATCTTTACATGTTTAACCCTTTCCTCCATATATTCGCATTTTTACACATGTGCAACACAGTGGAGATCCAAATCAGCCGGCACATAAAGTCTTATTCATAAAATGGATAATAATTGTTGGTTAACAGTGTGACTTATTATTTTTTTAAGGATTGAATCGATATTTGATGGTTTTCATTTGGGTATGGAAAACAGTTGGTTTGTTTAAACTGCGTGAAGCCCGAAGAGCTTGTCGCGTACTTTAAACAATCCAACTGTTTTTCATACCTAAATGAAAACCATCAAACATCATTTCAATCCTTATATTTACACTCATAAAAATCTCATTTATACAGAAATAACTAGAAGAATTCAGGATATTGCGTTTTTTTTCGAATGGCTGTTGGAACTGCTACGTTGACGACAAAGTGAATTACGGGACGCTTTTTCGCAGCAACTCGTGGCAAAATGTGTGTGCTTGGTGACGCCACACGTCAAAACATCGTGCAACGTCCAATAAATTTTGAACGGCTCTACTGTAGCCACGCCTTTTAAAGTAATACGTCACACTGTTTACCACCAGAAATTATGATTCGTTGGATGAAGAAGACTTCATCGTAGGGAACGACGTTGAAGTGTAAATATAATGGATTAAGGTGTGGCAGTAGAGCCGTTCATTATTTATTGGACTTTGTACAATGTTTTGACGTGTGACATTGCCCAGCACACACAGCATGCCGTCATTTACTGTGTCGTCAACGTTGCTGTTCCAACAGCCTTTTGAAAAAGCCGTTATATCACGAATTCTCATAATTTCTGTGTTAATGAAAGTAAACAAATCAAACAAACTACACTCTATCCCTGTGTCTGTGAAGTCTTTACTAGACCCTTTTCTCAATGGACTTGCTTTTTATCTCATGTATGAACAGGGTAGATCTTGGTAGATCAAGATCAACCTGCAGATCAGAGCAGTACGATCAGAATCTACACTATTAGCTTTTAGAATCATACATTTAAGATTATTTTTGACCAACAAGACAACAGTGTGGATTCAGATCAGTCTGCACAGATGTGCAGGCTAATCTTAATTGATCTACACCATTTGCACACTAGATAAAGAGTATATCTGGGGTGTAGAATATGGGGTGTTATTAGGTGAAGAAAAGAGAAAGAAAGTAGTTCAAACTGATCATTGAAAATAATTCGCTGTTAGCAGAAAATCAGGTAGCTGTCCAAGATCATAAAACTAAATCTGGTGACAAGTATGAAATCTCAAGCATCTGATTGGCTAAAATGGCGACCAGAGCCAATCAGAGGCTTGAGATTTGAGACTGGTCTCTGATCTTTGTTTTATGATTTTTGGCACAAGTATTTCATTGGAAATTATGAAATAGTATCTCAAATGCTCCCTTTAAGTGCTAGGCACAGCATTTGTTCCATTTGTAGTCAGTTTAGACCCAGAATACCCTGTATTGTCTGAACAGTATCTAGTAAATAGTTTGCTTTTCAGTTTACCCTTTCCTTCATAGACATACCTTTATTGTGAGGGTGAACAGTGTAGATCCAGATCAGCCGGCACATCTGTGCCATCTGATCAGGATCTGCACTGTTCACCTTATGATTCTTTAGGTTATTTCTGACTAAAATGCAACCAGTGCTGATCCTGATCAGACGGCACAGATGTGATCCTGATCAGACGGCACAGATGTGATCCTGATCAGACGGCACAGATGTGATCCTGATCAGACGGCACAGATGTGATCCTGATCAGATGGCACAGATGTGATCCTGATCAGACGGCACAGATGTGCGAGCCGGCTGGTCTGGATCTCCACTGGTTGCATATGCGTAAAAATTGCGTATACAGTTAAACCTGCCTTAGCAGCCACCTGCGAATAGCAACACCTGTCTTTAACAGCCAGATTAAATATGTCATAAACAGACATTTTGTTCTCATTTTAACCTGTCTTTAACAGCCACCTGTCTTCAGCAGCCACTTTTTTTCACTCCATGGGGTGGCTGCTAAAGACAGGTTTGACTGTATATTGAGGAAAGGGTTAAATGGGTAATAATTGTTTCAGTTTTTGGATGAAGTTGAGGAGATCAAGAAGCGAGCAGAAGAAGAAGAACAAAGAAGAATAGAGGCCGAACTTGCAGCAAAAAAGAAACGAAGTCATGTAAAGAAATCTACAGAGGGCGATAAAACTCCTGCTCCAACATAACACCATTATAGTCTTCTCTCTCACCTTTTGACACGGCATATTGTCTTTCAAATGTGAACAATTATTTTCACTTGTTAATGAATTTGAAAACAAGTTTTTATGTCCATAATCAACATTGATATCAAATGTAAGGGCCAACTAAATGAAAAAGAGCTGTCACTATTTTCATCACTGTTTATTGTCTTGTTCAATTAATTGTTAAATGTAATAGATATGTAATTCACTACAAGAAATAATTATTAATTGTTATATTTGTTATAAAGCTCTTAAATATTGTGCATTAAACCACAATTTTGTGCTTCACTTTTTACTTAAAGTGTATATGGTATTTTATAAAGATGTTATATTATTAAAGTATTATAATGGCACAAATAGTTTAAATTCATTATAAATATTCATGGGATTTTAACATTCATGGATTTGATGGGCAGATCAATCAAATAAATAAAAACACAATATATCAAATTGTATGGAAACATGATTTCATGGAATTGAAATCTTTGACTTTTAGAACTCAAGGAATTGCTCATTTACAGTAGACAAAATATCTTGCTAAAAAAATAAATGTGTTTACACAATCTTAATGTGCTGTTGATTTTGTAAATGTTGTCATTAAGTATGTTTCAAACTTGATGTGATAATAAAATAATATCTATATTTGCAGTAGAAAAGGTTTACATCAAATATTTTGGGAATTAAATATTACACACATACCTGAAATTAGCAATTTTGAATTGTTGAAATTAGATAAAAAATAGTATGAAGATTTATTGAATTTTAAAGATTTAAATGGATTAAATATAAAAAAGACAGCGAAAACAGTGGAGTATATAGTTGGACAATTGGGATATTTCATCTTCACATATGGTTTAAAAATAATTCAAATTAGTACTGTTGATTGGGATGTTTTTCAATCAAGAATTTAGCCCATAAACAACTAAAAACAAGATCATGTTCCATTATTGATATTTTAAACACTTTACTTCATGGGATATGGCTGTCATCCATGGTCGAACAATGTAGATCCAGATCAGCTGGCACATCCATGCCATCTGATAAGAATCTACACTGCTTTTTGATTCGTTAGGTTATTTACTATAAGAAGTGATTTATTATTGTAGATCCTGATCAGGCAGCACAGATGAGCTAGCTGATCTGGTTTTACACTGTTCACACATGAAATAAAACCTGTGTATATGGAGTAAAGGGTTAAAAGATTCTTGAAGTACAGTGCTCATGTGATACCGAAACACAACAGTGAACTTTAATGCCATATTAGTGGAAAACTAAACATCTCTTTAATTTACTAATCTACTTGGCTATTGCAATGAGATGAAAACCTATGACTTGAAGTAAAGGTACACATGTTATGTAATTATCTACTGTATTATTTTATAGAAGTGATCTATTTTTCTCTTACATTATGTTTTCCATCTCTCTATTACACGACTGCCAAAAAGATTGTTAGTATTCATTTTGCCTTTAAAAAATGAAAACACAGCTTTAACATTTCTGATGCATGCTTTTCTTAATTTGTGCTAGAATACTAAAATAGTACAGGGTTTATAATAAGAGTTCAGCTCAGAATCAGTCATAGGAATAACTATGATAATATTTCTTGTGGCATAGTAGAATCTACAGAGTCTACAATGTTCCAGTCGACAAGCATACCAAAAAACCAGCTGTTACATCTGAAATACAAAGTCGTATGAAGACAACTTTGATTTTGATGTTTTGTTGTAAATACTTTGACACAAACAAACAGGGGGAGATCACCTTGCAATGGCATTTTATCACCGGTGTCACTTATTTTAATGTTACTTAAATGGTAAACAGTAAACTACATTTGTTCATAGGCAATGATTTGGTGAGTGAATGAATAAAAATATTTTCCTTAGTGTTTTAAGCTTAATGACTGATTCTTCATAAATGAGTTTATTTTGGTTGCTTTTCCAAACCGGCAAGTAAGTATCCACCTTGGAAACACCAGTATTATGAAATGCCAAATCTACATAAACACCTTTTTTCAATTATGGATAGGTATTTAATTCTCCATTGCTCTTGTTTAATTGTTGTGCACACTAACTGCAATAAAGCTATTCATTATTGATTGAATTTTCCAAAATTCAACCAGAGATCTCGCTATTTAATTATTTCCTCCACCAAGTAGAAGGCTGTAGATAAATATCTCTATTTTATTGAGTAAGATATTTAAGTTTTTATAGGTTTGGCATTCCATACTTGAAATATTATTCTAAGCAAGCATTATAAAAAATGTGTCTCGGGAGATTTTTACAGTTGTATTTGTAGTAGTATTGCTATTTTTAACAATACCAAATTTAATTTTTCATTCTCATTAAATAAACAGATTTCTTAACTGTTTTCTGATAAATCATATTATTGCCATGATAAATATATTATGTACAACACTGTTTTATTTCAATTCATGGAATTAACTCAGTTTTGTTAAGATAAAATTTTCTCGTGGTGTGCTCATGAAACTGGGCATTTATCATTTGAAAAAAAAGTGTACAATTATTGCCTGTGATATTGTTATGTATGTTTTATATTATTTAAAAAGGTAAATCTGAATCACAAATCACTCTGTTGTTATTTTTTCCCGCAAAGTGCACTGAAAAGAGATATGTCAGCTTTGGTTCACGATGGTGTAAGTTTTTTTAGTCATTGGAGTGGCTTAATTTGACACTACATGCACATTGCATGCAGTTAAAACCACTGTTTAAAACAGTACAATTGCAATGTAAACCTTGTGTCATCACTGGCAACATGGATTGAAATTGCAGAGAAAGTGTTATGGCTGTGGGTATGACAGTGAAGGAAATGTCAACTTTAGGCAATGTTCTCCCCATCAAGACGACGTGCAGAACCCATGTTCCAACATGGCCAGCTCAATGTCAAGGTCACTAGGTCAGATTAAAGCAAAAATTTTGTTAACGCAATAGAGGTCACATTTTTTGTCCGATTGTCACAAATTTGGTATGAATATTGATATTGATGATCTCTACTCAAATTATTAAAATCCTGTACTTGAATTGCCAAGGGGCCCCGCCCTGGGGATTTTAAAACTTTTTCTTTTAAATTCTGTTTTCAACCTTTAATTTTCTACTGTTATCAACCAGATTTTGACACAAACTTTATACCATCTTAAAATTCAATCTTTCCTGAACAATTCATTCGCTGGTTGTTCAATGATAAAATTTAAAACAAAAAATTTAGTAGCAGAGCGAAAATTTCAAGAATCAAAATTCCAGTATTTCTACCTTTCTTCAGCTATATTTAGATTCAATGTTAATTAAGAGGTTATTATTCCTACAGTTGCTGGTCAATGACCTAATGAACTTTGCTGTTTAGATCTGTGTTATGCAATATTAAGAAGTTTGCTCTGGATGATTTTATAGGGTGAATTTTGTCATTTTCTATGGATACTGACCAAATAAACCTTCTTACTTTATAGCACTTTGAAAATCAGGCTTTTCTGAATATTTTATTCACTGTTTATCTGTTGCATGCTTTGTGACCAGTCTATAACTTCTTAACCCCTGGAACGAATTTCATGAAACTTTAGTCAAATGTTCTCCTCATCAAGACGATGTGCAGAAGCCATGTTCCAACATGGCCGGCTCAATGTCAAGGTCACCAGTGGTGTTTGAAGATTTGAACCATGCATTTCGTGTCCAGTTCATATCTTCTGAACCACTGGAATGAATATTATGAAACTTAAGTGAAATGTTCAGTTCATGAACCTAATGTGCAGAACCCGTGTTCCAACCTGGCTGGCTCAAGGTCAAGGATGCTTCTGGTGTTTGAGCAGGCCAATACTCTGAAACTTATCTGAACATGACATACCCTTGCACTTGAATTGGCTTCCACCTGCCTGCCCGTTGCCCAGAGCTATTGTTTAATATGCTCTTAACCATCCATAACCTTTCCACATTCGCATCTGCGGCGGGGGATATTGCTGTAATTCCGACTGCCTTGTTATTTTTAGTAAATGACCTTGACATTGGCTGAAACCTGCTCCAAAGTGCAACTTGACCAGTATCTTGTGATGTTACACCTGTATTCCAAAATTGTTTAAATTTAAAACGCCTTTAACCATTTTTCTATTTTTAGTAATGGTGACCTTTTCACTGACCTCACCAAATGGATTTAAATAAAAAAAACTTAACCACCCGCGAAAACAACATACCTCAGTTTAATTACTAGGGTTTTTCAAAGAAAACATGGTTTAAACAAAAAAAAACTTAACAAAATTTCTCAGTGAAAAAGGACATCAATAAACCATGACAAAAACATTCAATTGTTATGAAACTTGTCCTGATAAATGTGACTGATATCAGACAACTATGTAAAGTTTTTAAGCTCTACCTTGAATGGTTATTGAGATGAAGAGGACTTAAAGAAAAAAACTTAACCAAATGTTGAAGCCCGCCAAATGGCATATCCCAATCTAAGGGGTTTTCCCCAAGAAAACAAACCTGGTTAACAAATAATGTTTGCAAAACATGTATGTCCCCCAAACAACAAATGGATACTAGTAAACTGCTGTTATTGGTCACCCAAATCATTGTCTAGTCATTGGTAAGACAATATTTTTGTATTGAATGTCACTGTGACCTTGACCTACTTACCTGAAACTGAATAGGATTCATGTACATGTGATGAAAAACATCATTACCGTTTTGGAGGATCGAAGGCTAAACCATTATGTAGTTCTTAGTATGTGAATTTTTTACTGATCAGGAAAGTTTTTTTGTGTTGAAGGTCACTTTGACCTTGACCTTTGACTTACTTTCCTGAAAATCATTATGGGTCATGAATAGATGATGATCAACCCTCTTGAAATCTGATACCTGGAGATGAAATCATTGTCTAGTTATTGGTCAGACATTGTTTTTGTGTGTAAGGACAGTGACCTTGACCTTAAACCTTCTGAAGTCAAAGTAAATAGGGGTCATCTTCATATGATGATGATGATGATGATGATGATGATGATGATGATGATGACAAACCTCTATTCCAAACATAAAGACAGTTTGTAAAATGGTGGTGAAGTATTTGGTCAGACAAGGGAATTTGTGTTGAAGGTCACTATGACCTTGGACATAATGACCTAAAAATACAGGTGATGACAAACCTCCCTATGAAATTTAAGGACTTTAGGTGGTAACATTGTCTAGTTTCTGATTTGGACTATAATTTTGTAATGAAGGCCATATTGACCGTGACCTTTGACCTACTGATCTGAAAATCAATAGGGTCATCTACAGATGATGAACGTATCTATCAAAGGTAAAAAACATAGGTGAAAGCATTGTCAAGTTATTGATTGGACAAGGATTTTGTGTTGAAGATCCCTGTTATTTGACCTTTTACTTATTGACCTGAAAATTAACAGGGGTTATCTACAGGGGATGACCAACATCCCTCCCAAATTTTAGGACCATAGGTAGCGATGATGGTCTAGTTATTTTACAAGGTTTTTGTTTTGAAGGTCATTGTGACCTTGACCTTTGACCTACTCACCTGAAAATCAAAAGGGGACATATATGTACAGGATATGACCAACTACTTGCTGAATTTGTGACTATATGCGAAAGCGTTGTCTATTTATTGATCAGTCAGCGTTTTTGTGTTAAAGGTCACTGTGACCTTGGCCTTGATCTAATGACCTGAAAATCAATAAAAGTAATTTTCAGGAGATGACGAACCAACCTATCAAATTTTAAGCCCATAGGTTAACCCTCTTACGCCGGAGTCATTATTTTAGGATGTTGTTGACGTCGCGGCGGAAATGACGTTATGGAGCGCCAAAGTTAACATCGCTATTAATTCCGATGCGGTTTGAGACTCATTTGTATTTGTTCAAGCGTCATAAGTGTATCTTCATTTACTTTTTGTTAAAATTAATAATTTTAATATTAGTACATTGCATTTATTCATATTGTATATTTACAACTTTCTCCGCGATTTGTGTTTGAAGAAACTAATGCTATGAAGCATAAACGTACTCTGAAACAGAACATGCGTATAGTATGTTTGTGATCGGACACAAAACCGACAACCGGTCTTTAACAAAGTACCGGAGGAAACTAATTTCTCAGTTAGAATGCCCGTGTACCGATGTACTCAATTTAACTATCCGAATGCATCATCTTCCGACTTTTTGTTGAAAGAAAAAGAAAATGCCGGTAAATAATGCCGGTAAATTATTTTTTTTCTTATTTAAATTGTGATACACATGAATGGTTGCACGGCAATCCATCTGGTGTGAGTTTTAGATATAACTCATGATTTACTTTAATTGCATTCGCATGACTCGTGGATAGTTTAAGCGCAAACGAAATCTTTGAAAAAGGATCGGGAACCGGACTACTAAAGAAAATATTTGTTTCTATCAGGCAGTAAAAACGGTTTGCTGAATTGGTTGTCCATCCGTCCCATTCGGGTTGGAGTTCCAGATTTCCCGGTATTAAAACCTGGGGGTATAATACGAGTAAAGCGTTGGTTGTGCATCTCAGCGGCCTTTCGAAGAGAAGTGGGAGAAGTGAATTTAATAGCCGTCATTGTATATTATATACCGGGTATTTGTTCCGCTTTTCACAAAGGATTAACATGATTTGTATCGATTGCAAATTAAAAAAAAAATGCGTCAGATTTTGACAGGAAAGTTCACAGGTCTTTTGACATGTATCTGCTCTGTGTATTCGTCAAAATAAATGGGAAAAAAGAGACAACCACTGAATTGAACCAATTAAAGTGCCATATATTTTCGTCTTCCAGATTTCTGATTCATATAAATTTAAGTATTTCTTTATTTAGTTCTGTTCGCCTAGAAAAAAATATAGCCGTTTTATTGAAAAACCTGCATACTTGTTTTTATGCCAGGATGGTACATCGTATTTTGGTATTTTTTTTACTAACAAAAGTAGATTCTTATTCCGGGCAAATCAAACTTTTACCGAAATGCAACTTTTTTCATAAATATCGGGGTTATTAGCAGATTTTCCAACAATGCTTTAGTAAGGAAAAAGTATTTATAAAAACAAAAATTTTCTTTTAATCCGGAGAAATATTCTTTTATCATCATTAAAAATTTTGTGCGCATTACAAATACTGATTGATCAATTATTTGGTTGATCGATAAATTGTTTGATTGATTGGATAATCGATTTATCAAATGATTGACTGATCGATCTATCGACTAATCAATATGTTAGCATCCAAACCCTTTATACATTAATCAGTCACCTTTTATTTTTTCCACAATCCGCATCCAGCCACCCGATCGATACATTGTAGACTAGCCACCCAGTACTTTTTTTCTTTTTGTAAGAAATGATACGTATGATATCCGTCGGCTTGTTTATTCAGGACTAAATAATGTTCTTTGCATGAAATCGCAAAATGAATCAAAGTTGATGAGTTTTAATTTAATCGAATTATAAATTATTCGCATTCCAAACTTCATTATACTTCTTTAAATAGATAAGGTACACGTAATATTTCTGGAAAATGCTTAAATTGGAACTCTTTGCCTAGGCCGACTGTTTTTGCTTTCACGGAAATTTCATCCTCGCCTATAAACCTTTTACAACATTTAACTATAACATTTCCTAAGTATTAGACAATGAAATAAAAGATCTTGATAAGGAACTCGCACACCCGGATGGCAAAATTTTTACCATGCAATTGATGTCTTGACGCGACCGCCGTAACGACATCGAGCATATGACGCCAAAAGTGAGCCGAAAATGACGTCGTTTTTTTGTTTTAATGACGTCATTAAAGAAAATATGTTTACATGCAATCATGGCGCGCCATTTGCTAATAAAATCTTACAACTATCAAAAATATGACAAGGAATATACATTTTTGTAATTTAATATCATTGTATTTTAAAAGCGACTTATATGTCGCTCTCGGTCTCTTCCGATAAGCGACTTTAATGTCGCTCTCGGCGTTATACGGGAGCGACATAAAAGTCGCTCTCGGCGTAAGAGGGTTAAAGCATGGTCTTATATTAATCAGGTTTTGTGTTGAAGATCTCTGTGACTTCGTTGACCTACTGACCTGAAAATCAATAGCGTTCATCTAAAGGTAACAATCTACCTCCCTAACGAATGCGAGGAACATAGAAGAAAGCATTGTGTAGTTATTTTTCAGACAAGGTTTATGTGTTGAAGGTCACTGTGACCTTTGGTCTTTGACCTTCTACCTAAAAATCAATAGGGATCATCTACAGTTGATGACCAACCTGTTATGCTTACCTCTTTGATTGCACAACAGTGGCATGGGTTTATGAAGGTTTATAGGGAAATCTTGTACAGGAACCTAGAAGCTCGATCTGTTCCTATCCCATTTGTTGTGTTCTTGCTGATTTGACTCCAGGGGCTCTAGATAGTCTCGCTAAAGTCACTGAGGACCCGATATTTTGCTTCACATGGCTATAAGCATCTAATTTTTAAATTATGTTTGTATGCTTTTGCATGCAAAATTGTCGAGTGGATCGGTGGGTTGGAGTTATTTCACCAAGACAACTTGTTTGTTCATATGAGAACTTATTGGGGCAAATGCAATCTAGAACCTGGTTTAAACCTGTAGTGGCAGCACTGACCGTTCAATGGTTCTCTTTATCGTTAATTGTTTGTGGTGTCTGATTTGAAATTAAATATCTTATAAACTCTTGCTCTCTTTTCCTCTCTACTTCTTGGCTGCTGCGTGTGGAGGCTGTTTGTCTGGTTGTTGCAATTCCTGAATGAAATACATATTTCATTTTTTGGCTACTGGTATATATTGAAAGAGAATCGGGCCGCGTGTTGGCTGCGTGGAGAGGCTGTTTGTCTCGTTTTGGCATTTCCTGAAATGCATATTTCTTTTGGGGGGGTACTGGTATAGATTGAAAGAGAACCGGGCCGCGTGTTGGTTTCGTGGTCCGCTGTAACCGACAAAAATTCGGCATCCTCTGATATTTTCCTTAGATTATTGGAAAATGAACAACCACGTCAAACATGCCGATATATTACACAATGTTCCAGTAAATGAGGTATTTGCATGAAGAATTTATGTTGTTTGCAATAAAATACCAATTTATATGTCTCAGATGTCCTGTTCCTATCGCTGTCGTCCGATACTAAAAACTTATCAACTATACTGGGTTTTCGGACAAAACATGATTCGGATAATGGCAATGAATTACCCTGTGCTAAGTAATACTTTTATTTTTTATGAATAAATGCCAAAAATTGTAACAACTGGTTTTATTAATATTGCATTAAATTTTTATTTAATAAATACAAAAGCTGTTTCGCTGTCATGCTGTATGCCACTGTAACGTGTCGCGTCAGGTGTACTTGGTTATGGGAATATATTTACAGGGGGATTCTCAATTTGGACGGAGTACAAAACAACTCCAACGATGATTGGTAAATGTACAAGACTATACAATATGTACACAATGACACGTTGTTCGAAAATGTGGGATCGCCTCAGATAACTTGCTAGAGGGCCTTAAGCGATTTGTGTTGAAAGGTGCTGTGAGCTTGGAACTTTGTGAATAAATGGTGAACAACTGTAAGGCACGTTGTGATTGAAGTGGAACACTTGGGTCAAAAGGAACTTCAGTACGCGTAATTGCCAGCTGATTGTCCTTAGGCCAAGTGGACTGTGCTATCGGTTAAGTAAATGTGTGCAGTGACACTGGCTACCTCATCCGCACTAGTATGTACGGGCTTCTGTTTCTGGTGAAACAGGAATTGTCGGTATTTTGAATACGACAAGGTGGACGCTTGGTCCTGAATAAGATAGTATCTGATGACACTTTACGAGAGGGCGATTCACCCTATTCGGTACGGTAGCTATATGACAACTGGTAAGGCGACTTTGGCGCTTACAGTTGAGCAAAGTGCACAGTGTATGAACTGTGTCTTGATAACCAATTGAGCACTGAAATTGACAAAGTCACTTTGGAGTGACAGTGTTTGGGTGCCTTTGTTATTCACGACTTTAACTCACACTTGGCGACATAAACCGGATCATGTGTTAGACGGTTGTACACAGTGATTTACAAGTTCATAATAACCAATGACCGACCAGTGGTAAATCGTATGCGACGTACTGTTGATCTACCAATGGTTTGCCAAAGGTATGTGTACACTTGTCATGCGACAGCGTACAACACAAAGGTAAAGAGTGACGTGATACTGACTTGGGACGAGGGATGCCAATGGTACGTTCACCAATCATCGTTGGAGTTGTTTTGTACTCCGTCCAAATTGAGAATCCCCCTGTAAATATATTCCCATAACCAAGTACACCTGACGCGACACGTTACAAATTTGGTGGCAGCGGTGGGATTGCCATCTTAAGCAACCTTTTATTATCCTCTCTTTAAGGGCTATGTCAAAGTTAAACAAGTTCTTGAAATGGATGGTCATAAATCAAACATTGCATGAGCTGGAGTTATACGCTTAGTGTCAATCTTCTTCCAAGGTACAGTGGTACATGCCACTTGTCTGATTACATTTAAGCTCATTTCGACAAACTTGCCATTATTAACATTTGGACAGATAAGGACAAAGGTCTACATCTTGCAGTATTCCTGCGAGGCCAAGTCCAGTATGTTTTAAATAACCTGGCACCTAGGTCAAACCATTATTGTGCACTTGTTTCTGCTTTAAAGGAACATTTTGAAACCCAAAAATCATATTTAATTGTATTGAGTTCATCTTATTGAACATCGCAAAAAGCCAAAGAATCATTGTCACAGTAAGGTGATGACAATTAGTCTATCAAGAGGCAGCAGTGCTCAATCATTCATCTGAAATAATAAACAAAATCATGATTAACAGAACACATTGTTTACATTGCAAGAAGAGATACAGGCTATAAAAACACATGGAAGTGATCAGACACTTCAAACTTGCAATTCACCTGTCGTAAAAAGACTGGTCACATCTTAACTTATTGCAGAGCACGTCCAAAATAGGATGTGAGATAAATGATCATTATTATCGTCATTTGTAAATATGTATAAAGACATATTTTTTTTTTTGTTTGATAAACATTGTATCATAAATGATTTTGTTTTATTTTTCTTTGCGGGACGCAAAGTAATCGGAGGCGTGGGTAATGTAACCGTCGAGCACTACTAAAAATCATTTAATCTACCTTGTTCAATATAGATCCTAGTTGGTATGATTAACCATCATCAAGAAATAATTATTTACATTCAGAACCATTTGCAAATTCGTCAAACAGCTTCACAATTCATTAATCTCTATGTAATTCAATGGATTTTGACATCTTCAACATCCGGGCATTTCGTAGCTTTTAGACCACACCGCAGAATTCATAAAATCATCAAATACTCAATATTCTGCATTAAAACCCACACCTTGTCTATTTTGTTATAATTAATTATCAGATCTATGTTTTATGCAATTATTTGTTTCTTTGTTTTGACACGTTGTTTGTATTTCCATTTTATGCGAAAATAACAATTCACCTCTTCAACTGAATTGCATTCTGGTACCTGGCATCAAAAGCCGGGACCCAATCAAGACTATTATAAAAAGACCAACAGAGAAGAAATTTCGCATTTGTTCGCCAGCTCTTCATCAGAGCGTTTCCAAGAATAGCCTACTACACTGCCAAGTGTGCGGTGACGGTGTCACCATTGGTGGAACCAGTGGCAGACTATTGGCAAGAACCACAGGCAGATCTTTGGCAAGACCAAAGCAGACCTCTGGCACGACCTTTGCAGACCATTGGTAATGCCTTTGGCTGACATTTGTCAGAATGCACTTGGCATAACTAACCCTAACTTCATTTCGTCAAATTATAAATCACTGTGTATAACAGTCTCACAAATGATCCGTTCATTTAACAAGTATCACCGATGGCGAACGAATGTCGTGAACAACAAAGGCACCCAAACACTGTCACTCCAAAGTGACCCTGTCAATTTCAAATAGCTCAATCGGTTATCAAGACACAGTTCATACACTGTGCACTTTGCTCAACTGTAAGCGCCAAAGTCGCCTTACCAGTTGTCATATAGCTACCGTACCGAATAGGGTGAATCGCCCTCTCGTAAAGTGTCATCAGATACTATCTTATTCAGGACCAAGCGTCCACCTTGTCGTATTGCAAAATACCGACAATTCCTGTTTCACCAGAAACAGAAGCCTGTACATACTAGTGCGGATGAGGTAGCCAGTGTCACTGCACACATTTACATAACCGATAGCACAGTCCACTTGGTCTAAGGACAATCAGCTGGCAATTACGCGTACTGAAGTTCCTTTTGACCCAAGTGTTCCACTTCAATCACAACGTGCCTGACAGTTGTTCACCATTTATTCACAAAGTTCCAAGCTCATTGCACCTTTCAACACAAATCGCTTAAGGCCCTCTAACAAGTTATCTGAGGCGATCCCACATTTTCGAACAACGTGTCATAGTGTACATATTGTATAGTCTTGTACATTTACCAATCATTGTTGGAGTCCTTTTGTACTCCGTCCAAATTGAGAATCCCCCTGTAAATATATTCCCATAACAAAGTACACCTGACGCGACACGTTACACCACAATTAAACATTTTGTTTGTGGTGTCTAATGGTGTGGTGTCTAGGAAGGAACAGTGGTCTAGGGGTAGAGCGTCGGACTCCAGATCTGGAGACTGCACAGGGCTTTTCATCCTTATATAACAGAGGCCTATAAAAGGCCGCTTCCCAATCCAAAAATATAGTATTTTTTCCCAATTGTGGCAGAAACTCTTCCCAAAATGCTAGGTAAGATGTCAAAAAATGGTTAAAACTCCTGGGAGGAGTGTTTGAAAATTGAAGTCTGGAAAATAAAGTGCATAATAAATCAGATTTAAGTTAAAAATACCTATTACTATTCAATTTCATAAAGTAGAACCCATCTTTCAATTAATTTTGTTTTCCCAAAATAAACAATTATTGCGCGTAAATTTCCCAATTGGAAAGGCCAGGGCCTCTTCCCAATTTTCTGAGGAAAAGCCCTGCTGCAGGTTCAAAATCCATCAGGGATGAGATTCGCTGCAGTTTCCTCAATACAAATTCATACCAGTGAACCTTTATGCAGGCTCAGGTGGGAGATTGACTCCAAAAAAGTGGGAGATTGGGATAAAAAAGTGGGAGATTTTAAGAAGTGTTTTTTTTGTGGTAAAATGTTGATTTTTAGCTCGGGATGGGTGACAATATATCTAATTTACTCTTGTACCATTCATGTTTTTCTTGTCACAAATTTTTATTTTAATAAATAAAATAATTTATTGACATAAACAATTATTATAGCCAACAAGATAAACAATCACTATCTTCCTCAGGATTGGACACAAGATTTCCAGAAAAGGGTTGTTTGTGGCAGTCTTATGAGAAACATAAGATTATTTAATGCAATCTAGCCCAAAAAGTCGGATCCACCCCTGTAAATACTAGTCACATAAGACAGTGAATGTTACTGTTAAACATCTTCAAAACAGATAAAACTGTTAATATTGGAAAGTTGCATTGTAAAGTATGTATGCTTTCTTAGTAGCAATTCGTAATTTATCATGAGCATCAAACTAAAGCGCATGTGGTGCCTTTGATGTCCACCGGTACCCTTTCAATTATTACCAACTCGATTATTGTAATTTGTGCACAGGTAAGGTGTGAAAATCAATAATTGTTATCAAAACATCAACCTGTCTAAAGTTCAAGGCCATGCATGACATTTCATTGACTGGTAATCTATTTACGACTTCCTGTCATTCAAAAAGGCGCCAAAATATCGTAAACCAGTCTAATTTCTATTCACGTGGTAAAAGCATGATCCTAATTTTGTTTTATTGCTGAGGTTTCGTAAATGTTACATGGAAATGTCAAAAGTCAGGAGAAATAGCATAATATGCGGGAGGCAGGAGATTGGACTTAAAAATCGGGAGTCTCCCGCCTAAGTCGGGAGCGTTCACAGGTATGCAAATTTGATGTGAGTACTGGTTGGAAAACCAGGAAGCAGTGTTCTAGCGTGATTAATATAAGTTGCAAGAACTTGTTTCACAATCGATGTAAAATAAATAGGTTTAAACTAAACATTTTGTAGGGATATGAATTGCAAATAATTGTCAATCATCAGTTGGATAATTTCTGCAATGGTTGTCCCTTAAAATATGTTTTCATATATTATAATTGGTTTGGTTTATAAATCAAAGCAGTTTCACATTTACAAACAGTGAACGATTACTACCCCGTACAATAAATATATGCAGTGTTTTTTTTCACTTTTGGGGGGAAGGGGATCGCAGCCCTTTGTAGGGGGAAATTGCTACACGAACAAAGGATAGGGGGAATATTTGGAAGATACTTGCAGCTGTCAAACACAACAAAACAAAGTTTAGCTGATCTTTTGCTGTAGTACAACCAAGTAAATCTTGCCTCATACTTCCCAGAGTTGAATTTTCTTGCATCAGAAAAAAATTAAGATTTATCATCTTCACTATCATTTTCACTATCACGATTTTACACATTAGCAGAACAAATTGAACCGTCCGTAACAGACTCCAGCAAAGGGGGAATTTTTTATTGGATGTGGGGGAAAAATATATACTATTTTGAGGGGGGAATGGGGCCCAATTTCTCCAAATATTTGGCATTAAAAAAAAACACTGATATGACTAGGATATGCCTAATTGTGCAGTACTGAACAGTAAGCAGGTGCGTATGAGCTATTAAAATTTGGGGCTGTGGAAGAGATTATGTTTGCTGCAAAAAACAACAAAGTGACAAATAAAACAATTATAATTTATATACTGCCATTGGTGTATTATGCACTGTTTAAATTATCAGAAACTATTACTTTAAATACGTTTTTTTTTTTAAATTTATTTCATGTAAAAGACATCTATATTCTTTTTGTAACATGTACAGGGCTTTTTCAGCCTATCTCACGGGGCCGATATTTGGCCCCGTTCCCAATGCAAAATAGTGACCATTTTTCCCAATTTCAAGAAAAAAATTCCCAATCTCATAAATTTATTCCCCTTTTGAACCGAAATGCATTTGCCTTAAAAAATGATCAACCAGAAACTATAATATCGAGACTTTTCAAGCGCGAATCGTTTGTTTATCGGCGATCTGTGAAAACTTCTTTCCGTGAAAAATGTATGTACTGGTGTAAAAACCGGTATTTACCATAACGCAAGTTGAAGATGGAGCTTGGCGCCCATGATTCCAGATAACTTATATAATGGTCAAATAATGGTTTGAATATTAACAGAAATTATATTTTTATTTCGTTAACAAATGTTTTTTTTCGCGATAATCGTTCGACTGCGTAAAAAACAGGAAGGATGAATCAAAAATGGTATGTGCAGTACCGGCTTTTATACTGACCCGCAAAAACTAGTGAAGAAAATTTAAAAATGTTGTATAATAGTAAAAACTATGCAAAAAGGCTGCGAAAAAAGATGCCAAGGGTACTCCAAAACTAAACTCTCTGTGCAACAAAACATCAAATGTTTCAAAAGTTCTTTCCCAGTCAGTTGAAACTTGCCAAGTTTCTAAGGATCAGATGATGGCCATTCTACTGTATAAGTGATACATCTGTAAAGCTGTCAGAACAAACCCTGGGAGAGATTTGTAACATTTCCAGGGACACTAAAGCAAGGCAAATCAAGCTATAGTGCAGATAAATGAATGTTGAAATTTCCCAATTTGGTTTGATTTGTTGATACTTTTTTCCCAAATTTGACTATTTACTGTGTCAAAAATTCCCAATTTGGGCAGTGGCCTTTTTCCTAAAACCCCCTGAAAAAGCCCTGATGTAGCTCTGCATATGAAATCATAATAACTGTATAAAGAGCAGCACACAAAAGATGTATCATTATTAATGCGTAATGTCATCATTTTCCAAACGTGATCACCTCATTGTTAATAAATATATGATACAAAATTATACGTATTCCTGTACATACATGTACACAAATATAATTGTTTATAAACCAGTACAAAAAGTTGTTTTTATGCCCCCACAAAGTCAGTCAGTACATCCCCAAATCTTGTGGCATCAATTCCTCCTAAACTATAAGGCAGATTTCTTGCAAACTTGCACAGATGATCAAGCAGGATGTGTAGATGATGGTAAAGAAAGGATTTTTTCCTGCCACCATTTTTACCAGAGTTATGGCCCTTTGTTATTAAAAATTTTGATGCAGCAGTGGGGGCATCATGGTCCGATGACACATTCTAGTTTTAATGTCAGTTCTGTAGTTTTGTTGGCAATAAAAACATTGTACCTTTTTACTGGCACACACAAACACTTGTGATAGTATTACTACTAAAATGTCAGAATCTAACGAAAATGGTCGTACGATTTGACATACTGCCTCTAACTGTTTGCACAATTTTTACGAAGATCCACCTTGGACGTCTCTGTAGAAGTGTGCCAAGCATATTAAACTAAGTTGGAAAAGCCAGCTTGTTTTGTTTTACATCCTTTCACACCTTCCTAAGCTTGGCGTTAACATCAGGAGGCCATTCCACGACACATTACTGTTTCATAGGCGTTGCCACTTTACTGTGTATTAGCTCCCGGAAATTGTCAAAAATCTTATGGCCCAACTTTACCATTTATGTCATTGTGCTAAAGACCACTTATTTTGGATCTGTGGCTAGCTAAAATATTGGGGCAGCTGGCCCGGCACCTGCGACCCCAGCTCTTACCCACCTGGTAAGTGTTAAATTTCCATATAAATCAATTCTGATCTATAGAATGACATTGATTATCAGCAGCAAATAGATTTAGCACATGATTAATTGATCAGTACATCACTTACTAAACCCTAACCTATTGCTATACTGCTGGTAATGAAAATCATAGGTTGAAATTTTATGCTGGAAGGTCATAATCTTTTCGATTTTCCACCTGGAGTGGTTTTAACATGGTAGATGTGTGGAAAACTAAATTAAAAATTAAATGACACCTGACCAGTACTGCAATTCCTGTAAAAATATGAAATTATCATTTAAATTTTATTTTATTCCTGAGAAGCTTTGTGTGTTTTGCTTATCATTGTATAACAGTTAAAGAGCTGGTAAACAGATGTTTTAGTATAAGCATCAGTGATCTTTATTTTCAGCACTTATTGGAAACTAAGGTTATTTCAACCCATTTCATGCTGTACATGTATTTTGAAAATATTTTAAACTTACAAACTTACTTTACTTTATTCCTCTGTAGGCAAGTTATTTATTTATTAAATAAAATATGTACAATGCAATATTTACAAAATTTATTTCTTTTCTAGAAATTTTTGAACATTTTTCTTTGCTTCAAAATAACTGCAAGAAAGGGTCAAAAGTTGAAAAATTTAAATCTTTTTGCATCAGAAAGCAAAAGTCTGCATCAACTATTTATTTATGTTTAGTTATGATTGCGATCAGGAGTGAACAAAGAGCCATGCCTTTTCCCAAGTATCCTAAAAATCACTATGAACATGATGTAAAGGTATTTTGAGAGGGAATGCCCAAAATCATAATACTGAAATCGGGAACCAGTCTCCAGTATATGAAGCTTGGCTCAGATCATATTGATTTTTGGGACCAGTCTGATCCTGAGCAGCCATTTGAAATTTAGGCAACTCTTAAAATTGACCAATAATAGCTTAAGATTTGAGACTGGTTTCTAGTCTCAATTTTTAATTACAGTCCACACTGGTTCTGTCAAAGTAGTTGGGACCGTAGATTTTATTTCGAGATACCTGAATTTGTGCCAATGCATTAAAAATATACCTATATGCTTCTAATGCTGACATGATTGTGAGTGCTAGTAGTTGTTTATGCCCAAGAATAGGTATATGAACATATCAAAGGATCATTCATTTATCATAACAGAACAGAAAAATATAATAACTCAATTATATTTAGTACAAAAAAAGCATATCATCATTAGAGTTTGGGTGATTCCTCTTTTTTTAGTTAAATTTTAATTCGATTAACTGATTCACATTGAAATTAATTTTCACCGCATAATCATTAACTTGGAGCTTTCTTTCTGTGCCTCAGTCTTGTTGGGGAGAATTAACTACATTTGGATTGGCCATGATTTGTGTTTGTTTTCCTAAATGGATGAATTCATATTTATAGACCCGGTGATCACATCATTATTGTAATTAAATGGTTTGTTTTGTTTTAGCATAGTATTATATATAAAAAGAACACATTTTGACAGGACCATGAAATAAATTCGAGATAACCTATGTTTTGACTTAAATTAGTGTGGACTGAAGTTTGGTTCCACAGTGACTGAAATTGAATTATGTTTCCAAAGGGACAAATTGTAACATAGATATCTACTGGTTTTCAATTTCAGTATATGATCTTGGACCCATATTTGCTTAAATTGGGTCATCTGTATAGTTTGCTAGTTTAGTTACAGTAAATCAGTTTATATTTGTCATTTTCTGTTGGGCCACTCTTTTAAAGTTTACCAGTTCAAAAAAGGCACATACATGTACAGGCAAACCTGTGTTTACAAGCACATTATTTTGCAACAATCATTCAATAATGTCAAAAAAATATTATAATATTTGTTATATCAGGCATAATAAACAGAAGTAACGGTATGTATTCGGCTTGTTTAGATTTTACTTTTACTGAGAAGCGATAATGAGATTTTGATCTTTCTTATTGGGAAACTGAAACAGGCTCAGAATCTAGGGATGACTTTGGTTCCCACTGGGATATTGCATGTATGCATTGTGTACACACCGGTCACGTGATCATCACATTGACCTGTGTTTTTTCGCTCAAAGTACACTGGGATTGGGACTATTTTCAAAATGGTTAGCTGCATATAGGAAAGTAAGCATGGCTCTTACATACAGATATAAGACAGTGTTCAAAAGTCACATTAGACTTAAAATGATGGATATACAACTCAATATTACGGGTTATCTGATACGTTTCTAAACTAAATCGACGAAAAATACCATATTTATTCATTTGTCTACGGTTAATTGACGTAACTACATTGTGGACTGTTAACTCCGCGTATGAAGACAAAAATCCTGATTAGGATTGTTATGCATTCTTATGATAGAGGTCTATGTTAGCTTGATGACGTGACCGCTATTTATAGAATGGCATGTATGTTGTTGGCAAAGGCCTCCTATTAAAGTATACCAATGATCCATGATTGTCTGTACACATAGGATTCAGGACTTCTTTCTTAAGGTTATTAACAGACCTATAAACAGGCATTTTCCACTCATAAATTGTCTTAAAAAATTTTCACAAAAATTGTAACCTTAATCAAGGTTTATTTAATTGCCTCTTCAAAGGCAAAATAAAAAAAATTAAACTTACTTAATTTTGTTTAAGAGTGGCCTCACATTTCATTTGTTTTGTCTTATACATAGCCATCGTATAAGGTGTTTGGTCTAAATTATCCCCACTAGTTTGATGTCAGGTAGTCTCTATTTAATGCTTGTTTGGCCCGAATTATTCCCCTGAGTTTGGTGTCTTGTATGGGTGTTTGGCATTACTTATCCTAGTGAGTTTGGTGTTTTCAAGTACAGGCAACCCTCCTTTTGCATTGGGCACAAATTGTCTACAGATGCTGGTGGAGAAAGAGTCTTTGCATGTTGTTGTTTTCCAAAGCTTTTTCAGCAGTAGAATGCATGAAAGGATCTCAAGTTATTTGTTTAGTTCTGTTGTGTATTGATTGTTTTGAAGTTATCAATTGCATTTGAACTTCAGAAATTGTTTAACCTATGTGCTGAACTTTCTTAGAAAGTAATCACATCTAGTTCACGGTGCCTATCCATATCGGCTGTTTCTTTGCGAAATTCGCTATATCGGCTGTTTCTTTGCTTCAGCAACGGCTATTCTTTGCTAATAACAATGGATGGAGAGCATATGTCAGAGATTCCAGACGCAAATGTTACAGATATTAGGTATATTGTACAAAAAAGGTTGTCCACTGCTCATGTAACGTTAATTTATATTCTAATTAGGAGACTGCAGTGACAAAATTCTAAATTGTCCATAATACAGTGAGTAAACAGGTGCCTAAGTAGTCATTATCGTTGAGCCTACCTGTGTGCAATGCAGAGAGTCAGCCTGTGCATCAAAAACTGGTGAGCAGAGAGGCCGCCGGTGCCCCATTTAAACCGAAAGTAAAGGGTTTTGGATAAATCTATTAATATTTCTACCTATTTGTAAGTATTTTTTGGAAGAATATTGAAGAAATGAATAAAATATATCGCTTGATAAGTTAGATATCAAAGCAAATACTCGTTATAGACTGCGGAAAAGCTGGATCTGTGCTCTACGTCTGTGTATCGTCAACTTATTTCGGCCACAATCGCCGACATTTAAAAAGTAAACACTACAATGCATAGTTTAGACATTCTAATGTTCCGTGCACAACCTTTTTTTGTACAATATTCCTTATATCTGTAACATTTGCATCTGGAATCTTCGACATATGCTCTCCATCCATTGTTATTAGCAAAGAATAGCTGTTGCCAAAGCAAAGAAACAGCCGATATAGCGAATTTCGCAAAGAAACAGCCGATATGGATAGGCACCGTGTAGTTTCTGTTATTCGTTTTCTTTCAAAAGGATAAAATGTATTAAACTTAAGCAACAGTATAATATATACATGCATTAATGATCTTTTTGCAATGAAAATATTAATGACTGCTCCTAACTGTAGGGTATATAAGGGGTGATCATTAAGTTTGTGTATACGTCCTATAATTCAGACGTTTGACAATTAAAAAAAAACTGAGTGGGCATGCATATCACTGCATGTTTAAAACATGTTATGGTTGATTTTATAGCCGTTATTTGGTCATGTTTCCAATGGCAAAACATAAACTTTTTTCCCAACCAGAGAAGAAAAGTTCCCAATTCGATCAATACAAAAATTTCTGACAAAAACCTATGTTACCTATTTCATTTCATTAATAAAAATAATTAGCTTGTTATTAAGCCAGACATCATTTGTTTCATTAATCTGGATATTATTGATAATATTTAATATGTGTATAACTTTTATTCCCCAATGATGCAAAACAAAGCCCAATTTCTGGCAAAACAATTCCCAAATTGCAGGGATATGGGTCATATTCCCAAACTTGTGGAAAAAGCCCTGTTATCTGACCAAGATGAGACCAGTGTAAATACAGATGATACATCATGGATGTGCCTGGTGATCACTTGTGATAAAACTTTATGTAGTGGGGTGAAAGTGAAAAGGTTGTACCTGCTTCTTTATGTAATACCACTAAGAACCTTTTTGCCTTCACCCCATGAACATTATGGAGTAAAGGGTTAATGCATTTTATGTAAAAAATCATCTTTAAACATTCCTTGGACTGGCTCAGTGTCAGAGACAGGGAAGTTACATACAAATCTAAGATTCTTCAGGTTAATGATTAATGTCTGAATAAAAATGGAATTGCCAGTGTTCAACCTATTAAGATAAGTAAATTTACACTTTTATACGCCCGTTCGAAAAACGGGACGTATTATGGGAACACCTGCAGCGGGCGGGGCGGCGGGCGGCGTCCACATGGTTTCCGCTCTCTAAGTCAAAGAGTTTTCATCCGATCTTTATCAAACTTGGTGAATATGTTGGTGGGCATAATATCTCGACCAAGATCTATAACCAGCCAATCCCCCCAGGCACTCCTGAATTATGGCCCTTGAATTGTCCAAAATCACTGTTTCCGCTCTCAAAGTCAAAGAGTTTTCATCCGGTCTTTATCAAACTTGGTGAATATGTTGGTGGACATAATATCTCAACCAAGTTCTATAACCAGCCAAATCCCCCCATGCACTCCTGAATTATGGCCCTTGAATTGTCCAAAATAAGGGTTTACGCTCTCTAAGTCAAAGAGTTTTCATCCGGTCTTTATCAAACTTGGTGAATATGTTGGTGGGCATAATATCTCGACCAAGTTTTATAACCAGCCAAATCCCCTCAGGCACTCCTGAATTATGGCCCTTGAATTGTCCAAAATTACTGTTTCCGCTCTCTAAGTCAAAGAGTTTTCATCCGGTCTTTATCAAACTTGGTGAATATGTTGGTGGGCGTAATATCTCGACCAAGTTCTATAACCTGCCGAATCCCCCCAGGCACTCCTGAATTATGGCCCTTGAATTGTCCAAAAACTGAATTAGCGGTATCTGCTCTCCAAGTCGAATAATATTCATCGGATCGTTACGCAACTTTGATGATCAGCATTTTGACGGGCGTATTTTGTGTCAGTTTGGCACTCTTGTTTATATTCTTTAAGAAACATATTTAATTAGAAAGGCAATTTTTCTCATAACAAATCTAGTAATTCTTAATCTAAAGCTGATGTAGGGTTGGCTGGAACACCAAAACAGCGTTCTTAAGTTCAATAAATGCTTTAAATACCCCACCCTTGGTCCTGTTCTGCCAGATCAGGATGTGTAGTGTTCACTTCTTGATCAGAAATAAGCTTATAATCTTGAGGTGATCCTGGATAGACTGCATGGATGTGCAGGCTGATCTTGATCTACACTGGTCACCCATGTGTTCAGAACCTACCCTTGAATGAATGTTTGAGATTAAAGTTTCCACCTAGAGAAAACAAGAGTTTGCAACTCTAGAATTTGTGTCTGTTAATTATTTGTAAACAAGTTTTGATATAAATTTCAGTGGGACAATAATTATGTGGTGCACCTTACAAAATGGTACTTCATTGACTTTGCAATAAGTGTAGACCCTGATCAAATTGCAGACTTTAACTTTGCTTAAAGAATCCCAATTGTGTTCTAGAGAATGCTTCTCCATTTGAATGACAAACTATGTAGACATGCACTGATCAGACTACCTGGCTGTGTATTTGATCTGGATCTGAAATGGTTTTATAGGCCATAAGCCCCAGTTTGTTATGGTGCATCTGTGCTATAGATATTTGATTTTTGTGTAAAGTGATATATGATTTTCTGCTTTCAGAGCATTGATCTGTCCAAGTTGTCGGAGAAAGAAAGATGGCAGTAAGATTTTGATTTCATACACTGGTGTAAACATGTCAGATTTCAGACAACAATAAGGATACATGACAATATGTAGTGTAGATATGGATCCTGTTCAGCTTTGTGGCTGACTAAAGGATCATATTAGAAAAATTTTCATCATAAAAAAAAACATCTGCACACATTGTGGTATGACTACTATTGATCTGGCTCAGTAATGCCCAGGGCTGTCTAATCTTTCTTCAAACTTGTCCAAATGTAGGCTGTCTATAGTTAAATAAAAATAAGTTTAGTCATCTCCTTGTCAACCTTGAACATTGGAAGGAATATCATAAGATGAAGCCTTGTTATTTGCGTGGAGTGTTTTATTACCATGTTTCATGAAATGTTGATGTTCACAGTAACTGTTCTAGGTTACAGTCCAGTCGTGATTTGACAAATAGGCATCGGACCAAGCTGATTATTCGTAAAATCACATTTTTCAGAGTATCACATTTTTTATATTTTTGGTTGTTGATACCGTCGCAAATCGTCAATTTCGTTATATGACATAATTTGTTATTGCTGTGATATGTCAAGGTCAATAAATAAAAAGACAAAGAAAAAAATGTTCGATGTAGTTTTTTAGCTCGACTATTCGAAGAATATGTCGAGCTATTGTACTCACTTGGGCGTCGCCGTCGCCGTCGGCGTCCCGCTTTGGTTAAAGTTTACGTGCAACCTACCTATATCTTAACAACTACTATAGCTACAGCTTTTAAACTTGGCACACTTGTTCATCATCATGTCCCGAGTGTGTTTGCCAAGAACCATAACTCTAACTTTCATTTTGATCAAATTATGGCCCTTTTTTGACTTAAAATTTCTGGTTAAAGTTTGCGTGCAAGCTACTGTACAAACTCATAACTTCAATACTACCTATACTACAGCTTTAAAACTTGGCACACTTGTTCATCATCATGTCCCGTGTGTGTATGCCAAGAACCATAACTCTAACTTTCATTTTGATCAAATTATGGCCCTTTTTCGACTTAGAATTTCAGGTTAAAGTTTGCGTGCAAGCTACTGTACAGACTCATAACTTCAATACTACTTATACTACAGCTTTGAAACATTCAACACTTGTTAATCATCATATCCCAAGTGTGTATGCCAAGAACCATAACTCTAACTTTCATTTTTATCAAATTATGCCCCTTTTTCGACTTAGAATTTTAGGTTAAAGTTTGCGTGCAAGCTACTGTACAAACCCATAACTTCCATACTACTCATACTACAGCTTTGAAACTTTCAACACTTCTTCATCATCATAATTCAAGTTTGTCTGCCAAGAACCATAACTCTAATTTTCATTTTGTACAAATTATGGCCCTTTTTCGACTTAGAATTTCAGGTTAAAGTTTGCGTGCAAGCTAGTTACTTTCATACTTCTTTTACTATAGCTTTGAAACTTAAGACACTTGTTTACCATCATGACCCTGACTATTTATGCCAAGATCCATAACTCTTTCTTTCATGATAATCAAATTATGGCCCTTTTTCGACTTAGAATTTCAGGTAAAAGTTTGCGTGCAAGCTACTGTACAAACCCGCAACTTCCATACTACTTATACTACAGCTTTGAAACTTTCAACACTTGTTCATCATCATAATACAAGTTTGTATGCCAAGAACCATAACTCTAATTTCCATTTTGTTTAAATTATGGCCCTTTTTTGACTTAGAATTTCAGGTTAAAGTTTGCGTGCAAGGTAGTTACTTAAATACTTCTTGTACTATAGCTTTGAAACTTAACACACTTGTTTACCATCATGACCCTGACTATGTGTGCCAAGAACCATAACTCTTTCTTTAATTTTTAATCAAATGATGGCCCTTTTTCGACTTAGAATTTCAGGTTAAAGTTTGCGTGCAAGATAGTTACTTTCATACTTCTCGTACTATAGCTTTGAAACTTAAGACACTAGTTTACCATCATGACCCTGACTATGTATGCCAAGAACCATAACTCTTTTTTTTTCATTTTTAATCAAATTATGCCCCTTTTTTGACTTAGAATTTCAGGTTAAAGTTTGCGTGCAAGCTAGTTACTTTCATACTTCTTGTACTATAGCTTTGAAACTTATCCATCATCATGACCCTGACTATGTATGCCAAGAACCATAACTCTTTGATTTTTTTCAAATTACTGCCCTTTTTAGACTTAAAAATTAAGGTTTAAAACTTTGTATACCTTTATTTTATCTTACATCAGGTTTATTTTCAAAGGCCCATAACTCATCCTTGCTTTTTTATATTTGATATTTGCCCTTTTCACTTGAAATTAGAATTAAGACTTATAAATAATTGTTAAAGGTTCAATGTTAGTGTTTTTCATATGTAATGCTATAGAAAATGTTTACAACAGATGTACTTAACATACATTGGTTGAAAGTGTTGAGTAATTGTGGGGTGGGTGGGGGCATAGACTATACTATACTATACTATACTATAATACTATACTATACTATACTATACTATACTATACTATACTATACTATACTATACTATACTATACTATACTATACTATACTATACCATACCATACCATACCATACCATACCATACCATACCATACCATACCATACCATACCTTACCATACCATACCATACCATACCATACCTTACCTTACCATACCATACCATACCATACTATTACTATATTATTACTATACTATACTATACTATTACTATACTATTACTAGACTTTTACTATACTATTACTATACTATTACTATTTCTATACTATTAACAGATGTACTTAACATACTTTGGTTGAAAGTGTTGAGTAATTGTGGGGTGGGTGGGGGCATAGACTATACTATACTATACTATACTATACTATACTATACTATACTATACTATACTATACCATACCATACCATACCATACCATACCATACCATACCATACCATACCATACCATACCATACCATACCATACCTTACCTTACCTTACCTTACCATACCATACCATACCATACTATTACTATATTATTACTATACTATACTATACTATTACTATACTATAACTATACTTTTACTATACTATTACTATTACTATACTATTACTATACTATTACTATACTATACTATACTATACTATACTATACTATACTATACTATACTATACTATACTATACTATACTATACTATACTATACTATACTATACTATACTATACTATAACTATTACTATACTATTACTATACTATTACTATACTATTACTATACTATTACTATTACTATTACTATACTATACTATACTATACTATACTATACTATACTATACTATACTATTACTATTACTATTACTATTACTACACCAGCAACACCAACACCACCACCAACAACATCAACACCACCACCAACAACAACATCAACAACAACCAACACCACCCCTACCACCACCAACAACAACACCAACAATGACAACACCAGCAACCAGTATACCATACTGTACTACACCACGCCACACCACTATAGGTGGGCAGGGATAGTAAGTTGATGGGTGTGGGATCAGTGGTTTATGGGCTGGGTTGTGTAAGCCCTAAAAAAATCTACAAGAATAAATTAAGTGTAATTTATTGATTTCCTAACTTGGATTAGGAAACTTGTGTTCATGTGTGTTTGTTGGAGGCGTCATAAACTCCTGAATCACTCCCCAGTTTAAATGAAGCCCAGTTACAATGTGCTTAATAATTCTGACTTTTCGAATAGTCGAGCTTGCAGTCGTTTCCGACTGGCTCTTGTTTTGTTTTGAAATTCGTTAAATTGCATGTTTTTTACACTGTAAATAAGCATAAGGGACTATGCTTATTACACTGTAAATAAGCATAAGGGACTGTCATAATTATTCGCTTACTTGCATTTTCGTTCCATTGCATCTTTTTTATATTGAATAAAGAAGGAATATGGACGGGACTAGCCGCCTTATTCGTACTATACCATTATTTCGTAAAAATGCGATTTGTAAAATCACGACTGGACTGTATAACAGCAATTGCTGTACCAGGAAACTTGTCTGAGGTAGTAGGGCTTCGGTAAAAAATTGTAAAATGGCATTTTTTATATAAATCTATTTATTATCTTGATGGGACCAACTGCAGATTTTAATTTCCCTTCTGAACAGCAATTGTAGGAATTTTATTAGATCATGCACTACCAACTTGTAAAAATGTGGTTTTTACCAAAATAGACATTATAATCCTGTAAAAGACAAAGAAGATTGTGTTGATATTTCGCTTGTCAAAGATCTAATTTTTCTTGTGATCAGGATCGAGCACCAGCGGTTACATGAGAAGCATCGAGGCCATGAAGCCATGCACGCGGAGATGGTTCTCATCTTAATAGCGACGCTGGTTGTTGCACAGATCCTTCTTGTACAGTGGAAACAACGATACTTCAGGTCTTATCAGGTATGCATTGAAATGGTTTAACCCATTCCTCCATATATACTACCTGATGATAGTGTAGTTCTGATCAGCTGGCATATTCCTGCACCTTCGAAGCAGGATCTACAATGTTTGCTTTGTAGCTCACCTGTCACGTAGTGACAAGGTGAGCTTTTGTGATTGCAATTTGTCTGGCGTCCGTCCATCCGTCGTCCGTCTGTCCGTCGTCCGTCCGTCCGTAAACTTTTCATTTAAACAACATCTCCTCTTAAACCCCTGGGCCAAAGTTGATGAAACTTGCCACAGATGTTCCGTGCATGAAGCTCTTCCAAAGTTGTTCAAAGAAATCAATTCCATGCAGAACTCTGAATGCCATGGCAACCTAAAGGAAAAGCTGAAAAAATCTTCTTGTCTGAAACCACAAGGCCTAGAGCTTAGATATTTTGCGTTTAGCACCCTCTAGTGGAACTCTACAAAGATTGTTCAAATTATTTTCCTGGGGTCATAATTGGCCACACCCCAGGGGTCACTTCATTTTACATAGACTTATATAGGAAAAACTTTAAAAATCTTCTTGTCTGAAACCACAATGCCTAGAGCTTAGATATTTGGCATTTAGCACCCTCTAGTGGAACTCTACAAAGATTGTTAAAATTATTTCCCTGGGGTCAAAATTGGCCCCGCCCCAGGGGTCACTTCATTTTACATAGACTTATATAGGAAAAACTTTAAAAATCTTCTTGTCTGAAACCACAAAGCCTAGAGCTTAGATATTTGGCATTTGGCACCCTCTAGTGGAACTCTACAAAGATTGTTAAAATTATTTCCCTGGGGTCAAAATTGGCCCCGCCCCAGGGGTCACTTCATTTTACATAGACTTATAAAGGAAATCATTTAAAAATCTTCTTCTCACAAACCACAATGCGTACAGCTTAGATATTTGGTAAGTAGCATTGTCTAATGGATGTCTACTTAATTTGTTCAAATTATGCCTCTTGGCCAAAATCGGCCATGCCCTAGGGTTCTTTTGGTTTTCATATAGTATATATACATACATATAGTAAAAACATGAAAATCTTCTTATTTAAAACCACAAGGCCTAGAGCCTTAATATTTGATATACAGCATCATCTAGTGGTTCTCTACCAAAATTGTTCAAACTATCCCCCTTGGGTCAAAAATGGCCCCACCCCAAGGGTCACTTGTTTTACATAGTCTTATATAGGGAAAACTTAAAAAAAATCTTCTTCTCTAAAACCACAAGGCCTAGAACCTCGGTATGTGTCGTCATGTAGTTGTCCTCTACAAAAGTTGTTCAAATTATTCTCCTGGGGTAAAAAATGGCTCCGCCCCGGGGGTCACTAGTTTTATTACATAGTGTTATATAGTAAATCTTTAAAAATCTTCTTCTCTGAAACTGTAAGGCCTAGAGCTTAGATATTTGGTATAGAGCATCATCTAGTTACATTTTTTTCACAATAGCAGCTTAATTTTTTTACTTGATTTTACCAAACTTGCACACAACTCTTGCAACCATTGAGCAGTTGTTGACAGGTGAGCGACCCAGGGTCCTATGGACCCTCTTGTTTATTTTTTAGGGTAATGTTTGACCAAAAAGGGTACTGTGCAGATCTGATCTTGGTCGCACATGTATTAAAATGTTTATATATTGAGTAAAATGTTGAGTTGATCTTTTTGTTAGCTAGTGTAGAACAGAGAGCTTTAACATTATTAATAGAGCTTTATGATGCACAAGTCATGTATTTATCACAGAGTGTTAAACTGTAGCATAAGACACTGTAATTCAATAATAAGTGTACAGGTTTGTAGAACATGATCTCAAGTTTTACTTTACTTTTTATAGTTCATAATACTTCTGTTTCAGCAATCCACGTCACTGTCAGTAATTGTTACAGATACATATCATACAATTCCTTTAGAGGGTTTGTCTCAAGTTAGGTTGGTAATTTAATATCTTGTATTTGGAAGGCTTCTAATTGCTCTTAACACATGAAGTCTGTATAGAGCACTTGAGTAGATTCAGATAAAAAGCTCTCATTCATGTGACATTTATGAATTGAGTTCCCATGATTTTCTTTTTCAGAGAGCCACGTTAATTGGAATGTGGGTGATTCCAGTCGGTTTCTGCCTTAAGTTTGGCTGGCACAGATTTATTGTTGTATGGGCAATATTTTCTGCTATAACAGCTTATATTGTATTCAAAGCTACACGAAAACCTGTGGAAGGAAGAACACCTAGGTCAGTGTTACATAACTTGTTTTCAGTTATACTTTTCAAACCTTGATAATTATATTCACTGCTTCCATAATTTTCAAGATGGGGTATTGTCCTACAGTTGACTAGGACTGAAGGTTATAAAGCTGAGATTGGAAACCAGTGTCAAATCTCAAGCATCTGATTGGCTGAAATGGCGACTGGTCGCCATTTCAGCCAATCAGATGCTTGAGATTTGAGACTGGTTTCCATGCTCAGTTTTATAACCTTGGGTACAGGGCCTAAGATCATAAAACTAAGATTGGAGACCAGTTACCATTTCTGCCAAACAGATGCTTGAGATTTGAGACTGGTCTCCAGATTTAGTTTGATCTTGGGCATTATAATTGATATTTTCTGCATTCACAGGTTGGTGTATAAATGGTTTTTGCTCATCTACAAGGTCAGTTACAGCTCGGGCATCCTGGGATACATCGTCATCATGTGTACAATGCTCGGTCTCAACATGCTGTTCCTTATCAAACCTCAGACCTCTATGGACTTTGGCTTACTAGTAATGTTTTATGGTCTTTACTTTGGTGTTGTGTCCAGGGATTTTGCCGAGGTCTGCAGTGACACAATGGCAGTTCATATAGGGGTAAGTTATTTAACTCCTTACTCCATGGAATATGGCATATATCACATGTGTGACATGTAGATTTATATCAATATATTCATTCATACAGTCTGATCAGGATCTACACAAGTCACTTTTACATACTTGATGTTGTTTCTGACCAAGATGCAAACGGTGTAAGGTGGACTGGATCTTCACTGGTCACACATTGTTATATGCAGTATCCTTGGAGCAGAGTGTTATGTACTATGATAATAATGCACAATTTTGGTTTAAGAAGTATATTCACAAATAAAGCAATAAATTCAAACATCTTACTTACTCTAACAAGTCATATTAGGTTCACTGCACAATATTTGTATTTTTATCAATTTTTCATCAACAACACAGGTCAATTTTGACTATTAATGTCCCAGACATTCTTGCTTTTATTTCATAAACATTGTTGCATTTAACAAATGTGACAAAAAGGTTAATGTTTTGGCATTGTAGAAAAGGTTGGTTCTTATAATTCTTCATCAAACTTCCAAATTATATTGCTTATTATTAATTAACTTAAATAATATTGATACAATATGTACAATGCAGTCCACTTTATATGGGTTACACCCAATTCATATGAAATCTCAAATGGGCCAATACGAGATCACATGATTCTGATTGGATAATGAACTGGTCCAATATGAATTGAATCACTTCCTTTTAAAAATAAAAATGCCACCATTTTGGAATTTCTAAGTCAATATTTTATTGATAAAAATGATAATAGATAAGTGTGTCTTTGGACACGAGGTCAATTTCAGCAAAGCAACAGAGCATAAGTCCATGTTGCCGCTTTTAGTGATTTCTTTCTGTGTAATAAAAATCTTTGAGTTTATCTAACTCGCTAGTACAACAACAACGCGGATGTCTGCAGCAAGAATTCTTGAAACTAAAAAAGACACTGAATTTTATGGGATTACTCTTCATCTGAGCAAGTTTATTGAGCGTAAAGGACATTGTTGCAAAAAGGATCAAAACTTAGTTTGGATAGCGTACAGACATGTTAAATTCAGTAATTACATGTGGAAGTCGTGGATGGAATGTGCCAGAAAGTAAACTTATTTTGGATACATCTGGATAAAAACTAAATTCAGACTGGATGAACAAGAGACTTGGCTGCCACAGTGTGTAGTATTGTTAGGCTGTTTTTGTATTCAAAACAAAACAACCTTCATATCTGCATCTCCTTGGTAGCCTATACCATCCAGGTCACTAGCGTAGATTGATGATTGAACATTTAAATCAGAGCTGACACTTCATCTCTTCAGACCGGTAAATTAGTAATTTTAAAGTCTAAAACCATGGATATTTTGTTAATTAATAAAATTGTCATTAATCAAATGAATTCATATTGGCATTGTTAATGGGCCTCGGGCAGTCATATTAGCCCTCGGCCTACGACCTCAGGCCAATATGACTACCCTTGGCCAAATAACAACGCCAATATGAATTCACTTGATTAATAACATTATAGTACAACAGGGTAATGATTTAGATGAAATCTATTGGTCTTTATGTTGAACATATAATTAACAGACAAGTCTCCTTTTCAGCCAATCTGATTCTTGAGATTTGAGACTGGTCTCCATTCTCAATTTGGTTATATTGGGACCAGATGCTTGAGCTTGTAAGCTCTCATTATTATCGGTGTTATTTTGCATCTTTTCAGTATTATACAGCCACAGGTCTTCCGGGGAAGAGATTAGATCCAAATATCTGCGCAGTTTGTGGAAATCCAATTTTAGTAACAAATAATGAAGATGCCATTATAGAAACCACTTGTAAATTACAGTGTGATCATGTGTATCCTTTACTGTGAAACATCAGTAATAACGGTTGTGTGAGAGATATTGGTATGTTTGAATTGCCTCCCGTAGACAATTGACATAAAGTATTTCAGAAGTTTCATATGATTATTACTCACATATGTAAGCAAAGACAGGCAAATTCTAAAATTAATTTCAAAATGTGTGTGCGCATTGAATTTTTCTATGAATTTAGTAAAATACTTTTAACAGTTACATTTTGTACCAACAACTCTATATCTTCCCCAAATTTTGGGACTGCCTTTATAACAGACTGGTCAGTGTCATCCCTTCATGTCAGAATAACTGGACGGTATTGGCAATCCATTCACTTTTTTCCTGGATTAACTTATGGCACAAATAAACCAATTGCCTGTAATTCTGGGGCTAACTATGACACATCCCGATTTGATGTGGCAGGTTGTTGGTTCTACTCAAATTGCCTGTTGTCTAATCCATGAAATCCAGCGAGTAGGGGTATTCCTCAGGAAGTCTGCACCCAAATATGCACTTGTAGGAGGGAGGGAAATAAAGTAATAAAGCAGAAAAATATATCATGTTCTACACTCTTTCTGAATTGTAGACTTTATTGACAAAAAGTTTGTGTGATTCAGTACTTAACATTTTTAATGTTTGTGTGTGTTTGAAGGAGGGGGGGGGGGGGGTCGGTTGGAAGTGAGAAGAAATCATTAAATGTCATGATAAAAGTATTTCTATAGAAACTTTCAATATTTTTATTGCATCGTGTATAGACTCTTGTGATATAATTTTTGTCCATTATATTTACTTTTCTGTGTGGTGGGTTAGTGGACTTTAATATCTTGTTAAGCCAGGATCTTTTTTTCCTTCCTTCACATGCGCTTTTAAACAATTTCTTCCCTCCAAAGTCTGTTTTTAAAAAATCTGTAATTTTTAGCATTGTTTTCTGCTCGGCCGTAATGTAATGTCTTTTCAAAGATTGAGGCCACGTAATGGGACGAGAATTTTTCCATGGCTCCGGTTAATGTTTGATAAGCTATATAGATGGTAAATTTAGAAGCAAAGGGGTACAAAAATACAACAGGAGCCTTTTCCAGGGGGTGGGGTGAAATCAAGAAAAGAAAAATAAGCATTGTCTTCTACCTTTAAATGTATCAATTCTAGCAACTGTATATTTCTTACATCTTATTTAGTTGATAAATGGTACAAGAATTAAATTGTCTGATTTTCAGACCATATTTAGCAAAAACTGGCTGAAACAGGCACTCAGATCCTTGCAGTTCCATTTATGTTCCCAGAAATTAATTAATAACTATAATTTGAATTGTAACATAAAAGAACGTAATGAAATATAATATCTTTCCATATGATGTTCAAATTAAAAAGCTGCCATATTTTTCTAGATTTCTTTTCTTATTAAGAATGTAACATGAGCAAGCAGTGTAATGCTATATTCTGAAGTAATAAGTTTCTTAACCAGATATTTTCAGATTTCACGAGTTCTGCATACGAGGCTGGTGTATTGTGGGTAAAAAGCAGACGTGTCCATACTGCAAGGAGAAAGTAGATCTCAAAAGAATGTTTCCTAGTCCGTATCCTTTTCGTTGTTTCAGTTTGACTGTCCTTAACCCGGATCTCGATATGTACACATTTTATTGCAAGTAGGACTGGTGTAGATCCAGATCAGGTGGCACATCCATGTTATCTGATCTGGATCTACACTGTTTGCATCTTGGTCAGAAATAACCTAATAAATCATAAAGCAAGAAGTTTAGGTCCTGATCAGATCTATACTGTTCACACATCAATGAAACACAAACAATGAAATTCAGTTCTTAAAATTACAACCTTGGACAAACTTTTTCTGTATTTCTCATTTATTTAGCAGTTCGCTTATGTTGTATTATATTGGGTGTAGTTATACCGCTGTCCGTCATTGAGATATGAAACACAGTCACCTGACCAATCAGATAAGTGTGATTCTGAAAACTGTTACAAGGTTGTAATTATAAAGATACTACAGTAACTTAAAAGACATTCATTGATTATTCCATAATATCTTATGTGCTGGTGATAACCTTATTGTGTCACCTGCAATAGCAGGTAGACACATAGGGATCTTATTGTCCTACGGCAACAAGAATGATAACTCCTGTTTCATTACTTTTGAAGTTATTCCCCTTTCAAATTGCTTTAATATTGCACTTAATGTTGCCTATTAATATTGCACTTAATGTTGCCTATAACCTTGAAATTACTTGTCCTAATAACTTTATACTTGGAATATATCATCTGCATGAATAAAGCCATCTCTGACAAAAAGAATGATATCTCGTTTTTACTATTTTTTGAGATACATCCCTTTCAAATTACTTTAATATGAAACTTAAATTTGCCTATAACTTTGAAATTACTTGTCCTATTAACCTAATACTTGGAATTTATCATCTGCATGATCAAAGCGACATGAGTCAACAAGAATGATAACACCTTTTTCACTATTAGAAGAGTTGTGCCCCGTTCAAATGACTAATATGGAACTTAGTGTTGCATATAACTTTGAACATGATTGTCCTATTAACTTAATACATGGAATATATCATCGGCATGAACAAAGCCATCTGACAAAAAAATGATAACCCTTGTTTCAATATTTTTGAGATATGGCCTGAAGGTTATAAAGCTGAGATTGGAAACCAGTCTCAAATCTCAAGCATCTGATTGGCTGAAATGGCGACCAGTCGCCATTTCAGCCAATCAGATGCTTGAGATTTGAGACTGGTTTCCATGCTCAGCTTTATAACCTTGGGCACTGCCCCTTTCAAATGACTTTAATTTGAATATGCTTACAACTTGGAAAGTAATTGTCCTGTTTACTTAATAACTAAAATATATCATCCGCATTAAAAAGCCCCAAGAATGATATCTCATGATTCACTTTTTAGTTATGCCCCTTTCAATAACTTTAACCTGAAACTTAATTGCTAATAACTTGGAAAGTTTTTGATTTTAAGACAGAATACTTGATATTTTGTCATTTGTTTTAATGAAGTTATATCTGTTTTGAATTCTTCTCTTTTTAAATAATTTTAACCTGTAACTTAATTTTGCTTATATCTGGAATATAAAATAATGATAATACCTGATCAATTATAATTTAATTAGTAATTTTATAGTATTCCAAAGCAACTTGAATTACATCATTTTATCATATATTATAAAACATAGGCCCAAATTTCAACTTTTTGCAAGCAGACGACACATGTTCTAAGGCACACCAAATTCTAGTTAGAGGTAGTTGTGATAGTTTCTGATTTCACAGTGATGTGCATTTTACATGCACACTATTTCACCGTTGCAGTCAGTACAGTTGTTGACCTGAGACCTACATAATTTGATTCACAAGAATAAGATGTATGTATTAAAGAAAGACCTTTGCCATCTTGGTGCAAAAACGGTAAAACTCCTCATTTTAATGGTGCTTATACCATTAGTGCACTATAATGATGATTTATTAACTGGTTCCCGGTGTCTTCATGGAATTGGAAACTACATTTAAATATTGCAAATAGGTTGTTGAACATGAATATTGTTACCCACAAGGTTTCCTTAACAGTGTTTTCAGCTGGGACAGACCACATGTAATGTATGGCAACTTTTTAGACTGGATAAGATATTTAGTTGCTTGGCAACCTGTGATCATTATGTTAGTTCAGGGAATCAATTGGAGTTTAGGACTTGAATGATAGCACATATATTGTACACTTAGGGTTTTATGTTTAGATGTCATTTAATAGTTAACCCGTTACTCAATATATATTCAGGTTTTATCATGTGAAAACAATGTAGATCCAGATCAGCTGTTCATCCATGCTGTCTTATCAGGATCTACACTGTTTGCTTCTTGGTCAGAAAAAATGAATGAATAAAAAATAGAATGGTATAGATCCTGATTACATGAAGCAGATATTCTGGCTGATCTGGATCTACCACTGTTTGCTCCTGGGACTAAAGCCAGACCATGGAGTACAGGGTTAAGGTCATTTACAGAAAACCTATTAACAGTGAACACCATTTAGAACAAACGTGAAGAGGTTTATTTCTTAACACGGAGACTGTACAATAAACTACAACATGATATTTTGTAGAGAAGTGTTTGCTCTTCTCAGAGGTGTCTGAATTAGATATTTTAATTTACAAGCAATAGATGACACTCTGTTCAAAGTAGACAGTATACATATTTAGAATGTCTAAAATCTAGGCAAAATTAAGGTCAAGAAAATTGTCTTGAAAGCCAGCTTGGTATTTTCAGTGTTTTTCACTGGTGCTGGAAAGTGTCATCAAAATCAAATCCACAGCTCCCCACACCTCAACATTACCAGCCCAACTCCACAAGAATGTATTTGAGCTATTTAAAATGAGAAATCAATAAAGAAATCCAGAAATGGCAAGATGTATATATGGTATGCATCAAAACAAATCAATCATATGCTTGGTTTGGATGGGTAAATCTGGCTATTTGTTCTAAGTGTTAGCTTGGCTGAGCCAAGTTACAACTTGTAACTAGCTTCTATGGACCAAAATTTTCCATCAGATTCTTGCTCCTGTGATAATTATATTATAGAAAGTATTCCGTATCAAAGGGCATAGATTTTTAGCTCACCTGAGCACGAAGTGCTCATGGCGAGCTTTTGTGATCGCCTGGTGTCCGTCGTCAGTGCGTCGTCAACTTTTTCTTCAAACGACTTCTTCTCCTGAACTCCTGGGCCAATCTTGCTGAAACTTGGCAGGAATGTTACTTGCATGAAGCTTTACCAAAATTGTTCAAATGGTTCCAGTCCATTGCCTATCTAGGTCACAGAGGATAAAAATAGATTTTGAACATGAAATTTTTAAAAATCTTCTTCTCTGAAACCGTAAGATCTAGAACTTTGATATTTGGTGTGTAGCATCACCTAGTGGTCCTCTACCAAGATTGTTCAAATTATAGCCCTGGGGTCAAAATTGGCCCCACCCGGGTGGGGTCATGTGTTTTCCTTATAAATATATAGCAAAAACTTAAAAAATCTTCTTCTCCAAAACCGCAATGGCTAGAAGTAAGATATTTGGCATGAAACATTGTCTAATGGACCTCTAACAAAGTTGTTCAAATTATGGCCCTGGGGTCAAAATTTGCCCCGCCCCAGAGGTCATGGGTTTTCCTTATATCAATATATAGCAAAAACTTAAAAAATCTTCTTCTCTGAAACTGTAAGGCCTAGAACTTTGATATTTGGTGTGTAGCATCACCTAGTGGTCCTCTACTAAGATTGTTAAAATTATAGCCCTGGGTTCAAAATTTGCCCCGCCCCAGAGGTCATGGGTTTTCCTTATATCAATATATAGCAAAAACTTAAAAAATCTTCTTCTCCGAAACCGCAATGGCCAAAGGTTAGATATTTGGCATGAAACATTGCCTAATGGACCTCTAACAAAGTTGTTCAAATTATGGCCCTGTGGTCAAAATTTGCCCCGCCCCAGAGGTCATGTGTTTTCCTTATATCAGAATATAGCAAAAACTTAAAACATCTTCTTTTCCGAAACCGCAATGGCCAGAGGTTAGATATTTGGCATGAAACATTGTCTAATAGACCTCTAACAAAGTTGTTCAAATTATGGCCCTGGGGTCAAAATTTGCCCCGCCCCAGAGGCCATGGGTTTTCCTTATATCAATATATTGCAAAAACTTAAAAAATCTTCTTCTCCGAAACCGCAATGGCCAGAGGTTAGATATTTGGCATGAAACATTGTCTAATGGACCTCTAACAAAGTTGTTCAAATTATGGCCCTGGGGTCAAAATTTGCCCCACCCCAGAGGTCATGGGTTTTCCTTATATCAATATATAGCAAAAACTTAAAAAATCTTCTTCTCTGAAACCACAATGGCCAGAGGTTAGATATTTGGCATGAAACATTGTCTAATAGACCTCTAACAAAGTTGTTCAAATTATGGCCCTGGGGTCAAAATTTGCCCTGCCCCAGAGGTCATGGGTTTTCCTTATATCAATATATAGCAAAAACTTAAAAAATCTTCTTCTCCAAAACCGCAATGGCTAGAGGTTAGATATTTGGCATGAATCATTGTCTAATGGACCTCTAACAAAGTTGTTCAAATTATGGCCCTTGGGTCAAAATTGGCCCCACCACAGGGGTCGCCCATTTTACATAGAATTATATTGGAAAAATCTTGTAAAAGTCTTCTTCTCTAGAACCATAACACATAGAGCTTAGAATTTTTACATGTAACATCACTTTGTGGACCTTTACCACGTTTATACATATCATGACCCCAGGCGCGAATTGGCCCCACCCAGGGGCTTATCAATTTTTACATAGAGCTAAATAGTAAGAACTGAAGACATGTAGAATGTTTGCTAGTGTCAAACTACACCCCTTGTTCTCTGAAACTAATGCGACTAGACCTTAGATATTTCGTGTTGAGCATTGTAAAGAGACCCTTTACCAGCATTATTTAAATGTTGGCCCTGGGGTAAAGCCGAAAGTACTTTTGTACTCAGGTGAGCGATACAGGGCCATCATGGCCCTCTTGTTTAGTAATAGCTAAGGGCTAGCTTTTCTTTAAATAAATTAAATATTTAATTAAATTCATGGTTTTCCAGGGTGTTAAGGATTTCTTGGTAAAATAGTGAAGAGCAAATGTATAATGAACCATACTTGCTATAAATCTTTTTAATGACCTTAAGTTTCTAAATTGGATTTGTTTGATTTTATTGGGGAGAACACATCCAGTGTAAGAGCTCAAAGCATTGTTATTTCCTTAATATGTTGCATTTTAGTCTGCTACTAATTTGTTGTTAGGGATTTTGGCTCATTAGAAATCTCATTGTGAATATGAGCAGGCAAATAAAAGTCTACCCATTTTACAAAAGTTAGTTATGCATATACAGTATGATTTAAGTTGTTGAAAATATGTGTGATTTTGTTTGCAAGTTATAAATGTGAAAACCTTATTTAATCATATTTCACAAACCATTCTGTCATACAATACAAGGGTATATCCAAAATTTCATGGACAAATGAGGTTTAAACAGTATATCCAAATGTGTGTGGGCATTTGAAATATACAAGTGATCATTTTTTCTCAACATATTCACCACGGAATTCTACACCAAGGAAATGCCACACAGTCCATGTTTGGAAATGACTTCTTAATAAGTTCGAAATATAACTGTACAAAAACCGTAGTTTTGTCTGCAGTCACTTTTGTTAAGAAAATTGTCATCCTTGCTGTTGAATCTCTTTAGAAACCCATGCAGGTGTTTATCCTGATCCAATAATTGACATGTCATACACCTACATGTTGCTCTAACATGTTACATTTCAAATTGTTTTGTTCTTGTTGGACTGTGCCATAGCTCTTATCTAATAAAATAGAGGATATTTGTTTTTACCAGTGTAAGATAGAAATATATTTCACCAACTGAGCTCGAGAATTCATATTTACATAAACGGCGAAGCTATAAATGAATATACATAATTTCAGAGTTCACAAGTGAAATATATTTTTATCTTTCACTGGTAAAACCAGATTTTCTTTTTTTTTATTTTAGGCTTTTACTATAGCAACTGACAAACATTCACTATTTCATAGTTCATTTATTTAGAGCACATTGTTCGAAATACCTAAGTGTTCAAGATGTCAAAATACCAAGCTGCTTGAATCAGATATAAAAAAGTTAGAGCATTGTTGTGAAACTTTGGGTTATACCCTTGTATGTGAATGTAGAGGTCTTTGAACAAACTCTGTTAAAACACAAGTAGTTTTATGAAACAATATTTGTTAAAACAGTTATGTTGTGTGCCAAATTGAGGAAGTGTGCTGAAAGAACAAAAGCGACTCAAATGTTGCACTCAGTTATCATTATATGTCGAGAAACAAACAAATCATTTATGATTTTTTATTTTAATTGTGTTCAGCAGTTAAAACCATTTAGCATGCCAAAGACAATTGTGTGTTGCCAAAATGAAGTGTGATTCTAGTTTCTTTCCATGTATAAGGGTTCTGGAATCTGCTATTTGATTTAAATTAAACAATTACAAGACTATACTGAACGTTGAATGTGACATGTACATATGTTTTATAAATATAGGAAACTTACTACAGTCTTAATAATTACAATTGTCAAGAATTTGCTCCACTGCCCTCAGCCTCAGATACAAAATAAGTCAGGAGTATTGTTGTTGTTGTTGTTTTGGATTCTCAGATTAACACCCCTCTGCTACCTTTATTTTATTCTAAATGAGGAGTTTTATGTTTGAAAATGTAGTCCAACTATAAAACTTTATGTTTCTATTAACATGATTTGTTATATTAATATCTTAAAATACTTTCATTTTCAAATTATTCTCATTTTATTTGACAAACGGCTTGCATTGTCCAGTATTGTCTTGTCTCTACCAGTCTCTATGGAGATTGCCAGTGGAGCAGTCTTTTGTAATAGATATTATCAGCAAACCAGTCTTTTGTCACAGATTGCCAACAAACCAGTCTTGGCGATTATGAGCAAACCAGTCTCTGTTGATCCCAATCATACTTTTATTTATTGGTTTAAGACTGTGGTATAAAATTATGAATATATAATAAGTATGTATTGCCATTTTTACCAAATGAAAATGTTAAGTATATGAGAGTTTAAACTTACCAAAGTTGAACTGACTGTGAAACAAGTTCCTACAAATCTTGCACAAGTTGGGACTTGAACTTTTCAGGCAGGTTATGGGTTGCTTGTCCTATAAACATTAGTATTTATTCTGTCATTAAAGTTCAGTTTCTAGTTTTTCTTTTACAATTTCTGTGATTGATAAATGTGCATTAAAAAATATAATAAATCAGATTTCAGTATGTGTTGTCTTTTTGTACAGCAGTTTTTTCTGGTTGACAGCCCCTTTATCGCCACCTGAATCTTAATAGTGAGCTATGTCCTTGTATCCTTGTTTTAGCAAATGGAGCCCCCCTTAAAAGGTGTTTTCAGTCGCATGTTATCTCCAAGATTGTCAAGGGTCTTTGTGTTAGATTGTCCTGGAGTTTGCTCAGTACAACGCTAACATCGAATATTATTGATCTGTCAGTTTCATACTTAGCTATGAGCCACACTTTTTAGATTCACACTGGGATATCTTTTATCTGTTTTAAGTTAACAAACTATAACTCACTGTAAAAGTGAACAACATTCAACTAGTTTGAGCTATCTCCAAATTTAAAAGTAAATATCATCGTATCCATAATATATATCATTTTGTGCTTTAATATGCATGATCCATGGGCAGTCCCGTAAACCATGGTCTTGTAATATTGTCAAATCGACCAACCACAACCGAAAAAAAAAAACTTAAAACGTTTGTTGGTCTTTTTCTCAAAATGATAAAAATGGAGTTAGCTCATTATTATTTTTGGGCAACGTTGTCAGGTGGTGATGCACCGTTACCTCCCTACCAAATCTGAGGACCATAGGCTCTAGAATTGTCTAGTTATTGGTATTGTTTTGTGGTAAAGGTCACTGTTGCCTTGACCTCTGAATAAAAAATCAAGAGTGCCTTCGACATGTTTGGACAAACATCCCTACCAATTTTAATGAACATTTGTGAGATCGTTTTCTATTGGCGGGACAAGGCTTTTGTGTCGAAGGTCACTGTGACCGTGACCTTCCACATGCTGACCTCAAAACAAAAATGTCGTTATGTAGAGCATTCTACCTAATTTGAGGAACAAGGGAAATCATTGTTTAGTTATTGGTCGGACAAGGTTTTCTGTTGAAAGTCGCTGTGACCTTGGACTAGCGACCCCAAAATCAAGAGGTTATCTACCTGTGATGACATACAACCCTATCTTATTTTAGGAACATTTGTGAAAAAATTGTCTAGTTAATGATCGGTCAAGGTTCTGTGTTAAAATTCAATGTGACTACCTTTGATCTATTAACATATAATGTGATAACTAACATCTCTTCAAAATTCGAGGAAAATAGGTGAAATCGTTGTCTGTTTTTTTTTCGGACAAGGTTTTTTACCTACTGACCTAAAAACCATAGACTTATCAATCTCACTAAAGTCAGTTCTAACAAAATGATAGCGTAGCGGTTTTCATGAGATGATTTTACTCAGATTGTAGACTTTATCTATATGTTATGAAAAATCTATCCACCAAATTTGAAAAACATTGTTGACCTTCGAATGGGGGCATATTCATTTGTATCCGTCGCCATTTCAGCCAATCACATGCGCTTGAGATCAGGAGACTGGTCTCCTGATTTAGTTTTATGGTCTTGGGCCCAGGTCTTCATGTGTTTACAACTGAGCAACAAAAGCAATTATTCATACAACATAATTCAAAGAGAATTTGTAATTTCAATGTCTGTTGCCAATAACTAACTATTAACCTAAAACTGTTTGAAGAATATCATTCTAAAGCGATGAGTTAAACAAAGTTTTAAAGCTAGATATTAAGTTCTGTGTAAATCAAATATTAATGTGTTTTACTATTTTGTTACGCTGCTTTATTATTGTACGAGGGTTGTACCAATAAATCGTAGACTTTTTGAATAAAATGAAAACTACTGAACATATCTTTAAGCAAATTTCACTGTTAGTTAAGACACCATTTAGTAACAAGTATGATGAATTTCAAAGAACATACCGTTACTCTTTTCTGAAGTACTCTTTAGCATGTTCGATACACTCGCGGTATCTGTTCACCCAACTAGTAATACATTAATGTAACACTCTGTTGGAAGAGTTTTGTTGAAGGCCAAGCCATTTGATCTAGTCGCAGTTCTCAAATTTGCGACCCGTGAGCCCGAAATTTCACAACGTCTAGCGGAGCGAGGTTCGGCGAGTTCGGGGGATGACTGATTCTGAGTGTTATTTCTGTTTCACCATGGATGCAAAACATTCTGTGCCACTTGTATACCAATGCTCTGGATATAAGGATGCTTCTTAACATGTTTTTATTTCTTAAGCGTGTCTTTTGGCGTCAATTCGCTTTTATCACAATATTGGATGTGCGCCGCGGCTTCTTCAAACGTCGCGATTTTCATAAGAAGTTAATGTTTACCCATTATCATGAAACAAGCACTACTCTTATACAAACTATGGTAACTTATTGAATCTTTGCCTATTTATTCCAGAATGATCACCAAATAAGGCAACGTTAACAATTGGCGACTTAAATGGCATTGGGTTCTGTATTAATTGTTTTAAGTAAATTATTGAATTCCAAATCATAGCGCGTTTTGACGTGCGCCGCCGATCGCTATCACGGTTTAACAAAGTGTATGTAATTTCTTTATTTTAGAAGATTTTTCTTTGAAATTCAGCATACTTGTTACAAAATGATGTCTAAACTAACTGTGAAATTTGCTCAAAGATATGTTCAGCAGTTTTCATTTTATTCAAATAGTGTACAATTTATTGGGACAACCCTATTGTGTTCTAAGTTGGTTGTTTTCTCGCTCTGTTCCAATTTGGTTGTTTTCTCGCTCAGATACCTTGCTTTTCGTTTCGACAAGGCTGAGTGAGTTCTTTTCCCGCACTGGCCTTATTCACATACCCCTGTGGAACAGTATTTCTGATTCTGCCAAGCTTTTCTCCAAGCATAACAAAGAGTTAATATTTTTATTTAATCTAAAGCTGGTACAGCATTATATTTTCTCTACTTACTAAATATCCAACTTCATTTTTCTCTATCTCGAATGTGATATTTATGTATTGTTAAATATATTGCCAGATCACTTGTACCGAAATAGCTATTTTATGTTGTGTTGATGTGTTTGTCAATGGGCCGGAGGCCTACATCGAAATAAACTATCGAAACTGAAACTGAATTGAAACTGATGGAACACAAACTCTACGTGTTTTCAGTTCAGTTGATTCAGTGACCTGTAAGATATTATGGTTTGCTTTCTGTCTTAAACCAAAAGTGCGACAGCGGCCCGACGCCAGTGAGTAGAATAGCTTGACATTGTTTTTCGAAATGTCGTGCAAAATGGCATTTAGTAGTAAATCTGGGTATCGGCGATGAAACTTGCAAAAGATTTTCCTGAATTTGTGATACCGATTACCTTGTTTTAAAAATTTCTGTTATGCAAAGATTACGTTCATTGAAATCATTAAGAAGTATGCGTTTATCTTATCAGGGTTGCTAAAAGCAATATGATTTCACATACCCTGATCATTAATTTATAGGCATGTTTACCTGGGATATAGATTAGAGACGAGCTCCAAGTGCGATCATACAGCTATTGTTAATTTATTTATAACGAGGAAGTTAAATCATCAAAAACAAAAAGCTCAACGGGAAAAGGAATCCAAAAAAACTAAAGGTTTGCCAATTTTATTTTCAATACGAAACAATTATTTGTGGTCTGTTTTTGTTTTTGTTTTGTTTTTTAAAGCAAGAAAAAAATGACAATACTACATTTCTCGTAAATATTCCCTGTGCCACTGACCGTTTCAAGCGGTAACCCCTCGCACTCTCTGTCTCGCTAGTCATGTCTTATTTTGAAATAAGTATTGATCATTACTACCCATGCTCCTTTTTCCTCTCTACTTGTTGGTCGTGTGTGTTTTATTTTTATTTTTGTTTCCTGTTTTGGGTTGTTTTTCACGTTTCAAAGTCCGATGTAAAACCTATGATTTATGTGTTCTGTTGCTCTTTTTTAAAATGAAAATCACTTTATTTATCATTAGAATGTTTGAGCCCCCTGATCACTACCACAATCTGTCACTGCGGGTGTCGGAGGTCCTGAATGATATCGGCGTCAATGAGCAAACAGTGATAAGGAGGAGGAGGACCTGGTTGCTAAGGGAGACCATGGGAAACATTCCGTCCCTGATATATAAACTACCTGGATCAACGTTTCATTTCGGAAGCCAAAGTGAGGGATCGACCACACAGCAGCTTAAATCGGACATAGATCGACTTATTTGTAAGCATCAATTCAATGTTATACAGGACTTGTCGGACTGGCGGGATGAGTCTGATAAGCTTCAGCTGCTGATGGTCCAAGACGAAACTACATCACCGGGATATTGCCTGCTGCAGGTGACGAGGGAAGATGCCCCTCTTCCTGAGGAGAATATAGAGATTGAACACTTCACCAGAGATGTCAAAGGAAGAGTGGTAGTGAAACATTCAGGAACGTTCATAGACTTCGGAGATGGAAGAATAAGACATGGTCCTGCAAATGCACGACAAGGAATGCCTGGTGTTATTGATAACGATATTGTATCTGCTTACAGCTGTTCGTCCTGGCCCAAAGAGGCTGAACCATGGCTACATCAGCAGAATGTGAGTGGTTGGCCTACAGCAGATATCAAGAGATATGCAGCAGAGAAGGGATGTTTTGTTGTCCCAGTTGCTAGCCGAGTAAGTCCAAACCAGGATATCGAGTGGAGAATATCCACGTCTATTGCCGAGAGATGTTTGATGTTTAGTCTTAACATGACACAAATCAGATGTTATATTTTAATGAAAATGATTATAAACACTTTCTTTAAACCACGATGGGAAGATGCTATCTCCAGCTTTATGTGCAAGAATGTTTTATTCTATTGCATAGCTGATTCAAGAACCAGTGAATGGAATGACAGCAACTTATTGCCTTGTTTAAATCTGTGTTTGCAAGCTTTACTTAACTGTATTATAACTGAAAACTGTCCACATTTCATCATACCAAGGAACAATCTACTAGCTGGAAAACTGTCCGTTTCTGTCAAACAGCAATTGGTAGAGAATATGACCAGCTTGACAACGAACATTGAGCAATCGTTACTGCATATATCTATAGATCAACTAGGAAACAGGCTTCGGGTTAAATCAGGTGGAATAGTGGAAGGTCATCTTCCATCTTCAGAGGATGTTATTGGTAATGTAAACGCTATGTTAATTGTTTCGGTTGCTAATGGAGTAATGCAAAGGATCAATTCAACACTGACAACAATATATCACAAAGATGTTGTCTCTATTCACAAATGTCTAGAAGAGGATGTCACCAATCTCTGTCAGGTACATTCAGATGGTAGTAGCATGGAACGACTTGCATGCCGTCTATTTACACCTCTGCTCTGTGCTAGCATAGGGTCAATATTGGCATCAGTAAGCATAAATCATACCCAGGCGATCTCTCCAGCATCCCATACGTGGCTTTCTGCAGGCTTGATCTCTGACTTCTCATCCTCCAGGCTCAAGCTGGCATCGGCTCTTTACTGTGCAGGGCAACATGAGCTATGTGAAAGAATCCTTGAAGAGCTAAGCGGACTAAAGGAACTAACACCTGTGATCAGTATGTGTAGTTGCTTGATTAGGGGTCATAAAAATACGGAAGAATTTATTTTACTTTCCAATGAGAAACACGAAGAAGAGGTGATCAAACAAAACATTGCTTTCTGCGTTCGATATTTGCCGTGTGAAATAAACTGTGTTCCCAAAGAACTTAAATATGAATTCTTCAGATCTTCCGATGAAGACCAGCCCTATCTGAGTGGAAGAGAAAAGATGATGATTGACTGGGCTTCTGTTGACTCCCTGCCGTACATGTACTTTCTGCAGTACATGACGTACTCCCGGCTCCAAATGCCCCAAGAACAGCGAAACGCTATCCGCAACTTGGTGAAGATAATCGACTCTGAGCCTAACCTATGCCACAAAGAGACAGACCTGAATTTACTTGGACAATGCATGGAACAGGAGAATAAAATGAACGCTGCTTTACGCTGCTACAGGATGTCATTGGATGAGAGAGGAAGAAACAATGTAGCAAAATGGCATATATGTAGACTGTTGGCTGATGTGGTCATTCAGACAGTGCATTAAACAATCAAGGTGTCTGTACAGAGATGATGCATAGTCGTCTGAAAAAAAAATTTCTGTGAATGTTGACCCTTAATGCCAAAGTTTGACCTTAACTGTTAAAGTATGCATGTGTTTTGGACACAAAACTCCGGATCCTTTAAGGTGAAAATTTGATTGTGGGCTGGCGTCCATTCATCAGTTGCAGGGAGTAGACAGAATAATTTGGTCAACAACAGTTATTTAAGGGCAATAATCCTTATGTTACTGCGGCAATCTGGCAGGTTATCAAACTTGACTGATATATTGTTGCCATTAACATTCTCACTACTAGTAAGTTTGATGAAAATTGGATAAGTTAGAAGTCCTTTCTTCAATATTGAATTCATTTCTAAACTTTGAGATGTTTATTCAGTTATGATATATGTGATTACTGTACATATTTCTATTCTTTCATTAACCATTTAAAATTCAAATATATTGACTGATTACTTCTTGTTAAAATTCTACAAATAGATTGAATGTGTTGATATTTTCATATTGGAAACGTCTGACAATTGATAACATATTAACAAGAATCTGTATTATTTATATTGCAACCGTACTATATTTTTTATTGAATGTCAAGCTTTGTCAACTTTCTCAATTGTTATTTGTCTGTGCAAATAAATTTTCAAATATTTTGGTACTTTATTTATACATATTACATCAATTTTGCCTGCAGAACCATATTATCAAGCTCAAGCCCTACGTGGTCTGCTTTAGCTAAATTATATTTCAAGAAACAGTTCAATGACATGTTATTAGATCAAGTTATTATTCAGTTATGTATTTTTAGAATTTTAATTCTACCGAGACCTAGATTTTCACTCAAGGTGAGCACTAAACGCTCTTTATATTTTGATTTAGTGATGTAGTGTCAACAGGGTCCAAGATAATAAAACTAAGATGGGAGACCAGTCTCAAATCTCAAGCATCTGATTGGCTGAAATGGCGAATAGTCTCTAGATTTAATTTTATTATCTTTGGCACAGATATGTTGCATAATGAAAATTACTTTTAACCCTTTCCTCCATAGGTACACCTTTATTGCATGGGCGAACAGTTAAGATATAGATCAGCCGGCACATCGGTGCCATCTGATCAGGATCTAAACTGTTTACTTTTTGATTCAATAGGTTATTTCTGACCTAACTGCGACCAGTGCAGATCCTGATCAGACATCACAGATGTGCCTGCTGATCTGGATCTACACTCGTGGCACATACGTAAAACTGCGTAGATATGGAAAGGGTTAAAATTGTTTTAATAAAATAGTCACCAGTTTCTTATTCCAGGATTTATTATGGGCTATCCTCCATTCTGTACATTATATCACCATCAGCTATTTACGATATCACAGTTTTTTTTTCATTCAGAAGAGATTTAAATTTAATTAACAGTCTTTCAATAAAGGGAAATCATCGGCACACATTTAAAAATATGTGAAATGAAATAATTTGGTTTAATCTGGGTATGTATTATAGAAATCAACTAACTACCTTTTATTACAATGATGAAATTATAAAAGGTTTTATAGGTGTTCAACTCTTATGTTTTTACCTGCAATATATGATGTTGTGCACATACTAAAATCACTCGCTTCAGTTAGGTTGTTTGTTTATTTCTTATTCCTGTCTGGACCAATTTTGATCAGATAAAGAGCACAGAGGACTCCTGTTACAACATAGGACTCCTGTTACAACATAGGACTCCTGTTACAACAGAGGACTCCTGTTACAACATAGGACTTCTGTTACAACAGAGGACTCCTGTTACAACATAGGACTCCTGTTACAACAGAGGACTCCTGTTACAACAGAGGACTTCTGTTACAACAGAGGACTCCTGTTACAACATAGGACTCCTGTTACAACAGAGGACTCCTGTTACAACATAGGACTTCTGTTACAACAGAGGACTCCTGTTACAACATAGGACTCCTGTTACAACATAGGACTCCTGTTACAACAGAGGACTCCTGTTACAACATAGGACTTCTGTTACAACAGAGGACTCCTGTTACAACATAGGACTCCTGTTACAACAGAGGACTCCTGTTACAACATAGGACTTCTGTTACAACAGAGGACTCCTGTTACAACATAGGACTCCTGTTACAACAGAGGACTCCTGTTACAACAGAGAACACCTGTTACAACAGAGGACTGTTACAACAGAGGACTCCTGTTACAATAGAGGACTCCTGTTACAAAGCATTTTCTTCAACATTTAATCTCTAATATCAATCGGCTGCCGTTTTCCCAAACATTCAAAGACCAATTTTGTTTGAAATGTCTTTGAATGTTAGAGAAAATGGCAGCCGACAGTCATGACGACACGTTATAAACAACCTTTTTTGCACCATAAAATGCAAGTTTTCTGTCAAAATCACGCCAATTGTGCACTAAAAGCTTAAAATAAAAAAAAATTGTTTTCACCCGTGAAAGATAGAAATATATTTCACTCGTCAACTCTAGAATTATGTATATTCACTTGTGGCTCCTCATGAAAATGCGAGTTCCGGAGCTCACTAGAAGAAATATATTTCTATCTAACACTGGTAAGAACAAACATTTTCAATGTATTTCAAACATATCAACTCAGTTAAATGCAACAAAAACTTACTGTATGTACAAGTAATGATAGAAAGTACTTGTTAAAAGTTCAGGAGAGAGATTGTACAAGTTATTGTAACTTTCTTTTCAATCCCGTTTGTGAATGTTATGCAGTATTGTGCATGTACTTTTGTCAAAGAAATAAATCTCATTTAAACCGATTATTCTGCCATTATTCATATTTTATGTTTGAATAAATTAATCGATGATGTTATTCATATTTTTCAAAGATTTTTTGAGTACATTTCGGACTTTTTCTTCAAAAAACTGGGAGCAGACCTTACGGAATACTTCCAAAATTTACTTCTAGGTTAAATGTTTACACTGCTCAAGACACAAAGAATCCAGAGGGTGCAAACATTAGATTTCAAAAGATTTTTCAAGTTCGTGGCCAGGAATTATTTTGCAATCAGGTTATAAACAGTAACAAAACACCTGTTTATTAACTTTTATTTTCAGTTTTATCATCATCATCATCATCATCATCATCATCATCATCATCATCATCATCATCATCATCATCATCATCACTGTCTTTCTCATCATCTGATTTACTTGGGGCAGCCCCTTTTTCATCAGCTGCCATATCTGCAAAAAAGTCCCCTTTATTGGATGATTTCAGAAACTTATTCTTGCTTCCTTTCTTGGCTTTAACTTTCACATCTACATGTTCTTCCTTTATTGACTCAACATTCCAGAACTTTATTTTCTGGTCATGTGCGCAGCTTGCAAGCCAGTGCTTGTCCCTGGAGAGAGAGAGGTTCTCAATGGGGAAATCTCCTGGATGTTCACCAACCACACCCAGAAATCTGTTTGGCAGAATATTCACAGCTCTGCAACAAAGATGCATCCATTGTAGCATTCATAAAGTGTTAAACCAGAGGTACCACTAGCTGCTGAGCAGCTCAAATTAAAGGGTAATTTAAGTCATTTAAAAGTGGATTCTGCCAGTAATAGCCAAAATACCATTAATTTTAGCAAACAAATTACCCTTAAGCCAGAACGGCATAAAATCAGTGGTCAAAATAAGGCTTTTTGTGAATTTCAAGTCAAAGGGTCACCTACCAGGTCAAATAAAACCCCTAGTTTAACAAATTGTTATCAAGACAGGCATAAATTGTTTTGTTGGCACAAGTTTTAAGTGTCAGCAGAGTACAGATTACTAGTTCAACCCTTTACTCCATATATACAGGTCTTGTGGCATATGCAAACAGTGTAGATTCACCTCTGTGCCATCTGATCAGGTTCTACAAGCAAACAGTGAAGGTTCTGATCAGATGGCATGGATGTAGATCTGCACTGTTTGACCATGTCATGTGATAAAACCTTTGAAGATAGTGAGTAGTGCTCAATCAGGGGCCAGGGGTAAAGTTAGTTTTAAGTATTTCTATTGCTGCCACTGAACCTAGACTACAATATTTTAATATTCAAAAGCTTTCGAAGTACCCTTTCATATATTTAAAATAGTTAATTATTTTGTTGTCATAAATGCACAATTTTAGTTTCATTTAAGTTTAAGTTTATTGAGTGGATTTCTTAATTTCAAGTTTTATGTTTTCATAAAATACTAAAAATATGCAATAAAGGTGTATCTATGGATTAAAGGGTTATAGGATCTTAAGCCAAAATCACATTCTAATAAAAAAAGTGTGGACAATTAGAAGTCTATACCATACCTTATTTTACCATCACAGGATCCTGTACATATAATGTCATCTGTTAGCTGCACCATACAATCTACAGACATCGGGTGACCTGGGAATCTGTCGCTGATGTTGCCCCACTCTCCCCATGTGAAGATATTCAACTCGCCCTCACCACAGCCACAAACAACCTTCTGACCTCTCTGAAGAACAATACACACAAGTTATCCTTTACTCTCGGATATATGGCTCATCGACCACAATGGAAATAACAGTTAATTCATACTCTTTTTTGTTTTATCCTTGACATTAAATGTTGAGTGACATGGCTATATTAATTCATACTTTGTTATATTGCTATATTTTATGCCATGATATTACACATTTTATGTTGAAATAAATCTATCTATCTTAATGACTGTTATGCATGGGTGAAACAGTGTAGATCCATCAGCTGGCATATTTTTGCCTGATCAGGATCTACAATGCTCACTTTCTGATTCAGTAGGATTTTTGACCAAGAAGTGACTAGTGTACATCCCGATCAGACAGCACAGATGTGCCAGCTGATCTGGATCTACAACAGTTGCACATGAGATAAAATTCACATATACGGAGTAAAGGGTTAGATAAATAATTTATTTAAGTATACCTACAATTTATGCATTAAAGTATTATGCTTATTTACAATCTCCATTGTCAACAACAAACAAATCAACATAAACAAATGCCCATGGACCGCTGTTAATAAGTTGTGTGTAATGGCAATAGATAATCCAAAAAAACTTGTAATGTCCAATTAGTGAATTCCTACTATTTGTGAAAGGGTATATTTCATGACCACCTTAATTCATAATAAATAGCTTCTGACAGTATTTTAAGCAAGAACTGGCCAAACATTCTAAATCACATTATACTGCATTATTTAGATATCTGTCTGTAATCTAACACATTCCTGCAGACCTGAAATGTCTAACGAGCAATAACCTTTTACCAAGAATCTCTATCAATTACATGGTTAAGGATAATATTTGTTATTTAGTGCATGTCAAGACATGTCAACTTTCTCCGTTGTTTTTGCATTCATGCATGTGGTGCACATGAATTTCCCACAATTTTGGTGCTTTATTTTCACATTTTTGCATTATTACAACATTTTTTCCTGTTCATATATTTTTCTCACATATAAAATTGAACTCAAGGATTGTGAGGTCTGCTCCAGTTTAAAGGCAATGCAAGACACAGTTCAATGACATTATATTTAATCAGGTCAATATTTGCTTATGTCCCTTTCATTTTAAGATAATTTCATTCAGAAAAGCTGTACATTTTGCCATAAATATACAATATGAAATCAAATAAGACTGAATAGTTTAAAATAAGTAAACTTTAAAGCGGCATTACTTCAATTTAACACGTTCTTGTATGAAATATTACATGTATTTGAAACTATAGGCACAAATTTGCAGCATAAGTTCAGGCTAATAAAATTTAAATTTACTAAAATAAATTTGGTCCACGCGACTAAAAGCGAACGTAGGATTTTCGAAACGTCACAGAAATTGAGATAGCGCATGAAGTGGTCTCTTCATCAAATATCGGTGCTAAATATAACTCGATTATATTTAGCTTCTTAAAAGTTCGTTAACGATAATTTAACAATATCATTGAAAATCCTGTCTATAAGAAAGAATTCGATCAGACCTTTTGTGTTCTGTTAGAGAGTTTATATATTGGAGTCTATATGAACAAAAGTATATTCTTACTTAAGTTTAGGGCTGGGGCTTTAACGCTTTACTCCATAGATACACCTTTTTGTGTGGGTGAACAGTGTAGATCAAGATCAGCCAACACATTCTTCTATTTTCAAAAGGTATTTCTGACCAAGAAGTGACCTGTGCAGATCCAGATCAGATGGCACAGATGTGCCAACTGATCTGGATCTACACTGGTCACACATGAATAAACATTGGTTTACTTGGAATAAAAGGTTTTTTTCCATCAATCAACTAAATACCCTTTATTACAAAATTTTTAACAGTAATATGGGTGAACATGTTAAAATGTCCACCAGTAAATGCAAAATCATACAGTTTAATATGGATTGAAACAAGCTAGATGTTATCTTAACAAATCATTTGGTGACATAGTACTTGCTTCCAGAAATATTGGTCTCAACATTAGCTTTTTTGGGCTGCAGATAAAGGTACCTTCGGACAATTGACATCAATTCTTGAAATGACATAATAAATTTGAGCAGATGACATTAACATATTATGCATTTTGCTGTAAAAATAACATAATGATGTTTAAATGTTTAACAATGTCTCCAATTAAACAAGACATTTTCGTAAACATGTATGCCCCCCAAATTACAATTGCATAGTAATCTGTTATTTTATTGAAGGTCACTGTGACCTTGACCTTTGACCTACTGACCTCAAATTCAATCGAAGTCATTTACTTGTAATGACTAACCTCACTACCAAATCTGAGGACTGTATGTAAAATCGTTGTCTAATTATTGATCAGACAACATTGGTTATGGACGGACCAACGGATTGAAGGACCAACAAACTGACATACATGTGCAAAGCAATATACCCCTGCTTCTTCAAACAATGCATAAAAGTAACATTAAGTTGTTAACATTAATTATAAAATTTCCAATAAGTTTTGAGAAAATAATAGATAATTGTTATTTCTTTCAAAATATAGCAACAACCAAAATGTCAAAAACATTGACCAGAGAACCTTTTTCCTGTGGCAGGCCCCATTGCCATTGCAAATGATGCATTGACAGGAGTTAATTTATTACCCAGATATGAAACATGTTGGAGAAATCAGAAATATAAAATAAACACTGCCCGTGGTAAAAATTGCTTTGAGTCTACTTTGATTAAATTTTGTACTTTTTTTAAAATGGAAGAACAATGATTAAAAGTTTGAAGCTCCATATCTAACACAAACATTAACCCTTTCCTGTACAGATACACCTTTATTGCTAGGGCGAACAGTTTAGATCCAGATCAGCCGGCACATCCGTGCCATCTGATCAGGATCTAAACTGTTCGCTTTTTGATTCATTAGGTTATTTCTGACCAAAATGCGACCAGTGCAGATCCTGATCAGACGGCACGGATGTGCCGGTTGATCTGGATCTACACTGGTCGCACATGCGTAAAAATGCGTATATATCCAGGAAAGGGTTAACAAATAACCACTAAATATATTTAATGGATTTTTATTTCTTAGGGTATGATCCAGTCCTTAAATTGTTCATAACAGTGGTTTACAGAAAGTGAACAGTGTAGATCCTGATCAGACTGAGCTGATGTAATGGCTTTGGTCACAAAACCCTGTACTTTGTGCTTTTGGGTTTAATCTATCAGTTAACTATTTTACCTAATACTTACAATGATAATAAATTGTTATGTTTCATATGTTTATGTGCTTTTGCATGCAACATTGTGGAGTTGATGGGTGGGTTTAAGCTAATCACCAAGGAAACTTGTACTTGATTGTTTCACATGAGAACCTTTTGGGGCAACTATGAGGTTGGTGCACCCTAAAACCTGGTTTAAACCCACAGTGGCAAATTGTTTTCATCCCATGCTCTCATTTCCACTCTTTAGCAGCATGGGGAAACTGGGTGTGGTAATTCCTTATATGCATATTTGAAATTTTTACTAAATAAAGACCTATTAAATCTAACAGCACTTTATATAAATGCAACCACTGGCCATTGCAGTCTACATGGATTTCAAAATAAACAAAAAATGTTACAATTTCTGTTAAATTATCTGGTATAACTTACATTACACAAATGAATCAACTCATTTCAACTAATATAACAAAAGATATATACAAATCAATGCTATTTATGGAGACACCTCAAAACAAATAACTAGACATTTTAAATATTTCGACAAGTGTATTCTTTATTATCTTCCGACAAATGCAACTCTTGTCATGAAGGACTTGTTAGCCCTGTCAGAAACTTATAACTTATTATTATTTAAGCTTAATTCAGAACTAGATGGGTGTTCAGTTGAACACTTGTGTCGCCCTCTGGTGCTATGTCGGAATAAAAATGCATGTACAAAACGGGGCATAACTCAATCAAAGAATTTGGCATCATCATGAGCGTGTTGTCATAAGCAATATAATTTGAAAGTTTGATGTAAAAATATTAAGAAATGACAAAGTTATAGCCAACATTAAGTTTTCGTGTAAAAATCCAAGTACAAAAAGGGGCATAACTCCATCAAATGTGACCTTGACCTTGAGAATTTGGCATCATCTCGAGCGTGTTGTCATAAGCAATGTAATTTGAAAGTTTGATGAAAAAATATTAAGAAATGGCAAAATTATAGCCAACGTAAGTTTTCGTGTAAAAATCCAAGTGCAAAAAGGACGGCATAACTACATCAAACGTGACCTTGACCTTGAGAATTTGGCATCATCTCGAGCGTGTTGTCATATGCAATGTAATTTGAAAGTTTGATGTAAAAATATTAAGAAATGACACAGTTATAGCCAACGTTAAGTTTTCGTGTAAAAATCCAAGTACAAAAAGGGGCATAACTACATCAAACGTGACCTTGACCTTGAGAATTTGGCATCATCAGAAGCGTGTTGTCATAAGCAATATAATTTGAAAGTTTGATGAAAAAATATTAAGAAATGACAAAATTATAGCCAACGTTAAGTTTTCGTGTAAAAATCCAAGTACTAAAAGGGGCATAACTCCATCAAATGTGACCTTGACCTTGAGAATTTGGCATCATCTCGAGCGTGTTGTCATAAGCAATATAATTTGCAAGTTTGATAAAGAAATATTCAGAAATGGCAAAGTTATAGCCAACGTTAAGTTTTCGGACGGACGGACAGACGGACAAAGCGATCCCTATGTATCGCCGTTTCTTCGAAAGGGCGACACAAAAATTAATAGTTCTGATACCTTAACAATTGCCAGAGAGAGAAACTCTGAGTCAAACAATTCTGACTGCATCTCTAATTTCTTTCTTCTTAGATTGAAAGCAGTAAGAGTTCCCTCACCACTGAAATAATAAAAAAAATATAAATGTAAAACACATCGTTTTGTTTGGGTTGTATTAAACAAAGGGCACACAAGACGTGTGTTTCATACGCTTTATTCAACACAACTGCCAGGACGCTACAAGTTGGCGGGGCTATGAAATAATAGTGAGCATGCACAGTAGAATAACAGTAGAATAACGAAATACATAACACCCATAAAATATTGGCAAGTTTTATGGCAAACTAAATTTCACTGAGCATAGACAGAATGCCACATGGTCAAAGTTAATCGCAGCCATATCATTAACTTCTAAAACCTGCCAAATTTTGTCTCCACCTAATAAATCATTATAGTTTATTAAAAAATTAAAAAAGTTGGTGATAATGCCAATCAGATGCTTGAGATTTGAGACTGGTTTCCAGTTTCAGTTTTATGAAAATATCATACCTAGTTGTGAGTAGTGTTCTTCTGGCATCATCTACTGCAATGTCACTAATGAATTCCTCTGATTCTTTGACATCCATGACAGCTTTCTGTTGTCTTAAATCCCACAACTACTGAAAAAAAGTTTACATTAAATATTGTCAACTTCAATGTACTGTTGTAACTTTACAAAAAAAAACATAATGAATGAATGAATGAATGAATGAATGAATGAATGAATGAATGAATGAACGAATGAATGAATGAATTTATAGAGGGTAACCAAATTAGTCAAAATAACTAATCTCCCTTGGGGCCCTCTTAATAAGTACATACATATATTCAGTAGTAACAAAACATAGAAACAACAATGATATGCAAAATACAAACATAGACATGAAAAATTATTAAATCAATATACATATATAATGCAATCGCTAAAAGTTAAGACCATGATCAATCAAGTTTAACTTAAATCATCAAAATAATCATAATCAAAATGTTTTACAGTCAATGTATTAGAGTTTTATTGATTATTATCAAAAAAGGTGTGCGGTTTTTGGAAGTATGTATCATAGTTAGTTCAATGAATCGTAAAATATCAGGCTGCTGTATGTTATAGTTGATCCGAAAACTGTGACAGAAATTGTGCATGTATGTCATTTATGTGTAAAAATCTAAGTATTTGTAAACAGGAAGTAGGTGAGCAAGGAGCATAAAATCCATTAACACCATATGGGAAAATAGGATAAAGCAATATACAAAATATCAGGCTGCTGCATGTTATAGTTGCTTAGAAAACTGTGACAGAAATTTTGTTTCGGATGGAGAGACAGAAGAACAATGGACAAGTGTAAAACTGTATACCCCCTCTTCCTCGCAGTGAGGGTATAATAATAACAATTATTATGACACACTGCTTCCATTTTCTGCTTATAAGGTATTTAATACATGACATAAAATTAACAAGAGATGTTTTTATAACATGTATGCCCCCATGATGGCTGCCATTTAGTGTGAATATTGTCAGGACATCTGTTGTGCTGGATGACCCTTTTCTAGATGACACATTTGTGACCTTGACCTTTGACCTGTAAATTATTAGCTTCACATCCTTGTCATGAGAAAACAACTTACCAAGTTTGAGGACTCTAGTGCCCAAGGTTATAAAGCTGAGCATGGAAACCAGTCTCAAATCTCAATCATCTAATTGGCTAAAATGGCGACCAGTCGCCATTTCAGCCAATCAGATGCTTGAGATTTGAGACTGGTTTCCAAGCTCAGTTTTATAACCTTCAGCCTAGGTCTCAGTGTTTTATTATTGATTTGACAGATTGTTTGCACTAACAGTCATCGTGACCTAGACCTTTGACATTGAAATATATTACAGTTACATACGAGGGATGACAAGTCAGAAGACAGCAGGCCCCAGCACTCTCTAGTGATTCATCAAACAAGTTTATTTACATCATAATAATTATATATGTCTTTTATCACCTGGGTAATGTAACCAGTTTAGATCCAGGAGAGCCCCCAAATCAGTGTCATCTGATCTGGATCTAAATTATTTGTTTCTTGGTTTGAAATAACCTAATGAATCTAGAGTCGAGAGGCAAACAGTTTAGATCCTGATCAGACAAATGATTTAATCAGAACAGCTTACCCATGCGATCCATGTACTTGTCATGACCCTACATTAACCCTTTTCTTGATATATATGCATTTTAATGCATGTGCGACAGGTGTAGATCCAGATCAGCCGGCACATCCGTGCTGTCTGATCAGGATCTGCACTGGTCGCATTTTGCTCATAAATAACCTAATTAATCAAATAGCGAACTATTTAGATCCTGATCAGACGGCCAGATGTGCCGGCTGATCTGGATCTAAACTGTTCGCCCTAGCAATAAAGGTGTGTCTATACAGGAATGGGTTAAAGATTACCTTTAAATGGCCATCATCATCTCCAGTAACAAGAAAATTCTCCCCTGTCACCAACATACTGTAGATTGGAGCTCTGCAAGTACATAAAATCACATACTGAACAATTATTAACAGTAAAACTGACATCTTTTATAATGTAGTTCCAAATTGTAAATCTGAACTTGCTGTACTAATGTATTGTAATCAACTATGCCAGGGTTGCCAGCACCACAGATGAAAAAAATTCCCTGACTTTTCCCTGACTTTTCACTGACCAAATCGCATTTTTCACTGACCAATAATACCAAACTTAAACAACGTTCACCACCCCTACTGCTGTCCAATCTGCCCATAAGTTCATTTTTATTATTTTAACAATATATTATATTATTTGACAATTAAATAATGCTTTATACATCGATACAATGTTTGGTAGTTTGATGTTCAGTGAAATGTTAAACAATGTAAAATAAGCAAGAAAGCCTTACAAGATTTAACCAATACTTAAAAGATAATTGTTAAAACATGTATTCTTGACTAGTGATGCGGGAACACAAATATCACATAGCATACAAAAACTTGAATAAATAAACACAATAGTAAAATGAAGAGATTATCACAATTGAAGCTTAAGTATCCATTATTCATTATTGACTGGAATAATTATCAAATGCAGATTAAAAGAGATGTACATAGTCTGCAAAAGGGGCCAGCAAACAACATACAATTTCACACAAGTAAAACAACACCTCAGACAGAATGCCCTTACATGTTAACTTCATGTTGTAATTTAAAAAGACTGATGAAAAGGAAATTTTGAAAGCCACAGAACACAACAAATATGAAAATACTGCAGGCTCAGTTTGATTGAGCCTGTTCATGGGCAGTAATAAAAATGCATATTGCCCCGCCGCAATTTGATTGCAACTCAATATTTACACCAATAAACTGTACAATTTTGATCCATCCCAAATGATGGTATGCATATGGTGGTGAACATGGAACCTTCAATGGGGTATTTTCAGATTAATACCATTCCATATTGAGCATCTTATGGTCCCCAGAAAAAAGAATGGGTTGCCCTGAACTTGAAAACAAAATAAAATATTTTTTAATACATAACTCAAATACAAAGCTGTTTATACATACAAGTAATACAATATATACAATTTAGTGCTTAGATAAACTTAGATAGAAATAGATGTAGGTTTTGAAGACCCCTGTCCCAATCAAACAAATTTTATTAGTCTGGTCCAAATGAAAAATGTCACCTACATGTACATCTACACTGGGCCAAACAGAAAATAGGTCAGTTGATGCAGAATGTTTACTTAAATTTTCAAATCAATCTAGAGAAAAGTTTGTTTCACAAGATTTAAACATAACTCATGCACATGTCATAAAAAATGATAGACTGAGCCATATTAAAAAATGTCAGGCACATAATACCCCGTACATAAGGTGTTTAAAGTTTCAAGTCAGTATCTTGAAAAATGTAGCAGTACTTTGTGCCACAATATGTTAAAAAATTCTGCAAATATACAAAACCCATGTTCCTCCCTCCAAGATCCAGCACACAGCAACCCTCTGAACATAGTAAGTTCTGCTATATAGGCCTTAATGGTGATAATTGACAGAAGTGACTGCCATAGTGTGAACATGTATCATGTACAAAATTTGTGTTCCAACTTTCAGTTCACAGCAACCTAGTTTTTTGTAGCACCTCCTTATTAAAAATTTCTGGAGGCAAGGGTTGCAGAGCCTTTCAGTCTTCAATTAATTTCATTTATAGTATTAGAACTTTTATTATAATCCACAATTATAAAGAAAAAGCTTCATAACAGAAAAAATTGTAAACTAAATCTTAAAATAGAACTTTTTTTCCCCTTCAAAATGACTTTTCCCTGACTTTTCACTGACTTTTTAGGATTTTTATTTTTCACTGACCACTTTCCAAAATTCCCTGACAATTCCCTGACCTTGAAAAAAAATCAAATTTCCCTGACTTTTCAAGTCCGCTGGCAACCCTGTATGCTTTCAATATATGCCATCCCATTTGTAGGGATTTGTTACAGAAATGTTTTAATCATATTAGGGGCAAGCTGATCTGGGTCTAAACTGGTTGCTAATGTGATGATGTGATTTAGTTGTGCATACCTATTAAAGAGTTAACAGGGTAAGCTTGAAAGTTGGTGACAGGAAGGTTAAAACAAAACCAGCTCTGTTGATAGAATGTCTGACTCAGAGTCCAGGGTCTGCAAGTTCCAGACTCTTTCAAACAAAATCACTTACAGTTTTTAAAATTGGACTTCAAGGCAATACATGAAAATAAATACAACCATATTAAAAAGTTTGAAAGTTACAGCTTGCATCAGTCTGCAGGGGTATGATATTCTAACAGAAATTTTAACATCAAAAACAATAAATATCACATTTGATATTTAATTTTTATCTATGTGAGCAGACACAGATATTTAATACAATTCGATAAATAAGACTAATGCCGGATAGTTCCTTGGGCCTGCAAACCAGATTAGACTACTGCCTATCACAGAGTTCAAACTTGCAACTTTCGCATGGATTGCACTATCTTTATGCCAATCATCCTTAGTGTGTATTCTTTCACTGTACATATACATGTACGCGTCAATTTTGTAAGAAATCTTTTTCACCAATAATAAAAATTTTCATAATTCATGTATACCACTGGAGAATATCTCAGACTGGACTTGTTCCAACAGCCATTCCTATGTAAAAATAGTTATGGTATTAAGCTGCATGAAGTATTATTATCATTATGTTTCTTGTTGATCAATTTCAACCCTTTACTCCGTGAGATGGCTGTTATTCCATGCCATCTGATCAGGATCTACCCTGTACACATTTAGATTCATTCGGTTATTTCTTACCATGAAGCAAACAGTGTAGATCAGGTGACACAGATGTGCTGGCAAATCTGGATATACATTAGTCAAACATGCAGTAAAACACATATATTTATGGAGTTAAGGGTAAACGTAATACATGAAGACCAATGTCTTGTCTCCTGTTACAGTGTTTGCCTTTCAGCTTTTGTTGTGATGAAGTTTCCAACAGAATTCCATTACACTGAGCACTGGTATGCTAACCAAGTGTTGTTGTCTAATGAATATACATCACTTCTCCATGCTTGACTGACAACCTTGTCAAATGACACATAGGACTTTGTATTGTATTGACAGGTCTCTGGAGAATTCATCATTATACACCACTAATAACAAGGCACGTGACAGGTTGAATTCACAGGATTCCTCCATAAAACTGATATAAGAGAACAATCTCAAATCTGGTACACCTCTCTGATTTGACCCTATTTCAGCTAATCAGGTGCTTGAGATTTGAGACTGGTCTCCAGCTTTGGTTAACCTATAACTGTCTCAGTGCTTTACTAACAACAAGACACAGTCTTGAGCTGTCAACAGCAATGATGTAGAGTAATACTATTATGTCAACAGCAATGAAGGTACATTAATAAAGAATGTCACTTATTACACAGTGCATATTTTAGTTCCAAGGACCTTTCCAATGCTCCTAGAATTTTTCTTTTAGACAGGTGTCAATTACTTCCCTTGTATATAAGGTTTCCTTGGAGACAGGTATAAATCATTTTACAGCCCCTTTATTCCATGGGATGTAGCTGTTATTCCAATGGTGAACAGTGTAGATCCAGAACAGCTAAGCCATCTGATCATGATCTACACTGTTCGCTTTTATATTCATTATATTATTTCTGGTTAAAGGCAACCAGTTTAGATCCAGATCAGATGGCAGGGATGTGAAAAAACATGTACGGGAAAACATAGAATGCTAGGGATCCTGGGTTCAGAACCCTTGTTACTTCTATATTAGTAAAAGGGTTAATGCATTTGTTAAATGTTCTCGGCAAAGATGAAAAGGATAACAAATTGCATTTAAAATGGGACAAATAAATTATTGCTGAAAGAACTTTGAACTAACACTAGCAAAATATTAGTTTTGAGTACCATTCAATATTCATTTTCATTAAAAAAAAGACTCACTCGTGAGCATTTTTGACCCTTCTTTTCAATGAACCAGTGTTGAGGTCTATGGTATTGAACGATTTGTCTTTGGAGCCAGTATGGAGCTCTTCTCCGCTGGGTGAGAACTGAAGAACCCGACATGATTTCTTGTGGTGAGACAGTTTCATTAGCTCATTGTTCTCTGATGTTGGGGAGTAAGAATGACTGTAAAACAATATCATTGTTTAAAATCCATGGTTTGTTACAATGTATCAAGAATATTTAATAATCGGCATTAATTTGTATTATAACCACTGGTCCCAAGGTTATAAAACTGAGAATGGAAACCAGTCTCAAATCTCAAGAATCTGATTGGCTGAAATGGCGACCAGACACCCTTTAAGCCAATCAGATCCTTGAGATCTGAGACTGGTTTCCACTCTCAGTTTTATAACCTTCAGGCCTGGACTGGTATTCCTAAGTTGCACAGTGTGGTAGCCATTAATGGTAGTTATTAGTAGAGCTTTTAGTTACTGAAAGATAATCAATATAAAAGTAATTAACCCTTTCATTAATAGATACACCTTTATTGCAATGGCGAACAGTTTAGATCCAGATAAACCTGCACATATTTGCCGTCTGATCAGGATCCAAACTGTTCACTTTTTGATTTGTTAGGTTATCTCTGACCAAAATGCAACCAGTGCAGATCCTGATCAGACAGCATGGATGTGCCGGCTGATCTGTATCAACACTGGTCAAAAGATAATAAATATATATGTAATAAACAGAGCTTTTAGTTACTTAAAGATAATCAATATAAAGTAGTTAATAGAGCTTTGAGTTGCTGAAAGATTATTAATTTATAAGTAATTAATAGAGCTTTTAGTAACTGAAAGAAAATCAATATAAAAAGAAAACAATAGAGGTTTGAGTTACTGAAGACAATCATTGCAAAAGTAAAAACATAGCCTTAAGTTAATAAAACCAAATGACCTGAAAAAATCACATAATTTTAAAATTTATACAAAGGCATATAACAAACTTTCCATACAGACCAAGAAACCTTTTGTGCAGGATGGATTATGCCTCTTTTGGCCTGGCAAAATACTAGATTTGTGCTCAGTTGAACACTCATGTTGCCCTTGGATACTTTGTCATCATTTAAATAATAATAGTTTAATGAAGAAATAATAAGAAATGGCAGTTAAAGCTAATATTAAGTTTTTGTGACAAAAATGGCATAACTCTATCAAATGTGACCTTGACCAAAAGATGTTGGCGTCATCATGACCCTGCTGTCATAAGCAACAAGCAAATTCGTTGAATTTATATCCCCTGCCGAGTACTGGTTATTACTAACAAAACAGCGGAAGACATAGGGCTTTATTGTGAGATATTTATCATGGCAAAAACAGTGAAAAAAAACTTCAGATGGTGAAAACTTATCAAAAGGCCATAACTCTGTGTTAAAGGGTCTGAGTGAAACAAGACGACGATATGCGCATCTTCTGTTTGTATTAAAGGTTTCCAAAAAACATTCATTGAAATCCATCTAGTAGTTTCAGAGAAATAGTGCAGAAACGAATACTGCTGTAAATGCATTATTATTGCATAAGTTATCAAAGGGCCATAACTCTGTGTTCAACAGTCTGACTGGAACAAGACAACAATATTCATATCTCCTCTTGGTATTGATGCCTTCCAGAAAGTTTCATTGAAATCCATCTGGTAGTTGCAGAGAAATAGCACGGAAACAAATACTGCTCTATATGCATAATGCATAAGTTATCAAAGGGCCATAACTCTGTGTTAAACAGTCTGACCGGAACAAGACTAAGATATGCACATCTCCTCTTGGTATCAATGGCTCTCAGAAAGTTTCATTAAAATCCATCCAGTGGTTGCAGATAAATTGCGCGGAAACGAAATTTGGATGGACAGCGTGACGGTGAGACAGTGTGACGGACGGACAACGCCAATTTGAAAACAATATCCCCCTCCCAATTTCATCGGGCGGGGGATAATAAAACTTGAAAGTTTGATAAAGAAATTTTATGAAATAGCAAGTTTATTGCCAACTTAAGTTTTCATGACAGACAGACGAAAAGACATACAGCCAAAACGATCCCCAAGTAATGCTTTTTTTCGAAAGGGCAATACAGAAAAGGCACTACTTGCAATGTGAACCAGGCCTGAATATTATAAACTGAGATTGGAAACCAGTCTCAAATCTCAAGAATCTGATTGGCTGAAATGGCGACTGGTTTGAGATTTGAGACTGGTTTCCATTCTCAGTTTTATAACCTTGGGACCTACATGTAGCTCCAGCTGGCAACTAATCTTTATAAAATTTTACTTACAGAAAGACATCACCTTCTATTGAGCCTGATGCGATGACATCTTTTTCTGGGTGGAAACAAACATCAATAACAATGTCAGAAAAGTTAATGTCCTTCGGTTTTTGTGTCGACAGTTCTGCCTGAAAAAGATAATCATAAAAAGAATAAGCCTGTTTACTGGCAAGATTAAACAAATATTCATGGATCACTTTAGGTTGTTGAACAGTGAGAAGTTGTCAAACTAAGAATGGAGACCATTATCTAATCTCAAGGATCTGATATCATTTGGCAACTAATTATTTCAAGTGATTATCAGAATGGAAGTGTCTCCTAGACCAGGCCCGGTCGAGAAGACCCAGAGTCTCCTCGACCGGCTGCCGATCGAGCAGACTATACAGGTAGTACTGTCTCCTCGACCGGCTCCGGATGAGTAGACTATATGGGTACTATTGTCTCCTCGACCGGTTCCAGAATTGATGTTTGATACTATATTTGCCGGCTGGCAATTGTATCGTTCCACTTTATTAACATACCAACCGTGGTTATAGCGGTCAATGTGTAAACTACCACTTGTCGACATTTAATTAACTGGATTACAGTCAAAACAGTCTCATGTAAAAACAGCCTCAGGTTAAACGGCCTCATTTTGGTTAAAACGGCCTCACTTTCAGAAAAATATTGGTTAAAACGGCCTCACTATTTTTTAAGTAGATGACCCTTGTTTGAATTACATTTTCTAAAGATATTGTAGTATTGATGTGAAGAAAGAAATAGACACAACAAATTGATGCCATTATCATATTACTCGTGTACGCATTTGAAAAGATTTCTTGTGTTGTTTAGATTTTGTGAATTTATGTAAATAGAACGAGAATTTTTTATCTAGTTACTTTTCTTTACTGTTCTAACGTGCGTTAATATATGCAAAAAGAACATACATTTATGTGTGCAAAGGTTCATTAAACGGCAGCTTGCCGTTACAGATATTTTTATATTTTTATTTTACTGTTGTCGGCTTAATGACAACTCAAGACGGCCATTAATTCAGAAAACATTTCAAACAGAATACTGTAGAAAGTGTACATTGATAATTAAATAAAGACAGAAGGCAAAGAATTAAACGTTTAATTAATATACCAAAAGTTTAATGATGAACAAAAATATATCAAAGTAAAGATTTAACTATTAGCATTAGTTGCTTCTATACACCACAATTAACAGACCAACTGGGCAAGTGACGATCTTGTAGAATTTAACACAGTTCGCACATGCGTAAAAAGAGTCCTACACACCTACTCAACATGACACCATTAATTCTGGGACAGACTGGCAAGTGAGAATATCCTGTCAATTACTGGCAATTAACAGTAACGGGGTGGTGTTCAAGAATTTAACGAATTGACATGTACTTATCAAGAGAATTAAAGCATTAAAAAAGATACCTATTTGTTTATTTTGCTAATATAATATTAAAAATTTATTTTAAAATTGAGGCCATTTTAACCAAAAAGTGAGGCTGTTTTAACTAAAAGTGGGCCGTTTTGACTAAAAGTGAGGCCGTTTTAACCGAAAAATAAAAATGTGAGGCCATTTTGACCAAATAGTGAGGCCGTTTTAACCAAAATGAGGCCGTTTTAACTTGAGGCCGTTTTTACTCGAGGCCGTTTTAACCAGCACCCAATTTAACTATATCCGAATCTTATCGTCCGAATGTTATTTTACTTCGCATGTTTGTTGTACCCTTAAAACGATGATCATATTAAACAATATCGTTAAACAAAAAACTTCTTATTATGATTTGTATTCTTTTATGTTATTTTCAACACAAGAATCTATTAAACGATAAAATATTTTCATTAATTCACAAACAACGTTGTTTTCTTACGGGGGCTGCCATATTGGAAATGTATAAAACACGGTATGCGGTAGCACCCCGACTACTGTTTTAATTAGACTGTATTTAGTCTCCTCTGTATAAAATATAACAAATATTGCATATTTTAAAGGTGGTGCCATTTGATAAAGGGTTTACTTATATTCTTTCAAAGCTAAGTGTTTGAACATCATATATAAATTAACATGTTTGACACCTCGAAACCAGTTCAGAGATATTTTACTTAGATAGATCTACATACATCAAGTTACAAACAGGCCATTTTCATATATTGCATATCTTTACATAAATTTGCTATCGATGTGCCAATAAAAGTGTGCATGTCAATATGTCATTTCTAAACATGTTCCTTTCAGGCTAAACTAACAATCCAATGCCCCTAAACTGCCAAAAACGGAATGAAATATTGATGATAACCCATGTGTAACAGAACTTTATTTTAAACAGAGATGTGTACACATGTACACCACACATACGCGAAACTACACAGTCCATGCTTTGAGTATTCCTGCCTTTTAAAGAGCTTACGGCTCCACGTTTGTGACCTGTGCCGGCTTTCGGTTCGTGAGATGTAAAAATCGAAAACTTGAATTTAGATTCCACTCGTTTAAATTTACCGGCCCGTGATATATTGGTAATTTAATGTGCAATGCCCATTAAATTTCATAACAACTTTTAACATGCATCTGAATTCAGCTTAAATTACTCTACTCCGCCTTTAAAGACCAGTGCCCAAGGTTATAAAACTGAGCATGGAAACCAGTCTCAAATCTCAAGCATCTGATTTGCTAACATGGCCTAATTAATAGTAAGACCCGGGTAAACTATAATATATTTATTTCTAGTGTTTCATTTGCATTTGCAATATTAAATGTTTATTCGTTTTGACAATAACGGAACTGATGGAACTGATTAAAATTAATCATGAACAAATTACGGTTAAAAGTGTGTGTGGGTGGGTGGGGGATTGGAGGGGAGGGACAACATTGGTATACCTGACAAAAAAAAAACGCGACATTTTGTTCATTACAACGAAAATACTGTGACTGATGTAAAATTGACAACTTGGAAGTATTGCGAACTGTTTTACAATTTTCTTAAAGTAATTTCACATTCAGTAAATCATATCTGGCACGAATTAAATATGAATTACCCGAAGCATTAGACATTCCAAATCTGCTACGGTCTCTTCAGACAAGTCATTTTCGTGACTCTGTTCGCCAAAAATATCCACCAGCTGAAGGCCTTTTGTCAGATCGTAGCACTCGAATTTGTAACAGATGTAGCAAAATGTATAGTATTTGTTTCATAGTCATTAACAATGCAAAAAAGTAAATGTCATTTTTTGTCGGTTATTTTGTTGACGAACACGTTTTTTTCTCACTTGTGAGAGAAGACAATCAAGAGAAAATGATAGCGATGTGCTGAAGACTTGATTTTCCATATGTTTGAACTCGGATGTATGTCCAATTTTCGCTTTAAACAAACAGGAAAGGACAGCACAAGCGTTCAATTCGCAAAAGTTACATAGCCAAGGTGATACCATCTGCCCGTTAGAAAATACAGCCATCCATACAGGAGCGACATACTAGTAATTGGTACAAAATTCTATCATAAGTATAAAGAAACGTTTAACAGAAAGTCGAAAATAAATAGCCTACGAGTAGTTTAAATATCTCCCAAACCAGGCCTGTAGTAGCCATGCTGAGGCACACCGAGGCACATCCGCCCCACCCCCCCCCCCCCCCCCCCCGCCCCCCACTCCCCGGGCGGCTGAAAAGTAACTAACAATCGTGAGTGTTATTGATCTATACGGTTTGAAATTCGTAAGTTTAAAGCATGCTGATTTTAATGAAAAACTCCCCAAATACGCCAAATGGCACCCATTGAAATAATGCATGATTCTGGGGGAGCATGACCCCTCCTCCTCCTTTAACCCCACCCACTTAGTAAATCTTTGGCTGGGTGCTGTTGTCGCTCTGGATACGGCCCAGCAAACGGTATATTGTTGAAATATAATGCCACAAATTAGGCTACTGTTGTCCAATGTGCATTCTGTAAATGTCATTTGAACAAAACCAGTTCATGTTTGATTAACAACTTAATTTATGTGGATCACATGTTTCTCCACAAAAATTATAGATGCATGCACTTAGCAACGCTTTGAAGGACGCCGTATTTTATTGTTGTTTTCTATAATTTTCTAAGGATACATTTTTAACACCGACAATCGAAGACTGCCATCACCTTCTGTTCTGGCGTTAGTGATGGCTGAGGTCAGTTAATCACAAAATACGCATCACTCGCTCTAAAGATACAGATATTCAACGAATCAAATTTGTTGACAAGAGGTGAACATGTCTGATACGATTTTAAACAGCCACACGGCTCACTGTCTAACAGCCACGTGTTCCGGTGTCAGAGAGTCACACAGCCGTACGCTCCGGTGTCAAACAGACATATACTTTGATATCAATCAAACGTGGGGAACACTTTTTCCATGTTCCATGTTCCATCGGCCATAGTCTGTTGAGCTGGATGTATACTGCCCAATAAAGGGAATCTTACGCTAGTCATAATCAACTAACTGATGATGTAGATATATATTTAAACAGGAAAAGTAAAGGCCCCAGTTAAACAGACGGGCGGCGTTCAATCAGTTATTTTATTTCAAGTTTACTCGCTGTTTTGATTGATTGTCAAGCGTTATTTTATTTCTGGGTTTCTGTGTAAACAGTCATCGGTGATTGACAAGTGATCATCAGTTAAACAATGGGTTGCTGGTACACTTCAATTCTCCTCTTTTTTCTATCGGTGGTAAGTGTTAGTTGATCGGTTGCATGTATGTCGTCTATCGATGATCTCGGATGTATACAGGTTGCAGTTTTCAATCTGTGATGATCGGTTGACGACAGGTGGTCGATCAATTATTTGTAAAATATTCTCACCGATCGGTAATTTTAAACAGGTTTGAAAATCCCAATCGGTAATTTTTCACAGACGAAACTAATCTTTCCCAATCTCGGGGTTAAACACGTTGTCATCGGTTAACTCCAAAATTTGGCTGAAAAAAAAACAACACCGATCACTCACAGATGACTCTGTGTAACTGGGGTGTAATGAGCATTGGCGACTTCTGAGCTAATTTTATTTTGTTGGGTTTTTATGGATTTAAAAAAAAATAAAAGACAGTTAATCAGTTACTATATTAAACTGGTAAACTATACTGACCGTCAATAGAAAGTTGCCAACTTTGCCGTAGCTTTTACATCGATGAATATGAAACCATGGTCAAACGGACATACGCTCCAGTTTCAAACAGACATACGCTCTATTGTCAAACAGACATAAGCGCCAGTTTTAATTAAACTGACAAACACTCCATTGTCAAACAAACATATGCTTCAGTTTCAAACAAACAAACGCTCCAGTTTCAAACAGACGTATGCTCCTGCGTGAGGTACACGGAAATTAATTATTGTATCATATGAAAAAATGTCAAGAAAACAACACAATCGATTATTTTACTTGTGCAATTGATTTACAGTTATGAATTTTCAAAACAGACAGGTTAGTACGAATACGTACGGCAACATAAATAACATAAAAAATGTAAGAAAATAATTATTTTATTTAATAAAATACTTAAAATTTTAAGGTTAATACTAACACATTGTACAAGCAGAACCTTCTATTGTAGCTTTAAAAGAACAATTAAAATACGAACTTTCACTCATTTTGGGTTCATTCATCAAAAACACATACCAAATTCGCACGCTCTTTTTGTAGTAAATATACAGGAAAGATTATTTAAAACTTATGTATCAATAATGTTAGAGATGGGTCGTTCCCAATACCTTTAATTGTGTATAAAACAGACACAAGTAAAATTAAATGCCTTCTAAAACAATTCATGTTGTGTTATCAAACTAACATTATGTCATTTATGTATTTTGTTGGAACAAAATCTTTTCGCTTCAAACTTTATTAAGTTTTTAAAAAATAAGCTTTATTGAAATATATAACGTCGCTTAAACGAAAAAAAAAAACCAAAAATGTAAACACGTCGCCGTAATTACATTTATTTTGATAGGGCAAATAAATCTCTTTCCCCCCCCCCCTCTCCCTCTCTCTCTCTCTCTCTCTCTCTCTCTCTCTCTCTCTCTCTCAAATGTAGTATTGCATTGCTTTCCCACGATTTGTTATTAGTGTATGTACACTGATTGCAGCGTACCTGTGAGGGGCGGGAAGCAATTCCTAGAACAATCCCGCTGTCAGATATCATTATCAGCATTGGTTACAGGGAGCAATTAACAGCATTGTCGACAAAGTAAATACATTCGATGCAAACAGAGCTAATGTGGGCGTATTTTTTATTTACCTACAAGAGCATAGGTAAAAAGACGAAGAGCAGTTGTGTGATTTCCTGCGTATGTAAAATGTCTACGTGAGAAAGCATCGTAGCAGATGTGTACATTTCGGATTATTGTCCTTTAAAAGTCACCAGTACCGTTGTTATTTTAAGCCATCTAATTACCAACTAACTCAATATTATCGTAACCGACTTACGACTAAGTAAATAAATAAATCACACAGGAAAAAAGAGTGCATTAGCCCCGCCTCCGAGAAAGGCACTGTTGCCTTCCTCCGCAGGTTTCTCTTGAACATTCGTTAAGTAATTTTAGTTTTTATGAGCTCCTGAATCATCGAGATTCACGTTATAATGTGTTGTTATTGTACGTTGATACTTTTGGAGTTAATAAGAATCACACATAAATTAAGATTCTGCGATTTGGCAAAAATACATTATTTTGCAATGTATATGTAAGTTTGTTACATATCTATGACAGGTCATTATTTTATCGGAAAGCACAGTACATGCTTGTAAAGGTCTTTTTCTTTCACACAGATACACTTTTAAAATTTTGCTAAAAACAGAAAATGTCAAGCCTCCGGTGCATAGCGCCTCCGGCGACTTTTATTGCAAATTATTTTTCCAGTCTTTTCCTGTCTTTACATAACTTGAAGAAACTTTAAATAGTACATGTAGAATTTTTTAGTTTTGTAAAAGATGTCTCACATCATAGGAACAGCAAGTCCGTAAAGGGCCAAAACGTGTAAAAAGATAGGTTGCTCCCTCTCAGAAAACATGTTTGCCACTATCATTTCCAATGTGGTAAGCCCACAGATTCGCCTATTCTTTAATTGTTTGTAATTTTATATTATTGTCAATGATTGTAAATATGCTCTGTCTTTCTATCTCTTGACCATGTAAAATGTACCCTGAATACTGTTTTTAGGTAGCTGTTCAGTTATCTTACATTTATTTCCAATAAAAAAGCCAGTGTCGTTAATAAGATATTGTTGCTGTCTATTCGTCTGGTAATGACACTCATGTGGTCACATGCAAAATTAACATGTTTCTTTGCCACTCCAATGTTTAATTTATGTTTTAAAATTTCTTACTTATTCGTTATTATTTCCTATGTTTTATAGTGTAGTAATATGGGTCGTTATGACTTCAATCTGTAGCCTTTAATCTGCTGGTTTCAGTACTTGTTTTAGTTAAAAAAAACACCTAGTAGCAGATTATTTTTGTATTAGTAGTAATGTAGTTATGTCTGTCTCCAACAAACAATATAACCACTCATATTGTTCAAGCTCCTCCATTTTCTCACATTTTTGCTGAACTTATAAATCATGGTGTTCAATGTTTTTGAACCTGATTGCAATAAAAGATGTGTTCTGTTCTGTTCTATACTTAATACCAAGGGACCTAGCACACTGTCCGGATAGTATGGACAAAATGATGGCGGAAATATTTTTTTAAATGTTTTCTTACTGGCTGTGCAATTTACAAAAACAAATGAAAAAAAACTAGAAATGTGTCCATAGGACACGGATGCCCCCGCTATGCATGTTTGTCATGGTGAACATTTATACCAAGTTATTTGAAAATCCAATAGGTAATAACAAACTCACAGCCCAGACAAGAAAATTCTGGTTTTAGTAATAGTGACCTTGACCTTGGACCTACAGGCATAGGTATTGTACACAACACATCGTCTTGATATAATGAACATTTATACCAAGTTATTTTAAAATCCTTTTATAAGAAATAACAAAGTAACAGAGCAGACAAGATTTTTATAACAAAATTCTATTTTTAGTAACAGTGACATTGACCTTTAGGCATGGGTGTTGTACACGACACACCGCCTTATCATGGTGAACATTTGTGACAAGTTAATTTGAAATCCCTCCATTCATAAGGAAGTTACAGCCTGGACAAGAAAATTCTATTTTTAGTAACAGCGACCTTGACCTTGGACCTACAGGCATGGGTATTGTACGCGACACACCGTCTTGATATGGTGAACATTTATACCAAGTTATTTTAAAATCCAATACGAAATAACAAAGTTACAGAGCGGACAAGATTTTTCCAACAAAATTCTATTTTTAGTAACAGTGACCTTGACCTTGGACCTACATGCATGGGTGCTGTACACGACACACCGCCTTATCATGGTGAACATTTGTGCCAAGTTATTTTGAAATCCCTCCATTCATAAGGAAGTTACAGCCTGGACAAGAAAATTCTATTTTTAGTAACATCGACCTTGACCTTGGACCTACAGGCATGGGTATTGTACGCGACACACCGTCTTGATATGGTGAACATTTATACCAAGTTATTTTAAAATCCAATAAGAAATAACAAAGTTACAGAGCGGACAAGATTTTTACAACAAAATTCTATTTTTATTAACAGTGACCTTGACCTTGGACGTACAGGCATGGGTGTTATACGCGACACACCGCCTTGTCATGGTGAACATTTGTGCCAAGTTATTTTGAAATCCCTTCATTTATAAGGAAGTTACAGCCCGGACAAGAAAATTCTATTTTTAGTAACAGCGACCTTGACCTTGGACTTACAGGCATGGGTATTGTACGCGACACACCGTCTTGATATGGTGAACATTTATACCAAGTTATTTTAAAATCCAATACGAAATAACAAAGTTACAGAGCGGACAAGATTTTTCCAACAAAATTCTATTTTTATTAACAGTGACCTTGACCTTGGACCTACAGGCATGGGTGTTGTACGCACCACACCGCCTTGTCATGGTGAACATTTGTGCCAAGTTATTTTGAAATCCCTCCATTCATAAGGAAGTTACAGCCCGGACAAGAAAATTCTATTTTTAGTAACAGTGACCTTGACCTTGGACCTACAGGCATGGGTATTGTACGCGACACACCGTCTTGATATGGTAGACATTAATACCAAGTTATTTTAAAATCCAATAAGAAATAACAAAGTTACAGAGCGGACACGATTTTCGAACATACACACACACTGACACACACACACACACACAGCCAGGGTAAACACTATATGCCCTTCCGCCATTACATGGCGGGGGCATAAAAACAGAAATAAAGAAAACAAAGAAAAGAAAAGATATTCACTAGATTTCACAATACATACATAGTATTATATCTGGTGGATTTTCTTAAACTAATATAGTAAAGTAATAACTACAACAAAACACCATGTAAAACAAACATTTTGAGCGTTTATTCCATACTATTCAACCAGTGTTTGAGACAATATTACACAGATGGAGACAATTGTGTTACAGATCAACAGACTGATAAATCGTCTTAAGTATACATGAATTTGCATCGCTGTCTGTCGAGCGCTGGTGTTCTTGATGTTGGGTACACAAGGTCTCAAAATAAGAACATCACGTAAACTTAGAGCTATATAGGGGCACATTCGTCTCGGAGCACATTTGTCTCACGTAAGACCGATGCGTTCGCACTAAAAACGTCTTGTCTAACATGAGACAAATGGGACCTCGAATGTCTTACAAAAACAAAACGAAACGACAAAAAACCCATATGTCCGACAACTATGCTCCGATCAAAATTTTTAAAGGATAAGTAAGCACTTTTGTATCGTATCATTTTTTATGAAATACAAACTCATTTGTCACACATTTTTCCACGGCAGAACAAAATCTTAGAGGTTAACCGCTTTGCCTCATGTCGAGTTTAGTCACCAATGGTTTTGCTAATGCTTTATTAAATTATTATATTAAATCTTAAACCTAAAAAATGCAGTGGAACTATTAATTCCAATATCTTGATTTAGAGATATTGGAATTAATAGTTCCACTGCATTTTTTAGGTTTAAGATTTAATATAATAATCAAGAAATTTGATTTGCTGAACTTGAGTACTTTGAATCATACGGAATCCCCTTAATGTCATATGGAATATCATCCTAAAGCGAGACACGAGAATCGGGCGAGACCCGATATACCGACAAGACACTATGCGGCACATGATATCGTAACACGTGATCTCGCACTGTCGCAGTATCCCATTCCATGAGATCCCATACCACGAGATTTCGTGGTAGAATATCGTGTCTCACTTTGTTTTTCGCCGAAATCTCGATTCGCGCTCCGTTACGAGGCCCGATATTCCATACCTATGGCACTTCCCGTATTCTTTTGGAAACGTATGCACGTTGTCAGTGCTTTTTCAATTCTCTGAAAAATGGCGAAATTTTTTTTTATAGATATTTCTGATGTCAAATACCTGTGGGAAGATCCACTCATTTCTTTTCTTAGATCATTTACGGGCCTCCGTGGCAAATTGATTTTAGTCGTTGATTAAAAAACAGAAACAACAACAAAAAAGCCACTAGCCCCATTCATGTCGGTGATAGGATACTTTTCAAACTCATCACTGAAATAAAAGAAAAAAAGTCATAATGAAGAACTGATAAGAAAAATGAACTATGCTATAAAACTAGCATGATCATAAACCAAATATGAAAGACTGAAAGCGGTTTCTAACACTTTAAGTGAAGACTATTGATTTATAATACATCTCAAAGTAGGTCCGATAATTTTCAGGTTGTGAGTGTGTACAGACAGACTGACAGACAGACTGGCAGCTAATATCAATATCCGCCTTTTCCGACAATTACAGTGTACTTAGTAGAATTTTAGTAGGATATGACAGAATGTGAGACAAATGTGCTTCGAGTGTCCCTCACATCTGTCTCATTTTCAATTTTTCGCGAATATGAATGTTTAAGAGCAAATCGGTCACATCTCGTGAGACAAATGTGCTCCGAGACAAATGTGCTCCGTGACAAATGTGCTCTGAGACAAATGTGCTCCGAGACAAATGTGCTCCTACAGAGCTATCTCCTTTTTTCTCTATCTTAACATACTATTTCTTTCGCTTTTTTTCAGATTCCATTTCACAGAGATCAACAGCCGGACAGTGGTAGCAATAGTTGTTCAAAATCCGAACGAAATCATTATGAATTAACATGTATTTCAGTGCATAATTGTGCAGTTTAAGGTAGATGGACACGTTGGTGACGTTAAAAGGGCGAAAATGGACTATCTCTTAGATTTCAATGAAATTTATACCAAAGATAGTTCAAATCATTCACCTTTTGGAAATTATATTTTTGATGTCTGTTTATGGCGTCTTCAGAGGATAACAAGCGCCACCTGGCGGTCACTAATTTTTATGCGATTTTTGGCGTTAACGGCTTGTAAACAAATCCAAAAACAATTTGTCTTGTTGTTTTATATACATAATTACAATAAAATATAAAACTAACAGAATGATTATAATAAAAATGGATAATCTCGCTTTGTTTTCGTTTAATTCAATCTAAACGACATTAAGTACGTTGATTTTGCATGATAAAATAACGACGATTTCAGCGATTTAACGCACTATAACTTTTTAAAATAGACGGTGACATATAGATTTTTTGGAATGTATGGAATGCTGAAATATTTCTGAAGAAAATAAGTAAAAAATAAAAAGGGGTCATCCCGGCAGATTTTTTTGCAATTTTTTATTTAAAAAAGAATTAGGCGTTAAATTTTGCGACAACGTCGTTTGTGAATTTTGATATTAACTTCGAAAATTTAGGTTCAATATACAAAATGACGTCGCAAATTGTATTAATATCATTCATATAATCTTCGTTTCATTTTTTTATAATTCATAAAAATCGTAGATCCAGTGGCGAATCCAGGATCTGATGCGAGTGGTGGAGTATTTTAATAAAACGAAAATTTAACAATAAAACAGTAAAATGTACACATCTTTAAAATTACATATTTAAAAGAGTTAACAGATTTTTTCGGTCGTTCTCGGAGAGCATCTAGCTTTTTTAATACTTTTAAAATAGTACATGCTTTATTATATTTTTCATAATTTTTTCATTTATATTGAGATTAGGTTATTTACAGCTAATTTTGCATCTACAAACTCATCTACAGTTGATCATTATGCTTACCTCTTTGGTTGCACGGCGGTGGCAGGGGTTTAAGAGTTTATGAAGGTTTATTGGGAAATCTTTTATTAAAAGAACCAAGAAGCTCGATTTGTTTCTTTTATCCCTGTCATCGTGTTCTTGTTGATTTTACTACAGGTGCTCTGGTCTCGGTAAGATAATCAAGTACCCGCCCTTTGGCTTTACAATGCTATTAGCTTCTTTGTTTTATATGTTTGTGTGCTTTTGCATGCAACATTGTTGTTGTTGATGGGTGGGTTGGAGTTATTTCACCAAGACAACTTGTGTTTTGTGATACGAGAACCTGTTGGGGCAAGTGTGAGGTTGGTGCACCCTAGAACCTGGTTTAAACATCCAGTGGCAATTTGTTTTGCCACTGACCGTTCCAACACATGTACTGGTGTGCTTGGTCGAACATTTGTTATTCTTCAAAGAAAAACGTTATGGCCTTTTTCGAGTATATACCTATTTCTGAAACACAATTTTATCAATAAATACTACTGGTTTATGTATGACTGGCGTCAAGTAAGTGCTATTTACACCGGAATAGCTCATCGTGTCGCCTGCGATAGCAGGTAGACAAATAAGGGTCCTATAGTCCGTCGGCGTCGTTGGTGGCGGCGGCGTTCGGAAGTACCGTAACTTAAATATGGAAGTTAATGTTGCCTATAACTTTGAAAGTACTTTCCATATTCACTTAATACTTGGAATATATCATCTGCATTAACAAATTAAACGGTGACAACAAGAATGTTACTCCTGTTTCACTAATTTTTGAGTAAGGCCCCTTTCAAATGCAATTTCAGGCGACACACGGTTCCGAGGAACACCAAATTCTAGTCCTATTGGTCAATCATTACAAAAAATTCTACCGTATATATGGAGTAAAGAGAGAAATAGAATTATAGCTTTTTAGAGACTATTTTCAACGAAAAAAAAATCGGCTTACTGATAGGCGAAAACATGTCGGGCGGGAAGCTAGGCAGACCTTCTTCAACAATGTGTGTGTGTTTTTTTTTTTTAAAATTTAACTGCAAGGACTAGAGGGCGGTATAATGCATGTCCTAGAAGTCCTCTAATGCAACTTATTATCCTGCAAGGACTAGAGGGCGGTATAATGCATGTCCTAGAAGTCCTCTAAAACAACTTATTATCCTGCAAGGACTAGAGGGCGGTATCATGCATGTCCTAGAAGTTCTCTAAAACAATTTATTATCCTGCAAGGACTAGATGGCGGTATGATGCATGTCCTATAATTCCTCTAAAACAACTTATTATCCTGCAAGGACTAGAGGGCGGTATGATGCATGTCCTAGAAGTCCTCTAAAACAACTTATTATCCTGCAAGGACTAGAGGGCGGTATGATGCATGCCATAGAAGTCCTCTAAAACAACTTATTATCCTGCAAGGACTAGAGGGCGGTATGATGCATGTCCTAGAATTCCTCTAAAACAACTTATTATCCTGCAATGACTATAGGGCGGTATGATGCATGCCCTAGAAGTCCTCTGAAACAACTTATTATCCTGCAAGGAGTCGAGGGCGGTATGATGCATGTCTTAGAAGTCCTCTAAAACAACTTATTATCCAGATGAAGGCACTGGGGTTACTTATAGCCATGCCTTTATCGAAATTTATTTTGCAGAAACGAAGTTAATAAAATCATTTCGTAAATTCGTTTCATCATTTTGGCTTTAAAAGGGAGGTAATAAAACGTTTCAAAATTAGCATAAGATATTTGTTAAATAAACTGAACTTGTCCAGAAATGATTATTTTTGGAAGTTCTGCAAAATGTTTTCAATTGTCCGAATTACTGGAATTTTTTCATTTTATCTTTTCAACATATTTAAAATTGTGTTAAAATGCCTGAAAGTGCACAGTTCAGGTAGAACAATAATTCATAATCTGACTGTTGTGATCAGTTTGCAATTTTGAGATGTGTTATTATTATTAGATGTGTCTTATAATCTAATATTTACCTAATGTAGCCGTCACATCATGACAATCTGGTCAACGTTCTCTGAACAGTTCAAACGTTCCATTTTTAAGCGTTCTGTAAGGATCCGTCTAACGCACGGAAAGCACGTAACAGCGACCGAGTATGAAGAGCGTGTTGAACGTGTAATTTATGCTGCAGCAAACTGGTTTCCTGTTTTAGTTTCCTGATCTTGGACTCTGACCATTCAATACAAAATAATCCGAAGTATTTTTGAAATACAGCACCATTTGTTTGCATGTAGTTAAGGATTTAACCGATATTTTATTGTATACATCACGCTAAGAAAAACATTTGGATGGTTTAAAGTAAATGAAGTTGAAGGGCTTCATGCGTTCTTAAAACAACACAAATGTTTTTCATAGCTCAATTAACACGATAAAAATAACAATTCAAATATTACAATTACACTCCTACAGATGGGTGTAAATATCGCTTATTACATAATATGGACTATACAAATGTCTTAAAATAACAATTTATGATTTTGTCATATGTACAACAGATGTATATGCGAGACAGTTTTTTGTTGCCATAGCAATAATATCTTGGGCATCATTTGATACTAAAAAACAAGATTTAATCAATCCCAATGACAAAGTAAGGCATCTCTTGGAAACAGTATTTTCAAAAATCTATTTTTATATATACGAGTTCAAAAACGTCATTGAGCTGAAAACAAGACAGCAAGACTAGAAGACTAGAAAATTTATGACAAATATGACATCTGATTGTAGGTACATATCTATACATGGATATTGCTGTTATGGAAACCTTTTCATCTTAAATTATCAAACTTTCTTTGACCAGCTAGTAATTTCTTTTGAAAGAAATTAGAAGAATATTTAATAAATGGCACAGCAGTTGTTTTAGCCATAAAACGTTGAACGGAAAATGGAATTGTCTGCAGGACTAAAGAAGATTAAGGTAATTATCTCCCTGGATTTCTGCACTCTTTCAATTGTCCTCTGAAAAGTCAACAGCAAAACTAATTCCATGTTGCTTTCCTTCATATATATATGCCTTTTATCGCATGGGCCAGCAGGTATGTATGGAGTAAAAACATAAGAAACATTAAGTTTCTACGGTGTTCTGAACGGACAAACTTATTTCTTTTTCTCTCCCTTTACCGAGATGCAAAATGGTGAAATCACGATGGTACGAAGGCACAATGATGAAAACGCGAAGGCACGATGGTGAAACCAAGATGGTGAAAACACGATGGGAAGATGGTACGATGGTGAAAACGCGATGACATATCGCGGTTACATCATCGTGCCATCGTACCATAATTGTTTCACCATTGTGCCATTGTTGTTTCACCATCGTGCCATCGTTGTTTCACCATCGTGCCATCGTTGTTTAGCCATCGTACCATCGCCTTCCGGAAGTTTTGCGCAGTAAAATCCGTTGATGTACATTTACTTTTTTAGCAGAAAGATACACCTTACAATGTTGATAAAGTTGAAAACCAGCGGAATTACTCATGCTTCACTGGAAGGCAATGGTACGATGGTGAAACAACGATGGTACGATGATGAAAGAACGATGGTACGATGATGAAACAAAGATGGTGTGTCCTTTACGACCATCGCATATATAGAGAGTCCTTGTTGCGCACATAGTTGGGGTAGACTTAGTCAGGCTGTAAATCTGTATAATGCTGCTCTACCCTGTTTACTGCACAGGAAACATTTCCTATGTTGTTGGCTCAATTTCAAAAATCATGTCTTCTACATCATTCAGATGGTAAACATAGATCAACAAAACTGCGACACAGTTCTGAGACAATTAAGTAAATAACAGAGATTAGTTACTTGGTTTCCACTTTCTGCAGAAGGAACATTGATTTTTTTATCTTACAATTACTCAAACATTTTAAAATGAAAAAGCCATTCTTTAACAAAATAAATTTCCTTAATGATACAATCAATTGCTAAAACTGAAATTTCTACAGAAAAGGTATACTCTTTTCACAAAAAGAACATTTGAAGTACTTCTAGGAACCCTCTAATATTTTCTTGGTTCGGAATAGATGTATGCGTTAATAGTCATCTAGTAATAGTTTAAAAGTAAATATACTGAGCCAAGATGAAAACTGGACAAAAATACATAGAAAACTCCTATTACATTAATGATGTCAGTGAATGCAAATATCTGGAGGAATTTGATCACCAATATGTTTATGTTGAAAGATGTCAGTTCACTATCTATCATTTAAAAAAAGAATAAGAAAAAAATTAAGAGGTTTTCGAAAATTAAGAATTGAATTTTGTTCTTTCTTTAATTAAAAGGGATGTAATTTACAAAAACAGATATTTCAGTAACTGTATCTTATTTATTTGCAGCAACAGACTTTAAAGATTGTGCTTTTCCTTCTGAACATGCCATAAACTTTAAAATTTGACAGTCACATAATCTGTTTGAGACCTTAATGTTAAAATTATCGATCTCATCATTATTTAGGAAAGAGGAGATAACCTTGACCTCGGTGAAAAACTAACAACATCTTTCCGCTTTATCAAATGTCCAGATAAATGCAAATACCACAAATTAAATAAAAAAGGATAAAATAAATTATTCATAAACATTTTTTTTAATTTTAAAATTGGTATTTTTTTCATTTTTGCTCAGTATATAATATACAACTTCTACAGAATGACCTATCTATTGACTGGTATCCATACAGTGGGCTGACATGTGACTTCATGAATGTAGGACATTGTAACAAAATGTGGTATTGTAAAAGAATTCTTTCCTCTCCGTAACATAGGATTGTTTTTTCCTGAGAGAGCTTTATAATTTGCAAACACAATTTATTACGGTATTTTTATGTAATTACAAGAATGGTTGACAATATACCCCAAGTCATTTCCGATATATTAAATACAAACACATGCAATATTATTATGTGCCACCATAATGGAAAACATAAAAATCACAGACATCAGAAAGAATTCTAAGAGCAGTTCATTGCTGAGAAAAATTGTCATTTGTGTTATGACAAGATGAACGAATATGTTCTTAGCTTAATTGCCGTTACACAATTGAAGCAATATGTGATAAGCATAAATCACATAGCTACGGCGATATTTTTGGGACAATAGTGTTTAAATGCGACAGTAAATTCCTGGAAGCATGATTTGTTTTGCTCGTTACACATATACCTATAGGTAGTGTAGTTTGTGTAAGGTTGATGTCCTCCCCGGAATAATTGTGATCTTGATTTGAAGCGGATTATACGTTATGGATGTTATAATGGTTCTTTAATACTTCACCATTATTTTAATCCTTCATCATTTTCAGTCTGCACGTAAGAATTCCATATCAAATGCTATCGTTATTTGATGTCTTTTACAGATAGCTTTTGAAGCCAGTCACATACCTAGGAAGATAACCCTTTCCTCTACGTGGGCGAACAGTGTACATGCTGTAGAATAGTCTCAATAATTCGACTGCAAGCACAGACCCATTATCATACTGACTTTTTACAGATGTCTGTCCAGGACGATCATCACATATATAGAAAAGTCATTGTCGCGCACAAATAGTTGTTCTAGCTGTAGAATAGCCCAACTATTTGTGCGCAACAAGGGCTTTTTTATATATACGATGGTCACCCTTCGCCATAAAGGACAAACATCTATAAAAAGTCAGTATGATAATTGGTCTGTGCTTGCCGTCGAATTATTGAGACTAGCTGTTGAACAGAATCTGCTCTGTTCGCTTTTTGAATTATTTTATTTATTCTGATAAAAAGCAACCAGCAACTCAATTATATTGGCTAAATTTCATTTTTGGTACAGGCCTATGCCCCATATGAAAATCATTTAAATAAGGTGGAAATGTGCCAGAAATATGTATATATTGCAACACTTTGCCTTTAATTCTTATCTTAAGAAAACAACCATTATAGATTATAAAAAGCAAATATTCAGAGAAAATTTTGGATAATATTTACACAAATTTTGATCATTAATGAATATACCCATTTGACAGAATTTTAAAGGAAACCCCCATACAATCTCAGGTTACATGTTTGCAACACTTCTGATAAGTCTAGACCTAAATAAGCCTGTCCAGCGGGGTTATTCAGTAAATTTGCTTATACAATAAAAATACTGGGTCACACTGAAAGAAATGCTCAATTACCCATTTGTTTGGTTAGAACTTGAAACAAAATCTAATGGATGGAAATTTTTGTTTGGTGACAGCCTTTTATAAAAATGTCATTGCACTGAACTAGACGTTCGAGCCAGAAAGCCATAAAAGGTTAGCAAAACGGTTTTCCACAAAAGACGTAATTTTCCCTGCGTAAGACCTTTGATTGCATCAATTCTGTTTTGATAGCTTAAAACAGTACAATCAAGAAGCAAGATCAATCCAGAAAACCATTTTTGTTGTCTTGCCTTGTAGTGGTCAACAAGTTCACAAAATTTACGGAGACATACCAGTATGTACAGCAGTATAAACATTATTTATAATTTAACTTACAAAATAGAGCTTTTTTTGTGAGATCTGACTGATCAAATCTGGTGATCTGACCACACTGGGGTGCGATGTGGCATTGTGTGATCCTGATTAGAAGAAAATAACTTCAATCACATAAAAACTGTGTCAGTAAGTGCAGTGTTGTTTCACCCTTTTTGACTTTTCAGTCATTCACAGCCTGTATGATACTTAAACCAATTAACCCTTCAATCCATAGAACCTGTGATTGAACTTGGGACAACTTGGCTGGCACTCTACCACTTCACCATAGAAACTAGCTGTATGGCAAGATAGTGCAAATGCTGTACTAACTCAACCACAGCCAGATTGCACATCCATGCTGTCTGATCAGGATGTGCACTCAACACCACAGGTGTTCGGCATGTTGGACCCAGTCAAACCCCCTTTCCCTCACACTACTACCCTCCCTTGAAGAAAAAAAAGCTCTACAGAAAAAAATTTTTTTCTTGATATATATACAATGTATTTTAAATATATATATATCAAGAAAATTTTTTTTTTCTGTAGAGCTTTTTTTTCTTCAAGGGAGGGTAGTAGTGTGAGGGAAAGGGGGTTTGACTGGGTCCAACATGCCGAACAACTGTGCTCATCACTTCTTGGTAAAAAATAATGTTATTATTGACATTAGTAAAGTTAACAAGCATTAACTTTGTCATTAGTAGAATTCATTGACATTTTTAAAACTTGTCAGTGATCATTAATGGATGTAACTCATTACATCTGTGGATGTTTTCTTGCTTTGGATAACCAGTTCTATGGAATAATTTGTGGAAATTAAGTGTTGCTGATCATGAGTGTGGGTATTGATGTTCTGGAAACAAGAGATGTTATTAAAACTTTCCTCCATATACACATTTTTACGCATATGCAACCAGTGCCGTCTGATCAGGATCTGCACTGGTCGCATTTTGGTCAGAAATAACCTGTAGAATCATAAAGCAAACAGTGCTGATCCTGATCAGATGGCACATATGTGCCAGCTGATCTGGATCTACACTGTTCGCCCATGAATTAAAGGTGTGTCTATGGAGGAAAGGGTTAAAACATGTATGCCTTCTGTGATGTGCAAGTTAAACAGTTAGCTGAAGGTAAACATGACCTTTGACCTTTTGACCACAAAATAAAAGGGATCACAGTTTGTTATGACCAACCAACCTACCAAGTTTTAAGACATTCAGCTTCAGAACTACTTATAATCAGAAAAGTTGGAATTGTAAATCAATAGGGGTCGTCTACTTGTCAGGATGACAGACCAACTAACATCTAGAGCAATTTAAATACCCCACTTTCTTTGGCCAAGTTTGTCAAAGATAATAAATAGCTTTCATTTTATATATTGTTATTTAGAAATTTAATTTGTGCTTTAATAAACATAAATGATTATTTTACTGGATTTTTTTGTTCATCTTCTGATTGATCAAATTCACTTAAATTCATTAAATATTATTTAAACATTTTTCTTTTCTTTTTTAAAATAAATCAAGAAAAACATATGTCACCATGCTTTTCTTGGAAACTATAGTAATTGTCAATATATTTTTCATATAAATAATAAAAAAAGCTAAGCTTAACTCATTCTTCCCCTAAGAAAGCATTTTTATATACATAATTGTAAATTACATGTCAAAAATATATCAATAGGCTTATTGTGAAAGCTGCACAGCTATTTTAATCCTTTCCTCCATATATACGCATTTTTACACATGTGCAACCAGAGTAGATCCAGATCAGCCAGCACATCCGTGTCATCTGATCTGGATCTACACTGGTCGCATTTAGGTCAGAAATAACCTAATTAATCAAAAAGCGAACAGTTTAGATCCTGATCAGACGGCACGGATGTGCCGGCTGATCAGGATCTAAACTGTTCGCCATTGCAATAAAAGTGTATCTATAGAGGAAAGGGTTAATTTTGAGATTTTTTATTCGAGCAAAAAGTATCCTTTCTAATGTCTAAATAAATTTGAAAAGAATATATCTTTTCAATTTTATTAATTTCATATTTGTATTCATTTGATGGAATTTTGTTCGATCAGTTAGAATCAATTATAAGTTTTTTTTTTATCATTTATGTACATGTTTTTGCTTACCATCTGTCCAGCTGCTTGCCTTATGGTACTTGCATTATAAGCATATCTATATACAATTTACAGTAAATTTATTAATTCAAAATTAAGTAAATGGTTATTTTATGATTGTTTATTCATTTATGATATTCATCATTAAAATAGTTTAAAATCCAGTGATGAAAAACTGGGCATTAATATACATGTATTAATTATAGTAATATGTAATTTATATATTGTTATTTACATAAAAAAGTATAACTATTTTCTGCTTTTTTTTGTGGCAATGTTAAGGTGGCAGTAACTTGCCATTTTAATGACGTCACAACGGTCACATCACATCTATTGTTATATACTATTCTTTGATGAACCCATCAACCAAAACTTTGAAATAAAACAAAGAATAATATTTTCTTGTGTAAGTGTAAATTTTATAACTATTTTGATACCTTTAGTATGCATCCCATTAAATGCAAGGTTTAATTAAAATCTTAAAAGTTTTAAATTTTAGATTTTCAGAAACTATAAAAACAATTATTAATATTGGTTTGTCTCTCCTCGGGAAGCATTCATGTAGCCTAGATTATTTTTGGAACCCCCCCCCCCCCCTCAAAAACTTGTGAATACAGCAAATTTTGATCCTGACACCACACGAGAAAAACTATGGCCCATAACCTTTTACACCATATATACACCTTTTAACATCTTTGCGACCAGTGTAAAATTCTGTTAAGTCAGCACATCCGTGCCGTCTAATCTGGATCTACACTGTTTGCATCTTGGTCAGAAATAACCTAATAAAAATTATACAATGTAGATCCTGATAAGTGGCAAAAATCTGCCTTCTGATTTGGATCTACACTGTTCACCCATGCAAAAAAGGTGTAGGTATGGAGTAAAGGGTTAGCTTGAAATATTGTTCGGTTTCTGCTATGAAAGTTGCTGACATGGAACATGGAATCAAGATGTTATCATCTGCTACATGCAACATAAACTAGAGACAGTAATGAGCTGTTCGGGAGATAATGTTTCATGGAAGCATTTAACCATGTAATAATAACTGCCAACAGTATTTAGTTGTAAACGTGACAACAATAAATGTCAAAAAAGAATTTTCTAATTTCAGGGATGTTATCAGACCAGACAGTGTTAACCATGTTCGAAAATTATTTCTGAGCACATCTTATTAAGACATGAACTATGCCCAAGATCATAAAACTAAATCTGGAGTCTAGTTTCAAAACTCAAGCATCTGATTCGGGCTGAAATGGCGACTGGTTACCATTGCAGCTACTCAGATGCTTGAGATCTGGGACTGATCTACAATTTGTTGTATGATCTTGGGCCCAGATTTGTTTATCACTCGAGTTCAACTCAAATAACCATTCCATTGGTGGTTGGTGGTATGTTTCATTACAAGCATAAATTTGGTGATTAGGTCTGATATCGCTCATACATAATTCATTCGATCTGAAATAATGTTTAGGCTTTAAACCTCAGAATTTCATTTTCATTAGCAACAAATATTGAAAATGTTACAATAAAAAATGACTGCTGCTTAATCTGCCCATGATTATCACACCATATCCAGTATATTTATGTACGACACCAGCAGGTGACAGGCTGTTTGCCTGCGGCAGTGCTTAAACAGGAAATGGACAGGTCCATTTTAAGAAATGCTATAATATTTTAAACTTGTCCATTTTGCGTCCAGCAGTGGACAGGTACAAGTGATAAAATCCAGCGGACTGATAAAATTTAGAGACCCGTATAATTTTTACTTGGTTTGAGCACAAATTTAGTCTAGATTACCTGCCACTAGCACTACGTTATCGGCACTGTTAGCAGTAAGTTGGGAACGAGACTAACGCACATACTGGCACATACTGTGGGTTGGTTGGTGTTGTGAAATTTATTTTTTATTTGGGGGGGGGGGGGGGGGGGGTATTTTTTGGTTGTTTAATTTCTCATTGTAACATATAAAAGATGATATCTTAAAAATTTAATTATCCGCACTGTGGGAAATTTATTATAGATGTGATAGGTGTGACAGATTTGAACAATTTTAAACTTTTTTGAGACCTCTGGGGCGGGGTTTGGACCCAGTATTATACTGTAGACAGCTTTAAGATGTTTATCTGGTCAATTTTAATAATGAAAATCAGTGCATTATCAAAACATATCCTGTTTTCAGCTTTTACAATAAAAGCATAGAGCTCGGAGGGGCCTTCATGGTTCTCTGAGGAAAAATGCATAAGAGAACTCGATTTACTCCCTCACAAAAAATTTCCACCTTTATTAGTGTACTGTTTTAAGTCAAATAAAACAAACATGGCAGGGTTGAGTATAGAAGTTCAGTAACGCCAAACGCCCTACACCCTTTCTTTCATCTCTCCATTTATGTGAAAGGGGTCGGAAACATGTCCCCCCCCCCCCCCCCCCAGCTAAGAGACCTCTGGATTCACCACTGATTTAGAAATAATGCCGACACATTTTAATGATTTGATATTTTTGCAAAATAGCCCAATAAACAGTTATTGAAATTGGTCTGTTGTGTTAATTTAGTAGGTGTGGCAAGAATTATCAAATCTGACTAATAATTATTTAGGTGAAGTTCTCTATCTTTTATTTCCAAACATGTTGAGTTTTTTTTATTGTTTTAAAAAATATATAATTGAATTGAATGCTGAATAATAAAACATCACAAAAAACAAAACAAAAACAAACTTATTAATCCATCTATTGAATAACCATGATTCACAGTATTGAATACTTGCGACTGCATCAAGGAGTCTCCAACAGCACTCAACCATCTGTTCTGCGGATTAACCCTTTACTACATATTATCTGCCTTTATTGCAAGCGTGAACAGTGTAGATCCAGATCAGTGCCATCTGATTAGTCACCAAGAAACTGACTTTATTCCTTTGAAGTTAAAAGTGACAGAGTTCAGCAGACAACATTCAAGGAATGATAAAAACCAGTAGCCCTCTAATGCCCAAATTATATCGTAAAATTATAAGGGGGGCATTATATTTTCTGAAAGGGGGCACATTTTATTTATATTAATTATTTTTATTTTAATATTACATTCTAAAGAGTATTGGACAATAAATAAGGATTAACTGATATTTTCCCTAAAACATAACATGTAGGCATTTATTAGGGGAGGGGTGTTTTAAAGGAATTTTACAGTATATTATAGAATATATCACATTGATAAACAATATGTGTTTAAATATTTCACAAGGGGTGTAGCTCAAGTGATGTGTATCTAGGGATCTATACAATGCAGAGATGATTTACAGGTGGATATTTATTATTTGATTTGAACAGGACTTTTCTTTATGAAGCACTCGGTGTGCTGGAAAAGTTTCACATCATGGGGTTTGTGTCTACACAAATTAGAAATACTGTCGCACTATCGACACTGGCTTGTTGCAGCGATACCGGTATATTGAAGGTTATCAATCCCAGTTGATTCACAGTATGGCCAATGGGAAAAATTGCTGCGTCGGACTGATTATACCGAATCAAACCATTAACACAACACTTGCAAGCATACTATCGTCAAACATTTTAATTTCTTAACCAAATATTTAAAAACAAGATAGTTTTAATAGGACACTGGTGCCCCCATTTCTGCATATTTTTCAAAGGACTTTTTGCATGTCTTGCAGACGGCTAGTACTCTGACACATATTTTCATTTACAGTGTAAATAACCAAGGGTTGTTCTTGACCACCATCTACTCATTCTGCTAGGTCATATTTGCAAGTTTGATAGAAATCTGCGACTAAGTATGAAATGTTTGATATCCTTTTATTGTACTGAAAAAAAAAGAAAAGTTCTATAACTCAAATAAAAATTCTTCCTGATTGGCCCTCATGCCCAAGTTTAAAAATATTCTGGCAGACAGTGAATGCAAGGTTCATGAAACAATACTTTATACTTTACAAAATAACAAAAAGCCATTTCACATGTGAAATTGTTATCCCTTTACTTCATATATACACATTTTATGACATGTGTCATCTGATCAGGATCTACACAGTGACTGTTAGTTTCTTGGTCAGAAATAATATAATGAATCAAAAAGCGAACAGAGCAGATCCTGATCAGTGCCCAAGGTTATAAAACTGAGCATGGCAACCAGTCTCTAATCTCAAGCATCTGATTGGCTGAAATGGCGACTGGTCGCCATTTCAGCCAATCAGATGCTTGAGATTTGAGACTGGTTTCCAAACTCAGTTTTATAACCTTCAGCCCAGATGGCTTGGATAAAAGTTATATCCCATGGAGTAAAAGGTTACTAAATGTGCAAGTTTTAAGGGAGTTCTGCAAGGAAGTGAATGATGTGTTTATGTCACAAGACTTCAGGACATTAGTTTGTACGGACAATGGCAACTATATCCATGTCAATTTTCATAATTTATTTGAAACAAGTTCATTTGTTTAGATTTATGAATGTTGTATTGGGAGTGGTAACGCATATAATGTACTAGAAACTTGTGATAAAATCACTTATAATGACAAAGAAAATGAAAGACAAATGAAGCTTCTTTCGACTGAAAATATCAAAAGACATTTTTTTTTCTAGCCACCTGGCATGAATGTAAATAGAAGTGTCTTCAGTAAGCTGGTGTCATCCAACATCATTTGTTTATATTCTTTCAAACATATAATTAACGTGATTTCATTAATATCTTGTGGTTTTCTGGCTTTCATTAAACAAATACACAAACAAAAGCACATTGTATTTATTGTCAGTTTATCATTTTATATAAACATAATAAACATGAAACAAAGGCATGTTAATAGGCCTTACTCCAGTTCGTGGCCTGAGGATCATTTCTTATTTGTAAAGCACCTTTAGTTGACAAAACTTCTTGCACTTCAAAATCTATGCTTCAAGAAAAATAATTAGCAAAGAACTTTTTTTCCACATATTGTAATTTTTATTGAATTACGTAATAGTAATATAAATCTTTAAACTACTTGTTTAATTATAAATTATTAAAAACAAATATTTTTCCATGAAACAATTTTCAAAAATTCAAATGTAACTGTTAACATTCTACAGAAATCACAGATAATATCAAGTTTAATGACATTTAATGAAAATACCAACATTTTTGTTTATTTTAATATTTATCATAAATTGATAAATATGTTTCTATATACATGTATAACTGACAGTCTATGACTGTTAACTAGGATACTATACATGCTGTTTTTGTAAAAGGTACAAAATTCCGGTCAAATCGTGTAATGGTACATGGAAGTTATATAATTGTGAGCAAATCTGTGTGGCCATTTTCAACAATCCCAAAATGTTCATCTTGCCGTCTATACAGGCCTTCAGTACATCTGATTCTTAACCCTTTCCCCCATAGATACACCTATATTGTGTGGGCGAACAGTTTAGATCCAGATCAGCCGGCACGTCTGATCAGGATCTAAACTGCTCACTTTTTTATTCATTGGGTTATTTCTGACCATAATGTGACCAGTGCAGATCCTGATCAGATGGCACAAGATATTCCATGTAACCAATGATAGTTGTTGTTGTATCTAACTACCCAGATATTTTGGCTAAATAACCCAAAGGCTTACACTGTGAATAATTTTTCATCCCATTCATTAAGCATATTGTAATACCAATCCAGGCCAGTCGATTATTATCTCTGACCTATTTTATTTACATAAAAATCTCAATCTGTCTGCTAACATGTGCCGATCTGGGCTTACATTGGATACAAAGTAGACAAAAATGTATTTAGTATTAACTATTTTATTTTCAATTACTTTTTGGTAAATTTAACTTTGTATCTATTTTTACTCTTTGCAATTTTCAATAGGAATCAGTAAAAATAAAATTTCTTTCTTGAGCACAAATTTTTATTTGAAATAACTGAGAAACTTAGTAAATTAAACAAAATGACAACACCCGCCATTGCCACAGTGAAAAAGAACCTTAAGTAGCATGTCGAAATGTGTCAGATAATTAAGTTAGTGCAAGCCTCACTAAAATAGGTTATCAAATTACTAACCCTTACTGGCTAGTACATGTATCAGATGTACTTCAATTAATATTACATAAAAAAAAATAATTGTGAAGGTAGATGAACATGTTAGGATGTTGACAATAATACCTCTGGAATGTGGGAGGGTAACATGGGTCCACTAGTAAAAATCAGGGCTGAAGGTTATAAAGCTGAGTTTGGAAACCAGTCTCAAATCTCAAGCATCTCATTGGCTGAAATGGCGACTGGTCGCCATTTCAGCCAATCAGATGCTTGAGATTTGAGACTGGTTTCCATGCTCAGTTTTATAACCTTGGGCACAGGCACATTTTTTCACACACAATATTAACAATCTTTGTCAAGACTCTTCAAGAATGAAATCCCAAGAGAAGTAGGAAGTAGAAACAGGTGAAAAACTTTCAATTATTTACATAGTAATTTCATATCATTCTTTCCACTACTAAAGAGCTCCAATATATTGCGAAATCGAATATATTGTGGGGAGACCTAGGACCCCCTTTTCCCTTAAAAAGGTAGTAAAAAATCAGTTTTTCAGAATATATTCATAAAATAGTCTGCTGCAGATAACTGAAAATGATAAACAATGAACTTGAAGGTATGGACTTCGTGAACGTGATATATTGGTGCTCTATTGTATTCCTCTAATTACTTATTTTATTCAAGCTGTTTTAGTTATTTCCTAGTGTTTATTCCTGATTAGTACATTCAGGTAAATATAAACCATCTGTTTAATGTAAAATGTATTTCAGCCTTATTATGCAGAGGAAATTCAGTGCACATAATACAGTTTAGCCAACAACATACTTGAATGTTGCTGCAAACTGCATGAAATATGTACTGGTGACACAATAACCTTCAACAAATTGTAAGAAATTTGGATTTCCTCCAATAATACCATAATTACCTTTTCCTCCATATATATACCTTTGTGGCATGCGCGAACAGTGTACAGCCATATCAGATGGCACATTTGCGCTGTCTGATCAGGATCTGCACTATTCACTTTATGATTTATTAGGTTATTTCTGACCAAAAAAGTGAACGGTGTTGATCTTGATTAGAGGGAATGGTTGTGCCAGCTGATATGGATCTACACATGATTGCACATGAGATAAAATGTGTATATATGGAGGAAGGATAATCTTTAATTGTTCAACAATCTTGGAAGACAGTATGATACATTTTCATCTGGGAAGACCTTCATGTTCTTGTATAGGCACTTATGGTCTGACTTGTTCTGTATTATGCAGCTGTTGTTACTATAATCTATGAGTTTTGCTACGTATAAAATGTTTCAAGCAAACACCTGTGTTGTAAAATATGTGACATAAACATAACGTAAGTTTAACAGTAATTTTTTGAGCCAAATAAACTTCTGAAATAAATTGATAATGTTCAATTTGTTATTTGTTTGTAGTTAAAAAATGACTGCGAGTCATTAATGTTTTGGATAAGTGATTTTCCTTTTCAACCAAAATGCTTTACAGCAACAAAAAGCACCTTGAACATCAAAAAGATATTGCGTAGGTTGTGTGCTAAATTTTAAAATAAAAAGAGATTTCTTTCTGAAATTACCTCCCTTTTACATAAATGGGAAGAAAACTTTGTTGTTGGCTCTTGAATATTGAATCCATCTGATTGATAAGGACATGCAATAAAAGGATGCTTTAGTTAATTCTTGTAGTTGAATTTGGAAAAATAAAGCAATGAAAATTCCTGTGGAAAATATCATTATCCGGCATTGTAAAAACTTATTTTATATAGAATATTTCTGTCCTACTTCCCTTGATATGTTGTTTTCCTGAAAAAAAGCTCTTCATACAACAAAAAACCCAACAGTATAAAAATATAGCACTTAACACATATGCCCCTAAAACAGCTCCATACACAGAGCTTAATAATTGTTATAGCGACATTTTAAATGATACATGTTAGAATCTAAATGCTTTTCAGCATCTCTTTATACTTTAACGTTACTAGCGTTGTAGTAATTACAAAATAACAACACTTAAAGTGAAGTGCACAAAACTGTCAACAAAACAATATCAAAACCATGGCACCTATGTATGACCTAATGAATCAGGTTAATTGTCTGTCCCTTTGATGCATGAGCGTTTTTCTCCACGTATGTGCTGTTACATAGAAGAGCTGACATAAATAAGGTAAGACAGCTCACATAAATAATGCCAATTTCATTGATATGGGCAAAATGATTCAATGAATAACAATAAAACATTGACTTTGAAACATTCTATCCTTCAGTATTATACAAAATATAAAACTGATTTTTTAAGTCCCTGACATTTCTAAATATCCAAGTATTGACTTGGATTTAACTGAACAAACTGATTTTCATTTTCAGTCACATGCACTAATCTCATTCCTGTAAGTTACTGGCAAAACACAATTTGGTGCTACACCACTTTTTTGTTCTTCCAGTTATATTTAGATCTTTGGGTTCATTTCAAATAGCAGCAACAATATCCAGTCTGGAAGCCTGTGTGTCAGAATGAGTTTAACAAATTTCGCTGTGAACTTCATCTCCACCTCTGCGTGCAATCTTGGATGATACAAAAGAAAAACCTGAGTTTATTGTATCTCCACTTCTCCCCAACACTGTCTGTCACTTGGCAGTTATTCTTTTGTCAACAATCACCAAAAACCAGCTCTTGGTGCACATTACCAGCTGAATGGATTCTTCAGTCTGAACTGACTAGGAAATTAATTCTGGCATAAACAGAACCCCTCCATTTTGGTTTCCACCAGCTTGTATCACATGAGCTGAAAACTCCAGATCACATGACACATCCCAGTCACATGACAGTCATGTGACTAGATAGAGCACATAAAATTTTGCCATATCACATGATGCTAGAATTTTTGAGATTAAATCTCCAGGACATTTCTGTCAGCTGAGCTATGCGTTGGTACAGTCAATTTCTATGATTTGTTTTGGGACATCTGCAAACTGATATACTAGTCGTTGCCCATCCACTTTGTTTAATATGCCTCGAGCGTAGTAATATCTGAAAATAGAGACACAGTAAATGATAAAATATTCAAAACAGTGGATGAAAACATACTCAGATTTAAAAACAACAAACATGCTTGTTGCAAATTTGTTTAGTATTATGCCTGATTCCTGACAGTGATGATGTCTTATTCTGATAACCAAACCAATGAGTCTTAAACACCCAAAACAAAAGCAGAAAATACGGCCCAAATACAAGTTCTTAACTGAATATCTTTCATATTTCATGTTGCATTTTCAAGCAGTTGACCAAGGCATGCCATGTGTGACTAGTGTAGATTCAGATCAGTCTACAACACATCTGTTCATGACCAGAATCTACAGTCACCTCTTAGATTCATTAGCTTATTTCTGACCACAATTTAAAAACTGTAGACTAAATGACATGGATGTGCTGTCTGATCTGGATCTACAATGCTCCCACATGGAATATAAGTCATTTCCAAGAAGTGAAGAGGTCAGGGAAAAAACTGCCTCTATGTCTTGTACAGAAACATAAAAGCTATATTAACTTCTTTCCCAGTGGTTTGTTAAAATTTCTTTTTGTTCCTACAACCAATGCCAATGTGCAATCAATCCTTACATTTGAGACAATAATTGTCAGTATTTCCCCCATAAAGACCCATCACTGTTGTGCCCTATTTACACAGAAAGGGTACAGGGTATTTCTGTCAGTTGAGTGTATCATGTTAGTTGCGACAGGGGTTAGAGAGAAACATTAACGAGATCATTATCATTCACAACATATGTTCTGTCTACTTAGATTGTCTTGCCATCAATGTTAGCATCAGGTGCAGAGTTTCTGTCAAAATATATCTAATTGAGGCGTTATGTATGTCATAGCTGACATGAGTGTACATTCCCTTCTGTCTTTACCAATGATAACAAGGCGGCAATTTGAAACCATGATTTACAAATTGTACAGAGAAGAAATAAATTATATTTGCTGTCAGCAGGTCCCAAGGTTATAAAGCTGAGCTGAGATTAGAAACCAGTCTCAAATCTCAAGCATCTGATTGGCTGAAATGGCGACTGGTCAGAAAACATTTTTATCAGTCTGTTTTATAATTTTTTTCATTTCAAACACATTAATTCTTTTAGATGTACTGATTATCTTTTTAATTACATGTTTTATCTTGTTTTTTTTATTACAATTAAAAGAGAAGAAAAAGAAAGATAATTTTTTTATGTCAGCATGCTGCTTTAAGTAATCTGTATGCTCAGCAAAGGTTTTTTACTGTCATCTACTAAATAGATATTGCGAGTACAACATGACTGTAACAGTAAATAAAAATAGTGAGGATAATAACCTTTTCTTTGCTTTTCTTAGTTATAAGTTAACAATATAAAAATTAAAAAAAAAATGTGGTTAGAATTTTGTACTTTGCTCAAGAGTTAGAATTTTGTACTTTGCTCAAGATCATCAAACTGTAACTGTAGACCAGTCTCAAATCTCTAGCATCCAATTGGCTGAAATGAAGACTTGTCTCTATTTCAGCTTATCAGATACTTGCGATTTGAGATTGGTCTCCAATCTCAGATTAATAATCTTGGGTCCATGCCTCTACTTATATAAAATTTAGTGGTGTTTGATGTAAAGGAATAACAAACTGAGGGTTTTGGACAGTTTATGGCCACAGATTTTAAAATTGAATTTCAAAGACACAACCATACATTTATCCAAGCTAAAATAAGAATGAGCTGGAGTTTTTTTATATAGATGTTTGTCTGTGAAGTTGAACCATTTCTCAAAATTATGTCGCTATGCTAAGCTTGTTATAGACAGCATAGCTTGTTATAGACGTTTCACAGAAATAAATAAATAAACAGTCAAAGTTGGTCACATAACCCATACAGTTAAAAAGACCTGAAATTTATGTGTGTGTTCTTTCTAAAGATAGCAGTAACTGAAAATGTCAAAATTAGCACAACATACAGCTATAAGGATCATAATAGATCATATGGGGGAAAATATTCTTCAGTACCATCCTTTCACTACAAAAAACCCCCCCAATGAAGTTGGCAAAGAGATAAATGCATGAATATTTTGGCATCTTTTGTTTCAACTGTTAGTATCGTAAAACATTCCATAGTATTTTAAAAACTTGGTCACTGGTGCAGCCAACATTAGTTGTACGATATTAACAGAAAGATTACATTCATTTTGCAAATTTCAGTTGAAGTGTCAAACAGATTTTCATATTTACCGTAGTTGTACAAAATAATTACTTTGTGATGCAACAGAACATCCTTGGCCCATGAACATAAAACTAAGATTAGAGACCAGTCTCAAATCTCAAGCATCTGATACGCTGAAATGGCGACTGGTCAGATGCTTGAGATTTGAGACTGGTCTCATGATTTAGTTTTATAATCTTGGGCAAAGAAATTAAAATAACTAAATGAGCGACGTATGAAACATTATAATAAAGAGAAATACCAATAGAGAAGAAAGAGTATTTCACTATACTATAGTCATTTTATTCACATTTGCAGGCATCCACCAGATTGCTCTTCTTATTTGAGGACATTCATTCTTATTTAACAACTACTTCCATTAGATATGGCTTAAAAAACCGTGGGATATAATCTATATACCATGGGTAAAGAGTAGAGTATAAAACATGTAAAGATTTGTTAAGAATTTAGTCAATCTCTCTCTCTTACAACAACATTTGCCTCTTGTTCATGAAACTATTTGGAATGACTGACAGTTTATTGTGTGAAATAGCACACTCAAAAATCCCACAAGTGTCAACATTTTTGCTTTTTGACTACAACATGGATGTCTTGTCTGCCGAAATCACCATTGGTTGCTAGGATCATGTTACTGTGGATTTCTCGCTTGTGATTGGTCAATATGGCAGTTAACAAGCTATCAACCAATGGCTACTAAAGATTGTAGACTGGTCTCCTTTTTACAGTTTCTTTGCTCAAGATTAAAAAATGTTGATTGGAAACCAGTCTCAAATCTCAAGATTCTGATTGGCTGAAATGGAAAGTGGAAGTGGATGCCAGTAAAAGATGCAGAAAGTCATCCGACTGTAAACCTAATTAGGTGCTTGAGATTTGAGACTTGTCTCTAATCTCAGTTTGATAATCTAGGGCCCAGAATACCAGCTACCCACCTTTAGAATACCTTAAAACATGCAGCTCAAGTCTACAAAGGGACAAAACTATTTCAAACATGTTCAAGTGTTTTGCTAGATTAGATTCCTACATAAACAAGTAATATGTGGCTCTCTCAAGGAATGAGGAAGGTAGTTGAGATGTTCATGTGTGTAAATAAGACATTATATCCATATAGAATGTGTCTAGCCTTGACGATAAATGGTGATAGTTGAGCTCAGCCTGGCTGAGTGCAGAAAGGTTTGTCACAGAATGCTGTCTCTCTGCACTTGTTGCAATTAAGATCTAAGATCAATAATGTTGGAAACTTTTAGACAAGATGTTAATTCCTATGCATGGGTGAAAGAATTCCGAAAAACCTGAAATACTGAAAAATTGTCAAGCTATATAGGGGAAAAAAGGTAATCAGCCATTTTTAGGCTCACAGAAACCTGAAGTTGACGCATAATCCTGAAAATTCCAAACTTTCATGGGCTGAATAATAAACTGAATGTAGACCCTGACATTGTAAAACAAGATGTTTGTAAAACATGTATGCCCCCCAAAACCATTTGGAATTAATCTGCCATTATTTTATTGAAGGTGACTGTGACCTTGACTTCTGACCTACTGACCTTAAAATCATTTATCTACTTGTAATGACAAACCTTCCTACTAAATTTGAGGACTGTATGTCTTATTACTGTTCAATATGTACCAAAGTTTGGACCCAGTTCAGTCTGCACTGGGGTTGCACACACTGCACATCAAAACAAAATTCAAAAGATTACGAGATGTTTGACCTCTGTGAGAAGTGATGAATACTCTTCAAGTCAAAGACTTTTTTTTGTTTAAGGAAATAAGGTAGTGATCTCACAACTAGGATACAGTCTTAAAATCTTGAAGATGGAGTGAGATGTGTCATAGTTAGGATGAAAACTAATGATAGACCTACTCAACTTTGCACAAGCCATACATTTAACACTGTCTTTGTACTATGTATGACAAGACGAAACAAGTTAAAAAATTGATGAAATACTTGATGCAGACTTTGTATGAAAGATGGGGCATTATAAATCTGGACACAGTTTTCATCAAAATAGTAAGTTAATTAATAAGACATGTGAATAATTAGTTGTACTAGGGTAAGACCATATATCAAGAACCTGGCAGAAGACATTGTTATTTTGATGAAAGTGTACTAATATTCATTTTCAGCAATAAATATCAAAACAACACCTTTAAGGCTTGTTGTCATCTTTAAATTTTCAAGATTTTTCCCCATTGGTTCTTGTTTGTTACCTTAGGTACCCCTTTTTCAATGAAGAACAATGATAATGGTAAGTGACTGTTGAAGATTGTAGAACAGTTTTCATGAATTTTTATTTGATTTTAAGAATTAATGGAATTGGATGAAGATGTTGGCTTCTGCAGTTTAATCCGGTTTTGACCGGCATCGTATACCAAGAGTATCTCATCCTGTCCAGGAAGCAGGCCCAAACATTATAAAACTGAGAATGGAAACCAGTCTCAAATCTCAGTTCGATAATCTTCAGCACAGTTCTAAACTGACAGGAACTTCCACCTTGACCAATGTTTGGCTTCCCTAAGGCTGATTGCTTACAAACATGTTTTGTAGTGTTTCATCTTGAATGATGCTAATCATTTCATCTGTGACTCAGGCAACATTAATTCTTGTCTTATGAAACTCCTATAGCTTGAAAAAAATCTAAGAATTTCATGGATTTTGCAGAATGAAATTTACTTTAAATATTCCATCTCCTATTATAGATGATGGAAACTTGAAATATTTGCACATTAGTGTTACATCACATGCTACATTAATACGTTTTGTCAGATCGGCATAGAACAATATAATATTAGTGGAAACAAGATTATACAAGTACCTGAGTGCTCTGCCCATTGTTTCATAGTTCATGTCTGGTTTATTTTTGTGAAGACCCCAGAGCTTTGAAACTGCTTTAGAATCGACAAGTTTGAAAATGCCCTTTTCTCGGTTTGTCCATTTGATATAGCGTGGGCAAGTTTCCCGATTTTGTAATAACTGTAACAAGAACTCCCACAAGTATGTTGTGCTACCTGAAAAAAAACAACAACAAAAACTTGTCTTCAACCCTTTTCTCTATTGATATGCCTTAATTACATGGTCAAACAGTGTAGATCCAGATCAGCAGCACTTCTGTGCCATCTGATCACGATCTGAACTGTTTGCATTATTATTGTCAAAATGAAATGATTCAATATTATGCAGTTGAATCGGATGATGTTTAACCCTTGACTCCATATATATGCTTTTCGATGTATGTGCGACCAGTCTGGATCCAGATCAGCCTGCACATCTGTGATGTCTGATCAGGATCTCCACTGTTCGTAAAAAAGTCTGAAAAATCTTATGAATAATAATGCAAACAGTGCAGATCCTGATCAGACATCACAGATGTGCAGGCTGATCTGGATCCAGACTGGTCACACATACATCAAAAAGCATATATATGGAGTCAAGGGTTAAACATCATCCGATTCAACTGTAAAATATTGAATCATTACATTTTAATAATAATAATATATTACATTTATGAACAAGTAAAAATTGTCATTTTAACATAGACAGCTGATCAGAATCAACCCTGTTCGCACATGTGATAAAAACCATATATATAAAGTAAAGGGTTAATAAAAACACATCATAAACCAGAAAAATTTAATAAATCTTAAATTCTTATGTAAGTTTATCTGGAGGTGGTATATATATCAAGAAATTCCCAAGTGATATTTTGCTTTGTCACCGTCACCAGCGAATGTCACATCAACACGTCTAGAACGTAATATACACCAGAGGTTGAAGAACTTAATAAAACCCTAGAATAGTCAAGAAACTGAAAATTCAATATTTGTCTGACAGCTCTATAACCCATTTAGGAAGTTAAACCGACATGGATTATGGGTATAATAGATTTCATCACACTACCAAAACGCAGCTCACATTTTTTATACAACCATAAAAAGACAGGAACATTTCCAATTTTGAAATGCAACAAGGTTATTACTCTTGCTCCATTGAATTTAAGAAATGGATTCAGCTTTCTATAGATTTAGGATAGCCCATTTATTGTATATAGGCATGTTTTATATGAATTTATTAACTGAATAACAAAACGTTTATTTTTCATCCGACTAAGCTGATGCAAATGTGACAAATGCTGTGCTTAGCATTTAAATGGCTTAGGAGTTTATGACAGTTTTCCTTTAAGAGTGCAGCTGTTCTAAATAAAGGGTCCAAAAAGGTTTAAGACAGTTCATGACTATGTCTACAATACAGGAGAGTGAGAAATCTAAGTCTCGGGGCACAACTTTCTTATTTTGTTCTGTCCAAAATAAAATGCTTAGAATCTTCACTCGCTTTTTATCACTCACTTAACTCTATATCATAATGACACGAAAGAATTTTGTCAAAAAGCTATGCTGTGTATTTTATATGTGCAATATATTTTGAGTAGAGTTTGTGCCAGTTTGATGCTGAAACTTACTTTCTCTTTTCCGTTTTGGCTGATTGAGCTGTTGGTGATATTCCGGTAGCTTTGGTTTGCGACCTGAAAATACATCCACATGCCCATTAGTATATGATTAGTTGAACTTTTTAAGCAAAAAACTTGTTTTAACCCTTTCCCAATGCCTGGTATTTAATTAAGGTAGTTTAAGACACAAGGAGCAAAATTACTGGACCCTGATCTTTGTTGGGATGCATTTATAAATCTTTTCACCCATGTAAAACATCCCCTAACAAAGATATTTCTTCTCCAGAATTTGACTGGAAACTACTTACATTATAGCAATATACAAAACTAGGTGTACAAGACAGAAAGGTAAAGCAATTATTTTCATTTCCCTTAATTTTAAAGTAGCAACTGTATGACAGAATGCGCACATCACAAGCATACTAATTTTGTGTGATCTTGTAAAACTCCGCATATTATCACAGGAAAATAGACAGCATACAAGTTTTTCATGCGGTTTTTCTCACTGAAACCATGTATCATTGGCAACAATCATGTTGTTAACAACTTGTAACATTGTCATAAAACAATGTGTTCTCTTTGCATGTAACAAACTAAAAGTGACAATTAATTAACTAAGATACTTGAATTGAGAAAGGATTTTTTCATTAGACAAGACATGTACTAAACATATGATTCGGAGAAACAGCGAAGTTTTATCTGATTTTGATGTTTTTCATGAGACTGTGGTATGCTGACGTCAACAGCTGATCATTCTGATACATTTACTTTAACATTTTGACATTTTGAAACACATTTTTCTAGAGTTCACATTCTTTCTTACCCAACTAATGAAATGCTCTATACTAGTTTTTTGCTTAAACCACTTAAAACAAAAAAGTTAAAGCAATTCAAAATAAGAAGGCAACTAAAAATGTTAAGTTTTAAATTCCCAAAAGAAATGTGAACCGATTAAAAATACTGAGAAAATAATCTTTTTGTACAATTTCCTCTCAGTTTTCATCTTAAATGTGTCAGTACAAAGTAATGTGCTCCAATTAACAGCCTGCTTGTAACAGTTTACATTATAAATATATATATTACAGTTACAGGTTCTCTAGGAGCACAATTAATTTTCTAAAGCAATAATTTTCAAGTGCTATAAAATCTTGTTTACATCAAAACCTTCAGCACGAAATTTATCAAACTTCAAGTATTAAGTGTATGTCCCTTCACTTAAGGAATGATATGTGACTTCAAAAAGTGTCTACCTTACAAGAGGTGACAAAATACGGTGCAAAAACATCAGACATAACTGTTTTGATATATGGTGACTCTTCTTTTTGGAGAGCAGATTATTATTCAAAACAGCAATGCGATCAATAAACCTGGTAAACCAATGATGGAAAATTTTTCAAAATATTGCCTACTATTGACTAAGACTATATTGTTGGCATAAAAGTATGATTATCTTTACTTAGGAGCAATAAAATCAGTTTAAGTTAATATATACAAGTTTAAATTGGAGGTCAAGTGGGCATACTTATGCACTTTCCTATTAAACTTTAAGAGTTGAGATACTGGACTGGTTCTACTTAAAAAGCCAATTTAGGTATTTTTCCTCTTGTTTTACTTTATGACAAGAAACTTCCATCATAACATATATTTTGCACCAAGTCCTAACTCACCAGAAATTCCATTATTTCATTGATCTTTTTGGTTTTCCTAAATTGCAACACCTAGCTACAACCTAGCCCAACATCACCCCAATGATATATATATTTTGTCCCTTGTACCCTGAATAAAGAACTTCTATTATGTCCTATACTCTGCTGGTTTCCAACCTTTTAACATGAACCTACTATAGTCCCAGCTCACCTTGTGGTACATATTTTGCTTCTACTCCTACCTCACAACAAGAACTAACATGAGAAATGTTTTGTTGCTTTTCCTAACAACAGGAACGTAGCCAAAGCTAACCTTACGATATATATTTAGTTCCTGGAACTTCTATCATGTTATTCTGAATGCATCTAGAATGCATTAGAACAGGCTTCCTTTCTAAATACAAGTGCCGACTTTAGTCCAACAAGTCACACCTGAACCTCCACTACAATTATCTATTCTAGCTTCAAGATCAGTTTTTTACTCTCCCACAGAGTAAAAGGATCTTTCTGATATTTCTAGTGAAATCAAGGTTACCTTTTTTACTTTTATATCTAAGAGGTGATGATGGTGGTGTTGTTGACGACGTTCCGGAGTCCGACTCTGACATGAATGGAAAACCAGAAGTTGATGAATGGAGGGGACTTGAATGACCTTTGTACACATCTGAAATATACATGGTAATATAATTATGTTACTGTAGAGGTAGTACTTTGTCTAAATGCTGCTACCAGTAGCCCAGACAAATCTTTGCACGAAGGTCTGGTCAGGGTCTACAAATGTGCTATTCAGTCGCGAGTGAACAGAACTGAACTGAACTGTAACACTTTCCCTCAAGGTGCATCTTTAATTACGTGGGTAACCAGTGTAGATTGTGCAGATCAGCCTGCACTTCCATGTGGTCTGATCAGGATCTACACTGTTAGTTTCTCAGTCAGAAAAAAAGCCCTGAAGAATCCAATTAACATTAAACATCCAGATCAGACTACACAAATGCACAGTATGATGTATGAGCATTCTGATCTAGATCTACACTAGTTATACATGGTATATAAGCTGTTTTTATATTTAGTACAAATAAATTCCTTCTTATGAAACCTATCGATCTTGTAGTGGAGCAGTTTGTTAAAAGATACAAAGCAGTTTGTAGCGGAACATTACTTTGTGAGAATAATTGTGAAATGAAACCAGTAACTGAAGTTTCAGCTGTCAACCAGTCTGAAAACTATGTCAGAAAAGTTTGTAGAAGTCATTTAACACATCTGATACAAATGTGGGACAAAACTTTACTACTCTACTAAGACATCAACCTGCCAAAAAACCTTAAACTGTAGGAGAGCTTATGAAAGCTGTCCTCATTACTTCAAACACAATCTAAAGCATTATATAACCCCTGGGAACTATTTCCCTAGAACTGGGAACTAAGACTTGCTTACATTCCTGCTAAATAATAAGGAAAAGTGTCTTCAATAACTTCAAACTATAACTGTTTATAACAGAGATTCTATGGGGATTAACACGGGTGGCCTTAATCCTTGCAGGAAAATAGGAAATATTTTCCATACATAAACAAACGACATAGAACCTGCCTGATTTAACATTAAGGATTAGCTGCATTTGATGATGGAAATAATACCTTATTTTGGAATGTCAATATCCTATTGGTATTTCCTTGAAATAAAAGCAGGAGCCATCAAGAAATGTCTCTCAAAGACCCTTTAATTAAGAACATTTTCTTTGCTTCTTTGATAGTGATTGCTGTCAGCTTTGTTATTCCATTTTACTGTACCGGGATTATCAAAGAAGCTCCTTAGAACTCATGATAATCACATGCGATGCCTGCTTCCTGAATTCAGCTTTACCTTAGTATGTGACAAAAGAATACTAATTGATTGTTACATGCAAGTCGATCCTAACTTCTTCTTCACTGCAATGTAGTTATGACAGTTTTGCACATATCCTTCGAAATGAAAATTAACCAAGCCAGATAACTTCAGTTAGTGTGATAGAAATGTACTGCATTGACAAGGTTTCAAGCTGCTTCAGTGGAGCAGCTGTAGAGCCATTCTGAACATATTTTGTCCTCTTAGTTTAATGTATTTCATATTTTTAAAGTGTTATGTGTATTTTTACAACATTTCCGTGACATTCTGTTTTCCATCCAACACCTAATGCTTTGAACAAAACAGGACAGGAGAAAAATGCATTTTGTAACTTACAGGCTCTTTTATAAAATGCCTTGAACTGAAAATTTATTTAACCCTTTCCTCCATAGATACACCTTTATTGCGTGGGCAAACAGTGTAGATCCAGATCAGGTAGCACATCTGGAAGTGCCAGCTGATCTGGATCTACACTGGTTGCACATTTGTAATAATGTGTATATATGGAGGAAAGGAATAACGTTGTCACCTTTCTATCAATGCAGGCCAGTCCATTCATTGATAATAGCACTAGGTTATTTTACAGACATTTGATAAATGAATTTTATTAACTTAAAAGCTTAGACCCAATCAGACTGGTTGCACATGTAACAAACGCTGCTCTCAGCACTTACATGATGAAGATATTCTTCTAGTGATCATATTGTCAGCAAGTACTTTTTCGCACTTAGATCTTTCATTCAGTCATGTTGACACAATACATTTAGACATTTTTCTTCAGTTATTTGAATCGTAATAATAATTTACTGGATGTGTCTGTAAGTATCCCCTTCATTCCGTCATCTTATCACACATGCTTTTAACACTTGTTTCTAATCCAAATGGCCATTTCCATGAACAATTTATTCTGTCTATGACATTATATGTTGCCTAGCACCTCCGCTCCCAACATTAACTAGCGTTTTTTTTTTCTGATCATCTTTTTGTCAACATCTTGATGTCATTACACTGTGACGAGTCACACTTGAGAGGTACCCATGAATACATTTAGGCATGCAACATCTAATGCAGATGTTTGATTTATAGATTTCACTGAAAGCCATCGAATTAGAGTGACAGAATTGTTTGTCTTTGAGTTTGTACCAAGCCAGAGATTATTAGGGGTTTTGCAAAGCTAACAGACTAAGCGTATATACTGATCTGACATCGTGGATGTGCAGACTGATTTAGGTCTACACTGGTTGTAAATATTACAAATACTTGTTTAAGCGCTTTTAAAAGGGTTATTTCTGATGGTAATATAGGACATATTTTAAAGATTCTTGTCAAAATGGAATAGATTAGTTCTCAAAATAAATTTCAAACCAGTCTGCCCAGCAAATGGTTCTTCCTTTCATTTCCTTACAGTACAGAAGGTGTATTGTCTTTAAAGGAGCCAAGATAATACACCTGATAGGTTGAATTGGTGACCAGTTGCCACTTTAGCCGATCAGATGCTTGAGATTTGAGACTGGTCTCCAGATTTAGTTTTATGATCTTGGGCAAAGATCTTGTGAAAATCGTCAGTTCCATTAGGGCACATGGCACTACTGTGGCTTGACACCCAGTATAGTAAAGGCACCCATCAAAAAGCCTGTAACCAATGTCAGCTATAAGTACATAACAATGAACAACAGTACATAAAGGGTTCTGATGCAAAACATATGTCTGCACATAGTATTTGCATATCTTAGCATAAAATAATGCATTAACTGGCATAAAAATACAATCTGTCATCCTGAGAATGGTTATTTCCGCAGCAGATGGCAGAATCCGGACATGTCAAGTGTTGGATATATAGGAAAGATATCATTTTATTCTCCAAACTTCTCTGCACTTTACAATCAAAAAGTACATAGTTAATTTTTCAGGTTCTTTAAGGAGTTAATTTGATAAAATATGCATGTATGATCAGGGGGTCCAACGTATTTGGTTTTTTCGGAAAAGTAAGTGAGAGACATGTTCTCTGCGGAACAAAATGGCGGAAAATTGTGTGATTTGGTGCATTTCAGGAGATATTTTATGGCCAATTTTTTTATGTTCAAACACTTTAATGTTTGGCGTGGAAGTGGTTAGCATGTTTTTGTTCGGTGCAGAATCTGAATAACACACTCGTATGCGTTAATATAAGTGAAAGTAAGACACGAGCTGATAACAAATGTTAATAATCAAAATAAAAGCCGATTTGTTACCCAAATACGAACATATCGCGTATTTGTTATGCAAAATTATCTACCACATACTATACTTGTATATTATTCTACCTCTTGATAAGTAAACTCCCGCCTTGTGACCACCTCAATTTCAAGACCATCCTGCTGTTACGGGCACTTTTTGAAAGAACAGATTTTTCCCATATAATTTAATGGTCGCTCGCATCGATTATACAACCACCCCGCTATTCCATATTCCATAATGCGACCACTTTCTACAGTCAAGTGCCATTGTCTTTTGGCGAGAAGCGAGTTTACAGTTTACAGTCTTCAAGTATCTGACGTAATTTATTCAAGTTAGTGACGTCATTAAAAATAAGATTTACGTTTACGTCAATATTTCAGCGTAAGGAAACAAAATTTATTTTGTATACATATACACAAATGAACAGTAAAAGGTATGCAAGAAAAAGTATCTTGCATGGGACATTCGGTAAAGATAGAAAAATCTGTCACCTCGGGTGAACAGTTTTGGCGGGAACTCGACAGAGCCTCGTTCCCGCAAAACAGTTCACCCTCGGTGACAGATTTTTCCATCTTCACCTCACACTCATGTAAGATACTTATAATCCTGTCAAAATTTCTCGGAATACCCTTATAACAAAATGCTTTGCTCGGTATTGTTGTTTGGGTATATTCTGTGTCATATTTACAATATTTAGAGATTTGTGTACGCAAAAAGGAAAGCATCTTATTTTTTTTATAAATAAAAACGATTGTGAAAGTAATTTTGCTTACTGAAGGAGGCTACAAAAGCGTGTTACCCTTAATAAGTTAAGAGCCCTGGGAATCAGACTTGAGCGTCATAAGGGGCATAGTGAAATGACGTTTACCAATCCCGCATCAACTTGTGGTTCTACAGGTGCAACCCTAGATACACTATTATTCCACCTAAAATAAGAAAAGAGACTGGACTGGTAAGAAATTTATATCGGGGTATAGATTTATATTTACGCGCACACACGCACAAACAAACACGAGAATGGATAGGTAGATTCTAATTGATATTATAAATACATATGAAGTTCTTGTTTCGGTAAAGCCATTTTCGGGCAAAGATATAAAGGAACATCCGTGTGTTTGGGTAAAATATTGGCTTTTGGTTTGATTTTTAACATTTGTCAGCTAGTGTCTTACTTTCACTTATATAAACGCATACGAGTGTGTTATTCAGATTCTGCACCGAACAAAAACATGCTTACCACTTCCACGCCAAACATTAAAGGTGTTTGAACATAAAAAAATTGGCCATAAAGTACCCATGCAGTGCAAAAGCCGCCGTGAAGAAATATATGCAAAAACTCGATAATAATTTCGCTAAAATAGGTCCAAGAACGTTATATTTTGACTAAAAACACAGTTTGAAGTCACAAAATTTTCTATTTTCACTTTGTAAACAAACAATCTTTCAGTTTATACATTCAATAACATTTTTGTTTAGGTCTCTAGAAACATAAGTTAAAAAACCGAGTGGAGCTTACACATCTGGCCTCCGGGTAGGCGTATTTATATTACGATAACATTGATATAAATCTACTTACCAGGTCAAAATATCTCCTGAAATGCACCAAATCACACAATTTTCCGCCATTTTGTTCCGCAGAGAACATGTCGCTCACTTACTTTGCCGAAAAAACCAAATACGTTGGACCCCCTGATGATGTTTGGATGTTGGTTTGGGGGTGGTGAGAATCCAATCTGAGGGAACTGTTGAACAAGATTCAACAGACTACCACTTAACCCTTTCCTGGATATATACGCATTTTTACACATGTGTGACCGTGCCGTCTGATCAGGATCTGCACTGGTCACATTTTGGTCAGAAATAACCTAGTGAATCAAAAAGCGAACAGTTTAGATCCTCATCAGACGGCACGGATGTGCCGGCTGATCTGGATCTACACTGTTCGCCCTAGCAATAAAGGTGTTTCTGTACAGGAAAGGGTTAACATAACATACATGACTGATGCTTCTTCCAAACCATGCATAGTACACATTAATCTTACTGTATAATAATAACTGTTTTTTTTTTGTTTATTTCAAAACTCATTTTTCACATCGAGACTTGCGATTTTAATGTAAAGACCTTGAATCTGTTAACTGTTTTTCACATGAACAGCTACTGTCATGGCCATTTTACAGTGATATGTTGCTTCAGGCAAAAATTCTTCTAGAAGCAAGTGGAGTACTCAAAGCTAACTGAACAGCTTCCTCACGTGACAGAATCAAACTCTAGGTGGGAGACTAGAACAACAGTAGGAAGATCTTTTGACTGACATTTTCCACTCCTGTTACAACTAGGCCAAGGCAGCCCCCCTGACAACGTTGTAATGCATCTGTATTATTAAATAACACACCTACAGTATTATATAATACAAAGCATGACAAGGACTCACTTGATGGTTAACACTAATGCACTGTGGCAGACAGGCATAGAATGACAATAAAACCTGCCTATGAGTAAAGAGGATTATTGTAACTAATTCCCACACATTATCCCCTTCATTCCAAGGATTCAAACAAATCACCTAACAATGCGACATGTTCCATCACATAAACTAAAGTCATAACACTTTGATGTATGTAACTACATGTATTTCTGTGCCAATGATTATAAAACTGAGATTAGAAACCAGTCTCAAATCTCAAGCATCTGATTAACTGAAATGGCGACCAGTCGCCATTTCAGCCAATCAGATCCTTGAGATTTGAGACTGGTTTCCATTCTCTGTTTTATACTCTTGGGGCCAGATGTGGTTGGAAGATGGTCTACATGTGGTGTCATAATGACTCTGGTGTTTTCTACTTTGTAAAGTATGGTGACACTTATAATCTCTCTAAAGACCTGCCAAGCAACCCTACGGATAGAAATCTTTATTGTGACATCCAATTGTCATAAAATATCCACTTCATCAAAAAGAGTGTAAAAAACGACTTTAAACTTTGCACTCTTAAACATCTGCTTTGAAAAGTACTTGTAAGTGCCACCCAGTTCGTTCAACCAAAATGCCTACCTAGTCCATCACCATCTGACCAATAACCCAAGGACCATGATCGGAAAGAAAGGACAGTTCTATTAGGTAAAACAGTTATTCTGACAGCTTTTTGTGATCACTCCCAGCTGTTAAGTGTTGGTATGCACATAATCCTCAGCACTTCAGTGAAACCCAGTTAGCCTGACCTTTTTTCCCCAGTTAACCTGACCCTTATTCACATCAATGTCAATATACCAGAGCTAACTGCCACATTTTACCCTAAAAAAATGTAAATGAGAAGCAAAATTCTATTACCCATATGTCACTGATATATATTGTCTTCCACATTAGAAATGAATCAATGGGACAGGATCTCGTTTCCAATGAAATGCACTGGAACAAGCTTTTTCTAGTGAGACACCATAGCGTCTTAAAAGATGGTGTCAATTAACCCTTTACTCCATGTATTCAGGGCCCAAGATCATAAAACTAAGTTTTGAGATCAGTCTCAAATCTCAAGGATCTGATTGGCTGAAATGGCGACTGGTCGCCATTTCAGCCAATCAGATGCTTGAGATTTGAGACTGATCGCCAGATTTAGTTTTATGATCTTGGCCCCAGGTTTTTGCACATGGGAACAGTGTAGATCAAGATCAGTTGCCACATCCATGCCATCTGATTATGATCTATACTGTTAATACTTTGTCAGAAATAACCAATCAAAAAGCAAACACTGCAGATCCTGATCAGACAGAATGAATGTGTCGGCTGATCTGGATCTTCACTGTTCACCCATGGATAACAGCTATAACTCATCGAGTAAAGGGTTAACTAAAAGTTATCTTTTATAAATCTATTCAAAGGTCAACTGTGCAAGGCAGATAAAACTGAGAAGCACGTACCTGGTCTCATCGCTATATGTGTTGCTGCGTTGAAATGAGCAGGTAACGGCTGATGAGCAGGTGGAGGCTGGCAATATGAAGGGACATAGCCACGATTTGGTGATGTGTCTCTACCACCTGAATGTTGTGCCGTCAAGTAAGCTGTAATAGATAGTAGTATATACCTTAATAACTGACAAGCCTTACGTATATAACCCTCTATGGTTATGGCAAACAGTGTAGATCCAGAGCAACTGGTTAATCCATGCTTACTGATCAGGATCTACACTGTTGGCCCGTGGGATAAAAGGTATATATGGAGAAAAGGGATAGTAAACATCATACACTAAGCATTTTTGTGCTAAGCACATATTTTTAAAATATTATGCAACAAGTGTTGACCCTGATCAGACAACTCATCTGAACACACAGATCAGGATCTACATTGCTCACTTTTTTCTAGGAAAATATATTACAGTTTAACACACCGCTTCAATAGACTAGCACAAACTGGCAGTAAACTGTCTCCATAACTCTGGTTTAATGTTACACTCCATGATCAATTACTTATTGTTTTCATTTATATTTTTCTACCCATTAAAATAAAGAAATTGCAAAATTTACATACCAATTTTGAAATGAACTTTTCAGTAACATTTTTTGTGATTTATTTTGTTAATTGATATTTATGTAATTTAACCCAAAAATACACAATAAAAGAAAACATACACAAAAACCCTAAAATTTTCCATTCATTGAAATTATCTGATTAATCTTTTACACAATTTTCACAAACCTGTCTCTTTTAACTAATTGTGAGACCATCAAAAAGATATTTCAGAATGTTTGAATTTTTTTGTATTAATTATAAAAAAAAATAGTCACTTTTATTATCAGATCTGGTAAAGTCTTTAAGCTTTCTTTTATGAAATGCAAATTGCTCCATGACCAATTAATTCGAAAGAAAGATGCCTTTTAGAGTTATTGAAAAATATAAATTTTTCATCTAGGAGCCGGAGTGTAACTAGATTATGATTATTTAAAAATGATATTTCCAAGAACCACGGAGAGGAGAGGCCAATCTTCAAATGTAACCTGTCTCTGATCTAAAGCTTCCCATTGGCTAGTTCTGAGAGTACACTCAGTTACAACCAATCAGGCTGCAGAGATCTGAGACTGCTTTCCAAATTTATCTTTTGGATTTTGTCTTTCGGTAAGAAAACAACAGTCAATGAACTCATTATGGGTCTCGGAATTTTTGTGGGGACACACCAAGTATCAATAAAATTACAGATGGATGTCATGTGACCATTTTTTGTCTGGAACTTTTTTTCAGTTAATAATAAATGTCAGAAAACAAATGTCAGTGAAAGCCATCATTTATTCTGGATTTTGTCACCAGTTAATTACATGAAAAAATGAAAAAATACTGAAATATTAATGTTACGACGAAAATCAATGTTGGTTAGTTTTGTGTACCTGTCTGTACATCATTAAAACATTATAAAGTGACAAGTTTCCAGTTTTCGGAGCTGATTGGTTAAAAATGAGTTGTCTTCTATTAGACCAATCATAAGCTAGAGTTTTAAGACTGATTTTATACCTCATTTTATAATCTTAGGAGCTGATGGAATAAATGTTTCAGAGTTTTCAAGATAATGCTAACAGTGTCTATTTCAAACATATTTTTAAAGAACAGCATCCACTTCTGATGCCAGTTCTGCTGTTGTTGTAAAAAATATATTATTATAAGTCAGCACTTAGTTTGAATACAGAGTACAAGTAGCTACCTAAAATGATGAAGTTTGAATACAGAGTACAAGTAGCTACCTAAAATGCTGAAGTTTGAATACAGAGTACAAGTAGCTACCTAAAATGATGAAGTTTGAATACAGAGTACAAGTAGCTACCTAAAATGATGAAGTTTGAATACAGAGTACAAGTAGCTACCTAAAATGATGAAACAGTTAACCAACAGATATAATTTGCAGCTGGTTTAGATCTGGATCAGACAGCATGGTTGTATCTATACTGTTTGTTCCTAGGTAACTAAATGAATCTAAAAACAAACAGTGCAGATCCCTAAAAAGCTATATCCATTGACTAAAGTGGAGCGAGTATAATGTTACTGTGAAGAATAATGTGACAAAGATTTACCTTGTAATCTGAGTTTGTCTTCTGATGTAGATTCGAGGTCACTCGAGACACCACTGTCACTGTCCGCTGGGCTCGGTGGTAATAATGCTGTAATACAAACAAGAAAAACTCACAAGACTGTTGACTGCAGTAGTGTTGAAACACCCTGAACAAACACAACACCAGTGATCTTAACCCTGCATGGTCATTAAACAGTTTAATAAGATACCATGCCCATGCAAAACTGTGGTAGCTTTGTATTTACTGCAATGTAGTTAGTGTGGTTAGGGAAGTCTTGCTTACAGTTTTTGCAGGCTCAGCAACTGAGTAAAAGTACTGAAGACTGAAGTCTTACAACTAGTACACCAGTGATTGTGTAGTGACCAGACTTGGGTATCAGGCATCACGTCATCATGATCATTTTGATACCACAGGTTGTCCTATACAGTATTTTCATTTAAAAGATCCAATTTGATACATCTATTACATCATGTTTAACTCTAATGTATATAAATTACGTCAAAAGATGCTGAATTCGGGTAAGAAAATAACTGACAAACATGCTCCAGTTGAAGTGACAAGATTAATTTTGCACTTTTATTTTTGCAAAAAAGTATGGGTGTCCGCGAATACTATCATGCACACAATAAACTGAGTTATCTTTTTCTCATTGCCAGAATCAATGCCCTACATCTTGTTGAAAATATTCTTAGTAAATTGAATTATCACAAAATCTTGTCTGGCAGTTAAAAATGGAAACATAAGATCTATTTCGGCATGTTTTAAAACAGCTGTTTAGCTGATAAGCCATTAATTTTACATGCTTCACTCATATATTATCTCATATCAGTGATTTTATGAGAGTTGAAATTATATCCTGGAAGTAATTTCACTTCCTGGATCGTTAAGTTCCCGCTAAAAAGCCTCTAAAATGTTGCAAGGTAATTGGAAATACTTTCAACAAACAAGTGGTCTTTATTCATTTACAAACACACTTGCCTATTAAGTTACATATTTCGAACAATCATATAAACTGCACGGAGAGCTTTCATTCTGCAATAACAAACTGAGTAGACAACATAAAATGCACATTTAAAAGAAAATGAATTTTACCCCATATCTTTGGGAAAGAGAAAGGAAATGTGTAAACCATTTACCCCATTGCTGAAAAGTGTAGATCCAGATCAGCCAGCACATCCATGCTCTCTGATCATGATCTACACTGTTCAATTTTATGTCATCAGACCAGAATTCAAATATTGAATAAATGAATGAATGAAAGACTTTAATGAACTGCAGTGTAGAACATGATCAGACTGCTCATAATCTGGTTCTACTCTGGTCGCACATGAAAGATCAGTAGAAATGAAAAAAATTATTACTTTCTTTTTAAATCTCATGTGATCAAATCTGATCCAAGTCTGGATAATCAAAAGTACTTCCAATTTACCCTTTCCTCCATAGGCACACCTTCATTGCATGGGCGAACAGGGTAGATCCAGAGCAGCCAGCACATCCGTGCCATCTGATCAGGATCTGCACTGTTGGCTTTTTGATTTGTTAGGTTGTTTCTGGCCAAAATGCGACCAGTGCAGATCCTTATCAGACAGCACAGATGTTCCGGCTGATCTGGATCTACACTGGTCGCATATGCCTAAAAAATGCGTATATATACAGGAAAGGGTTTAAACACAGCCTACGCCAGCAATGACCAAATGAAAGCTACTAACTCATTACTAGCATTAATGGTCTCTGAATTACAGTCCAAATTTTAGCTTAAAATTCTGAATAATTATATGTATAATAAATAGAAGTTATGCAGTGAAGACAAAATTATAAATATTGCCTTGCATTTAACATACTCCTGTTTTATTTCTTTCTTTTTATTTTCATTGTGTTTTTTTGCATTCTTCTCCAATTTTACTTTTTTTACATATCAATTTAAAAAATTTTGGCTATTAAAACAGCAAATATTTCCTGGTGTTTTTTTTTGCATTGTTCATCTTAATGGTTTTAACTTTAATCTTGATATTATGTTTCACATTGCTACCCTGAATCAAATGTTATTTAGCCTTCAACAATCTAGTTTTCTATTTAAGTAGAGTTTGGCTATAATAAGTTATTCAACCCATAAAAACAGAGCAGGAAATTTAATGCACAGCTTTGTACTACAATTTCAAAAGGTTTTTAAACTTTACGGAAACACAAAAGATTGCTTTTAAATAGTTCCTATTTCCTACAATGAATAAATTCCTGTTTCATATTTCACTCATTTCATGTATACAAAGAAACAGAAATTAAAATGAAGCCAAAACAGTAGTTATGAACTTGATAATGACATTTTAGATCATTTACAAAGAAAAACAAACCCAAGTTCTTTGTTTGGGGAATGGTTTACAGTTTATTAGATTTTGAACTTTTTAAACACTCGTCACAACTTGAATCCCAATTGCTAATAGTGCAGACCCCATCTATACAGTTTGATCAGTGTAGATGTACACCATTTGTTAATCAGTCAAAACTACCCTTGAAACAATGAATGTAACGGCCATTACTCAAAGAAAGGCTGATTTATTAAACAAATATGGGGGTTACAGGCTGAACAATAGAACTTTTCAATATAAATAGTAATGTCTGTGTACGTGCAAAAGGTTTATACTTATAGTAAACAATCGCAATCATTGTGCACACACTTAAACATCTTAAGGCAAGTCATCCAGTGAAAAAACACTACCCTCAGAAGTGTTCTCAGGATGATGATGATGATTATTAGATGATGATGATGATATATCATGTGACACAACCAAGCAAAACCAGATCAATATCATCCTCTTTGACTGGCCATTCTTTGATCCAGCCAGTCCATCTAATTTAACTGGGACACATTTACTTGATAGCACCAAAATCAGGATGCACATCAGTTCAGTTTGATCAGTCTAAACTGTTTGCTACAGTCCAGTCATAAATTTTAACAATGACAGGATTTGCCCAATTACAAAACAACACAAGTGCACTGAATTCTGGAGGTTTTAAACCTTTCCTCACCTTTGTTGCACACAGCATGGGCGAACAGTTTAGATCCAGATCAGCCAGAACATTTGTGCCATCTGATTAGGATCTGCACCGTTAACTTTATAGGTAGGAAATAACCTAATAAAAAGCTAACAGTACAGATCTTGATCAGATGGCACGATGTGCCTGCTGATCTGGATTACACTGTTGGTCAATGTGATACAAGGCGTATATATGAAGAAGGGTTAAGAGAATTAAGAGATGGCGTACCACTTGTCTGCTGCTGCTGCTGCTGTAGAATGCCTTGCAGGAACGTTTTACTTTCAGAACTGGTACTCGGTGACTCCATACAGAGTAACGCTTCCGCCGCCAACTGACGTCCATGCTTCTGCTGCTGTTCACACGTCTCCACTGAAAATACACAAAAATATATGTCTGTTTATATGAACATTACACAAAGAAGTGAATATAATCCTTTCCTTTAAATATTATGTATTTGAGCAAGCACTGTAGATCCAGATCAGCCATAAAGATCAGCGTTTTCTGATCAGGATCTGCATTGTTCATTTTTTGGTCAGAAATAACCTAATAAATCAAAAAGCCTATTGTAGATCCTAATCAGATAAGCTGGCTTCTGGATCTACACTGTTTGCACATCCAATAAAAATGTATAGAATAAACGGTTAAAAATGCAAGCGGAGTGAAGGGAGACAGAACAGCACTGGTGAGAAAAAACTAGAGGATGTAAAATGCTGTGACACATTCAGGATATGTTAACTGATGGATCATGAGTAACTGCTTGCAAACTTACTGAAACAAATCCTGTGCTCCTTTGCCAATTTCCTTATCATTCATTGCACACAATTCTATTGACATCATAATTTTATTACCAATGCAAACTTATTGTTCTTTATTTCTGCATTACCACTTGAAAAGGATAATCAAAATGTCCCCTTTGAACAGTAGTTCTTATGAACATGAAAAGATGTGCTCAGGTGGCATGCACATGCTTCATAAACTGCTGAACATCACAACCTCGCATTTAACCCTTCCCCTCATAGTGTCTTTAATCACATGAGCAGTTTAGATCTGTGCACCCCAATCTAAGTTAATCATAGAGTTTCATCGTCAGAAGTAACCTAATAAATCTAAATGTGAAGGTGTTGCTGATCTTATTTTGCATTAATGTATGCATTACTATAAGCAAATTTTGAATAGACGTGAGCTTGATATACAGTCGTGTGGGGTAAGTCTGCGCATTGCCCAACTCTGCGCACCTGAATTACATATATTTACAAAAACACTGATGTCAAAAAAACTGGCTGCAAATTGTGAGTTTTAGTCAAGTACGACAATTTTTGAAAATTCTGATGCGTACATCTTGCTAGAATGTGTCTTAGCTATTACAAAGAATCAAAATCATCAAATAAATTTGCTATTAATACCCCCTCATGCCAAAAACTTCCTTATTTTGACAGTTGTGACCCAAATAAATGGTTGCTATTTATATTGGCTTTTCACTAAATATTCTTTTCAAAAGTTTTATAGCTGGAGAGAGCGGTACTTTTTAATATGAACAGAAAATTGACAGTCAACATACGTATGCGCAGAGTTGGGCAACGTTTTCGACATCATGTAAACATGGGTGTGACTTCAGTATAACATCATTTTAAAGCCTCCTAAGCAAATTCGTGCACATAAATGATAACAAACCAATTCCTGAATGGATACAGTTTCGTTCCAGTAGGTACTCGTCTTTAGCTACTGAACGTGTTATACACCACAGTTAAGCTTTTATGATGGGTGGGCAGACTTGCCCCACACCACTGTACCACAGATTCCCAGTACTCTGGACTTTCACAGCTCATACAATTGTGTGTTTTTCTTTGCATGAAATTACCGAGTAATAGCAGTGTCATATAGATCCGGGTCTACTCTCAAGGCCATTGCTATAATAGTCAACAACATCATCTTAAGAATCAACACCACTTATTTTATATCGTTGACACATTAAGGAACTTGAACATTCTAAATGTCGAAGATTGGAAAACCGGATTTATGTGATTCGATGGAAGCTTAGCTTTCTCAAGGACCTACTCCAGATTAAACTCAAAAGACAAATAAGGTTTCGAGTGCTGCGGAAATCAACTCTACTTTAATTTCCTTTCCTGCACTTCCTTGTTATTATGGTATTTTTTACAATACGTAAGAATTAACTTTGCTCTTCAAGCATTTTGTGTGCATTATCATCAACTAGTACTCTAGTCACATGACTGTGTGAATTGAGGAAATGTTAATACATAGAACAATGTATATGTAATTTGGACTTGTCCCACGGTCACTGTAGGCTCTATTATAGACAACAGTTTATACAGATCTAACAACAACAACAACAACATGATAACCCTGTCCTCCAAATATACACCTTACTTTGTGAGGGCAATCAGTGTAGATCAAGATCAGTTGGCACATCATGATCTGCTCTGTTCAGTTTTTTTTATTTATTAAGATATTACTGACCAAAAAGCAAAAAATTCATATCTTCAGCAGATTAGACAGCAAGCATGCCGGCTGATCTGGATCAACACTGGTCACATGCAAAAATATGTGTATCTTAAGTGTTAATGCAGTCTACAATTTAACTGATTTTTGTTTCAGATGCCAAATTTACGACTGGTTTAACATCGGTTTGTTCTTGTGAAACTGAAGCAAGTTACTCCCCAAAAAACCTCCTAGAAGTTGACATCAATAGTTAATGTTACTTCATCACTAATTGCTAGGCACACATCAAACTCCTTCCTGGGCTTCTTATTTCAAAGGAAAATATGACAATTACAAGGACACTGTAATTATTTTCTTTTAATTACAACCAGAAACTTTCCTTATCTGTTTCCATCAACATTATTAACACTTAATTATTAATACGTCACACTTCTTCACAACCCATAATGCTTCAACAGCAGATGGCGGTAAGTTTTGTGACATCTTCTCCGCAGGCGACTGTGCTAAAGTCGAGGAAATGTGAAGACATTAGTCAACAATATGAATCCAGACATCAAAAACATCACACAATTTTGAGGTTAATAATATTTGCCTCTAACATGTGGGACTGTTGAGAAATGGTTTGCATAAATATCCTATAAAATAAATAAGCAAGTGATGTGAACTTAGATAAAAGAAATAATTTGTACTAAACCTAGATAAAAAACCAATTTCTACATTTCTTTCTGGACCAATGGCTGTTGACAGAAAGTAAGACGACATCATAATTATGTAGATAATAACTTTTGTTATGTCATTACATATCCACTTCAGATTTTATGAATTTCTTTTAGTTATTATCCAAGTGTCTCTTGGGTTACCAAAATAATGATGGCTTTTTGATATACTGTTTTGTATCATGTTTAATTATATAATTATATAATATCCTTTGTTTACTGGGGATGACATGACGATCCATTATGAAAATCACCAAAAGAAATTCACAACAGAAAGACTGAAGATTATAAAACTGATACTGGAAACCAGTCTAAAATCTCAAGCATTTGATTGGCTAAAATGGCAACTGGTCACCATTTCAGCCTATCAGAAGCTTGAGAATTTAGACTGGTATCCATTCTCAATTTTATAACTTTGGGACAAAGTCTTCAATAATACATAGAACTCAGAAAACAGATTCAAAGCAAGTTTTAATTACAGTAAGACAGCTCATAAAGATCAGTGCCCAAGGTTATAAAACTGAGCATGGAAACCAGTCTCAAATCTCAAGCATCTGAGTCGCCATTTCAGCCAATCAGATGCTTGAGATTTGAGACTGGTTTCCAATCAGCTTTATAACCTTCAGACCTGACTTTTAAGACCACCCTGATAATAAGACCACTATTACAAAGTCTCTACAGTTTTACTATTTTCTACCCCTGAATTTAGACCACCCCTATATTAAGACCTGACTTATGTCCAATCAAATCCATTTAATCTGTGAAAAAGTCCATGTGTAAAGAAAAATCGATATAAATTGAACATAAAATATATATTTACAGAACATAATATATTATATTGAAATTGCTATGAGACTGCAATTCTAACACGATTTTAATTCTTAGCCAGAGAGACTAAAATCAGGATTTCTTTAGAAAGAGGAGTACTTTATTTTTAATCAGGAATTTTTTTTAAAACTTTTTTTGTATTTTTTTTTTCAATTATGCAATTAACAAGAGCTAGAAATAAGGACTTGACAATGATACATTTTTAGATTATACATGAGCTACTTAAATGACGAGTTACAATTTATTCCTTTAAAAGTATATTTATGTATAAAATTGATATAACCTGATCATTTTATAGAAATCTTAAAATGTTCTAGAGGTACAGAAACAAATCTCAAATCTTTCCAAAACCATGATTGTAACAGCTTCACTTGAGGAAAACAAGCCAAAAATAGCATATTTTCTCCAATGTGGCATGAAAATTTCAGATATAAAGTAAATTTTGGGGAAAACTGCATGGAACAGCTCTTGGGTTCTGTCCCTGCTGGAAAAAGTAAATGTCTTGCCAAAGTACAATTAAGAGAAGTTGTCACAAGGATTAGCGCTCCAGCAAATACTCTTTTTCTTGCATTGTATGCCAAGTGCAATATAAGAAACTGAGAACCAATAGAAAAAGGTTGTATATCTGAACATCATCTGATTTTCTTGGCTTCCACTCACTTAACCTGACATCAATTGTAGGTAGAAAACAATTAACACTGGAAGTGCTTAACTTTTACATGGCATCTACAGAAGAGGGGTGGCATTGGATTATTCTGTAACAAATTATATTCTAACACTAAATAATTTGCTAAGAGTGGGAGTGTACACATATTAGTATTGCTTCTACGAAAAGAGGGAGACACAATTAGTGAACAATTTGACAAATTATATTTTATTGTGAGAACTTGCCAACAAGGCTCCTGTTATAGCATAGTAAAGATGCAGAACAAAACAGACTTGATGCAAATAACCCTTTCCTCCATATATACCCATTTTTACGCATGTGTTACCAGTGTAGATCCAGATCAGCCAGCACATCTGTGCCGTCTGATCAGGATCTGCACTGGTCGCTTTTCCGTCAGATATGACCTAATAAATCAAAAGGCGAACAGTGCTTAGATCCTGGTTCTGGATCTACACTGTTCGCCCACGCAATAAAGGTGTGTCTATGGAGGAAAGGGATAGACAACTTTAAAAACACAGATCAGGACTGAAGACAAGTCTGAAATTGGAAGCACCTGATTGGTTGAAATTAAGAACAGTTTCCAAATGAACCAATCAAGAGCTAGAATTTTGATGCCAGTCTCCGACCTTGAATCATATTTTGTACCCAATTTCAATTTAATGTAAATTAAAATACATGCTAACTGACCCTTTGCCAAATCGTAACTGCACAAACACACTTTTTTTCAATTAAGTTTTCTCTCTAATATTTTATCATTTTTTAATATTTTTTAAAATATCTTATAGATCTAGATCTGTTCAATGTATTTACATTATTTTTTCTCTTTTATAAGTAACTTTATATATCACAGTTCTCTCTGAATTCTGTCCTCGGTTTTGTAGAAAATGTTCACCATTCCCTTGTTGCATTCACTGCTTATTTGAATTCCATTGTCAAACAAAATTTAATGACAGTAAAAATATAAGATAAAGTTTCAAGTCAGATTAGAATTACATGAAATTAATAAATATTCAAAGAAACTTAGCGAAATTTCCTTCTCTATGGATCACCGTAACATACCGACTTGTAATAAAGGCAACAAACTAATTAAAACCTGGCACAACCATGTGAAAGGGAAGCTTTCAATCGCATCCGACATCTGCAGCCAAAACATTAGTGACAATAATCTGAAGCAGAGTTGACAGGAATTTTTGATATGCTGAAGTATATTTTTTTTTATACACTAGGAAACATGAGGCAGACTCCCACGACACAGTCTGCTCGTGTCTCCTCCGTCGTAAACGGCTATTAATTGTTTTTTATTACCAGAGACACAGGATGAACTAATTATAATCATGTAATAAACATACTGCAAATAATTCCAGCCAATGACTGTGCTTAGAAAAACAGTTTGACATGGGACTGAAAAACAACAATCAATCAATTTCATTGCCTGACATTGTATTGCAATACTAGAGTCCAGATGTGCAGTACTTATTTTATTCTTGCAATATTATGGGGAAACATTAACACAGATATGTGAGTCTCTGCCATACGAGTTTCCTTCCAACTAGTGCAACACTATATGCCTCCCACTTTGTGGGGGCATAAAAAAATTTCCTCCCTACATACATACAAAATTTCTTCCTGGGGAAAACAAAAACAATTACTTAATTTCGGACTTGCTGTAAATGCAGTTTCATTCTGTTCCTTAAAATATTTGCAAAACTAAAGGTTTCATTCTCAGCAATTCCCATTTCTCCAAAAACAGGGAAAGCAATAAAATCAAACATAACATACATTTCCGAGATAAATGCAATGAGCTCAAATTAAAAACCATTTTGTAAAGGAGTTCCAAAAAATTACAGAAATATACCAGCAATATTGCAACACAAAAATGGGCGTAAGAATGAAAAGAATGAAAAGTGCATTCAACATTTTATATTCAACCATCCGTTAAAATCCATGAAACCAACATAAATGCAGATGAAATATGTCATTAAAGTGACAGGGGGATTAAGACATCCATCTCTCAATTTGAACTGCTTTCCATGTGTTAGATCCAAAAATAACCTTGAAGCTCAACTATTCTATTTTTCACTGTTCTATTTTTCTGACTTAAGCCAAAAAGTAGACCATGCGAACCACAACAGAATTATTTAAAATATCACGAAGTAATTGTTTTTGCAGAAAAGAGCATACTAATAAACAAATCAATTTAACCCCATACTCCATATAATTATATGGGTACAATAGCATGTGCAACCAGTGTAGAACCAGATCAGCTGCCTCATCCATTCCATCTCTGATCTGAATCAATACTGTGCCCAACGTTATAAAACTGAGCATGGAAACCAGTCTCAAATCTCAAGCATCTGATTGGCTGATATGGCGACCAGTCGCCATTTCAGCCAATCAGATGCTTGAGATTTGAGACTAGTTTCCAATCTCAGCTTTATAACCTTCAGACCAGGTCACTTCTTGGTCAGTAATTATCTACTGAATCTAAAAAGTAAACAGTGTTGATACAGCTGTGCCAGCTGATCTGGATCTACATTACTTGCCCGTGAGATAACAACCATATCCTGTGGTAAATGAAATAATTATATGAAAACAGAAGTATACTGTTACACATTCTTATGCAAAAATCATGAAATAACAATTGTATATCTCATCTTGGAGATATGAGGCATAACTGAAAGAGGAATGCTCTCATAAAATAGTCACTGAAGAAATCAAACCCTTTCACTCTGATGAAGTACAATTTTTTATCACATCTGCGTCCCTAATCTATTCAAACAACCTAGGTATCTCCGACCATTTTATGATTATTTCCTAACTAGAGTTCCATTTTATTCAATAGCCATTTCATTCATATTAAATTCTGTGAGACTGAAAAAAAGTGATAGATGAATTTCTCCATTTTCATTATAAGTTGTCCTTGTATAACAAACCTGTTTTTATGTAAAATTCAGAAACTAATTAAATATTTGCCAAATAAATCAAACCTTATCACTTTAGTAAAAGTTACATGTGTAGGCATAAGTCTAGTGCCAGAAGTCAACAACCATGGTACAATAAATAAATTATATTATAATGCCAACGTCACAATATGATCATACACCAAGAAAATGTCCACAAGAAAAAAATGTGAAAGCAGAGAAAGAAGGAATCCAAAACTTGGAGTACTGGTGCTTATAAATCATCACTTGTGATTGTAACTGTATATAATTAGACCTTCTTATTAGCCGCATCATGCCAAAACTTGGTTTTAGGAAGTTTTCATTCCTTGAAATGTAGCAGATTGCATTTCGTCTGAATTAATACATAATGCAGTAAAAATATGGACACAATTATAAAACAGAACATGAAATATAAACTTAAGTTCTTTCTGAAAATGTGAAGCCATGTTTTCCAGAAACAAGGTTCCTAATATATCTTCCCAACATGTACAACTGTGTATCAAAAGTCTGTCTCACTGCCTTATAGCTTTGAAGAAGCCATTAAATCAAGCCACAGGAAATTAAAGACATATACTAGACTATGTCTTTCTACAGAAATTGCCATGGCAACTTCAAAGTTCACCTCCAGTAATGGTAAAATTCTCCTTCATATATACATATAAATATATATGAAGCTGAAGATACTGTCAATAGATCAGTGTCAAACAAAAATTATCAAACAAGTGCCTTCAAACTTAGAATATCCTTAAGTGCATCAAGACATCAGACTTTCTGGCAAACAAACAATTTATTAACATACCTCTTGGAAATGTCAACAGACAAAACAAACTTACTACCAGCTTGGAAATTGTTCTGTCAGCCATGTCAAAGCACATTAAAAACAACATGATATAAACAAAATCTTATCAGTTACTATTATAAGTTAACCCCTTCCTCCATATACACGCATTTATTCGCACGTGCGACCAGTGTAGATCCAGATCAGCTGACACATCCATGCCATCTGATCAGGATCTGCACTGGTCACATTTTTGGTCAGAATTAAAAACGAACAGTTTAGATCCTGACTAGACGACAGGGATGTGTTGGCTGATCTGGATCTAAACTTTTTTACCCATGCAATAAAGGTGTATCTATGAAGGAAAGGGTTAAAGGAAAGATTTCTTTCCAGGCAATGCATATAATCATCAAAAAGAATTCAGCTTGCAAATTTTTTTTTTCAGTCAACTGTGAGTCAAATTTTTTAATATTTTACTCCATGGATATAGCTTATATCCCACAAGTGATCACTGTAGTTCCACATTAGGATGTGCAGGTGTATTTAGTTTTATTTATGGTCACTCCGGAAACCCATATGAGCAACGCCTCCAGAAGTGTTAGGCATTTTAGGATTTGGAGGATAGTGCAAGATACAGAGGACTCTCCAATTCCAGAATCGTCCCTGGTTCTTTTAAGTGCCCGGTGTATAGCACCACTACACTTGACCTCGGTTTAAAGTCTCTTCCAAAAGACTGTTAGTAATTTTAGTTGGAGTAGCGGGGGATTGAACCAGCAATCCCTGGACTCAGAGGCAGATGCGCTAACCACTGAGCTAATGATCCGCTCTAAATGTGCAGGATGAACCAGTGCCCAAGGTTATAAAACTGAGCATGGAAACCAGTCTAAAATCTCAAGCATCTGATTGGCTGAAATGGTGACTAGTCAGATGCTTGAGATTTGAGACTGGTTTCCATGCTCAGTTTTATAACCTTGGGCACAGATCTACAACTGTTCCATGATGCATATAAGCCATGCGTTAACAATTATAGTTGAAACTTGTATTTTCAGAATAATATTACTAATATTAATAATGAAAAGCAGTTCATTTATATGATAAATATTAATTTTAAAGGTTTAGAATTTTTATAAGGCAACTCTGAAGTAAATGAACCTTCCTTTTTTCTCCACCAACTTTAATTTTATCATAATTATATTTTTGGCCTGACAATAACAATTACTGTCAAACTTTTTAATTATATGTGGGAGTGTATTATACAGACCAATAAAAACAATTATGATATATTATGTCTATATGCACAAAAATGAATATTTATGCCCACTTCTCTTACAGAAATTGTTGATTTCTTTTAAAACAGTGACAGTTTAAGCTGAAAGCACTTTTAAAGTGCTAATTTATTAACTCTGAAAAGCCCAAACATACAATTTAACTGTTACATGGTATTTGTTCAAGATACTGCCATTATGAGAACATAGAATAACTTCTCTGAACATGGGATAAAAAATTTAGCTCTTTATTTTAAGGATATGCCTTTTATCCAGACTTATGGAGAGTCTGAAAAATGTGTCAGACATTCCATCTGACAAAACTTACAAAACAGTGGAACTGCAAAAGTCAAGTAATAATAATGCAATAGTTTTTGGTTTAAAGCAACTAAGTCTCTTGTAAACATCAACAACCTGGAAGTCTAAAAAATTCTAATTTTTCTATTTTCCATATTATCAATTCAATCAATTGTTTGTTCAGCCAAAAAATAAAAATGTTTGTTTTTCATAATTTTCTTTCATCAAAGAAAATCAGACAGTAGGTGCATCCCATTACTAAGTCTTTTACTTGTCTTCCCTTATCCTGTACGAGCTGTTTTTGGCCTTCCTTCAGTATTTCATTAAATTTTCTATCCAGCTGATGTTTTCAAATTCAAGACAAAACAGAATAAGCCTCTTGACAGCTTTATAATAAATTTGCAGGAAGAGTTTAAAAGATAAATTTATTTTTGTATGAAATGACAACTGTCAGATTCATTTAATCACATGCTGAAATCAAATGAACTTGGATTGGGGATACTCACGCTACCCAGGCAATGCTGGTGTGTTGTCACAAAAACAACCCAAATTTTACGTGATTTTGATATGTCTCTTTGGATCAATGATGTTAATTGTCCTAGAAAGACTGTTGGTAATGTTAGTTAACACAGGAATGTACTGGACAAAAAAGAGTAAGCAGTCAATAGCTAGGTGGTGATACATGTGTATAATGTCAGAAAATATGAAATTGCTGACACTGCTAATAAGGGTTGGCGTGTGATAAATTAATTCACGAAGATTCTGCCACGTTTTGCTTTAATAAATTGACGCTAAGTTGTGTTAAGCAGCCCCAGAATTACATAGTACAGCTGGTGTGCATTATACAGTATTAAGACAACCCACATAATATTGAACTTTCTCTCACAGCCTATTTCTGCATTTAACAACAAGAAATATTCATGTTTTCTTTTATTTTTCTGGTTCAATGTTGTAAAATTGTACAGTCCATTGTAAAACAGCAAAACCCAGATCACTGCAAAATCATTGGTGTAGTGAAATGATTTTCAACACTTATCAAACCAAGTAGACATTAAGTATTAAATAGAGGCTTTAGCACAAAAATATTTTATTAGTACAGAATCATAAGAAAATGAAACAATCTTGCACTGAATCTTGTAATACAGAAAGGGCCAATTCCCTATTTTCTCTCTCAGAGCTCAAGACGTTAATTAAGAAATGGAAAAGAATCAAACTGCTGACATGTCATCCAAATATATGCCTTTTATCTTGTATGCAACCAGAGTAGACAAGATCAGCCTGCACATCAGTGCCGTCTGATCTGGATCTGTTCTGGTTGCATCTTGGTCAGAAATAATCTTAGGTAAAGTTTATTGATCCTGATCAGTAAGCCACAAAAAAAAGGGCCGGTGTATCCATGCTGTATAGGGTTAACAATCGACCAACATTTATCTGAAAATCTTAAGCTAAACTGAAGAGAGGAAAAAAAAAGAGTCATTTGCAAACTTAAAAGGAAACTACTACACAGTTTCCTCTGAGAATCTATGTTTTCTAATTCTATAAAGATCTTCATGGAAAATGCCATGATAAATTTAAGTGGTAAAACTTCAAAATCACAATGGTATTTTGAAACTGGTGCAGAATTGAAATCTCAGAATATTGCTTACATATAAATTTATGTAAATTTTAAGCAAATTAGCAGCCATATTGAAACTCATAAATCATTGTTTAAAATAGCAACAAACATTAGGGAATCAATATTCTTATCCTCTTTTCAGACAAACTGTGTCATACAAATATCTTTTATTTTCACTACTTAACTTATTTTTTCCCCAAGACATATAAACAATTGTATCTGGTGGAATCCTAGCCATCAAACATTTTATGCTTAGCTGACCATTAGAATACAAAAACATCTTTCTCAAAATATTAGGAGCATGCCGGCATGAAATAATCCCGCCAAATATAGATCTAATTTACCATACAATATCTGCACTGCGCTGACACCAGACATGATATTGATTATTGGAACAGTCTGACGTATTTTTCACTTCCTGCTTCCGCTCTTTTCTGTCAATATCATATCCCAAACAAGACAACTATCTCAGGAATATGTAAAACCAACCGAGAATTAAATTGCACCATGTATATGCTAAAAATAGCATGAAAATATAAATATGAAGTTACTACCAAAATCGTATAACAGTGTATGACAGGGTAGCAGAACTAATATTAGATCAAATTCAAATGATAGCATGATGCGGTAATTAGTAGCTGTATGCTACTTAAATTGCAGACAATATGCTGAAAATACCACAGAACCTTTAAATTATAACTAGCACTCCTGATTATCTATATATTGTGGCTGCAAATTCTACAGAGTAACTAACTAAACTAATCTATCTCTGGAACAGCTATTCTTTGCTTTAACTTTAATGGCAATACTGAAAAACTGCATTTCTATTTTGAATATCTCTGAGCAAAAACTAACTCTATCCTTAATTTGATTTTCTTGTCAACATGGCAACACAAACTTTTTGACAGTGTATGTCAACACTGAATCCCCCGCACCAAGTTTTTGTGGCATTTGTTATAATACATTTTAACTGCCCCATGTTTTGCATTAAATGCCATGGATAACTGTATATTTTAAATTTCTATTTCAACGTTTGGGCATTGACTGATGGAGCAGTTCCGCTATTAAGGTGAAAACATTTCATTAAGTTTAAATAACAAAGATAAAACGTCAAGGTTATTAAACAAAGGAGTCTTTCTTTCGTTTTTTTCTTATACAACCTGCTGCCTTCACATCTTAATTATACATGCATTTTGTATGCACCAACATAATATAATGCTGTCATTGTATTGCAAATTAAATCATCAGTTTAATTGAGAAATCAAATTTCAACATTTTATAACTTGACATTAAATAGCATGTAATATTACCCCAAGGCAAATTCAAGATTTTCGCCTTCGTAAATAAGACATAAACGTGACAGAAACAATAACTTGCCCTTCCATAGCCTGGGGCAAAATTAACAACAATATTTACCATATGCGACAATTAAATACATGTGAATCATTAAAAATATTTCCTAAAATTTATCTTTTCTGACAACTAAATCCTGGTTGAGGTTAAATTTGTATGTACTCTAAAGCCACTTGATAAACATCATATTTTTATAACTGAAAGCTACATGACCTGTGTTCCGTAAACTGTAAAACAGTATAGATGAACAGGAAATCAAGAATCTCATGTATATTTAAATGACTTTTTTTATAATTTTAGAATTATCTCAAGTATAAAATTGGGAAAATTCTTTGTAACACAATGGTATTGCCTGTAGAACAAGATTTTGAGGTTTATCAAGCTTCAATCCTAAATTTTGTGTTGAAATCCGTGACTGAAAGGACTCAAAAATCTCTAACCAACTGGTACTTGCAGAATTAATAGTAATGCCATCAGCTTTCAGGTCAGTTACTTATCTTTATACAGTTCCACCTTCTGGCTTGAAATATTTTTTAAAGCTTGAAGATAAATGATTTTGGACACACTGTCCCTAACAAGTAACAATAAAATCTTAAAAAAACAGTCTTGTAGCTGGATCTTAAAGAAAGAGTCCTTCGATTTTAAAAGTGATTCACAACAAAATTAAATAAGAAGTGTACAACAGATTTTCATCAAGACTAACAACCTATATACCACTTCAATCGATTATCTGATCAATGATCAATAGATCCCTACCGACCTGATGCTAGATTCTTATTTAATGTTTTCCTGAGAAATACTTTACCTTAAACCCTCAAAGTGAAATTTTCTAGGCAAAATTATAGTTCATAATGCTAAGTTAAAAGTATACCTCCACTATTTTGAAATTAAAATAATTCAAGTTTGATTAAATGACAAAAATGCTAATTTCACTTTGATACCAATTTTTCAATTACCCAAAAGCACCTATAAACAATAAATGGACAGGCCTATTTTGATAAAAAAAAATACGAGTCCAATACATCAAATCAGAGCTTAATTAAAGGGTTAATTGTGTTTGCACAACATATTCTTGGAATCAAGATCTTGCCAGAAATTGTGATGGTCAGCAAAGTAACTAGTATTTGTATTATCCAAGTGATGCAGGAAGCTTGAGCCATCTGTTTATGATAAATGAATTCACCAAACTTGTTGTCATTTAATGTAGCAATAACTCCTGGACAGGAAGTATATGATTAGCTATGATGGTGTTTGATGGTTTCTGATCATAATGTTACCAATATAACAAGACAAAAGGTGGCAACAATTAGCGAGGGAGAATATCATAAATACTGTTAATTAAGACTATTAAGACACTGGCCCACGCTGGTATGATGATACAATATACTGTGAATTCCGGACAAGTGACCTTTGGGTGTGAGCCAGTCAGTAAAATGTTGGTCAAGTCTGATTGTATTCACTGACCAGTGCTGATGTAGATATGCACAGGACTTGGGTTCTGTTACATCTATTCCACCCCTACTGAGCAACCATTTGAGATAGGTGCACAAAAGCTTATTTAACTCTTGGATATTAACTCCCTTTATCAAACAAAGATCATCTCCCTTTTGTTCACTCCCTTTATTAACTTTAAAAAGAATTGTCTTTTGATATTTAATTTTTATTACAAGATATTGTTTTTGATTGATTTCCACTAGTCAGTTAATTTACTGAGGGCAATAAATTTAATTTCTTACATGAAATAAACATTTTATTTCTTAATAATATGCTGTAACACAAACATCCAGACAATTTTATTAAGGTTTTAATTAATTTTTAAAGACATCATCATAAATTATTTTGAGAAATGCTTATAAGCAAAGTTTTATCTAAGAAATTAAAATGATTCTTTTCCCTATAATTCAAACTCAAGACCTTACTCTAACACATAATTGAAGTACAGGAGGCTGTCATTTAATATTACATAAAGTTAGCATCATTTTTCTTCACCTCTTGCAAAACTCATTATAAACAGAGTAGGTGACACATTTTCTTAATTAATGACACAAGTGTATCAGCTTTGCCGAACTTTTATGTACATATGCCCATCAGATTAATAGTCCTTAATTCACCATTTTTTTAACATCACATGCAATTACTTGCACTTCATAAATAATATATAGTTTCTAGTGTTTTTATGTTGTTGGTTTAAGTCAGATTTCTCAGAAAAAAAGGAATTTGGTAACAATTTCTGTTTTAGTTTTCCTTCACATTTTAGAAAGATAATATTATATGACTGTAGCTGCAGCAGTCAACTGATTAAGTACAGTTTTCTATTGCAAGGCTTCACATGGTTTACAAAGTCATCAATTCTACCCATCCTCTAGGGTTTCCAGACTAACAGCATATCTGTTACAGAAAGAGCAAGTTTTCACTTTCTTAATGTTACAAATAGCACTTACAAATATTACATGAAAAATATCAGTGTGCTCTGAATATCGCAAAACAAAATAATTTATTGCAATACAATGGCCATTACAAACTGCAAATTGTAGTCATTTTCAATAACCTTGTTTAAAACCATTATATATGTATTTGAAAATATTTTACAAAAAAATTACTTAACAAAACCCAACAGCCTCTCTCATCACAAAAATAAATATCAGTTCAATAAGAATAAACTATATAAAATATAACATGTTGAAATTAAAATTGAAAGTTTATTCTCTATTTTTCTCTCAAAGAAAATGATGGTACTTTTTTAATTAGTACTTTTTTTAAAATGTTTATTTAGGATATCATTATGTTAATTTATTTCCGCAATCTGCACAAAATTTAAGTTCCTCAGCAGAAAATATCATTTTCTCAACCCAAGACCTTCATTAAAAAAATGTTCTGATTTGATTAAAAAAATACACATGCCATAATTATAAAAACAGCAAATTTCATTTTGAACATACGGAGTTACATGTAGAAAATTATTTTTACCAATCAACTCCCTTTTCCTTAGGATCCAATAGTTGGGACTTACATAATGCCATATAATTGACAATTTTTAGCAGATTAGTTAAGCAGATGTCATTGTTTAAAACAGAAGAAAATTACAGCTGTTAAAAATGAATAAGACTTAGTATAATATGATAGGGGGTGGGGCTGGGGAGTGGGGACAAGGGTATTTCACAAGGATTGCAAATAAAATCAAAACTAAAAATGTCCAAAAAGACATTTTTATTTAAAGTAGCTCCATGTTTCAATGATTTAATAAGTTTTAGTGAATGTATGAACCACCCCCACAAGGACAAAAGTGCAAAACCCAGTACAATTTCAAATATTTATTCAGTGTATATTTGTTGAACTTCCTTAAGTACAGCTAGGCTAAAATTAAATATAAACCCATTCAAGGACAATAATTTATGTTTTTAAGCGGAGTTTCACAAAATTGACAAACTGCCAGATTTAAACAAGGAAAATTGCATGTCAAGTAAAAAAGGGATCAACTTCAAAAGAAATCTAACTGATATACAGGTTTTCAACAACTACCCTGACATGGAAATATATAAAGAAAATCAATTTTTTGCATGATAAAACATATTCAACTGAAATAGGACATATCCGCTTTTCAAAATCTTATTTACAGTGAACTAAATCTTTACGAATAAACTTCCGAAACAGATAAAAGGAAATACCAACGCAGGATTATCATGTGATCAAACAATGTACCTTCGGTCAAAATCGTAATTTGAGATAAGATTAAAATAGTCGCACTTGTTTCAACAGGAAATGAAATCTTTATGCGGAAATCATGTAGGCTCAGTTTTTTGTAAAGGGCAGAAAGAAATTATAACAGTCGTGTATATTGTATTCGAGAATTATTTTCCTCAAGTTACATTCTTTTCTGCTTGAGGAAATTTAATATTTATTTCTATTTAGCAATAGTCATCTGGGAAAAGAAGTAATTAATGATCAAATTCCTTTCAAATGCGCAGTTAAGAACCAGTTGTTTATTTGGTTGTTTTTCTTAATAAATTCTTTGTACTTTCTCATTTAATATTTAAACTCAAGAAATATTTTTTAATCTTTCTGCAGCATTTGATGTCAGATTAATGCATTTTAATATGATGCTCCCAACTTGTGCTACCATTAGCACAGCAACCAGTGTAGACCCAGATCAAACCTACTCATCCATAATTTAATAAATTTCTGAACTTTTCCCCTACGATAAAACAATTTGGTGAAATTGAAACAAGGGAGAGCCCATTATATAAATTCAGTGAGTTGAGAGTTAATTTTTATTTTTTTTAACTGGAGAATCAGACTGCATGTTTTGTGATATTGTTGTTGGTTTACCATGACCTTAATGAACTGACACAAAATTTGTTGAATATTTGTCTTAGAATTACGTAAAAATGCTAAGGCTATCTGGCAAGCCGGCACACCTGAGATTCAAACCAGCAACTCAATTTGCCAGATTTCTGGAAAAACTTCATACACAAATTCAAGCTATGATGACTGAATGAAAAACAGAATTTGATGAAAGGAAGAATATAAAAACCAGATTCCCACTTGACAAATTAAAGAAATCACATGCTACTCACTATGGTATCTGTTCAACAAAGCCTTTTTGAATGTTTTCCCTGCATTTTGCTTCTCAGGGCAGGACAGATCTAGCCCCTGTTCCTGATCCTCTTCATTAATGGCACAATAAATATTGTTCTCATGTTCAAGAATAAATGATGAATTTGAACAACTCGAGTCTTTGCGGTGTTTTTTCACTGACAAGTCTAATACTGGCGGCTCTATTTGAGATTCGAACACCGAAATGTTTTTGGGTTCTAATTTAACTGGAAGTGGTTGTATTAACTGTCGGGTTGCCACTGGGGATGCCTGCGGTAGTAACGGTGATGGTACTGGAGCAACTGGCGGCATGGCTAATGGATAGAATGGGCGTGGCATCATAAACGGAAACTGAAAAGGCTGTAGGGTGTGCGGATGATAAATAAAAGGATGAGCCGGAATGTGTCCACGCTCCATCTTGAGAGAGCCTGGAATCGGCATGTTTGGGGGATAACAGCCTGGATCCACCTGCACTACCGAACCACAGTAATTTTTCATGAACATTTAATACACTTTGTCATTTAAATCAGTCTACTCAGTTACTTTCACTCATTAAATATGACATTTTTATGGGTAACGACAAAGAAATTAAAGTAATTTTTCCTCAACTATTTGTTTTTCAGCTGCACATTTTTTCACTTAAAATACCTCCTAGCAGTTTTGTTATCATCCATGATAAATCCGCCAGCATCAATTATTCACAAAATCCAAAGAAAACTCCTTCAATCACTAGAAAAATATCCAATACACTTAAAATAGCCTTGTTCATAATATATAATACATGCAATTTCTTTCCTCTTCCGATGAAATTCACCAACTAAATAATCTACATTCAATATCACAAAAGTGTTACGTGTTTTTTTTTTCTATAATTATTTTCTTCCCCAATGTCTAAAAACCTGTTATTTGCCTTCTAGCCTTTAAAAAGCACAACTTGTGACATGTTTAAACCAGCTAAACAATATAGCAATAAGACCTTCGTATTCCTCTGTACATAGGAAGTATTCCGTGAAGTGTTGTGTATGATAGCATAAATACAGGAACTGAACTATAACATTGTCAACTGTCGTATAGGTGTCACATGAATACTTCACTGATTATTTGGGTCAAGCGATTAGGTTAAAGTCCCCCAAAATCTTTTGCAGGCTTCACAGCGTTACACCTGAATATTTTTATTTCATGTCCGCATTGCAATGCTTTATCAGTGTGTTATTATGAATTATACCAAGGTAATAACAACTCTATCTATCTGAAGGCCATTACATGTATACAATTATTAGTTGGCTAGTGACCATTGGTCTTAAGTGAAGATGGTTTAAGGCAGTAAAGAAGTTTATACAATGATTTTGGAAGTCAACTTAAACAAATAATTATGTTTGAAATGAAAACTCCCCCATCAAGTTATTGTAATTCTCCAACTCGCAAATTAAAAACTTAACCTCTATTCTTACATCTGAAATTAAATTAATACTTATTAAATTATTCCAAATACAGACAAAAAAACAAACAGAATTAAGCTAGATGAATTTGTAGGAAGTGTAGACCCAGATCAAACTGTGGCCTTACACTGTTAAAAAAGGATCTAATTTGATTTCTGGATGCATTAAGAATGTTTCTCTGACTGAATGGATAACAGTGAAGACCCTGATCAGACTGCAGATATTTGCTGGCTAATCTTGGTCTACACTGGTCACATAGGTCAAAAGCCTCATTTTGTCATGTTTAAGAAATCGAAAGAAACTGCAGCTTTTGGGTGTAGATCCTAAACCTGAGCTTCTTTCTAGGATGCATTTGCTGCTTTAATGGGCAAATACCAAATCTTATTTTTAAGGAGGTGGCAATTTTTTTCAGTATAGATCACAAAACAGAAGCTTATTCTCTTGTGCTGCAATCTGTTGCTTTCAGGAGCAGATCCAGAAATCATACTTTGATGATGCAGAATCTGTAGCTTTCAGGGGCAGATCCAGAAATCATACTTTGATGATTCAGTATCTGTTGCTTTCAGGGGCAGATCAGCAACATACTTTGATGATGCAGTATCTGTTGATTTCAGGGGCAGATCAGGAGCATACTTTGATGATGCAGTATCTGTTGATTTCAGGGGCAGATCAAAAACATACTTTGATGATGCAGTATCTGTTGATTTCAGGGGCAGATCAAAAACATACTTTGATGATGCAGAATCTGTTGCTTTCAGGGGCAGATCAGGAAGCATACTTTGATGATGCAGTTTCTGTTGCTTTCAGGGGCAGATCAGGAAACATAGCTTCAGTGATGTAGTTACTCTTTAAGAAAGATCAGAAAAAACCTGGTTTAGGCATTGGAATATCTGCTGCTTTCACGGGTCAAATAAATAAACCAGGCTTTGGTGATTCAGTATCAGCTGCTTTCAGTCTTTGGTGCTACAATATCTGCTGCTTTCTGGGGTAGATCCATAAACCAGCCTTAAGTGATACAGCATCCAATGCTTTCACAGGGAGATGCATTAACTAAATAAGCTTACACCAAACAAGTCGAATAAACCTTACCAATGGAGCAAGTTCAACAAGTGTAGAAAATCCAAACAACAGAGCAAGTCCAACAAGTGGAGTAAATCCAAAATATAATGTGTCCTCGGACACTGATGCCCCCACTGCTGCAACAAAATTTGTAATAACAAAGGGCTATAACTCTGGTAAAATTGGTTGGAGGAAAAAATCCTTTCTTGACGATCATCTACACATCCTGCTTGATCATCTGTGCAAGTTTGAAAGAAATCTGCATGGTAGTTTAGGAGTTGATGGGGATGTTCGTACGGACGTACGTAAGGACGGACTGATGAGTGCAACTCTCTATGCCTCACACTTTGTTGGGGACTAACAACAGAGCGAGCCCAACAAGTGGAGTAAATCCAAACAAGTGGAGCAAGACCAACAAAACAAAGAAAGTCCAACAAGTGGAGAAAGATCAACATAATAAAGCAAGTCCAACAACATGGAAATGGAGCAAGTCGAACAAGGGGAGTAAATCCAAACAATGGAGGAAGTCTAACAGAGTGGGTGTACTGTGTTAGAGCAAATCCAGTTCTTATGTCCATGGGGTTAGTCAAGACACTGTCATCTTTGATAGTGACCTCCCAGCTAGACACATGTTTAACATATATAAATGCCTTGTGTCTAAGAGAACATGTCTTATATATATCTTACATCATAGTGCACATCATTGTGGTATTGTGCTAGTCTGGGAAAACAACATTTTTACTGAAACCAAGTGTCAATCACTGATATGCATATGAGACAGATATTTTTGAATACATAAGTGAATTGACTGTAAGAGACTTTTAGCCAAAATTCATTACAGCAAAGCAGAAAATTCTCAGTAAACCAGGGCAGAGAATCTAGGTAACAACTGTTAACAGTTGAAGTTTCCTGGCCCTTATTAAAATTTGAGGGGAGATCAATCTTATATCTAAAGTTTACCATTGGTTAGTTTTGAATATGTGCTCAATATTCAACCAATCAGATTGCCAAGATCAGAGACTGATCTCAAATCATTGTTTTACAATCTGAAGCCAGGCTTATGGTATATTGTATTCTTACTTTAACTACCACTGTGAAAGTGGCACTTTCTGAAGTTTATTTTGTATGATTTAATGATGTGATGTGAAATAATTTATGGAAACAAAAAGTTTTCCAATTCATTACATATGAATAAAAACATGATGTTTAGTAGATTATGCGTAGGATGACAACACAGGCTGTTGGAATTATAACTTTCTTCTGCAGTGGATGCAGATATAAAGAGTCTTTATCATATACACTATTTTTTCTCTTTTTTTTCGTTAACAACTAATTTTTACTGCCATAATGGCACATTCAGGTTCTGTGTGGACAGAGGACTGAAGAAAAAATCTCATCCCTGGTTGACCCAACAATCTCTGAATCTGAGCCTGACACTACACCACTGCTCCTCCACACTGCTGCTTTACTAATTGTGTAAAGTACGAAAAGACAATAGATTTACAAAATACAGTATTACTGCTTTAAAAAATGACAATTCATAAGACAGGATCTTAAAGACAGTGATGCTATTTCCACATATGGTCTTCCTAGGCTATATCCATTTTAAAAACAAGTCTGGTTGCCATGGTTACTTAGATAAACATGTTTCTTGGCACCATTAGAAGTTCAAATTACACTCAAATAAGAGAAGAAGCATCTTCTAGCTTAATTTATTGTCAAAAGACCTCTGAACACAGTGCGTTTATGACAGTAGTGCTCTTTGATTAGCCTTTCATATAAATGATATACTGTTATGTTTTATGTGTTCTGAAAAGACACAATTTTCTATTGTTTATTGAGAACATCTGAAAACAATAAATAGTGACCACCTTAATATAAGGACCTCTGGTGTGCCTATAGTAACAGGTCTGACAGTCTCAATCCAATACAAATCTATTCTATAAACTGCTGTTTTGGAATTAAAGAAAAGTAGCATTCTACAATAACTTACACTCTCTTACAGTTTTTTATTCTTAGTTGTCTCAGTCAGTGCATGAGCATCATACTCCCAGGGCTAATGCCAAAGTTTTTCAATGGAGTAAATACAAATTTTATGTTCTAAAAAACTAGATCATTCGTTGTGCTTTCATTAGTATCTAGATTTTTTAACAGCCATAAGATCTCAGAATTAAGATCACTGTATTCTAGAAATCTCGGTGAAAAATCTTCCATTAACTGAAATTAGAAATTTGAGATTGTTTAAAAAGAAATATGAATCTTGATCAATGTGTTATATAAAAATTGGCAAAAAATCTTCATTTAGTTTGATCTTATAAATGTCAGAACATATAATGATTTATTGATTTAAGCAGTTTTAAATAAGTAAAATAAAAATGTTCTATTTGTGTATTAGAAGTCTATCCATCAAAGTCAAAAATATTTAAATTGAGATTCGAGAAGTTATTCAGCTACAAACAGCAATTTGCCTTAATTATAGTCCTATGCTATATATTGGCAAGGGTAACTTAATTTAAACACACAAAAAGAAAGCACAGTGCTTTTAAGTGCTCAACACTGTACATGAGAACAAGGGGAAGTACATGTGTAACATAAATTTAACACATTTGTAAGTAAGGAGGCATCAAAATGCCTTTAGCTTGTAAAAGACAAATCCTTTTTATAAATGTGTCCTAATGTAATTCGAAGGAATGTTTCATTTCTAATCAGATTTAGCAAATATCCCTATGCCCTGAAGAAATGTATATTGAAGGGAAGTAACCAAATTTGTTTATATAAGGAAAGTAACTAAATAACACCCTCTGCATGTGCATGACTAAGGAAAATGTGCATTTCAGTCTGCACATGTTGAATATAAAAGAAGATACTCATGTAATATATGGGAAGTAAAAACCCCCTCCTCTTCTTATGGTGCAACCTCATGTGACCTCATGACTAAGCTGAACTTTCGGCTGCAGCTCTGGATACTGATACTTCCTATATATAGGTACAACTATTGAGTTACACTTTTTGTGTGACAAGATGACTAAACGCCTATCTAACACGAAAAGAAAATGTTAACCAGTTACCAACTGTTGCAACTTTGTTTCAGTTTCAGCAGGTCCATTCCTTGTTCACAGGGCTGTTTTTACAGAAATTTATGAACCAAACATCACGAAGGGTAGAAGCATATCAGACTGTGCAGAAGCTGATATGGGTCTACACTTGTGGCAATGTAACAAATGCTGTGCTTTGCAATAAGAGGGTTAATACACCAACTTCTTGCAACATATATATATCACTACGGTAGTTAAGTAACAATGTGAGGGGATTTTGGTAAATGGTAAAAAGGAGATAAAATGTATTTTTTTTATCTCTTAAAAATTGGATCTTCTTTTTTTTTTTTTAACAACAAATTGTGTAACATAATTTTTTAAAATTTATTTTACCAAAAAAACCAGGCACAATTTTTGTATATGTGCAGATAGGCCCTCATTGTGGCTGAACAAACTATTTAATAAAGAAGAACTCCAACGAGACATATTTAAACTTTTCGTTTGACAACCACAAAAAGTGGCATCCTTACTGGCCCCAATTGACTACAAAAGGCAGTCTTGATCTTTGCAAACCCCAAGCCTCTTACCCAACCACAATTACATACTTCAGGTACTGGGCCAATGGTCACATAATACTAGATGATGGGCAGGTAGGTGGGAAAATTAAGGCTTAGTTTTGCAAATCATTTGCATCTAATGTAACTGGATCAGGATCTGCACTGGTCGCATTTTGGTCAGAAATAACCTAATGAATCAAAAAGCAAACAGTTTAGATCCTGATCAGATGGCATGGATGTGCCGGCTGATCTGGGTCTAAACTGTTCGCCCTTGCAATGAAAGTGTATCTATAGAAAAGGGCTAAAACATTTTAAAAGATTCAACATGCATCAACTGTTTCTCAGTCTGACAGGCTACCGTTGGACAAACATAAAATATTATTGATGAGAGAAAAGTGCAATTAAACCTTGGTGTCTTTTTTGTTATACTAAAACAAATTTGTAACAATTTGTCACTTCCAGCTATTGCGTCATTTGGAGGCCCACAAATTGTACCGAAAGCCACAAATCAAGTTTACAAAAACATAGCTTTTATGTCTTAATGTCACGCTACACTTCTTAGTGAAACAAATGTTTATCAGGATCTGCATTATCTAATAAATGTACAAAAAACTCACCATTTCAGAAAATAGGGAATTGTTTACTTAAAATATCAAGTTCTCTGGCTTGCTGACGCCCACTCAGTACTTTTAATGACATAAATTGTGACTTTTTTTGTAGCAACATTGAATGTCAGTGCTCTTCTCTTGAGTGAGTTTAGTGCGTGGTTTTATGCAAATCTGATTTAATGATGCATCTTTTATAAAACAAACTAAAAAATATCTAAGTTAATGATGCATCTTTTATGAAACAAACTAAAAACATTTTAACCCAAAATGGCAATTTTTTAAAATTTATTCTCTCCCAATAAACAGTGCAATACTAGGGTCTTACAGGATAGCATAGTGCTGATTATTTAATCGTTAAATTTTCTTTACCTGTAAGCTAAAGGGGCTCTCTCTATATTTTATAATAAAAAAAGATTCTGAGCTAAATGAAGTCTCTGTCCATGTTGAAACCCACACTGCTGATATACTTACACAGTTTTTTTTGTGGCAGAATTTATAACAAATCACAAGTATCAAATCATGTAACCAAGAACAATCCTTGTCTGAAATTAGAGCTAGACTGCCTTTCCCCACCCTATGTAGAATTTTCTGTCACAATAAACTTTGGTTAAAGTTGCAGAACAAAAATAATCAAAATGTCAGGAGATAAATTTGGATTGCTTTGAAAATCCCACCTGCCTCCCAAGCCAATTCACTTTTGAAAACGCCAATGTTCTTTTAAGTCTTGTAAAGCTTTTACTTTTAAGGTGATATTGGACAAGATGAATTAAATTTGTTACGACACTAATAATTAAGGGATTTTTATCTACCAGTAATTTTCCTTTATTAAGTCTCTACACTTTATAAAAATTATTTATGTACAGTTGTTACTGGAATCCATTGTACATTGTGCTTTGTATGCAATTTTTTTCTACCAGTGACTGTTGAATCTATAAGATCCTGTACTTCTTACATAAATTATGTATTTCCTATTTTTATCAACATTATATTATTTTTGGCAAAAAGAATCCTGTGATTTTATATATGTTTCCTTTATTTTAATTGTTGTTTGTGCAAAATAATGTGCTTCTTCTTTTTGCGCCATTCACCTGAAGAAGAGTCAAATAATCTCGAAACGCGTAGTAAAATATTGGCGTAAGTCTTCCTTTATTTGTTTATATTTGTTACAAAATGAAATGTTAAACTTTTTGTGTAAAGCACGTTGAGTGCTTTTTTGAATCATATTTTCTCCCCTTAGTGCAAAACCAATGTGATTTTTTTTATGTTGTCTTTACACTTTTGAAACATTTATCTTGCTCTTTGCTGGCGCATTAAAAGTATTACACAAATAAACCTAGACCGTTGGAGAAATCTTAACCCTTAACTCAGTATATATGTGTTTTAATGTTAGTGCGACCAGAACAGATCCAGATCAACCGGCACATCTTTGCAGTCTGATCTGGATTTGCATAGGTCTCACCTTGGTCAGAAATAACCTAATGAATTTTAAAGTGAACAGTGTAGATCCTGATCAGACTGCATAGATGTGTTGGCTGATCTGGATCTACGCTGTTTGCCCATGCCATAAAAGTGCATCTTTGGAGTAAAGGATAAAGACAACTTTTTGAAACTAAAATTTTGTCACTCTTTGGTTGCAATGTTGTTTTGAAATATCACAACAACCTTGATCTTAAAGAAATACTCAAGTATCCGCCAACACCAAAAAAGATGTCATAACCGAATTTTACAAAAATGAGTGCACTTTTCAAAATGAAAATAACACGTGAACTTAGTCGTAGGAGGACTGATGAATTTTATAAAGGCAACATTTTAAATGAGGGAAGTCTGCGAACATTGTCAAGATTATTTCTGGGTGTTCAGGGAAATAGTTCATTTATTTTGTAAAGATGACCAATACTCTCAATGTATTCAAGTGCTTATTAAAACACCGTTAAATGCTTTAAGATAAATATGGCAAAGATATTTTCCTCTTCTTTATAAAAAAAACAACAACATTTATGCCAGAAAAAGAATTTTTCCTGTTGATAAAGTAACATATTTATGCCAATTTAACCCTTTCCTCCATATATACGCCTTTTTATGCATGTGCGACAAGTGTAGATCCAGATCAGCCAGCACATCCGTGCCGTCTGATCAGGTTCTGCACTGGTAGCATTTTGGTCAGAAATAACCTAACAAATAAAAAAGCAAACAGTGCAGATCCTGATCAAACGGCACAGTGTGCCGGCTGATCTGGATCTACACTGTTCGCCCACACAATAAAGGTTGTCTATGGAGGAAAGGGTTAATGTGCTCTATTCAATGTCCTCTTTACCTTTTGCCTCCAGTTTACAAGGTTTGGATACACAATTTTTTCAGATTGAAGCACAAGTCTTTTGCATTTAAGGAATAGAACCTTTTAGGAACTTTAAGAATATCTAATACCTCAGACATAAATAGCAATATCTATGCCAAGTATTTAAAAATTAGATGAAAAGAAATCAATTCCAACAAGATGAATATCATAGCAATCACTGATTTGTAGACAAGGGGAAGTTATCAAGATCAGTGAAGTATTCGGTTGAGGAATGGCTATATATGCCAAGCAATATGTTAATGTACACTGCATGCTTTAAGATGGCTGATTTTTGAAATTCTGATGCTTTTTGTTCTAAAAGGTTCTGTATTCTGCGAAATTTCTGTTTCTAAATTCCTATAAATAACAAATGACTGTATGGTGTCCTTTTATAAATAGACAAACAAAACACTAAACAAACTAAGTGTTGTCTTGGCTGAAGGTTACAAAACTGAGTTTGGAAACCAGTCTCAAGCATCTGATTGGCTGAAATGGCGACTGGCTTGAGATATGAGACTGGTTTCCATGCTCAGTTTTATAACCTTGGGCACAGGGCTTTATTTTGTTACAAAACCTTCACATTCAAATCCTGGATATTATCAACAGTTCTGAAGATATAAACATTTGAGGAAGTCAACATTACTCCTATCAATATCTGGTGCAAAATCTCAAGTGGTTTCAAATGATAAATGACGCATTTCCAATCATCAACAAACAGCAAACAATGACATGCATCTACAACTGGGTTATCTTTACTGTTATTAAATGCATGATTATCTATGACTACCCACTCACAGGTTATATATGTTAAAGGGACATGCTGACACTTCCATTTCTTTCCACAGTTCTTATACAAGACTGTATTGAACTTTCTGGTGCTAAGTTGTGCAAGACATAACCCTTTTACTCCATACATACTTGCTTTATCACATATGCCAACAGTGTAGATCCAGATCAGCTAGCATATCGGCATGTCTGACAGGATCTACTCTGATCGCTTCTTGGTCAGAGATAACCTAATAGATAAAAAAAGGAACAGTGTAGATCCGTCGTCATGACTGCAGGCTGATCTAGATCTACACTGTTTGCAATAGGATAACAGAGTAAATGGATAATGTTCAAAGATATTCTGACATTATGTTTGCAAATTTAAATTTTATATTTGCTGTTGCAACAAGTTAGAATATTCATATGTGATATCTGTCAACTCAGGGCAATCATAAGGATTCTGTTGATTTATAATCCATCACACAAACATCTCAATCAATTTTTCAAAAAAAACCAACAAGGTCTTGTGATAACAGGGACCCCGAGGTTAAACACATCTGACAGACTTTTTTACCATGTATCTTAACATCAGGCTGTTTATATGTTCATTAATGAATTATTTTACAACCTGATAGCTTTGATCTTATTTGTGTAGAAGCTGCAGATAAGCAGCTTTAATATTTGTAAACATGGGTTAAATAATGTGGGTGTACTTATCTGTGTAAACATGTGCCTATCAAAAAGCAAACAAAAACTAAATGTTTATTTGATCCAGATTTTTCTGTTTTTTTTGATAATATATCTTGAGGACATCGATATTAAATTTTGATGGCACATTTCCAAAAACAAAATTGTGTTGGATGTCAACATGTCTGGTACACATGTCGTCATAACTATATACACGTATATGTAATGTCTAACAGTTCCCATGGGTTCAATTATGTGAATTTCCTGCATGGGCAAGAAAGCTAAGAAAGATATAAAAAGGAGTATGTTTTGAGCCCAAGGAAATAACAGACAATGTTATTTATACTAATATTTACTTTACCTGACCAAGTTCTTACAACTTGCATCACATTTGTGACCGGTTTAGACCCACAACTGTATGAGAATGAATTGCAATATACACTGTGATTAAAAACATTTCTTTTAACCAGCCCAAAGTTCAATTAACAGATAAACTTATATTTAAAAATGGTGGAAATGTACTTCAGAAAATTAATTTAAGCAGATGACTGAGTATAGGTAATTCAAAAGTAGCAACTGCTAAACTTTGGCTTTTTTCTGATACAAGGGAAACAACACAAATAACTCATATTTCTTCAACCTACATGAGTTATCTTTCTTACATTGTTTAACCATTCTTCGGAGTGACACACATACCATTTTAAAGTCCATCACGAGCTTGAGCCTACAGGATATAGGAATCAGTTTCAATTGCACAATATTGGTTTTACAAATTAGTTAGGTTAAAAAAATTTGGTAAATTAGGTAAAAAACAACTAACTGGTTTTTAAATTAAATGGATGCAGTCACAAGTTATGAAAAAAGAAACCCATGACAAACCTATCAGGGCTCTCACTAGATGGAGACTTAGGAGAAGTGGTCTCCCAAAAGTGACCAGACTTCTCCCTTTTTTGAGCTTAGGGAGAAGTCATTTTGTATAGACTAAATAGGGAAAGAATGCTGTTGACTTCAAACTTCTCCATAGTTCAGTAAAATAATGACAAACTTCTACCTGATTTGCAAGTCTAGTGAGAGCCCTGCCTATTTCGTCATTTATCATGATTTTTAAATTTCTTTCACTGCAAGAATTTGTAGAATTTTTTTTCAAATTTCGAGAAGTCTCTTAATTTGGTTCACAAACTAGGTGATAAAAATAACACAGCCCTGGAAACATGTAGACCCTTCTAAACATTAGTGACAAGAACACTAATTTTTGACTAAAGGCATGCATTGAAAAAGACAGTCAAAAGGCCCCATATTTACAGCAGTCTCAAAAAAAGCAACTGATATCGAAAATTAGAGCAGCAAGCAGTGACGAACTTGTGGCAGCATTGCAACAAGCAGTTTGATTGTTTAATGGGACACTGTCAAAAAGGCGGAGCCAGCACTCAGTTTTGTCTGCAAAAGTGGGCATTATGCAGCAGATTATGGCACTAAGCAAACTTTAGAACACTACAAAAATCTGGAATTGAAACAAACTTCAGTCGCTGAAAGATAACTGGCGAAAGAAAAACAAAACAAATCTGGGCCAGTAGAGTGAAAATAATGCAATGTCAAACTATCTCAATTTACAATAAAAGTTATGATACTAATGAACAAAACTTACATTACTGTAATTGATAGCTCACAGAAAAAAGCTTAATTTTACTGACAATGTCATTATCTTTTGAACATCTAAGTTAATTTCTTTAATTCAAACATAAAAAAGTTCTTATAAACAAATAATGTGGGAATAGTCTGCTCGATCTAAGAAAAATAATGTTGGATGTTAATTTAATATTAGTACATGAATAGAATAGCACAATAAGCAAGAGACAGGATATTTTAAACCATCCAGGAACAAGCCACAGAAGGACAACAATATCCCTCGCTGCATAGGGAAATGTTGGAAATTAACAAAGATATCTGTACAACGATCATGAGGTTTAACACAGTCTGTCCAGCAGTTTGGAAGTTACAGAGAAATATGAAATACATGGTTCAAACCTTCAACGACAACTAGTGACCTTGACCTTGAGCCAGCCAGGTTGAAACGTGTTCTGCATATCATCTTGATGGACTGAACATTTGACAAAAATTTGATAAAATTCATTCAAGGGGTTTAGAAGATATGAACCGGACACAAAGAACATGGCTCAAATCTTCAATGACCTTGACCTTAAGCAAGCCAGGTTGGAACATTGATTCTACACACCATCTTGATGGGCTTAACATTTTATCAGTTCCATGGTATTCATTCCAGGGGTTCAAACGATATGAACCAGACACGAAATACATGGTTCAAATCTTCAAACACCACTGGTGCCCTTGACCATGAGATGGCCAGGTTAGAAACAAAGGTTCTGCACATCGTCTTGATAGGCTGAATATTTGACTATGTTTCAAGAAATTCCTTCTAGGGGTTGAGTAGTTATGGACCAAATGAAATTTGCACAAATGGAAGGACAAAATACATTGTTCAAATCTTTAAACACCACTGTAGACCTTGACCCAAGAGCCTACTAGGTTGGAATACGGGTTCTGCATGCCGTCTTGATGGGCTTAACATTTCAATAGTTTCATGATATTCATTCCAGGGGTTCAGAAAATATGAACCGGACACAAAATAAATGGTTCAAATCTTCAAACACTACTGGTGACTTTGAGCCGGCCAGGTTGGAACATGGGTTCTGCATGTTGTCTGGATGGGGAGAACATTTGACTAAAGTTTTACGAAATTCCTTCAAGGGGTTGAAAAGTTATGGACCAGACACAAATGTACACGCACAGACGGAAGGACGGACAGATGAAGACCATTCCTATATCCCCCTCATGCTATGAGGCAGGGGTTAATAATTAAGTGTGCTGTGTCTCTGCAGTAGAAACGTACTGTTTGCAGATTAGACATGGTAACAGAAGAAGGGACACCTAAATCAAAATGAAAGTATTTGTGGTTCTTAGTTGTGATAAATTGATACAAGCAATGAATATGATATACCTGTTCATTTTACATACAAGTGATTTAACTTTATATACAGACAAGCATACTACAGGTCCACACAATAAAAGCTTTATGTCTTCTCTGACATTCCATTTCACATCAGCACCAAAATTTTGCACTGCCACCACAACCTATTGCCCACCACCACATTTTGAAATATTGGCATAAATCATCCAATACATCATTATACATCACACTTTTTGGACTAGAGCATCTTTCTGTTTGTCAGAAACAATTGTGTATAAAAGTCAAAACTAGACTTACAACACAATGTATATAATCACATATAATATGGGGCGCGTCATGGGAAAAGGTACACTCGGTCATATTTTGTTACATTTTAGTTATTACTACACTTGGAAAAAGTCACAACTATCTTTTAGTTTCTCATGACTAAGAAGTGATTTTCTTACTAATTTTGACAATAAAATGATATTTTTACTTCGAAATGCTTAATACAGTAAAACCTGCCTAAGCAGCCACCTGCGAATAGCAACCACCTGTCCTATTTCCTAAACTAGCATTTTGTTCTCATTTTAACCTGTCTTTAACAGCCACCTGTATAGAGCAGCCACTTTTTGTCACTTCCTTGGGTGGTTGCTAAAGAGAGGTTTGACTGTAATTAATGTCGTCTGCTAAACTTTATAACGTCATTTCAAGGATTGATGTCAACTGTTTGAAGGTACCTTTTCCCGCAACGCGTCCCATATAAAATATAATATTTATCAAACTCCCAACATATTCCAGGTTAAACATTTACCTGGTATTCACTCCAAAAGTTCTACACAAATACTTTTTTGTAATTTCCTGCAAACTTTTACCATCAAAATAACAATAACATTGTAGTCACAAGCATTCCTGGGCATGTTTATGTTAGAATATCTAACAGTACCAGATCAATTTTATTTTTATATGGTAAAAATGTTTAAAATATTAAGTTTTTTTTAGGTTTTCAAGAGAAAAGCCTGCTCATCCTTTTAGTATGGTAATTTTGAATCTAAGAGAACATAAAACACTCATCAAATCCCAGTAATGGGCCAGGTTTTTAAATAGAGAACTCTTGCAGACAACACAATATGGAGTTATTTCCCTTTCAATGCATCAAATAGATTTAACCAATTTGAAGAATCAATCTTTAACTTCATAAGTCTTAATTAATTAATAAAACATTTAAGGGTCATTATGCCTCTAAAATAAAATAAAAACCTTTCTGAATTGCAAAACTTAATGAAACCAAATGAAATTTAATATTTTATTATGACATGAAAAACAGATTTGGGATTTCATGCTATCTGAAAAAGATTACCATTTTGGACAAAAATTACCAACTGTCTAATTTTTTATAAAAATATTTTAGAAATACATTAATTTGGTTAGAAATCTAGGCCACACTTTTTTTTATTTTTAGTCTTATGAGAATTTTCTTGAAAAAAAAAACAACGAGTATGGTAGGGCGAAATAAAAAGAAAATAAAAAGATCAAGATGTGACTGTCATTTACTATCAACTTCCAAACCTCTTTTGTTCAAGTTTGCTTTTATTTAGATTACCTCTTTCTTCTGACAAAACAATATATTGCAGGAAAAAAAATTGTAAATAGGTTTATTTTAACATTTTTTATGCTGCAATTGTGTGATTGAGGCCGCTTCTGTTCATGTATACAGCCACCACAAGTAATCTTCAATCCTTGTCTCATGTCACTCAGCTTTTTCACTCAACACAATAGTTTGGTAAAGCAAACTTTTCCCCGAAATTGAGCCTAAAACGTTGCTTCAAAACGTTTACTGCGCCATAGAGGCGGCCATGATAAAAGTGAACTGTTTACGTGGATTGTTTTTAAAATAATCAATTTGAATTGTGTAAAAGAAACCAGTCAGCACAAATCGGAAAGCTTCCAATTCCACCGTTTGATTCATTCACTTTCGCTTTTTTTAGGTTTTAGTACCAAATGGGTACGGTTGGAATAAAAAAAGGAAATCAATATTTTTTTAATTTTGGAAAAAATAGGGTTGGGATTTTTTGTAAGACGAAAAATATAGAAGGTCTGGCCCTAGTTCAAAAATCTAAAAATATGCAAATATTATTATTATTAAATATAACAGTCTTTTTTAGTTTCCCATGGACATTATTATTCTTTAAATGTGAACATTTGGAAAGAAATTTTACCTAAAAAATAATTTAACTAACTTTCAGATTTTTGTTAGTAATTGCTGGGATATCATGTTGATGAATATATGCCTAAAGAGAAGAAATATATCCACAATTAAAAATGAAGAAATAAATTAACACTTGCTCAGTTGCCAATGGTAAGATGATTTTAAAGACAACGATTTACTTAAATAAAACAAAAGGCTGCCCAGCTGGCGAGTAGGCTATGTTCCTTTTATTTTCATGAACCAATATTGTTTAAACTGGGTTATAAATAATATGAGGGTTGTATGATAAATTCGCGGAATTACTCTGGAATTTAATATCTAGATTATTTAATATCGAAAAGAAAACTATTCCAGGATAAAAACATGGCTGTATATCGGGCAAAATATGACAATGCTTCATCAAACAATTACTTGTACACGTAACACTAAACAAGGTTATATATCACAAATTGCCATAGTCACACAAAAACATGTCACCATAAATGAAGGTGGTCAGTTAAGCGTTACAATCAAGCAACCTATTCACCTTTTTCATGTTTTCATTAGTGGTAACTTAACGTTTCTTTTGTCTACGAACCCACTGGTTGAATGTAGCAAGTTGTCTGTCAGTCATTTCTGTCTAGCTGTTCCGCATGTGCCATGTTAAGGTGCGTGAGTAATATTCACTCTAATTATGCAGAGGTGATAAGAGTTTTTATATGTAATTATTTTATTATTTTATGTTAAATGTTACATTATGATGTGATTTCTGGAAATTTATCAAACAACCCCTGTAGTGTAATTGACTGATGAATTTTCTTGTTTCATTTTTAATTTTTCATTCACCAATCAATGTGTTTGAAAGTGTATCTGCAAAGAGTTTTTTAGAGTCAAAAGTTAAACAATCAATAGTTTTCCTAATTTTGTTTTTATTAGGTAACAAGTGCAGCCAATCTAAATTTTAATTCTGCAGAATGCAGGTAAGAACAGAGAAAGTCTGTTTCTGATCAGATGACTAGACCCAGACAAGTCAATTTAAAACATTTTCCAGCCCTGCATCATCAGTTGATAAATAGAAATATGATGTGAAAAGACAAATGGGACTTACTGTCAGGAGTGTATCAAAGTGCAAACCTGCATTGTCTGCAAAGGATCTAAACTGTGCCCAAGGTTATAAAGCTGAGCATGGAAACCAGTCTCAAATCTCAAGCATCTGATTGGCTGAAATGGCGACCAGTCGCCATTTCAGCCAATCAGATGCTTGAGATTTGAGACTGGTTTCCAAACTCAGGTTTATAATCTCCAACCCTATTTATACTAGATTAACCCGTTCCTCCACAATTATGATTTTTTACGCATGTGCGACCAGTGTAGATCCAGATCAGCCAGCACATCTGTGCCGCCTGATCAGGATCTGCACTGGTCGCATTTTGGTCAGAAATAACCTAATGAATCAAAAAGCGAACAGTTCAGATCCTGATCAGATGGCACGGTATCTACACTGGTCACACATGCGTAAAAATGGGTATATATGGAGGAAAGGGTTAAAAAACCCATTTTGTCATGTTTTGTTAAATATGAGGAAAACAATTAGTTACAAAAAACAACAACAAGGATAGATTGTACAATAACATGGACCACAGAATGATCAGCACCAAGTTCCTGGATGCAGCTGTCGTGAACTTTTTTGTCACTAGCTGTTAATCTGCAAAGCTTGTCAGTGTATTCAACTTTAAATCATTCCTTGAACACATCAATGGACAGAGTCCTTTCATACAGGAAAATCCAAACAAACAATATAGTGAAAGTTCAGAACTTCTTAGCCATAATTAATTTATATGACATGTTTTTGCACTGTATTCAATGACCAAAATTAAGGTATTAAGTCCAGAAACTTTGTTAATGTCACCTACCTGTTCAGCTAGACAGTCTGTTCATTGAAAATGTACATGTATGCTTTGATTCAACATATTTCTAGCTGATTTACAAAGGCTTTTAGAAAGAACATATTTTGGGTGGATTAGGTGTTTCATGCCGGGCTTACTTAGTTTCAGGTATCATGTCCAGCAGGCTACAAGCCATTTAAATTTAATTTATAATTAAATCAACATGCAAGTTACATAATATTCTTGACATTTCCTGTCTCACTTCAAAACATTAATGGCCCACCCTCATCAAAAAGTCTCACAAACTTTGTCCATGATTACTTTTTGAATCAATGTCAAATAAAGTGTTTTTTAACATGAATGAATAATGCCAGGAAAAGTCCATTGGAAGAAAAATACAAATTATGAAACAAATTATACATATACCAGTAATTCTTCAACTATAAACATATATCAAGAAACAACAGCAACATACATGTTTAAAGAATAACATAATTCTCCTTTCGCACATTTCACTACTTGCAATTTAAGTTTTCATTGACGAGAAACCGCTTTGTGACATTTTGAAAAGATATATCCAATGAACACTTATTTTTCTTCTTTTCTAGAATCAACATTTACTCTAAACACTTAAAGAACCACCATAATATGAATGTTCAAATAAGAAAAGGCAAAACTTGATCTATTGATTTTCACAAGTAATGACATCTTGCTGTGACTGCAGACCGCTCTTTTCCACCAATCAGAATGCTAGATTCCATACCAGGAAGTAAAATTCAGAATTATTCAGAAATATTTCCAAGAAATCTTGATTTGCATGTAAATTACCATGAACATTTACTGGCAGAACAACCGAAAACTGTCTTCAGCTTAGAAAAAAAACATTACTATCATTTGGTTATTCTTTTCAAAGAAGTTTTTGTATTTTTGTTGAAGTAAATAATTTTAAATGAATTTTATGGAAGACTACTTTTGCAAAAAAGTTACATTAACCATTTCCCTTATGTTCATCTTAAACCCTTTGCTCCATTAAGGTTTTAACCAAAATCCTGTGCGAACAGTGCAGGTCCAGATCAGCCATCATTCTGTGCTGTATCAAGTGCTGAAGGTTATAAAACCGAGATTGGAAACCAGTCTCAAATCTCAAGTATCTGATTGGCTGAAATGGCGACCAGTCGCCATTTCAGCCAATCAGATACTTGGGATTTGAGACTGGTTTCCATGCTCAGTTTTATAACCTTGGGCAATGATTTGCACAGTAGCCACTGTTCACTTCTTGGTCTGAATCATGAATAAAAAAGCAATCAGTGTAGAACCTGTAGACCATCACTGATAGTTTCTTGGTCAGGAATTATATAGCTTGACAGTGTAAATACATGTACCTGATCAGAATCATGGGACAGTAAGGCAGGATTATGTCACATTTGCGACTGTCAAGACCCAGATCAGTCTGCACATCCACACAATCTGTGAGATCACAGTTTATACTGTAACTGTCAGATATCCAGTCAATAAATTCTAGAAAATACAGCTCAGAACAATTCATGGACTTGCAGATTGAATAAAAGGCGAGTCATTTTATTTACTTTCCAGCACTGGTCTGTGTCTTATCTCTTAAAGGGAAAATGAAACATAGCCACAGAACTGGGACTATCAGTATTCAAAGGTGCCTATTCACAATTCAAGTTAGAAAACTACAAATGTGGTTACTATTCACTGGTCAATATATAATGCATTTAAATGACTGAAGAAGAGAAAAATTCGCCAAACCGTTTGGACTATTCAGTTCAATAAGGATTCGTTGTCTGGTTTTACTGACTGGCTTTAGATATGGCTTTAACCCTTTCCTCCATAGATACACCTTTATTCTGTGGGCAAACAGTTTAGTTCCAGATCAGCCGGCATATCTGTTCCCTTTTTGGTTCATTCAGTTATTTCTGACCAAAATGGGACCAGTGCAGATCCTGATGTGACAGCACAGATGTGCTGGCTGATCTGATCTACACTGGTCACACATGCGTAAAATGCATCATATATATGGAGGAAAGGGTTAAATCTTTTCAATCATATGTTGACTGTGAAAAGATTTTAGGTCACATTACCTTTCTTTACAGGTGTTGTTCAATTTATATTTTAAATGTTGATATTTGAAGACATTAATATTTTCATCCCTTATATGTGCCCAGACATCTTTAATGAAATGAATTTAGATGCAAACATATAGCAACTTGACTGCGCCCTCAAAACAGTAATACCCCACAACTACATCAACATTTGTAACAAATGGCAATAACTCTGGTAAAAATGGTCGCAGAAGAAAATCTTTTTTTACGGTCATCTACACATCCTGCTTGATCAGATCATCTTTGCAAGATAGAAAGAAATCAGCTCCACATGAAATGAGGAGTTGGAGTTGATGCCACAATATTTGGGGGATGGACAACAACTTCTACAAGTTACTGACATACAGAAGGACGTACAAGTGCAACTCTATATGCCTACCACTTCATGGGGGCATAAAAATGGTAAAGTGGAGATCCAATATAACGCGGTCCATGGGGTCAAGACCCTCAAACCGTGTTATTATCGGATCCGCAATATTGGAGAGATAAAAGGAACTTACGCTAATCATAAGTCCTTATATGGCGGATGTAATGTTACCCTGGATAAGCATTATAATACATGTACACAGTTATTTATTATTACGTTTTATCGGTATTTATCTAAGTCTTCGGACACGAAAATTATTTTGCCAAAATAATATTCGTCCAGCCAGAAATTTTTATTCCGTCCGAAGACTTAGACAAAATATGGGTATCATTTAATGGGGAAAAAACGGGGTCCACGGATCGACCGCGTTATATTGGATTTCGCGATATAGCGAATCGTGATATAGCGGAGCTCCACTGTACGTAAGTACTAGGTCTTTATCTGATACAGTACAACTGGTCTGGGTGTTCTTTTCCCCAACTCTCGGTCATCCACTGGTTTGTGTAAAATAATTACTAAATGTTACTAGTAATTATGTGAAGTAACTGAAGCCATTTTTTTCCAATATTCCACAACTAAATTATATCTTGTGAAACATGTTAAAGATTTCTTTAAAATGTCTGAATAATATATCATCATTTAGTCATTATGTAAGAGCTTCAACAATGTTAGATGGGTGTTCAGTAGAACAATTGTGTCATCCTAATGTTCATGTCATTTCAATGTGGTGAACATATGTTAAGATTTCCTTTTAAGGGTTCAAGAGTTACAGAGCGGAAGGAAAACAGAGTCATATGACCTTTGATCCCCAAGTCTGACCTTGACCTTGAAGCAAGCCATCATGAACATGGCTTCTGAATGTCGTCTAAATGTAGTAAACATTTCTGTCAGGTTTCTTCGAAATCCTTCAAGGGGTGCAAGAGTTACAGAGTGGAAGGGAAATCACTAACAACAGACAGGCGGACAGATGGATGGACACCGAGCCGATAACATAACACATCCCTTTGGGTGTATAAAAATCAAGAAATGGCGGAGCTTCAGTGAACATTAGTTTTCACGACAAAATCAAAGTACAACAGGGGGCACAACTCAGTCAAATGTGAGCTTGACCTAAAGATTTTTGCTATATCATAACCCTGTTGTCATTCACCAAATAAATTGATGAAGTAATGACAGTTTTAGCTTATGTTAAGATTTTTATGACCCATGGACAAAGCAACCCAATGGATCGCCTTCTCACCAAAGGGTAACACAAGAACTCTGAGAGTGTAGAACCAGTCTCAAGGCTTTTTTTTTTAAATAATTAAGAAATGAATTAGGTAGTGACAAAATTTTTTGGGCCTTGAAACTGCCTTTGCCCCATGGGAATACATTTCGGCAATAAATTCTACAGAGGCTTTTTGCTTGTCATCATACTTTTTCTATATATAGTAGACTCTGGTTAATGGAATACACAAATGGACACGATATTTCTGTGCTAATCAAGCTATGAGTAGGTAACATTTACTAGAAGTCATTTTACATGTTATTCTGTGTACTGACTTAGGTTCTACATATACATCTGTAACTTGTAGCAGTTGCACTTTTTTTTTTGCTTCAAATATATGCAATACATTTTTCATGGTCTTATATTGCATATAAGCTATATCCAGTGGAGTATAGGGTAAATCTATACCTATCTATTGTTATTTCAACCTCTCAGAAAGCCAAATGGAAGAATATTGCATGTGGGACATCGAAAAATATCAGTATTACAATTTTGTAAACATGTTTTGGTAATCGTAAGGATTATAATAATTTTCAAGAGACACCTGGGGAAAATTTTACTACTGAATAGTACAAGTACAGATACAATTTACAATTTACAAGTACAAGCAGGCCTGAATGTTTACCTTGCTGTGATGAACTGCTGGCAGTGTCTCAGTCCTATACTTTTTAGAAAGGAGCTCTTGTTTTCATTGACAGGAGAATATGGTACAAGGAATCATGAAATTGTTTCAGATGAGACAAGCTTTTTCCAGCCTGAATGTCAATTAACTGACTATGTCAGTGGTAAATTCAAAATCATCTATCAAACTCTTGTGACATCAAGTGTCTTGGTCTATTTAAATTCCTTTAAAAAGTTTTTTATACATGAAATAAAGAAGAAATTGGGCATTTAACTCGAACATACAAATACAACTACAAAAATCATCTCAATTGGCTTCTACTTAGTACTCGATGCTTAAGCACGTGGGGTTTCTGAGAAATCAGGGTTTCTAAAATCAAACTTGAGATTCGTGAGCTATCGGCATCAATGCCAAACCCAAATATAATTTCATTTCCAAGTATATTTTTTCTGTGAAAATAACCGTGTCACCAATTAAAGTCAACAAAATTACAGGTAAACACGTTGGTTACAAACACAGGAAGTGATTGTCGTTTTGTTGCCATCACTTCCTGGTTTGCGAGAACGTTAAGTTTTGACCTTTCTGGCCTAGAAATATCCGTTGTTGGATAACACCGCAAAGCCTATCAATAGATCAGTCATTTCTTAAACAGAATCACACAAACTATTTCTATTTACCTGCTTTAATTAATAGATCGAGGCTATTTCCACTGATAGTTGTCACATTTGAAGCCATTTTTCGCAGCGATTTCAAATTCTTGCGCCATTCACGTGTAGAAGGCGGAAGTGTTGCAGGATAGAGAAAATAGTTCTCCGATATTTACTTTTACAATTGTTCGAAAACATTATTAAATTCCTCATTGTTTGTGGAAAATGTTATTTCAAAGATAACTAAAACATTATTTTTAACACTTTTGTTATTCAATACAACTGCAGCAGAAAACAAATAAATAGTGTCACGCGGACGAATAACTTTGTTTTGGTTCATAACCATGCACATGTTTGGACCGGAAAAATTCTCACGGTCGATTTTATCAGTTGACATTCACTTGTTTCTTCAAAAACGACGTTACGAAAATCATTTGTAAATATGATTCTTAAAACTGACAATAACGTAAATCTGAGAGATCAGATCTAATATCTAAATACTTATTTACGTTATTTCCGGCATTCAGGTCACCTTGGGTCTGTAGTCTCCCTTATTTTTGGATTGCTTCCCTTCGTCAAAATTTTTCGTATTTATTTTTCCAATTGAAGCTTAACGAAAAGACAACACCTTTCCATTGAAAATTCGAAACATTCTGGAATAAGGCGGCACAGCTTATGTTAAACTATTTGTATAATTCTGATTATAAATGCAAGTATATACTCGAACTCTTTGATATAGACCCATATCCATTACAGATGTAAATTAGTTATGTAGTCATGTGTTTCCATACTTGATAACTTTATTGATAACTTTGATCCAGATATGCTGATGTCTGTCATTTCTTGGTAAATATTACGTTGTTTTATTAGTTATTTTCACCAAAAATACAGAAGTAATGAACTTCTATTTAACTGTATAAGAATCATTGATATTTTTAATAACAGGTACATAAAAAATACAGCATTCCAGGCTATGTTTTCAGCACAATCTTAAGTCAACATATATCACGATTATTTCCATTACGTTACAGTTTGTTTAGATATATCATAGTGGATTAACTCCCATGAAATAAATTGAATGACAAGATGATGAAATAAAATGAAAACTCAAAGGGCCATCACTCTGTGAAAAATCATCAAGCCAGAACATGCTTATAACATGTATGCCTTTTTTCAGAGAAGCTTCATATAACATTTCATTGATTGCCAACCGGTATTAGCTAAGAAATAGCCCATGAAGGAATAGTGCTATTGAGATTCTGTGAAAAATTATTGAGCAGGAACATGCTAAAAAGAATAATAATTATAGTAACAATGTGCATCTCCTCATGTTATAGAGAGTCCCATTTATTGTTAATAGAATTCCCACTTGTTGAGTAAAAGCCCATATACATGTATGGTGATATATTATATAGAAGTTCAAATGGAGATAACTCTGAATACTGAAAGTTTGACATTTCAAATGGAGATAACTGTGAACATTAAAAGTAAAACATTTATAATATAAATGTTCTTTATGCAACTAGAAGGTTTATCATAAATAAAAATGTCATTACACTGTAATTGTATGTGCACCCTCTCCCTAGTAAATATAAATATCACAGACGTCATTCACTAAAATGTTACACTGAACCCTGAATTAATTTTACGACCTGTTAAATTGTTTAATGATTGTATAAGCTTACCTGCCATGCCTCATATAACTTTACAACTATTTGTGCAGTTATTTCTAAGAAAATGCACTACTTCTGCAGGATGAAAGAAAAGCATTTTCTTGAAACCTTTTCTTAGTTAACCACCTGTTTAAACTTATGCTTGACTCACCTCTACGTCTTCTCATCATTTTCTTTCGTACTTTGCGGGCTTCACGTAACACATGGTAACAACCCTCATCGCTCTCTGTTTCCATTTCTGTCAGTGACGAGTTTGATGTATCGCTGTCGGACATCAGCCTCTCATTCACCTCCATCCGCATCTTCTTGAAGAATTTCCGGCACTGGTACTGCTGCTGTTCTGTCTTGATGTTTTCATCTTTGTCAAAGCTGTTCAGCTTCTCGATGAAAAGTTCAGACAAAAATTCAGGCTGATTCACAACAATCACGGAAGGATCCGAGTCAGGCTGAAAAAAAAACAACAATAACAAGGTCAAAGGATTAACCTTTAAGCCCTAAGCAAAACAGGACAAATTGTGACAAACACTGATCAGCACATCATGATTTGGGTAAACAGTTTACTATTTGGTCAATACATTATTGCAAATCCAGTAAACCCACTGAACAATGAATGGACTGATTTGTACTGATAGAAAGGTGCACATTAATTATCCCTTTACTCTATGGGTTATGGCTGTTATCCATTAGCAAACACTGTTGATCCAGGTCAGCCAAATGTCCCGTCTGATCAGGATCTATTATGTTTGTTTTTTGATTGATTAGGTTATTTTTGATGATCAGATAAAGATGAGCCTTCTGATCTGGATCTACACTGTTCGCAAATGCAGTTAAACCCTTATTTATAAGGTAAGCTTTCAGGTGCCTGTTGGCTGTCTAACAGAAGTCCAACATAACTTAAAATGTTCAAAAATCAAAGTTAAAGTGCAATCTTGCATTGTATTAATAGTCATTTATATATACCATTTGCAATACGACAAAAACTCGAAGTTTGCTGTACATTCTAAACAGTTAAATGGTTTGAAAAAACGGTCATGAGGAAAGCCCATCTACTATAATTGTTATACTTGCCAGCGGGAATGACACTACATTAACATAGTTAATTTTTTTATATAAATGTATGATTCTTGATCACAATATTCCCTTTTGACTCTTGACTCAATATATACAACTTTTATCGCATGGGCAAACAGTGTAGATCCAGATCAGTCAATATATCTGTGCTGTGTGTTCTGTATTAACATGATTGCTAATTGCTCAGAAACAACCCAATGAATCTAAAACCAAACAGTATTAACACTGACTAGATTCGGACTGCTCAGAATTGCCGGCTGATCTGGATCAACAGACTCTAAAATGTTTGCCACATGATAAATGCGTATGTGTGGAATAAAGGGGAAAGGGGGCTGATCTGTAACTGGTCATGATTTCTTAGCTATTCAACATGTTATAACTGTTCATAGTGCATAGCCCAGGGTTTTCTGATATTCTTTATTAAATGATCTTTTGAATAAACTGAAGGTTGGTGTGTGACAGAGACTTGGTGAATTAACCCTTTACTCCTTAGATACATCTTTGTTGAATAAGCGAATGTTGTAGATCCACATCAGCCAGCACATCCATGTCATATGATCTGGATCTACACTGTTCAATACTGACTCATTAACAGGTTATTTCTGACCAATAAGCAAACATTTAAGATCCTGATCAGACACCACAGATGTAGTGGCGGATTTGTATCTACACTGTTCACACATGGGATACATGACATATAAATTGAGTAAAGAATTAAGAGTTTTTCCTTAGGCTTACCAGATCAATATCATCACATTCTTCCTGGAACGGCAGCGCCCATGTCTCATCCAGAATGTTTGACGGTATGTCATCCGTGTCTGCTGGAATCACATCCACCATCATCTGTAACAAGAAAACACCTATGAACAGAACAGCATATTACAGCAGAACAGAAGAAAACAATAGTTAACTTGGTATTGTTTGACAAGGTAATTACCATGTCAGAATTGTGTATGTTAAACATTTCTGTGGACAGCAGTACACATGCCTTCTAGAATGTCAAATATGTCTCTTGGTCTTAATTTTCAGTTCAAGTTGCAATGAAATTAAAACAAATGTATCACCTCATCGAGAAATTAGAAGATATATTGAATGTTTGACAATTAATATTTTTTAAAACCTCAGTTTTTTATGCCCCCACAAAGTGGGAGGCATATAGAGTTGCACTCATCCGTCCGTTCGTACGTACATCCGTACGTCCCCAAATCTTGTGGCATCAACTCCTCCTAAACTATAAGGCGGATTTCTTTCAAACTTGCATAGATGATCAAGTAGGATGTGTAGATGATCGTAAAGAAAGGATTTTTTCCTGCGACCATTTTTACCAGAGTTATGGCCCTTTGTTAATTTCAGTTATAAAATCTTGTGGCGTCAACTTCTCCTAAACTACAAGGCAGATTTCTTGCAAACTTGCACAGATGATGAAGCAGGATGTGTAGATAATCGTGAAGAAAGGATTTCTTCCTGCGACCATTTTTACCAGAGTTATGGCCCTTTGTTATATTCATTAATTAAATCTTGTGACGTCAACTCCTCCAAAACTATAAGGCAGATTTCTTGCGAACTTGCACAGATGATCAAGTAGGATGTGTAGATGATCGTAAAGAAAGGATTTTTTCCTGCGACCATTTTTACCAGAGTTATGGCCCTTTGTTAATTTCAGTTATAAAATCTTGTGGCGTCAACTCCTCCTTAACTACAAGGCAGATTTCTTGCAAACTTGCACAGATGATGAAGCAGGATGTGTAGATGATCGTAAAGAAAGGATTTTTTCCTGCGACCATTTTTACCAGAGTTATGGCCCTTTGTTAATTTCAGTAATTAAATCTTGTGGCATCAACTCCTCCTAAACTACAGGGCAGATTCCTTGCAAACATGGCGGATTCTTGCAAACTTGCACAGATGATGAAGCAGGATGTGTAGATAATCGTGAAGAAAGGATTTCTTCCTGCGACCATTTTTACCAGAGTTATGGCCCTTTGTTATATTCATTAATTAAATCTTGTGGCGTCAACTCCTCCAAAACTATAAGGCAGATTTCTTGCGAACTTGCACAGATGATGAAGCAGGATGTGTAGATGATCGTAAAGAAAGGATTTTTTCCTGCAACTATTTTTACCAGAGTTATGGCCCTTTGTTTTTTTCAGTAATAATATCTTGTGGCATCAACTCCTCATTTACTTTTGGACAGATTTCTTTCTAACTTGCACACATGATCAAGATGGCTGGGTAGATGATCATAAAAAAAAGATTTTTTTCTGCTGCCATTTTTACCACAGTTATGGCCCTTTGTTTATTTCACTTACAAAATTTTGTGGCATCAACTTCACATTTTCTATTTGGCTGATTTCTTTCAAACTTGCACAGATGATTAGACATGATGTGAAGATTGTTGTAAAGGACATTGTCTTGCAACAATTTTCACCACCGTTATGGCCTTTTGTTTATGTTAGTTATTAAATTTTGTGGCACTTACTCCTCATTTACTAATCATGATCACCACATGTTGTTAATACCAGGTACAAAATTTTGTAACAAATGTTATTGCAGCAGTGGGGGCATCAGTGTCCTGTGGACACAGTATAGTTTAAAAATCCGCTATTGGTGTAGATCATAAGGATTCTAAACCAAAATCTGAGTTAACCCCCATTATTATGTACATACCATAATTTTAAATCAAGTGACTGGAGTAGCAATAAGTGTGAATGGGAATTTTAAAAGTGATATTTGAGTAAACAAATAAGAAAGATTTTCTAAAGTGCATCAGAATGCAGTGTTTAGTTCCTGCCGCTCCAGGTGTTACAGGTGCGAGCGAGAACCTTGGAGAACCACTGATGGCCTATAAACTAGCTTCCTGGCATGAATGATTTCATCTCTTGGGAGGACTTGACCCCAAAGCCATGAGGGGCCAGTGACTGCCAGCCAGTAACATCAGGGCCACAGAGGCTCACACATTAAAGTTAAAATATAAGGATTTAAAGATATATATAAATATTCATCAGTCATAATCATTGTCCTTATCGTTAAGTTTATAGTTGAGAAACTAAAATGTACACATGGTAACACACATCAAATTTTTTATTTGTTTTTGAATTACCTTTCATAATTCACTGCACTAATTGTATCTATCAGCGATGTAGTGATGTTTATTTTATTAAAATATACAACCAAATTCTTTATTATTTCCTAATTTTCCAATATCAATTACTGTTAATTGAACTCCACCCATTAGGCAGTACCATTGAAAATGATGACTGCTGGAACAGATGCATTTGTTTGCTCTCTTAGGTGATCAGTTATGGAAGTGCTAATCTTTGGTCAATCTAACAATGCAATGTCAAATCTGTGAATCTTGAAAAAAGGGGTTTTAGTATTGGAGTGACTGAAACTAATAAAATACAAATCTTGCCATATTGATGGTCAGTATAAAAAAGAAGTGAAATTATTAACTGAACAGCAAATAGTATATACTATCATCAGATTATGTAGGTTCCTCGGCTGATTTTACCACAAACATTTGATGTTTTAAATAAAAATTACATCTCTTCTCACTGGCAACAGGTATTATTGCACAATTGTGGTACTATACTAACAAGGCAGTTGGAACGACAGCAATATCCCCCGCCGCATGCAGGAATGTTGGAAAGGTTATGGATGCTAGATTGCAAATTAACAAATATATCTCCAGCAGTTTGGAAGTTATGGAGCAAATATGAAAGACATGGTTAAATATGAACCTTCAAAGACAACCTAGTGACCCGGCCAGGTTGGAACATGGGTTCTGCACATCATCTTGGTGGAATGAACATTTGACTAAAGTTTGATAAAATTCATTGCAGGGGTTCAGAAGATATGAACCGGACACAAAATACATAGTTCAAATCTTCAATGACCTTGACCATGAGCCAGCCAGGTTGGAACATGGGTTCTGCACATTATCTTTATGGGCTGAACATTTGATAAAAGTTTCATGATATTCATTCTAGGGGTTCAAAAGATATGAACCAGACACAAAAAACATAGTTCGAATCTTCAAACATCACTGGTGACCTTGACCTTGAGCTGGCCAGGTGGGAACATGGGTTCTGCACATCCTCTTCATGGGCTGAGCATTTGACTAAAGTTTCATGAAATTCCTTCTAGGGGTTCAGAAGATATGAACCTAGGGGTTCAGAAGATATGAACCGGACATGAAGTACATGGCTCAAATCTTCAAACACCACAGGTGACCATGACCTTGAGCCAGCCATGTTGGAACGTGGGTTCTGCATATTTTCTTGATGGGGAGAACATTTGAGTAAAGTTTCATGGAATTCCTTCTAGGGGTTGAAAAGTTATGGACCGGACACGAATTGTGCGCGCACGGAAGGACGGATAGACGGACGGGGGATGAAAAGTGAAAGTAAGCACAAATCAAAGAAGAACCTTCAAATGCCTGTGACCTGACTACACTGGTTGCCAAAGTCTAGAACTTAACATTTTTAAATGATAGGTACTAACATATTTTATTTTCTCAAATCAATACAGGTTCAGTTTTCAAGTAGATCAAGATACTAGGGGAATCATGAATTTATTTTAGTTATTTATTGCTCTTGACAATCTATTATAACATGCAATACATCATGAGAAAACAAGGCTTAATCCTTTCCTCCATAGACACACCTTTATGGCATGGGCGAACAGTTTAGATCCAGATCAACCTGCACATCCGTGCCATCTGATCACGATCTAAACTGTTTGCTTTTTGATTCCTTAGGTTATTTCTGACCAAAATGCCACCAGTGCAGATCCTGATCAGACAGCACGGATGTGCCGGATGATCTGTATCTACACTGGTCGCACATGCATAAAAATGCATAAATATGGAAAGGTTTAATCAGTAAAAGTAGATCCTGATCATATTGCTGACTTGTAGGGTCCGAAAAGGATCTTTAATATTTGCTGATGCTTAAATGCTTTTCTGACTGAATGGTGAACAGTGTAGACCCTGATCAGACTTATCTGACATGCTGGATTATCTTGGTCTACACTCATTGCACAGGCCGTAATTTAGCTCCATTTTATCATAATGTGAATCAATATTTGTCTGCCACAAGTGAATGACTGCAACAATCAATCAATCGCAGGTAGTCAGTATAATTATATGCATTACAACTGATAATCAGGCACACACCTGTGAATTTTCTCTTTTCAAAACCAAAACATGTTAAACTCAGGGATGTTTGGCATAAAATATCTGTTAAATTTCATATAATCTATGTTGACTTTCAAAATCTCTTTCTGGATTAAAGTTATCAACATGTGAATATCAGAAACACTTTCTGAAGTGTCATTTTCTGATTCCTGAGTTGAATTAGTAACACTAATTCATAGTTTACGAAACTAGATTGACCTTTTACCCCATAAATATGGCTGTTTTCCCATGGGGGGAACAGTGTAAATCCAGATCAGCTGGCATATCTGTGCTGTCTGATCAGGATCTACACTGTTTGCTTTAAATTCATTAGGTTATTTCTGACCAACATTCCACCAGTGTAGATCCAGATCAGGTGCAATGGATGTGCCAGTTTGATCTTGATCTACACTTGCATATGCAATATATTATAGAGTAGAGGGTTAAATTAAAGAAGACCACTAAAAAAATGAAGGCTAACCTTCTTAGACCACTATAAATTTACAGTCAAAATGGTTTTTGCAACTTTTTTTTCAAAATAAAGAACACCCAACTATTAAAGTTTCTGATTTTACACCATTTGCATGAAACTGTCAGAGTAACTGTTGGCAAACTCAGTCTTGGACTCAAAACCAATGGTAAGTTGATTCAAATGTATGATTAAATAAAGTTTCTCCTTTGCAACCAGATATGAATATTTACAGTTCCTATAAACAAAACAACCCTAAAAATGACGTACATCATGCAAATATTGTAGTCACAACGTTGTGATATGGGAAACTTAACCTCACTTGTCTTCAAAATCACTTTTTAGTTTAGCCCCAAATGCGATATAAACAGCAGAGTTTCACTGTAAAAATTTGTTCACAATCACAGTCATAATAATTATAAGTCAAATTCTGCCTTCCTCCATATATATGCATTTTTACGCATGTGCAACCAGTGTAGATTCAGATCAGCTGGCACATCTGGATCAGGATCTGCACTGGTTGTATTTTGGTCAGAAAAAACCTAACGAATCATAAAGCAAACAGTGCAGATCCTGATCAGATCAGACGGCACGGATACTCTGCAGGAAAGGGTTAAGGTCTCCACAATTTCTGATTAATTAATTTTAGCCTTAAGTTGTTAGAGACTACGGTTGAGATTGATGTTCAAATAAACATGAAACATGTTACAAAACCAAAGATATCAAGGAGCTCTTACCAAAATCAGCATTTACTGATAGTATCAACAATATCTCCAAAGAAATGTTTTTAAAAGCCATATCATGTGATGCAGTTATGCTATAAGATTCTCATTAACTGTACAATATATTAGTCATAGGACAGTAAATTAAATTTCCCAATTGACTTGAAATGGGCGATGAGATAAAACTGTTTGCAAAATGATAAAAGTAAATGTTTATTTTGCTGGTGTCATGTACCAAACTATTTTATTGCTGTTATATACAAAAATTATTAAGAAAAAAACAACAACAAAACATTTCAACTATACGACATGACATCACCTACACAAAGACTGACATGTTATTACACTGCGCCCACACTTAAGAAATAAGACAAATGACTTAAAATGTTTCAAGGTCCTACATTCAATAGATTAAACTTGTACTGAAATAAACCAAATAATACATTTAGAAACTGACTTTAAGAACTCTTTCTGCATTATGAGGGCCTTGACAATGTTTTTGTCATATGCTGCTATCTGTTTAATATAAACTAATTAATATTATTAATGTATTTTTGTCCATGGATTTGTGGACAGATAAAAAAAAGAGTTGTACGTAAACAAGAATTAATAATTGCAATATACAAATGAAAAAAAAACCATCGAAATATTGTTTTACTGAAACCATGAAAATTCATGAACATGAACTTTAAAAACATTCACAATATTTCAAAGGTGAAAGGTGAGCACTTAAGTTTGCACTCCTATTTAGTAAGTGCATGATATTGCAAGTCAAAACATTTTATACTCTGTTACAAAAAACAACAAGTGTTGTAAGTTATGGTTTCCAAATCAAATATTGCACATTATGGAAGGAGACATTATAGATGAGATGGGAACTATGAAAATATTCCAGACTCCCTTTGTTTGAGGCTGTTTATGGGCATTAATGGAAATGCACATTACTTCACATGCAGCCTAGCCCCAGGTAGAGCATAACTCAATATTTACACAAATAGAGACACTACAAAGTAAATCCATCCCAACTGATGGTAATACAAGAGATTTCAATTGTGTACAAACAGAACAGTAAAAAATCAACAAATAAATTATTGTCAACATGTACACTTTTAGTTTTTAAGTCTTAATGCAGTAAATTAACATGCTGAAATGTGATCTGAGGGCGATCGACCACCTTTAATTAAGGATTGTAGAGGCATGAGTAATGAAAACCTCAATTACTATACACCTTAAATAGCAGGTAAAATATCCTTAATTGCAAAATGACATTTGGGATTGAATATGTTATTTTATGAGAGATAAACATAATGAATCAGTTCTAACTTTAAACACATTGGCCCATATAAGGAAATTTTCTTCAACAGCATAATGCATGATCATAATTCTATGAGTAATTGTTTAAGTGCAGATAGTAATGTGTACCACAACAGTATTACATTTCAAAATACTTTTCATAGTACAAGTAAGTCATCAGACACTTAATGGGCCTTTGAGTCCCCCAGGTCAGGCTTAAACAGCTATATATGTGCACATTCTGGGGTTAATACTACAATTGATACAACTAGGGATTACAACTTATTTCCATCTGAATTTGTGACCCAAATCATTGACTAGGTAGTCTCACATGTTAGTCTTCAAAGCTGTACAATAATTGTTAGTTAACACTAATTACTCCATATCCTTTCCGCGCCCGACCCTGTTTTCCGGACAGACGTACGCAACGTATTTAAACGTGACAAATTTTGACTTCCCAAAACCCAACCCTGTTTTACTGGAGGACGCCCGAAACGTATTTAAATGTATGCTTTTTGTCACGATTTTAAAACCCATAACGTAAATCTGCATAAATTTTTTTTAATGCCCGTTGATAAGTGTATGTTTGAATAAAGCATATACGCTTTTGTCCGTTACCGGTATTCTACCTTTTAATGAAATTCGGAATTTTAAACATGGTAAGAAACCCGATAAATAACTGTAAAACACGTTTTCTAACGTTACGGTCTTTCTTCTGTAAACAAGAGGGCCATGATGGCCCTGTATCACTCACCTGAGTACAAAAGTACTTTCAGCTTAACCCCAGGGCCAACATTTAAATAATGCTGGTAAAGGGTCTCTTTACAGTACTCAACACGAAATATCTAAGGTCTAGTCGCATTAGTTTCAGAGAACAAGGGGTGTAGTTTGACACTAGCAAACATTCTATATGTCTTCAGTTCTTACTATTTAGCTCTATGTAAAAATTGATAAGCCCCTGGGTGGGGCCAATTCGAGCCTGGGGTCATGATATGTATAAACATGGTAAAGGTCCACAAAGTGATGTTACATGTAAAAATTCTAAGCTCTATGTGTTATGGTTCTAGAGAAGAAGACTTTTACAAGATTTTTCCTATATAATTCTATGTAAAATGGGCGACCCCTGTGGCGGGGCCAATTTTGACCCCAGGGCCATAATTTGAACAACTTTGTTAGAGGTCCATTAGACAATGTTTCATGCCAAATATCTAACCTCTAGCCATTGCGGTTTTGGAGAAGAAGATTTTTAAGTTTTTGCTATATATTGATATAAGGAAAACCCATGACCTCTGGGGCAGGGCAAATTTTGACCCCAGGGCCATAATTTGAACAACTTTGTTAGAGGTCTATTAGACAATGTTTCATGCCAAATATCTAACCTCTGGCCATTGCGGTTTCGGAGAAGAAGATTTTTTAAGTTTTTGCTAAATACTGATATAAGGAAAACCCATGACCTCTTGGGCGGGGCAAATTTTGACCCCAGGGCCATAATTTGAACAACTTTGTTAGAGGTCCATTAGACAATGTTTCATGCCAAATATCTAACCTCTGGCCATTGCGGTTTCGGAGAAGAAGATTTTTTAAGGTTTTGCAATATATTGATATAAGGAAAACCCATGACCTCTGGGGCGGGGCAAATTTTGACCCCAGGGCCATAATTTGAACAACTTTGTTAGAGGTCTATTAGACAATGTTTCATGCCAAATATCTAACCTCTGGCCAATGTGGTTTCGGAAAAGAAGATGTTTTAAGTTTTTGCTATATACTGATATAAGGAAAACCCATGACCTCTGGGGCGGGGCAAATTTTGACCCCAGGGCCATAATTTGAACAACTTTGTTAGAGGTCCATTAGGCAATGTTTCATGCCAAATATCTAACCTCTGGCCATTGCGGTTTCGGAGAAGAAGATTTTTTAAGTTTTTGCTATATATTTATAAGGAAAACACATGACCCCACCCGGGCGGGGCCAATTTTGACCCCAGGGCTATAATTTGAACAATCTTGGTAGAGGACCACTAGGTGATGCTACACACCAAATATCAAAGTTCTAGGCCTTACGGTTTCAGAGAAGAAAATTTTTAAAAATTTCATGTTCAAATCTATTTTTATCCTCTGTGACCTAGATAGGCAATGGACTGGAACTATTTGAACAATTTTGGTAAAGCTTCATGCAAGTAACACTCCTGCCAAGTTTCAGCAAGATTGGCCCAGGAGTTCAGGAGAAGAAGTCGTTTGAAGAAAAAGTTCACAACGCACGGACAGACGACGGACATCAGGCGATCACAAAAGCTCGCCATGAGCACTTCGTGCTCAGGTGAGCTAAAACAGGTGGAATATGTATATCAAGAATAGTGCATTAAAATCCCAAATTTCAACACTCTTTTACGTAAAGGGTGAAAAATTCGGTTTATCGCAGGAAGACTAACATAAAATTCAGTAAATTAATTAATCTAATTACCAGTCATTAATATTTTATGCCATTGCAAAAAATGTCATTTTAAAGTTATTACTAGGTAGATATAGGTATTTTTTAAAATAATGAATAACTGTTTTGGAGCCACTTTTTTATTTTGACAATGAAAGATGAAGAAACAGCAACACATGTAATTAGATTTTTTTTTTTCTTAAAATTGAATTTTTTAAAATTACTAAATTTAAAACAGGGTCGGATTTTGAGAAGTCAAAATTTTGTCACGTTTAAATACATTATGGTCGTGGAAAGGATATACAAAAGTTTTATCGTTTCTGCATCCAGTCGATTCCATCTGATAGAATCTACACTGTCACTAATCTAATGAATCGTGTAGATCCTGATCAGACAGCACAGATGTACCAGCTGATCTTGATCTACAGTGTTTGCTCATAAATAACAGCCATATCCCATGGAGTAAAGGTTTAAGCACCCATTAAAATACACCGTGTGGTCAGTTCATGTGCCATGTGTCAAATTATGAATTTAAATGTCTAATTATATACTAAAATGCTGAAACTTGTTAACATACATGAACCTGAGCAAGTATACATGTTCTACGTGAGGAAGTCTCCCATGCTAAAACTGGGAATTGAGGGAAGGTTTATCCTGAAAAATCATCATGACTTCATTATGTTAAGCAATATTGTGACTAGTGATCAGGGTCTAGACTGTTTGCTACTCAGTAATTTTCTGAACAGACCCAAATTGTCTAATGCAATTATAATTGCGTTACTAACACACTGATTAAGTAAATAGTTGAGCATAATTGAAGTATAAATACAAAGACCGACTGTTTTCTTAACTAACATATTAACATTTGAAGTGCAATACACAGTATTGTCACATTTGTGACTTACATAGTTCCAAATCACTTAGCACAGTTGCACACTGATCAGGGTCTAGACTGTTCACTTTTCCTGAAAACACGTTTTATACTAACAATTAGTGTACTCCCTCAAATTGATGGTTGAGTCCAATACTTTAATTCTGCAGATAAATAATAATAGCTGGGTATGCTCAGTCTCTTTTCAAGATTTGCAGTTTGTTTCGAAACTAAGCTGAACATCCGTTCCCTCCCCAGCCCCAGAAACACACAATCATGTTGTCTTAGGTGTTGCTGCAACACCAAAATTATTTCCATTCTGAGACTTGACCACAGTGCATTTTTGATATATTTAACAAGAAAGTCAAATGGTTCTCAATGGCTCACCTAAATGCTTAAATGATGGGAACAGAACTGCAAATAGGAAAGCAGATGGTAACAGAGAAGTTCCAGATGGAAACAGAGGACTTGTAGATGGAAACAGAGAAGTTGCAGATGGTAACAGAGAAGTTGCAGATGGAAACAGAGAAGTTGCAAATGAGAACAGAATTTACAGATGGGAACAGAGAAGTTGCAGATGGGAACAGAGAAGTTGCAGATGGGAACATAGAAGTTGCCGATAGGAACAGAGAAGTTGCAGATCATGGAACAGAGAAGTTGCAGATAGGAACAGAGAAGTTGCAGATGGTAACAGAGAAGTTGCAGATAGGAACAGAGAAGTTGAAGATGGGAACAGAGAAGTTGCAGATAGGAACAGAGAAGTTGCAGATGGTAACAAACAGAGAAGTTGCAGATGGTAACAGAGATCTATACTGGGATTAAAAGTGCTACTCAGTTTGAAATCAATTAACCATAGATACTTCAGAGAAGTATAACCCCTAGATGTATGACAGAAGATGCGAAAAATGAAAAATTCAATACCCATGAATGAAAAGTGATGCTATATTTTTTAAATATCAGAATAATCACTGTCAAGGGAAATTTCTCCAAATATTAATTCTAAATCTGTGGCATTTGCTTCCCTTGCTATCATTACAGATCAAGTTTATATTTAACAGTTAACTTCATGTATACAAGTTTTCAGGTAGTTTGATGATGGTACATGTTCTCCAAATGTCAGGGCATTGAATAAATGAATGAATACAACGTTTATTGCATGGGCTATTACAGTGCAGATCCAGATCAACTGGAACATCCATGCCAGCTGATCAAGATCTACATTGTTTGCTACTTAGAAAAAAACAACAGAGTAGATCCTGATCTTATGGTACAGATGATACAGATGTGCCAGCAGATCAGGATCTACACTGTTTGCCCTTTAGATAAACGCACATCTCTTGAGTTTTCTTATGATCTGACCAAGTGACCTAGTTCATATGCAATCTTTGATCTCTGTGCAAAATTTCAGTAAGATTAACACTGGATGACACTGCTTTGCAGACCTCCTAATTATAGAACTTTTACTCTTAGCATTACCTGCAGGCTCAGGGGAGCTTAAACAAATGCAAATGGAAAATGCATATATCACCTTATCTACACTCAGTAATTCCATCATTCTTGTAGAATTTAATATCCACAGTTCACTGACAAATTAATGTAAAATGCGAATGCTGAAACTAAAATTTGCAAAGAAAGGAAGTTTTTACTGTACAAATACGGTATCAGATAACACTGTTCAAGTCACTGTTCTTTCGGTATTTGCATGCCTGTACTCTTTTTGCCATTGCATCCTAGTTAGCTCTAAATCTTTCCATCTGTAAACCAATCCCCCTTGTTTTAAGATTTGACTTGTGTCACTGCATGAAACTGACAATCTAAAGATTGTTTGAATTAGTATTTTTCTTCCCTTTTGATAACTTTATTTCAATAACATTTATCACATAAGTCTATTATTGCAAACTGTTTGTATACGTTGACCTAATGCAAATAATAAATAGATATCCAGTAAGTTTTATTTCAATTAGTCATGCTTAAAATACTTATGTGTGCTTATTAACAGCGAGGTCCAAGTCTTCATAAAAATGTCACATTTTGAGTTCCACTTCAACACAAACTGCAGATATCTTCTGTAAGAACTATGAAAAAATATCCTTTGTCATCAGACCTTACAGGTTTAACAAGGTTTAGCTCTTTGGTTCAAATACTGCTGCAAACTCCTCTTTGAATTTTAACTGTAAAAACACCAATTCACAAAAGGCCATGCCATCAGAATACCATGTATTAAGCTTTGTTAACTAAATATTTAAAAACTTCTGCAATATCCATCATCTAATCAAAGGTCCAAACAATCCAACATTATGTTGACAAAGGTCTAGATGTATAAGCTAAACAATAAACATCATTTAAAACAGGAAGAGCATGCTTAAAGATGCTGTCCACTGATTTTCTGATCCCGGAAACATGTACACAGATAAGTAGTCATGCTTAGGAAGTAAGCTAACAAATAGATATTAACAATGGTTTTATAGTAATAAAACAGTGCCCTGAATAATTTCTCCCTTTTTCCAGAAATCACTGACGGTAGCTAATTTTAAGAACAAATCAACTCCAAAACCTTTAACAAAGCTCTGAGTATCTTTCTGATGAAGCCTCTACACCAGAACAGTAAGATTTTGTGTATTATTTCAAACATACTAGTAAAGCAATCCTGGCTGGTGGTAGTGACAAGCTCAAAGATTGTGCTACTTAGATATATGACACAGAATGACAAAACTGGGCTTATTGTCATTGTGACTTATGTAGACCCAGATTAGTCTGTGCACCCCTGCAGTGTAATCAGGATCTACACATATTGCACAGATTGTGTGTGCCACATAAATTGTATGTCATTGTGCATTTTTTGCTGCAGACATTTTTGCTATGTGAACAAGTGTGAAAACAAATTTAAACTTATTTAAAAGGTTTGAAAAGAAGTTCATGTTGTTTATATATATATATGGAAATACAAGCCTGACCCTCTGGAATAATTGTAGTCATTGTGACTTTCTAACATCTGTGATCATTGATTGGCAGTGTAGACCCAGATATGTGCATGCAGCAGCATATACATTGATTGCATGCATTTAATAAATATCTTTTGAACATCCTGGCATACAAATAATGGACAGTGGATGAAAATCAGAGAATACTTTTATCCTAATTCAGCAGGTTACTAAATGCGGAAAATCACAAGGACTAAAACCAAAAGTATAAATATGCCCAAGCCTTATTGCAAATAACTGAAATGATATAGGATGTAGCAAAATAAGCTCAAATCCTATTGAACAGGAAGTTTGTATTCACTGATATACTTGACAAAGTTTCACATAAATGCTGATTCACATGTTTGTTTAGATGACTGTTGAGTATGTCAAAAACTGATTTATAATACTGAAATTTTTAACTTCTAACAAATTTTAACTAACTAATGATGAATCTTTCAACGAAACTAGATGAGTGTTTAGTTGAGCACTTGTGCTGCCCTTGGGTACTTTGTCAGAACACCCTTGAGTACTTTGTTAGAATAAAAATCCAAGTACAGGAAGGGGCATAACTCCATCAAATGTGACCTTGATCTAAAGATTTTGGAATCATGACCTCGATGTCATAGGTCATACAATTTCAAAGTTTGAAGAAATGGCAAATTATAGAAACACTTAAGTTTTCATGCCAAATCCAAGTAAAAAAGTGGCATAACTCTGTCAAATGCCCTACTGACCTAAAGATTTTGGCATCATTATGACCCTGAAGTCATAAGCAAAATAATCAAGTTAGATAAACAAATATTAAGAATGGAAAAGTCAAAGGCAAATTGAAGTTTTGCTGATTTACAGACAGATAGACAAGGTGAAAGCAGTCCACATGTATTGAAGTTTCTGTGAAAGTTACACAAAACCTGTTTATTAAGCTGGTATATCTTGAAATGGAAAAATTTAATTTTTTTGCAAGATAGAGTTATCATGAACATGAGCAGATAAACCTCTCCTACATGTGCGTAACTACAGTAGCTTGTTTAAAATCAACTTAATTCAAGGACAAAGTTCAGTGAAATTATTGTAGCATGAAAAGAAGATAAACATTATAAACGTGAGAATGTTATGTATTATAAGCTAAAATGGGAGGTTACTCTTATGAGGCTCCAAACTGTCCTCTGCAGTCACTGCTTTCCAAATAGATGGCTAGAATCTTTTCTTTGCTAGTGGTAATGCAATTCCATAGTTTTGCAAGTGATAAGGCAATTCCATAGTTTTGCAAGTGGTACAGCAATTCCATAGTTGTGAAAGTAGTAAGGCAATTCCAAAGTTTTGCAAGTGATTAGGCGATTCCATAATTTTGTAAGTGATACAGCAATTCCTTTGTTTTTCAAGTGATAAGGTGATTCCATAATTTTGAATGTGATAAGGCAATTCCATAGCTTTTGCGAGTTATAAGGCATTTCTAAACTTTTGCTAGTGATAGGCAATTAAATTCATGTGCAAGTGGTAAGGCAATTCCATTGTATTGCAAGTGAAAAGGCAATTCCATAGTTTTGCAAGTGATAAGGCTATTCTTTAGTTTTGCAAGTGATAAGGCAATTCCATAGTTTTGCAAGTGATAAGGCAATTCCATAGTTTTGCAAGTGATAAGGCAATTCCATAGTTTTGCTAACAATATACTGATATACAATATCGGTTTTATACTGCCAAGTATGTTATTCTTCCAATGTCAAATATAAATTAATGAATTATTTACAAAACCCTGCCTATCGATGTCATCTGAATTATAGGGGATTCTCATTTGTGAAATCTTTTCAGTCTACTCTTCTTTACTTGTTCTTTACTTGCCATCAATAAATTCTAATGCAGACTGAGAAACCTCCTTAATAAAAAACCTGAACAAAGCATTGTATTAATAAAAATATAATCAGCTGATATATTATGTCCACTACATTTTTAAAATGAGAAATGTCCCTAGTTAATTAAGGCTTCTGATTCCATTCTTTATTGGTAGAAATATCCCTGATATTGCTGGCTATGCATTAGAAGACCGTGTTTTCTGTTTAGCAGTGTAGATTAATTTAACTTCAAATTAAATTTAAGAAATAAATGTTGTATGTCGAATGAGTGTCCTCTTTCTGACAAACCTGCATATCAGCCTAGTCCTTGGGTCTACATGGTTTACTAAGCATCCCAATGAATTAATAAATTGACTGGCTTTAACTGAAATAACGGCAAATTTACATTATTAATACAGGTAAAAGGTTTATCTAAAATAACTTGAGTGTACATTTTAAGTAGACTTTATGGGTGACTGCAGACATAAGCATTGAAATTGACAGCTTGTAAGTGTTGCATACTCACAGTGTTTTAATTTATGCTTGTTAATGGTTTTATGGTCTATTAGGTCAGATGCAAATTTTCAAATTTGGCATTTTTTAGGGCATTCTTAAGATAGTTAATGAAAATTTCAAACTCTGGCCAAAATCCCAAAGAAATTAAAATATTGCTGCTGCTAAACCCCACCGAACACCTTCGGGTTCTCCCCGGGTATGCGTTTTTCTTAACAACCAGACTGCCTCAAGTGCTCATGATAATAAAACTAAATCTGTAGATGAGTCTTAAATCTAAAGCATCTGATTGGCTAAAATGGCTACCAGTCGCCATTTCAGACAATAAGATGCTTGAGATTTGAGTCTGGTCTACAATCTTAGTTTTATGATCTTGGGCTCGGGAATTCATGCAGCATAGTTATAAGAAATTTCTTACAAACTGACAACCTTAAATTATTGATAAGATCAATTTAGAATTCTTTCAATGAGCAAAATATCATATACGAGTATTTATTATGCATACATATCAACTAAGCAGTCCCAAAATTCTATAATTTAATAACTCGCAAAAGTTTGATACTTGTTTAACTGTAAGCCAACTAAACTCCTGTGATTCACTTTAAAAGGTAGCTCAAACCAATTTATGGAATTGGGACTCAAAATCCCAAATTCGACCTAATTTGTTGACTTAAGTACTGCCTTGAAATTAAAATCAAATTTAACTAAAATGGAGACATGATCAAACACTGACACATCAGTTTTCTGTTGAACTTCAGCAAAACCATTGTCTTTAGGCTTAGGTTCAATTATGAGTATATCCTGCAACTTCACAGATGTATTACTTGAGTCAAACAAGATCAGGAACCAGTCTCAACACTCAAGCTTGTGATTGGTCACTGAGCTCAATTTCAACCAATCAGCTGCTAGTGAAAGTAGACTGATCTTCTGTCTCAAGGTTTTATCTTTGTTACAAGTTACTAAACACAGTCTGTAGACCAAAACAGTCTGGAGACCAGTCAATCTAAAATACTAGTTAGTAGATGATTAGTTAAAAGTGAGCCTGCAGTCTACTAGATGCCTAAGTTATGAATCTGGGCCCTGTTTACTTATTCCGAATCACTCCCAGTTCAAACGTTTTTCAAAAGAGGAGGTGCCAAAGTTAAGTACAAAAAGCATTTGCTAATGACAATCCACATACATGCAACTCATGAAGAAATGCATTAAAGCGGAAAAAACATGAATGTTGACAATAACAATGATTGCACTTGAATCGGGACAAACTGTGGAGTAAACTTAGAAATTTTAATAATAGCAAACTACCTGCAAATACATTAAACAGTAAATACATGTACATACCTTTTTCATGTAATTAAGGTTCATTTTTATAAATTATATCCACTCGACTTTAAAATCTTTATATACATATTCAAAATATTGACATTCTTATTTAATCCCCTCAAGATGCTTACAGCACTGTTTGTATACAATTCACTAGGTATATGACCCATATAGAAAACTGTCCGTATATAGAAATAAAACTACCCACTATTTACGATGTTCATGTTTATCAAAGGTACATGATTCACTCATTCATGACAGGCATAACATGTAATATGTTTTCCCTGCATATCGTTTTACAAAATCAAACACTCAACCTTAAGTCCCACTAAAAATATTTATATTGACCATAAACGTACTTGGATATGATATAAAGTAGTTGCAAAATGTCACAGATAAAAGGTTCTGTTTCATATTATCTGCCTTCCGGGGTTGTTTTAAAACATCTGATACTGATAAAGTTTGTATAATGTGGATATTAAGATGTACAATATTTATGTGCTCTAAATGCACCGATCAATTTTTCCCCAACAAAGAAGGACTTGCAAACATGTCTAATATTCATCTCTTGGATCTGCCATGTCTGTTGAATCCATGTCAATATCAGGTTAACCCTTTCCTGTATAGATACACCTTTATTGCTTGGGCGAACAGTCTAGATCCAGATCAGCCAGCACATCTGTGCTGTCTGATCAGGATCTAAACTGTTCGCTTTTTAATTCATTAGGTTATTTTTGACCAAAATGCAACCAGTGCAGATCCTGATCAGACGGCATGGATTTGCCAGCTGATCTGGATCTACACTGGTCGCACATGCGTAAAAATGCGTATATATCAAGGAAAGGGTTAATATCTACATGTCCCAGTGATCCCTTAGACCCCCATTAACCCTTTACTTTTGCTAACAACCATTCCAAGGGTGTAATTTCAGGGTTAAAAACATTTATAGTTGGACTGACCTATTAAATTCAAATGATTACTTTTGAACCCAATATAAAAGCTCTTAATCCTGCAAACAATGTAGACCTGGCTAAAGAAACAACCTTTACTCCATGGGATATCTCTTATACCCCAAGGGCCACCAGTGCAGATTCATGCATTCTGATCTGAATCAACACTATTAGCTTCTTCAGGTTAGAAATAATATCAAGAATATAAAGTGTAGACTTCCATCGACAGCATGGATGTACATGCTGATTTGAATCTTCACTGGTTGCACACTGGATAAATGCCATATCTATGGAGTAAAGGGTTAAAATAGTGAAATACTGGAATGAATATCAGAAGCCACATTCAGAAAATATAGCTACACAGTCAAAAAAAGTAGGAAGAGGTTATGAAGTGAGATCCATACCAAAAGGAAGATTGATCTTGGTAATTTAATTGGTTGAAAATGCGCAGTCTAAGAAATGACAAACAGCACGCTAATGACTAGTGCCAATACTTCCAAATATGATTTCATTTGACAACATTAGTATTTGTCAACATAACTATAATCTTACTTTATAGATACACCTTTATTGCATTAGCAAACAGTGTAGATCCAGATCAGCTCGTACACCTACACCAATTGATCAAGATCTGAATTGTTTGCTTTTTTTTCTGAAAAAAAAGCAAACAGTTAAGATCCCAATCAGACATTAAGGATGTGCCAGATGATCTGGATCTACACTGGTCGCGCATGTAATAAAATGTGTACATATATATGGAGGAAATGAATAAGGGTAAAATTAGACACACACAAAATATATATTTATATATCTTAAAATAAAATGTAAACATTTTTGATGATCAATAAGAGACCTAGTTAAATGACTGTATACGTTGAATATGTCTGGGAAAAACCAATAGGGTTGAATAACTAGGTCTAAAAGAAATTTTTGTATTAAAAACTATGCTTTTAACAATAATAAAATATTTATCGCTTCACTTCTGCCTATTTTTTTAAAAATAAGTTATGGACTGAAGTATGGTCATCTTGTACTGGAAAACTGATATTAATGGGAACTCAACATATCAATTCTTTATTCCATGGATACAACTTAAGTCTTTAAACCCATGTGTGATCAGTGTAGATCCAGATCAGCCAGTACATCCATGCAGTCTGATCTAGATCTACACAATTGACAGGAAGCCAGACTTCAATTTTCTAGATAATGTATAAGTTTTAAGAAATTTCTGATTAATTTTAAAAAATAATTATATCTTTAAATAGCTGATTGCTTGGAATCATACTTTCAAACTGACCAATCAAAAGCTAGTGTTTTAAAGCAGGTCTTATAATCTGTGCTTTAAGAATTAGGGCTTTGATGACTCAGAACACCTTAAGTGAACTGGCAAAGGATTTAAACCGTAAGTTCCATTAATTAATTACTGAATCCACAAATTTACTCCTTTTGTAAATTTTAGCATGTCAGTGCACAGGTCAAACAAAATTTTAAAAAATTAAGTACTGTTATAAATGCACAATATGTTAAATATCTGATAGCCTACGTTTATAAAGCCTGAAGTATTCTTCATATTCAAGAGTGTATAGATATTTTCTATTCTTATCAACCTTTTAAGAAGAATTTATGTTATTACATGAACTATAAATAGACGCAACGCGATTGGCCACACCCCCAAAATAACCGAGTCAATAAATCTAGATATTGACCCGCTTTCGCTGATATTTACCTGTCTATAAATAGAATGCGAAAGTTTCCATCTTTTATATTATTTATAGTTCATGTAATAATAGTTATTTTAATGACGTCATATACGTCGCGTTACCGTTGACGTTATATTTCGCGCCATTTATCGTTCGAATTGGCTTGATAAGCCGCACGGAGTCCACTTGAAATTAGTCTTAATTGAAGATTTCTAAAACATAACTATTTATAGTTCATGTAATAAAACAGTTATTTACTTATTAGCTGGGAAATATGCTGTTGATATTGACCGCGAAAATCGTTATTGACCTCGGCTATCGCCTCGGTCAATAACGATTTTTTAGGTCAATATCACAGCATATTTCCCAGCTAATAAGTAAATAATTGTATAATACCATGTCTTACATTGAACACCTATAGGGACTGCAGCAAATAGCACCATGCTAAAGTAAAAAGTAAAAAATGTCCTTGTACTTAGAAGCAAGTCATCAAAAATCACAAAACTCAATTTTATAAGCATATGATTGGCTGTAATGGAGACAAATGTTTGAGATTTGAGACTGGTCTCCAGTTTTAATTTTGTGATCAATTGTGCAAAATATTGAAATGTTTTGAATTAAGCTTTAAACTAGAAATGTGTCCATAGGACACGGATGCCCCCGCTATGCATCGTTTTCAGATACTAAAGTGCAATGATGGGAATAATAGCATTTCATAGACAGTGATGTTCGAGTAATTATAAGAATATGCATAAACTTGATGATCAAGTGAATTATTTGTATTTGTGGCACTGTTGTCTTCTCATTACGGAAATGTCTGTGAAGAAGTTGGTGGTAATGCAATGCAATGTCATAGTGAACATTTGTGCCAAGTTATTTTGAAATCCCTTCCTTCATAAAGAAGTTATATCCCGAACAAGTAAATTCAAGTTTTAGTAACTTTGACCTTGACCTTGGACCTACAGGCATGGGTAAATTGTACGCAACACACCACCTTGTCATGGTGAACATTTTTGCCAAGTTATTTTGAAAACCCTCCATTCAAAAGAGTTATAGCCCGGACAAGGAAATTCTATTTTTAGTAACAGTGACCTTGACCTTGGACCTACAGGCATGGACATGGTACAAGACTCACCACCTTGTCATGGTGAACATTTCTGCCAAGTTATTTTGAAATTACTCTATTCCTAACGTAGCTACAACCCTGACAAGAAAATTCTATTTTAGTAACAGTGACCTTGACCTTGGACGTACAGGCATGGGCATGGTATGGGACACACCATCTTGTCATGATGAACATTTGTGTCAAGTTATTTTGAAATCAATCTATTCCTAACAAAGTTACAGCCCGGACAAGAGAATTCTATATTTAGTAAAAGTGACCTTGACCTACAGGCATGGGCATGATACGCAATACACCGCCCTGTCATGGTTAACACTTGTGTTAAGTTATTTTAAAATCCCTCCATTTATAATGAAGTTACAGCCCAGACAAGAAAATTCTATTTTTAGTAACAGTGACCTTGACCTTGAACCTTCAGGCTTGGGTATTGTGCTGACACACTGCCTTGTCATAGTGAACATTTGAACAAAGTTATTTTGAAATCCCTCCAATCATAACAAAGAAACAGCCCGGACAAGAGAATTCTATTTTTAGTAACAGTGACCTTGACCTTTGACCGACAGGCATGGGCATGGTACGCGACACATCGCCCTGTCATGGTTAACATTTGTGCCAAGTTATTTTGAAATCCCTCCATTCATAACAAAGTAACAGCCCGGACAAGAAAATTCTATTTTTAGTAACAGTGACCTTGACCTTGGACCTACAGGCATGGACATGGTACAAGACTCACCACCTTGTCATGGTGAACATTTCTGCCAAGTTATTTTGAAATTACTCTATTCCTAACGTAGTTACAACCCTGACAAGAAAATTCTATTTTAGTAACAGTGACCTTGACCTTGGACGTACAGGCATGGGCATGGTATGGGACACACCATCTTGTCATGATGAACATTTGTGTCAAGTTATTTTGAAATCAATCTATTCCTAACAAAGTTACAGCCCGGACAAGAGAATTCTATATTTAGTAAAAGTGACCTTGACCTACAGGCATTGGCATGATACGCGATACACCGCCCTGTCATGGTTAACACTTGTGTCAAGTTATTTTTAAAATCCCTCCATTTATAATGAAGTTACAGCCCAGACAAGAAAATTCTATTTTTAGTAACAGTGACCTTGACCTTGAACCTTCAGGCTTGGGTATTGTGCTGACACACTGCCTTGTCATAGTGAACATTTGAACAAAGTTATTTTGAAATCCCTCCAATCATAACAAAGAAACAGCCCGGACAAGAGAATTCTATTTTTAGTAACAGTGACCTTGACCTTTGACCGACAGGCATGGGCATGGTACGCGACACATGGAACGCGACTGTCATGGTTAACATTTGTGCCAAGTTATTTTGAAATCCGTCCATTCATAAAGTAACAGCCCGGACAAGAAAATTCTATTTTTAGTAACAGTGACCTTGACCTTCCACCTAATGGCTTGGGTATGTACGTGACATACCGTCTTGATATGGTGAACAATTATACCAAGTAATTCAAAAATCCAATAAGAAATAACAAAGTTACAGAGCGGACAAGATTTTGCAAGAAAATTCTATTTGTAGTAACAGTGACCTTGACCTTGGACCTACCGGCATGGGTATTGTCACGACACACCGCCTTGTAATGGTGAACATTTGTGCCAAGTTATTTTGAAATCCCTCCATTCCAAACAAAGTTAAGGGCAAAGTGTATATTTTTCTTAACACAAAATGTAAGTGAAAAAGGGGCATAATTTTAAAAATATTGGAAGCAGGGTTATGGGTCTTGTTGGTTATGATGTAGATTTTGATGGTGAAAATATATTTCAAGTTTCAAGGCAGTATCTTAAGTAGTTTTAAAGTTATGGGCAAAATGCATATTTTGCTTAACACAAAATATAAGAAACAAGATATATTCCTATTAAAACTAATGTAAATGGAAGTATCAAAGGGCCATAACTTCTGAACGGAACATGTAAGAGCAAAACCCCACCTCTATGCACAACAACATATCAGGCCAAGCATTGCGGTAAAGTTTCATCAAATTCCCAGCAGAGGTGTAGGAGGAGTTGCGTTCATGAAATATACTCCTATTAAAACTAATGTAAATGGAAGTATCAAAGGGCCGTAACTTCTGAACGGAACATGTAAGAGCGAAACCCCACCTTCATGCACAACAACATATCAGGCCAAGCATTGTGGTCAAGTTTCATTGAATTCCCACCAGTAGTGTAGGAGTTGCGTTCACGAGATATACTCCTATTAAAACTAATGTAAATGGAAGTATCAAAGGGCCATAACTTCTGAACGGAACATGTAAGAGCGAAACCCCACCTTTATGCACAACAACATATCAGGCCAAGCATTGTGGTCAAGTTTCATCGAATTCCCACCAGTAGTGTAGGAGGAGTTGCGTTCACGAGATATACTCCTATTAAAACTAATGTAAATGGAAGTATCAAAGGGCCATAACTTCTGAACGGAACATGTAAGAGCGAAACCCCACCTTCATGCACAACTACATATCAGGTCAAGCATTGTGGTCAAGTTTCATTAAATTCCCACCAGTAGTGTAGGAGGAGTTGCGTTCACGAGAATATCGGACGGACTAACGGACGGATGTTCTTACGAACGTCATTTATGTGGCTACTCTATTGTCCTCTCTATTGTTCTTTTAGCCACATAAAAGAAAAAAAAGCCACGTAACAGAACGGAATGAATAGAATTTACCGTTACCATTGTTCTCATAGCCACATAAATGGCGTGGCGTAAGCACGGACGGACGGACGGACGGATGGATGGACGGACGGACAGACAGGAGCAACTCTTAATGCCCGTCGCCATTTCATGGCGGGGCATAAAAAAGGCCAAAGGGTTTAATGTGTACTTTAAAAAACCCAACTGTTTTCCAAACCCAATGAAACCATTAAATATTGATTAAATCCTTATATTATTAGCACTCATAAAATTAATACTCTCATTAATACAGAAATTATATGAAGAATTCATGATATTATTTATGGCTTTTTCAAAAGGCTGTTGGAACAGCAACTTTGACGACACAATGAATTATGGCATGCTTTTTCGTAGCTTCTTGTGGCAAAACCTGCGTGCTTGGTGACGTCACACGTCAAAACATTGTGCAACGTCCAATAAATTATGAACGGCTCTACCGTAGCCATGCCTTAAAATAATATGTCCCACTGTTTACCAACAGAAATTATGATCCATTTGATAAATAAGACTTAATCGTAGAGGACGAAGTTGAAGTGTAAATAGTGTAATACGTTGTATTCAGTGAACTTTACTTATTAAAGTGACTGTCCATATTATTTTCTTCATTTATAAAGAAAGATAAAACTTTCGCTCTGACAAATATTAAATACAAAAGCTACGAGTGATAGGGTGTTACTAGAATGTACGTTCAAATTATTGGGGTCGACATTACATCGGAGCGAATAAAACGTTTATTAGTATTCAGTTTGTCACGCGATTATTTTCAAAAACAAACATCATGATGGTTACCAAAGCGATATAGCGTAAAGAGGTGAGAAATATCTGTTTGAAGTCGAAAGGTATGGTATTTTGTAATGCTCATTTTTCCTTGACGTTTTGTTTGTTTTTATTCTGGCGGAATGGCGATTATGTCGTAACTTGCCTATGCTAGACTATGCATTGCGTACGCATATAGTAAATTAGCCTCATTTGCATCTCTTGCGGTGAGGCATCAATTTTCGTAATTAATAACTAAATCCATATAAAGTAATTAAACGAAATGGATTTCTTTATACTATTATGTGTTTCTGTCTGTGGCGTTTTAAATTCTGACACTTTATGCAAAAACTTATTTTTCATTGACAGTTTTTTACATAATTGATGGAAATTCACTTTAAGTGCTTTAATTGCATTTTAATTTATCTTCAAGGGTCAAAAAGATATTTACTTCATATTTAAAATGCAATAGACACAAAATTAATGTTTATCTTTTTTCTTGCAAAAATTTGACCACTTTTCCTTAATTCTCATGCAACAAAACAACCAAGTACATAATTAGGTGTTTCAAAAGTGGAAAAATTCAAATTCACTAGCATCAAAATACAGGAATCTGCATCTGTTGAAATTCATGATCATTCATACCGGATATTTAAAAATAACTTGTAATCTGCTCAAGTGCACTGGGTATATTTCCACATCTGGGTAGGACATAAATTCCATCGACATAACCATTTTTATATCTAAGTGACATTCCCTGGTTACATGACAGTTAATGTTGTCCAAATTGATCATCATATTACAATTTTCATGGCTAAATAATGAAATCAAGAGGCCCATATTGTAACACAAGATGACATTTGAACATTGGGTGTATATGTTATTATTACTTTTGGTGTCAGGCTTTGTCCAATTTCAGTTTTATATTGATGGTGTCTCCTCTTATTACAAACTCCAAGTCACACTTTTGGCTATAAATAATAACTGTTTTCTTTTCAAATAATTTGAAGACTGCTAAACAGATTCTCATGAATAAATAATTAAAACCACTAAAGATAAACTGAGTTTCGAAGTGAAACCTCTTGTAATGTTCAAAACATTCAGCTTACACATTAACAGTGGTCACAACAAGAGGCGGGGGCCCTGGATTTCAAAAACCCGTCCCTACTCACGATACTGACAACATATTATTAATTCTATTCACTAACAATCATGACCCAGTGACCTACATTTCCTGAAATGTAGGTCATGACACTTTCAATCCACAGATCTGGATCTACACTGGTTGCTCTTATGATTAAAGGTGTACCACTAGGAAAAGATTTGATGAAGGATATGTATAATAATTTGAAATAAAACTTAGGCAATTATGAATTATATCCTAAATGTTTTATAAGCATGAGTAATAGATATATTGAATGTACAAACCTCCTTCATTTGTGTTAATGGGCTGCTGAACAATTTTCCCTTTTTATTGGTATTAAAGTTGTTGAATTGGTTTTCTGTGGCAACAGATGTTCTAGTTGCTGCAGGAACCTGTTGGTATCAGCAACTGTAGAAATTGTGTAAACAATTGTTTAACTTTCCGCTATCAGTATCCACATTTATGGAATGTATCTGAAGAAGGTGTCACAAAATCACTATGAACAACTGACAATCCCTTTAGAGTACTGTGGAAGTTCCAGTATAAACAACTGTGTGATTAACAGAATAAACAGTGAACAAATTCTTAACACTGTATTGTACGGTAAAGCAACTATTATTTTCAGTATTAACAACTGTTTAACTTTCAGTAGTATGTTTAAACTGTGAAATCATTTCCATGTTCCATCCGCTAATGAATCAATGCCTCTACCATACTTCCAAATCTAATGTCTGTGTATTTTACTGCTCTAATAGAAAAAAATGTATAATATCAAAAATGTATGTTTACAAATATAACACAATACAATTTGTAGATTACTTCCTTGTTTGGAAATGCTGAATTTCCTATCACACACAAAGTTTGCGCTCATGAAAGTTCTCAAAGTTGTACTCTCAGCACTACTTCCATAATTTTGATCTGAAATATAATAAATTCATTTAATCATATGGATGTAACACATACAAACCAGTGTATTTCCAAATAGAAATTAAAACCAGATACTTAATAAATAGTATCTTCTATCCACCATTACTAAATAATAAAGTTTTTACGAATAACACAGTGCCAGTTGGATTTGACAGTTTAATCCTTTCCTCCATATAAACGCATTTTATGCATGCGCGACCAGTGTAGATCCAGATCAGCCAGCACATCCATGCCGTCTGATCAGGATCTGCACTGGTCGCATTTTGGGCAGAAAAAAACTAATGAATAAAAAAAGCGAACAGTTTAGATCCTGATCAGATGTGCCAGCCAATCTAAATCTAAACTGTTCACCCATGCATTATTAAGGTGTGCCTATTGAGGAAAGGGTTAAAAAAGCAATAACAGTTACTTTAGGCCTAGGTTTTCCATTTTAAGTTCTATATTTTGCAACCCAGGAGGATCACTGTAAAAGTTATCATAAGTTTCAACAGTACAACGACTGGCATGTTTGATGGTAACTGGATGATATACTAAGTCTGTATAGACTCTCTTTAACCTAATGTTGGTCAACTTATGGTCAGACTAGACATGTGCCCAAGATCATAAACTAAATCAGGAGACAAGTCTCAAATCTCAAGCATCTGCTTGGCTAAAATGTCGTCGGGTTAAATCTGGATCTGCAAGACAGACATGTTTGTTAAAAATATAAGCAGTGGCCCAAATTTAGTTTTAAGCATTAAAGGGTTAAGGGTTAGCCTTTTACTTCATGAATGTGCCTTAAATAAACCACATTATATAGCAGAGTAGATCCAAATCAGCATGTGAACCTATGTTGTCTGATCTGGTTCTACACTGTTCGATTACCCATCAGATATTTGTCAAGTAAATTTTAAAGTGTAAAATATAGATCCAGATCAGACTGCAAGTATGTGCAGGCTTATTTAAATCTCCCTGGTTGCTGATGGGATAATTATAAGCCATATTCCATAGGCTATTTATGAGAGAAATTACCTGTCAGTGACTGTATCTACAGACTCCAGGTTTCACAGCAACATCAACATCTCCACACACACATTAGCTCTTCAAAGGCTCAAATTCTGAAAGCAGAGAAGGAGGAATACAAACATTTATGTATGAAGCATAAGCTAACGTCTATGGGGATGTTTACATGATCATAATAAGTGCTTACACTATGGACTTTGAATCAATCATAATAACTTACCTGGTCCAGTCAAATTATAGAATTTGTTTCTGTTATTTTTTTGTTTTATTTTGATTCAGTTTGATGCGATTCTATTTCTGTGTGAAAGCATTCAGCCTTTTTAAGGAATGGCCCAAGGTTATACAACTGAGAATTGAAACCAGTCTCCATTTCAGCCAATCAGATCCTCAAGATTTGAGACTCACTGTTTCAAATCTCAGTTTTATAATCTTCAGCCATGAAGTTGATTTGTTGCCACATATAACCATTTTCATTGCATGGCGTTGTTGATCTATTTCAACATCATATCAAATCACTTGCCGTCCTGACATCGTGAATTAATGCCATATAACGAAAATATTTTTACAATTGAAATAATAAATAGAAGCTAGATACAGACAATTATTCAGTTTCGGCATTCAATCAGTTCCGGAACATGTTCTCAATCTTGAATTAAAAACAGAAAATTGGTCGGGAAATCATTGTTTGTTCTAGCTACATCACTCTAAATAAGAGAAATGCTGCAAGAACACAATGATTTCTTAACACATTGTTGATTTATAACTCAAATGTGCCGGAACTGATTGAATGCCGGAACTGAATAATTGTCTGTATAATGCAGGGTTTATCATTTGGAGTCATTTACGAGTAAATATATATCACTTTGGACAATGCCCCAATATGATCTGAACTCCACTCTGTGTCAAATCCTTAATATATAACCGGCAGATATTTATTATTTCACAAATACATAGATCTGTGAAGTCATTTTATGTCAAATCAGCATACATAACAGTAATTTTCCTCTTCATATTCATTATTTTAAAGCTCACTAGTTCAAAATTAACAAAATTGCTGCACTCTGAAATATCATAACTATATTAATATTGATATTTAATGTTTCGCATGATTTACAACTGAAACTTTGTAACACTTTCTCACACTTTAGATTATTGTTGACCTATCAGCAAATCTTGTCTTTTCGGTGTGACAAGATCAAAAGCTAGAAAATTTTTACTTAAATGATTGCCCAAAGTTGTAAAGACTGACTCCAAAGCTTTCAATATCTTATTGCTTCACTGTGTAAACCCCCTATGATCAGATCGGCAAACTGTGTAGACCCAGCTGGTACACACCATTGTCATTTTATCAGGATCTACATTCTGGTTGTGTTGTTCCAAAGCATAATTATTACTGCTTCATCATTTTAGTAGTTTTAACTCTTTACCCCATATATCATAATATGCATTTTAATGCATGTGCAACCACTGTAGATCCAGATAAGCCAGCACATAGTTCTGTGCCGTCTGATCAGGATCTACAATGCTCACCTTTTGGGTTGGAAATAACCTAATAAATAAAAAAGTTGACAGTGTAGATCCTGACCACTGACCAAAGGCTGCAAAGATCCAGATCTGCACTGTTAAAGGCATATATTAGAAGGAATGGGTAAACTTCATATCACTAACATAACAATATTTTGGACCTCAGTTCTGCACAAGTATAACCAAAAGGTGTTATTTTTGTCAAAATAACTCAAACATGCTAACTCAACATGTTGTACACCTACACAAAATCTAATCTTTACAAATGATGAAACTGTAAATCCAGCAATATTCTTTATAGAAATTTAGTTTTCAGTCTTAACCTGAATATCTGAATTCGACAATCCCTTTAAGTATAGTATTTGCTTTAAGGATCGAGGTCAGCTATGTAATATTTTTTCTTTCCATATTTGATAGACTAAGTTGTCCTTGAGGTTTCAGTATAAAACATTTGCAAAAGTGCAAAAGCAAGATCGTGGGTGTCATCCTTAAGTGACTGTCTAGGTAAATAATAAAATTTTACAGGTAGAAAATATTAGAATAGTCCTATAACTATAACATACTTGTCATTTTTCCTAAACATTAAATTATTTAGATATGACAGGAGTTACACATTGCCTGACATTGGGCCATTTATCTGTTAAACAAATAAGTAGCTCAAATAATATCACCTTTATCATAATGTCTATAGTATCTGTCAAAAGAATTGATAGTTGTTTAACAATATGATGGCACTTCTGGAATGATAACAACAAATGGGCGTGATGTCCATGCCTGATAGCTTCTATCCACATGAAAGCCCTGAAATCTAGATTTGCTATTTCCTTTTAACCCTTAACTTCAAGGGATATTGCTTATATCTCATGAATGACCAGTGTAGCAGACGTCCCGGAAGTTGCCTGGCGCTGTAGGACCTGTCCGGTAATATTTGGGCCAGTCCGACGTCATTTCTTATGTTATCAGACTGAATTACAGACAAAAATTTGAACTCTCTTATACTTGCTTATACCTTCTTAACATGTTTCGGTCGGACAGAACTTGTTTCAGTCTGAAAGAAGTTCAATCTTGTCTGACCAAATGTCTGACACTTTTTTCAACTTTGGCGGAGGTTAGAAAAAGGGGAGTATATCATTAAGTATCGACGTAAATACTGTAACATTAGTGTTTCTTGCTTTTTGGCGTCAATATAAATGAATATTAAATTTTACAACTGAAGCAGAGAATAATGCTTATACCTTCTTAACATGTTTCGGTCGGACAGAACTTCTTTCAGTCTGAAAGAATTTCAATCTTGTCTGACCAAATGTCTGACACTTTTTTCAACTTTGGCGGAGGTTAGAAAAAGGGGAGTATATCATTAAGTGTTGACGTAAATACTGTAACATTAGTGTTTCTTGCTTTTTGGTGTCAATATAAATGAATATTAAATTTTACAACTGAAGCAGAGAATAATGAATCATCATGGGAAGCATAGCAGTTATTATGATATGTCAGAAGTTTAGTTAGCATGATAAATAATTCCAAGTTAATCTCAAAAACAATATCGCTTATTACCGATACGAAACTAGAGACTGATCTAAATGATACTTTAGCAATTCAGAATAAAATATTGTGAAATATAACAGTCAAAAAGTCGATTTAATGTTGGATATTCACGAAAAACGTGGATTTCTAAAATGCCTCCTGCCCATGTGTTCATTTGGAAAATTGATGAAAACTTCTACCCATGCGTTCATTTTGAAAATTTTCTAACTTGTGGTCTAAATCCTCCTTAAACGACTTAAAATATTGGAGGCCTATGACATATGAAGACAAGTGTAAAATGAATCTTTAGAATGAAACAAATGCTCAGAACTTTGCTTAATTATCAAAATATTGGCTTTTAAAGAGTGATTTTGCCTTTTTTTTGCGATTTTCTAGTGCAGTTGTGGAGAATGTTCTCAGAAAATACGGAAAGTTTGGCGATGTGAGATGACCATTGTTCAGAGTAAATATAGGAGATCAGCATAGGCTATATCTTTTTGTGATATATGCATTACCAAAGAAATGCGAGATGATTTACTTACCACATTACCCAATTCCCTCCTAAAAAAGCGGTCTATGTGTGCGTTCTCCTCCTGGGACCTTTACTGAACGATTGGACTCGGTGGATGTCTGACATGCAAAATGCAGGATTTGTTGCTGTTGTTGTTGTTTTATTAATGGATGACAGATTAATTATTTATGACTGGTCTTTCAGTCCAGAAGAGTTTAACATGGTAGCCATTATGCCATCATGATTCCGTTAAACCTGGTCAATTTCTATGAAATTAAGGTATAACCCACTCAATAATTCATCAAGTTTCCTAATGTGTCTACCAAACCTGCCCTCTTTATTATTAAGGTAGGACATTCACACAACTTCATGTATCATTAAGTTATCATTGAACTCTACAGTAATAGGAAACCTTTGCTTGTTGTCTCTTTCCAATACAGTTTAAAGTGTGACAGTGGCTATTATAAAATGAATGCAACAATACGCTAATTCAATAAAAAGAAATATAACAGTTACAGCTATTGTGCCACTACCGAACAATGTTATTACATCTGATGAAATTAAAGTTTAGCGACACTGTGAGAAAAAATACTTAATTTTATATCTATTTTCAATAAACCATCTACATACAATGGAACATTAAAGAGAGGTTCACTGAAATTTACTTTTGGGGCATATTAAATGAATTAGTAAACCATAGGTTATGTATAGGGCAAGAAACTGCAGTAATCCTGGGCTTTGAACTGATTCACATTTTAATGGCATGACAAAAATACATTCAAAGTATCTTAATATTGATATTATAACGCCAACAAAATATGTGCATACATCCGAAACCCTCCAGTCATCTTACTTAACATACAGCCTAAATTTCTTAAGCAGTATGATACATGTATGTAAGTATTAATATGAAATTACATGGTAACCTATTAACTGTTTAAGTGCTAATAACAACTTAATGACATATTTGTCAGAGTTGCTTATTTACAGCTATGAAAATGTGAAAGAATTTGCTACAGAGAAGACTTACACTTCCAATGTGAGTGATTTTTTTTCCAAATGAAAGTAATGAAGCAAGTCAATAAAATCTAGAAAACGAACCAAATCACAAATAAATATTTTGCTGTTATGACCTAGATTTTGCCTCTCAGCTCTATTTAATTGTTTTATTGTAAGTGCTTGCTATTTTAGTCAGTAAATATTTTTTAATATAAATATGTCTTAAAATAAAGAAAAGACTTAACACAATTATTGTCAAAGATCAAAGAGCACCAGTTGAAGACTTACGCACAGTATCAAGATAGATTAGAGACTTGTACAATACAATACAATATACAATACAATAAGATTTATTTTGAGTCGGCAAGACAAGTACAATAGAATAACATAAGCTCTCAGGAGCTTTTTAACCGACTATACTTGTCTAGCCACAAACATTTTTCATTTGCAAATGCCAATAACCCACCATTTTTAGAAATTTGTAACAGAAGCCAGGTAAATTATCATGTTGCCCAATGATTTTTACCTTGTCTTGTCAGCGTGTTCATCACAAAATGCATCCATCCAGTTATCTATTAAAAGCCTGCGTTTATTTAAGGTGATGGAAACTGGGCTGAAGGTTATAAAACTGAGTTTGAAAACCAGTCTCAAATCTCAAGCATCTGATTGGCTGAAATGGTGACCAGTCACTATTTCAGCCAATCAGATGCTTGAAGTTTGAGACTGGTTACCATGCTCAGTTTCATAACCTTGGGCACAGATATTGAAGAGTAAGCCATGAAATTTGGTCTCAATACCTGGCAGTAGGCAGGGATTTCCCTAGCTATTTTAGTGCAAAATCTGATGTTTTGTTTGTTTTGAGTCAAGAATCACCCTTCTATGTTTATTAACCCCACTCCTACTTTGAAAGATAATGAGACCATCATTATTCAAATGTAACAGAAGAGAAGTTTTCAGTTAAAGTGTAATGTTTATAATGTGCATTAAACAATGTGCTACAGTCTTGTGGAATTAAAGCAACACTACACACAGTTTTGGAGATATTTCTAGTCAATCTTAGTGTTTTCATTTTCTACTTTCACTTTAAATTTTCAAGGATATGTTCATTGTTGTTAATTAGTCTGAATATTTCTATGTTTAAAAAGAAACATGCTGAAAATATATCCTTATTTTGTCAATATTAAGCAAAGGTTTCATCAAATCCTTCAAGACATTGCTGTACATACTGAATTACATCTTACTCATTACTCATATGTTTCTATAATTTATATCTGATTACATTTTCCAAACGGATGTGAGTAATATGTGGGAAAGTGATAATTCTGAAACACATACAAATGAAAAAAGAACAGAAATCTATGAAAATGAAGCACGAGTAAAAATGAGTGACAGCTAGATCAGTCGCTGCTAGAACACAAAATAATCTGTATTGTAAAATTTCACAGCTTCATTTTTATGATTTGTTCACATCACCTTAAAATTGATCACAGCTTAAATATGCATTACAGAGATAGCATCTTTGATTTATGCAGATTTTCACCACTTATTTATGTCTGTCACAAATGACTGATCACTGGTCATTGGTGCATAATTGATCATATAAAATACATGTTTCTTGTATATGTTTAGTTAATAACTCCTCCATGCATATGACTCACAGGGCAGTAGTTTGATACGATCAGATAAATTTCAGATAACTTTTGATTGTGAACCTTACTGATTTCTGACTGATTGCATAAAATACTCTTATGAATTCAGATATGCACAAAACAACTTGTTAATATGCATTGCACCAATACTGATTTACTGTTCAGTGTAGCAGAATCTGCATTAGGTAAGCTTAGTAAATACTGATTTACTGTTCAGTGTAGCAGAATCTGCATTAGGTAATCTAATAATGATTCACTGTTCAGTGTAGCAGAATCTGCATTAGGTAAGCTAATACTGATTCACTGTTCAGTGTAGCAGAATCTGCATTAGGTAATCTAATACTGATTCACTGTTCAGTGTAGCAGAATCTGCATTAGTAAGCTAATATTGATTCACTGTTCAGTGTAAGTGAATCTGCAATAGCTGGTAAGCTAATAATGATTCACTGTTCAGTGTAGCAGAATCTGCATTAGGTAAGCTAATACTGATTCACTGTTCAGTGTAGCAGAATCTGCATTAGTAAGCTAATATTGACTCACTGTTCAGTGTAAGTGAATCTGCAATAGCTGGTAATCTAATACTGATTCACTGTTCAGTGTAGCAGAATCTGCATTAGTAAGCTAATATTGATTCACTGTTCAGTGTAAGTGAATCTGCAATAGCTGGTAAGCTAATAATGATTCACTGTTCAGTGTAGCAGAATCTGCATTAGGTAAGCTAATACTGATTCACTGTTCAGTGTAGCAGAATCTGCATTAGTAAGCTAATATTGACTCACTGTTCAGTGTAAGTGAATCTGCAATAGCTGGTAAGCTAATAATGATTCACTGTTCAGTGTAGCAGAATCTGCATTAGGTAAGCTAATACTGATTCACTGTTCAGAGTAGCAGAATCTGCATTAGGTAAGCTAATACTGATTCACTGTTCAGTGTAGCAGAATCTGCATTAGGTAATCTAATACTGATTCAATGTTCAGTGTAGCAGAATCTGCATTAGTAAGCTAATATTGATTCACTGTTCAGTGTAAGTGAATCTGCAATAGCTGGTAAGCTAATAATGATTCACTGTTCAGAGTAGCAGAATCTGCAATAGGTAAGTTAATATTGATTCACTATTCAGTGTAGCAGAATCTGCAATAGGTAAGCTAAAATCTGCAGTTTGAAAGCTATTGATCAATTACCATGGCAACAGAGTCCATAGTGGCATGGCTAGTTAGTATACTGATACACCCAACTAAGAAAGAATGCATTAGAACTTCTAAGCTTATGCTTGCACACTATAAATCATCGTAAAGCTGATACTGATTCACAATTTACTGCAGCAAATCTGTTGGGAAAAATCTGATAAGCATTACCATTCAAGGTGCACTCCGGACAAATCGATAGTTGCATAGCTGATACTGTTTCACTGTACACAGCATGTACAAAGACTTAATACAAAATATTAATAATATTTCCATGGGCCATAAACCAACAAATTATGTAAAGAAATTATACACTGGAGGTATTGATGCTTTTGGTAATTGCTAATGGGGCCTTAGTTTGGACCCATTTTCATTAGAAAAAAAACTGTTGAGTCAACAATATTCAGTTGATAAAAAAGTGTCATCGAATATTAAACTTCAGTGCAGACACATCTGTTTCTGATGACTTGCAATTTATAATAAAATGCAAAACCATGTGCAGTCATATAACATTCAGTAATATTTTATTTAAAATGTAATACATGTAATAAATATCTTAATGTACACTTAGATATCATCATGTAGTATTTTATATCACGATTAAATATCATAATGTACTTTTAAAAATAAAAATGCACTTTAACTATCATAATGTACATGTATATATCATAATGCACTATTAAATATCACAATTCACAAATATAATGCACTATTAAATATCACAATGCACAAATATAATTTTATCATAATGCACTATTATATATCATAATGAACTATTAAATATCACAAAGCACTCATAAATATCATAATTAATGCACTATTTAACATCAAAATGCACCATTATATATCATAATGTACCATTAAAGTTTTCAGTAGTAAATATCATAATCACAGTTAAATATCATAATGCACTGTTAAATATCATAATGCACATTTAAATGTCAAAATGCACTATTAAATCTCATAATGAACAGTTAAATCTCATAATGAACAGTTAAATAATTATCATCATGCACTGTTAAATATCATAATGAACAGTTAAATAATTATCATCATGCACTGTTAAATATCATAATGCACAGTTTAACAATGCACTGTTAAATATCATAATGCACAGTTTAACAATGCACTGTTAAATATCATAATGCGCAGTTTAACAATGCACTGTTAAATATCATAATGCACAGTTTAACAATGCACTGTTAAATATCATAATGCACAGTTTAATATCATAATGCACAGTTTAATATCATAATGCACTGTTAAATATCAAATTGCACAGTTTAATATCATTATGAATGCACTATTAAATATAAGGTCAAAACAGACATTGCATATATATTAGCTACTATAATTTTGGAGACAAGCAGTTTGCTATAGCTTCATCTTTTAGGTATAAAAAATATTTAAATTAAATTTAAATTAAATAATAACAAACCTTTAATCTGTAGTCCTTTTTAAATTCACGAAATTCAACCTTGACTTCTTATCTAAAGATTACTCACTTCCACTTGAAAAAATATAAATCCGAGTTTAAAGGATGTACATGAGAGAAAACTTTATAGACTATTTCGTTCTGATCATATACCAAGCACTATCAATTACCTGACCTGTGCAAAGTGTCACATCTTACGAACTATGTTTACAAAGTGATGTCAATTATCTCGGAATGTAAATAAACATGAATGTAATAAACTGTCTTTCCAATAAGAGGATAAACTCAAACAATACATGTTCGGACAATCTTAATTATCTACATCAATACTATATTGCAGTATAATTTGTAGGTACCTACAAACATATATTTTACTGCAAATTGTTTGACTATTATTGTACTTTAATAGGCAACTTTCTTATTGGCACGAAAGAATTGTTTTGATTAGATATTAAAGTTTTATATTTAAATGTGTTACTGAAGGAATGATTCTTATTTTGGTGCGGTTCATGCAGATTGGACGTGCACGCGAGAGCTGGCAAATCCATAAAGCGCGCTAGCGCTTTATGGTAAATTTGCCAGCTCTCGCGTTCACGTCCAATCTGCATGAACCTCACCAAAATAAGATTCATTACTTATATTTACATTTTATTCATTTTTTTCTTTAAATAAACTTAAGTCAAACGCTTTCAAAAATTAGTATTAAGTGAAAAGGGGGAGTAATACGTGGGAGTTTTCAATAGTAACAGCCTTGACGTTACTGACGTCATTACAGGTCACGGGTTCATGCAAAATGAACCGATTTTTTTTAAAGGAAGAAATCAATAGGAATGTAAATATTTGTAATTAAATATGCTGTCAGTTATTATTTGAAAAGCCTCCTTACTTCATAGAAATCAAAATATTAATAATATTATATTTAGTAAATAGAATTTCTGATGTATAGTGATGATAGTGATTGTATTGTTCTTATTTCGCTTTATCTCAATTTTGATTATCCAAGAAAATTGAAGATTTACTATTATAGAACTCTTCAGGGTCAGATACCCCTATACAAAAAAGAGAGATAAAAAATTTAACATATTGTATTTAACTTCTTGTTCCTTATATGTTTTAAACAAATGTCTTGAGTGTTTTACAATGTCATGTAAAAATGCATCATGATAAACATACTCTATTAAAACATTCACTTCATATAAATTATAATACAGGTTGTTATATCTCACACGCAAACATTGCAGATCCAGATTAGCTGGCACATACATGCCAAAAGATCAGGATCTAGAATGTAAAATATCATCTTGGTCAGAAATTAATGAATAAAAACTCCTGATCAGACAGCACGGATGTACCAGATGATCTAGATCTACACTGTTCTCTAAAGGATAACAGCCACATCACACAGAGTAACAGGATTAAAACGAGTGTCTTAACCCTTTCTTCCATAGACACATCTTTATTGCAAGGGCAAACAGTTTAGATCCAGATCAGCTGGAACATCCGTGCCGTCTGATCAGGATCTAAACTGTGCGCTTTTTGATTTGTTGGGTTATTTCTGACCAAAATGCGACCAGTGCAGATCCTGATCAGACGGCACAGATGTAAAAAAATGCATATATATGGGTTAAGACAAAATAGCTTAGGATATATAAATCTTTTACATTCTAAAAGCAAAAACTTGTAAATTTTACATTTTTGGCATGACAAAGTACCATAAACTGATAAATCTAAAATGTGCTTTGGCCTCGATGATGACATCAGGTGACTGAGGATTTTGAGCCTTAAATAAATTTCTGAAGTTACTATGATCTTAATTAAGGATTGAATAACTGTTTGATAATGTTCATCGTGGGTACAGAAATATTTTGGTTGTTTAAAGTGTGTGAATCCCAGCTTCATGCTTACTTTTAAAAACCCAAAGGTTTCATATATTCGATGAACATGATAAAATATTGATTCATTTCTTATATTTACACTAAAAATATTCAGTGTTTAGGTGATACATTGAGGAAAATTTGTGATATAACGGCCTTTTAAATGGCTTTTGGAAATGGCCACTCAGATGCCAAAGCAAATGATGGCCTGCTTTTTCACAACAACTTGTAGTAAAACAAGCATGCTCATCAACAATACCATACTTTGTTACTTTGTGTGGGGCTTTTCTTGTAACCACACTCTTGACAAAATGTTTTCCAATGCAACATGGAAAAAGTCTGAAAAAAGAATTTTATCATAGCAAAATGTGCAAGATGAGTGTAAATAATATTAAAGGATGTTAATGTGTTTCTAAAGTTTTATGCAAGTAGTAACCAGTCCGCAGGGTCGTTGTTAGAACTTAATTAATGCATAAAAATATCGCATTATGCATGATTATGCATGATTATGAATTTATATTAAGATGCCTTGAATAAAGATATGCTAAATTAAAAAAATGAATTTTAACCCTTTCTCAGTGGGATATTGGTTATATCCAATGATCAGCCTACACATCCATGCAGTCTGACCAGTATCAATGCTATTTGTTTCATGATGGTCAGCAATGACCTAATGACGCCAAAACCTTAGTTCTTGTTTATTTCCATATTTACTAGAAAGTGTCTATGGACACTGATGCCCCCATTGCTGCAACAACATTTGTAATAACAAAGAGCCATAACTCTGGTAAAAATGGTCCCAGAAAAAAAATGATTATCTACACATCCTGCTTGATCATCTGTGCAAGTTTGAAAGAAATCCGCCTAATAGTTTAGGAGTAGATGCCACAAGATTTGGAAGATGTACGGACGTACGGACAGAGGAGTGCAACTCTATATGCCTCCCACTTAGGCATAAGGTATATGTATGTATATTTGTCAAATAAAATTACATATTTTTCTTATAAAAACACATTGTGATTTACAATAATTTGCTAGTTTGAGAAATCAAATAACATTACCTTAGGTTGAGAGAATGAACTTGTGACCTACATGAAAGGTATCAAGGGGTATCTATGGGTTTAAGAAATTGTTGGACTTTGACCCCAACCCACTGCCCGCATCATTTGATTGTCAGCTTGAATCAGCTGTACAAACTGACAATAATTTACAGTAACAGTTTTGCTACATACTTGTCAAAATACTTGAACTCACACAACCTTTATATTTTACCCTGGGGAAAAGTTTATTTTCTATGTGAACATACTGTATGACTGCGGTCAATGACATGTTACATATTACATTAATCCACATTATGCAAATTACCCAAAACCGATATATTTTTATTAAGGTTAAGATTTCCCACATTAATCTACACCTAATGTTATGGGCTAAAAAAAACTGGGAGTTTGGGCTTGTCCTTTAAAAGTTGATAAGGTCGAGAACTTAAGCAAAAATTTGTTGATTGAAAAACCCATCTTCAAACTGTGCACCAGCTGCAAGACAAACTGCAGATAATGTTGCTATCTTTAGGATTAATGTAGTGTATCACATAATGAATATAATTCTAACAGTTTTATAATGTGTGCAACCAGTGTAGATCCAGACCAGCTAGCACATCTGTGCAGACTACATGTGTGCTGTCTCATATCGATCTACACAGGTCATTCTTGGTCAGAAATATTCTAATGAATCAAAAGTGAACAAAGCAGATCCTGATCAGATGGCACAGATATGCTGCATGGGCTAAATCTACACTGTTCACCAATGGGATAGTTTGGTCTGCAGTGACACTGTACTAAAATTAGATCACCTAACATTGTGCATCACCTCGTTTCATTTTGTTCTGAAGGCACAATTATTCCGGATTACCAAGGGTTTTCACTGAATGCAAATGTGAGCTGTGACCTGATATACATTGATACTGGTTTTGAAAGGCCTAGTTTTACTTAAAAAGCAATGAAAATATTGTTGGTAGTATTCTGGATTTTTTGAAATCCGGCTGGACAAATGCGGTTTAGAAAAATAGCTTAAGTACATTCTGCATGACTTCCTTCATCATGGATGTGTCTAACAAATAGAACAGTCAATAATTGTATAGAATGTCAGGTAAACCATACCTTATACATGAATCTGTGACAAAAACCCATTATAATCCAGTCGTGATGCACTATTGTGCATTCAGAGGTGCGATCTCTATGTGTGACGGTGCTTTAAAGACAATACATTTTTAGATTGTTAATAATGAAAAATATAAAATAGTCTTTAAAGATGTAATTTGTTCAGCTATATTGAACTGTCTCAGGTGCATACTTTACATGGTCACTGAACAATCCTTTTTAATCTATTCAGATTGTTTGTTGTAATAGTATGGCCAAGACCATGTAATTATGCACCTGTGACTGGTTAATGTAATACAACAATATGGGATTGTGATTCCCCTGAGGTTCCGTAGTTGACATTTAAGTCTAGGTCCAATGTTATAAAACTGAGAATGGAAACCAGTCTCAAATCTCAAACATTTGATTGGCTGAAAGGCGACTGGTCGTTCTATAACCTTCAGCCTAGTTCTTAAGCTTTGCATCCCTCTATTTACCATTCACATGGAAGTTAAAAATTGCAGGTAAAATAGAATAGACAAAAAAGGAACTTTTGAAAGCCACCAAACATGACAAATATCAAAAAATTGCAAGCTCCGTTTGACTGGGCCTGTTCATGAGCAGTAACGTAGGTACATATTAGGAAAGTCTAAAACTGTTGGAAATACCTGTACACTTATTAAAATTGTGCCAATACATGGTCCTTGCAAACATTAACAGCTGTGGTTCGAATCCTCTCCATAGGATGTACAAGTTTATGGCATAAGCAATTGTTCTGTGTCATAAATTGTTTTTTTAATCCCACAAAGAATTTGATCACTGCATGGCAATTTATGTTTTTACAATATGTAAATATTAAATGTCATTGGAATTTTAATCACAAAATCTGCCTGGCCAGTTGTTTTGGAGTTTTCTACCAGTTCCATGTAGGTCCAGAGACCTTATAAACTTTTATGGCTGTGGAATGGAATATGCTTCATGATACTTTGAATGACATAAGGGAGTGAAAGAGAGACTGGCAGTGAAGGCTGTCCTGTTAGGACTATTAATACAGTAGTATTCTTCATGTATTTGTGCAATATTGAGTCTAGTTGGTACAAGCATCAGAATAGCCTAGAACTATCCAAGTCCCTGTCTTTTCTGCACAAGAACTGACCAATGAACAGGGCCTGAAACTTCTGTTTAGTTATACTCTTTGTAACAGACCAATAAATAAATAAATAATATTAATGTTGAATTTGCTATGATGCTAGTCCGACTTCATATATCATTTATGCAGACTGATAATGGCCTCGTTCAGCATTAAGCTTTCTTTACAAGCTCTGTAGTCCTTTACACCATAAATACACCATTATTGAGTGGGTGAACAGTATAGATCCAGATCAGCCAGCACATCTGTGCCATCTGATCAGGATCTACACTTTTCGTTTTTTTAATGCAGGATCTACACTGATCACACATGCATTTAAATGCATATATAAAATGGAGTAAAGGGATAAAGGTGTTACAATCAACCAACTTTGCCTAATTCTTCACAATGTAAAAAAGCTTTTCGATGTCTTATAACATACAAATAGATGGTGCAAAAACATGTGGGATGTTAATTTTTTGTTGATGTTTTTCTTTGCCACCATAAAATGGTCCCTTTGAGAAACTATACATAATTATAATGGATAAATTGTGATATGATGATATTTCACATAATATTATTATAATAAGAAAGAGCTTGACAAATATTCTACAAACTTGAATTCTACAGCCGCTGCAATGTTAGAAAATGAGGCAACACCCTTTTCACTTCCAAGGTCTATTGGCAAATTGGGCTTTTGGAATTTTATACACTGTTTCGTGCAATAAAATAGGCATCAAATGCAGACCCACTGAAGTGTTATAGCAGATGAAAATCCTTTACTTCTGTTAGCTTCCATGCCATGTCATAATGTTCTTTGTGAAAGAAATGATTTGGGACTGCAATTATACTTTGTTTTAAGCAAAATGTTTAACCCAAAGTGCATGTAAATTCTCAAGAAAACATTTTTGTGCAAGCTGGCAATCTCTTTAAACAAATTATGATGCTATCTGGTTAAGACTTTATTAGGGTCATTGTAGTTAGATTTTATGACACTTTCAACTTTGAGTCATTTTCATGCTAAATCTTTAATACTGTAGATAAATAGACACAATAAATACATAAATATATGTACTTAACGAATAAATTAGCTAAATTAAGTTAAGTTGCCTTCAATTTTACCCCCAATTTGCATGCAAAAATGGCCAAATCTTTGATCAAAATCTTGTTAAAAGCAATATTGGCTACAATAGCCCCAGGTGGTTTGTCCAGTCACTGAGTGACCAAAGGTGACAAGCAAGCATTATAAACAAGGGCTGTTATTTTATGATAAATTGTGAAGATATGTGATCTATTTTATGTGTAATAGTATGATGAAGTCATTGGCTGGTCAATAAAACCGCCGTAGTAACTGCATAATTGTATGGTTTATACCTTATATGTATCACTTAATGATTTACTATTAAGCGGACTAAATACCAGCATACACAACATTATGAAACGGATACTCCAATACAAATTATATGGTTACATTCCAATACTCATATATAATCATGTATATATATAAATTACAGTATCACACATTTAAGTTGACAGTAACTTTAATTTCTATAGCAATCAAGTCCATGCACAATTCATAACAGCTATTTTCAACCTTACTTGTAAGCTGAATGAGAATTGCTGATTATAGGTAAAGAATAAATATATACATGTCAGAATTGATCTGACCTGTAAACTGGTGCAGACATACATGGTACCAGTGTATGGTTTGTTTCCAGCTGGTGAAAGCTAATTCATTAACAGAGATATACATTACAGACCTTGATATACAATACTAAGTGGATTTGGGAAGGCCACCCACGCATACTCCTCAGAGGACAATTCACAGCATTGAATACATGAAACATATTCTTGTGACTTTCCTCAATCATATTATATAAGTTTTTATAATGACAAATTCAGGTTTGTTTTCCTAATGCTTGCAATGAGTCACTCAATGCAACATAATTAATCAGTTACCCTTCATACCACTCTCAGACTGGTCAATAAAAAATGGAGAGTTTGACAGACTTTGTCATGGTTTAGGGGAGAAATTTAAACAAATAAAATAAAGTAACATGCAATATGTAAAACATCTTTTCAGAATGAGCCAGGGTGATATTGCAAAATGTGGAGTGAAGGCATTTCTATCTGCTTTTTATATGATGTCACCTAGAACAGTTTTGCTTCCACCTCACAAAATGCAGTACAATTTCAAAACAAGTATGTAAGATTGAAAACTGAGGCCAAACTCATAAAGTTGGACTGAGTATCACTGTAGATCAGAGCAAAGTCTACAAATGCTACATTTTTATTATACTCAGCGTTCCAAAAATTCTATCGAGCTAATAAGGTACAGGAGGGTAATACAGTATAAGAGTACTCTGTAAAATTATTGGCTTGTCACAAAAAATTTGGCTGTCCAGCGGAAACCTCTCTGGCCTGGGCTTATCATACAGTTTTTTTTATTTTGGTTTAGAATCAACAGAGGCATCATGGTGCCAGCAGCAGGGCTTGACGCCCCACTGTGGTTAATTTCCCGACCATTTTCCAGAGCTGTATGATTACTTAAATTGGTTCTGTTGCCAGCAAATACTAGATGCTGCTATCTTGAACTGGAATATTAAAGTTGTTCAATCCTTGCCTGACTGCCACTTGGTTCGGCTACCCACAGAGAATAAGAAAACGTTTTGTGGCCCTATCTGAGGTTTCATTAGAAAGTATAATGAAACATAAATGTGCAGAAATTTGTTTTTAGAATTGATCATGGACCCCCCCCCCCCCCCCCCCCCCAATACATGCAAATTGCAATACTGTACAAATTGAGATGTCTGCATATTAAATTATTTAATTAATTGGTAATTATGCTAAACGACGTTTTACCATTATTTTACATGCGTTTGTTAGAACTGTTATAAACACGATAAATAACACTGAAGATAATACCTATACTCAGAATCAATCAATTATACTTTATGAACTTTAGACAAGGTACACACCCCTTTTTGTTGACAATGACAGCAAAATCATGTGATATCTTTTTCTACTTACCAATGATTAAATCCTTGATTATCAACTTATTTCCAACGATGATAGTAATACTTTAAGAAAAGATAAATATAATTTTCTATGCATGCACTGTCAACACGAAATTTCGAGTGAATGACATAAAATATTTTGTTTTAATGAGCCGATTACTGACTCATGACCGTCAGATTTGTGCTAAATATAGACCGCGCGAAAGATACGTCACGCATTCCTAGGTATTTCCCCGAGGTGTTTTCCCATACTGTGAATTTTCATTGGATGGAGTTGGAAAACCTTTATAATAAAAATATTGATCGCTCATGTTCAACAAGGTCCCGTGGTGTAATGGTTAGCACTCAGGACTCTGAATCCTGCGATCCGAGTTCAAATCTCGGCGGGACCTGTATTTTTTTTCTTTGAGGGGAGGACTTGTTTGTATGTTTTTATCATCGAGATAATCGTGAAGCAAAATTTAACTTCACAGTGAATATATTCGGAATAATTTCATCTTCGCAAATTGCTTTAAAACGTTTTTAAGCCTGTTCTAGCTTTTCGGTGTAAGCATCTGTCAAACTTACTTTGCACTTGATAATAATTAAATTATAAAACTACTTGAGTCTTCAGATTCCAACTAGATACTTGTAGTAATTATGTATTGACCACCAGAATCTACAGCATAACCATCAAAACCCATAACTCTGCTACAAATACTTTTCAAGTTATTCCTCTTTTCTCTTAAATTTTGTGTTAACAAAATAATGCTCTTTATACCAACTTTGAATTTTTAAAATTTATTTTCATCATTATAATCTAAACTACTATCACCAAGACATATACTATTTAAGGGTATGTCTCTTCTTCACTTAGATTTTGCATTTAAGTTTTTATTCAGCCAGTCCATCAATTTAACATATTAAGGTAAGACCTGTGTAATGAATACCTATATCCAGAAGAGTATCCAAGGGAGGTAACTATAGTAGTAAATTAGGATAGATTTCTCTCATGCAAGAGGACCAGAGTTCAAATCCCACTGGAAGCTAATTTTTTTTTGTAAGCCTAGAGCTTAAATAATTGGCATATTTCTTTTTTTCCTGTGTAATTCTGTCATTGAATATAAAATTTTCATGATTTAAACTAAAATAAGCAAAATAATCAAGATTAAAGGGGTTTTCGCTATCAGAATAGTGTTTATTCAAGTCATCAATTTGAAAATTTCTAAAACTGGACGGTAAACTTCTCTGAAATTTTGTTTAAATTTTGTTTAAGGTATATAGTTAAAAAATGGTAAAGTTTGATATATTGCACCAATCAGGATTTTGCACAATTTTCATTAATTTAGTCTCGTGAAATATTAAAAAATGCATTTTTTAAATTTATTTGGTCAAAAAATGTCATTTTAAGACAAATTCTGTATTTATATATTATATCTTAAATTGGTTTAGTAAAATATAACATATTTTGGATAAACTGTAAAAAAAATTAGGGTTGAATTTATCAATAACAAAAAATTTTGTCACCGATTAAAGAAATTGGATACTTTCATGTTTTTTCTCACTTTTTTTAAATAAAAAAAGCTAAAAATCTCAAAAACTACAAGGTGAAAATCATTAAAATTTTGCATACAAGTCAGTGGTATGAAGCAGTTGATGAAAATATAATCAGATGTTGGATTCTTAATAGTGCCTATTACACAGGTCTTACCTTAACCTCTTTAATTTCCAACAAGTCACTTAACTCTTCCAAGAATAAATTAACAATTATGCCCTTTTAAGCATTTGAAGTTTTCTTAGAAATACTCATGCAGTTGGCCATTATCTTTAGTATTACTCAACTGAATATTTAACCCTTTCCCTTACATGCCTTTGTGGCATGGGTGAACAGTGTAGATCCAGATCAGGATCTGCACTGTACGCTTTTTGATTTATTATGTTATTTCTGACCAAAAAGCGAACAGTGTAGATTCTGATCAGATGGCACAGATATGCCAGCTGATCTAGATCTACACTGTTTGCCCACAGGTAAAAATGCAAATATATGGAGGAAAGGGTTGATATTGATATGGAACACACAATAAATGTCTGACATCAAGACCTTCTTTATTACCAACAAACCTTGTAACCCTTTCAAAGATATTTCAACATTTATATTTTTAAATTTTATGGATATTATGGCCTTTTTCTTAAATATTACACAAATTATTGATAGGAAACCAAAGTTTGTCACTCATGATGACTTTCATTTTTCCTAGTTAGTGGAATTTGACTTAACATCCTCAAAATCAGGATATAATAGTAAGATATGAAAGTGTTATTCAGCTTTGAATAATTAAATTTACAAAAACACCCCATGAAGGTCATGTGAGCTGTGCTTCAGTTGATCTGAAATGCAATGGATCACAACAGAGAGAATCTCGCCATTTAGATCATGTTAATATCAAGTTACATTATTATTATTATACTCGTATATTTATTAAAAATAATATTCTTATCGGCAAAGGTAAGGTAAGGATATTAACCCTGAAGCTGGTGCAGAATTACTTTTTTTCAGTTCAACATTCACAAGAATATACAGTCAAACCTGTCTACAAAGGCCACTCAGGGGAGAACCCAAAAGTGGTCTGTAAAGGTGGATTGTCTTATTCGCAGGTAAATTTGTTCTTTGTCAACAGTGGTCTTTGTTTACAGGTGGTTTTAGCACAGGTTTAACTTGAAAATACCATTTGGTTTGGGTCAAAATAAGAAAAACAATGTTACATATTAACTTTATATGTGCATTTATTTCACATACCAATATCAGCTACAATATAAATGCATTGAAACATCACTATATAACAACAAATATACTATTTCAAACAAATAGAAATATTTCACAGTAACAGTCTTAAGATCATACTATATTCATATACATGTCACATAATATTAAAAATATCACAATTTTCAAAAAAGAGACCATCACAGCAGTTTTGTTATCACTGAGACATAACACAATGTCAGATAGAACAGCCCTATACTCCATGGATAGGGCAAGTATCCCATGTTCTATCAGTGGCTGAAGGCTAGAAAACCAAGATTGGAAACCAGCCTCAAATCTCAAGCATATGATTGGCTGAAATGGCAACTGGTCGCCATTTCAGCCAATCAGATGCTTGGGATTTGAGAATGGTTTCCAATCTCAGCTTTTATAACCTTGGACAAGTGTTTATCATACTTATCACATCCCTGCAGTCTGATCAGGATCTAAACTTTTTGCTTCGTTGTCAGAAATAACCTCATGATTCTGACAGTGACCTGTGTGGATCCAGATCAGACAGCCGAGATTGATCTAAACTGGTTGCACATGATATATATGCCATACCCCATAGAGTAAAGGGCCATATATATTCCAGATGAGTATACATTGTAAAAAAGGTGTAGGTCATTTTAGGTCAATCAAGGAAAAGACTATTGAATTAACACCTTGTGCAGTGCACTCTTGCCTGGAATAAAAATACCCAGTCTTGAAAATGGATTTCAAAATTTTTTTGCAGAACTTTAACAGTTTTTCTGCTACATGTATGTTTTCGTTGGTGCATTTAAAATAATTATATTTATAATGGTTGTACTGATATATTTTTTAAATGCTCAATTACATTACTTTTTCATGTTTTCAAATATTCAATGAAAACAATGATGTTATAACACTCGTAATTTGCAAACAAACAGTCCTCCCAGCACACTTGCTGAAGTCATCAAAGCCTGCAGATTTTGCTAACATTCGCCATGCTTTTTCAAATGAAGCCTAGGTTGAAAATTGTAGACCAGTCTAAAAACTGTAGAACTAAAGCTTTTGATTGGTTATTTTGAAGATTGGTCTCAGTATAATCCAATCAGCTTCTTGATACAGGATAACAGTTACTGTAAATATCAGCAGAGCATATCCTTTTCCTTCATATACATGCCTTTGTGGCATGGGTGAACAGTGTAGATCCAGATCAGCCTTCACATCTGTGCCATCTGATCAGGATCTGCACTTTTCGCTGTTTGATTTATTATGTTATTTCTGACCAAAAAGCAAACAGTGCAGATCTGATGGCAAGGATGTGCTGGCTGATCTGGATCTACACTGTTCACCCATATGTAAAAATGCATATATATGGAGGAAAGGGTTATGGAAGGTGTTCTTCTTTTCTAATGTCTCTAGCTTTGACAGTATTTAGCACATCATGCTTTAGTAAAACCCCAGTCTATCATAACTATAAAACAAGAGGGTCCAAGGGACCCTGGGTCGCTCACCTGCGAACATCTGTTCAATGGTTCGGACAAAAATTAAGACCACTAGAGTGCGTACAAACTTTTTCTATAATTTGACCTAGTGACCTAGATTTCAAGGTCACATGACCCAGTTTCGAACTTGACCAAGATATCATCGAGATAAACATTCTGACCAAGTTTGAAGAAGATCACATCAAAATTAAGACCGCTAGAGTGCGGACAAGCTTTTTCTACAATTAGACCTAGTGACCTAAATTTCAAGGTTACATGACTCAGTTTCGAACATGACCTAGATATTATTGGAATAAACATTCTGACCAAGTTTGAAGAAGATCTGACAATAATTACGACCACTAGAGTGCTAACAAGCTTTTTCTATAATTTGACCTAGTGACCTAAATTTCAAAGTCACATGACCCAGTTTCGAACTTGACCTAGATATCACTGGGATAAACATTCTGACCAAGTTTGAAGAAGATTAGACTAAAATTACGACCACTTGAGTGCGGACAAGCTTTTTCTATAATTTGACCTAATGACCTAGATTTCAAGGTCACATGATCCAGTTTCACACTAGACCTATATATCATAGGAATAAACATTCTGACCAAGTTTAAAAAAGAACGGACCAAAATTACAACCGCTAGAGTGCAGACTAGCTTTCTTTTAATTTGACCTAGTGACCTAGTTCTAAGGGTCACATGACCCAGTTACGAACTTGACCTAGATATCATTAAGACAAACATTCTGTTCAAGTTTAAAGAAGATTGCACTAAAATTAAGACTGCTAGATTGCGGAAAAGCTTTTTCTATAATTTGACCCAGTGACCTAGATTTCAAGGTCATATGACCCAGTTTCGAACTTGACCTAGATATCATTGAGATAAACATTCTGACCAAGTTTGAAGAAGATCGCATCAAAATTTAGACCGCTTGAGTGCAGACAAGCTTTTTCTATAATTTGACCTAGTGACCTAATTTTTTAAGTTACTTGACCCAGTTTCGAACATGACCTAGATATTATTGGGATAAACATTCTGACCAAGTTTGAAGAAGATCTGACCAAAATTACGACCACTAGAGTGCGGACAAGCTTTTTCTATAATTTGAACTAGTGACCTAGATTTCAAGGTCACATGACCCAGTTTCGAACATGACCTAGATATTATTGGGATAAACATTCTGACCAAGTTTGAAGAAGATCGGACCAAAATTACGACCACTAGAGTGCGGACAAGCTTTTTCTATAATTTGACCTAGTGACCTAGATTTCAAGGTCACATGACCCAGTTTCCAACTTGACCTAGATATCATTGGGATTAACATTCTGACCAAGTTTAAAGAAGAACGGACCAAAATTACAACCGCTAGAGTGCAGACAAGCTTTTCCTTTAATTTGACCTAGTGACCTAGTTTTAAGGGTCACATGACCCAGTAACGAACTTGACCTAGATATCATTAAGATAAACATTCTGACCAAGTTTAAAGAAGATTGCACCAAAATTACGACCACTAGAGTGCGGACAAGCTTTTTCTATTTGACCTATTGACCTAGATTTCTAGGTCACATGACCCAGTTTTGAACTTGACCTAGATATTATTGGGATAAACATTCTGACCAAGTTTGAAGAAGATCGGACCAAAATTACGACCACTAGAGTGCGGACAAGCTTTTTCTATAATTTGACCTAGTGACCTAGATTTCAAAGTCACATGACCCAGTTTCGAACTTGACCTAGATATCATTGGGATAAACATTCTGACCAAGTTTAAAGAAGAACGGATCAAAATTACAACCACTAGAGTGCAGACAAGCTTTTTCTTTAATTTGACCTAGTGACCTAGTTTTAAGGGTCACATGACCCAGTTTCAAACTTGACCTAGATATCATTGAGATAAACATTCTGACCAAGTTTGAAGAAGATTGGACCAAAATTCTGTCCGCTAGAGTGCAGACAACAATTGTGAACGGACAGACGGACGGACGGACGGACGACGGACGAACCCCCCTCACAAAAGCTCACCCTGTCACTACGTGACAGGTGAGCTAAAAAGAGGCTAGTTTATTTCACATTTCTCAGTTTTTAACCCCTTTCTCCATTATTTCTGACTGAGAAGTGAAAAGTTTATATCCTGATCAGACTGAACAGATGTTTGCTGATCTGGATATATCTGGTCACAAATGAGATATAAGCAGATGTTCATAGAGAAAAACATCAACCACATCTGTGCCATCTGATCAGGATCTGCACTGTTTACTTTTTGATTCGTTAGGTTATTTTTGACCAAATGCCAGTAGTGCAGATCCTGATCAGACAGCATGGATGTGTCGGCTGATCTGGATCTACACTGGTAACACATGAGTAAAAATGCGTATTTATGGAGGAAAGGATTAAAACAGAGAACTGCACTGGCAACACTCATAGCATGTGAATAAAGACTACCATCTGAGATTCTGCACTACGACTTGTTCATTGGTAAATTTTATGTCATAAGAACATTGTTTTGAACTACTTGGGGACTTATGCACTAGCTAGTTTTTATATTGCCCATCTTCAATTTAAACCGTTAATATCTATCTGCTCATAATACTGCATACACAGTTTTAATATTTTGATTCTTCAGTAATTGTTCTTCAGTTTATCTCTTTAACTCCGTGGAATATGGCAGTTATCCATGAGCAAACAGTGCTGATCCAGATCGGCCAGCACATCAATACATCCATTGATGTGCCGGCTAATATTGATATACAATGAACACACATACATTAATATTCATATTAAAGGGAGAAAATCGTTAAAGACTAATTAATAGTTCTGTGAACAAAGTTTTGCAGCAAAGTTTTGACTTACGGATAGGTTTCAAACCAAAATTTCACAATTCAACATCCAAGCCCGAGCGGCCAAAATTTCTCTTTAGTATATCACTCTGGTAAATAAAGTGTCAGTGTAATTTAGTTATTAACATCAACATTGCTCCAGCTGACTGGATACAGCTTAAATAACATACAAACCAAGCATGTGACAATGACAAGAATGTAAAAAATGTGCTGCTGGATTTCATAATGTACAGTAAGAGTTTGAAAACAAGTTCAATGGCAGTTTTATGAAATGCAAACTCCTAGATATGCAGTAATAATATTACATTTAAGTATAGGTAATCTGATGCATTTCAGTTACTGACTGAACTGTATCTTTATCATTCTATTGCTGCTAGTTTGTAATTTGTTTTGTCTGAAATAACTTAATTGCAAAGAGTAAAAGCTAAGACGTGGATGAGCCGGCTGATCTGGATCTACACTGTTTGCCCAAGAACAGCTATATCCCATTGGGTTATAGTTAACACTTAAAAGTTTCATTGATCAAATTGGACAAGGGTAAAAGAAACAAGCAGCCATTCTTATATACCGGTACATGTCAAATAGGCAAGTAGTTTCAAAACTGTTGCTCCATAACTGCAACTTTGGGACAGAAATTCATTACTATCAATTTAGTAATGTTAACAATTTTAAATGTGACACAGATTCATCCCTAAATACTGAATAAAGCATTGGTGTGTATTCTTTAAAATAGTAACAGGAATGTAAACAGCAAAATAAAATACAATACAGTGTAATACTATCACCTTTGATCAGGTAGTACATGTCTGCGTCGATGAAAAAAATCCAACTTTGGAATGTTATCACAAGAAATCATCAACCTTAAAGTCATAGCAAATGAGAAACGTAAATATTACATAATAAAATACTCAATGTCAGCAAATATTTGTGGCTTATCTTGAGATTATTTAAAAAAACAAACTTTTAAATTATTCCCAACGGTACATATTTCATCCCATGGGCGGCTGGTTTAGATCCAGATTACCTACCTATCAATGCAGTCTGAACAGGACGTACACACTTTAACATCTTGGTAAGAGAAAAAATCTAATGAATGTAAATGAAAACAGCCGAGATCCTGATCAGACTTAAAAGTGTAGATTACTACGGAAACCAAAAAAAAGCAGTTTATGTTAACTTCAAAATGTAGTCCTGCTGACCTGAAATGTTTGATACTGCTAAAATGTTTAGCAGTGAGTGTTGTGCGACCTAACTGAGAAGTGTAGTGCTGTCTATGAAAAAATACTACAGTAAACAGAAAAGTGTTTAACTCGTCAGTGAACATAAGTAAATGCTAATTAACATACTCATGAAAATATCTGATGTGACATGGGGGCCAACAAACATGTTATTTGTCAACAAAATAATATTTTACCCTTTCCACCGTGCAAACAGTGTAGATCCAGATCAGCTGACATGTTCATGCTGTCTGATCAGATTTAGCACTGTTTGCCTTTTGGTCAGAAAAAAACCAAATAAATCAAAAAGCAGTCAGTGCAGATCCTGATCAGACAGCAAGGATGTGCCAGCTGATCTGGATCTAGACTGTTCCCTGAAACCATAAATATGTATGTATGTAGGAAGGATTAATTCATATGCTACAAAGTCTAAATAGAGTGCTGCTAGTCCTAAATAATGTAAAACAAGATACAAATGCTGTCATGTAACTGACTCGAATATTTTGTTGTATATAAGTGCAGTTTGATTAAGATCATATAAACTATCTCCAATATTTAAACTAAGTAAAACATCTGTTATGTTGATAAATATTGGAAGCCTTACTCACTAATACGTTTTGAAATAAATCATGATTAACCCTTTCCTGTATAGATACGCATTTTTACGCATGTGTGACCAGTGTAGATCCAGATCAGCCGGCACATCCGTGCCGTCTGATCAGGATCTGCACTGGTCGCATTTTGGTCAGAAATAACCTAATGAATCAAAAAGCGAACAGTTTAGATCCTGATCAGACGGCACGGATGTGCCGGCTGATCTGGATCTAAACTGTTTGCCCTAGCAATAAACGTTTTTCTGTACAGGAAAGGGTTAAAATCACGATAATCAAAAAAAGAGTCAACAGATTAATCATGTAGCGAACAATTTTCATCCATTATGGTTGAAATTATTACATGGTATTCTGTATTCCATTTCTAAACAGTTTAAAATGTTATTTGACTTGCTTCAGAAAAAGAAATTGGAGCTTTGTTAGAGGTTATCTACATTGCAACTTACAGACCTGAAACTTTTACTGGTAATAATGTCAAGTGAAAACAGAGCACTAAATATTCAGGCAATAATCAGAACCAGTATGGTTGCTATAAAAGATAATCAAAGAAACAAGTGTGGTACCTTAACCCCTTACTACATAGGTACGGCTTTTATAACATTTGTGAACAGTGTAGATCCAGATCAGTTGGCACATCAATGCACTTTGATTTGGATCTACAGTGTTCAATGTTAGATTCATAATGTTATTTCTTACCAAGAAACAATCAATGCAGATCCAAATCAGACAGCACAGATCTTAACCCTTTTCTTGATATATACGCATTTTTATGCATGTGCGACCAGTGTAGATCCAGATCAGCAGGCACATCCGTGCCATCTTTCCAGGATCTGCATTGCTGGCATTTTGGTCAGAAATAACCTAACCAATCAAAAAAGGAACAGTGTAGATACTGATCGGATGGCACGGATGTTCCCCTGATCTGGATCTAAACTGTTCGCCCATGCAATAAAGGTGTATCTATGGAGGAAAGGATTAAATGTTTGAAGTTCACTTGAAACTTAATCTGATGTGCCGGCTGATCTGAATCTAAACTGTTCGCCCACGCAATAAAGGTGTATCTATGGAGGAAAGGGTTAAATTTTCGAAGTTCACTTGAAACTTAATCTGAAAATCAAAAGGTTTTGAGATGTTATTGTATGCATATTGAGTATTTTTGTATAAACACTACTTCGACTGTCTGATAAATTTACCCCTTAACCCCAATATACATGGCTTTTATCACATGTTTGAACAGAGTAGATCCAGATCAGGTGGTACATCCGTGTTGTCTGATCAGAATCTACACTGTCAACTTCTTGGTCAGAAATAACCTAATTAATTAAAACCAAACAGTGCAGATCCCGATAAGACGGCACTTACCGACTTACAGTAAATTTGAAATGTAGTATTATACTATTTTGTTGTTGCACTCTTTTAGCATCACATGTTGTACAGCTCCTTCTTGTGAAGTTGTGTCCCATACAATTGTAGTTGTGCCAGCACAAATATGAAATAAATGTTTCTTAAACACTACAGCTAATAATAGAAACTATATTTTGGTGTATGAATAATTCAATCATATACAATATTAACTCACGCATCATCTTACAACCTTCATTTTTGACCTATCTTACTTCATCTCAAACTATATATAATTTTTATGTAACACTTAAACTATAGAAGTGACAATTTTTACTAAATGAAAATCCTTACAAATAAAGGCAACTCTTTTTACTAAATGAAAATCCTGACAAATAAAGGCGACTCTTTTTACTAAATGAAAATCCTGACAAATAAATGCGACTCTTGCCTGTTCATATGACATAATAATAGAAACTATATAATCAGAATTCAGTGATAAATTGTCAAAATCTTGCCAACTTTTAACAGCTACTTGGTTCATCAAAGATATGTAACTTTGATTAATATCTTACCAAACAATTTGTTTGTTTGTTTGTTTGGGGTTTAACGCCTGGTTTCAACACCTTTCTGGTTATATCCCGGCGGTCAGTCCACCTAACCGGTGTTCCTGGGTCTCTAACCAGTACTAACCAATTTCTCCGCAAGCGACTGACTGCTTCCTCACTTGAATCAGAGGTGAGGGACAAATGACTCTCAGACGCAATGTCCGAGTTCAATTGTCACGGAGAAATTTTTCCCGCCTCGGCTGGGGATCGAACTCACGACCCCTGGATTGACATCTTACCAAACAAATGTAGTTTATCTATTTTTAACAAAGGTTGTGCAAGAATTCATGCAATCAATGTCACTTTTTGTTAACCATGAAAGAAGCATATGATTTTCACAACATAGTAAGATAGCTAACATTGTTGCACAACATAGTTATTGATGGCTGAAATACCTTAACTTCAGAGTGAAAACAAGTAAAACACACAACATAAAATTCATCATTGTAAGCTAACTTAAGCCAATGAAACAAAGTGAGTATCCACCTTTAATGAATCAATTCTTAAAAACCACATCAGAAAAAACCATGATAGCTGCCCATATCTTCAATAACAGTAATTGTTTTCATATAAATATAATATAACATGGCTGTCTAGTTATCAATAAACAAGACGTAAATATTGGATGTTCCAATTTAATGTTAAATATCATCTGTCTATTATATGGTGCAGCAGCTGGCAAGTTTGTATCAGACTTCAGTAAAACATCGTTCTGATAAAGAGAGAGGCAAAACCCTTTATCATTTTACACTTTCCTCCATATGTACATCTTTATGGCATGAACAAAATGTGTAGTTCCAGTTCAGCCGGCACATCAATGCCATCTTATCAAGATCTGCACTGTGCATTTTGGTCAGAAACAACCTAATAAATCAAAAAATGAACTGTGCAGATCCTGATCAGTGGCACAGACGTGCCAGCTGATCTGGATCTACACTGTTGGCACAAGGGATAAAAGGCATATGGAGGAAAGGGTTTACATGCCAAAACCTAACAAACTACTAAATGTCTAAACCTGTCTTAAATGAAGTAGAGGGTTTTCCTGAAAAGAAAATCCTGAGAATACAATATAACAGCTATTTGTCTATAGGACTAGTTTTCCCACCTGAACTCTTACTCTTTAGTATAAACATAAGCCTAAAGACCCAGTCCAGCCAGGTCCATTGGTCACAAGTTTTATTAACTGTACCCATCACTTTATGTATTGTTAATCCAAAATAATAATTATACATTTATGAACAATGTTTATTAAACTTTTACTCTACAGATATGGTTTTTATCACATGTGCAAACTGTGTAGATCCAGATCAGCTGTCACATCCATGCTTTCTGATTAGCATCTGCAATGTTCGCTTCTTGGTCAGATATAACCTAATGAATCAAAAAGTGAACAATTTAGATCCTGATCAGATGGCATAGATGTGCAGGCTGATCTGGATCTCCTGATTAGATGGCATAGATGTGCAGGCTGGTCTGGTACTAAAACTGTTTGTCCATGCAATAAAAGCCATATCTTGGGAGTAAATGTTAATTACATAACAACTGTATTCATTATACTTGGTATAACAAGACACTGAATAAACTGAAATTCTGTGCCCAAGGTTATAAAACTGAGCATGGAAACCAGTCTCAAATCTCAAGCATCTGATTGGCTGAAATGGCGACTGGTCGCCATTTCAGCCAATCAGATGCTTGAGATTTGAGACTGGTTTCCAAACTCAGTTTTATAACCTTTAGCCCTGCATCCAGCTATAGCATTGATGGGTTTTAATTCTGTAAACAAGACCTTGTTTATTCTATACTTTATACTATTCAATCAATACATGCCAACTAAAACATCGTATAGGTTTATAAGAGTAAGATGCAAAACTTCACAAAACTGGACTAGATTTTAAGTGCCATTTGAACACATCAAAGGACAACTAAAGCAACATACTTAACCCTTTCCTCCATAGATATACCTTTATTGCGTGGGCGAACAGTTAAGATCCAGATCAGCCGTCACATCCGGATCTAAACTGTTCACCTTTTGATTCATAAGGTTATTTCTTACCAAAATGCAACCAGTGCAGATCTTTATCAGACAGCATGGATGTGTCAGCTGATCTGGATCTACACTGATTGCACATGCGTAAAAATGTGTATATATGGAGGAATGGGTAAATATTATAATATCAATTCCTTTCACCACATTCTGAACCCTTTACTCGATATATGTATTAAGATTTTGAATCACATGTGTGAACAGTGTCAATCCAGACAAGCTGGGACATCTATGTCATCTGATCAGGATCTATACTGGTTGCTGTTTGGTCAGAAATACCTAATGAATCTTAAAGTGAACAGTATAGATCATGATCAAACAACACAAATTTGCAAGCAGATTCGGATCTACACTGCTCACCCATGCAATAACAGCCATATTCCATGGAGTAAAGGGTCAAATGCTTAATTTGTGTTTTTGTTTTACTGCTTAAAACATAGTTAAAAGACATTATAAAAAAATCTGATTTAAAAAACAACAATGATCTCACCTGAGCCCAAAAGGACACAAAATCAGGATTATATCTTTGTTCAAAAAATTTAACAATTATATATTTAAAGGGGATATCTATAAACCAGTACTGTTAGCACTGGTTGTTGGATTTCTTACTTTCTTAGAAAAAAAAAGGCATTTTCAAATCACTTTCTTTGAGACATTCATGTTTCTTCAAGAACTTTTCTGAAATATTTTTAACTATTCAAGAAAATTTTCCAATAATAAAATTAGTAAATATTAAAAAAAAACATATATTGAAAGACAATTGGTTCCTGAAATAAACATCATGTTTTACAAATGTATATAATTTTAACAAAAGTTAATATATTTTGGCAGCCCAATCAACATCAAGGGAGAAAAATCTAGTGAACATGAATGACTTGTGTAACAGATTTGTTACCCTTGATTAGTACAAGATATAATCTTTGCCGATCAGGTCATTCATCTTAATTGCCTATTCCAATTAACCCTTTCCTCCATTGATACACCTTTATTGTGAGGGCGAAAAGTGCCATCTGATCAGGATTTCAACTGCTCGCTTTTTGATTCATTAGGTTATTTCTAACAAAAATCTAACCAGTGCAGATCCTGATCAGACGGCACAGATGTGCCGGCTAATCTGGATCTACACTGGTTGCACATGCGTAAAAATGTGTATAAATGCATTTTGTTTGACTTGTTTCTTGGTTAACCCTTTAATGCATATATGCTGCACATCCATGCCATCTGATCAGGATCTGCATTGTTTGCCTTTTATTAGAAATAACCTAATGGATCATAAAGTGAACAGTGAACATCCTGATCAGATTACACAGATGTACTGGCTGATCTGAATCTACACTTCTGCTCATCGGATAACAGACATATTCCACGGAGTAAAGGGTTTGTTGGGGTTTTTTGTTTATCATGTATATGAACGGTTACATACATCTACTCATAGGAAAGAGAAGTATGATGTATAATTTAAAAAGTCATGTTCTGTTCTGTAACAGTCATTCAGAAACCTTGATATCATATACAACCTTTATGAATGTACATAGATTTTCATTTTTTGATGGTTTCTTTCAAATCAAGCTCAAAATCCCTTTCCCTAAAGGTTGGTTTTTAACATTTAAACACAAGTTACTTGAATGAGAATATAGCTTTGAAAGATGACCCCTTTACTCACATGTTGTTGGTTATCTTCATAAACATGATGATAATCATTTAAATAGCTGTTTACATTACCACTATCATTAATAAAAACTATGCCTAAGGTTATAAAACTGAGCATGGAAACCAGTCTCAAATCTCAAGCATCTGATTGGCTGAAATGGCGACCAGTCGCCATTTCAGCCAATCAGATGCTTGAGATTTGAGACTGGTTCTAATCTCAGCTTTATAACCGTGGCACCATGTCTCTGCTTTTGGTAGTCCCATGTTATTAACCCTAACAGCATGGATACAGATTTTATCATCTGTGCGATACAGTTCAGCCTGCACATCTGTGGGGTCTGATCAGGGCTGAAGGTTATAAAACTGAGCATGGAAACCAGTCTCAAATCTCAAGCATCTGATTGGCTGAAATGGCGACTGGTCGCCATTTCAGCCAATCAGATGCTTGAGATTTGAGACTGGTTTCCAAACTCAGCTTTATAACCTTCAGTCCAGGATATACACTAGTTGCTTTTTGATTTATTAGGTTACTTCTGACCAAGAAATTAACAGTGTAGATCCTGATATGCAGGCTGATATGTTCTACAGTTTGTCCATGGCATAAAAGCCATATCCCATGGTGTAAAAGGTTATTTTTCCTAACTGCAAAATATGCAGTTGGACATCATAAAGAAGCTACTCTTCAACAAAATCAAGTCTAGCATTCATTTACACAATGAATGTGTTTTGTAAGAAAGAGCAGAAGCCTAATCAATAATATTATGATTAAACAAATAACTTCTTGTGAAATAATCTGCAACTAACCAAATAACCAAATTAAAATAGATAAAAATAAACACTTTTAATTTAAGACAAAATGAATACATATCTGTATTATTTTCGTTAACAGCTAAAATTAAAATTTAAAAAACCAAAAACCATAACCATCTTTTTTATGAAAAGACATATTATATGTTATGAAGACTCATTACAACAGTTATACACTTTTGAAGGCTTTCAAAAATATTTCATGTGCAAATGTTCATTACATCTGACATACACAACTACTGCTTGGCTAGAGCGAACCCATATCCAGTGTAACACTTAAAAGAGTGTAGATCCAAAATCTGCCTGCACAGCAGTCTGATGGTCTTCATAATTCAATCTTTATTTGTTGTATTCTTGCAAACTCCCAAATCTCTAACTTTTATTAATCAGTTTTTAAATTTCCTAACACTAGCCCTTTGAACTATAAATGGACAGTCTCCATTTCAAATTAAGACTAGCCCCCAAGACTATAAAACTGAGAATGAAGAAGAGTCTCAAATCCTAAGGATCTGGCCCCACGATTATGAAACTTTTTTCATGCTCATCCCAATTTGAGCATGAAAGTTTGATGGTTTCATTTTCCTTCAATATCAAAATAAAACATGTTAAACAAAAAAAAGCATGATATAATTGATCTTGATAACAGCTGTAGAACAATTAGTTCTTATTTGAAAAGGCTGTTATTGGTCTAGACATTTTAAGTTTGAGCGCAGAATTGAGTTGAACATGAAAAAGGTCTTTTAATCATAGGGCCAGATTGGCTGAATTGGAGACTTGCCAATCAGATGCTTGAGATTTGAGACTGGCCTCCAATCTCAGTTTTATGTGCCCAAGGTTATAAAACTGAGCATGGACACCAGTCTCAAATCTCAAGCATCTGATTGGCTGAAATGGCGACCAGTCGCCATTTCAGCCAATTAGATGCTTGAGATTTAAGACTGGTCTCCAATCTCAGTTTTATAACCTTCAGCCATGATATTTAGCCCAGGTGTAACCAGGATAAGGGTTAACAATTCTAACACTACAGAATACAGATCTACAAGATGAGACTATATATCTATATGACTACTTGAGGTGAACATTATTTCACGATTCCTCTGTTAACCAGTTCTCGCGCTAGAGCTACATTTTTTGCTGTCTGGAGACTCAGGGCTGACGGTCGATCCTCACCAGTCACTATTGCTTTCACCTGGAATAATCAAATTTCACATGAAATATTAGTTAATTACTGGGATTGCAATTATATTCTTGACAATGAAATTTTGTGACTTACAGTAAAACAACACTAGTGATTTTCTCAGATTCATGATTTTTAAAATCTAAAATCCAATTTTGTTAGAAGTCTATTATTCAAAGGTGTTTTATATTCAGGCTCTGCACTGTTCGCTTGTTTATTTTTTAAAGGTTATTTCTTAGCAAAAAGCTAATAGTGCAGATCCGGATCAGACGGCATGGAAGTGCCAGCTAATAAGGATCTATATCGATAGCACATGCAAATAAATGCATATATACCCAACAAAAAAGTTCTGCACACAAGTGTTCTTTTGCATAATATAGCAAATAACTTGTTTAAATTCTTACATGTATATCAAGATTAATTGTTTGCGGAGTTAAAGACAAAAACGAAATTAAAATTGGTTGGTAAATAAACGAGAAATGTCATGTTGAGTATGCTAGGGGTCAAAAGTCAAAAGTTGCAAAATTTGCCGTATCAAGGTAGAGGTGTGAAATCTATGAAATCACTCAACATTTCACCAGTGTCTGTTTTATGCCATTATGAGCATGCACTTAATGGCAGTAACAGTTGGTAATCAAAATTTGATACCATGCCATTTCCAGAATTACGCTCAAACTTAAGTTTGTATTAATTAAAGTATCACATTGTCACACTCATTGACCTAAAGGTATGACAAAACAGTTTTAATAGTGATGATTCGAACACAGTTTCCATTCTGTAATAATGAATCAAAGCATCCAGTTTATAAAGTGTATAAAAGCAACCATCAAATGCAATAAACACCTAATCTTATTTCAGAAAAACACATCTGCATTGATTTTCAAATTAATTTATTTCTCATGGTCAACAAGGAAGGTTTTCTTTAATTTGACCGTCATGGCAAATGTTGGTCCACACCCACCGGCCACCTAGACGTCTTTCGAAACCAGACAGAACACATGAAGTTGGTCAAATAGCCGATATACCGTTTTCTTGTTCACGAATGGAACCTAATTCCACAATTGAAATTTCGTCGGCTGTTAAATTTTGTGCAAAGTTGCTTGAAAGAATTCATCTTGGTGAATTTACTCAGTATAAGTCTAGCGATTTTTGCAACTTCTGTGTAGTAACCCCCAGTGGCTTTAAGAATGAATTGCTTATAAAGTATTGATCGGATTTTATTTCTGACTTTTTTACTTTGTTTACTTTGAATTGCTGATTTATTTGGTATGTATCATTTTGTTGTGTTTGGTGAAATTAAAAAGATATTTTATAAAATGTCCAAGTGTGCAGAACTTATTTTGCAGTGTATATATGGAGAAAAGGGTTAACTACTGAAGCAGATTAAGGGAACTGTCAGTAACTGAATACCACGAGTTGTTGCAAAAATATGTCATGTAGCTTATCTGAGTTGATAACCTTTTACTCCAGGGGATGGTTGCTATCATAGGCAAACACTCTAGATCCAGATCAACAGGTATATCTGTGCCACCTGAACAGGATCTACAGTTTGCTTCTTGAAGCATTAGACTATTTATGACCAAGCAGCTACCACTGAGATCCAGACAAGGTCCCAAGGTTATAAAACTGAGAATGGAAACCAGTCTCAAATCTCAAGGATCTGATTGGCTGAAATGGCGACTGGTCGCCATTTCAGCCAATCAGATGCTTGAGATTTGAGACTGGTTTCTAAATGCAGTTTATAACCTTCAGATGATGCAGACATGCCAGCTGACCTGAATCTTCAATAGTTAAAAACATGATAAACCTGCATATATAAAGTAAAAGGTTAATTATTAATTATTTTAAAATTATTTACTAAAGCAATTGCTTTTTGTATTTGATGAAATGAACTTAATGTAATTTGAAATATTTTTCTAAAAAACTACAAGCAATAAACCTGTGAAGAGTGTACAATAATTCCCCCAGATTCTATCAATTTTCTTTTTGTTTCTTCTATGGCTTGTTCGTCCACACCTCTGCAAGCATCATCTACCAATATGGTACGAAAACCATGCTCCAGTGAATGGAAGGAGGTATACCCTGAAATATTGCATTTCTTTTCATAGCTATCCCTTTCAATTGTTATGGCTTTCTATTAACCCTTTCCTCCATAGACACACCTTTATTGTGTGGACGAACAGTGTAGATCCAGATCAGCCGGCACATCTGTGCCGACTGATCAGGATCTGCACTGTTCCCTTTCTGATTTATTAAGTTATTTCTGACCAAAAAAGTGAACAGTGAAGATCCTGATCAGACAGCACAGATGTGCCGGCTGATCTGGATCTACACTGTTAGCACTTGCGTATAAAGGCATATATATGGAGGAAAAGGTTAAAAAGAATCAAGATTCAAGAACCTATGTCTGCCATCTGTGACATGACTGACAGTATATAACTCCTCGTGCCGGGAATGTGACTGCACAGTGCTACAAGAATTCTTAATGAAGTCTTCTACCCAGGTTTAAGGTTCAAGTCCCCACTCGGCACAATCAAAATTTTCATATCGTTTTACCGAATGGTTCATACCTCATTGAGTTTTCAAAGGCACTTTGTAATGTTAATGGCAATTTCAAAGAAAGAAGTAAAAAGTATTTATGGTATTATGTTTCAAGTTTGAATAATTCATTCTAGAGATCAAGTGAAGAAATTCAAATTGTAATATGATAAAGTAGTTAGAACAATAGTTAAGTACAGTGGTGTGGGGCAAGTCTGCACACCTATCATAAAAGCTTCACTGTGATGTATAACACATTCAGTATCTAAAGGCAGTTGCCTACCGGAAAGAAATTGTATCCATTCAGGAATTGGTTTGTTGTCATTTGTGTGCATTAATTTTCTTATAAGGCTTTAAAATGATGTCATACTGAAAGCACACCCGTGTTAACATGATGTAAAAATTGTTGCCCAACTCTGCTCATGCCTATGTTTAATATCATATTTTTTGTTTCTGTTAAAATTTACCACTCTCCAAAGCTGCCAACCTTTGAAAAAAATATTAAGTGAAAGTTCAGTATAAATAACAAACATTTATTTGGGTAACCCCTGTCAAAATGAGGAAGATTTGGAGTGGGGAGGTATATAAATTAAATTTATTTGATCATTTTGGCTCTTTAGAGTAGTTATTTACTTACAAGACACTTAATAGCAAGATGTACCCATCAGAATTTTCAAAAATTGCCTTATTTCTTGACAAAAAACACTGTTTGCAGTTGGTTCTTATGATATCAGTGTTTTTGTTAACATGCAAATCTGGTGCGCAGAGTTGGGCAATGCGCAGACTTGCCCCACACCACTGTATATAGTGAAAAGCTATATGAAATTTATCAATCTAAACCTCAGTTTTTGAAAGAAGTCAATCCTGATTTAAAATCAGTACAGAATACTATTATCTCTACCATATATACAATCAACATCTTCCATATGTCACGGTACATATCTAGTCACTATCTGGGGAGAAGATGTGTAAGGGGACAGATAGCTCGATGGGGAGAGCACTCGCCCTGTAAGCGAGGGGACCCGGGTTCGAGTCCCGGTGTGGCTGCACATTCTTTCTCACCCTGTGACATTTGGCGCCCAACGGGGGACCGTGATAGCTAGCAGGGGTGGCCACCAGCCTGCAATAGCAAACTATATACACGTAACTCTCTGGAATTCGAGGACGAATTTCCAAATTTGAGGGGGTGTATGTCATGGTACGAATCTAGTCACTATCTGGGGAGAAGATGTGTAAGCAGACGGATAGCTCGGTCGGGAGAGCACTCGCCCTGTAAGCGAGCGGTCCCGGGTTCGAGTCCCGGTCTGGCTGCACATTCTTTCTCACCCTGTGACATACTTACCCACACAAACATCATAGGCTACACCACACACATATACATCAGTGACTTTATGTTTGGCAAGGATCCGGACCAGATCTGTTTGCGAGAGTTTGTTATTGTCCCAGAAAGCCGAGTAACTGTCCACCTCCGGATGACAACCTTTGTTCACAAACGCAGCTCCTTCTACTATCTAAAGAAAATTGAGATAGGTTAAAATATTCCACTTTTTATTGTTATAGGTACATAATGTCATATCATACACGGGGATCAGCTTACATTGTCATAACTGGCAGAAGTTTAACCCTTTCCTCCATGTATCACATAGGCAAACAGTGTAGATCCAGATCTGTGCTGTCTGATCAGGATCTTCACTGTTGGCTTTTTTTGTCAGAAATAACCTAATAAATCAAAAGCGAACATTGCATAACTTAATTAGACATTCACAGATGTGCCAACTTATCTGGATCTTAACTGTTTACCCAAGCCATAAACTTTAAGGCTTATACATGGATCTACACTGTTCACCACCAAGAAGATTTTTCAAGGGTTTGGTTTTCTTTAAGCTGTTTTATTCATTGTTTGTGTTACTGCTCAATAAGAATCTTCATGTAAGGTTCCTTTGCAGCTTTTGAACCTGCCCTAAAGAAGCTTTAGATCAACTTATATGTTGAAATATGCAAAAACTCTCCGTAACAAAACTTTTCACCAATACCTTTAAATCTGCATGAAGTTTTGAGCCCCAAGTTCCATTTACACAATGCTTAGGCCAAAGTTTTTGTTCAGTTCTGGGCGGCCCTTCAAACTCCACTGTGTCATAAACACTGGCATTTTCTGCTTTGATCTGCAAAAGTTACAGAAGTTTTAAGCCCCTGATTACTTAATTTTAAGTAGCCTGGAATGCTGTATTATGGACGTACTTGTGAAAATCTTATGCAGTTGAATATAAGCTTATAATTTCTGTATTTCGGTGAAAACAACTAACATATCAACGTTATATTTACCAAGAAATGACCGAGTTCGGCAAATCTAGGTCAAAACTATCAAATATGGTAAAGCATGACTACATAACTTACAGATGACAGTAATAGAGATGTGTCGATAATACAGAGTTCAGGTATATAATACTTTTTCATGCTCAAATGAAGTTTATTAGATAATTAATCCCTTCCTCCATATAAAACACCTTTTAGCAAACAGTGTAGATCCATATCAGCTAGACATCCAGGCTGTCTGATCAGGATCTACACTGTTAGCTTTTAGATTTAGGTTATTTCTTATCAAAAAGCTTACAGTGCAGATCCTGATTAGATGGAATGCATATGCTAGCTGATCTGGATCTACACTGTTCTCCTATGTAATAAAAGGTGCACAATGGAGTGAAGGGTTAATATCCCAGCCTGTTACTCTGGTATAGGGATTTCAATAGATGCAGATTCTCACATTTTGATTCAAGCAAATTTGATTTTTCCACTTCTTACCCCACCTCATTTCGCGCTTGGGGTCATTATGATGCATGAGAATTTTTAAAAATGGTCAACTTTTGCAAGAATAAAGAAAACTATTGTGTATATTTCATTTTAAAAATGAAGTAAACCCCAATTCAACCACTGAAAATAAATAAGGTGCAATTTTAAGTAGTAAAGTTCACTTAATACAATGTATGACTCATGACAATCTTATAATGACCCCATGAACATTCTCAACAGGGATCAGATGACCCCTGGTTTTCAATAGCTATTGAAATCCCTGGGTAGTGCTGGTAATACAGTCCTAACTTTTGTCATTTGTAAATCTGTCAATTTCAAACCAAACTATATAACATTAACACCTTTGTGTAAAAATAGAGGAACTTTTAATGCTATAGTTTACGTACTTACTTCTCTTGTTGTTGCACAAAGATGATGAAATATTTTTAAATACAGATTAGAAGTAATATCTTATTTATCATAAAGTGCAAAGATTAACTCTTAAATTAGTATTTGTTTTGCAGATTAACTGACCAGAAAGCAAATATCACAGTGCCTTGACAAAGGCTGATCTAGATTCATAGAGGTCAAAATGCGAGACAGAAAACCAGTATTGAAACTCTCGCTTGTGATTACATTGTAGTTAGTTTTGAGACAAGATGCATGTACATGTTTAACATTTTTATGTGACATCATTCTGTGAATGGTCTTCAGTATTATTACAATTATGATCTTATATTAACAATTTACTCCATAAATAAGTATCTTTATGTGTGTGTAACCAGTGTAGATCTAGATCAGCCAGCACATTTATGCAGTCTGATCTGATCTGCATTGGTCACATTTTGGTCAGAAATAGCATAATGAATAGAAAAGCAAACAGTGTAGATCCTGATCAGATGGCACAAATTTGTCAGCTGATCTGGGTCTACACTGTTCACTTACCCAATAAAGGTGTATCTATGGAGTAAAGTGTTCAAGGGTAAAACAATGCTATCTCAGTTTCAAACCGGTGCCCAAGGTTATAAAACTGAGTTTGGAAACCTGTCTCAAATCTCAAGTATCTGATTGGCTGAAATGGCGACTGGTCGCCATTTCAGCCAATCAGATGCTTGAGATTTGAGACTGGTTTCCATGCTTCAACCCAGAACAGAAAAATAATTTATAACCTCTCCAATATTATGACAAAGTTTTATACTAAGAATCACCTTATTTTAAAATAATTAGTTGTTATTTCAGACTTTCACAAAACAATTTTGACCTGGACCGTCATTCACTTCAGATTAAATTTCTGACCCCATATGCCAGCAGTCTATTCATCAAGAAGTTAAAAAGGTTTTCTCTGCAGATCAAAATTTATTCTTTTGAACAGGCATAAAATAGTTCTTAGCAGAAAAAAGTTCTTGACAGAAAAAATAATAGTTCTTGAAGAAAAATAGTTCTTGACAGAAGTAAAAACAAAGCAAAGTTCATTTCAATTATTCAGTGAAGTTCTATATGAAACAGTGTTACATCACCTTGCATGAGTTTGTCATTGGCCTTTGCTTAACATTCTCAATGAATGAGATGTGGTTTTCTGGATGCCAGTCCTTCGTGTACACAACCAGGTCAAAGGGGACAGTATCCAGCAGGTGGTTAATGACAGGGATGACCTCAGTGCCGTTGTGTCCAGCTGGACATTGCTGCAAAGCCAGGGAGCCCTCAAGAAAATCATTTTGAACATCAACTATCACAAATGCTGAGATTGGCTTAAGGGTCTGAAATATAGAACACCATAAAATGATGACACATAAAAATAGCACAGTGACTGTAGCTTCCCTAATGACATTATGGGAAACTGACTTATAAACTTTTCAAATTAAAGGGCTCAATTCCAGTTTGTGAGACATCAGAAAAGCTGAATACCGCTGTTAATTTTCTGTTAATATCCTGTATCGGTATCCCGTTATTTTCTATTTTATAAAGATTGCATCAATTTGCACTAAAGCCAAACAACTCACACGGAGAAAGAACTAATGGAATACTCTGGATCTGTTCTTGCTTTTTCAACTTAACATCAAACATGATTGTGAGGGACACCCTACTTCCTGTTTTGTTACCCAAATTACCATCCCCTTCATTGAGCCAAATCCCCATGCTCAACATGAATCCCCATGACCAACATACATCTCCTTCATTTTCCCCAATCCTCATGCTCAACATGAATCCCCATGACCAACATACATCTCCTTCATTTTCCCCAATCCCCATGCTCAACATGAATCCCCATGACCAACATACATCTCCTTCATTTTCCCCAATCCCCATGCTCAACATGAATCCCCATGACAAACATACATCTCCTTCATTTTCCCCAATCCCCATGCTCAACATGAATCCCCATGACCAACATACATCTCCTTCATTTTCCCCAATCCCCATGCTCAACATGAATCCCCATGACCAACATACATCTCCTTCATTTTCCCCAATCCTCATGCTCAACATGAATCCCCATGACCAACATACATCTCCTTCATTTTCCCCAATCCTCATGCTCAACATGAATCCCCATGACCAACATACATCTCCTTCATTTTCCCCAATCCCCATGCTCAACATGAATCCCCATGACCAACATACATCTCCTTCATTTTCCCCAATCCTCATGCTCAACATGAATCCCCATGACCAACATACATCTCCTTCATTTTCCCCAATCCCCATGCTCAACATGAATCCCCATGACCAACATACATCTCCTTCATTTTCCCCAATCCTCATGCTCAACATACTTCTTCTGTTCCCAATTATTATACTATAACTTTCTATTGTTTTACCTTCATTTGACCACATTACTTACAGACATTATTTTATCCATAAAGCTACACATTTATGATTTTTCAGTAAACTTTTTATTCATATGAAAACACAAAACATTACTTAGTCATAACAGCTCCCCTAAAGTTATATTGACTGATATTTTAAGTCTGTGCAAAAGTTAATGTACTGTACTATGCTGTACATTGTACTTTGAAACACAGGCTAATAATTGTTGTTCAATATGCCTTACATATAGGCCTATTAATCCTATTTGACAACTTAAAGGTTCAATGTTCTCAAATGTTCTCAACCTAGTAATAACAAAAACTCCAACCTCTACACAGTGCCCAATGTTATAAAACTGAGCATGGAAAACAGCCTCAAATCTCAAGCATCTGATTGGCTGAACTGGTCGCCATTTCAGCCAATCAGATACTTGAGATTTGAGACTTGTTTCCAAACTCAGTTTTATAACCTTCACACCTGATATGGCTTATATCCTACGTGTGACAAATGTTTTCTTGACCACCCTACACATTCATGCAGTCTGATCAGGACCTACACTGCTTTAATGTTTTTCTTAGATTATTAATGTCCAAGAAATAAACAGTGCAGATCCAGATCAGACAGAGAGCAATGAACAAACTGGATCAAAGTGGGATATTAACATTAATCTGCTAGAGAATCGCTACTAAGAATCTTTAAAACACTAACATCTCTACATCTTCAGAGTTGTTAAGCATAGATATATAAATTACAAAATAACATTTGCAATCCTGCAATGTGTGGTTTCATATCACTTCTTATAAAGCATTATTTTCTTATTTGAGTGAATTTGTTCATGGTCACTGGACATCTAGCAAAACCTTTTTATAATAAACTCAATATAACTTAAAACCATAATAGTTTAAACAGTCAATATTGTTTTGATATAATTTTCAGCTTTTTTAGTAAAGACATTTTCATAGGTTGATCATTGGTCATCAAATAATTTTTGCTTATTTTTTGTTAATGAAAACTTAATTAACTGGCTAAGTCACATACATCTTGTAAGTACTACATCATTTATCCAGACATGTGCACTTAGAATAATTGATTAAATCATTGACCAAACATATTTAGACCAACAGACTTAGGTAAGGACATTTTTATTTTTATTACCAGGAATATTGATTGAGAGAGGAGATCTGAGTGAATTCAATATTTTCTGTGGCGAATAAATCGTACAGCAAACATGTGACACTCTCACATATTGTGCTTCAGTCTCAGTTTTACATGGCCTATGCCGAAATTTTCTATACTTGAACTGCAATTTTACAGGTATTTGTTTTCTGTAACTAATTCAAGAACAGTTCATCTCTTTGAAGCAGACATTGTCTAATACCCCTAAAGCAGGGAGGGATGCCGTGAAAGATGAATGGATGAACGGACAGACAGATGGATGAATAAATGAGATTCATCATTTTTTTCCAAAATAAAAACAAATAATACAATCAATCATATTATTTGATTAGATAGACCAGGCCTGAAGGTTATAAAGCTGAGATTGGAAACCAGTCTCAAATCTCAAGCATCTGATTGGCTGAAATTGCGACCAGTCGCCATTTCAGCCAATCAGATGCTTGAGATTTGCGACTGGTTTCCATGCTCAGTTTTATAACCTTAGGCACAGAAGATGTAAATTATCGCTTTACTTCATACACACACATTTAATTGCATGTGCCAACAGTGTAAATCCAGATCAGTCAGAACATCTGTGCCATCTGATTAGGTTCTACACTGTTAAATTTATTAGGTTTTTCTGACCAAGCAGCAAATAGATTTGCAGGCTGCTCAGTATCTACTGGTTGGCCTTGTGATTTAAGGTGAACCATTAGACTGAAACCCTTATGAAGTATAGAATTGTATTTAACAAAATTTTAGAAAAAATAAAAAATGATTTTAAAAACCCACAAAAATTCAGTTTCATGAAAAGCAATGACATTTCTTGCCAACAAATATGAATGTTTAACAGTTAACTAAGTCAGCACTCAGCAAGCAACATTTAGAATTCATTGGTGTGTTTTTCGTTAAACATGCCTTGTATTCCAAAGAATAATAAATTGTCTGCAGCCAAAGTACTTCTTTTCAGACAAATATTGATTGCTAATTGTTGTACAGGTTACAATGTAAACCAGAACTAGAGACCTTAAGAAAACCCACATGTGTGCTGAGTTCCTCTCTTATGAATAATAATAAATGGTATGTAAAATAGTTTAATCATTTAAAGTCTTCATAACGAAAAGTTGTTTCAAAATTGAAATACCTTGATCTACATTAAAATTATCACAAAATGTCATTTAGATACACAAATAAATGTGACACACAGCTACAACCCTCACTCCTAGGTTTATTGTCATGTAGAGTTGATAGGTGATGCCATAAAATATAAAGAAGTTCAAATTCTTTAAAAACCAACTTAAAATTGGAAAGAAACCAATGCAAAAAGTATCTGCTTTATAAGAAATTTAATGATTATACAAAAAAGATCTAATAAAATATCAATCCCATGTCACTGCAGCAATTTAAACCTTTCCTTGATATATATGCATTTTTACGCATGTGCGACCAGTGGAGATCCAGATCAGCTGGCACAGGATCAGGGGGCCGTTTTATCAACATGTCGTACGTACGATTTGTCTTTGAGTTACGACGCTTCCAGCGACATCGAGCTACGACCGTTTTATGAAAGGCACTTTAAAGTGTCGTACGTTAAATGTCGCTGTCTTTGTCGTTGCATCTGTCGTAGGCCGTAAAAACCGGTGATAGTGTCAAATAATTCCATTTCCTGTGACGTCATTTTACCGGCGCTGCGTCAGACGACAAAATGTCAACACTGGAATTCAAACGATCCAAAAAGGGACCGTGGACTGAGGCAGAGACGCAGTTGTTGGCCGAGGAAATCATCGCATTCATCCCAACATTGAATAGTAAATTCGGAAACAAAGTAACAAACTCTGTAAAGAACGCCTTTTGGCGAGAATTAACAGAAAAGTACGTAGTCAAAATATTTTAACCTACGGGATTTTTAGATAATTTTTGATGGTCAAAATCCCAAAGGTTAAAAACATTAAAGGTCTATTATAGGGTGGAAAACGCTTTTACACAAATATACAAATTCCTTGGTAATAATATTGAATATTTATCGTAATTTTGATAACTATGTCAATTAAGGGCATAAGATATATAGCAGTTAAAAATCACTATAAAATTATCGTCGTAAAAACCCGCGTACATGATTCCGCATTGTGCACTTTACTGCTATGACGTCACGCATTCAATGGCGAATAGGGAAATTGTATCGATGTGTTACAGGGTGTAGTTTAAATAGGATTATTGTCTTATGAACCTATGTCATATAATAAAGTGTGTAGAAATTACTTCTTAAGGAATATATCTTCAAAGGTAACTAATTCTTTCATTCCAATTTTGTTGTTTTATTGGTTTTTTAAGAATTTTTCTTCCGACTCAATTTTGAGTCGGAACGTCCACCACTAAATTGGTCTTTATTGTGTTCAACGCGCAGGGCGTAGCTCTGATCGCGTTGATATTTCGACTAAAAAGTACGTTGACCTATCTTAACGAAATACACCTATCTTTAGCTGGATACTTTTAAAATGTAAAAGTTCGGGTATTAGGACGGGCATTTCAGTGCAATTAATATAAGCATACAACCAAAATATTGTAATAATTTTATTTTTTTACCAAACATACCGGATGAACTCATCGTGTTAACACCTAGAGCATGTAAACACAGGTGATTTGGATATATGAATGGATCAGCAGTCGGTTGCCAAAGAGTTACAAAATAAGTGTACTTATATCTGAATTTAAAGCCAGTGTTTGCTTTGTATAACTGGGACACATATAGTTTAGAGGACCCCAACATTCAGTTAAGAGCATGACTTTTGATTTGTTGTGTGCCAAACAAATTTTAATAATGATAAATTTAAATGGGGGCTACTGCCCCACACGCACATGTGATTCTTGTGCTCAAATGCTGTTGTGCTTTTTGTGTATTGAACATTCGGGGTCCGCTAAATGAGATTCTACCTGTATATTTACAGACCTCATAGCTTTTCAACTATTCTCTGCAGCTCCTGTTTTGTCTTGTCATTGAATGGTCTTATTCAAACTGAGAAAAGATGTTATGTAATATAGTGCCTTCATAATCAGCTAATATATGAATGCACAGTATATTTTATCTTTTTTAGAGTAAATTCTATTGGCGGTCAAAGGCGTTCAGAAAAAAATGTCCGGAAAAAGTGGACAGATTTGAAGGTAAATGCAATCAAGCAAAAAATCCTATGTTTATGAGATTTCCCAAGCAGATTTATGTATTCACATCAAATGTCTAACACAGATAATATTGTATTGCAATAATATCATTTTTAAAGGACAATTCTTTATTAAAGTGATTGATAAGTTAAAAATAAAACATCATTGTTATCAATAAGTAATAATTGAATGAACATTTAACTGAATTGTTATTAAATTTGTTGTTTTTTATTCCTATTAACATAAAACTTTCTAACTGGTTTTATAAAATTTTATCTGCTGGAAGTTTAACACTAAAAATTTCACAATATATAGATGTAATTTAATAAATATTCCTAATTAATTTCAAGTTGAATTGAACTAACATAAGTTATTGAGTATAGTCTTGTAAGTATGAACAATTTTTAGATTGGTGTGTTGCACATTTTTGTTTTACTCTTACATGTAATTGTAATCATTTTAGATATTATTGAATAAAATAAAGATTTAGGTAAAAGTTGACATTGATAATTGAGATTATCTGTTCATTTATTCTAACAGAGCACAACTAAATTAAAGGAGGTAAAGAGGAGAAAGTATGCCTCGGCGACAGGAGGAGGGCCAGCCCCGAAGTCTTTAACCCCACTGGAGGAAAAGGTATATAAATGGATTTTTATTTTTTAATGATTTACTGTAATTGAAAATCACAATTAAATTACAAACATTGAGATATTTATTTCGACTATGTAGTTTATTGGATATCATTGTTGAAATGATGACATCTGCTCCAAACTTAGCAATGGTAGTCAACATGTAGTGTGCATTGGCTGCATTTATTTGATAATAATAAATTTACTCTGTAACTTGAGTTTAACAAAATTTTCTATGGGTCTTAAATATATGTGTTTCTATTAAATTTTCTAAATTAGTCAAGATTTATTTTCTGTGTTTCATTTTGGTTTGAAAAGAATGAATACTAATGAAGTTACAGGTATTTACAATATGTAACAGTCCTATAATCCAACTAAACAGTGGAGATATAAATGTTATATAGTAGTAGTAATAGCCGAGTAAATTGAAATTTACTACTTATTTCATATGAAATGTTATTAATTGATTTGGTGTAGAAATGTTTACTGATATTAAGTTTATCATTAACACAATAACTGATTACCAAAATTTTATGAAAATAGATGATAAATAAGCTTGGTTTTTGTTTAGATTATCAGCATTATGGCCAGTGAATCTATAGATGGAATTGAGGGGGGCAAGGATACAACTTGTGTAGGTATGTGATGATTAATTATAACAAAAACCTAATCAATTAAACCAAATGAAGTTTTTAACAGTATGGAGATGATGCAGATACTTGCTACTGTATGGAGATGATGCAAGTATGCTGTCTTTATGGTTCATGAAAGCTAATATCAGAAGTCATTAAATGATTAGAGCTCTTGGCCTGGAGACAACAAGTCAGTTAAAGGAACAGTTTGCTGCTTCATAAAATTCGAAATCGTCTGAGCATGATTTATTAGAATAATATTGAATTGAACTCACCTGTCAGTTTGTACCTTTTTTATAATTATGTTTACAAGTAGCCTTTGCAATCTGTGACATTTTCATTCCTTACCTTATTGCAGAGGTTCCTTCAAGTTCAAGTGGAACGAGCAGATCAAACATGGAAAGAACAGGTCAGTTTTTCATTAGTTTAATAGTCAGACCATATTGAGGTTTGCTCCTTATCTGATATTGGCATAAGTAGTTCTTACTAATCTGGTATAGTCTTATGTTTGAGAAAAATGCATTTTTTATGATAAAATACTGTAAGAGCATTTGTTGATTTATGCTGGTTTTGCCAATTAAAAATGAAAGTACAGATGTTTCAATTTGAACATATTTATTCATATAGTAATTTTAAAAAAAAACGAAAAATTGTATAATTATTTTGCAGAAGAAGAGCAACGGTTCCACTGTCTCTTAGAGACGACAATCGAGAGAACGATTGCAGAACAAGGTATGTTAATTTAAAATAATAGGTGATAACATTTTGTAGTCAAAAGATATATATTTGTAACATTTGTAACGACGTAAATATTTAGCAGCAAATGTTTTTTATAACATAGATATGCAGTTTGCATTTGATTTAATTTACTGTAATAATGGGTTATTGCTGAAATTATGTTTGAGCCAATGGCATTATAATACTAAAAAAACCATTAATTCTCATGTTTTCTGAATTTATTATTCAAAGTCCAAATTGCTTAATATTTTATAGACATGGACAGTGAGACTATGGACGAATGTATCATCCCAGAACAAAGGCCTGACACAAAAAGAAAGGAAAAGAAAGGTAAATGTAATATGTTTGCTAGTTTGGAAACTTTGAATGTGTTGTTTTGGTTGGACAAACATTGTGGTCAGCACATACTCGGGACTTCCACTAGCTGCAGAACCTCAAGGGTCATTTTGATAATTGGTTTATTATCAGACACAATATTTACATTCATCTTTTACTTAACTGTGATAAGTCTGTCTTCTGACTGTTTCAGAAAGTGTTTGATATCATAATTATTAAATTACAATTTCAGAAATCATGATTTTATTGTAATAAGTGAAACACCTCTTTTAAAATCATTATTGTAAATATGTCCCTTTTCACTTATCATAACAGCTACGGTTAAAGAAAGTACATTTAAGTGACCTACGATAAATCTTATGTTAAGAAACTAATTTCCTGTTTGATTAATAAAAATATAAACATTTCTGGTAATTCCGACTACTTTAAGCATTACTTATAATCAGTATGTTAATTTCTTACATGTTCCATTAATTTGAAATAAATACATACCGTCAAATATATTGTATTTGAAATGCAAGAAAATTTAAAAAAGAAACGACACAAAGTTTGTCATAACAATTAGTTGCCATTAATCAATAAAACATTTGTGTTACTCCAGAGAGAACAAGAGATCAAATGATACTCGATTTGGAACATCGGCAGCTGGAAGAACTAGTTCTTATAAGACAGTCGATGCAAAACATGGATACATCAATAAGAAATATGGGACAGGCCATACAGAATATGGATACTTCAATGAAAGAGCTTGTCCGACTACAGAAGGTAAATATAGGTAAAGAAGTTGATGAACATGTCCATCAAGTTTTTGGTTGTTAATATGTATTTCCAATTTGTTAGCTTCTTTTTAAGGGCTTACCACACTCCTACCCAGCATGTTCATCGATAAAAAGAAAATTATCAAAATTTCTATAATGACAAAGTGCAGTTCAATGAAAATTTGCACATATCAATGGTACTAATATATCTTTATTTTCCATATAGTAAGGCACATTAGAAAAGTAAAGAAAAAAAGTTAGACCTAAAAATTAATTCAAATTCTATTTGCATCAATTCACAAAAACTAGGCAATACAAAACATAATTTTATTCCACATGAGTGTATGTGAGTTTAATGATACTGACAAGAAAATGTTGTGTAATTTGTAAAGAAGTTCCAACTACTTAAAGAGAAATTAATAATTGTCATCCGTTTACGCGACCAGGAATCTACCAGAAAATTGAAGGTCAAACACACTTTTACTAATATTTTATAAAGTTTACATATGTAAGTAACGAGGACACAATCAATTGTTTTTACTATCATATTACTCCTGTGGGTATTTAAAATGATGTTTTGTGTTGTTTAGTTCCTGTGAATTTATGTAAATAGAAGATGAGAACATTCTTAGATTTTTCCTTACCGTTTTAACGTGTCCTACCATATGCAAAATAAAGATACATTAATAACACTCATTTGTGCCAAGTTTCATTGAACGGCATTTTGCCGTTACTGAGATTTTGATAATTTTCTTTTTATTGATGAACATGCTTGGGAGCAGTGTTGTAAGCCCTTAACAGTAGATTTATAGACCTATTACATCAACATCATTGCCTATGTTTACCTTCTGTTTTTTTTATGATATTTTCATTTCAGGACTGAATCAATATTTTATGGTTTTCATTTGGGTATGAAAACTATAATTTGGTGTTCACCAAACACATGTGTCGCCTGCTTGCAAAAAGTTGAAATGCAGGCCTTTGTTTTATCATACATGATAAAAATATGTAATTCAAGTTGCATTGCAATACTACAAAATGACTAATTTTAATTGATCAGTTATTATCTTTATTGTATATTCCAATTACATGCAAAATACAGTTTCAAGTTAAAATCTTTCAAAGGAGCACAACTCAAAACAGATATAACTTTATTAAAACAGATGCCATATATCAACTATTGTGACAAAAGAACAAATACTTTCCAAGTTATAAGCAATTAGGTTTCCTGTTATATTAATTGAAAGGGGCATAACAGGTGTTATCATTCTTGTTGTCAAAAATGAGTTTGTTCCTGAAGATGATATCTTATTATTAAGCTAATATGACAAGAACTTTAAGTTACAGCAAACATAAAGTTCCATATGAATGTCATTTGAAAAGGACATAACTCCAAAAATGGTCAAACAGGGGTTATCATTATTGTTGTTTCAGATAGCTTTGTTTATGTGGATGATATATTCCAAGTATTAAGTTTATAGGACAAGTACTTTCAAAGTTATAGGAATCATTAAGTTTTATATTAAAGTTTGGGGACTACCAGACGAGGGGACCGTGTGTGAAGCCTGAAGGGTTTCATGCATACATTAATAATAAAACTGTTTTGGATGCCCAAATGAAAACCATCAAATATTGATTCAGTTCTCATATTTATAACTCATAAAGGCTCTCGTTAATATAGAAATTATTAGAAAAATTTCATATATATTACATTTTTAATGGCTGTTAAAATGCTCAAAAACTATTAAAACTAGAATTATCACTGAAAGTGATTAAATACCCCCACATGTATGCTTGATAATTGAACTGGGAATGCTTCGAATCAATGGCATAATGTGCCCCACTTTCAATCCAAAGTGTCGTCTTCACAGTAGCCACATATTCAGCAAGTTTCATCACAATATCTCATTCCTTCTAAATTTATTGAGCAGAAATGGTTTAAATATGTTAGTAACAGTGGCCTTTATCTAACTTTTATCTAAGAACTGTGTGCCAAACATTGTTTATGAGAAATCATCCAGAAACCATTTTTTCTATTTTTAGTAACAGTGACCTTGACCCCATCAGGCCCAATTTCAATACCAAGTTTCGTCTTCACAGACACTACCTATATAGCAATTTTCATCACAATATCTCATTCTGAACCAAAGTTATTGAGCATACAGTTTATTTTCTATTTTTAGTAACAGTGACCTTGACCCCACAGGCCTTGAATCCCAAAAGTCATCTTCACAAAAACCATCAATACACCAAATTTCATTTAAGAATCTCATTCCAAGCTATAGTTACTGAGTGGAAACGAAGTTTTGAAGTTTAAATAACAGTGACCTTGACCTTGAACCCACAGGCCCCAAAGTCAAACCTAATCTTTATCTTGTTATGTTACATCTGTGTCCCAAAAAATAATTAAATCTATGAAGTATTTCATGAGTTATAGTCCAGAAACAATTTTTCTTTTTTAAGTTACAGTGACCTTGACACTGACCCCTCAGGCCCCAAAGTCAAACTCGACCTGTATCTTCTGATATTACATATATGTACCAAAAAAGGATTTAATCTGTGAAGTTTTTCATGAGTTATTATCTGGAAACCCTTTTTCTATTTTTAGTAATACTGACCTTGACATTGACCCCACCAGCCCCAAAGTCGAACTTGACCTGTATCTTGTGATGTTACATCTATTTACCAAACAAGGATTAAATCTGTAAAGTGTTTCATGAGTTATCATCCGGAAACCATTTTTCTATTTTTAGTAACAGTGACCTTGACACTGATCTCACCAGCCCCAAAATCGAACTTGACCTGTATCTTATGACGATATACCTGTGTACCAAAAATTATTTAAATCTGTCAAGCCTTTCATGAGTTATCATCTGGAAACGAAGAATCCGACCGACCGACCGACCGACCGACAGACCGACAGACCGACCGACCGACCGACCGACAAGCTCACTCCTATATACCCCCTCAAACTTCGTTTGTGGGGGTATAATTATTCGACTTGGAGAGCAGATACCGCTAATTCAGTTTTTGGACAATTCAAGGGCCATAATTCAGGAGTGCCTGGGGGGATTCGGCAGGTTATAGAACTTGGTCCAGATATTATGCCCACCAACATATTCACCAAGTTTGATAAGGACCAGATGAAAACTCTTTGACTTAGAGAGCGTAAACCCTTATTTTGGACAATTCAAGGGCCATAATTCAGGAGTGTAAGGGGGGATTTGGCTGGTTATAAAACTTGGTCAATATATTATGTCCACCAACATATTCACCAAGTTTGATAAAGACCGGATGAAAACTCTTTGACTTTGAGAGCGGAAACAGTAATTTTTTGACCATTCAAGGGCCATAATTCAGGAGTGCCTGGGAGGATTTGGCTGGTTATAGAACTTGGTCGAGATATTATGCCCACCAACATATTCACCAAGTTTGATAAAGACCGGATGAAAACTCTTTGACTTAGAGAGCGGAAACAGTAATATTGGACAATTCAAGGGCCATAATTCATGAGTGTCATGGGGGATTTGGCTGGTTATAGAACTTGATCGAGATATTATGCCCACCAACATATTCACCAAGTTTGATAAAGACCGGATGAAAACTCTTGGACTTTGAGTGCGGAAACAGTAATTTTGGACAATTCAAGGGCCATAATTCAGGAGTGCCTGAGGGGATATGGCTGGTTATAGAACTTGGTCCAGATATTATGCCCACCAACATATTCACCAAGTTTGATAAAGACCGGATGAAAACTCTTTGACTTAGAGAGCAGAAACAGTGATTTTGGACAATTCAAGGGCCATAATTCAGGAGTGCCTGGGGGGATATGGCTGGTTATAGAACTTGATCGAGATATTATGCCCACCAACATATTCACCAAGTTTGATAAAGACCGGATGAAAACTCTTTGACTTAGAGAGCAGAAACAGTGATTTTGGACAATTCAAGGGCCATAATTCAGGAGTGCCTGGGGGGATATGGCTGGTTATAGAACTTGATCGAGATATTATGCCCACCAACATATTCACCAAGTTTGATAAAGACCGGATGAAAACTCTTTGACTTAGAGAGCGGAAATAGCAATTTTGGACAATTCAAGGGCCATAATTCAGGAGTGCCTGGGGGGATTTGGCTGGTTATAGAACTTGGTCGAGATATTATGCCCACCAACATATTCACCAAGTTTGATAAAGACTGGATGAAAACTCTTTGACTTAGAGAGCGGAAACAGTAATTTTGGACAATTCAAGGGCCATAATTCAGGAGTGCCTGGGGGGATTTGGCTGGTTATAGAACTTGGTCGAGATGTTATGCCCACCAACATATTCACCAAGTTTGATAAAGATCGGATGAAAACTCTTTGACTTAGAGAGCGGAAACCATGTGGACGCCGCCCGCCCGCCCGTCCGCCCGCCCGCCGCAGGTGTTCCCATAATACGTCCCGTTTTTCAAACGGGCGTATAAAAATGTGCAATAAAACTGTAAATATGAAGTAAAGGATTAACTTGAAAAATTTAAACAAAAAACACAAATCCATGATACATATTTTTGAACACAAAGCTGTGCATGTAGTTGATTATAAAGATTGCATAGTATGGTATAGATGTCTTTGATGGAACAATAAGAGAATTTTATTAGAAAGAGTGCCAACATCATATACTTTCCCAACAAGTACTGGCAAAAGAAATAGTTGTGAATGGTACTAAATTACATTGCACCTACATGGAGAAAAGTTTACATAATTGTTTTGGCTTGTTTCTTGAATTGATCTTAAAGGTACAAAAAATATCAAAGAGATTACTTATGAATCTCTTTTGTAACTGACTGCACGTTTAAGTATAAAATTTAGGTATATCTATGGCTTTTCTTTAGTTTATTTATTGGTATAAGAATGACTAAATTTTTTAGCAAAACACACCTTTTTCAAAGACTGATGTCAGAAATAAGAAACTGAAAGCATCTGACATCATTAAAAGAACATAGGACAAATATAAAAATGCAGCCATCAATTACAAGGTTTTCTGACTGGAATGAAGATTTATTAATTGTCTGTTAATTAAATGAGTATAGGTCAACTTAATTTGATCAAAAGCCATGAGAATTGGTTAGAAACATTTTAATAAATAAATTTTACACTGACTTTAATGTGCATTATATATATATGGCAATTGTTTAACAACAATGAAAGCTTCACCTGTTTTAGCCAATAGTAGCCCAGTCTTCTAAAGTCCTCTTGGCAAATTTGTCCATCCTATAGCAAATATAAAGGATACACTGTGCATACATGTACATGATTATAGTGAAATATAAATGATACCTTAACATAAGTATGACTTTTTTATTTTGTTTGCGCATAAATCCAAAGATGACTGAATAATTTTATCGAACCTTAAAATATATGAATTGTATTTACAAAGTCTTCTAACTAGAATGGGTCCTCGGACACTGATGCCCCCACTACTACAACAATTGTAACAAAGGGCCATAACTGTAGTAAAAAACAGGGAAAAATCCTTTCTTTACAATCTGTCATCCACACATCCTGCTTGATCATCTGCACAAGTCTGACAGAAATCTGCCTGATAGTTAATGACAACAATAGTTAATAAGTTGTTGATGTCACAAGATTTGGGGGACCTATGACTGTATGGATGCATGTCGGGACAGACAGACGAGTGCAACTCTATAAGCCTCCCACTTCGTTGGGGCATAAAAACTGAAAAACATCTCCATCACTTGTACATGGAGCTTTTTTCCAAAAAAAACTAAAACTGATTGTGAACACTATTACCTTTACTCCATTTATATATGCATTTTATTGAATGTGTGACCAGTATAGATCCAGAGCAGCACATCCATGCCGTCTAATCCAGATCTGTACTGTTCGATTTTCGGTCAGAAAAAACATTTTAAATCAAAAAGCGAACAGTGCAGATTTTGATCAGATGGCACAATAATGGTTTATCTATGTAGTAAAGGGTTAAACTGTTTTGGACTAATTTCTGTTGATTGTCTTGATTATAAACGGAGGTTTCTGACTTTAAACTTCAAACTTTTGGCCTGTGCTTTTGTTAAAATGCTTATTTGGAGGAGAGATTTGACAGCACTTTTTGTTGAAAGGGTTTCCATCAAAATTTATTAAGAAAATGTGAGATATTATAAAAATCCATTCCAATCAGCTTTAAAAGAAGCAATGTTCATTTTGTGAGAATTTACTGATCTTATCAAGACAATCACGAGCTATATATTTGCCAGATGGATAATAAATACCTTATCCTCATCCAACAAGGAAAATATCTGTTCTTTATGCTCCTCTCTCACTGAATGTTTCTTTGATTTCAATACATCATCCATAAAATGAGAACATTCAGTAAAGTTGAGAACCCCATCTCTGAAATTAATGAGAATGTTCAGTAAAGTTGAGCACCCTATCTCTCAAACTAATGACAGCATTTCATTAAGTTGAGAATCATATCTCTGAAATAAATTACAGCATTTAAAAAATATTAGCATGCCATCTCTTAAATTAATGACAGCATTCATAAAATTTGAACGTACAATCTCTGAAATTGATGGAAGAATGCAACAAGCTGAGCATCACATTTCTGAAATGGAACTGTTGATCAGATCAAGTGCATCAGATTCTCTGAAATTATCGTATAGCGTCCAGTTTTCAGTACCGTCCTATTTTCGTTATAGGTTGGTTTACTGCTAAGCACGTTACAGAAATACTCTGTAACATCATATCTTTCTGCGGTAAGCTGTCATATCAGACATACGGCCAAAAACAAATGCAAATCAGGTTAGAAACATATTTTTTATGTGAAGTTACAATCGACCATATATTTTTGTAACACTTTTTGGGTGAATCAGCAAAAAGTAATGTTTCCAATAAAAAACTAACAGTCTGAACGAAAACTCAAGAGGGGCTTCCCTGTTAAGGTCTGCTGCATAAAGTTGCATGATGCCATGTGACTGATATTCCTGTACTGAAAATGTTTTTGTGTGTCTTGAACCAGTTAACAGAAATAGGACGTATTGCCGAGATGGCCGACAATATCACTGCATTACGTTTTTTCTTTTCTTTGAGTTTAAATGAATTAACAAATGAATAAAACTTGTATTAATATTTCCAAGTATAAACAAAGGTAATGTCAGTCATGGTTTTATCTAAGTTGCTGTTTATTTACATGACGGAAATCAAGCTAATCACTTACTATAATGAAAACTGGTCGGATGATGCTAATTGTGAGCACAACTAGTGCAAACTAACCTTAAACCTACATTCCCCAATAAACCCTGTCCCAGTCGTTAGGCCACCAAATCCACAAAGCTATTGACCATAGTTTACTGAACTATCATGCAGATTATTTAAGGAAACTGGCATCAATACTTTCACCAGTCTTCATGACCCTCGTTCAATCTGTGCCCATTGAACTGAACCAGACGACCAGAAAATAACAAAAGTAGTGCTCAAGAAAGGGGTTAAAACAGACCTGAAAACTGCAAACAAGTGTCATTGAACCTAACTGTCTGCAAAATATTTTCTAGACAAAAATCATAACATTTGCAACAGCATTGTGCACTAAATGTGAGGTTGGTGCACCCAAGAACCTGGTTTAAACCCCCAGTGGCAATTTGTTTTGCCACTGACTGCTCCAAGGCGGTATCCCCAAAGGTACTCTTTTTCATTAATTGTTTGTGACGTCCTATTTGAATTGACATAATTATAACAAACATGCTCTCTCTCTTCCTCTCTTCTTTTTCGCTGCGTGGGGAGGCTGTGTTTTGTCATGTGTTTACATGCAGTCCAGGACTTTTTAGCAGAACTGACATTTAGGAACCAAGTGATTGCTAGATAGCTCTAAGGCTTTAGACAATGTCAAATACCTATTAGGTAAGCTAGACTACAACAGCACTAGAGGAAGTCTACACAGATGAGAGAAAAGCATCTGAGTGAGTATAAAGGTATTTATGGTCAGGATCATATGCAAAACCTCCCCCTGTTTAATCAGCAGTCCATCAATGCATTTTCCTAGGCCCACTACTATATTCCTACTTTAAAACTGGCCATAGTGCATCGTGTTTTATTCATGGTCACCCTGTTTGCAGACCTTTGTGGGGGAGCAAGGTTGGCTAATTGATTCTTGCCCTCAAAAAATGCAGAATATCAACAACAAACACTGACAAACTGATATCCAAATACAGCATGCTGGGACATTATGACAGAGTCTAATGTTAAGGCATAAAAATAAGGAAAACATCTTGGATTCAATCAACTGTATAACATCAGCTGGAACCATCTAATAAACATCAAACAACTTCAGAGCTTTTCTTCACTGTAACTTTTCTAAAAGTCACTTTAATCCTTTTCTCCATTTATATGCATTTTTACAATCTGCACTGGTTGTATTTTGGTCAGAAATAACCTAAGGAATCAAAAAGCGACAGTTTAGATCCTGACCAGACATGTGCCAGCTGATCTGGATCTAAACTGTTTGCCAACAAAATAAAGGTATAATCTATTGAGGAAAGGGTTAACATAAAAGAACTATGACAATGTAACACTGTAAGTCCAGTCTTGGAATATGCAAGTAATGGTATAGGACTCTTTCGGAAGTTTCCACACTGGTCAGTTTACATGGTGATTGGGAAGATAGTTGACGAGTAGTGCCACCCAATGCTACAAATACTTGTGATGCATGCTACATGTATGAGAAAATGATCACGATTCATACTACACATGTTTGCCAATGACAGTCTCTTTTACTGCAAGATTCACACAGAACAATGGAAGAAGGTCTGGCAAATGACATTTTACAAGCATGTGTAAAGATATTCGCATTACCAGAAGGAACCCAATCAAGACGTCACAAAGTCTTAACTTTTTAAACAACGGAAGTACCATAGGGATAATATCATGGAATGCCGAAACATTAAATGGTAAGGCCAGCAAAATACACAGCGCCCTGCACAGAAATGTCAAAATTATGCACAGTTCTACACAAGCCTGGTTAAACAAGTTAATTGAGGTATCCGAGCACTGTAACGTTTGACATTATAATGTTTTTTACAAACTGTCAATATAAAGAAAAAGTTCACCTGTCTTCGTCGTATATGTCAAAACATTCGGCACAAACAGCGTCTGTAGAATCAAAATGATTATGGACAGTTTCCACAAATTTCTTCGAACTGGCCATCCCCAATGTTTACATCGATTTTTTACGGAAAAGTCCGATCTAGGCGATTTTCCGCTTTACCGAAACCGTACTAAACCCGATCGTAATATTTCCAGTGAAAGGTTGACTATTACATTGCGCATGTCTCTACTTCAGTAGACAAAGAGTAGATACCAACTGGATAATAGTCAAAATGTTAGATTTATCGTAGAATGGCGGAGATAGCGGAAGTTGTCAAACTGTAATAGGACATTATGATGCTTATATTTCTACAGTATAAGAAATACTTAACATAACAAAGTTAATCAGAATACTTAAATTGGAATCTTGATTTTATTGAAATATGCTCCTTCTTAATACTGTCATCCAAAGGTTCTTGGTCACATTTTGTCTATCATTTCTCATTAGAAAGACATTGACTTAACTCCATATTTGTGATCATATGTCAACAATAGTCTTCAATTTATGCTTCAGTTGATCACTATGCTTACCTCTTTGGTTGCACGACGGTGAGAGGGGTTTGAGAGTTTATGAAGGTTGATGGGGGAAATCTTTTCTTTAAAGAACCTAGAAGCTCGATTTGTTTCTTTTATCCTTGCCATCGTGTTCATGCTTATTTGTCTCGGTAAGATCATTGAGTACTCGCCCCTTTGGCTTTGCAATGCTATTAGCTTCTTTTGTTTTATAAATTTGTGTGCTTTTGCATGCAACATTGTTAAGGTATTGCGCACCTCGCGATTGCTTTGACAAACAAAAAAGAAATATATAATAAAGTCTCTCAAACGGCGTGGGTTCATATCCCACTTCTGACACCATGTGTCAGTTTGGCGTTGTGGTAGGCAAAGAATGACTCCAAGAGTATTCAACAGTACAATAACACTATATTGTGGTATGATGTTAACAGAGCGATCATGAGAGTAGAACTGACTCTGTGCGGTTTAAGCATGCGTGATTATATTGTAAAGATAAATGATATAATAGTCAGCACAGGGGTATAGCATAAATGTATAGAATTAAACATAATCATCATATTACAACAAACGGCACAGCGCACTTCCATCAAACTTTGCACAAATAAATGCTATAAGTATATGATTATTTTGCATACATTAAGAAAAGTTAGAACAGTAGAGACAAATAGTTAGACCTAACAAATCACTAAAATTCTATTTGCAATTTATCACAAAAAGGAAGCAACACAAAACATCAATTGAAATGTCAACATACGTGAAATGATACTGACAACAATTTCTAAGGTCCTTTAAAAGAACTTTCGTTTTTGTGATAGAATTTTAGGGTTTTATGGGTCTTACTATTTTTCTTTACTATTCTACCTTTTCTAAGCGTATGTAAAAAACAAATATTAATAACATTGTTTGTGTAAAGTTTCATGGAACCGCATTGTGCCGTTCGAGTTTTTTTTATAGTTTTCTTTTTTGTCTTTGGCAAATCAATGGCGAAAGGCGCAGTACTTTAAGCTGATGGGTAAGTTGGAGTTATTTCACCAAGACAATTTGTTTGTTGATGTGAGAACCTGTTGGGGATAGGTGTGAGGTTGGTGCACCCTAGAACCTGGTTAGACTGGCGCATGCGTAACATCATCAAATGATAGTTAAAAATAAAGTTTCGCGAGCTAAAATCCACGAACAGTCCAGCGACAACCCTTCCAAAAATCCTGGGGAGACCGTAAGTAAGTTGGCGAATATTTTTGTTCATGCATTGTTGCGATCGACGTAAAAATTCTGATTGTAACTGTTTCAGTCTCTTAAGGTACGTGAGCCTTGTGCATTTCATTGTTGACACTACTTAGTTGTGGCGGAGCCTGATCATCGTTATTCTAGCAAAATTTAACCACTTATCATACGCTCCTGCATCAAAAAGACCCCCAACCTAAGATTAAGGTGAAAAAAGTGATACCTAATTTCCTTGCATCAAAATACAAGTACCTGCATCTATTGAAATCCCTGAATATACTGAATTATTTGCTAATGTTGATGATAGTAACTGTCACAAAGTTTAACGAAAAAAATCACACATAGTTTCATATGTTTAAAGTAGTGATATCTGTGCAGGGCAAGTTCGATTCAACCAGCGCGCCAGTCTTTCAACACTTTCAGCGCTTTGATTTGAATCCCCAGTGGCAATTTGATTTGCAACTGACCGTTTCAAGGCGGTAACCCCTCGGGTTCTCTTTTTTGTTAATTGCTTGTGGTGTGTGTTTTGAAACTGATAATTTTATTAACCATGCTCTCTCTCTCTCTCTCTCTCTCTCTTCTTGGCTGCGTGGGGAGGCTTTTTCTTCGAAATGTGACAATTTCTGATATGCATATTTCACCTTTTATAATCTTGTATAATCTTGTAATAATTGACGTTGGAACTGTTTGGCGAGAGTTATCCTTAATTTAGCTGAGAATGCAGTTTATGCATAAAAATATCAAGCAATCAGAAAGTTGCTCTAATTTGCTTGTTTTGTTTTAAAATTATCGCTCAACAGTAGGAAAAAATAAAACTTTTGCTTTTTTTGTTTAAATAAATATACTGGGATGGATCGAAATTGTGATGTTTATTGATGTATTTATTGAATTGCGAACAACACGGGGCTAGGCGGAATGGGCAGTAATATGCATCTTTTACTGTCCTTGAAGTGGCTCAATCAAACGGAGTCTGCAATATTTTCATATTTGTCGTGTTCTGTGGCTTTCACAGTTCCCTTTCATCTATGTCAAATACTTACAAGATTTTTTAATAACCTCCCTTTCTAAACACTGTTCTAATTTTTACCCTAGGGTCTAAGTTACTGGTATTGGATTCATTTAAGAAAACAATCAATTTAGATAAAAACATTCGATAATTGATTTCAAGAGAAAACGTTTTCTTTTCACAACCTCTCTTGACATTATGAGGAAACAACATTAGCGTACATTGTAAACGTATACAATTGATGACCAATTAGAACTTTGGGTGAGTAACCAGTGAGCAATTAACCAGATCTAAACAAAATAATAAGACGTTTAAGAAACACATTTTGTTTTCCTGAAACCAAATTATGTGTCATTAAAATTTCACTTCTGTATCTAGCGCAGCAAGGGCTTTTCTATATTTACGATGGTCGCCATTCGCTCTTCCTAAAGGACACGCATCTATAAAATGTCATCATGATAATGGGTCTGTGCTTGCAGTCGAATTATTGAGACTATTCTGTATCATAAAGGTATTTCTTTTATTGTTCTTTGAAAAGTCGATGGTACTCAAATGTTGCAAATGGCAAAAATCAAAAAGAAAATGTAAATATGAATTTTAGGAAAAACTGCAAGACGGAAAGAAATGTATACATTAACCGTATCACGCTTAGGGATCTCGTGTAGTGTATTATCTCTTTATTGTATGGTTCAGTATGGGCAGTATAGTCTGGTTCCTGGCGTACTATGATGACCTTTTGATAAGGGTAAGTAACCAGACTACGTCCCTCGATATATTGCGGAAACTTCCGAAAAATGACAAGTTTGCGCATGCGCATGTGTCTTTTTCAAACCGAAAGTGGAGGGAAAACCCAAAATTTACTAAACCCCTATTTTACAGAATGAGAACAGCAGTGGAGCTTCGTATGTTTTTACGATGTCTTTTTCATGTTCATATGTTGTAAATTATCAAAGACTGTACGCATTTTGATATCGTTTATGGTAAATTTCTTGCATGATTCCGAATTCAGTAGAGCTGTTGATGGACTTTGTCCAGGCCCTAATATCCACTGTGGTACAACACCATCTAATACATGTATGTGATAAAGATGTGGTATTATATTCATAAAAACTCATGGGATATTGCAACGATAATAATGATTAATCTAGAAATATTAGTTTAAGTTAAAATAGGTAAATGCTGACCATTTAGCAGAAATTTTGAACATAGTGACTTAATATGAAAAAATGTGAGATGTTGATATACATAATACAGTTTTGCTGACGGTGCCTATCTTTGAAGAGTCATAACTTTTTATGTAAATACAACAAAATCATTGGCACCATTGTGTGTCTAAATTAATCTAATGAAAAAAACTTTTTAAAAGATATGTATATTTACAATATTATTAATATATTTTTAAAATGGTGTGGTGTAAGATGTATCAACAACATTAACTTTAACTTTATTAAAGTTTAACTGTTTGACTTCTGTTGTTCTGACTAAAAAGTGCTAAGAAAGTTTACAACCATTAGAATATGAGGACAGAGTCTATAGATTGTTGATTAAAGTACCCTGATGAGAAACAATGCATGCAAATTGCAATATATATTCAGGATAATAATTAAGTTACAGGAAGTTAATACATTAACTTTCTGTTCACTTTAGTATTGAAGTAGCTTTACTCATAAATAATTCATCAAAGTTAATACAGTACAACTTATAGTCCAGTGTGCTGTCTCTTATTATTTTAATTGCTAACAGACCTTGAAATAGGCTCCCCGACTGACCTTAACCCCTACCTCCCTATCAAATATTATTAGTATATTTACTTGTAGCTTGATCCATGTAATATTTTAAACATTAATGAATGTATTGTTTTATTTTCAATGATAAATAATTCACTTTTTTCACTTTCAGTAAATGTAGCTGGCATGAATAGAACATCATAAAAAATGGCAGCCAGTAACCAGTCATCTTCCTTCATGCAGAGAGTTGATGGTGAACTTATCTGTGGGGTGTGCCTTGAACTGTTCAACGCTCCCATAATGCTTCCATGTGCTCATAATTTCTGTAGACAGTGTGTTTACAGCATAATTGAAAACGGAATGCAATTTAGTTTTATTAGTCTTGGGCCGCCTAATTCATTTTCATGTCCAATATGTCAAAAAATGATTAATATTAGTCGATATTCTATTGATAATTATCCAGTAAACAAAGCTTTAGAAAGTATTGTTAATTTATATAAAAGCTGTGCACCTGTTGACCTTTTTGATGCGGCATGGAATGCTGACTTGGAGATAAAAGGTGGAAAATGTGAAGAACATGATAAATTGCTGAATCGTTATTGTGATAGTTGTGATGTTGTAATTTGTATACAGTGTGAGGATGAGAAACATTCATCAACGAAGGTGAAACATCGAGTGCAGCCTCTAAAGCAGCTAGCTACAGCTTACCAGGTGTGTACTGTAACAAAAGCTATATCAAACATTTTATACTTAACCCTTTCCTTGATATATACGCATTTTTACGCATGTGCGACCAGTGTAGATCCAGATCAGCCGGCACATCCGTGCAGTCTGATCAGGATCTGCACTGGTTGCATTTTTGTCAGAAATAACCCAATGAATCAAAAGGCGAACAGTTTAGATCCTGATCAGATGGCAATAAAGGTGTATCTATACAGGAAAAGGTTAACATGCATGGTGTTGAAGAGGTATGAACAGCTTACCAGTTAGCTGCCATTTTGTATTTTAAAATACACATTTTAATCTATAGGCAGATTTTATTTTTATGTTATTTACTTTGTTTTGAAAATATAGATGGTAATCCTGCATTTGCACTTTATAATTGAACAACAACATTTTTAGACACTGGCTTTAAAGCATTTGCTTTTTGCCTTTTTCCCCAGTTTGTTATTATAAAAATGCAGTCAAGAATATATTTTTACATGTTTATTTCAGTCAGAAATAGCAGACACTTTGACAGACTTAAAGAATAAGCTGATTCTGTTGAATGATAAAGTACACCGACTGGATGACACTCTTAATGGTATTCAGGTAATTAATGCAATTTAGGCATTTGATGGTGGTCAGACTGTGTATTGTGCACAGGGGCGTCTGAGACAGAATTTGTTTTTCCACATTTATGAGACTCCACCTCCCCTCTATAACCATCTCTATTGATATGTCATTGTCTACATTTGAATAATCTTAGCTTTTTGTGTCGCCCTTTCGAAGAAATGGCGATACATAGGGACCGCTTTGTCCGTCCGTCGGTCTGTCTATCTGTCACGAAAACTTAATGTTGGCTATAACTTTGCCATTTCTTAATATTTCTTTATCAAACTTGCAAATTATATTGCTTATGACAACACGCTCGAGATGATGCCAAATTCTCAAGGTCAAGGTCACATTTGATGGAGTTATGCCCCTTTTTGTACTTGGATTTTTACACGAAAACTTAACGTTGGCTATAATTTTGTCATTTCTTAATATTTTTTCATCAAACTTTCAAATTATATTGCTTATGACAACACGCTCGAGATGATGCCAAATTCTCAAGGTCAAGGTCACATTTGATGGAGTTATGCCCCTTTTTGTACTTGGATTTTTACACGAAAACTTAACGTTAGCTATAACTTTGTCATTTCTTAATATTTTTACATCAATCTTTCAAATTATTTTCCTTATGACAACACGCTCGTGATGATGCCATATTCCTTAGGTCAAGGTCACATTTGATGGAGTTATTTCCCTTTTTACGAAAACTTAACATTGGCTATAACTTTGCCTTTTCTTAATATTTCTTCATCAAACTTTCAAATTATATTCGTTTTCACAACACGTTCCTGATAATACCACATTCTTTAGGTCAAGATCACACTTGATGGAGTTATTCCCCTTTATATGAAAACTTAACGTTGGCTATAACTTTGCCATTTATTAATATTTCTTCATCAAACTTTCAAATTATATTCCCTATGACAATACACTTGTGACAATACTATATTCTTAAGGTCAAAGTCACATTTGATGGAGTTATGCCCCTTTTTGTACTTGCATTTTTATTCCGACAGCACCAGAGGGCGACACAAGTGTTCAACTGAACACCCATCTAGTTATATTTTACAATCAAACAAAGTTTTGAAAAATGGCACATTTTCATAATACATATAAAACTTAAATAAATGGGGAAAAACATGGTTGTATTTTGTTGTTTTCTGTTCTTAACTTACCTTTTTCCCAACATCTTAATAACTCTTTTATGACATGTTGGTGTGAATATTTTCAGAAGCTGTATTAAGCTTATTTTCTGTTCTTCCTATATCTCTTTTTCCAGGTTAACCCTTTATTGAATGGGATATGGCTCATATTCCATGGATCACCATATCTTTGAATTGTCTTTGAATTCTAGTGTGGTGATTTCTCAGAGAAATTTAATTTTTATTTATTTATACATTCTCGTGCATTCTTGTGTTTGACGCTGAAGGTTATAAAACTGAGCATGGAAACCAGTCTCAAATCTCAAGTATCTGATTGGCTAAAATCAGATGCTTCAGATTTGAGACTGTTTTCCATGCTCAGTTTTATAACATTGGGTGATGCTGTTTTATAATTCTCAAAAGATAAGCAATGAAATAGTTTATATTTGCTATGATTTAATTTCCCACACTTAAATTGGTGAAAAATACATGCAAATTAAACCATATGAAATACTGTTCTTAGTAAAGTGTTAACATTTCCTGTCATTGTTATATTGCACAAGTGAGATAATTATCTACTAGACCTTCATAATCATCAGTGTCTTCATCTCCTTGAAAAAGACCCGCCATGACATTGTTTAACCCTTTCCTCCATATATACACATTTTTACGCGTGTGCGACCAGTGTAGATCTAGATCAGCTGGCGCATCACTGCCTGGCACGTCTGATCAGGATCTGCACTGGTCACTTTTTGGTCAGAAATGACCTAATAAATTGATGTGCCGGCTGATCTGGATCTAAAGTGTTCGCCCTTGCAATAAAGGTGTGTCTTTGGAGGAAAGGGTTAATTTTGCTGGGATCAAATTTTACATATTGATGATGCATCAAACAAAACCATGTTTGCAAATGACTCCCATCTAAGTTTTTTTTAAATAAGATATTGTAGTTAAAATTCAGATGTGTTTTTAAACATTGGTCTGTATGAAGATAAGAAAATACAATAATTTGTATAGATTTTTTGTTTAACCTTTTATTCCCTGAATTTGTATAACTGACATACCTTTTTGATAGTTTGAGCTAGTGCATTGATTGTTCATGGAGACTTTTCAGAATAAATGGACTGAATATATTGACTAAATAGCAAACAGTGTAAACACAGATCAGCATACTGGTATGTGTGTCTACACTGGTCATAATAATGACAAATGCCCAAGGTTATAAAACTGAGCATGGAAACCAGTCTTAAATCTCAAGCATCTGATTGGCTGAAATGGTGACCAGTTGCCATATTAGCCAATCAGATCCTTGAGATTTGAGACAGGTTTACAATCTCAGTTTTATAATCTCCAGCCAAAAGCTGAGCTTAGCACAGTCTACTCCATGGATAGTCTGGTCCCAAGGTTATAAAACTGAGATTTGAAACCAGTCTCAAATCTCAAGCATCTGATTGGCTGAAATGGCGACCAGTCGCCATTTCAGCCAATCAGATGTTTGAGATTTGAAACTGGTTTCCATGCTCAGTTTTATAACCTTGGGCACTGATCTGGATATACACTGCTCACCTTTTGGTAAGAAATAACCTAACAAACCTAAAAGTGAACAGTGCAGATAGGCAGGCTGATCTGGATCTACACTGGTTACCCATGGGATATCAGCTTTATCCCATGGAGTATAGGGTTAAAGAGTTTATCCCATTCCTCCATAAACACACCTTTATGGCATGGGCAAACAGTGTAGATCCAGATCAGCCGGCACATCCGTGCTGTCTCATCAGGATCTGCACTGTTTGCTATTTGATTTATTAGGATATTTGTGACCAAAAAGCGACCAGTGCAGATCCTGATTAGACGGCATGGATGTGCCGGCTGATCTGGATCTACACTGGTTGCACATGAGTAAAAATGTGTATATATGGAGGAAAGGGTTAAAGGAGAACTGTAGGAGCTTGTGTAAGAAAACTTTTTGTGTTTTTTTTTATGATCTTGAGTAAGGTTCCTTAATGTTTTTTTTATTTTTTCCAGGATAATCAAAACCACTTTACTAAACAACTAGAACAGAATATATCTGCAGTAATGTCACTGCTACGACAACAACAAGAAGGCTTAAAGGTATACATTGTGTACTTCATATTTAACAATGCATATAGGAAGTCTAATCCTTTATTCCATTAAGGGAGTAGGGCTAAAATACAAAAAGGAAATAGGTGATGTAATAGTTTGTGGTCAGCAATGCTGTGTTTACTTCTTGAATAGGGGCCGAATACAGACAGCTTCCTATCTAAAAAGTTCTTTATAATCATTTTGTTTATCACTAACTTTGAATTAACATCAGTTGTTTTCATTTTTTAGAGGTCTATTCTATCTATTGTTTCTTAAGTTAAAGGGTATCTAAAGGAGCCTTCCTCAGGCATTGAAAAAAGCTTGATTTTATGTTAAGTGCTTTTCAGATTTCATTATCTCAGTGTAGAAATTGTTTGCAGATTATACAATCATGTTTGTTGTTCCAGATCTGCCGGTTCACTGAAAACACGTTTCTTACTATTTATAATTTAACCCTTTCCTCCATAGATACACCTTTATTGCATGGGCGAACAGTTTAGATCCAGATCAGCCGGCACATCCACGCCATCTCATCAGGATCTAAACTGTTCACTTTTTGATTCATAAGGTTATTTCTGAACAAAATGCAACTAGTGCAGTACCTGATCGGACGGCATAGATGTGCCGGCTGATCTGGAACTACACTGGTCGCACATGTGTAAAAACACATATTTATGGAGGAAAGGGTTAACAGTGTTAACTGTCAATGTTATTTCAAGTAGGACAAGTCTATAATATAACATTTAGCTTGGTAAGGTTAAAAGTGTGTTTTGTCATGACACTTAAACTTTATAGCCACTGAGATTTTAAACAGCTATGTACTTGTATGATATGAAACAGTGTGCTTTTGTTTTTGTAAAGTTTAATGAAAAACATTTGTTTTTAGTGTATGCTTGAAAATAAAATGAGAGAAAAGCAACGTCCTATAGAAGAAGAACTTAAAAAGTGCAGAGCTGTTAAAACCAGTATTGATGAATTGATGAAGAAACTTTCTCAGATACGCAGAAATCAAGATATTAATCTTAAATTAAAGGTAAGAATCTTCTGTGTAAATTTATTGAAAGTGGAAAACTTATATATGGCATGCATGGTAAATTCCAAGTCTAAAACAGCAAACACCCTGTAGCAAGCCCATTCAGGGTTCCGTAGAACATAACCTTAATATCAGGGATTTCTTTCGAACTACTGTTTCCTCTGTCAGTTAATGGTTCTGCTTTGTATGAGGGTGAAAGCCAAATATTTCCATCTTCTTCTTTATTTTATATTACATAGAACATTTTGCTGTTAGCTGTTTGCCCCATGCTTCCCCCCCCCCCCCCCCCCCCACCATATGTAATACATAATAATGTGAATAAATGTAATTAGTTTAAGTGAATCAAAAGTAATCTTTATATTCTATTCCTCCATTGTTGCCTTGTTGTGGAACATTTGTAGTCTGTAAAGTACAACTGACTAAAGCTTTATATAGTTGTGACAAATGCTGTGCTTAGCACTTCATCCCACATTGATTTTCACTATAAATAGCAACCCTAGCAGACCATTATAGACAATTCTGGGGTTTTCAATTAAATGACCTCATAGGTCTCTTTGTTGCACTTCGTATTTCTTTAATTTATCAGCACTTAGCACTTTATCACATGTATGAGCAGTGCAGCTTTATCACATGTATGAGCAGGGCAGCTTTATCACATGTATGAGCAGGGCAGCTTTATCACATGTATGAGCAGTGCAGCTTTATCACATGTATGAGCAGTGCAGCTTTATCACATGTATGAGCAGGGCAGCTTTATCACATGTATGAGCAGGGCAGCTTTATCACATGTATGAGCAGTGCAGCTTTATCACATGTATGAGCAGGGCAGCTTTATCACATGTATGAGCAGGGCAGCTTTATCACATGTATGAGCAGTGCAGCTTTATCACATGTATGAGCAGTGCAGCTTTATCACATGTATGAGCAGGGCAGCTTTATCACATGTATGAGCAGTGCAGATCCAGATCAGACAGCACATCCTTGTCATCTGATCTGGATCTGCATTGCTTGATTTTAGGTCAGATATAATCTCATGGATCTGAAAATTGAACACTGAATATCCAGATCAGATAGGCATGGATGTGCTGCCTGATCTTGATCTTCACTGGTAGCCCATGTAATAAAAGTTGTATATATGAAGTAAAATATTAACCAACATTATATTTCTGTTATTTTAAATTGTTTTCAGCTAATGAAGAGTACTAGCAGACAGCTGAATAAATTGGTGAGCTTTGATATCGACCAATGTCTCCAAACTTCTGATATTCCTATCGGAACTATGGCCCCCTGGGAACTTTCATTAGATGATGTAATAGCAGCCATTGAAAGTTTACATTGGGATCAAGCTGAAACAGGTAATTACTCCCTAACGCCATAGATACACCATTCGGAGAACAATGTAGATCTAGATCAGCTGGCACATCCTGCTGTCCAATCAGGATCTACACTTTTAAAATATGAAGTCTGCCGATCTGGATCTACACTGGATGACACACATTAAAATATTGAGTTTCGATCAGATCAGACAACAAAGATGTGCCAGCTGATCTGGATCTACATTGGATCAAACACATTAAAATATGGAGTCAAGGTTTATTCTTGTTTAGATACAAAATACAATTGATACAACAAAGAGTCCCATGTCAAAGGTAAAATTGAAAACTCTAGAATTATGTTCTGTTGGGGTGACATCAATCATAAATTGCAGTTCTTAATTTTTTGGCTGTTCTACAGAGCCCATCTAATGTTAGAGGTTACAACTTTACTCTTGTTTTTTTTTTCTTCAGAAGCCGATAGAAAGGATTGTAAAGAAGTTGCAGTACAAACAACTGTTAAAGATGTTATGCTTGAAAAAGCTACTGGAGCCGCTTTTGATATTTCAAGATCAGAGAGTCCTGCAGGGTCAAGGGCACCTGAACATAGAAAACAAGGATCATGGAAACAGAGAAGCCCAGGGTCGTTAGAGCAGGTGAGATCAGAGGAACAGGCACATGATGAAATTGATGGAGATTACCTTCCAAACAGTGAAAATAGAACGAAAGTTGCTCAAGGTAAATCCCAGTGGAGTAGACATCATTCTGATGAAGTATTAAAGGTAACAACAAATAGAAAAGCAGCCAGGGTAGAACACGATCATTATTCAAGTGATGATACTGATGAAGATTTAAGAGAAAAATTTAAAAGATTTGAATTGGATGAAAGAGGAAAGTCAGAGAAAGGTCGTAGAAGTTTTCCGATGCAGTTGCAACAAATTTCTTTCGAGGATTCAAGAGAACTTCTTTCAAAATCTTCCAGTCATAAAAGTGAACTTGATATATTAGGAGGAGAAAGTGGTGAATCAAAGAAAAAGAAACCATTTAGTTCACATAGTCCTACTAATGCAGAGGCTTTAGCAAAATTTGTCGCTCGTAGAAGGACAATGTCACCTTCCGTGTCAACACCAGCTTTAGAAAAATTGGCTTTGGATAGTAAAAAGTCTCAACAAACAAGTGTAGCTAGAAAAAATGTATCTTCACCTTCTTTGAATACTCTAGAAACCATTGATGATGTAAGTTCTGGTGATAGGCGCGTAGCTCCTTCTGTAAAACAAAAGCATGAAACAAGAAGTGAAAGTACTAAATCAGCCAAAACTGAAATCAGTAATAAATCTGCAAGTTCGAATAAGGTTGAAAGGAATACTGCACAAGTGGAAAGGCCAGCAGATGATGGGAGTAAACTAGATGATCTAGAAGGTTCAGCAGGAGCAATAAATACATCCAACACAAACTCTGCTCAATCATTTTCAACACCTGTAAGAACTCGGCATGTAGAAATCAAGCCTGGCATACTAACATTGGAAACAGACAAAAGTGAAGGGGCTTCAAATCGGTCGTCAGCTATGCAAGACACAAATGACAAAAGCAGTGTTGAGGATGCTACAGCGAAAGAACAGACAAGCATTGTAGATCACGGTGATAATGTAGCTCACAAGGAGAACTGTTGTGCTGGTTTAAATGAACATAAAGATATATCAGAATGTAGAGATATCACTCCTGAAGGTTCAGAGGACGGAACAAGTGCAGCAGAAAATAAATCAGATTTAAATTTGAAGGAAGAATCACCGAAACCATTCTCTAAACAACCTATAGGTGTAAAGCTAGATTTTCATCTAGGAAGTGAAGGATCCAACTGGAAGCCAGATACCAAAAAGGTGACAGTGGTATAGCTTATAAAATATATAGTCTTTATCAAGTTTCAAAATAACTTGTTTCTGTGTATATATGTGTATAACTATAATTTATTGGTAGTGTACTTTTATTTGCATTAAGTGTAGACTATTGGGACACAATTTTCATATGGTTCAATACATTACTTATTTCAAGGGGTAAAGGGTTCTTATAAATCTCCTGGTGCAAACAGATTCTACATTTTGAATTCTGACCTAAAATTTTTACTTGGTAACAAGTGGAGATAATTGGGATATAATTTTCATGTCACTGATGACTAAGTACTGTTGTACGGGTATTAATCAGCGTCAGTGATAGCTCTAGATTAATGACTCGATTTATGTTCAGGTCTGGTAGTAATTTATGTCGGACAAACTAGTTGTAAACACGGAGCTGGACCAAATATTGAAACAAAATGAACTTTTTGTTTTTGAGGGATAATTATTTTGCAACCAGCTTCATGCCCCACCAACCCTCTCCCTCAAATAGCACCAGCTGTTATTGAAGACAGCTTGAATTAGGCTTAACCATATAAGTGATAAGTATTTTAACAATACTGATTGAAAAATGTGTTGATTCTTTTGAACACCTCAGTCATTAAGGATAGTCACTATTCCTGAGTAAATTGCATACATGTAATGCATGTGAAGAATTTTGTCTGTTTCACTGTTAAATATTTTTTATTAAGGCTTTGAGATTGTTTTATTTGATGTTAAAGATAGACAGATTTGATAAGGCTATTATTGAAATCATATTTATTACATTGGTTATTTGTGCATGGAATGCATGTTTTATATGTAATCTTTTTATTTTTAGCTATCCTGACTTCAACTTACTAATTGCTAGATGCATTTTATCTTGTTAATGGTTGATTTTTTTTTACAATTTTGAGGGATTATATTGCATGTTGAAACATGTTTTGTATGAGATAATACCAGGTCCCAAGGTTATAAAACTGAGCATGGAAACCAGTCTCAAATCTCAAGCATCTGATTGGCTGAAATGGCGACTGGTCACCATTTCAGCCAATCAGATGCTTGAGATTTGAGATTGGTTTCCATGCTCAGTTTTATAACCTTGAGGCCAGGTGTAAGTCTCATCCCTTTACTTCATCCTTTACTTCATGTTTGATAAGGGCCACTATTGTAGTCTGTAAGTTTTCCTGCTTAGATAATTTTACACTCATGTATTTGTTTAATAATCAACCCAGATGACTTATTCATCGGTTTTATCAAATAAACAAAACAAAGAATCATAAACTGTTTAACCCTTTCCTCCATATATACACATTTTTATGTGCGACCAGTGTAGATCCTGATCAGCCGGCACATTTGTGTCATATAATCAGGATCTACACTGGTTGCAATTTGGTCAGAATTAACCTAACAAATCATAAAGGGAACAGTTAGATCCTGATCAGACAGCATGGATGTGCCGGCTGATCTGGATCATAAGTGTTCGTCCACACAATAAAGGTGTGTCTATGGAGGAAAGGTTAAAAGTGTTAACCTAAATAATTATAATTACATACATGTACTACATATGTGACCCTTTTGAGTAGTATATTTTTATCCTGTGCCAAAATCAGAGAGTATGTTGTTTCTCTGCTAAGTTAACATGTTCATCTTTACACCCAAACACATAATAACAACTTAGAATGAGTGTTTATCACCATTTTCTTTCAGATAAACTGAGTAGTTACAGAGTTGTCAACCTTGAATTTATAAAATATGGCTAATTTTCTTCTACCTGGGTCAAAGCTTTTTATTTAAAAGTATGATTGATTTTGATGAAACTGAGCTGGAATATAGGAATTCATTTTCATTGCAGAGACATTGAAATTGAGCACAGAACTGCAAAAGCTGTTAAAATAGATGTTCTGGTTGTCATATTGGCATACAAAATTGTTTCCATTGTTAGCTGGTAGCCTGTCTGTAGTGACCTGTTGTGCACAGATCAATATCCGTGAATATTTCATTACTTATTTACCACTTTCCTCCATATATAAACATTTAATCACATGCAAACATAGTAGATCCTGATCAGATCCCAGAGATGTTTCAGAAGATCTGGATTTAAACTGTTCGCCCACATATTAAAAGCTTTATTTATGAGTAAAGGTTTATATGAATATTTTATACAAGAAATTTCACAGCAATACTTGATAATGTGAACCTGACCAATTATTTCATCCATCAGCACTGAATTCACAATTTTAGAAACTGCTTACCGGTATGTAGTCATGCATATCTATGTGAAATTTTCAAATTTCTGATTTATAGCACATATTTAAATGTCAATTATTTACATTTCACCAAATATTTCATGAAGATACTCTAATACTGTATTAGATGTATGGGCCGTTGCACCATCCTGCATGAACCAGACATTTTGCATGTTTTCCGTTTTTATACGAAGCGCTGGAACAAATTTGTTTTTCAAAAGCGAGAGATACCGTTGAGAATTCACTGTCTCCTTGAACACATATGGACCAATTACTCCGTGTGAACTCATGGCACACCAAACAGTTAATTTCTCACTGTGCAATGGCCTCTCTGTGAAACAGTGAGGTTGCTCGTCTGCCCAGAATCGCATATTTTGTTTACAAACATGGCCAGAGAGCAGAAAATGCGACTCGTCTGTAAACCATACATCTTTAAAAACATCAGCGTAAGTGTCGGCGACGTCAGCTGCCCAACGACAAAAGTCAAGTCTTTGAACCTGATCTGTAATACTCAATTTCTGCATTATCTGAATTTTATACGGAAACAGTTTAAGATCCTTCTTTAATATATCATGAATACAAGTTCTAGGAATTCCAGTCTCTGAGGAAGAGCGTCTTACCGATTTTTCTGGACTATTCATCAGCATTACCCGCAGTGTACTCACATTTTCCTCGCTCCTACTACACCTCGGCCGACCCGTTCTTGGAGCATCTGCCACAGTCCCAAGTCGCTCAAATTTCTGTACGATTTTGTAGATATGTTTCCTGCTTAATTTTGTATTCTTGAATTGATGATTAAACTTCCGCTGAACGTCTGTTACACATTTGGTTTTATAACAAAAATGCGCTGATCTGACGTCAATCGCGCCATCTTGAAAATAACGACTTTGTTGGATGACGTCATGATGTCTGGGTGTCGTTCATTTTGTCGCGCCATTTTACCAAGCATGAAAAACTTACATGTAATTCCTATAATATGATCTAAAATTTATGAAAATAGCCCTATATTCAGCAAAGTTATGAGTTTTTCAAAGTGTTACCTTTCTTTTCGGACACCCTGTATTTACTTATTCATGAGCAAACAATGTAGATTCAGATCAACTGTCAAATCCATGCGGTCTGATCAGTATCTGAACTGGTCACTATTTTGTCAGAAATAACCGGATAAATCAAAACACAAACAGTGTAGATCCTGATCAGATGGCACAGATGTGCTGGCTGATCTGGATCTACACTGTTTGCCTATTAGATATGGGTATATATAGAGAGGAAAGAGTTAAATAAATATAGATCACGTTCTGAGATGTCTCACAGTTTCATCTGGATGGGTCTTTAAGTTTCCTTAAATTTCTGAAAATGATACTACTTTGTCAGTCACGGTGATATCTCGATAACAGTATGATAGAATTTAATGAAACTCAGAATAACTCGATCGCAGTATAATTACCTGTTGTGGCATGCTTTTCTACATCGTGAGAGTGAGAGCTTTCTTTGGTATCAATTCAGCAATTTTGCTTGTTTTCATATTCTAACATTATTTTGTATAACATTTTCATAAGCTGAAACTTTAAGCATGTTATGCATAATACAGGTTTTGCGTATTTCGATATCCCTGTTACTTCATATAGCTTTTATACGCATTTTATCACATGTGCAACCTGTGTAGATCTAGATCAGCCAGCACATCCATGCCATCTGTTAAGGATCTGCACTGTTCACATTTTGGTCAGAAATATCCTAATAAATCAAAAAGCGAAGAGTGTAGATCCAAACCAGCGGGCACATCTGTGCCATCTGATCAGGATCTGCACTGTTCGCCCACACCATAAAGGCTTATATATGGAGGAAAGGGTTAATGATGATTTCTGTACTTTTGGTAAAAATTTCCTATCAGATAATAGAGAACTTGTGTACAAATCTCAAAATAATAAAGCTTGTAAAGTATGGATTATCTTTTGCTGCTTTTGTCCCCCTTTACTTAGGTTTTGTGTTAAAGTTTTATTCAAAATCCTGTTTCGTTATTTTCTATAATGATTGATATGTAAATCTAACTTAAAATTAGTGACACTATGATGACCTAATGTTTTCCAACAAGTTCCATAACTATTTCAAATTGATTACAATGTTAATCCAACAAGTTCCATAACTATTTCAAATTGATCACAAGTAAATCCAACAAGTTCTATAACTATTTCAAATTGATTACAATGTAAATCCAACAAGTTCCATAACTATTTCAAATTGATCACAAGTAAATCCAACAAGTTCTATAACTATTTCAAATTGATTACAATGTAAATCCAACAAGTTCTATAACTATTTCAAATTGATTACAAGTAAATCCAACAAGTTCTATAACTATTTTAAATTGATTACAATGTTAATCCAAGATGTTCCATAACAATTTTATATTGATTACAATGTTATGTAACTTTGTGACTCATTTGTTTGTGAAATGTTTTATGCAGCTTGCATTACAACTTTACCAAGTAATTGATATTCAGCTTAAAATGAATATCCCATGATCTACCTTTTTAAAGCAGGTACCATAACTCTTTCTCTAAATATATTTTCAATTGTACACTTTTTTGACTAAGATATTATATTTAGTACCTTTACTTACTTTAAATAATAAATCAAAGGATTCAAAATATTGCAAGCTCAGTTTAATAAAGCCTATTCACGGGCAGCAATGAAAATGCGAATTTCGGTCCACGCCGCCTAGCCATGGGTTAAGTGCAATTCAATATTTACTAGTACACTGATATAGAAAAGGGATTCGTTTGGGACAGTCTTATTGTTAATTACATGATCACTTCCAACTTTCTTGCCTTAGTCCCATGAAAATTAAAAATAATGCCCAATAATCGGATTGAAGCAGCTCGCTAAACCACCCATTTGGTCTGTGCCTGTACACTGTTGCGCTCCACAATATTTAGTACCCTACAAATGACAGTTTGCAATATCTTCTGTCAGTTGGTAAGTTATATTTTGAATCATGGCTTTTTGAATAATATTTCTGTTTAAAGATAGAATAAATACCATTTTATAGCCAAGATTATTATTATATAAGATATAGTAGTAATTAGTTCTTTTTAGAAATTATAATTTGTTCTGCATGGCAATGTTGAAGTATTAATGAATCAAGTGTAAAATCAAAGTTGAATAAAGTTTTTGAAATGTTATAAGTTTTCTTTAACTCTTGATTATCACATTCCAGACCAGAATATGATGGAATTTCAAAGTTTTTCCCATTGCCTGGGCCCAAGATCATTAAAGTAAGTTTGTACCTGTCGCCATTTCAGCCAATCAGATTCTTGAGATTTGAGACTGATCTCTAAACTTACTTTTATGATCTTGGGCCCTGATAATTCAAGTTGTAGGGTAATCTTATATGTTGTATTCGATTATGTGATATTCTATTAAACTTTTTTTTTATAAATTCATCACTTGCAAGTGATTTTATAAATTCATCATTTATTCATCGCTTCAGAGTGAATTCATAGGTCAACTATTATATCTCGAACACTTAAATCAGGAATCTAGAAGCTTGACAAGTTTCAAGAATCCTGTTAAAATCCATTCCCGTTGTATGCTAATTTGCATTGGAAGCCTAACCTATACAATAAATTTTAACACGTAACTTCCGGTGTTGGAGTGTAATAAGCCTTGTATCGAGCTCCAGCTCGCGTCGCGAAAGCTAAGCTGGCCTTTCTGGTAACGCGAGTATCAAATCAAGATGCCTTAGAAAACCTTTAATTGTCTCCCGGTTTGAAGCATGGAGAAATAAAATCGAAGAATAAGGTCCTGTGAACCCTGAAAAAAATCCGGCCGGTAAAAACTTTAGTCAACGTCAAGTCCTGACGAGTTTTGTTTATTGGTCTAATTTTAATTAATTGTTAATGCTATAATATCTTACAAAATATGTAACCCTAAGTTTGCTAGCCACAAAATTACTGTTATTATCTGTCTAGGATCCGGGAAATCAATTTGAACGCTAGCGTGTCATGGAGCGCTTGGCCTACTGCTTCAATGGAGCATTAGGCCTACCAATGAAAATCAGCTGGACTGAAGGTTATCAAGCTGAGATTGGAAACCAGTCTCAAATCTCAAGCATCTGATTGGCTGAAATGGCGACAAGTTAATTTTATAACGATGAAAAATATTGTTACACATGTATTTAAAAAACAAACAGCAGTAAAAATGAGTGTGATGGTGATCATTTTACTGCGTTTATTTAGGCTTGCTGTAAAACAATCAGATAGGTCATATATAATAAGTTATGAATTGTATGTACATTTGCACGTGGAAAACATGGAAAGTGTGTATATTTTATACAGTATAAGACGCTAACTGTACTTTTCTATCCAAATGAAATGAGTGGCTCTTGTTTTGGAGAGAATAAACTGATCAAAGAGCCTAGTGTTTTCCTATATTTTACTTACGGTAGTTAGACTTTTAGAAGTATAGAAATAATTAAAACAGTTATTTATTATAATATTTTAGTGTTTAATACAATTAAGATTTCAAGCAAATTCTATTGCTTTACATGTAGACTTGGCTTCATAGAGACTGCATTGTCGATTGGTTCGGTAGAAAATAGAATGTTTATTGAAATCCGTGGATATTTGTTTTCTTTTCCATGATTAATACTGTTTTTATTATAATTCTAACAGTTTTAATTAATTAAGAAAGAGTATGCTTAGTAATTCCAGGACAAACAATTTGTTGATCTTTTATGACGGGATGCTGGTTTGAGCCCAACATAATCATTACTATGGCAAGTTCGGCATTAATGCAGTTGGTCAACGTAAGCCAAGAATCGGAGAGATTGCTTTGTCAGGTGATCTGAAACGATGGTTGGATAGGCAAATGGAAAGTATATTAAAATCTGGCATTTATGGGTTCGTATATTTTCAGTTATTTTTGAGTTTTCTACGAGAATGTTCATATATGATGGGATGTAGATTTTCAAAAGTGCGAACTTTAGTCCATTAGCACAATGGGAAGATCGCCATGTTCCCAAGTTATGATTGTTTGCGTTTTAATATTATAATTTGTACATATAATATGACATCAGTCTGTAGATTTTACGGGAAATTACCGATAACATTGCCACAGTTGCGCTAAATAACAAGGAATAATATATTTTTAAATATTCCAGTATGCATGAATTTCATTTACTCATACCAGAAACATATAGTTCTTACGCTAAGTTCCTTAGTATATTAGCTCAGAATAACTTGTCGTTGCGTATTACGCAACGTTAGATTGATAAGTGTGTTTCCTTGAAGGTTTTGTCGAGTTGGATTTGCACGTGCATGTATTGATATGGTTTTATGATATAGTCGATAGAAATTAAAATGTTCAAAAAATTACGTAATAAAAATCTAAAGAAAAAACAAAAACATTCGCGCTAATAGTGAATTTTACAAACTTTTACTTAATTCTGAGATACTACTAATTCATAAAGGTCTAAGAATAGAAATTTCCCGTTCTTTGTGTTTTTCGATAGTATATAGCAATGCAATACGACCATTCCTATTGTACTTGGTGTTTTTATTTCTTTTCCTACCTATGAATTACTTGAATATGGGATAAATAATTTATTTTCGTTTGAACGCAGTGAATTAGAAAATAAAAGGCAATGTTAATTTTTCCCGGTTATTCGTTAAAACCATCTGTAAATTTAAAAAGAAAGGTTACCAACATGATATTTTACAGCGCTCTGCAGGCCTGGTGATTAACTCATCTACAGTTGATCATTATGCTTACCTCTTTGGTTGCACGGCGGTGGCAGGGGTTTAAGAGTTTATGAAGGTTTATCGGGAAATCTTTTATTAAAAGAACCAAGAAGCTCGATTTGTTTCTTTTATCCCTGTCATCGTGTTCTTGTTGATTTTACTACAGGTGCTCTGGTCTCGGTAAGATCATCAAGTACCCGCCCTTTGGCTTTACAATGCTATTAGCTTCTTTGTTTTATATGTTTGTGTGCTTTTGCATGCAACATTGTTGTTGTTGATGGGTGAGTTGGAGTTATTTCACCAAGACAACTTGTGTTTTGTGATACGAGAACCTGTTGGGGCAAGTGTGAGGTTGGTGCACCCTAGAACCTGGTTTAAACATCCAGTGGCAATTTGTTTTGCCACTGACCGTTCCAACACATGTACTGGTGTGCTTGGTCGAACATTTGTTATTCTTCAAAGAAAAACGTTATGGCCTTTTTCGAGTATATACCTATTTCTGAAACACAATTTTTGACTGATTACCATTATTTAAAATACACGATTTAATATGCTGGTACATATTGAAAATCAACTAAAAAGATTGCCATTGATAAATTTCTGCCTAGCCCTGCATTTCCGACGACGCAACCAACTGAGCTAACCGGAACAATCCCAAAAAGGTTGATCGGATAGCCCTGCACGACATCGGTAACGGGTTATTTTACAGATAACAATACTATATGTACGGGGAGACTTTTTACGGCCGCCACAATGCACAATTAGCGCTATTGTGAATTTCAAATGATATTGCCTCTTCCTGGGAGCGATCCCACGACAGCGCAAGCCTCAGTCTCCTTCGCAGAGTTGTCGTTCCTTACACTCACTTTACATCTCTGCGAAAGGCTCAATGTCAATATTTTTGACCAAACTACAAGGGGTCGTTGTATACAGTCATTATTATGAATTTGAAAGCTTGAGGTAAAACAAATGACGGTAATCCTCAATATCTTTCATTAAAACCAAAGAAACCCAAGCTATTGTAAATGTAATTGGTGAACTATTGCTTTGAGTTAAAGTTAAAGTAGTTGAAAGTAGTCCCAGCCTATAACAGAAGTGAATGTAATGAGCCGAGAGTGTAAGAGAGTGTGCCAGCCCTGCAATGCCGACGACACAACCAAGAGTTTGTGCCATAAACCGAAGCGTCAATTTTTTTTTCAAAACAAGAACAAAAGCCCACAAATGCGCAAAATAACCTTTGTTTACTTTTCTTGAGAATTTCTATTAAAGCACAAAAAACAAATATGAGCACGAATAACCATTTCTTAACCCATTTTGGATTTCTTACAGCAGGTTAAAGTCTTCAATTCAATAAATTTTAGTCAATCGTTGATTTAGAACAGCGGTAAAAAGTTTTTTTGTAGAGGGATTTTTGCAGATCTGGGTCAAATTACAAATATAATTCATATACAATTGATTACATTTTTTTCAATTACGAGTATTTGAAAAGAATTCAGACAAAACATATTTTTTATTTAACTTAATTAATTCAAATAAAAAACAACAAACAAATACTTGTCAATATTTTCAGTTACTGTTGAGTGTGGCGATCCCTGATATGCATATTTCATTTTTTTTTAATTAAATAATTAAATGTAGCGAGCTGTCTCAACATGGGAATTAAATATTAGCAACCAACAGGATAGTGTACAGTAGCTGGGATGAAGGTTATAAAACTGAGATGGTAAACCAGTCTCAAATCTCAAGGATCTGATTGGCTGAAATGGCGACTGGTCGCCATTTCAGCCAATCAGATGCTTGAGATTTGAGATGGTTTCAATGCTCAGTTATATAACCTTGGGCACTGTTATCGCCTTGGGGTATACATTTCACGCTTGATGGTCATCGAAAGAGGTATTAATGTTATGTGGATACGAACCTGAAATTGTTGCTAGACCATGGTTGAATATTGAGTAATTAACGATAACTATTATAAGTAGCCTGGAGGAAAATACTTTCATCAATTGTATCGAGTGGATAAAAACTGGCCACAATCGGTTCACGACCTGAGGTATTAAGCTCATTCACTGCAACTTGGTAGGTGATGGACTTTCGCAAATTTGAAAACGCCACTGAAATATAATCTGATGAAAAACGTTTGCAAGCAGCTAGTTTCACAAGGTGGAGAAGAAGAAGAGATGAAACAGCTTGACTGCATCAATTTTACATCTTAGGAACCTTAAATTCTTCAGGGCTTTCTATGAAACCGTTTGAAGAAGTCAATCTAGAAGATCAAAGACAGGCAACAGATCGCAAGTTAGCCAAACCATTTACTTTGGCATTGAAAGTTCAAATGCAGAGTATTTTGGTATTTTTTTTAGATCATACAGCACCAACATGATGAATTCTTTGAGTTCCTCCTTTGAGAAAAGACTATCAAAATATGAAAGAAATGAATATTACATCATAGCAACAATACTTGACCCAAGACCTTAAGCTGTCGCGGTGTTTTAATGAGCTAATGTCTGTGAGATGAAAACGATGCAAATATTTGTGCAAAAATATCTTCATTATTCTTCTTCAAAAAATCTTACCAAGTATTACATGTATATTTAGTTTCACTCCTCAGACACCCAGACGTCAAGAAAAACAATAAGAACATAACCTTTAATTGTCAGAAATATTGACAAATAATTAAAAATAATTATTTTGCTTAAAAAAATTACAGTTGTTAAAAGCAATAACCTATAATTATTTTTATTGTACTTGTCTGATCAAATTAGAACCTGTTGGGGCAAGTTTGAGGCTGATGCACCCTAGAACGCGGTTCAAACCCGACAGCGTCAATATTTTCCACTGACTGTTTCAATGCTGTTAATTCTCGGGTTCTCATTTTCGTTAAAATTTTATTTTGTCTATCTTGAAACTGGTCAATTTATAAACCCATGCTCGTTTTCTCTGCTTTTTGGTTGCGTGGCGAGGCTGTGTCTTCTGCATAGAGCCTTTAGATAAAAATATATATTCAGACTTCACTACCAAAACAAGGAGAAACGAAACCAAATTTTATGATATTGTAGCATAAACTGTGCAGAGCATACGATTTTCTAGTCCCGCTGCGTGACTCAAACAAGGGGGTCCTATGGGACCAATACCCTGTGTCTGAGTCACGCGAAATGCCGTTTAAAAAACTGAAAATTTGCCCACAAAATTTTGTGGGCAAGAAATGAGTTGTGAATTTGCACGTTATAGAGGGATTTTTCGGTAAATAAAACTGTAACAATCTTTTTTCTACCTTTTGACACCTTATTTATGAGTATCAGGCGTCTGGAACCTGTGTTCATAGCTTTGGTTTCAACCCACTTCGAAAATAAAATTCATTACTTTCCATTTCGTGTAAAATATCACGTGATTAGTTACGGTGTTTTACGAGACCGGTGTAAACGCCGCTGCAAAATGGCTGACATCGGCGTTATTGAACATCAATCTGAACTCATCGGACAGTGTCTACACACCATCTCTCTGATGTACGTAGGGACGCGCCATCTTGGATTTTGGGACTACTTTTAGCAACAAGATGGCGGCCCCCATGGTCATTCTCAAATATTTTCTATTTTTTTAACATAATTGTTGCTGTTTTAATGTTACTTGAGCTTTTAATCTCTGCAATGAAACTTGAACGCATTGTTCGAACGGCGCCATGTTTGTTTACTATCCGAAAGAACTATATTTTAGCGTAGGCGTTTTGGGTTAGACATATCCTTCCACCAGATACATCCGAGGCACGATCGCCGATTAGGCGGAATTGGCCGAGTAGTTCCGATTGATTGAACATGTGCGCGAAAGGTTCGGCAATAGTTACAAGCTTAAACCAGAACAGCTTGATGTTATCTCATGTATTTTAAAGGGTAAATCGGTTATCTCTGTTCTGCAAACTGGATATGGAAAATCGGACTGTGTTATCGTTCCGACACTGGTGAAAGAAGAGGTAGCAGTTTAGACTTGTTTCTTATTTTCAATGAAATGTTATGGTAACCGAAACTGGGCAAACCACGATAGAGTAATTCCAAATTTTCAAATTTGAAAATGGCCGGCTGGATCAGAAATCAAAATTATATGTGGTCTACGATTTCAATAGATACAGTTTCTTGCATTTTGATGCAAGCAAATTGGAATTGTTCCACTTTTGACCCACCTGATTCTGGGATTGGGGACAATTTGATGCAGGAGATTTAGGAAAAGTGGTCAAATTTCGCTGGAAAAAAGTAAAACCTAATTAGGGGACCCCAGATATTCAAAGCACAAAAGCCCAGTGGCGTTTGAGCAAGAAAAGCAGGGCGGGGTGGTGGGTCGGGGTCAGTAGCCCCAATTTAAACTCACTATATATAATTGAAATTTGTTTTACAAACGCCTAGGATACCTATGAATTTTCTCACAGGTAATGCTCTATTGAGCGAAACTAGATTTGTTCCATAAAATCAATATCATGTCTGTTGCATTTTAAATATGAATTAAATACTTGTTTGACTCCTATAAATAAATCAAAATAACGTTAAAGCAATATCAAAAGTAGCAAAATAAAGTTATGACTCGGGGAAAATTCACAACACTTGTCCAATGACCCCTAAATGTCAGTCAAAAGCTTTTAAGCTTATGTTATTCTATTTTTACTTATACTCAGGGCTTTTTTTCACCATTTTGGGAAGGGTGCTGGTTGTTTCGCCGAATCACCGGTTCGCCGAATTGATTTTATAGTGTAAAAGCTATGGTGGTTTCGCTGAATAAGGGAAATATAAAAAAGTGGTTTCGCCGAAGTAATATTTGAATTATGTAACACCAATTATTATGTTTCTTTTGTAGTCTTGTTAATACGTGTGTTTGAAACAACTTGTTAGCGATTAAATGCGTTTTATTAAATGTCGGTTTGATTTAATTACCATTAATACCATGTATAAAATTTTAATTGGCAACAGTTTAATTAACGGCTTGTGTTTGGTTGGAATGCGTTAATTATATGATGGTATGTATTAATGACCATTTACTTACATATTATTGACAATCCTATGATTAACGGCTTGTGTTTGTTGTTGTCTTTGTTTTCCGTCTAAAAAATGAGTTATTTATGCCAAATTAAGAAAATATAGTATAAAAACGAATCTTATTGATCTGATTTATAACAAAATCATGTCAGGAAACGAATGCTTAGCTTGTGCCACTGTGGTAACTGCACGGATGCATGCCATAGCATGTGATGGTTGTGGACGCTGGCAGCATCGAAAGTGCAAGTCAGGTAATGATAATAATAATAACAAAATTATTATATCAGATTTTAATGCAATTAGTTAAACTATAAAAACAATAAAACTAAAAAAGAAATATTCAGAACCAAATCATTTAAAATATCAACAACAACAATATTTAACCAAATCGATATTAATGATAAGATTAATGATAATATTCATGTTGATAAATTATAAACATTAAAAAAGTCAGACATTTTTAAAATTATAGTGATTTAAATTTTATGTATTTATAATGCAATTCTAGGACAGTCCACCGGCGTTACAGCAGAAGAATACCGACAGATGAAGATCGGGGCTCTAGACAAGGACTAGTACTGTACCCAGTGTGAGAGACCAACAGCATCAACTATACACACAATACAGATGCCATCAATTAGGGATCCGATCAACGAGGTCAACGAGACAGATGCTGCACCAATGGACGATGAAGATGGACCATTCAATACACCACAGCGTATGGCCGACAACACCTTCGATATAAGCAACAGAAGTTTCGAAAGGCCCAGCGTCCCCCTAGATGACGAGCTCCCCGATCAGCCACTCGACGACGACATCCCAGATGATCAGCCTGTGACATACGAGGTAGTAGAAGGTGGTACCAAGCGGGGCGGAAAGAAACTTGTCGGTAGCGATGGGTTTACATATGTGGTTAATGTAAGTAAATAATCATAAGATCATAATAATGATTGTACCTAATAATATTAATTAACTTGCTTTATAAATGCATATTTTAAATAATATAGTAAAAATAATCTTAATCGTAAGCTTAGTTAAAATTCACTTATTTGTAACTTGCTGTATAATTTATTAATTTCTTATTATTCATTACTTCTTTATATTCACATTGCAGAAAGTTAGCGGGTCGCGTGTCTTCTGGGCATGTAGTGTACGGGGGAAAGTCAACAGATGCCCGGTGACCGTAAAACAATTTGGCGACATGTTCACCGTCAGTGCGAGCGGGCACTCACATCCATCAGATCCGGGGGCAGGAAAAAAGGTCAAGATTGCAACTAAGGTAAATAATGAAACAGTCATAGAAATTAGGATTGAAATTTACAAGCAAGTCGGGCTGGTAACTTAGCAATTTTTACAAGCCCGAATGAAAATTCACTAGCCCGAAAGAAAATTATGTTTAAATATACATTTTAGTCTAAAACATATTATTGTCATTCAACATTAATTCAGTCTCTAGAAAAAATTTCATATCTAGAAAAAATAAAAGAGGCAAAATTTGGTGAAAAATCTTTTGAGAGAGCAATGTTATTTTTCAATTAAAATATTTTTTTTTAAGTAAATGTTCTTTCTTTATCCAATTTGAATGCTACGTGGTATCAAAATAATATAAGAACAAGTTTAGTCGCGATTCGTCTGCATTAATAAAAAACAACTTTTTCAATGAGGAGCATGATTTTATTATCAATCCGCCGACTTCTTCAAACTGACACTTATTACCGGTAATCAATAGCTTAATTGACAGTGCTTACCTATCTGGGGCTAATTAATCCATTGTCTGGGGCATATTAATCCATATTAAACACCAATTATTTATAGATGCATTTCCGTTTATCGGACACGTATGATTTATTTATTATTCCAGGTGAAACAGATCGCAAGGTCTAACTTGACTAAACCAGCAGCAGCCATTGTGGAGGAAGTGATGTTAGAGATGACTCACAAAGGAGATGTCGGACTTCCTAAGATCGACCATCTGGCCAGGGCAGCCAACCTTCATCGTCAGAACCTCAGACCAAAAGACCCCGTGGACCTTGATTTTGAGGTACAGAACCCTTTTATAAGCATAAAATATTACAAGCATTATAATTGATAAAAAAGTTAATAAAATTAACATAATTAAAATTATTCTTTTGGGAATATGACCCATACCCCTGGAATTGGGAAATTTATCGTCGTTTTGCCAGAAATTAGTAATTTTTTAGCATCATTGGGGAATAAGAAGTGTTACTGTTATCTGATGTTTTTTTTTTAAACATTGCCATCCATATTTAATATTGTCAGTAATTCCTGGCTTAAAGAGCAAAAGATGCAGTGATGATGCTGTTGTTTTTCATCAGAAATGTTTGTTTTGATTCAATTGGGAATTTTTCTTCTCAAATTGGGAAAAAAGTATATGTTTTGCCATTGGGAACATGACCGAATAACGGCTATAAAATCAACTGAAAAAAAGCCCTGTTGACAGTAAATAAAATTTGTATTGTATTGAATTGTAAAATCTATTGAAATGCAAGTGTATTGCCATTAAATGAGGTCATCATTATCCATTTTAGATTGTCCATGTCTATACACAGTATATGTGGATAATACGTAATTATTCGTTAAAAGAAACTGACAAAATAGATGGTAAAATAATCTCTTTATTTCACAATATTTGACAAATCATTTTATCATCACAATACATGTACCAATCGAAATACCAATTTTTTTCCTTGTGTAGATCCATTTATAGTGAAAATTTAATGGTATTATTTAATTGTAATATTTATCTATGATTCATAATTTATTTGCAGATGCTTGGCAGGAAACAAATGTGTGTGGTCCTATCTCCACTTGTCTCATGTTGGACATGACGACCAAACTTCAGGCCCATGGGATAAGAGCAGCCAGTTTATTTTCATCAGACACATAATTAAGATTGACTGAGCAGGGTAATTACACACAGTATTAATGTTAGCTCATTTCTGTTGTCAAGAATTGCTGCATACAGATTTCTTTGCTAAGAGTGTATTTAAATGTGTGGGATTTTTTTTCATCATAGTGTAATTTTACAATCCTTTGTTTTATCACTGGAATAATGGGGTGTTGGGACAAGGTAGTAATCAGTATTTTCTGTCAAATTACACCAATTTGATTTTTATTTACTTAAATTGTTAAGAATGTTCTTGTTTACATAAGTTACTGATTACTTCATGGACACAAATGCAATCATCTGGACTTGTAGTCTGTAAATTTATGAATTTTGTAAATATTCATAATTTTTTTATTAAATTCATTAGTTTCATTTATTAACAAGTTATTGTCATGTGTAATAATGAAAATGTGTTTGATGCAAAATTGATTTACTTTGACAGGTTTAAAACACGGTGAATATAGTCATGTGTTTGCCAGTAAGGAAATTCTATTGAGCAGCTCTTGGAGATCAGTTCTTCAGTCTAAGGTAAAACACTAATTGCACTGTGTACATGGTGGTTAAAGGGAGGTGTTCAGGATTGATGAATGGAACAGATTTGCGAAAAGGGTTATTAATCAGTTGAATATCATTATTTGACGCTGAAATATTGATTTACACCCGAAATATTTAAAACCAATATTTTTTTAAAAAGATATAGCATAGGTTTAGGTTAGCTATTTTTGTATTTCCCGCGTAAAGCCGTGGTGGTTTTGGGGATTGTCACGTGATCACTTCAACCAAAATACGCATAGCTGACAATATGAAGCAAACTGCAGTTTGTTTCTTACAGGGCTTTTCATCCTTATATAACAGAGGCCTATAAAAGGCCTCTTCCCAATCCAAAAATATAGTTTTTTTTCCCAACTGCAACTGAAATTCTTCCCAAAGTGCTAGGTAAGATGTCCAAAAATGGTTAAAACTCCTCTGAGGGGTGCTTGAAAATTGAAGTATGAAAAATAAAGTGATTTAAAATTAGATTTAAGTTAAAAATACCTACTACTATTCAAATTAATGAACTAGAACCTATATTTCAATTAATTTTGTTTTCCCAAAATAAACAATTATCGCGCATAAATTTCCCAACTGGAAAGGCCAGGGCCTCTTCCAGGGTTTTCACAAGAAATGTTTTGAGCAGGCTCAATTGACTTGAGATGGCCAGAATGTGCGAGCACCGAAGCAATACTTGTGGGTTGGGGCATACTTACCCTGCAAATTTGAAAAATGTGGACTTAAAATAACAAATTTTTTCGAATTTGAGGCGGCCCAAATTTCATTTTAGGCGGTCAAATCAGCCACCAGCCACCTCCTAATGACAACCCTGCTCTTCCCAATTTACTGATGTAAAGCCCTGTCTTACTTTCTTCACTTGGAGAATATCTGTGCAGATATGAAAGATGTTATCTTTGTAACTGTTTATTATATTTAATGTTATTTATAAGCTGTATGTAATATTTAAAGTTATTATTAATATTATAAATTATGATAATGATGATTATTAATGGAATATAACCAGTGGCCAGGATTGCCATACAACCTGTTACTGATGTCATATAAGTTACACTTAAGTGTTGATGAAATCAAGATTTTCTAATTTTTTTATTTTATTAATGCCCATGTATTACAAATTTATGCATGATGAATGAACAATTTAAAATAATTTCAGTACCTCTGATACAGAGAACCAACTACAGCATGGTAAAGCACAGGACAAGACAACTGCATGTATTCAAGCACCTGTTTCCAAGAGAAATCTTCAAGAACTTGCAGTGTGGGGTTCTCTGACACTGGTCCCCAGAAATAGGGACTAAACATTAAACTTGCACAGAAAATCATGTTTAATCATATGTAAAAAAAAGTCCAGCGGCTGGATTTTGGAGAAACTGAATAATGTAGTTTTATTATAATTAACTCAATAGTGTGTTTTGGTGTTAATGAATTTAGTTCATATTATATGTGTTAATTTATATATAATAATATATAAATTCATGTAGCATAATTCACACCTTTGGCATTGTGTATTTCTAAATTTGGATTGTCCTTCAACTGCCAGTCAGAAACCTGTTAATCCTCCTTTTGTTTTGATAAGATGAGTTTTACCAAATCAGTCTTTAGGCTTGTTTGTTGTTGTTGTTTTTTTTCAGTTTAAAATTATACACAACTGTTCAGCATGAAGAGTATAAGTGTGTGACATATTTTTCATGACAAGTCAAGTATTTTTGGAGGAAAACAGGATTTCACAAAATCTTGTTTAACAAAAAATTCTTTGTTTGGAAGATACTTACTTGAAACTGTACACATATCTATTTCATATTCAACCTTTCTCCCATAAATGTGCCATTATTGCCAGAAGGAACAGTGTATATCCAGATCAGCCGGCTTATCTGTGCCATCTGATCAGGATATGCACTGTTCGTTTTTTATTTATTAGGCCATTTCTTAACATGATTTATTAGTGTTTTTTTTTTCTGACCAAAAAGCAAACAGTGCAGATCCTGATCAGATGGCACAGATGTGTCGACTGAACTGCATATACACTGTTTGCACATGCTATAAAATGTGTTTATAAAGGAAAGGGTAAAGTCCATAATTTTAAACATGAGCAGGATTGTGCTAAAAAGCTACAAATTACTTCTTCTGTCAATTTACAGCCTGTTACTTCAAAAGGTTTTTTCTGCATGAAGTATACATGTGTATGACATATTTTTCTTGTGAAGATGATTAAGATGGAACTTTTATGGAATTTCTGACAAAGCAGTGAACATTGTGGTGGTATTAATCACCTTCCTTGATAGCTCTATGCCCAAGAGCATAAAAATAAATCTGGCTCAATGCAATCAGATGCTTGAGATTTAAAACTGGTCTCTAATGTTAGTGTTTTGATCTTGGGCCCTAGATTACTCTTGGAAGGAGTGGCTGAATCCCCTCCATACTATAGCTAAATCTTAGCCATGTGTTTGCACTTCTTGCTTACCTGAAAGCTTGCTTGTAACATTGCTATAATGTAATACATGTATGTGAATATTTTTGTATTCTAATCATAACTCAATAGCATTGGTGGCAGTAATTACAGTGCTTCAAAATTTTCACAAAGACAGCAATCTTTGTGCATATCCTTGCATTATGTTTTGTATGGATATTCCTGATAAACATATTTCATGTTTTTCAGATTTTAAAAATTCACTTGCATACTTACTCAGGTTTGCTATTTGTACTAAAATATAGTCCCTGTATTTGCATGTGCAAAATTGATTACATTATTGTATTTTAATCGATCTGATCTGTACTTTGAAATTTCAGGCAATTGTTATTTACACCTCTACAGTTACAAACATTACATCTGTTGACCACAGTTCAGTTTCACTATTTTTGAGTGTTATGACTATTATGCCCCTTTCAAAATTTAATGCAACTTCAACATGAAACTTGGCTAATCTGGATCTACACTGGTCACACATGTGTCAAATGAGTAGATATGGAGGGAAAGGTGAAAGGAGTGCAGGGTTTAATACCTCTTTCAATTTCTTGATTTATAAGTTGAAAGTTGATTATTATACAGTTCTTCGGTCAATATTTGTTGAAGGTGCATAGGATTTCTGAAATTTGGTGGTATGAACTGAATCTTCAGTGAGATAAAGATAAATGTACTGCACTGTTTTTAACCCTTTTCTCCATATATACTTCTTTTTACATGTGCCAACCTTGTTGAGCGAGATTAGCTGGCACATCTGTACCATCTAATCAGTACTGCACTGTTCGCTCTTAAGTGAAAATAACATAATAAATCTTGAAGTCAACAGTGTAGATCCAGATCAGATGTCACGAATTTTCCGACTGTTAAAGAATAAAAATATATTGCTATCCAGATATGTAAAATATATTGCTATCCTAATGCGTAAAATATATTGCTATTTTGATGTGTAAAATATACTGCTATCCTGATATGTAAAATATATTGCTATCCTGATATGTTAAAATTATTGCTATCCTTAATTATAATAATGTATTGCTATCTTGTTTACTAAATAATATAACTTTCCTGATATGGAAAATACACAGGGGTGTCATTTTTCCAGAAATTACCTGAATTTCGGATTTGGACGGGCTGAATTGTTGAAAAAAAAAATAAATTCAAGATGCTATTTTGTTTGTTTGTTTTACCACTCTACTGATTTGTATACTGATTTGCGATTGGTTTCCTGGTTTCCATTGTCAAGTTGTTGACTTGGTATTAAACATAATGTTAATGCCATATGATGGAAGATGAAATTTAGTCTGTATTTATGTGTTTGCAGACAGATGATATTGCATGACTCAATGTGAATGTCTGCATCTATGCCATTCCAGTTTCGATTTTAAGGAAATTTAAAATGGCTTTGTTGCGTGTGTTGATTTTTCTATCACAGAAGGAATGACATTGGATAGCCCAGAAAAATAAATTCCTTTCAAAGGCTGGCTTTTTTTTTCATTGTGATTTGCAAACCAAGTAAATTATATTTTATAAACTGGAAGAAACATAATAAGGTACACTATAAAAATGATACTATTCTTCTGCATAACAAATTTAACATGAACAGCGTTTTTCTATTACTAAAATAGTATTGATAGTAGGCAATGTAAATGCAACTACTAGTATATCAACTTAATTCCTTCTGAAAATTAAAGGTTTTGTGCATGTATTTCATGTTTGTGAGCATCTGAAATCAATAAATTGCAATAGCTTCCAATGGGAGTTTTGGACTCCTGGCCAGGATGTTGTTCTGGACATGATTAGAGCCTGATTTAATTAAACAAATGTGGCAGAATTTAGTTCAATAATCTTTACTAGAACAATAGTTTAAACAATGCAAACATGAGTCAAATTTTCCTTTTCTAGTCACTGGGAGAAACATGTTTTGCTATTGTTCTAGTAAAGTTTATTGAACTAAATTCTAAGACATTGTTAACCTTGATATAGACAACCTTCCTATGACTGTAGTTTAATACTATAGTGGATAATTTGGAAGTTTGGACTCCCGGCAATAAGTCTACACTCAGTGAGAGAAATTGTTTCATATTTCTATTTTTTATAATTCCTGATTGACCTGTTAACATTTATATGCCCTATAAATGATATCTGAAGCAATTAGAATATTTTTAATTATTAAAAAACATGAAATTTTATGAAAATAGGAAACCACACTCCCCCATCTTCAACAGTATATTGTGACAAATGATATCACCTTAATAAACAACTCGAGAACTTGCCGTAAAACGGACAACTAAGATCTACACTTGGGTTCCATTATTTGTTGACATTGCCCAGTTTTTTTTACACCTTCGATATTAAATAATTATCTGTTGTGTACAGTATACTTTTCTCAATTTTGTTTTGCACTTTCTATAACATAGCTTGTTGAAAATGGCACATTTATTTGTCTGATATGATAAACTGGTTTCCATTTGACAACCAACTTTATTACAAACATTGGATGAAATGGCAAAAAGAGAGGCGAGCTCAACGATCTTGGCCATCTTCCTGGGTGAAGAACCAGTTTTTGAAGCATTTTTTCTCTCCTTAAATTTTTCAAGAAGTGTCAAGAATGACAAATGGTTTTTAACAGTAAAACACAGAAAAAGCTTTTGAATTTTGTGGGGCCCTGAACTCCTTATCAGCCAGAATGGAGCTAAATACGCCTGATTCGGGAAAAGATTTAGACAAACTATTCAAAGATTATCTTTTATAGCCCTTCGAATACTTTTCAAAATGACTGCATCAACTACGTTGCATTTCGTCTTCTGTACCAACAACAACCATTGTAAATTGCACGGCCAAGTCTTTACACGATGGCGATTATCACGACCTTTAATTTTTACGGCGCACCTAGCAACGAGACAAGCGCCGAGATTTAAAAATAACTGACAACAAATTTGTGAAACAATGCTTTATTGTCGTTTCGTTTTATTTTATCCAGGTTTATTTTCAGTTGATTTCAATAAATAAATATACATTGCAGTTTTTTAAATGTTTTTTCAATCATTTCTCTTCTAAACGGCATTGCAATCTCGTCCAGTCTGGGAGCAGGTCGACAATTTTAAGTTTTCCGAAGGCAGTTTCGTAGGACGTTAGTATAGATTTTCATCCAGAATATAAAAAAAAAATCGTTACAAACGTCCGTGGTAGGACTAACGATTTTCCATCAGTCGATCCGTCGTTTGCTTCATTATTTCAGACATGAGCAATAAAGATGACCTGACTCTTGTTTATAATAATTAATATTCAACCCAACCAAGTTGCTAGAGACGTCAACCTTTTTAGGATTTAAACTGAAAACTCTTTCCAGGTCCAAACAACTCTTGTCTCAAAGCACATGTCCCCATGACTGATAAGAACTTTTTTTTAACAAAGAAAAACATAAAAGTGAGTAAATGAAGCAGAAAGAAGAACGGGATATGTCTCAGACTTTTGTACATTCACAATTCAAAATATAAATATTACTTTTATTCGAATATGTGCTAAAATCTATCTTTTAATAACGTATCACATGTAGTTATTGCTATTAATGTAGATATGTCATTACTACAAAATCGTTATCTTGAATATTTTTTACTCTATAGTTATCTTGAATAATTTATACTCTATATTAGAGCATTTAGAACATTTTGGAATCACACGTTGGTTGCTCTGTATAATTCACTAGGCCTTATATATTCGCTTGGACAAGTCTGAGTTTGTTGCCATATGTACTTTAGTGAGTCAGCATTTAGACCATGTGAAGTAAATATTTGGTTTCTATAAGTACACGCATCAAATACAGTTAAAGTATTGCTAAATCCATCTATTAATTTGGGACGAATTCCGATTCTTTGCACACAAATTGCAACATATACGTCCTCCAAATGAAAGTAAGGTATATTTGGCGATTGTCGTAAAATTTCTGCCACAACATCACGTGACATTATGTATCCGGTTCCACTGCACAGAGATGGAAAAAGTGAATGTCGATATTGCTTAAAAGAAACATGCCATTTAGAATTAACGTCCCTATGAGGTGAGGATGGCCCCCAGCAGTATCCCCCGATTAGCTCTTTGCTAGGAACTACTTTTACCAGTTTATGAATTAATTCAGTATTAACGTACATATCGTCGTCCGTTTTCATTACAAACTTGGCTTGTTGACAGTGATCTTTGCACCATTGCAAAGCGGATATGGTTTTGTACGTTAAGTTTGCATAGACATCATAAAAATCCATTTGTATAATATCGTGATGTTGTTGACTTTCCTCAAGCAGCTCTGCATTTTCTTCAGAATTATTTCTATTTCCAAATACAAATAAGCATTTAATCCCTGAATCTTGTTGCTTACATATATTACACCACGTGGATCGTATTGCATCTCTAGAATTCTTATTTGAAACGGTTGATGTAATAAGTATAAGAATATCAACGGGGCCAATACATAGTCCGGGTTCATTTATTATTTTCTTAAAGCGCGTCAGAAAACAGTCTGTACAGTGATCAGGTCTTGTGGTCCCTTCGATTAAACTTTCAGTGTTCATTGGGTTCATAGTATCATAATCATCCTTTACGTCTGCACTGTTTGTTTCTGTATTCCTTGTTTGCTCTTCCTTTTTGCCATTGTCATTTTCCAGCTGTCCTTTCATATCTTCTAATTTTCTTATCATTTCATCCCATTCTTTCATAGTTAGAGTACTGTTTCCGTAAGGTTTCTTAAGCCGCAACTTAGAAATATATTCATCGATTTCGTGAAGTGCCATCAACGTCGTAGTATTTTTATCATTGTATTTTGTTGAAGTTTGAGACACTGAAGTTTTGAAGTTATCAGTAACTTTTGAAAGTTCTGTGTCAATTGTATAATTGGTAATATTATTGTCATGAACTAACTCTTTAACATTATTAAATTGTTTATTATCTTTGCTGAATGGGGATCCTTCATCTAGAAAAACAGCAATCCCTGATGTCCTGGAATTAATGACCATGTTTGTAGTTGTCACTGTGAAACCTTTGGTATCTTTTAGCGATGTATGCTCCGTTTGTAATACTTCCTTTATATGCTTTGTTGTTAATTGTGTTGAAGAAATGCTTTTTGAGTCGTCATCAGCAAAATACCTGTTATATCCATGTACTGGCGCTTTCAAACTCACTCCGGATAAATGTATATTGGCAATTTTTAACTGGGAAAAGTGACTTGAAATTTTATAAACCGTTTCTGTTATTTGCCATTTAAAAGACAATAGAATCACAAATAAACTCAAAATTGCAATTACAAGAAAATAAAATTGAGTTCTTTTGAGGTCAGATTTCATATTAGATCCTTGCCGGTCAGTTCCGCGTGTGTTTTATTACTTTTAAATTATTTTATTCAATGCAAGTCTTATGTTACTCAAGTTCTGGCTAGAAGTATCCTCGTTACCTTCCGTTTAGGAAAGATTCATTTGGTTCTCGAAGAGCATGAGTATCCTTGAATTGTTTCAGTATGAATCACAAACAATTCTAAAGCGATAATTATAAAGTTCAAAATATGATTTACGAATTTTGTTACACCCGTAAATCATAGAAATTTTATTGGTTTCTTGGCGACACATATAGAAAGTAACGAACTATATTATTGTTTAGTTTCTAGTTGTTCCTCGGCCGGCGAAGCTGGTCCTATAGCACGAGTGAGCATTGGATTTTAGTTGCCTTTCTGGTACCCTGAAATTGAAATGATATTAGATAATGTTTTCCATATTGGTAGTAGCCTACATTTCAATATCCAACTATTTAAATTCGCCCGCGACACGATCAAATTGGTTGCTAGTCATTTTAAGTTCTTGCTTAATTTTCAAATGATATTTAGTTTTTTTTTATTTCGAATAAATATATGGGTAATATAATTGTGTTTCAAAAACATATTAATATTCAACACTTTAAAGCCATTTATACATAACAACACTATTTCCAATGGCGGTGCATAATTTTAAAGTTCAAAAGGATGAAATACATTAGCAGATCAATGGTTGTTGAGTCAGTGTGGCATTCACATAAAAGTTACCTGGTTGCGTTAAAGGAAAAGGTAATTTCACTTAAACTTTTATGTCAGTATAACAATTTATTAAGTAATACATTACTACATGTATGTTGTGAAAATTTGATAATTACACTGAGCATGCTGAGTAGTGTAAATATAAAGTACATTTTGTTTCTATTTCACTTAAACATTTTGATGTCCCAATGTTTTTTTGAATGGCATAAGACTGGAGATATGCAAACATAATACTGATATGAAAAGATTAGCCCCAAATCACTACGGCAGTGTATAGAAGAAGTTTTTATCTGAGTCACCTGCTGACCGAGTTCTGAAAGTCGTACGGAACAAAGTACAAAAATGTCGTTCGCTTAAGGAATGACATATGTTCATGTCAGTCTTTTAAGATAGGATTGGTGCAGGTCCAGAATAGACAAAACATAGCCTTTTAAAGAACAACCACGTGTTTATAATCCCTTTTCGGTTTAATTCTTATTCGTATTGTTTAAAAAAGCACACCAAATTTGCTCCATCTGTAGACAGTGTTTTTCTAGCGTACAACATAACCAATCATGCACTATAGAGCCATATAGCAGTTTGTACTGTAACACGAACACATGGAATATCCTGTTTTATAAGATACCCATGAATTATTTTAGCACAGTGCATCGTTAATCCGCAAAATTGATACAACTCGTCAGATTAGAAATTCCGTATCAAACAATATCCAGCTTCCCGTGTTCTATGTGACGTCATATACTACGCCACACTAGGTTGTCGTAATTTTTCGGCACACAACGAACACCAAAATAGGAAATTTCCGTCGCAGTTTTACAAACGTTACGTTTTTTTACGCCATTCATAAATTTTCTACGCCATTCATAAATTTACTATCGCGTTACTATTTTTATTTCTGCTCTATTATGTAAACCACGTTTTTTTGACTAAAATTTTGTTGTTTATTTTATTTAAATTTGTTTTGAGCGAGAAGGGTATATAATAAAAGGAATATTATGACAGTATGCATTCTGTAGGTTCGTATTATTTCTCGTTGCGTATGTAACCACATCACGCTCGACCTTCGGTCTCGCGTGATATTGTTTACATACCCAACTCGAAAAATACGAACCTACAGAATGTACCGACAGGCGATATATCCTGAACAGCCAGGCTATCAAAATAATCTAAAAACCGTCCGCTAGGACCACCGCAATATTCCCTTATCTTCAGCTCGGTCAGAAGACACTTTTACAATCCAAACAATACAATTAGTCTAATCAGTAGTTGCTGTACCCCGTCTGCAGCTGGTCCCAAGATTACAAAGCTGATATTGGAAACCAGTCTCAAATCTCAAGCATCTGATTGGCTGAAATGGCGACTAATTTAAACAATTCCCTTCTTGAATTAACTTATGAAGTTCCTTAAGGCATACGTTTCTTTTCAGGTTTACGTTTGCAATATATCTAAGAGTTTTTTACAATAATAATAATAATAATAATAATAATAATAATAATAATAATAATAATACATGTAATAATAACAATAAACTTCCTTGCATTAAGTGAAGGGTCTTAAGACCTAATGTAGTATCATCTTGTTTCGTGGAAATAATAATGAACTTCCTTGCATTAAGTAAAGGGTCTTAAGACCTACTATAGTATCATCTTGTTTCGTGGAAGTTACTTTTCGCGTACTTCACGCTACAAGAATATTGCGAAACTCAACCCCAGTGAAATTAAGCCCTTAAACTATATGCTTTTATAAAATATCACAGTTGCGCGAAGTCATTCCGCCGTGAATTTATTTGCAGCTTTAGCGCTAGAATTCGTCCCAGCGAGATTGAATCATACTAAAGCATTTATAGATTATCTTTATACTACCATTCTCTTACAGTGAATTTGTATGTATTTGTTTGTACGTACGTACTCTCTAGAAATAAAAATATAAATAAAAAAGACTTTTTTCATGTTTTCCATATTTTTGTAAATAAATAATATAACTGTTTATGAACAGAAGTTCAGAATCGAGAAAAAATATTACCTTTTTTTACATCCATCAATTTTTTACGTTTGAGGACTTTTTATCAAGGTTTTATCGGAGTGAATAATCTTTATACAAGACATGTTCAAGTATAGTCTAAATATTGTGTAACCGGTATTCAACCTGATAAGGAGGACATCTTGGTTCCCATTGTTACTTCCCATTCAAATGTAAAAAGTGAACTTTCGTGACATTTTAGTCCTATCAATTTTCAAATAATCAGATGCGATTATATAGCAGATGTATGTTATATTTGATTCAAGGAACGTGCTTAATGATGTGACCCAAGGTTCTTTATGTTTTGAACAATAAAATATTTACATTTCTTTTAATTAGTATTCAGGTATTGTTCAATTGTATTATAATGATTTTGAAATACTAGTAAATCTTACACACACATCCTTTTGTTTTGGATGCAGAATATGACGCTAAAACATTGTTTATTTTAAATTAATAGTTTGAATACAGCCTTTCAGACAAAATGAAAATTAAGCTGCCTCAGGTATTTTCCAGCCGTGGACTGAAGGTACGATTTAGACGTTTACTTGTGCTCTATTGACATGTTTACATTCGTATCTATTAAATGACTCGCAGCCCAACGACAAAAACGTTTGAATAAAACATGTTGTTATGATATTCTGGACTTTCGGACATAACATTGCTCGAAGAATACAAGGCTACTCGTTCATTCTCACGGTCGTGCGAAGCGTGACTTAAACATATGGACGAGAAAGTAATCGGAACGCGCTAAAAGTTTTGATTGTGCTTTTTTTTTCACATACGTGTATGAAGTTATTAAAATTATTTTTGAGTATTCAGTACTCATTTTGGGGAAATTTCCGCTTAACCCACGGATAAAAATATCATACATTGCATGCTTGTATGTTATAGAAAAAAAAAAGAATTCAAAAGAGTGCATAGACCCCGATTGCCCACCACCACCAAAGAACACCAGGCTCCGAATTAGAAAAAAAACAACAGCGAATCGGCAAATTTTGAAAGGCAGGGATGAATGTACAACAAAGACGACAGTAAGAAACAGACCGCAAATTACCAGCATTTTTGAGTAATAAAAATAACATTCTGTAGAAATAGTTTATGTGAAATTAATGCTTTCTGTCACGAATGACCTCGTTTTCTTCGACCTAATTATTTTATCCTCTTATGATACTTATTTTACTTTTAAACTATTAAATGAATCGATTTCACTTTTAAAATTTATTATTTTAGAAGATAACATATCTTAAGAATGACACGTGTCGAGTAGTCGAGCATTCGACACTGTTTTTATTAAACTTAATTTGAAACGGTATTGAAGATCTATAGAGAACTTAATTAATTTTGTTTTCCAGTTAGGTAAGTGAGACAAAAGAAGCATTGTTATGTACACATGCAGCAGCACTGATAACATTGGGTAGATTAATGCATTGCTCCGTTCGTCATTCCTTTGTCATAGACAAATAAGAAAAATATCAATTTCTCTCTAAAGGCTAAATGCTGTTCAATAAAACATTGCACAAACCAATGTTATTAATATATGTTTAATTTACATACGCTAAGAAAAGTGAGAATAGTAAAGACAAACGTTTGACCTAAAAGAAAATCCCTAAAATTCTTTTTGCGATTTATCACAAAAATGAAGCAACACTAAACATCAATTTAAATGTCTTTATGAGTAATGAGTTACTGAAAACAAAACATAAGGTCCTTTGGTTTAACAAATGTATACAATGTGAGCTGTTTGTAAAAGTGTGTTTGACCTTTAATTTCCTGGTCGCGAAAATGGGTGACACAAATAAAAGCTCTTGTTTCTGACGGAGCCAATCGCCGCTCATATCATCTAAAGTTATCCGCATTCATATACGCTCCGTCTCTCTGACCTTTGTAAGGAGTTTGAAACATAGCAGGCTTAGCAAACAAGTCCCCAGATTGTACACAGAATACAACTCTTAAAGTTAAGGTATCGCAAACATTACAAATGGCGAAGACAGGCTAAAATTTCAAAAAATGAATTTTGGGGGAAATACTTATTGCCACCTAGATTTTAGTAAATAAATGGATTTAGCTATGGATGTAGTAAATGTTTGCACGCTCACTTTAGTCTAATTCATGTTCTAATTACCCAGCACATACTAAAACAAAAGAAAAACCATTTGCATGAGAACTCTGAAATTCATGAACAATATACCAAAGCAACTCATACCTGAAATAAGTATATGCTGGTCTACAATGTTTAGTGCCAATTCGTCAAAATAATGTTAGGGTTTTCAAGAAATTCAAGGAAATCTTACTTCCTGGTTCAAAGTGAAAGTAGAAAGTGAAAGTAGGAAGGTTTTTCTTTTGTTTTAGTATGTGCTTGGTAATTATAACATGAATTAGACTAAATTGAGCTTGCAAACATTTACTACATCCATAGCTAAATACATTTATTTACTAAAATCTAGGTGGCAATAAATATTTCCCCCAAAATTCATTTTCTGAAATTTTAGCCTGTTTTCGCCATTTGCAATGTTTGCGACCTCTTAAGGTCAAACCAGGGCTGAAGGTTATAAAGCTGAGATTGGAAACCAGTCTCAAATCTCAAGCATCTGATTGGCTGAAATGGCGACTGGAAATATTGCAATAAATTGTAAAAATTGAATAAATGAAAGTAATATTGTACATTATCTCACTATCTTAATCTCTTTATTAACCAGTCAAGACAACCAGCTGTAACATGAGTTCAATGTCGATATCAATTTTGATAACGTGTGAAAAATTATGTGAAAAGGAAAACCTCTCCATAAATTTTGTATGTCATAAACCTGAAAAACGCTAACATGTTATTAGTCTGCTGGTTGATACATGTATGTCTATTTCATTATCATCTCGCTGACACCTGTATGGTAGACAGGAGGGAACATAATAATATAGACGAAAACCATCGCTGATGTTATTTTAAGGCCAATTTTCATGGTATCATTTTAAGTTTTGTGCCTGTTCCATCAACCTACCAAAGGCCTTGGAAGAAGCATTGGGGCCCGATAATAAACTTAATATGGGGACCAGTCTCAAATCTCGAGCATCTGATTGCCATTTCCGCCAATCAGATGCTTGAGATTTGAGACTGATCTCCATATTAATTTTATGATCTTAGGCAAAAGTCACCTGTAACAACTGAGATTTGAGACTGGTTGCCAATCTCAGCTTTATAACATTGGGCACGTTGCTGATCCGTACCTTATTTGTCTCTCCGATGTTTCTTCACATCATTGGCGTCGATTTAATAATCCTTAGACCATGCTGAACACAACAAATCGCCACAGTTTACAGTGTCATTTAGACCAGGGCTGAAGGTTATAAAGCTGAGATTGGAAACCAGTCTCAAATCTCAAGCATCTGACTGGCTGAAATGGCGACTGGTCGCCCTTTCAGCCAATCAGATGATTGAGATTTGAGACTGGTTTCCATGCTCAGTTTTATAACCTTGGACACATATTGTGCATCTCTCCAGGAAGTTATTAAATTCGTCACCGAACGCATTAGATAACAAATTTACCAATGAAAAATATTCATTTATCATAATTCCAGTGAGTGTTTTTGCAGTCTTAATAAATATCTCCAAGTGTTTATGTTGAATAGTACCTATAGTTTAATAGTTTTTCGCATTTTCAATTCAAATCAAATTCACGAAACAACACAGCAGTGTATCTTTATGCTTATTGCTTCAAGTTTCACTTTCATGGTTTAATAAATCCAAAAGATTGTAAACTGAACACATCATAGCCCAAGGTTATAAAACTGAGCATGGAAACCAGTCTCAAATCTCAAGCATCTGATTGGCTGAAATGGCGACCAGTCGCCATTTCAGCCAATCAGATGCTTGATATTTGAGACTGGTGACCAATCTTAGCTTTATAACCTTCAGCCCAGGTCTTAGCTTAGTTTGCATTAATACTCCAAACATGCTGAACGTCATATGAATATACATGTGTACGGTACAAACGAACCATTACTCTAACGATGAATTCTTTAGTTGCTACGAGACATTCTGTAACATCTCTCACCACAATTATTTTCTATTTGTTGACTCATATCAGCTTCCAAATCTTTTTCTAAAGTGTGTTGGCCTGAAATAAACATTAACTTGCGCAGAGACACAAAATAATTTTCCAATTTCCACCGAAAGAATTGATTTCTGGTTGCCATAACTACACGTCAGTCCTGTACATGTCCTTAAAAGAATACGGTCGTTGCGATATTGGAAAACGCTGTGAGTGTTTTGCAATTTGGCAAGACAACCACGTGTACAGTGTGCACTCAGCTTTAATAAGATGTTGAATACAATCATGTTCGGCTGTCTGTATTTTGTTTTAAATTTAATTGACTATATTATAGAAGCGTGTTTGTTGACTTATTTAGAACTTCTGCATTGCGATGGCAAACTGTCCGTTCTGTTGAAGCGTGTTACTCGTATTAACGTAAACGGATACTATGAGTAGGGTAACTGAGCCCAGAAAATGAGACCCAAGCTAGATAAGAGTAGAACATAGATTATAAGAAACAAATAAGGTCAAGTTGTGACATACACTCATAGATCTGAAGATAAATTATAAGGAACAAACACGGTAAAGTTATGGAATACACTCTTAGTTCTGAAGATAAATTTTAAGAAACAAACACGGTCAAGTTATGGTGTACACTCATAGTTCTGAAGATACATTATAAGGAACAAACACGGTCAAGTTATGGTGTACACTCATAGTTCTGAAGATACATAATAAGGAACAAGCACGGTCAAAATATGGAATACACTCATAGTCCTGAAGATACATTATAAGGAACAAACACGGTCAAGTTATGAATACACTCATAGTCCTGAAGATACATTATAAGGAACAAACACGGTCAAGTTATGGAATTCACTCATAGTCCTGAAGATACATTATAAGGAACAAACACGGTCAAGTTATGGTGTACACTCATAGTTCTGAAGATACATTATAAGGAACAAACACGGTCAAGTTATGGAATACACTCATAGTCCTGAAGACACATTATAAGGAACAAACACGGTCAAGTTATGGAATACACTCATCGTCCTGAAGATACATTATAAAGAACAAACACGGTCAAGTTATGGAATTCACTCATAGTTCTGAAGATAAATTTTAAGGAACAAACACGGTCAAGTTATGGTGTACACTCATAGTTCTGAAGATACATTATAACGATCAAACACGGTCAAGTTATGGAATTCACTCATACTTCTGAAGATACATTATAAGGAACAAACAAGGTCAAGTTATGGAATACACTCATAGTCCTGAAGATACATTATAAGGACAAACACGGTCAAGTTATGGAAAACACTCATAGTCCTGAAGATACATTATAAGGAACAAACACGGTCAAGTTATTGAATTCACTCATAGTTCTGAAGATAAATTTTAAGGAACAAACACGGTCAAGTTATGGTGTACACTCATAGTTCTGAAGATACATTATAAGGAACAAACACGGTCAAGTTATGGAATTCACTCATCGTTCTGAAGATACATTATAAGGAACAAACACGGTCAAGTTATGGAATTCACTCATAGTTCTGAAGATACATTATAAGGAACAAACACGGTCAAGTTATGGAATACACTCATAGTCCTGAAGATACATTATAAGGAACAAACACGGTCAAGTTATGGAATACACTCATAGTCCTGAAGATACATTATAAGGAATAAACACGGTCAAGTTATGGTGTACACTCATAGTTCTGAAGATAAATTATAAGGAACAAACACGGTCAAGTTATGGAATTCACTCATAGATCTGAAGATAAATTATAAGGAACAAACACGGTCAAGTTATGGTGTACACTCATAGTTCTGAAGATAAATTATAAGGAACAAACACGGTCAAGTTATGGTGTGCACTCATAGATCTGAAGATACATTATAAGGAACAAACACGGTCAAGTTATGGAATTACTCATAGTTCTGAAGATACATTATAAGGAACAAACACGGTCAAGTTATGGAATTCACTCATAGTTCTGAAGGTACATTATAAGGAACAAACACGGTCAAGTTATGAATACACTCATAGTCCTGAAGATACATTATAAGGAACAAACACGGTCAAGTTATGGAATACACTCATAGTCCTGAAGATATATTATAAGGAACAAACACGGCCAAGTTATGGAATTCACTCATAGTTCTGAAGATAAATTATAAGGAACAAACACGGCCAAGTTATGGAATACACTCATAGTCCTGAAGATAAATTATAAGGAACAAACACGGTCAAGTTATGGAATACACTCATAGTTCTGAAGATACATTATAAGGAACAAACACGGCCAAGTTATGGAATACACTCATAGTTCTGAAGATAAATTATATGGAACAAATATCGTCAAGTACACTCATAGATCTGAAGATACATTATAAGGAACAAACACGGTCAAGTTATGGAATACACTCATAGTCCTGAAGACACATTATAAGGAACAAACATGATCAAGTTATGGTGTACACTCATAGGTCTGAAGATACATAATAAGGAACAAACACGGTCAAGTTATGGAATACACTCATAGTCCTGAAGATACATTATAAGAAACAAACACGGTCAAGTTATGGCATACACTCATAGATCTGAAGATACATTATAAGAAACAAACACGGTCAAGTTATGGAATTCACTCATTGTTCTGAAGATACATTGTAAGGAACAAACACGGTCAAGTTATGGAATACACTCATAGTCCTGAAAATACATTATAAGGACAAACACGGTCAAGTTATGGAATACACTCATAGTCCTGAAGATACATTATAAGGAACAAACACGGTCAAGTTATTGAATTCACTCATAGTTCTGAAGATAAATTTTAAGGAACAAACACGGTCAAGTTATGGTGTACACTCATAGTTCTGAAGATACATTATAAGGAACAAACACGGTCAAGTTATGGAATTCACTCATCGTTCTGAAGACACATTATAAGGAACAAACACGGTCAAGTTATGGAATTCACTCATAGTTCTGAAGATACATTATAAGGAACAAACACGGACAAGTTATGGAATACACTCATAGTCCTGAAGATACATTATAAGGAACAAACACGGTCAAGTTATGGAATACACTCATAGTCTTGAAGATACATAATAAGGAATAAACACGGTCAAGTTATGGTGTACACTCATAGTTCTGAAGATAAATTATAAGAAACAAACATGGGTCAAGTTATGGTGTACACTCATAGTTCTGAAGATAAATTATAAGGAACAAACACGGTCAAGTTATGGTGTGCACTCATAGTTCTGAAGATAAATTTTAAGGAAAAAACCCGGTCAAGTTATGGAATTCACTCATAGTTCTGAAGATAAATTTTAAGGAACAAACACGGTCAAGTTATGTTGTACATTCATAGTTCTGAAGACAAATAATAAGGAACAAACACGGTCAAGTTATGGAATTCACTCATAGTTCTGAAGATACATTATAAGGAACAAACACGGTCAAGTTATGGAATTCACTCATAGTTCTGAAGATACATTATAAGGAACAAACACGGTCAAGTTATGGAATTCACTCATAGTTCTGAAGATAAATTATAAGGAACAAACACGGTCAAGTTATGTTGTACACTCATAGTTCTGAAGATAAATAATAAGGAACAAACACGGTCAAGTTATGGAATTCACTCATAGTTCTGAAGATACATTATAAGGAACAAACACGGTCAAGTTATGGAATTCACTCATAGTTCTGAAGATACATTATAAGGAACAAACACGGTCAAGTTATGGAATACACTCATAGTCCTGAAGATACATTATAAGGAACAAACACGGTCAAGTTATGGAATTCACTCATAGTTCTGAAGATACATTATAAGGAACAAACACGGTCAAGTTATGGAATACACTCATAGTTCTGAAGATAAATTATAAGGAACAAACACGGCCAAGTTATGGAATACACTCATAGTCCTGAAGTTAAATTATAAGGAACAAACACGGTCAAGTTATGGAATTCACTCATAGTTCTGAAGATACATTATAAGTAACAAACACGGTCAAGTTATGGAATTCACTCATAGTTCTGAAGATACATTATAAGGAACAAACACGGTCAAGTTATGGAATACGCTCATAGTTCTGAAGATACATTATAAGGAACAAACACGGTCAAGTTATGAAATACGCTCATAGTCCTGAAGACACATTATAAGGAACAAACACGGTCAAGTTATGGAATACACTCATAGTTCTGGAGATAAATTATAAGGAACAAACATCGTCAAGTTATGGAATACACTCATAAATCTGAAGATACATTATAAGGAACAAACACGGTCAAGTTATGGTGTACACTCATAGATCTGAAGATACATAATAAGGAACAAACACGGTCAAATTATGGAATACACTCATAGTTCTGAAGATAAAATATAAGAAACAAACACGGTCAAGTTATGGAATACACTCATAGTTCTGAAGATGCATTTTAAGGAACAAACACGGTCAAGTTATGGAATTCACTCATAGATCTGAAGATACATTATAAGGAACAAACACGGTCAAGTTATGGAATTCACTCATAGTTCTGAAGATACATTATAAGGAACAAACACGGTCAAGTTATGGAATTCACTCATAGTTCTGAAGATAAATTATAAGGAACAAACACGGTCAAGTTATGGAATACACTCATAGTTCTGAAGATACATTATAAGAAACAAACACGGTCAAGTTATGGAATTCCTCATAGATCTGAAGATACATTATAAGGAACAAACACGGTCAGTTATGGAATACACTCATACTTCTGAAGATACATTATAAGAAACAAACACGGTCAAGTTATGGAATTCACTCATAGATCTGAAGATACATTATAAGGAACAAACACGGTCAAGTTATGGCATACACTGATAGATCTGAAGATAAATTATAAGAAACCAACACGGTCAAGTTATGGAATTCATTCATAGATCTCAAGCTACATTATAAGGAACAAACACGGTCAAGTTATGGTGTACACTCATAGATCTGAAGATATATTATAAGGAACAAACACAGTCAAGTTATGGAATACACTTATAGTCCTGAAGATACATTATAAGGAACAAACACGGTCAAGTTATGGAATACACTCATAGTCCTGAAGATACATTATAAGGAACAAACTCGGTCAAGTTATGGAATTCACTCATAGTTCTGAAGATAAATTATAAGGAACAAACACGGTCAAGTTATGGAATACACTCATAGTTCTGAAGATACATTATAAGGAACAAACACGGTCAAGTTATGGAATTCACTCATAGTTCTGAAGATACATTATAAGGAACAAACACGGTCAAGTCATGGTGTACACTCATAGTTCTGAAGATAAATTATAAGGAACAAACACGGTCAAGTTATGGAATACACTCATAGTCCTGAAGATACATTATAAGGAACAAACACGGTCAAGTTATGGAAGACACTCATAGTCCTGAAGATAAATTATAAGGAACAAACACGGTCAAGTTATGGAATACACTCATAGTTCAGAAGATAAATTATAAGGAACAAACACAGTGTTGATCCAGCACATCCTGCACATCGATGCCGTCTGATCTCGATCGACGCTGGAGGCCTCTTGGTCAAAACAACCCAATGAATCAAAAAGCAAACAGTGTGTATCGGTATCGGATGTGCCGGCTAATCTGGATATGTCCTGTTTGACGATGCGAAGTCCGCTTTAAAATTCAGTAGATTACTCTTACCAATACGCGACCATTGTAGATCCAGATGTGAACAGTAAATAGTTCATCAGCATGTTATTCAGCAGGTATGAAGAGGTACGTACATTCAGTATATACAGATGCTCGATAGCGGCTCATCGGCAAACGGAAACCTTAATAAAGACAACAGATGTTTAGTTTTCAAGACTGCGATATATTCAAGAACATGTAACTTTGAAGTTGAAATGATGATGGAAAAGAGTTATTACCGATGTTGTTTGTGAGTTTTTAATATGACTTTGTTTAGAATCATTATTCTAAAAGACTGTGTAAAGCTTATTACACATAAATCTCACACGTGAGTGTTATACAGCACACTTCGTAGCATAAAGCTAACACGTGAGTGTTATGCAGCTCACTCCGTAGCATAAAACTCACACGTGAGTGTTATACAGGACACTCCGTAGCAAAAAGCTCTCATGTGAGTGTTATACAGGAAATTCCGTAGCATTAAGCTCACACGTGAGTGTTATACAGCACACTCCGTAGCATAAAGCTCACACGTGAGTGTTATACAGCACACTCCGTATCAAAAAGCTCACACGTGAGTGTTATACAGCAAACTCCGTAGCATAAAGCTCACACGTGAGTGTTATACAGGAAACTCCGTAGCATAAAGCTCATACGTGAGTGTTTTACGGCACACTCCGTAGCATAAAGCTTACACGTGAGTGTTATACAGGAAACTCCGTAGCATAAAGCTCACACGTGAGTGTTATACAGCACACTCCGTAGCATAAAGCTCACGGTGAGCGAAGAGATCTGAGCGACCGAAAAACATAGTCTTTTAAATACACTTGAGATACTTATGATAAATGATTTAATCCAAAGCCTCCAGCTGCTGTTGCTATTCTCCCCTTCCTATCGCCCTCAAGTCTACTAGTAGTACTGCTAATATATCAACTATTACTTCATGTATTTATTCTTCTGCTGCAGCTACTATTCCTCCTACAGCAACAACTCATTCTTCAGTAGGGGTGAAGGAGAAGCTGTCAACTGATAATGGTTGTTGTGGTATGTTTAAAAAATTGTTAACCATGATTTTTTGCATTCAACATTTTAAGAATACGTGTAACTACAACGTATATAAACTGATGAAAATTCAATGAAACAGATGAAGTAAAACATGGATTTGTTTGATGTTTAAAAAGGGGGTCAAAGTGTCTGATTACATTGAATATAGCATAAATATCTTTTTTTGTTATACCTTTCTTTGTTATAAAATTATATTTAATTGTTAAAACAGCAGATTAAATATATTTATATTGGAAACAAAATGACTAAACATTATTCTTTCTGTTTGCATACTTTATCAAATATGCCAGTCTTTGAAATATTGTGCGCTTCCGCCTCATACACTAGTGTCAAATAATGGATTGTAACGTAAACCCCATTTTCGGCGTAGCTGTCTAAGCTCACTTTTGACCTAATTTATTAACCAATGAAGTGTTGTAAAAAATACTCGTATTCTATAATTATGCAGCGGGAAAATGAAATAAACTATTTCGATTGGTATCTATTTACACCAGAGAGGTATCTAGTGGGATTTTTAAACAATTAGTTAACACTGTTTGAAAAGATGATTGCTGTGAAGTTTATATCTTTGCTATTCTGTCGAAAGAAGTTGAAATGAGGCACACTCCTGTTAGTCGTCATTGGTTAGGTTTATTTGTCAAAAACAATAAGTCATTCTTTATTAACCTATCCAAAATGAAAGTGAAAGTAGAAAGTAAGTGGAACTGCCTATAATATGCTTCGCGATATAAACAATGAGTTCGCTATTTAAAATATTCTCTAAATTTATTTTATTCTTTCAGCAATTGATATACATCTAATACATAATAAGAATAAACAAAATCAAGACACTGTACAATACGTTTCTTATATAAAATTCATTCTTTATCACGACTTGTCTTAAATCTGGCAACTACGTGTAATATGTTACGCGAAAAAAACTTTGAGTTCGCTATTAAAGCAATCGCACTCAAATCAGATCTAAGAACATGTTAGCGTAGCGGTTTTCAGGAGATGATTTTTTTGTAAGATTGCTATTAAAGCATATAGCTGTCATAGAGTAGAAAGTTGCGGTATATTCTAGCAGGGCGTGTAATCAAACTGCATCTTACCATGCATTTTGTAAACAAAAGTCCGCCATCTTGGATGAAAATTGGTAAGTTTTTTTACTTTTACTCATTTAATAAATAACTCGTAAAATTGAGATATACCTAAGAACCTGCTACACATTTTTCCGAATCTTTTGGTACCTAGATGGAATATAAACTCCAAGTGGAAAACAAGTTACCTCGGTCATGGAAACTGAATCGGCGAGAAATGAGCAAGAATTTTTAGGGTACAGTGCAGGTAAATTTGTCATTTTGTATGTTTTTCGCCAAGAAAGGTAGTTTTGTCTGTAATCACACAAAAAATTGAATTCCATTTTAAATTTCATGTCCCAAGACAACTTTTTTAGTCAAAGAAAACACTATTTCGCAGCAAAATGAGCAAATATCCTTTATGGTAAAGTGCAGTTCTGAAAATTAAATGATAAAGTGCAGTTGACTTTTTTCCTCAACTAAACAGAAAACATCGCCGTCGTATTTCCCTGACTTATATGACCATATAAACACATGTCCGACACGTAATCAATTAAAGAAATAAAATGTAACATTAAGGAGACTCCTCAATATCAAATTCCGGCTTAAAACATGTAATGTTTCGATCCGATCCTCTGAACTTTGGCTTGTTCAGTTGTCACCTACCAACGAAAAACTCCGGGCTTGCGTATTTTTTATTGAATTAATTAACCTGGTACAAAAAAATCGTTTGAGTCAAAATAAAAAAGTAATATTGGCAGTGAAACAGCTTTTGCTTTAACGATCGGTGCCTGATTGTAAAATATTGAAAATATTCTTAATTAAACTTAACCATTATAGATATTTAGGAGACCAACACAGATAGTTTCGTATGCTGAAATTACCTGGAAATCGCTCTCTAATCTAGTTAAAAACGCATAATTGACAGTATCTAGGTTCCATGTGTTTCAGATCATGAACAACATATGTGAACATTGTGGAGCGCCATTCAATACACGTGCCGCAATGCGTGTTCATTGCAAGGCCATCCATCAGACGGCGTTTCCGTACAAGTGTTGCGGTAAAGGTTTTAGGGATAAAACCGAACTGAGAAGACATAGGTTAATAATGTCCATTTTAAAGTATTAAACACACAAAAGTGAAACGCGTAATGCAAAATCGAACATAGTGGCAATGGGCTGACAGATTCTTAATTAGATATCAATGGAATCGAGTCCTGTAGGACGCTTCGCCGGCGATCATACTGTATTCACCTAGGAATGTCTAGTTCTTCCTGATTAAACGTAAAAAGCATATATTTTTAAATTGTATATTCGTTCCTCGCTACAAAGTTCCAAAGAGTTTTTGACCATTGCAATATAAAACAGACATTGCTTTGTTCACGTCCTTAAATCTCATAGTTCGCCTATTTATAGACCTTTATATATAATATTAGGCTGTAAGCATAAAAACATAAAAAGATGTTGGAATTGTTCCACAACTGCTTGTGTACATTTTACTTCTAGTACGCATACACAAATGTTAAGTATTATAATAAAATGTACATACATAATACTTGATTGATTTGTTAAAACCGTATACATTGTGTTAGTTCAGGTGGGCAACACATACATCATGCAAAACATGGAGCAAATAAGAAATTGTGTTTAATAGTTAATATTGTTAGGTCATTTGGTTTTTGAAAGAGGTGTGAGGATATATTGCCGATCTAAGTGTATTTTACTTGAACCGCAGAAGTGGGATAACACGACACTCAGACCGTCAATGTATCCTCACATGTATATCTATTCAAGAAACCTTATAATTGTTTGATTATACTGCAAAACCTTCGAACAACAGATATATAGAAAATATTGGAATTTAATAAATCGGGCTCATTTATTTTCAAACGGCACTCTTTCCACTGAGCCTCAAAAGTACACGTTTGACGTCGTGTTTTCATCTAAGTGACGTCTCTTCTAAATAGCTTAGATGGACTGCAGATTCGTTATTTTTTACAATTCAGAATAATTTTATTACTTTTAACATAAAAGGTTCACACAATCATTCTCTGTAAAGATTTCAGTAAACCCTGAAAATACCAGTGAGCAAATAAGGCGATTGACTTTATGCATTTCCCGGCAATTCAAAACAATATGGCGGAATACAATAAAATATATGGAGGCAAAAGCTGTTTCAATGCCAATATTACTTTTTAATTTTGACACAAACGATGTTTTTGTACCAGCTATAAGAATTCAATAAAAAGTACGCAAGCCCGGAGTTTTTCGTTCGCCGTTGAACAAGCGAAAGTTCAGAGGAGCGGATCAAAACATTACATGTTTTAAGCCGGAATTTGATATTGAGGAGTCTCCTTAATGTTACATTTTATTTCTTTAATTGATTACGTGTCGGACATGTGTTTATATGGTCATATAAGTCAGGGAAATACGACGGCGATGTTTTATGTTTAGTTGGAGAAAAAAGTCAACTGCACTTTATCATTTAATTTTCAGAACTGCACTTTACCATAAGGGATATTTGCTCATTTTGCTGCGAAATAGTGGTTTCTTTGACTAAAAAAATTGTCTTGGGACATGAAATTTAAAATGGAATTCAATTTTTCGTGTGATTACAGACAAAACTACCTTTCTTGGCGAAAAACATACAAAATGACAAATTTACCTGCACTTTACCCTAAATATTCTTGCTCATTTCTCGCCGATTCAGTTTCCATGACCGAGGTAACTTGTTTTCCACTTGGAGTTTATATTCCATCTAGGTACCAAAAGATTCGGAAAAATGTGTAGCAGGTTCTTAGGTATATCTCAATTTTACGAGTTATTTATTAAATGAGTAAAAGTAAAAAACTTACAAATTTTCATCCAAGATGGCGGACTTTTGTTTACAAAATGCATGGTAAGGTGCAGTTTGATTACCCGCCCTGTCTAGAATTGTTTCATATTCATAAGAAATTATCTTCAATTTAATAAAGAAAACAATTATAATTCTTTATTACTCTATTATTGCTTACAATAAGTCTTAAGATCTTTACTGAATTTATTCATTATCTCGGTAATTGATACATACTTTTTTAAATTATGTTTAAGGTAATTATAAAGCCAAGACCTTTAAAGTACGTTTTTCATAATTATAAGATTCACATTTATAAACGATACTTAAATCTATTTCTCTGTTCCTTATTATGTGTGGTATGTAATTTTACACTCAAATTTTAATAAAAAAGTCATTATGTAGGATTCTCAATGAAATGATTTAATTTACACGTAAATCAATATGGAGTGAATAATAGCAGCATCATTTCATATACCATCTTCGCCGTTTATCTTTTTTTAAAGATATTTCTTGTTTCTTATATTTGCGTAATTTTTTTTCCCTAAAAATCTTAGAAAAGGAAAACGATCTGTGAAAGGAAAAAAAAATGTAGTAATCGTTCTTATCTTATATGGGAAAGAAAAATACACATTGACAACATTATTATAGTAAATAATTATTTATTCGGTCATATCATTGATATGCGTCATACTGATCTAGTATTCACTGTCTTCTGGTAGCAATATTCGTGAAATTGCGAACTCTTTGTTTGTTGTCACTACATTATTGACAATTTGAAAAACAATAACGTAATTTAAATTATACACATTTTAGGCTGTATTAGCTCTATTATAGGCCTTCCACATCTAAGGCGGAAATATTTCTAGACAACAACTAATCTTTAATAAGAGCTCAACAAAAGATATTACGATCTCTCTTGGGTGACAAATGGAGATTTTCCCAACACCACTGACCTTTCCGAACACTTATGAAGGTTTAAGTGCTTTCTGATGAACGCCGATGAAAATTCACATTATATTCATATAAAGACAAATAAAGACAGTATTGTCCGTTTACATGCTTTTGATGACTTAACATTTCTTTAAATACGTCGCTTTAAAATACGTAATATGCAAAATTATGATAAGAGCGTATAATTGTCAGTAACAAGTATGCAAGAACACTACAAACGACGATGTACACATCTATATATCTTACTCAAACTAAAATACCTGTGCTGCATCATCAGTTTGATTAATTAGTTAATTAATCTTTTTGCTATTTAGTCATAAAGTTAATGTCCTCTATTGAATGTTGAAATTCGGAGATCGGTTATATTACAAGGGGCGCTTCATTTTTAACAAATATTCACATTTATCAAAGGATATTGGATTTAAACCGATTATCAAAGCGATTTCGTTTCCTACTGCAAATATCTGGATTATGGTAATGACGTTGAATAGTGTTGTTTTGGAATAGTTGTCATTCATTCCGGTACATGGCATTTAGCGATAAGTAGTCTATCCTGAGGTGACGTCACAACGTCCGCTATTGTTTGGACGTAGCAGCGCATTCGAAGATGGTTGAGCGAGGACTATGTTTCGCTGGAAAAATGGAAAAAGAAACTTAAAACGAAAATAATATATTTAACAAGGTAAGTGATTTCATACAATCCACATGCACATTCTGTTTGGAATGAATCGAAATTGTACTTTATACTGGTGTAAATATTGAGTTGCGCTCAACAAACTAGGCGACGTGGGCAGTAATATGCATTTCCATTAATACTTCGTCGCGGACACGGACACGGACGCGGAGGTATGGAATATACCCAACGATATCTTTGGTGAGTGAAAAATCGCGGACACGGACGCGGACAAGGACACGGACACGGAATACGCATCACGGAACTATGGAATACCGGCCTTACATTAATATTGCATTATTACATTAATATGTAATTTCATAATCAAACTGGATCAAAAAATGTTATACTTTCTTACATCATATTTCGATAATCGTGTTAAAAACTTCAAATTAAAACGATTCAGTGACATAATTTACCTGTATCAAATTGACCTTTGTATTTGCTATTCCGCGATAGCACGTCGTAAAAATGCACTTTTGATTGCAGTTCTGTTTTACGGAGTATATTCATGGGCAGTAAGGGCATGCAAATCACGGTCCCTAGTTCAGCCTATGCAGGTTTGATCCTTTCCAAACGATAATAAACATATTACATTTTCATGCGTTCAAGGCTTTTCATGCGTTATTTTCATATTAATACCACGGCGCATGATCTATGTCAGCTGATTCATAGCCTTGATAGAAACTGATATAAATGTTTTACATTGTTCTAGGAAGTAAAGATATAGCGAGTCTTTCACGAATTTCTTTAAGTTGGGTTCATTTAATATTTATCTCAACAAAATATTAGTTGGATAAGTATAATGATCAGATTTTGCAAATGTTACTTTTACTGTATTTATCTTTAGTTTTGCGAATGGATTCAAATGCTTTTACCTGTAAAATTCACCCATGTTTATATTTTTGAGTTGTGGTCTATTTTAAATAAATGCAACTCATTATTCTAAACGGTGTCTTTAATAATTTGGTCTAATTTCTATTTTGAAAGCAACCTTAATTTTTATGAAAACTTGTTTTAAAGCATATTTGTCTCCCCTTTCCCCTTTTGAACTTCGATAAAACATGCATTGATATCAGTTTATAACAGTGTTGTTTAAAAATGAAGAACCCCTTTGACATTCTCTCATTTCCTTCTAATCAGTAAATACAACCTTTAATATCAACTGTTTATAAATTTATTGACGACGTGTTTGCTTTGGTAAACTTACTCAATGCGTATCAGTGATAACATTAACAACTATTCCAGTATAAAAAATTGAAATAATTATGCATATCAGGAATCAAATATAAAGATAATGTTTGATGATAATGTCAACATGCAAATCTGTTAACCGAGGCCAGGGGATATGCATATTGACTGATATCAACAGTTTATACGTAATTTATCAGTATCAGTATGATAAATTGTATTCATATAGGTTTAAATGAAAAACGAGCCTATTTCCGGCGTGGGCGTATCTGTCGTCTCGACTAAACCGTCGGTTTTACCTTTTGGTAATCGAAAACCTTTTTTATGTGAATTATACTCAAGACAAACGTCAAAACATTTCGGGACCATATCTATCTTTAAAGATCGTTAAATATTTTAAATATAGGTGCACTTAGCGTTTTTCCAGCGGTACCAATCATCCGCCAACGGCACCAATGGTAACTGAAAACTGATGATAAATGTCATAGTTTACTGGTTCGCTCATTTGGAATCAATCAATTTCTTGGTAGGCTCACAGACGCCATTTAATTCGACGAATGGGTACTCTGCCATCTCTGTAGTCTGAATGTAGAAATGGCAGCGAAGGGTTGTTGCAGATGGTTAACGTTAGTACCACTGCATGGCTAGTGTTTCTAATGACACCGATTTGTTATTAATCTTAAAACTCCGAACGCGTTGAAGTTATAGATGATCACGTGACGTTCTCGATCAGTCGCAAATATATCGTAAAAAAAAATAAAAATCCCTTACTTTATTTTAATTCGCTTTATAAAATTTGGTACTAAAATTACTGATTAGTTCTAGTGAATGCCTATGCAACAACTGATCTTGAAAACACGAACGTTTTCCAAAATGTAAACATGTCTATGAGGAATATATATATTCAGTGTCTGTTTTTTTCAGGTTATGAACAGTTTGCCATTACACTCCCTTTGCCGTATCACAAGAGGTCAACCTCTTATCATTGAATTCAGAGCTCACTTCAGTGACCAAAACGTAAATATACTAAGGCCTTTACGCCTCCGGGACTATCTGGATAAAAGCAGCTTTTACTGACCAACTTAATATGCATAAGGAAAGACTTATGAAGTCATTTTAGTATCGGGCAAATGCTACGTTTTTGCAATATATAAAATCGGAAGATGTGTCATAGTGTCTTATAATGATACCAAATACAGGATCTTAATTTTGGCAGCCAATGTACAATGATGGTCGTCTGCTGCGGAGAAGAGTGTAATTAAAGAGTTAAAAATAACACGTCGGCAGAGAAAATATATTAATAGCGTGTAAAACGTGAATAATCATGCCATCACGCGTGAAAACCACTCGTTGTTACTTTCTTTTAATTGTTATTCTTAGTTCGCTGGTAGTTTTTATGTCTTTTAAATGGAAAGTAACAGAAAATGTTTACAAAATTTCAAGCGAAATTTCTCAGGTTAAGATTTCCGGAGTCTTTTATTCTAATGTAAAATTTAAAGATTCTACTGAAGACACAAACTCTGCCGGTAATGTGTCGGATATCATAAACTCTGCTGGCAATGTGTCGGATATCATAAACTCTGCTGGCAATGTGTCGGATACCATAAACTCTGCTGGCAATGTAGCGGATATCATATTGTCAAAAGCGTTTAACAATGAAATTTCAAGGCAAGAATTACAAAATATGTACGATTCAAGAAAAAACGACATTGGATTATCATCTAGATACATCACAGTGACACCTGAACTACTCGCAGATAACTTGCTCGCCGAAAATAAATTATATGAAGCACCGAGTAGAAACCTTAACAGAAAGAGTGAACTTCCTTTGGAACAATACAGGTATTATGCTGCATACAAAAAACAAACGTTTAACAATTCAAATAAAACGGACGTTAAACGTCCAAACACACGTGAGGATTTCGTCACATCTAAAATGGTTACGGAAAAAGATACTACTGTATATAAACTTGCGAACAAATTATCTGATGAAAATATTAAACCAAAATTTCAAATCTTACATTACAGCCGAAACTTGAGAGAAAATTTAAAAACTATTAACAATTTTAAAACATCTAACAAGTTGGTCAGTTTAGAAAATAATGATAAGGAACTTGAAACTGACAATGAGAAGCTGAAGAACATTGAAGATCGCGTGACAAAATTTCCAAGTATAAAACAACACAGAAACAGTACATTCAATGATGAAAAGCTGAATGAAATCAGGAGACGAATAGAACGATTTAAAACTCAATTGGTGAATAAACAAGGCAGAATTGTAAAAGGACTAACAGAGCGTGTCACAGATGTTGGTAATGAAAGTCAAGATATAGATAGCGATAAAATGGAATTTAAAAGATTAAGAAACTCTCCCACAAAGAAAATACTAGTCAACGAGAAAGTTTTAACAATAAACGAAGTACAACATATTCCTGGAAATGTTGTGATATCCGATTCAACTGTAGTAGGTATAAGACCAGACAATTGCAAACAATGTTTCAAATCAAATTTTCAGAAAATTATAAATGAACCTGATCTCTGTCAAGGCGATGTTGATATTCTGATACTTATAGCATCATCGTTTTCGAAAATAGACTCTAGAAATGCAATAAGATCTACTTGGTGTAAAATTTGCAATGATGCAATGTCAAAAATAAGATATCTTTTTGTTTTTGGGAATAGAAATATCATGATTGAAAACTTACAGTTACTAGAAGAAAGTAAAACTTATCAAGATATTATTCAAATAGATTTTTATGATAGTTATGCAAATTTAACTTACAAAACCATTTCCGCTTTGCAATGGAGTATAGACCATTGCCAAAAAGCGAAATTTGTGATGAAAACGGACGATGATATGTACGTAAATACTGAATTACTGCAACATTTGTTAAAGGTTGCTCCTAAAAATAAACTATTCGGAGGGAAATGTTGGGGTCCATCTACACCATTCCGGGACTCAAATTCCAAATGGTATGTTTCATTAAAACAATATCAACATTCTTACTTTCCATCTATGTGCAGCGGAACCGGATATGTTATGTCAAATGATGTTGTGACCGGAATTTTACGACAATCACCAAATGTGCCATTTTTTCATTTGGAAGATGTTTATGTAGCAATTTGTGTTCAAAGACTTGGAATTCGTCCAAAATTAATAAATGGATTTAAAAATAATTTAGTTGATTACGACGCTTGCATATATCGAAACAAGTTGTTCACTTCGCATGGTTTTACCGCGGTGTTACTTGAATATGTCTGGCCAAACATTCAGACTTGTCCCATTGAACCGGTGAGACCTTTAGAATTATATTCAGCAGTAACTGTTTGATGGTATTAAGCACGGCACAAAATTATGACAGCAGCCATTTTTCTTTAAAATTGTGTTGTATATATATTCTTCATTCACCCTCTATCTACAGCTTTTCGAAAACATAATCATGATCAACAGAGGGAAATAAATGCATTTCCAGAAATGCTGCTTATAGTTATGGCATATGAAGGTTATTCAGGGGGGGATACTTATGTTTGTTTACAAAATCACCATGAACCACTACAAGAAAATTCTTCATATTTACTCGCTATGGTAGCGATTGACCTCTTCTGTGATTTTGTTCTCCGATCCCCTGTCAAAATTAGATTTTGTTTGGTTTCGTCAATTCGTCAATCTAGGAAGCATACGCCACTAGTATATTGAAACATATCAATGTGAAAATACTATATTGGAGGTTCCCTGATCATCACTCTAAATCGACCATTGTTTGGGATGGTTAAGACTGTTTACAAAATAAGAAGCGCTTTACCCGAAGTTGGGCGGTGTAAACAATACATGTGTCCTATGATATCTTGTTCGAGACGTTTAGAAACCAATATTTGTGACGGGAAAATACCTGCAATATCTTCAAGTCAGTTGTCAAAATGATAATAGGCTTTTAAGTTACCGTATATATAAACGAGACTAGAACCTAAATTATTTTTAATCGGAAGTTATTTTGACAAATGAACATAACAGATTGGTGTTTACTTGGATTTGAATAGTGTTTTTTTCAGATATTTTATGAATTGTTTTTTATTGGTTAATATGATCAGGAAATGCAAAAGTAAACAATCAAATATATTTTTAAAATAAAGATGGACCGGCAAAAAGTATTTCTTTCTTTGTTTTCCTTTTAGCACTTTGAATTGTTTGAAATTTTATTTTAAAACAAACATGTACCATCCCTGATATCTTTACTTAAGCATACAAAGTAAATGTATTTATCCACGTTTCTATGTAATTCATCTCATTTATGCTTCAAGGTTATTGGTTTTGAGGACTCGCGAAATTCTCGTGCAGTATCATTATATATGGTGTAAACCTTGTATAAAATTCATTCGAGTCGTCGCATTGCTATTGTACAGACATATTAAATATTTCTAATTTCCCGTCCCACCCGCCCTCTTTTAATGTGTTTGATTTCACCATTTGCGAAGAAGGTTAGAACTCCCTTAACACCTTTGTACACTTTTAGTTTATATGTAGCAGCTTAATTACTTAATTATCACGATTTGGTATTTTGCTTCAAAAGTCACTTAGAATTTGTTATGAAAGATAAATTTCAAATGATTCTTTTTCGCAATTAGAATGGTTCGTTATTTTTTACGTATATATCAAAAGCTAATCAGAAGCTGCATTGGATTGAGTCCATTTTCTACAATTTTATGTGAACAAGCTACTTGGCTGAAAGTTAGATTGTGTGTTCTGTTATTTTGTGTTTGGGTATGTTTGCTTCGATTCTGATCAATCGCCTCTTGGCGGAAGTGTGCGATATATCCTATTGTATTCGTTAAGACAAAAAACAATTACTTTACTAAACCAATAGTTCAACATAACATTGCATTGAACCGGATGTGTTTTGTTTTCATTAGAGGCTGATTTGGCATTAATCTCGCTACTGGAGTAAAATTGTATGCGCACGTTGCGTTTAATTATAATCATTTGCTTCAATATTACGTTTCCACTTGGCGCTGTATTAGCGCAGATGTGTTTGGTTCGATTCTCATTGTGTATGACATATTTTTAAATCGCCACTTAGTGTAAAATTTAAGTGTCACTTGCCAAGAATGGCATTTGTTCGAAAAAAGTAAAGCAACTTGAATAACATTTCAGCATATTTCATTGCATTGGCTTAAATGCGTCTTGATTTTAAGTTACCGTAAAATTAGAAATTATATAATTTAAATTTTATCTTATTAAGATAATTAGTTACTGGAAGAATAATTTGACACAATTTACACGCGGAATTGGATATATTTTCTACGATTAAAATGATAAGGACGAAGAAAACTTCTTAGCGGAGAATGTAGCATTTTAATTGATTTGGCCAAATATTTGATTTTAATGGACTGATCTCACATAACCTGACAATCTTTGAACGCTATATGCGATTCGATTTAGAGAAAAGATTAGCCACTTGATTTAAAAATAATCGAAAAACGCTTAACATTGAATTCATAAGCATGATGATTTTTGGACTGCAAATTTAACCATTTGGCGCTGTTAATTTGACTTAGAAGTGTTTGATTGTATTAACTTAAATAAGGAGTTGCTTAAAACCCGCCAATTGGCTAAAAATTGAAGTGCAGCTTGGTGCTGTTTTGTGATTTGATTTGCTAAGAGAATAGCTGATTGGAATTAGATTGAGGTGCCACTTGGCGCAGTGTAGCCGCTTGGCTGTGTTGGGAAATTGTAATGCCGATTGGCGATGTAGTGCCGATTGGCGCTGTATTTGAATGGAATTGCGTTTTGAAGATTAACCGATTGGCATAAAAGTGAGTGCCACTTGGCGCGGCATTGGTTATGTTTAACTTGGTTATCAGGTTAACGATTTGAGTGATAACTCGCCACGTATCGTAAAATTGAAGTGCCGATTGGCGCTGTAGTGCTGTTTGGCGCTGTGTTTGAATGGAATAGTTTTTCAAAGACCAGCCGATTGGCTTTAAAGTAAGTGTCATTTGGCGCACCATCGGTTGTGTTTAGTATGATTATCAGATGATATTGCCCCTCCTGGCAGCGAACCTCGCCACGTGGCGTAAAATTAAAGTGCCGATTGGCGCTGTGTTGGAATGGAATTGTGTTTTGTGAAAGACTAGCCGATTGGCTTGAAAGTGAGTGCCAGTTGGCGCTGCATTGGTAGTATTTAGTTTGATTATCAGATGATATCCTGGGATTGAACCTCGCCAGGTGGCGTAAAATTAAAGTGCCGATTGGCGCTGTGTTGGACTGGAATTGTTTTGTGAAAGACTAGCCATTGGCTTGAAAGTGAGTGTCATTTGGCGCTGTACTGGTAGTGTTTAGTTTATCAGATGATATTGCCCCTCCTGGGAACGAACCTCGCCAAGTGGCGTAAAATTGAAGTGCCGTTTGGCGCTGTAGTACCGATTGGCGCTGTGTTTGAATGGAATTGTATTTGTGGAAGACTAGCCGATTGGCTTGAAAGTGAGTGCCACTTGGCGCTGGATTGTCTGATTTTAATTGTTCTTAATGTTAGCGAGTTAATTCGATTGTAAAAAGTTGAAAAAGATGATAGGAATCGACATAAAGACGTTTAGTTAAATGAGGGCGTTTCCTGTTTCATTATTTTAACTTTGGGCGCAGATTACTAGCAAACAATACTGGCTGTTTTTCTTTTGCATATGTATGAATTGATGTTATTTTTCTATTCAAGTAGGTTCTGGATGATAATAGACATTCATTGCAGCATGCTCGAGGATTCCCGTTGTGCGGCATGACACGAACCAAGACGAGGATGCAGGAAAGATGGGCTAATGGACTTTAATGAATTGTTGTCGTTGAAATATAGTATATAGCAATGTAATACGACCATTCCTATTGTACTTGGTGTTCTTGTTCTTTTTCCTACCTATGAATTACTTGAATATGGGATAAATAATTTATTTTCGTTTGAACGAAGTGAATAAGAAAATAATGCAATATTCAAACATTTTATTGCCAGTACATTATGATTCAGTCTGTAAATTGTGACTAACTTTTACATCAATCAGTTTTATCCTGAAACGAGCACATTGTTTTCATTTTGTATTTTGCATGATTACATATTTTATATGCTGAATATAATGAATTAACTCTGTTTATTTACGTTTATTTATGTGTTTTTTTTTAAATTTAAAACAAAACGTGAATTATGCATATTAGGAATCGCAACACTCAGAAAAAAAACAATCTCACCACGCAGCGAAACCCGTGTTTGTTATTTATAATTTAAAACAAAAGTGAAAAACGCATGTCAGGAATCGAATCGCCACACTTAAAAAACACAACCTCAAAACGCAGCAAAAAAGTAAAGAGGAAAAGAGAGCATGTGTTTATAAGAATATCAATTTTAAATAAGATACCAAAAACACTTAACGAAAAAGAGAACAATCGGGGTTACCGCATTGGATCGGTGAGTGGCAAAACAATTTGCCACTGGGGATTTAAACCAGGTTCTAGGGAGCACCATTTACTTGCCCCAACAAGTTCTCATACCATCTAACAAGTACGTACAAGTTGTCTTGGTGAAATAACTCTAACAAACCCATCAGCTCAACAATATTGCATGCAAGAGCACACAAGCATATTTAACATAAGAAGATAGTATCATTGCAAATCAAAAGGGCAGGTACTCAATGATCTTACCGAGACCAAAGAACTTCTAGTCAAATCAGCAAGAACACGATGACAAAGGTAAAAGAAACAAATCGTACTTCTCGGTTGTTTTACAACATTTCCTCAAAGACCTTCATACAATCTTAAACCCCTGCCACCGTCGTGCAACCGAAGAGGTAAGCATAATGCATAATGATAACTGTAGATGGGTTAATCAACAAACTTGCAGAACGCTGTAGAATATCATGTTGGTAACCTTTCATTAAAAATTTACAGATTATTGTGACGAATAACGTTGAGAAATTAACATTGCATTTTATCTTCTTAAGTTTATAAAATAAATCTCCATAAAAACTAACTGTGAAATACTTTGTTCTAACAGTAATTTAAACTGCATATGTATTATTGCATTGAATCTGGGTATCGGCGATATAACTTGCAAAATGTCTTCCTTAATTTGTGATACCGATAACCTTGTTTAAAAAGTTTTCAGTATCGCAGGGATTACTTTTTTCACTGAAATCTTTAAAATCATAACAAGCTCTAGAAAAGCTAGAAAAGGGAACAAGCTGTAAATTATAAACCCCGTAAGATGTTGCAAGAGAAAAATCGAAGACTAAAGGCGGAAAATTTACTACATTAAAATAAAAATCATCTCTTTTATCATATATTTTAGTAGTACCGTACCCATTTTTAACTGAAAGATTTCGATCAAGAAAATTTGCTTTTTTGAAGTGTTCACTTTATTCAGTTGTAGGTCATTAGGATAAATTTTATTTACCAGAGATGGAAAATGGCTGTTATTTATATTCAACAAATCATCAAGGTACCTCGGGGTTTTGGTAAAGGCTGTTGTATAATGTCATTGTGATGTTCTGTAGAAAGAGATAACATAAAGCCTCCTTCATAACAGTATAAAAACAGATCAGTAGCAAGGGATGCACAATTAGTACTAGTTTAGATGCATATTACATAATAAATAGAGGCACCAACTTTTACTAAAATGTTTTGCAGTAAGAAAGTTAGCGACTCTGTTAGGTCTTGACAGGTCCAAAAAGTATAATTATACTTAAGAACCATCTGTAAAAACTCTATGTTCATTACAAGCGATAAAGGTTTCATTTTTCACTTGCATACATTTTTTTTTCCAGTGAGACTGGTGAGCTCGTCTGTTATTAAATTATGAGGGAGTGAGGTGAAACTAAACAGTATGAAATTTAGACAGTTGATCTATTTAATCCTGCATATCACAGAGAACGCCAGGGCAAAATTTAAAATGCAGGACGTATATCCTTTGATGATTGAACAATATCCAAATCTATATTGGCTGGGATATTGAAAACACCCATCTTTAAACTGGTGAAAGAGCAAGTGTTCAACAAATATTTTTTAGTTTCTAGTTTTCAGGGAAGTAAGTTTAGGGCCCACTACACACCTCCCTTGCACGTTTATCAATAAAAAGAAATCTCAATAAAGGTAGATACTTTACACAAATGAATGTTACTAATGTATCTTTATTTTGCATACATTAAAGAAAATTTAAGGAAAAAAAGCTAGACCTTAAAATCCTTAAAATTCTATTTACATAAATTCACAAAATGTAAACAATACAAAACCTTATTTTAAATTCCCATGTGAGTGTAATGATACTGACAAGAAAATGATGTGTACTTTGTAAAGAACTTTCAACTACTAAGAGAGAAATCGATGATTGTCATCCGTTCACGCGACAAAGAAGCGACCAGGAAACTGAAGGACAAACTTTTACTAATATCTCATAAAGTTTACATAGTAAGTAAGTCACGAAGATATAAGATGTTGTTGTCAGTATCATATTACTCACGTGGGCATTTAAAATGATGTTTTGTTTTGTTTAGTTTTTGTGAATTTATGTAAATAGAAGTTTGGGGAATATTTAGATCTCGCTATTTTTATTTACGTACTGTTCTAATGTGTCTAACCTTCATATGCAAGATGATACATTAGTAACACTCATATTTGCAAAGTTTCTTTGAACGGCATTTTGCAGTTATTGAGATTTAGATAATTTTCTTTTAATCGATGCACGAGCAGGGAAGGAGTGTAGTGGGTCCTTAACTTACTTCCCTGAAAACTAGAGAATTACAATATGTCTTTATAGCTTGAGCGTTGGTCCATATAAATAATAATAATAAACCTACTCTGCTGGTTCTGTATTTGCCTTGTATTGCTAAAAAAACAATGAACTAAAGTGTTACTGTAAACGAAGTAACCATAACTTGTATTGGCAGCGTTGTTTATTAAGTCGGAGTTACGGTCATGCTCCTTTGAAATTATGTATATGATTTGTACCAAATAAACTGCAAGATAAAAACTTATTATATTGAAATAAGTTGAAATAAGCTTAAGTAAAAACTGTTTTTGAGAAATAAGAAAATTTTATGGCAATTTACATAAACCTTTTAGGCTGCTGCTTAATTCAGTAAGAACCAACTGTTATTAATAAATTTTCAATAAATGAACACGCATGCTGATTATATCATGATGTCTTTCTTCGAGTGAAAGGCATACTAACAAGTGATAAAATTAATGTAAGCAGTTATTGATACTTTTTCTTTTTGTTAGGTATAGTAATTTATTGTATAAAGTATGTCCTATACATTTTATTTGGTCTCCTATATACTGTTAAAAGAAACGTTAACAGATGAAAATAGAAAAGTCCAAGTTGTCTTAAATTTAATTTTAGTACATACATTATTATTAGGTGATATAGAGAAAAGTCCAAGTTGTCTTAACTTTTAGCACTTATATGCTTTTACTACTCACGTGTTCGGTGGCTGTCAAAGTTCCCTTTTAGATCTACAAATCGAAGTAACTTTTTTTTGCATTATCCTATTCGTTACACCTTTAGCATTCGAAGCAAAATATGAGCTAACTACTGCATTGAAGAACGTTGAAAGTTTAAATATAGAAGATTTAACTTTTACATTTAGTGTTGTATGGAAGGATTAAACAAAGTGTAAAATGATTTTGCCTTACTAAGCAAATAAAACAACAACAAAAACAAAACAAAGAACATATACACACGCGCAGGCACTCCGCGGACGCGCGAAGATACACCGATAGAACAAGGAGTTGCTGAAAAATGAAGACCAATTTCTTTGTTAAAAAAGGTGAAATATGCATATCAGGAATTGCCACATTCAGAAAAAAACCTCTCCACACAGTCAAAATGAAGAGAGAGGGAGAGCATGGTACATAAAATGATAGGTTTCAAAAAAGACACCACAAACAATTAACAAAAAAATGAGAACCGGAGGGGTTGCCGCCTTGGAACGGCCAGTGCCAAATCAAATTGCCACTGGGGGTTTAAACCAGGTTCTAGGGTGCACAAATGTAACAAGCTTGCTTCAACGGCTGTTGGTTTTATACTATAAGCCTAACTAAAAATTGTCCGAAGCAAACAAAATGTTTAATCAATTATTGTCAAGAAGATGCATATGAAAAACTGCAAGATTAATTCATGAAATATAAATCAGAACAAAAAGAAATTTTTTCTGGTCGTCTTAAATGATTTCAAACAAGTTATTGATTCCATTACTTGGTATTTATTTATCGGTACTCGTTATTATTGTTTGTGGTGAAGTTTATAAAAACAGGTCCCTGTTTTTTTGTTTTTATTTTCAAAATGTATCGAACAAGTGGATTTATATGTTTTAAAATAGATCGCTTTGTAAACAGTTTTTTTTGCACGACGGAGGCAGAGGTTATGAATTAATGAAGGATTCAATTGAAATCATAAGAAAGAAAGTAGACGCTTTACTTGTTTTTAAATCAGGTCTCTGTACGGTAATTCAGTACTTGTCCATTTCGCTTGACGGTGCCATAAGTTACTAACGTTTAGGGCCAAAGATAATAAAACTTAAAAAGGAGACCAGTCTCAAATCGTAAGCATCTGATTGGCTGAAATGGCGACTGATCGACATTTTAGCCAATCGAATGCTTGAGATTTGAGACTGGTCTCCAATCTTAGTTTTATGATTTTTGACCAAGGTTTGTGGATTTTCGAATGCACTAATGTTCAGTTATATAGGAGTGAATTCACCACCACAGCTTGCACTGTTTGTTCAACGTTTGTATGAGGTTGAACCTTGTTTATACCATTAGGAGCCAACTTGTTCTGCCGTGATCTTTCTGAGGCAGTAACCCCTCATATTCTCTCTTTTATTTGATTTTTGAGGTGTCCGTTTTTAATTGATCATATTTAAACCCATGCTCTTTTTTCCATTTTACTTTTCAGCTGTGTTGGGCGCCGTTTATATTAAATTTGGCTATTCATCGTATAGAAATCTGTAACTTTTTTCTATAAACGGTAAATAAAGAAGTAAGAGTAAAAAGTTTCGATTTTTAACAAATGACCAGAGATCAAAAGAATAATCTCTACAAAACCAGTTAAATTTGGTGTTACAGTTTTATTCACTCATCCCCAGTCTTAAGATAAGCTATCTTAAGTTCTGCTGATAACGGATTGCGAGAGCTGTGCTGAATACTATTAATACTTAAAACCATGCCCCAAGATTATAATACTAGATTTGAAACCAGTCTCTAATCTCCAGCATCCGATTGGCTGAAATCACGATCAGTCGCTATTTCAGCCAATCAGATCCTTGAGATTTAAGACTGGTTTCCATTCCAGTATTATAATCTTGGGGGCATGGTTTTAAATATAAAAGATAAATCTGTTTTCTTTTTAGACGGGTCCAACCTATTCCGCGCTTCAAGTACTTCAAACCACAGTCTGCAAAAGTGTAATATATTTACCAAATATAGTAAGAAATAAAGCATTTTAAATACATGTAAACAAGTGATCACATACATGGTTACTCTCATTTGGATTGTCTTATTAACAATAAAATTGTACAAAACAGTCAGTAATACATGTGGAGCAAACCTATGACCAGGGGAATATGCATAGGGGGATATGAACTTGCCTGCAAAATATAAACACAACATATATTGTGAAGTCAAATTTGACTAAAATGATTGTTACAAATTCATTCCTTTACAAAATAAACACAACCTTAAACGAATTGTGTTTCCTACTGTAACAATATATTTTTAAAATAACACAATTATTCCAGGATTGCCAATATTCACGTAAGGGTCGGATGAAAGCTTTCAAAAAAGGCGGTTCGTTCTGGGGCATCCTAAGGGTAGTTATAATATAATCATTTTCAACTTTCTGACTTAAAGCATGCCCTTTGTTTGTTAAATAACATGAACATAAAGGCACTTTCTGAAATTAATCACTGAATGTTGTCTTTATCACAGTCAAACTTTGGTTTGCGATAAAATAAAGGCTTTGTTGTAAGCATATTAGAATCATACATCAGTTGCCTTATATAATTCACTGGGACTAATATTTTCGTTTGGGCAATTCTGAATTTGCTTCCAGCTATACTGTAATGTGTCAGCATTCAGACCATGTGACGTAAATATATGGTTCCTGTACCTACATGCATCAAAATTAACTAACATATTGCTGAACCCTGCAATTAATTTTGGACGAATTCCAATTCTTTGCACACAAATGGCTACATAAACATCCTCCAAATGAAAATAAGGCACGTTTGACGACTGTCGCAAAATTTCTGTAACAACATCACGTGACATTATGTATCCGGTTCCACTGCATACAGATGGAAATAGTGATTGTCGATACTGACGAAAAGAAACATGCCATTTAGAGGTCACTTCCCTGTGCGGTGATTGTGGTCCCCAGCAGTGTCCTCCAATTAGCTTTTTATTCGGAGCTACCTTCACCAATTTTTGAAGCAACTCAGTATTGACGTACATATCGTCGTCAGTTTTCATTACAAACGCTGCTTGGTGGCAGTAGTCTTTACTCCACTGCAAAGCAGATATCGTTTTGTACGTTAAATTTGCATATATATCATAAAAGTCCACTTGAATAATATCGTGATGGTGTTTACTTTCTTCAATAAGCTTCGAATTTTCTTCAGCATTGTTTCTATTTCCAAATACAAACAAGCATTTAATCCCTGAATCTTGTTGCTTGCATAAATTGCACCATGTGGCTCGTATTACATTTCTATAATCTAAATTTGGAATGGTTGATGTAATAAGTATAAGGAGATCAACAGAGCTATTACAGAGCTTTGGTTCATTGATCATTGTTCTAAATTGGGTCTTAAAACAGTCTTGACATACGTCTGGTCTTGTAGTGCCGTCAAGTGATTTTTCGGCATTCACATTCACCGTATCTTCAGCCGTAGCCCCAGTATCTAGAGCCGTACTTTGCCGATCATTCACTGACCAAGTATTTTTTAATTTAGCTATTATATTGTCAAATATTCCTTTTATGTTCTCGTTTTCTACATTATCTTTGCTGATTTCGGACGCATCTCCAGAAAAGTCAGAATTGTTACTAGGTTTCCATTGTACTTCGGAAAAGTGACGCGAGATTTTATTCACTGTTTCTGTTATTTCAAATTTAAAGTAAAACAGACCCACAAGTAAACTTAAACTTGCAATGCAAGTAAAATAAATCTGAGCTTTTTGCATATCAAATATGTTAGCTTAGATGTAAAATCCTTGTTTAGACGAGAAGCTTGAACAAATTTGCAAACAATAATTTCAAAAGTTTCAATAGCGCATCCGCTACTTGAGTAGATCTGATTCGTTCGGATGACAGTTGTTTCTCAAGACGCCACACGATCCGCTTCATGTGGTTATGCCGGTAAACAAAACAGGTATTTAGGATTAGGATGTGATCAAATCTTCCGCGTTGAGCATATTTGTGGTTTGCTTTAACATATCCTGAAACATAAACATAAAACAGAATTTGTAAACGTTATATTGTGTATTGTAAAAAATAAATTGTATCTTCACGGATATACCATTATATATTATATAATTCGTCATTGTATATGAACGATACTGAATAGTTTTGAGGTGAGCTTTTATTATTCAGTGAATGTATAGATAACCACAAAGACAAACAAGTACGGAAGCGGCGCCTAGCCAACCATGCAAGAGACAGATAGGGTATAGTTCAATTTTGACCCGTGAGCTGTGACCTTTCGGACAAGTCCACTGTTATAATACTAAATAGGTAAAGTGCGTCATTTTACAGAGTTACCGTTAAATTACTTTACTTATATGACATTAAAACCTGTTAAAAGCATAGATATTTAGTCACGATGCAATAGCTCAGTGGATAAGATCTCGGGCTACGATGCAAAACATTGCATGTTCGAATCCAATTAAAGAAACTTTTTAATTTGTCTTTCATTTCCTTCTAATTATTTTAATTTAGTTCATATGATATTATTTTTTAATAGTATTGAGCTGTTCTATCTTTATATTTTGCACCCCCCTTTTAATTTTGTTCATGTTCATTCCATTTTAACAATATATTTTTGTTGAGCAGCTTGCCCTGACCCCATGAAGCTCTTTACCAAAGGAACGTTGACAATTGTGAAACATGGCGTTCTGTAAACTCTTGTTGTTACATTCTCTTTCTTTTATAATTATATTATTCAAAATCACTTTGTACAATGTTTTGGCATCGCCCAAAAACTGTGTTTTGAGTAAGCATCGATCGCGACAACCCGCTTGATGAAAGATTACTCAAAATTTATACGGTTTAATGTCATTTTTGTCGGTTTCTACATGAATGCATTGGAAAAAAATGACATTAAAACAGAAAAAATGAGGATTCGAACACACAACCCTTATATCACATTACCAGAAATCAGAAACGTTACTGCCACGGCCATGCAACCTTTGTTACGGGCCTGTACAATTTCAACATAATGGGCCATGATGGGAATATCTAACATCCCTATTTTGTGGAATATTCCAAAAATCTATAAATACAAAAGTACATTCACGGCTCAATGCGTAAAATCGGACTATACATATCGTCAAGGATTGTTCAAGTATGCATATATACAGACACCCACAATGATGTACATAATGCACGTTTTAAGGGCTTGCCACACTCCTCCCAATCCTGTTCATCGATAAAAAGAAAAGTATCAAAATCTCAATAAAAGCAAAATGCCGTTCAATGAAACTTTGCACAAATGTATATTATTAATGTATCTTTGTTTTGCATAGATACGTTAGAACAGTAAAGAAAAATAGCGAGATCTAAAATTTCCCTCAACTTCTATTTACAAAAATTCACAAAAACTAAACAACACAAAACATCATTTTAAAATGATGTTTTGTATCATATTAATCATGTGAGCATTTAAATGCTCACATGATTAATATGATACTGACAATAATTTCTTGTGTCCTCGTGACTTATATATGTAAACTTTACGAGATATTAATAAAGTGGGTTTGACCTTCAATTTTAGGGTCGCTTCCTGATCGCGTCAACGGATGACAACCACTGATTTCTCTTTTTGTAGTTAACAGTTTTTTACATAGTACACAACATTTTTTGTTGTCAGTATCCTTGCACTTACGTGGGAATTAAAACTTATGTTTTGTATCGCTTAGTTTTTGAAAATTTATGTCAATAGAATTTTAAGGAATTTTTAGGTCTAGTTTTTTATTTACTTTTCTAACGTTCCTAACTGTATGCATTTAATAAAGATACATAAATAACATTCATTTGTGGAAAGTTTTATTGAACGGCATTTTGCCAGATTAAGATTTTGATATTTTTCTTTTTATCGATGAACGTGATTGGGAGGAGTGTGGTCACACCCGTCAACCGGCAGAGCCAGGAGCGGACTGCACATCCAGGCGCAAAAATGGTAAGTTTTTTCATAATTGACAGCGGTGTAGGTAATTATCATTTTCGCTAGTTTTGATTCACTCTTGGAAAGAAATATCGGTTGATTTTAAAAGCCAAATGAATTCTGCACATATCCGTTGATTTCTAAAGTGGTAGAAGGGATAATAAACATTTAATCGCGATTTAAATACGTAAGTTTGTGATGAAATCTTGAAATGCTCCATAGATCTGAAAATCTGCATAAATCTGTAAGCACTATTGGAAAATTTAATCATTCCCCTAGCAATATGTTAAATATTAGCACAAACAGACGTTTAACAAATTCGCGAAGGCTTAGTGAATAGAGCTGGGGTATAGAAATGGGCGGGTCCATGGAGCAGAAAGCGAATTTATTAGCGGGGACCAGGAGCAGATATAATCGAGTACGGAAAATCGTTTGATGTATTGTTTTGACACTATTCTACATTCTCAATAATAAAAATTTGTTAGCATACAGTGATAGTATTATCCGTCCGTATGTCTGTTCATGTCGCAAAGTATACAGAAATCATTTCTAAAGGGGTTTGGTAAGCTTGTAATGCATGAACTCTCTTAAGTTAACTGAATTATCGCTAGTTAAAAATTTGTCACACTGTTGTTGATCGTTCACAGGAAAAAGCACATCAAAACACCGAAAACGAAAGTTAATGACTGACGTTCAGTTCACCCCAGGTAATGTTTAAACTTATTTCAACGTCATTACTTTATCAATTTCTCTAAACTTTACGAAATTGTGAAGCTAACTTTACCTGTTTTTTAAAGCAGTATTTGCTTTTTTTCAGCACGTTGTGTTTTGGTTAAATTTGCGATAAGTGAAGTTCTTGAAATTTGCGAATTATGTTAATATTTTCTTATATAGATCTAAAGCTCAAAAACGCATCTGTTGTCTCAAAATCAATTGGGAATTATAAAATATAGAATTTCTTCCATGTCCACATCTTTTTATTGTTTGATATTTTATATCAGTTTATCGTAAGTGCAAAAAAAACCCATAAAAATCTCGTTAAAAAATGCTCAAGCTTTAAAAGCAAGTAATATAGTCTTTTCCATAGAATGAAAACTCGTGCTTAACTGGTAAAGGCAAATATGTTACCAAAGATAATTTACATACAGTTTGTTTTTAAATGGTCCTTAGGCCGGATAAAAATGATAAACAAAATTTGGAATGAACTATTCTTGCATACCAGATCAGGTCATCCGGTGTTTTCACCCGTGCAGGAAATTTCGATCCTACACCCCCCCCCCCCCCCATGTAGAATGAGTCACGTGAGTGACGTCACGTCTTCAAATACCTGACGTAATATATTCAAGTTAGTGACGTCATTTATAAAAAAGATTGCTTTAACGTCAATATTTGTTGTTGTTTGAAAATAAATAAGTTTGTATACTTACACAAAAATGTTATAAATAATAAAAGGTATGCAAGAAAAAGTATCTTGCATAAGAAATTCGGTAAAGATAGAAAAATCTGTCACTCGGCAGAGCCTCGTTCCCGCAAAACAGTTAACCCTCGGTGACAGATTTTTCCATCTTCACCTCACACTCATGCATGATACTTATAAGGTTTTACATTGTTCTTTTAAGTTATGGTCACGTATCAAAAGTGGTAAAGACGGACGGAAACGGCGTTTTAACATTATTATTTATGTCACGTATAATGTGAATGGTTAAATTAAACACGTTTATCCTTTGAAAATACTAAAATGTTTTACTTTACGCTTGGTCTTAAAATACAAATACCAATAGTAATACCCAGCTTCATCCTCACTGCTTTCGACACTAAACGCAATTCCTTAATCTGTGTATGTGTATGCTTGGGTACTGAAGTTTATTTTGGCAGAAAATGGATTCGTTACCTACTTTACACCGTACACTCGCAAACAATTTTTCATTTACACTCCGTACATAACTTTGCTAGACACTGTACACAAGGCATGGCCGTTTTTCGCAAATATATTATAGTTGCTCGAGTTGGTGAATGCCGGTTTTAATACAAGTGGAAGAAATCTATATTTTATAAATCCAGATTTACAGACAGAAAATGCGTTTTGGGCTTCATTATTGAAAATTATCAACATAGTTTGCAAATGTCAACAACTAGGCTACACTTCATCGCAAATTTAACCAAAACTAAAAACTACCCAATGTGCAGAAAAAATCAAATACTTCTTAAAACATATTTAGCGTCATCAATTTTGGTTTGTTTACATAAATCGATAAAGAAATGATGGTGAAATAAGTTGAAACATTACCTGGGGTAATCTGGTCGTCAGCCATTCAACTTTCGTTTTCGGAACAGAACATATGTAGTTTCTATAAAAGTTAAAAAAAATCTCAGGAAATTAGAAGAAAAGTATTCCCAGAAGAAGTGCGATAACTAATGGTTAAATCTTTATTTGAAATCAATGAAGAACGTTTTATTTTCTTCCGTGGGAAGAGATATAGTGTACAGAGGTAGTCCAAATTAAGTCCAGAGCTTATTTTTTATGTTTCGACTAATTTAAAAGCTGATAATACCCCAGCGTGTTTTGATCTCATTCCCCTCAATGACGAAATGATGGCTAACCATGTTTTAAGGACACAGACCGGTAAATAATTCAATGTTTAATGAAATTCACAATTTCAAAATGCCGTCATAGTTTGAAGCCGTTAAAATGATCCAGTTGCAAACATATACTAAGGCTTATACTGATTAAATAGCGATAATTCAGTTAACTAACGATAGTTCATGCATCACATAACTCCTCTAGAAATGATTTCTGTATACTTTATGACATGAACAGACATACGGACGGACAATACTATCATTATATCTTAACGAAATTTTATTATTGAGGACGTGGAATAGTGTCAAAACAATACATTAAACGATTTTCCGTACTCGACTATATCTGCTCCTGGTCCCCGCCAATAAATCCGCTTTCTGCTCCATGGACCCGCCCATTTCTATACCCCAGCTCTATTCACTAAGCCCTTGCGATTTTGTTGAAAGCCTGTTTGTGCTAATATTTCACATATTGCCAGGGGAATGACTAAATTTTCCAATAGTGCTTACAGATTTATGCAGATTTTCTGATCTATGTCATCACAAACTTCCTTATTTAAATCGCGATAAAATGTTTATCATCCCTTCTACCACTTGAGAATTCAACGAATATGTGCAGAATTTATTTGGCTTTTAAAATCAGCCGATATTTCTTTCCAAGAGTTAATCAAAACTAGCGAAAATGATACTTTCTTACACCGCTGTCAATTATGAAAAAAACTTACCGTGTCTGCGCCTGGATGTGCCGTCCGCTCCTGGCTCTGCCGGTTGACGGGTGTGGTGGTAAGCCCTTAAAAGTTGGAAGTAGATTTTCCTAATGAAAATGAATCAATGAGTGAATTAATTTTAAGTTCCTTATCAATCATCTGAGTAATATTAAAAGATACCAAAAAATTCTGATGCAGGGCATCAAGTCGGCGCGAGAAGAATTTTCATGTAGTAACAACAATGGCAAAAAAGGGAAAGGCAATACATATATATTATTGCACAAGCAAACCGAACCTTAAATCTATTTAAGCATGGTTATGTTGTTATGATATTCATTGTTTGCTTTTTAAGTTATTGGTAGGGATGGAACCAAAGGCCAAAAGCAGTCTAAACGAAATTAAGGAACTTAATTCTATCTAAATTTCTTATTACAAAAAAACATTTACATTAAACCCGTTTTGTTTTCGGTATCAAATCATTTAAACTGATTTTGACAAAATTTTGACCATCCACTAGTAACTGGTAACGGATTCGGATTAAATTATAACTAATATTTAAACTGCATGAGCGTTTAATAACATATTTTTCAAATGATGGATAATTTGAATCTGCTCTGTCAATCTTCATTCTCAGTTTTATAATCTTAGGCACTGATTTACCTTTTAGAATACACAGTTTTCACTTTCGTGGTAAAGGTACATTTTCATGTACGTAGGATGTGCCTGAGCCATCTGCTTTTGATTTAAATCAAGTTATTTTTTGTAAAGACATAACTTACACACGATTTCGTTTAAATTAAGTGTAAGTTTGAATGTTTTATATAAAAAGCTATATTTTTAGTTTTATTTCGAACATATGAACAATCTGAGTTTTAATATCTTTCGATTTTAGTCATCATTATCGTAAAATAGACTGATCTCATAGGCAAGGAATTTCAAGTGATAACATAAAATATTAATTACCCTCTTTCATGTATTACAGATATGTAAGAGAAATTGAAATATCCGCAGACAATAAACAGTAACGCCTGTTTACAATTACTGTTTATTGTCTGCGGATATTTCAAACAGACGTTCTGACGACTATGGTTATCAGACCCATATCTATAGTTATTTTGTCAATAACTATATATATCGGATTAATTGTGCAAACCGCTTGCCATAACGAACATCGAGATTTAAACCACCATGTATTGCAATCAAGAAACTCGTAATTTTATCCGTCTGTTACTGACATCCTAATAAAAGTGCAGATGATCTGTCAATGTATCTTGCACTGTATGTATCTCTTCTCAATATTAACGGTAAAGGTAAATAACATGGGAAAAATGACCACACACCAACAACTAACAGTAATCTTAGCTAGTCTCATAAAAACAGCCCAGAAACCTTAGATAGCGGATCCGAAGAATAATTGTTTCCTGCTTTACTACCTGACCAGCAGCTTGAATGGTTTAAATGGGTTAAAGAAGTATCCACTAGTCGGAAAATAGGATCCATTGATTTGAATTCTTAAAATCTATTTTAACGTGGCCTTTAAAACTTAAAAAAATGTTTTGAATATATTGTTTTTTTTTTTGCATTTGTGAATGAATAGTTAAACAAAAACTTTTGGAATAAATATAAACAATAACAAATATAATGCAGCGGCTGTCAATTGTGTTTCATTTGTTCAGACCCTACGAAAACGTTATCACAACACTTGAATTATAGTAAAAGCGCATGGCGGACATATTGAATTTTAGCTAACAGTTGTTTTAGACCGTATTGATCCCGCGTGGTGACAATGAGGTCTAAACCAAGGTTGATTTTCAGGGTATTTATTCACGAGCGAGATTCGATTATAACATGTTTATATTTTTTGGGCTGCATTCTTTTTGTATTTTGTTTGAAGCTTAATTATTTGTCTCTCGAAATTCAATAATGTCGTTTAATTTTTCATGTATACTTGCACCTTGTCAATATTCTTTTCAAAAGTAGCAGCCATATCGGGTTTCCATATCTAATTTATATATTTAAAAGTTGTTTTAGACCGTATTGATGCTTACTTATCTGATAAATTAATAAAAAAGATTATATTAATATTTATCACATTAATTAACTTTGTTTTCATATTTAAGTAGCCCACAGAATAGACTTTATTTAATATACTGGTAAAGTTTATGGCATCGGCGGCCATTTTGAATGAAACCAGAAATGGGAGTTATCGTAATGACTATAGCCAGTTTTGTTTGTTTTGGCGCAAATTCATTTATCACAATTTGCAGTATTTTGTCACTTTGTCTCCATAGCCTCTCAACAATAAAAGTATGCCAATCAAGCTGAGGTATAGTTGTACGTGAATGAGATTCATATAAATTTACAGTATTTGCACAATGGTGGTATTTGACGTAATCAGTCATACAGGTAGAGTTATAAATAGCAGTATATATTACCAGAATCCGCGTAATTATAAGTTTTTATATAATATATATTTATACAGAATATAGTTAAAACCATATGAGTATTTATCACAGCCTATTTTAACATAATACAATGTTTGTCTCAGCGACAAAGAATATGGTGCAAGAAAAACGAAAACCTGTTGAAAGTATCTATACTTTATGTATAATAGGTTCGCCGATTTGTCGATAAATATGTTCTATCTCGCCGGAGCCTTTATATCTGAGCAACTGAAGTTGACATTTCTTTTTTTTTCTTTATGTATGAAATTCGAGAAAAGAGCCTCAAAGTAACGGAAAACACCGAAGGCTAAAATTAGACATGCACGCTATAATAGATTTTGCTAAATGTAATCGAATGCTATTATGTTCAGCAATTATTTTTCTTATTTTTATTTTTAGGTTGTCACAATTGTTTACCTAATTTCTTACTTTTAATACCCAAATAATAACGAATAAAATTGCTCTCTACAAATATACAAGTTTTCACTTTGTAACTTTTTTTTCTTTTCTAATTCCAATATTTATTCCATCTTTTAAATACATAATTATAACATACATACATACATACATTCAGAACAAAATTAGATATAAATTGTCAGTATATTAAATGGGTTATCTTTGTAACTTGCCAATCTGTAGAAAAAGCTAATCATTTCTGAAATTTGGATCTTATGAGACATTGACAATATTTCCCGAAATAAAGGAAATTGTCAATTCGTCAAAATCAAGAAGGTTCTTGTACATAGTTTACATGCTTATGGCTTATGGCTTGTAGCACATGAATATTGTGGCCTTTATGAAATGTTATTTAAGAGGACAGCATAAAATTTTTGAAAAGTCACGAAAATGGCACGTTGATAAGTTCGTAAAACACAAAATATCAAAAAGTTAAGATTATCTACAGGTTATATATGTGCGTTGGACTTTACAAGAGTAAATAACACGGTGAAGCCTTCTGTTGAATAATAAAATTGGGTTTTTGCGAAACCTTTCCATGTAAAGCGTTTGAGCATCTTGCGGCGGTTCATGATTTAACAAGCCTTTCTAACATTCCGCTTCGAAAAACATTATAAAAGGTAGTAGATAAGTCAATTTACAAATATATGAGATGATGACCTTATTTGCCTTTTTAATTCCAGTATGTAGTACTCCATGCCCGCTCTTGCACTGGTCCACATCTAGTGATACTCTAAAGAATGAGGACAATGACTAATATTTACATTCAGAAAAATGCACAGAAATTCAATGCTTACAAACTCCTTCCGCTGACAGCTTTACCGACAAAGATAGAATAAGTACGATGTAGTTCGATATGCTATTCTAAGCTCAGAGAGCACAGGTCTATAGTGCACGTCACGAATGTTTTAGATCGATCACAATGGAGTTATTTTCATTAAAAAATAGTGCATTCAAGTTTAATGCTTTCTATTCCTTTTCTGATGTTAATATTAAAAATTTATAAAGACAAATTGAGAGGCGGCGCGTGCCGGGTGCGCTCCGTATAAATCCAATAGTGTTTTCGGCCTATGCAAACACGATGGAAAAGATAATAAGAAGGAGAAATGAAATGTGATGTGCGTTCCATCAATAAAATTTTCTATATTTCAGACTAGGCTTCATATATAAGCACGAGGTCTTTATAATAACGTTGACAAACAATAATTGAAAATGAATCATCAGTTCAATTAGCTTAACAGCATTAGCAATCATGAACTAATTATCAATTTGAAAAACAGATAACAAGTCATGATACTGTGTAGTACATGACTGTATTCTTTTTATTATAATTTAATTTGCTAAAATGTTTATATAATGATAGGCAGATTGTACTGAAAGAAAGAAATGTATATTTATGAACTTCTCATGCTTTTGTTATGTAACAAACTGAGAAATAATGTGAATAAAACTTGTAAACTTGTAAACTTGAAACATATATATTACAATCTTTTTACTGCTGAGTTTTAGTATGCCTGGTCACGTATCAAGACAAAAAATAAGGAGTTTTTAGGAATACATCAAACTTTATTATTTAAACTGAAGAATATTGGTAAACAAAGTTAATGTGATTTATAATTCGTACACAGTCAACGTACGAGTGAACATACACTTGAAGCCAAAGCTGTTTTATCATTAATACCGCAGACAAGCTCATGTACAACAGGTCCTTAAATGTACTAATACAAGATTTATAAATATTATAGGTAAGCTTCGAGCACGTGTGTTCGTGATCTTTACAGATTACTGTTATATTTTAGCGACATTTACACTTCATAATGCGTACGATAAACTAAGAGTAGAAAAGGTAAAAGTTTAAAGAAGAAGTACAACCCCTTTTGTTGATTTCTTATCTAGCGCTAGACTAATACGATTGTCGCCGAAATATAATTTAGTTTCGGTATCCCGGGATTAGGGGCTCGAAAATGATTGTTATTGGAGCGTTAATTTTGAGAAATATTCCTAGCTGATACTAAAAGTTACCTTTTCACATGTGTGTCCAAACGCCGAAGAATTTGAATGCCCAAAGGTCACTGATCTTAAATTTAAACACTTAAGATACGCTCCATATAACACTATCCCCTTTAACAATTAGTCACTTGTGGTGAATTATTCAGACCTTCCACGAAGTGTTAACTGAGTTATTAACCAATGCGGCCATTATATCTACTACAATTATTAAAGCAGCTCATACCGTTTTTTCCATAGCGTTGTTCATGCCCTGAAAACCTGCTCAATAAACCTGTTATTCGACCCCATTCATTTCCACCGAAGTGCATGAACCTAAACCGGATGTTGTTGTTTTATCAGCTTACATTTTCTTTTTGTCCACATTGTATCATTTTATGATTGGTTAACTAAATTTTTTATCTGTTCAGTTCTGTTTGTTTTTCAGCTATAGGCGATGCAAAAAAGCTATTTTGTCTAAAAATGGCGAAACAAAACAATGAATAAGGGATGTGTAAATAACTTATTTTTTGCAAGGATTTTTAAAACACTTCCATATTTGACTGCCGATCCTTCAGTGAAGTCTGTCTTTGCGTTTTCTAACTGAGATATGCGAACTCTCCGGGAAGCTTAATCCTAAGCTACATATTAGAAATTCTCAAATACAAAACTCTTGATTAAATAAATAGTTTCAAAATATTGCTCATGATAATTAGAAATTTACTTTCTCTTAATATCTTACACAGAAGAGGGAAAGATTGTTTGAAATGTATGTACAGTATAACCTGAATAGCTTAAGAAAATCGAAAAGTTACCTTATTTTTCCAGGCGCGTTCTTATCGATAAATTATATCTAATCCGATTGGTGCAGTTTTAAGTGTTCACAAAGTGAGTGTTTCCTTAATCAAATACCCCTGATATCAATATAATTTAAGATCGTTTGTGTATTGAAATTGCAAACGGTTAAAGAGGACGTTGAATAAAAATCACAGGACGGAAAGGCAGCGCTACCGTAGTGAATCGATGTTTTGCTTTAAAAGCTGATTAGGAGATCATATATTATAAGCATGACTGCTTCCAATGATACAAATCCTAATCCCTGTTGCACTGGTTTCTTTGATAACACGTCAGAGTACATTTAACCAGATAGTGTTATAATTTGATTTAAACGTCAATATTGAGACTACCCCTCCAAAACAACTTGTTGCGCCTGTGTGGTAAGCGAATTATACCACTGAACCATAAACGATTGTGATTGACATGGCTGTTGGATAAAATACCAATATCAAGTTGTTTTTTTTCGGCGTTAGCTGTCTAAGCTCACTTTTGACCTAGTTTTTCGACCAATGAAATGTTGTAAATAATACTCGTATTCTCTTATTATGCAGAGGGAAAATGAAATAAACTATTTCGATTGGTAGCTATTTACACCAAAGAGGCATCTAGCAGGGTGGAGAGGTATCTTGTGGGATTTTTATTATTATGCAGCGGAAAAATCAAATAGATTAATTCGATTGGTTGTTAGTGGGTGTTGTATTGGAGGAAAAACATATTTACGATTTAGTAACCAGTTAAGTCAATATTGATGGCTTAAATACAATATTATATGGAATATTCTTGGGTGTCAGGTAAACACTTGCATACAATACACAGTGTAAAACGAAAGAGAAGTGTAGATATTCCTAGTTCTTACTGGTTCCTTTCTAGTTCCTTTGATACTGATTGTTAATTTCAAGTAAGAAATACAAGCTTATTCTAGTGTAGTGGCTAACAATCTCGCCTCTCAAGCGGAGGCCCCGGGTTCAATACTCAGGACGGACACTTTTTTTTAAAGTTAATATACGTAAAAGTTGGTAGATTTCGCTCTTGTAACAGGCTGTTATTATTTATTAAATTTCAAGGACACTTATTCATCTTGAATTCTCACTCTACACGAGGTATTTTATTGAAACTGAATATTTTGCTTCAGTATCTTTAATCGACTTGTTATCACTGTATGAAATTGTTGCAACAAGACACTTTCAATAAATTTATGAGCTGTCATGATTCGGTCGCTTAATCTCTAAGTCATACTAAGAAGGCAGGGAGGGTTCGTCGACAGCTATAACAAATAAAATAAAATAACTAAACTGTGTCTGCTTTGCCTCTCTGTATTTCTTTCTTTCTTATATACATGTATATATAAATCTTTTCCATCAACGCCGTTTATCTTTTTTAAAGATATTTCTTGTTAAATTTTAAATGTAAGAGTGTCAGCGTGATTGTTATACTATACTGTAGCAACGGATTTCTTAGTGCAACTGAGACTAGCCCCCAAAACCAATCTCCTTACATAACAAGGTGTCTGTAATTCAAACCATTTTGCAGTTGTTAATCGTAATTTATAATTCAATTCATATTTACACCAATATCAATAGGATTCATGTGCTGATCGGAAGCAATGAATAAAATAAGTTTGAGAACGGTGTTCATTAGTAACTGATTTGAAACCTGTGTTCGATTAAGTCACTGTGACATTGACCTTTGACATATTCGACTTATTCTTTGGCCTACTGACCGTTTAAATTCTAGGATAATTTACTAATTATAAGTGTTTACATACCAAGAATGGTGACTGTAAGTCAAATTATTCGTCAGCTACTGTATAAATAGGAAACCAATGTTCAATCAAGAGCACAAAGACCTTGACATTTGACCTTTTGACCCAAAATCAATAGGAGTCACCTGCTCATTAAAATCAATTTCCCAACAAAGTCAGGTGACTGCACGGCAAGCCGTTCTTTAGTAACTAATCGAAAACCAATTCTGAATTAATGGTCACAGTGACCTTAACATTTATTTTACTGACCATAAATTAAGGTTATCTACTGTTCATAAGCAATCTACATACCCTGTTTGGTGACTGTTTGCCATACAGTTCTTCGGCTTTAATTCGAAACGAGTTGACCGCCCCCCCCCCACCCCCCAAACAACAGATTCATCTACTGACCATAAGCAATCCATTTACCAAGTTTGGTTGCTGTATATTAAACTGTAGTCGTTGGTTGGAAACCAATTTTCAATTAAAGGTCGTTATTACGGAAAACCTATGCCACGATGTTATACACCGTTTCTCAAACGGACGTATAAAAATCAGTACTTATATTATATGACATAAAAATCTCCAGACACAACATCGAGATAAACTTAACACGAAATAAAACACGCATTATGTAATCCGATAGGATACTGGGGAACTCCTCTACTCAAATAAAAACAACCTTGCGGCGAATACCACAGACTGGTACCTTTCAGGGCTGAAGATTATTAAACTGAGATTTGAAACCAGTCTCAAACTTCAAGCATCTAATTGGCTGAAATCGCGACCAGTCGCCATTTCAGCCGATCAGAATCTTGAGATTTGAGACTGGTTTCCATACACAGTTTAATAATCTTGGGACCAGAGAGAAGAAATGAAGTCTAACCTGTAAATCCGTTAAATTTTCCATGGAGAAGCGAGAGCACATACAAATTTATTCAGTGTTAAAACGCACATGAACGCGTAAAATCCAATAAATGTAGTATGCAGCAAGTGTTCTGTAAATAGAAACAGAGAGTTACAATCTCAAGAAATCAACGGGAAAACCCCAACGATGCAGGGACGGATACAGACCTGAACAAACTGACCCTGATCAGAAAGGCTGATAATAAAACTTCAGGAGATAAGCGGTATATCTTAATTCAACACTCAAGGGCTGATAGATCGTAGAGATAATGCATGTACACTTCAATTTAACAAAATAAAACATATATTCTAAGAGAAAAAACAACATTTTGTTGATTTTTTTTTATCAAAACCTAGTTAAAAGATAGTAAAAATTGTGAAGTCGAAGGTTTTGTTGATGTTGGTGTTGTAACATATGCCAGGCATGCTCTTGTCTAGGACAATTATAGAGTATAATACTCTATAGTAAAACCTGACAGTTCATTATTCTGTTATCGTGCTGTAATGTACAATTAGCGTTAATTAATTAAATACCAAAATATAAATGACAATCTGTTTAATAATATGACGTCGAAGATGAATCTTTGAAGTGTTGATTTTTAATCTTACAGGTTTCATCATTTCCGCGACCGACCCTGTTTTCCGGATGTACGACCATAACGTATTAGAACGTGCAGAAATTTTAGGTACCAGAAGCCGATACTTTCTTGTCGGACAAGCGTAACGTACAAATTCGTATGCTTTTTCACGATTTTAAAACTGTAACGTAAATCTGCGTAAAATTTTTAAAATGCTTGTCGATAAGCGTTTGTTTGAATAAAGCATATAAACGCTTTTATCTGTTATAGGGTTTCCACTTTCAATGAAATTCGGAATTTAAGCATTGTTAGAAACCCGGCTGATTTAATAACGGTAAAACACGTCATTTAACATTGCGGCCTTTCTGTATGGTGTTTAAAAAAAGTGAAAAAAACAAAACATATCAGGAATAGTTCGTTAAAATCCCGAATCTCAACGCTCTGTAACGTCATGGGTGAAACCAAATCGTAAAATTCGAGTTATCGCTGGAAGACTGTAACGGAAAATTCCGTAAATCAATTAATCTAATTAACAGCCATTACTTTTTATGCCTTTGCAAAAATGTGATATTTTAGTAATAACTAGGTAGATATATGTATTTTCAAAAATACTGGTTATGTGTTTTGGTGCAATTTTTTTATTTTGACAATAAAGGATAAAGAAGCAGGAACACTGTAATAGGATTTTTTTTCTTAAAAATGGGCTTCGACTTTAAAAGTTAGTAATTTCCTTATCAGATTATCTACGTCACATGTAAACAATGTTTAGCTATATGGTGTTTGAGAGAAAATATACGATGCATTCAAAGGAATAAAAGTGTAAGTATACTGATCAGTGATTCCGTGCTCTTCTAAATAGCGATCAAAGCAACGACCTTTTAATAAAAAAATAAAATAGCGACAAAACAAGGCCGGTTTTTTAAAAGCGATTTTATACGTTTTAATACGCTTGGGGCGTTCTCCAGTTAATCAGGGTCGGGTTTTGAGAAGTCAAAATTTTGTCAGATTTAAATACGTTATGGTCCTGGAATAGATAGCTTCCGATCTAATTAAGAGTTACTGTGTATATTTATTCTGCATATAGTGGGGAGGGCGGGGAGGAAGGGACAGTAGAATCCTATTGATAACATAAATCATATTATTAGCTTAGCATCTAAAACATATGCAACTGTAATATAATACCTAACTAATACACCATCAAGTCTAGCTACGTTCTATCAGTATACAGCCTGGATAATGTGAGGTCGATAGGCAGATCCGAATAATTGACTCTTGTGTAAAGTAAGAACATGGCCTGGTCGGCTTGCTTGACAACATGTTTTCTTGCTGCTAGTTCTAAACAAGAAAAGTATAACACAGATGTGTTTTATGTGGACGACATTTAAAGGAAATTTAATGTTGGGTGTAAGAGTTCATGCACGTGATGGATTGTTTTGTAAACAAAGAAAGAATTAAGTGATAATATAGTGTTGTCTTTTATTGGCGAAGGGTATTAAGCGTTGAAGGATGTGCGTGTGTATTAGGTGTGGAACGCGTTGTAAACAAGGAAGAGAAGTTTGAAATGAAATATACAGGAAATGGTATGGCCTGGGGTTTATGTTAAAATATGTTTACTGAACATTTACAAGTTTGCAGTAAATGTAGTGAAAGATTTGAAAACAAACGAATTGAACAGTTTTCCTTTTTAATATAATGATAACTAGTTGGAAAATAGTGGAAGAGATGGTTGCTATGGTAACATGCATTATGATGAAGAATTGCCAGAACTATATGTATTGATATGTATTCATTTTAGGATACAAAATAATTTCTCACTTTTTAAGGATTTACTACACTCCTCAATGCACCTTTATCGATAAAAAGAAAAGAATCAAAATTTCAATAACGGCAAAAATGCCTTTCAATGAAACTTTTCACAAATGAATGTTTATTTTGGTTAGTTTAAGGTAAGACCTGTGTAATAGGCACTATTAAGAATCCAACATCTGATTATATTTTCATCAACTGCTTCATACCACTGACTTGTATGCAAAATTTTAATGATTTTCACCGTGTAGTTTTTGAGATTTTTAGCTTTTTTATTTAAAAAAGTGATAAAAAACCGTGAAAGTTTCCAAATTCTTTAATCGGTGACAAAATTTTTTGTTATTGATAAATTCAACCTTAATTTTTTTACAGTTTATCCAAAATATGTTATATTTTACTAAACCAATTTAAAGATATAATATATAAATACAGAATTTATCTTAAAATTACATTTTTTGACCAAATAAATTTAAAAAAATGCATTTTTTTATATTTCACGAGACTAAATTAATGAAAATTGTGCAAAATCCTGATTGGTGCAATATACCAAACTTTACCAATTTTTAACTATATACCTTAAACAAAATTTAAACAAAATTTCAGAGAAGTTTACCGTCCAGTTTTAGAAATTTTCAAATTGATGACTTGAATAAACACTATTCTGATAGCGAAAACCCCTTTAATCTTGATTATTTTGCTTATTTTAGTTTAAATCATGAGAATTTTATATTCAATGACAGAATTACACAGGAAAAAAAGAAATATGCCAATTATTTAAGCTCTAGGCTTACGAAAAAAAGTAGCTTCCAGTGGGATTTGAACCCTGGTCCTCTTGGTTGAGAGAAATCTATCCTAATTTACTACTATAGTTATCTCCCTTGGATACTCTTCTGGATATAGGTATTCATTACACAGGTCTTACCTTAATAATTTTCTTTTTAATCGTTGGTCGAAGAAGGAGGAGTGTAGTGGATCGTTAAGAGTACTCAAAATTTCGTAAATATAACTGATTTTTCATTATTGTCATTGTAGATTTTCATAAGTAGATACTCTACTGAGAGCTATATAAGCCATTCCTCTTTGTAATATCGTTTTCCCGATATCAACAGCAGCTGAAGATAATGTTAGACCTTGCACTTTGTGGACTGTTACACCAAAATTAAATTTTCTTGAAGGAGTTGTCAGGAAGTTGGAAATTATCATACCACTAACCACACTGAATTTGCTCTAGATAAACTCAACAGTACCTTTCAAAATTGTCTACCCCGTACATGGTAATTTTGGTACTTTCAGGGTGAAAATCTGTACTAACTATCTATATTCAGACACAGCATCTTGAATCTTGATCCCGTAAACCAGGGGGTGGGGTTGACTCATTCTACAATACCAACTCAAACCAAATTATTCTGAACAACAGAAATAGACTTACAAAAAAAAACAAAAACCCACTAGAACCGTCAATTTCAACATCAGAAATATTTGTAAACAAAGAACCATTATATATAGGTCGCATTCACGCGCTAAAATCAGGTCACGTGATCGCCAATATTTGTAAACAAAAGACAATCTTCAATATTTCGCCAAGAATAACTATTTGAACAATGTCATCAAGTAATAGTTAAATAGTACCAATAAGTTATGACGCATAATTCGTCCAGAAAAGCCAGTGCTGGAGAAAGTGATACCCAGATCATGATAATAATCTGTAACTTCTGTAGTTTTGCCATCAAAACGGTCGTCGAAATGATGAAGTTGTCGCGCACCAAAAACTAAAACTGTTTTTTAAAGATTGACATGTAGATACCAACTATTGCAATAGTTATCAAAATAGTTCAGGCTAATTTAAAAGTCTTCAGGGGTGTCACTAATAATAATAATTGTATCGTCAGCATAGAGTATGCCTAGAAGTTTCAGCCACAAGTAAAACTCTTAGAATGTCGAAATTCTATGCCTACATGTACAAATCCATTTATAATTTGATTGCACAACATAGAAAAAAGGACGGGGACAAATTTTCATCTGTCTTACATCAAATTCGGATATAAACGTATCCGAAATATTTTATTTAGCGAAAACACGATTAAATGTTCTTGTACATGCTATGTACAATATAAAATTTCTATAAGGTTTGTATGCCTGAGACCAATACGCCAAACTTTATCACAGGCTTGAGAAAAATCAATAAAAGCACATAAAGGATTTTGAATATTTTTTCTAAGGATACACCAGTCGCCATTTCAGACAATCAGATCCTTGAGATTTAAAACTGGTTTCCAATCTCATCTTTAAAACCTTCAGCCTTGATCTAGAAATTAATTGTTGCTTTATATGCTTTATTTGCTAATGGATCTTAAGTTGGTATCTTAGAAGGATTGTCCAGTAATTATTTTCGCATCGTGGTGATTGATTCCGCGTGGTGGCAATGATGTCCAAGGTTGATTGTTTGGGTATTTATTCATGAGGAGAATCGATTATAATACGGAAATATTTTAATGCCTAAAGCTTTCTAAAAGAGGTTTGTATTTTAATTGTAACTTGATAAATTGACTCTCGAGATTCAAAAATTATTTTATGTCGTTTAAATTCTCTTGTATACTCATAAAACATACATTGTCAATATTTTTTTCAAAGTAGCAGCCATATCGGGTTTCCATATCGGGCGGAACAATGATTTCTTATCGTTGCTTTCGGTCTAATACCATATGAGTTTGTTCGATGATCCACTGAACACCATTCTTTGTTAATAGACACGTTCTTACGTGTAGAATGCTTATTCATTTGTGATAATTATTCCCATCAATATCACAAAAGTCATTTAAATGACCGAAATCCGTGCGAATAACATCGCGTATCTACTCTACTGTTTGTATCGCCGGCTAAAATAACATTTATAATCACTAAATTTAAGTTAGATCTCATTTTCAGAATCGTTCCAAAAGTCTTCATTTAAAAATCGCCAGTTCTCTGGAGGTACGTATAATTATCCTATAATGATGTGCTTGTCTAAACGCATATATTGTTTATCAACGGATATTCATAAAACAATTTCGAAGTTACTTTCAAAAACGATAATAAAATAAGCCTTTTTTGTCTCGGACGTAATAGCTCCCGATTTACGATAGTTAGTCTTGGACCTATCCTTAGATATAAACGCGAAACCTTCAATATCAACTATATCAGAGGAATAAACATTGGTTTCGGACATACATTAAATATTATAACTATTGACAAAGTCAATAAAGTCAGGGTAATTAAGCCTTTTCTTTAGTCCACTAACATTTAGGGCACATAACCTCAAACTTTTTTCTTTCAGGTCATCCGAGGAATCTTCCTTACCACTATTTCAGATGGCGACGTAACGTTCACTGTCGACAAGGTACCGTTCACAATTGAAGAGGTAGCGTTCACAGACGGCGGGATCGTACACTGTAGACGACGTTCATTTTAAAAGCGACGTGTTTAGAAGCTAGATGGCGCTCTACTAGTGTAAACTGAAGACGCTTTTCGGCGCTCGTTGATGGATTTGTATCCTATGGGCGCTTGATAATGGTATCTTGGTGTGGGATTTGAATGTTTAATCCGTACGAGTAGAAAACCTATGCCTACTTGGAGCGTTCGTAAGTGACTGTCGTGAAATCTTAAGCGGTTTTAAACACGAAATAATTATATAGCTTTTTAAACCATGCAAACAAACATTGCTGTCGTTCTGGTGCCAGTTGTGGGTTAAACTAATATGCGGTTTATTTGAAAAAAGTAATAAGGACAGTACTGTTATATGAAACGTTCGAATACATGTTTATGTCCTTAGTAATGTGTAGTATAAATGAACGTGAACAAGCTTGCATTTATTTAAAAGATTTAAATATTGAAAATGTAATGTTAGGTGAGTTTAAACTGCAGGTTAAAGTAAAATATGGTGGAAATCAGGAGCTGCCACACCCGGAAAACACAGCCTCTCCATGTAGACAAAATGCAGACAGGAAAAGAGAGCATGCGTTTATTAGAAGATCAATTTCAAATAAGACACCACAACCCACAACGGCCAATAACGAGAAAGAGAATCTTTTGGAATGCTTCCTTGGAACGGTAAGTGACAAAACAATTTGCAACTTGGATTTAAAACATGTTCTAGGTTGCAACAGCCTCACGATTCCCCCCACATATGAAAAAAGGTAGTTTTCTAAGTGAAATTCGAACAGCTCGCCCTGTAGATTTTTTTTTATTTAAGAGGTATGAAAACAAAAAAAGCGCAATGTGTTTCGATATGCTTAAATTCAAATTTATTGCAACAAAAAACAATACGTATCACAATCAAATAAATTACCGGACACAAACAAAAATTGAAAAAAAATATAACGATGCATATTGGCCATTTATCTTTAAAAAAAGAAAAGAAAATCGCAAGTAACTAAGGAACATTAAATAGTTGGATAGCAAATAAAGATAAAAAGGTGAAATATGCAAATCAGGAATCGCCACATTCAGAAAAAAACAGCCTCCCCACACAGTCAAGAAGAAGAGAGAGGGAGAGAGCATGGTTAATAAAATAAACAGTTTCAAAAAAGACACCACTAATAATAAACAAAAATGAGAACCCGAGGGGTTACCGCCTTGGAACGGTCGGTGGCAAATGACATAATAATTTAACAGTAGTTTAAGTTAGAGCTAATAAAACTGAAAACTGAAGAATCTAGGCAAAATATGGTTGACTACAGGTCACAATATAAACTATTGGTAGAAAATAAAAAGTGAAATTAAAACATGATGAAAGCAAACTCACAAATAGGAAGAAATAAGAAAAAACGCGGAAGATATGTTTGGAAACACTTAAAATCTGAGAAAATTTGCAAAACTGAAAATACCGTTTTTCTCTTTGCTTTACATTTTAAGCATCAGTAACCCAAATTCTATCCGATTTCATCGGGTTATATAAAAGGACTTAGACAGTGAAACATATTAAGACATCGCGGGCAAAATATTAAACTAATTGTTGTCAAAAATCCATTTTCTTGATTTGTCACAAAGTACTGTTATGCATGGTCAGAAACATTATCTGTCCATAAACTTCTATTATTCCTAGTAAGGAATATTTACTATCTTTTATGCATATAAATAAATAAATTATAAACAGTTCATCGGATTTAACAGCCTTTGTCCGATGAAAGGTGAGCATGATGTTTAGGGACATTTGGGCTTTGAGAACCAAGCGAGTTTACTGAGTGAGGACACATTACCCTAAAATGTTTAATACAGGTTTATAACAACCACGCAGACCTATTAAGTGCTGACCTATACTACTATCTTAATTATTATTTAATGTCTTTGATTTTAAAGTAATTAGGATTTAAACTTATTATCGAATATCATGTACGTTTTGTTTGTGTTTATATTGATCGGAAGAAAACTTTTTCGAACAGCGTTGTTCTAAGGCAATTCTGCCCGACAGAAATTATTATCATACCCTACATGACACTACACATTTTTTTTCTCGCCATACATCCATAAATTTGCGACAAAATGTTTATGAAATATACAAGCTTTTCGTTATACCTGATAAAATGGTTAACATAAATATAAATAATGAGCACCAAAAGTTTACCTTATTCTGCAACTAATCCAAAATATTAAATACATAATCCCATGATTTTTAAACAACTTGACCGTTATGACTACATTAGTTTGTTTAACTTGTTTTCTTTAAACATCCTTAAATATAATGCAATTATGGTTCGGGCCACACATGAAACACATTAATTTAACGACGCTTCTCATACAATTTTTAACCAGACAAGATATAAGATGGACTACTGATTCCGTTGAAGAAACGTTTAATTCGTTATTTCAAATTACTGCACTGATAAAGTACCTTTCATTGTGTACTTTTTTTACAATAAGGGCTATCTTAAAAGCAAATTATAAAAACTGGCGCCATCATTATCATCGAATTTGTCCAATTTACGCACTATGGTATCCGCCGGTTAGAATGCCCCTTACCGTTTAACACTTGAATCTTTCATTCGTTCACGTACACTACTACTCTCGTTTCAGTACTTGGAACGTTGTAACGTTGAGAATAATATTCAAGAAATCATAAAATCGCGAATACACGTGTAGACGGTTTTACACATGTACACACTCACTTGTCGCGCCTTTACCACCAACATTTAAGAAAAAGTTCAGTTTTCGAGCACTCGATTTTAACGAGAAACACAAATAACTCTTTTATTTGTCCGGAAGAAGAATAATTGTCCAAGTCTAACCTTTATAAATTGAAGAGAGACAAAAACTCGTCAAACACTGTTATCAGGCATGCGCAATTTCTGTTCAACATGTGTTATCATTGTTCACAGTTTTCCTGGAATATGTTGCCGAATTAGTTCTTGATTGTTGTTTCCGGATAAGAATAAATATATTAATGTCGTCTTTAAGAATTATATAGCTTTCAAGGAAATAAAGTTGCTGGAAGAGAGAAAATTGAGTGTCAAAAGAACCTGTGTACTTACATTTACATTTTGCCCGTTTCATGTCGTCTTTGATATATTTTATTTTATCCATTAAAGCTGTGGTGTTCTAGTATATCGGTCACGTGATAAAACTAATGTATGTCCACATTAATGTTATTCCAGTGAGAAATTTTAGAAAAAGACACTGGAATACGAAAGCGTAAAAGGTTTTCTATAAATAATTTACTTGTTTTTAAAAGGAACCTATATGCCGTGTTTCCTTCTCGTTATCTTGTTTCGATATCGTATTATATATATACTACTCAAAATTAGATAAGGGCCACGTTTGTTGTCTGAAATAACTATTATTTAGGTTAAAATATTGAACAGTTTTTGATACGTTAAGTTTTGTTTGTCTTGTTTTTGTTTTAAATAAAACCGATACATTAGTCATCTGAGTTGAATTATTAAACTGAAACCTGAATGTAAAATTATCTTAGCGGGAAATCTTACAGACTACAGTGGCGCTTATCAAATTTTGAGTAGTATACTATTCGTAAAGAGTAAGTAATTGCACTTATTTTCCGGATATTGAAATTTATAAATAACAATGAGTTAAAGATCATTTGTAGTACATTATTATCACTGGAGTGCGAGTGCTCTGTAGTATTCGATGCTGGCGCTAGCTCGTGAAACAGTATCAATATCGCATTAGTTATTTAAGCAGCAGCAGCAGCAGTAGCAGCAGCAGCAACAACAACAACATCGTCAAAAATAAATCTCAATGAAGATTTGACATAGTCAAGAAGTACGTTTATTTTATTTTAGTATTGACTGATTGATTGATTTATTGATAGATAGATTGATTGATTGATTGACCGTGTTGAACGTTTGCATTAACGACAGACTTTGATATGTATGCTGATGACGCCATAGCGGGTACATCAAATTTGAAACTTACTTTTATACAGTCCACTCTTCAGGCTAGTTTTAACAAGATTCGCACAATGTAAATTAATCCAACAAGACTTCCTGCAGGATTATATGTACAAGGCAAAGTCAGAACAAAATATAACTTTATTCTAGCATTGAAGACACATTTATATGTGATCTCCAGTCACAGAAATTTCTTGGGATACATATACGTGTAGATAATGAACATTGTTTGAAAATTCTTACTAATAAGACTTTTTTCCTTTTCATCGATTTCACATTGCAAGACACAGTTTTACAATTTCTAATGCAATTTATTATGGTCGAATTCAATATCTAAACTAAACGAAGCTATGTGTGAAAAATCAGCAAACTTAGCAAACGACAAATAAACTGAATAGTGATTATGTGGACATCATTAAAGCCACATTTAAGTGTTTAAAACAATTTCTGAATGCTAGATCACATTCAAATCAGCGTATTTATATTAAAAATAGCCAACTAGTGTGAAGAAAAAGCAAATACTGGGAGCTTATATTTCTGTGTCCTATCTTTGCCTGATGGCAATCATTGTCCAATTGCCAAATTACATGTACCAACATTTGCGCATTTGCATGACATCATTATTATAGAACAAGACGGTTTAGACATTGTTAAATCATTAAATGTGTCGTCAGCATCTAGCTGAGATATCGTACATCCCGGTTATTTAGAGCAATCGCCCAAGTGCATGTAGTAATACTTTGTTATAAAATAAATTTTTAACTTCCTTTTAGACAGTTAAATTTAAAAAAGCGAAATATATATATATATATATATATATATATATATATATATATATATATATATATATATATATATATATATATATATATATCAGAAATCTCCACACTCAGAACACACAGCTTCCATAGGCAGCCAAACAGAAGAGAGATGGTGTTTATAAGAAGATCAATTTCAAATAAAGCAATACAAACAATTAATAAAAAACAGAAGCTTTGTGGTAACCGCCTTGAAACCAGTCTCAAATCTCAGGCATCTGATTGGCTGAAATGGCGACTGGACTGATGCTTGAGATTTAAGACTGGTTTCCAATCTCAGTTTTATAACCTCCATTCCTGGCTTCATACCTCAATCAACTGATTATATTTGCAAAGCTACATGTAAATGATATTGCCTCTACTGGGGAGCATGCCCGTACCGTCACGGCGACAGCGCCTGTCCATTCAACTCCGACAACGCTACCGACTGGGCTAACCGGGACAACCCCAAAAAGGTTGATCAGATAACCTTGAAAAACGTAATCATAATTGGATGACATTGGTAACGGATTTGTTAGAATTTAGAAAAAAACGAATTAAGAATTTTTTTTAATGTTCTTCTTCGAGTGTAGAATATTATATGTCTTTATAAAATATTATGAATAGGTATAACTGAAAAAAACTACATGGATAATTCATAACATACCTTAATGGAAAACAGAGAGTGGCCTCTCAATGACCCGTGATATAGAGAATAACAGGTTACTGTCTTGCGATATAAGTGTTATCAGGCGAGGCCGATATGGGGAGCGGAGGGGCGAAAAAGGTAAAAATTTTAAATCAGAGTTTTATTTTACAACATCATAATTATGCACGTTTATATACTACGACAGAAATTTTAAATTATTGAAAAACACTTCCTACTTTAGGTTTTAAAATAGTAGGCTAAAAAATTAGTAAATGGTGTGCATAAATTTTATAAAATATTGTGAAGAAACTTTATTTTAATAAACACTTGCTCCAAATTGTCATCTTTGTAACATTTATAAGATAAATCATTACTCAAGATTTTTGGAAAGATTTCATTGTTAAAAAAAAGCAACAGACTATGCATTAACAATTTCGGCCTGCATGAAGAACATTCAGAGCCATCAGTCCCATTCCTAATTGCAAACCATGGTTTTTCCCAAAACATGAGCAAGAAAAAAATATCAGGACACCTGCAGTTTACCGTCAAATTTGATGTTGACCTCCCATAACCCCGCTGCCATTTTAATTCATTTATTCATTGAACAGTTAGTCCAGAATATAGTGGTTAATGGGTGCTGCCGCCCCCACACCCCGCTTGCATAAAATACATATATTATTGCCCGAGCTCTATGTAAATCATACCGGTAAACTGCATTCTAGCCAAAATATCTGTTACTTGCTTATGATGAAAAATACAGTAGTCTGTAATTTAATTTGGGGGATTGGTGATCAATCTGTAGACTCTTTAAAAATAATAATTTTTTTCAACATTTGATTAATTCAATTGAAATTCTCATTTTCAGTGAAAATGTTTTAGTATTTCACCAATCCCTTCCCAAAAAGGTGCAGAAAAACACTGTTAAATAAACTTTAAAAAAACTGTTATTCTCTATTGACAGTTTACAACAAGAGGTTTAATTCTTCTTCCGCTTTTATTCTGTCACAAAATAATTGTGGACCAGTAATTTTATTTCACAAAACCATGTTTTTAAGCAATCTGTTGCACTCTTCAGTCTGTCATAATTATTATTGCTTTTGCAGACATGTTTCCAAATGTAAGTGTTTTTTGGAGTCAGCCAAAGTTTTTTTTAAACGAAGTGTTTTTTTTCTCTTCTTTTACAGAGTTTCCCATGAAAAAAATGAATCCACATCTCGCCATCAACAACAATCGTACGGGCCACGAATTTACAGGAATAACGCATTTGAAAACAGACGAAAACAGACGAATTACCGGAGAAAGTCCAATAGGCAGTGTTTAATAAACGTTTCTCTCTCAAAAAAAAAGACAAAAAACAATATTATTTGTTTTCAAATTTTATGAAATAAAGTGAAATACGGAAAAATGTTTCGTTATCGATATTTGTTTACATTAGTTACAATGGCTTCCGGAAAGTAGTTCGTCACTAAGTGGGCGGAGTTACGTATGAGAGGTCTCGCCGGATTGGACGACAGATGTCCTCGGCTTTTATGGTAAACTTAACACGGAGCAAGCAATATCGGGTCGGTGACCGATATGCGAAACAAATATCACCCCGGCGGGTATAGGAGCCTTAGCATTAGGGTGCATGATAAAGAGCCATCGCTGCAGCGAAGTCATCGAAAGAATTTGTGAGTTTCAGCAATCATGAGTGTGCTTTCTTTGTTCTTAATTCGTCCGCAAAATTAGGTCACTAAATTGCAAAGCATGCAATAGTGAAAGGATAAATACTGTCTGCGAAAACTAATAGTTAAAGAATAAGCAACATATTTCTCACTTATATATATGGAAACAATGCATTATGAATCAAATCAAGTGCTCTGCTGACAATGCGGTGTAACAGATTGCATAATAGATGAACACAAAATCGTACATTATCTAACATTTAACATATATTAGAACAGTTGTTGTATAGATGGTAATGGGATAAATCTCACCCTAACAATAAAGCTCCGTTTTATTTGCTGCTTACAACACTCAAATAAGATATATAGACTTTGATTAAAAACCAATACGCGATAAAAATAGCTTAAATAGTATGATGGATAAGCTAATTGAAATCTGTAAAAAAGCTATGTTCAAGCACATATTTCATTCGGATAATTCGTCTACTTCATAAAGATTACATTTTGCATGGTATTGCAGCTATAATCAAAAGGTATTCAAAATAGGATACCGTTCTGGAATAGTGTGCGAATGGTGGTATGAGCTTATAATTCTTAACTATATTGTGTTTAATTTAATAAAAAACATTAATGCACATAAAGTTATCTTCAGATATATAGATGATTTTGAGTTTTCCTAAGAAATAGATTTTGTTATTTTTCGTTTCGACAAACAAAACATGTTATTTCCAAGGACGGACATTATTTTCCTCAAGTCTACATCCGACAGAGTTTTTACTTATGAATTTTTTTTTAATTTGTTAAATATTTTAAAATTTTGAGCGAAAAGCGTAATTTTAAGAAAAACGTTTTCGTAAAACATATTACTTCAACTGGACTGAAATGCGTCATATGTCAAATCGGTTTATTCTTTTTGACTTCAATATGACCGCGTTCTCATATTAAGAAGTTAATTTTTTAAAGATTAATGTTAAATGAAAAGATATGAAGAAATGTCAAAGAAGAAGAAAAGTTGACTGAAAAAAGCGATCACTAATATATTTTCTATTTTTCTTTGAAAAAGGGCTACACAAATGTGTTATCATCGCTAAATTCGGTGGCATGTTAAAGAACAAAACATCAGAGGTTTTATTCAAATTCTTTAGGCGTTATGGGGCCGTCACACTATGACGTTCTGGCCAGCGTTCTACGACGTTTGATGAAACGTTGATAGTCGTTCATGGTTGCTAGTAAACGTCGGTGAACGTCAATGATCGCCGGGAGAACGCTGGCCCGGAAAAAAATGTTTGAACACGCACAAAAATTTTCTCTGAGACGACAGTTACTCAAGCGTTACTTAATTGTTACAAATCTTTTGCTTTGCTGTGAACGACTCACTGGCGACCTGTCGACGACCGCTGAACGGTCCCCTAGCGAACGCAGCGTGTGACTAAAGTAAAACGAACGTCCTTTTGACGTCCATTGAGCGTCATTCGAGCGTTTCCCGAACGTCCATGCCCAGCACGCTCGTCTAACGTTGACAAATCGTTCTTCGCGCGCCAGTGGCCCGTGAGAACATGCTAATGATTTTAGGGTTTTCTTACTTGGTCGCTGTTACACGCTTTAAGTGCGTTAGACACACGCTAGTGGTGCGTTAGACAAAACGTTAATAACACACCAGATGTGTCACTCTTATTCTAGAACACTTTAAAATTGAACGATAATAATAATAATAATAATAATAATAATAATAATAATAATCTCTTTATTTTAAGAAGGTAACTCATTAAGACAAAATCTATGACAACAAAATTAATACAAACAAATACAATATTTGCAAGTATAAAAGTTAGTCAAATGAAGAAATTGCTTATTTTCAATGAGGCCTTCTAAAATGGATAAACGAAAAACATATATTACAACATATAAAACATCAATACTTAAAGACAGACACAATTAATTACATACACTATTCATGCTATAGGCAAATTCCGATTACAAATATGCATCGTGTAAAATTATGCGAAAAACTATATACAAATACAAAAGTAATAACAATTTAAAGAGGTTGTATTTCAAACAAGTAAGTTTTTAAATGTTTTTTGAATAAATATATGGAAGAGACAGATCTAATTTCATAAGGGATATCATTCCATACGCTCATACCTGTATAGCTGAAACATTTTTGAATTAAGTTAGTTTTACCTTTTAAGTGTTCAATATCAGTTCTTGAAGAAGATCGCAAGTTATACCGAGGGTTATTAGATACTTTTACAAGGTTAGTGATGTATTTTGGAACCAAATTATGTATAGATTTGTAGACCAATAGTGCAGTGTGATATTTACATCTTGATTCAAAAGAAAGCCATTTTAGGATATGAAAAAGATCTTTCGTAGGTGTGCGAACAGGTTTTTTAAGAATTATTCTTGCTGCTCTTTTTTGAATTTTGTATATTCTATTTAAGTCGCGACGGTTACCGTTACTCCAAACAATACAACGATTGAAACGTTCAGAGAACGTTGACCTGAACGTCATAGTGTGACGGCCCCTTTAGGCGGTTTACATCTTCTTTATCATTGTAAAATGTAATAGTAATAACTGCTTATCGTTCTGGAAAACTACGAAAATGATGACATGAGCGTATTATCCTTGACTATAAACTATACTAAACTAGATACTTAAACTTAATAAAAAATATTATATATACATCTTCAGACAGTTTTACTTTGTGTTGTTTGAAAGGTGAGTTAATAAACGTATATTTACACTGTACGAGAAATAAAATAGATTATGTTAATCTTCGTTTGACAAAAACAAACATGTTCAGTGTTTTTGCAATATGAAACAAAACATAAAATGTACATAAATGGCATGTGATTTGAAGCTTGTTAACATTACATGTCGATCGTGATTTTTTAAAGGTTCATTGAGGTACATGCATTTCACCTGTTTATTATAAAAACCAGTGATTTGTCAACTTATATATAACATCATTTTGATCTAGTCATTGGAATAACGACTGAAACAAAACAGAATATAAAATCAAACAATTAATCCTTTAACCACACATTTTCAATTTGTTAACACATAAATATTAAGAATTTGCCAGAGTACTTGTCATGCAACCTGTCTACTGCCCTGATGCACACGCTTCCAAAAAAGAAGATGGAAGCCTTTGAGGAGAGTAAACATTCCACATAACAAACATATATGTAGGATCATTAGCTGACGCGAATGTAAAATATGAAGTAAAGCGATGCGTTATGGTGAACTTAACTAAGTTTAATTAATCTGACAATTTTCTTTATCATGACAGAGTTGGATGCTTCACGTGATTAATGATTCAGCTTGTGAACTGAAACTAATGAAATAACCTACATACATGTTTAATGTTTGTTAAGAAGGAAGGATGCGGCTTCATATTATTTAACTGTTACTTCTTATTTAAGTGAAATTTACAAACGACAGTTCAAATAGACACTGTTGCACAACAGGTTGTCAGTTTTTGAAAAGCGATACAGATTGCGCTTGGTGCGCTAGGAATTTAGAACATGTAAGCTTTATTACGTGGACATATGGATAGTTATCAAGGAGAAAGGATTAAAACTTTTCTCGACATGTGTGAAAATAAATTAAATTAATATGAATTTGTATGCCGTGGTTCTTAACAAGAGAATTATAAACTGGTATGTATTCATTATTCTTTTGTTTTTTCCCCCAACAAATTAACAAAAGTTAATTTGTTGCTGCTTTAAGATAGCAAATACATGTATTAGTCCTCTTAAGCGTTTTTACATTATTTAAATTTGAAATAAAACTGGGCTAAAATAAAACCCCATTAATGTAAAACCGCTTTTTTTAGGCGGCGTGGGCAGTAAAAAGCATATCCATTACTGCTCATGAACAGGCTCAATCAAACCGAGCCTGCAATATTTTCATATTTGTCGTGGTAGAGGGTCTTCAAAGCTCCCTTTTCATCTATTGAAATATGTTTTAAGTTTAGGCAAATATTATAGAAAATAACAGTTTAGCTTTAATCTTGTTTAGAAGAAGAACTGACACAGGAAACCACCAATCCCTCACCTAGCAGATCCTCGCCCCTCCCCCTCCCCCCCCAGGGCAGCTTCACTCCAAATGCCCCCACATAATTGTGCCTCAATAGAATAACTTCAGTGTCAAATACCTCCACTCCCCAATTGTACCGCTTAGATTGGCATTCGCTCGCTTACCAATCATGCCAATATGCTTAGCCTTACTGACAAATGCCAAATCTAGTTGTCAAACATCTTCGCAACCGCTAACATTACTTCGTCGAGAAATGCATAACCCATCGTGCCTCATTGATAAATGCAACTCTCGATACATTTATCGTAGCCTTACTAACAAATTTATGAAAAACCATAATCGTTTCTCCACACTGATCTAACTTTTCTAAAATTGCAATAAAGGGACGAGTCTTCTTGCATATTCTCATTGATAAATGCAAAACCGAAATGTAATAGTATCACTTAGCACCACTGAAAAGAGCAACGACCCATCTTTCACCCTAGAAATTCCAGCATGAAGCGTTCACATATTCTGCGCTGACAAATGCATTACCCAATTATGGCTATACCCTTTAGCATCGCTTCACATAATCAAACTGTCAAATGCGATACCCCATCATTACCTGACCATAATCCCAAATGCAACGCCCAGTCGTATCATCAGCATAATTCCACGGACTAATTAAACATCACCGTCGTTCCCTGAGCGCAATCCAATTGACAAATGCAACGATCCATCGTTCCATGTGAATAATCACACTGACAAATGCAACATCTCATCGTTCCCTGAGCATAATACCACTGAAAAATGCAACAAATCATTGTTCACTGAGCATAATTCCACTGACAATCACAACGCTCCCTCATTCCTGAGCATAATCTCATTGACGAATGCAACACTCCATCGTTCCATGAGCATAATACCACTGCCACATGCAACCCCAATCGTTATCTGAGCATAATTTCAATTATGGATGCTATACTATATCTTCCATGTGCAGAATTTCACTGATGAATGCAACACTCCATCGTTACTTGAGCATAATTCCACTCAAAAATGCAACACTCCATAGTTCTCTGTGCATAATCCCACTGACAAATGCAACACACCTTCGTTCCCTGAGCATAATTCCACTGACAAATGGTATAACCCATCGTTCCCCGAGCATAGTCACACTGACATAAGCAATGAGTTTATGATATATAGTCATGGTATTGGATATTTGTAATATATCAAATGTTTCTAATGTATCCAATTTCAAAATCACACACCACAAACATTTATTGAAAATAATAACAGCCTTAGAAGGGTAGTTGGCAAAATATTTGTTACTGATGTTTCGAGACGAATAGTCGATCTTCTTAGGGCCGTCTACCGTCATTATTGCACAAACACAATTTTAAAAATCTCTCTATTGGCAAAATGCCGCCTTTCAATGAAACAAGAGTAATACAAGTTTTAGCTTTCCAAAAAGCTAGTCGGTCATTAGCAAATAAATTAAAAGAATAAGTAGGTATGTATTCGTTCATGTATTTACTTTTGGACCAATGTAAGTCAATGATATGGCCAGTTTTCTGTCGATCAAAGTCACACAGACTGTATCTGACAAACTATTTGTGAATTTAGTTGATGTTTCAAGTTTCAAGTTTATTTCCATTTACATTTCTCTGTATGTACATGTACAAACATAAACAAGAGAACATATAAACATTGTACAATTCTGTTACTTTAAAGCATGCAAGCAAAGTTGAACGGCTGATGTTTGATTTCTTGAAACATGAAGAAGACGTGAACCGGCAAAAAGCATCAATATAAATAATCATGTCTCTAGTAGACGTAATTTATTTTTTTCAGGACGTGTAGAAATAATTACGTTGTTTAAGCACCAGCGAATCTGATGAATATGTTACATTAACGCGAATGCTCAAAGAGGTACCATAGAACTTTCCACAGTCGATACTTATTTGTACATTGAGAGAAAAGCCACGCTTATAATATTCAGTATTCATTACCAACATTCATAAAATGTAGTTTTAGTTGGTTCAGCAGATCTCGTCAAACTTGAAGTTGACGAGCGTTTAAAGACAGTAAACAATAAATTAGGATGCTGATGCATTTATTACTTTCACTTAAGCTTAATGCTGCTATTATCTTTTGTTTTTGTTTGAACGATTTTCTCTAAAACTATTAAAGGAACTCAAGAAGCACTATTTGTATTTAAATTAATCTATCATCATAAAAATTGTCGTTATGCCACTGTTCTGAAAACAACTATTTCTGTACTTTAAAGGCTGGTTTTGCATTCCTTGCAGTATATTCTAGTAGATCGCCCTTACATAGAAATGATAGTGCTTGTGTTGTCTACCTTACTGTACTTGTCAAAATAATGTTATCGTTTAGTATCCCAAGACCGAAATCAGATCCGTTATATTGCATGTGTATGGGGAAGCAGTCATTGGGGTCACGGGTATCCCCGGAAATCTTTTACAAGTAAAACTCAATTTGGAAGAGAACGCATAGATATATGCGGTTTTGAGAGGGAATATGGGAATCAAAATAAATCAATTCGTATTTCGTTAATAATGCATATATTCAAGGGCAAGTTTTGAACTTAATGGCGGCGGAAGTTTTGTAACATAAATTAAATAGTTAAAGTTTAAATGATAAAAATACAGAAGCACGTATAGAATGGTTACCAAGTTTTTATTTCAAAACAATCGTTTAAGTTTTGTTTTCTTAAAATAGATTAAAAGGTCACTTTGAAAACCACCGAAGACGAAAAATGTGAAACTATTACAGGCTCGGTTGCATTGAGCCTGTTAAAGACTTAAAAGCATATCAAAAACATAAAATACCGCATCGTAATTAGAGCTCCAACTTGGATATCAAAAGGACAGGGAAATAGATAGATCTAAAAAACATGGCAGTTTTTTGTGCAACAAGCTAAGAACGAGGCACTTTTATGCAAATCTTTGAGAAAGAGCATAATACATGTATATAAATGTCCCTCTAAATGAGTAATTGCAAATAAAAGATAAAATGTAATGTTTCATAACTAATGAAGAGATGAGTAGTCATCAAACCAACTAGGTTTAAACTCTCGCATCTCAGGTTATTTCAATAGTGCGCTCGTGAAATGCAAAAGTGTGTAATTATGGATTGAAATTATTTTTCAACAAACTTGACTAACTAAGTACTTGTAACTGAGGTAACGTGTCGCCATTTATCTTATAAATTGATATCAGACAAGTTCAATAAACAAAATCATTATTGATGCTTCCACGCTGAATGTGTAATCATAACCTCACGTGGCCATCCTAGTCGTTTATCTCTCTCGTCCGCAGCTTATTGATCGTATTGATGACTGTCTTTTAGCGTAGCGCCGACCAATTGACTACACTTATGATATTAGATGAAAATATTGCCCATGCTGATCTCCTATGTTTACTTTAAACAATGGCCATGTCACATTCGCTAAACCTCCGGTATCTTCTGATAACATTCACCAAATTTGCACTGGAAATCGCAAACTAATGGCAAAATCGCTGATCCCTTTTTTTTACTGTAAACAATGATCACCTCACTTCGCTAAACTTCCGTTAACTTCTGAGAACATTCGCAACATTTGCACTGGAAAGCGCAAAAAGCAAAATCTCTCTTTAAAAGACAATATTTTGACAATTAAGCAAGTTCTGAGCATTCGTTTCCTCCTAAATGCTTGTTTAAAACATCTCCTCGTTTACTATAAGCCTCTACTGTTTCACGACCGTATGTTTGGTGATTTATACCACAAGAAAGAAATTTTTAAAATTAACACATGGGTAGAAGTGTTCATCAATTTTCAAAGTCAATGCATGGACATGAGTTTTTTTGAAACCCGCATAATGTCATCTAACATGGCATACACTGAAATTGACATCATTAAAACTAACAAACAAAAACAGGAAAATGTGCGAGAACCACCAATATTACATGTTTAAGTTCAGCATTCTAACGAAATTGTTGAAGATCAGAATAGTAAATTTAATAATTTGAGTCCCTGTCAGGCTGCTCATCCCCCCACCCTAGGACAGTGACGAAATTTTGTTGTTGAACTCTAGATTTTGGAATACATTTTTGGTTGAAAGTGTATGCTAATGACCGACTAGCTTTTTGTAAACTTTTGTTTACAGACAGCCTTTCCCGCAAAAGTCGGAGCGTGCTCGATTGGAAATTCCGACATTTAGAACAGGGAGAACTCCAATCGAGTGCGTCGGAACTGTGTTCTGGCAGCGTTCTACCCATTCCATCGAAATAGGTGGTGTGAATCGGTCAGTGTTTTATACTGCACCAAACTGAAATATTTTTAGATACTGTTTTTTTGCCATAAAATAAGATAATGGTTACATTTCAGTACTATGCCAAGAATTTCACCAACATAAATACCAGAAATAGTGTTATTTTTCAGTAAATTATAAATATTGCTTTTTGTTGACTGATCTAAAAACTAGGAAAACTTAGTTGAACTATGAAGTATGGCTTATTAAGACCATTAGGAGTTCTTTAGACTTCAAAAGATATAATAAACATGCAATTATGTAACACTTTTTATAAAAACCTATCATGATTCTGTTCCGACATCCAATCTCACTCGTTTGGCAGATTCTTAGACTCTTTCTCCGTCGTTATCAGAAAATAAACGACTGTTGTAAACCAAAAAACTAGAGGCCTCTGATTGGCTTCTGGATTACGTCAAGCCTGTTCTCTGTATCTATTTTTAAAAAAATTCTCCAGCTTCTTATCAACTTGCTATTGCTCATTACAATAATTCAACATAACACTTGATTAAAGAGTAAATATAAACCATTTGTAAAAAAGAAAAGAAGAGGTACAGCTTATACTGTATTAAACCAGCATCTAGAAGGTGTAAACGTCGCCCTGAACGACAGGATATGGCAAACAGTGTGCAGTATTTGTGCAACTCGAATGGTTAACATTTAAACCCCCGACGCACTACGCCAGCAGTGGTTACAAGCGTCGTAACAATACAGATACAGATCTCATCATAATATGCATTCCAAACATATGAATGGCAATAAATCAGTGACCGACATTTAAGTGGCATCAAATTGCTATCAGCAACTCTGCTGTGATAACGGTAGACATACATCTTGTAATATGTCTCCGAGTTCGTTGTATTTTTAAATCTAACACCAACTGGTGTTGTTAATCTCCAGCAGCAGTATGTACTTTACTTGCAAGCTTGGGGAATACCGCCTATTTTAAACCTCGAGGAAAGATAACTGAAGCTCGCTAAGGATTCTCTGGCGACTATAATCGCCAGACAAAATTGGTTTACTACTGTCGCTGTCTGCTGAAAGTACAGACATGCGCAGTGAAACAGTCAAGCAGATTCTGTGGAAGAGTCGGAATTTGATTCTGGCACAGTTCCGACAGCCCAATCGAGCACGCCCGGATATTCATTAGTCTCTAAGAAAAACATAAACGATGTCTTGCTTTTGACCAACAAAATCAATACAAGTTTTAGCTTTCCAAAAAGCTAGTCGGTCATTAGCAAATAAATTAAAAGAATAAGTAGGTATGTATTCGTTCATGTATTTACTTTTGGACCAATGTAAGTCAATGATATGGCCAGTTTTCTGTCGATCAAAGTCACACAGACTGTATCTGACAAACTATTTGTGAATTTAGTTGATGTTTCAAGTTTCAAGTTTATTTCCATTTACATTTCTCTGTATGTACAAACATAAACAAGAGAACATATAAACATTGTACAATTCTGTTACTTTAAAGCATGCAAACAAAGTTGAACGGCTGATGTTTGATTTATTGAAACATGAAGAATACGTGTACGGGCTAAAGGCATCAATATAAATAATCATGTCTCTAGTAGACGTTTTTTTTTCAGGACGTGTAGAAATAATTACGTTGTTTAAGCACCAGCGAATCTGATGAATATGTTACATTAACGCGAATGCTCAAAGAGGTACCATAGAACTTTCCACAGTTGATACTTATTTGTACATTGAGAGAAAAGCCACGCTTATAATATTCAGTATTCATTACCAACATTCATAAAATGTAGTTTTAGTTGGTTCAGCAGATCTCGTCAAACTTGAAGTTGACGAGCGTTAAAAGACAGTAAACAATAAATTAGGATGCTGATGCATTTATTACTTTCACTTAAGCTTTATGCTGCTATTATCTTTTGTTTTTGTTTGAACGATTTTCTGTAAAACTATTAAAGGAACTCAAGAAGCACTATTTGTATTTAAATTAATCTATCATCATAAAAATTGTCGTTATGCCACTGTTCTGAAAACAACTTTTTCTTTACTTTAAAGGCTGGTTTTGCATTCCTTGCAGTATATTCTAGTAGATCGCCCTTACAACTGCGACGAGTCCAACCGTTCACTATAGACCCCAAGAAGAGAACGCATAGATATATGCGGTTTTGAGAGGGAATATGGGAATCAAAATAAATCAATTCGTATTTCGTTAATAATGCATATATTCAAGGGCAAGTTTTGAACTTTATGGCGGCGAAAGTTTTGTAACATAAATTAAATAGTTAAAGTTTAAATGATAAAAATACAGAAGCACGTATAGAATGGTTACCAAGTTTCTATTTCAAAACAATCGAAGACGAAAAATGTGAAAATATTACAGGCTCGGTTTCATTGAGCCTGTTAAAGACTTTAAAGCATATCAAAAACATAAAATACCGCATCGTAATTAGAGCTCCAACTTGGATATCAAAAGGACAGGGAAATAGATAGATCTAAAAAAACATGGCAGTTTTTGTGCAACAAGCTCAAAACGAGGCACTTTTATGCAAATCTTTGAGAAAGAGCATAATACATGTATATAAATGTCCCTCTAAATGAGTAATTGCGAATAAAAGATAAAATGTAATGTTCATAACTAATGAAGACATGGGTAGTCATCAAACCAACTAGGTTTAAACTCTCGCATCTCAGGTTATTTCAATAGTGCGCTCGTGAAATGCAAAAGTGTGTAATTATGGATTGAAATTATATTTCAACAAACTTGACTAACTAAGTACTTGTAACTGAGGTAACGTGTCGCCATTTATCCTATAAATTGATATCAGACAAGTTCAATAAACAAAATCATTATTGATGCTTCCACGCTGAATGTGTAATCATAACCTCATGTGGCCATCCTAGTCGTTTATCTCTCTCGTCCGCAGCTTATTGGTCGTATTGATGACTGTCTTTAAGCGTAGCGCCGCCCAATTGACTACACTTATGATATTAGATAAAAATATTGCCCATGCTGATCTCCTATGTTTACTTTAAACAATGGCCATGTCACATTCGCTAAACCTCCGGTATCTTCTGATAACATTCACCAAATTTGCACTGGAAATCGCAAACAAATGGCAAAATCGCTGATCCCCCCCCCCCTTTTTTTACTTTAAACAATGATCACCTCACTTCGCTAAACTTCCGTTAACTTCTGAGAACATTCGCAACATTTGCACTGGAAAGCGCAAAAAGCAAAATCTCTCTTTAAAAGACAATATTTTGACAATTAAGCAAGTTCTGAGCATTCGTTTCCTCCTAAATGCTTGTTTAAAACATCTCCTCGTTTACTATAACATCTACTGTTTCACGACCGTATGTTTGGTGATTTATACCACAAGAAAGAAATTTTTAAAATTAACACATGGGTAGAAGTGTTCATCAATTTTCAAAGTCAATGCATGGAGTTTTTTTGAAACCCGCATAATGTCATCTAACATGGCATACACTGAAATTGACATCATTAAAACTAACAAACAAAAACAGGAAAATGTGCGAGAACCACCAATATTACATGTTTAAGTTCAGCATTCTAACGAAATTGTTGAAGATCAGAATAGTAAATTTAATAATTTGAGTCCCTGTCAGGCTGCTCATCCCCCCACCCTAGGACAGTGACGAAATTTTGTTGTTGAACTCTAGATTTTGGAATACATTTTTGGTTGAAAGTGTATGCTAATGACCGACTAGCTTTTTGTAAACTTTTGTTTACAGACAGCCTTTCCCGCAAAAGTCGGAGCGTGCTCGATTGGAAATTCCGACATTTAGAACAGGGAGAACTCCAATCGAGTGCGTCGGAACTGTGTTCTGGCAGCGTTCTACCCATTCCATCGAAATAGGTGGTGTGAATCGGTCAGTGTTTTATACTGCACCAAACTGAAATATTTTTAGATACTGGTTTTTTGCCATAAAATAAGATAATGGTTACATTTCAGTACTATGCCAAGAATTTCACCAACATAAATACCAGAAATAGTGTTATTTTTCAGTAAATTATAAATATTGCTTTTTGTTGACCGATCTAAAAACTAGGAAAACTTAGTTGAACTATGAAGTATGGGTTATTAAGACCATTAGGAGTTCTTTAGACTTCAAAAGATATAATAAACATGCAATTATGTAACACTTTTTATAAAAACCTATCATGATTCTGTTCCGACATCCAATCTCACTCGTTTGGCAGATTCTTAGACTCTTTCTCCGTCGTTATCAGAAAATAAACGACTGTTGTAAACCAAAAAACTAGAGGCATCTGATTGGCTTCTGGATTACGTCAAGCCTGTTCTCTGTATCTATTTAAAAAAAATTCTCCAGCTTCTTATCAACTAAGCCTATTGCTCATTACAATAATTCAACATAACACTTGATTAAAGAGTAAATATAAACCATTTGTAAAAAAGAAAAGAAGAGGTACAGCTTATACTGTATTAAACCAGCATCTAGAAGGTGTAAACGTCGCCCTGAACGACAGGATATGGCAAACAGTGTGCAGTATTTGTGCAACTCGAATGGTTAACATTTAAACCCCCGACGCACTACGCCAGCAGTGGTTACAAGCGTCGTAACAATACAGATACAGATCTCATCATAATATGCATTCCAAACATATGAATGGCAATAAATCAGTGACCGACATTTAAGTGGCATCAAATTGCTATCAGCAACTCTGCTGTGATAACGGTAAACATACATCTTGTAATATGACTCCGAGTTCGTTGTATTTTTAAATCAAACACCAACTGGTGTTGTTAATCTCCAGCAGCAGTATGTACTTTTAAACCTCGAGGAAAGATAACTGAAGCTCGCTAAGGATTCTCTGGCGACTATAATCGCCAGACAAAATTGGTTTACTACTGTCGCTGTCTGCTGAAAGTACAGACATGCGCAGTGAAACAGTCAAGCAGATTCTGTGGAAGAGTCGGAATTTGATTCTGGCACAGTTCCGACAGCCCAATCGAGCACGCCCGGATATTCATTAGTCTCTAAGAAAAACATAAACGATGTCTTGCTTTTGACCAACAAAATCAATATAACGGATTGAATCTATTTCATATATGGGATCATCCTGAACAGTTGTTTGAATCAAATAACGTAACAGTTCAATTTATACACAAATAATATTTTGCTATGAAGGTTTTCATCACGTGACTTTCTAAAAAAAGACGCATAACATTTTTTCTACACCCTGTAGAAAATACAACACACGTATGTTTATATAATTTAACATGTCGTTATATATCGGCTCAATTTCTGATTTGATGTTACTACAACGTCCAGATATTGTTTCATCAACATTTAGAAGACTTTTCTTGCAAATAGGAGGAACGGAATAGCATTCCCAAGCTCTAGACGGGCGGCTTTGTCTAAAGTGACCACGTCCGGTGCCGCTGTTAACCGGTGTTACCCTTCAAAGTTCAAGTTTGGTCCATTATAATATGTCGGTCATCAGGATGACCGACAATGAAGGTTTTCATCACGTGACTTTCTAAAAAAAGACGCATAACATTTTTTCTACACCCTGTAGAAAATACAACACACGTATGTTTATATAATTTAACATGTCGTTATATATCGGCTCAATTTCTGATTTGATGTTACTACAACGTCCAGATATTGTTTCATCAACATTTAGAAGACTTTTCTTGCAAATAGGGGGAACGGAATAGCATTCCCAAGCTCTAGACGGGCGGCTTTGTCTAAAGTGACCACGTCCGGTGCCGCTGTTAACCGGTGTTACCCTTCAAAGTTCAAGTTTGGTCCATTATGGTGGCGGACCACAGTAACCGGTCCTAATTTCACAGTTTCCGACACACACTCTGTACCTAGTCTATGAAAGCAATCCACAACAACAACCTGAAACAGAAATCAGTGATAACTGTAAACATATGCCTATAAGCTACTCATGCAACACAAATTCAGGCTATGAAGAACTCCTGAAAAAATCCTAGGAACACCAAAACACAGTCCAAGCATCACTTTTGCACAGTCGGCCGAGGCAAAAATCACGAAACCCAAAATCTTGCACAATATTAATGTCCAACCGACAACTCCCCGAAATGGTTGCTTTCAAACCAGCTGAAACAGCAGATTCAGAAAAGAATATAGCCAATAGCTGTCATCCCTACCGATTTTCCGCAAAATAAATCCAAAATCATGCAACTGAATTTCTGAAGCGGAAACAGCTTACTATACAGGATTTCCCTAGTTTCGAATTCAAGCCCCTGCATCACACTGATCATCACCTGGCTGCTTTTGGTTTCTAATAGTTATTAAACAAATATATTCTAAATACCTTGAAAACACAAAATCTGTATCTATAATTAATTTAGGCTTGATAAATGTCAAAATATCTTCATAGTATCCCCTATTTCATAATTTCTACATGGCCAGTTCGAGAAGTGGCTATAAAACTGTGATGCGCTCCCTTAAAGAGACACACATGTTTGACCTAACATATACCTTAGAGTTGCATCAATTTTGCAGACTAACTGTAATAAAATAAGACTAAAATCATACACCTGAATGCATATTCAGGTCAGATATGGCAATTTAAGTCAAGACAGTATTCATGAAAAATATGCATTATTTGTACAGAAATTGAACATTACCTTATTTACCAACAGTGACTGTTTACAATTTCCTAAAATTCATATTTCAATTAGTACCAGTGTAATATTCTGATGTTTTTCAAGCACCATCCACATTCATTTTGCTGAAAATCATTCAAAATAAGCCCATTATTAGGTCTAAACAGCTCTGCTGGGTGATCAAAAATAAGCAACTGCATAAAGTCTGACATTTTTCTGATACCCTGACAGGCTCTTGGATACTGAATTGTTTCAAACACCTCTGCAGACCACTTTACTGATACTTATGATGTCAAAATCAGCCCAGTCAACTGTCCCAACATGAATTTGTACTCTTTCATGTTAAATTGTGACTTGTTTGGTGAAATGCTTGAAATACCTGTCATAAGAGTTTACATAAATTACAGTGCCCATTTGGGTAAATCCATAATATGTACAGAGTCAAAGCCAGCTATTATTAAAAAAAGCTATGGCATGCTTGCTACAAGCACCTGAATAGCTACCGCATTTCTGGTACAAAGTCTGTCTGACATAACTTCAATCGGATGTGACATTTTTAGTGGTTTTTACCAACAGCGACATTTTCAGAGTCGCTCGGATGACAAAAATTGGCCGTGCCCTGCTTAAAAAGAGGGAAACGACAAAAATGTTGGTTGAACATTACTTTTTTCCATGCGAAACATTCTTTCGTACCATAAGAAATAATGCCTTAAAGACAGGCGACAAATTTCACACTTTCTACTTGAAAAAAAATATACATGACTTTGCGCCAGGCATCTCAGCATACCACCAAGTCTGAGTTACCTCCCCTTAATGCTGATTGCCAGACAGTTTATTTTAGATAAAGCAGACCTAATATTGATCATTTTGTGTACTACTCATTCTGGACAGATATTTTAAGCTTTAAAATACCATACCTGACAATATTTGTAAATCAACACTTTTCCTTAATTTAAGGTGGCGGACCACAGTAACCGGTCCTAATTTCACAGTTTCCGACACACACTCTGTACCTAGTCTATGAAAGCAATCCACAACAACAACCTGAAACAGAAATCAGTGATTACTGTAAACATATGGCTTTAAGCTACTCATGCAACACAAATTCAGGCTATGAAGAACTCCTGAAAAAATCCAAGGAACACCGAAACACAGTCCAAGCATCACTTTTGCACAGTCGGCCGAGGCAAAAATCACGAAACCCAAAATCTTGCACAATATTAATGTCCAACCGACAACTCCCAGAAATGGTTGCTTTCAAACCAGCTGAAACAGCAGATTCAGAAAAGAATATAGCCAATAGCTGTCATCCCTACCGATTTTCCGCAAAATAAATCCAAGTCATGCAGCTGAATTTCTGAAGCGGAAACAGCTTACTATACAGGATTTCCCTAGTTTCGAATTCAAGCCCCTGCATCACACTGATCATCACCTGGCTGCTTTTGGTTTCTAATAGTTATTAAACAAATATATTCTAAATACCTTGAAAACACAAAATCTGTATCTATAATTAATTTAGGCTTGATAAATGTCAAAATATCTTCATAGTATCCCCTATTTCATAATTTCTACATGGCCAGTTCGAGAAGTGGCTATAAAACTGTGATGCGCTCCCTATAATATGTCGGTCATCAGGATGACCGACAATGATACTGACATCAAACAAGTCTGCCATTTTGACTTTCTTAATATGCAAAACATTTAAGAAATGCGTAAATTTGTTTGACCTTTTGACCTTGAATTTCCCGGATGCTTCTTGGTCGCGTAAATAGGTGACACACGTTTATTTCTCTCTTCATAATTAAAAATTCTTTAAAACGAACACAGCATTGCTGTCAGGACCATTTTACTCATCTGAGCATATAAAATACTGTTCTGTGTTGTTTAGTATTTTTTAATTTATATAAATAGAAATTATGGAATTTTTAGGCCCAGCTGATTTTATTTACTGCTGTAACTCTTCTTTATGCATGTAAAACGTAAATGCATTTATGAACATTATTTTTGCAAATTGTTATTGAACTGCATTTCCCGTTATATAGATGTTGATATTTTTATTTTTACCGATGACAAATGCAATGACGACAGAAGACGGCCTTTAATATATCTGTTTACTAGGTCAAATAATGATAAATGTTCAATCTTAAACTTTGAGCTCTATTTAAGTTGTTATACCGTTTAACTGAAGTATTCGATTCACTGATAACAGTTACTGAAATAAAATGTCATGAAGCCTTTATTGATTATACCATTACATTTGTTATCTATGGAACTCAATGGCGAAGCTGATAAAGTGACCCGTTATCAAGCAACTACCGTTTATAAGGTCGGGGGATTATTTTGATCTTCCCTGCATTAAACTGTTATGTCTATTTCATGGTGACTATTTGACGCAAAGTGGATCTAAAACGAGGGGTATTTGATTTTTTTTTCATTTTGGATAAGCAAATTATATTTTTTTGAATTACAAATCGGGAATACGTATCAGTTATTATTAGTACCAAGATGAATTAATTTATATATATTGTGGTTCTAGCACGAGTGTTGCATACAACTGCTTAAAATCTTGTAAACATTCGACAATGTTTAGATTAATTTTTCTCACAAATTTTCCTGAAAATGTAGTATTCCTGAATTTCAGCGATATACAACATGGCAACACATGTGATTTATAACAATAAACTAAAATGTAAAACTTTGATTTTAAATGCATTTACAAATCTACATTCCAAACATTAAATATGAGAGTAGAAGAAATTTCACGGAATTATTGTCCTGTTTTATTTCGCATTGTCTTCCTGATTTCAGTATCACTTCTTACGCAGAACATATTTATTGAATATATATGTGACATAGATTATTATTTTGTAAAAAGCCATTTTGTGAAACGATTACCTTTCATTCAGTTACTGTTATGTAGGATATCCCACACGGGGTTGTATTTGAATAACATTTTTCATATTGAATTGTTATATATTTATCATATGACTAAAACTTACTTCATATTAATCCATATAACTATTAATCAATTATCCAAATCTTATCATCAAATTTTGTTTTAACAGACAAGCCAAAACACATGATTTATTTAAACTTTTATTTTGTCGAGATCTCGCGATTTCTAACGTAATATTAAAGCGTCTTGAAATCATCATTACTGAGCATATTTTTCAAATAGATCAAAAGGGAACGTTGAAACACAGCGAACAGGACACATATGAAAATATTGCAGGCTCGGTTTGATCTAGCCTGTTCATGGGCAGTAATGTAAATGCATACTACGGCCAAAGCCTCCTAGCTTCTACCAGTAATAGATAGGTAAAAAACAGAAACAATTATACTCAGATTTTATTGAAAATTGTATTTCTTTTTCACAAAGATAAAATGTAGTTTTTTAATGTATAAATGCTTTCGCAGAAAAAATATAATAAAACAACATGTATATTCTGGGGGATAAAACACTATCAAAACTACATTTAATGAGAATGTACTGTTTGTCTATTTCAGAGTATGGACAAGAAGACCCCAGAAGACTTTGCATTGTGGCATGAAGAACTTAAGAAAGAGATCACCATCTTAGAGTCTATAGTGATATTCACTTTATTTTGAATATATCATCACACAATTCTGACAAAGCATAAAACAACTCTGAAAAACACCGAGAATTGGTAATCAGAGTACAGTACCCCAGTAACAGCTTAGAACAGACGGTAAGAGGAGACTTAAAACTCGAAGCCAGCATAATGTGAAACAATCACTTGGGAACTGCTACGTGACACATTAGTAACAGAAAATAGCCTCGAAGAGAACGATATTCCACAACAAATAATTGACTAGAATCATTGTCTACAACGGAAGTAAAACAAAGGATCAGATTATAAAATGACCGCTATGAATGTCATTCCTGATATTTATATACATATTATTGATTTTAGTTTTTAGACATGTTTAAACATGATAAGTCTTCCGTGATGGTGAAATGATGAAATAGATATGTGTCTGAATAGAACAAGTGAATGCTCCAGCACATAAGGGAAAGGAGACGTTTAGCCAAGAGTGAAAACTGAAGTAGAAATAACGATTAAACGGGATGTTTATTTTTTTAATTTCCAATGGCGAATATTAAAACACCAAGACCTGCAGATTCTTCTATTGCATTCAACAATTCTTCGCTGACCAATTTAATATAACAGTTTGGCAGTTTTTTTTAAAAAAGGATTAGTATCGTGCATTGCTTACCTATTTAAGTTTTTTTTTAAATAATCCGGATTTAATAAGGTCGTACCTCTCAAACGATTTATTACTAGCTGTTGAGTATGAGTATAAACATGAAAATTTGAGAAATATCTTCTTATCTAATTAATCGTGATCAGTCATGTCATCGCGCTTAAAAACAACACATTTTTATTTTCTTATAATTGCAGTTCTTAGTTCATTTGTCATTTTTATGTCATTTAAATGGAAAGTTACAGAAAATGTTTATAGAATTTCAAGTCAAATTTCTCAGGTAAAAATTGCAGGCATCTTTTATTCTGATGTTAATTTAAAAGAATCCACCGGCTATGCCTACTCTGCTAGCAATTCTTCGAAAAACATAGTTCCAACAGCGTTTAACAGATTAGTCCAACAAGATCACGACCCAAAAACAGAAGCTATCGGAAAGTCGCCGCGCCATGACACAGTGACGCCAGATCTACTTAGTGATTACGTGAACGCCGCCGAATATAACGTCATTGAAGCAGCTTTGAAAAACTATAGCACGAGTGAACTTCCTGGCGACGTCGAAGCATACGGAGATTTCCCTTCTTACAAAGATGTAACGTTAGATAATTCAAATACAACAGCTTTGACTCGTCTGAAAAGTTCTACCGGTGAGAAAATTTCCGCTACTGAAAACATTACTAATCTTCATCAGCTTGCAAACAGTTCGGATGATAAAAAGGTAAAAACGGATTTTCAAGTTATCGAACCAAGAAAAAAATTGAAAGACAGTTTTAAAGCTGATTACAATTCTTTAACTTATAACGAATCTGTCATTTTTGTAAATAATAGCAAGAGACATAAAAGTCGCATTGAAATGGAAAAGAAAATAGAAGAACGTGTGACTAAATTTCCTTTTATGTTAGAGCATAGTAACAAAACATTTAGTGGTGAAAAATTGAGTGAAATAAAGAAACGAATCGTACAAATTACAAGTCATATGTCAAATAAAAATCGTAGCGCAGCGGAATGGCTGATAGAGCCGGCCACGGATCGAGGTGTACGAAATAAAAATATAGTGAGCGATATAATTGAATTTAAGAGGTTAAGAAACAACCCAAAACAGGATCGGTTGGCTAAGCAACACGTGTTTACAATAAATAATGCGTCACATATCCATGGTAATTTTGTTGAAGCCCAAACAGCAGAAGTGCGTTCAAGACCAGACAACTGTAAACAATGTTTCAAATCAAATTTTCAGAAAATTATAAATGAACCTGATCTCTGTAAAGGTGATGTTGATATTATGATACTTATAACATCATCGTTTTCGAACATAGACTCTAGAAATGCAATAAGATCTACCTGGTGTAAAATATGCAATAGTAAAACGTCTAATATAAAATATCTGTTTGTATTTGGGAGTAGACTTAACATGAAAGAAAACGCACAGTTACTAGAAGAAAGTAAAACTTATCGGGATATAGTTCAAATGGATTTTTATGATAGTTATGCAAATTTAACTTATAAAACGATTACCGCTTTGCAGTGGAGTAAAGATCACTGCCAAAAAGCAAAATTTGTTATGAAAACGGACGACGACATGTACGTAAATACTGAATTACTGCAACATTTGTTAAAGGTTGCTCCAAAAAATAAACTTATTGGAGGGCAATGTTGGGGACCATCCTCGCCGTTCAGGGACTCGAATTCCAAATGGTATGTGTCTTTAAGACAATATCAACACCCTTTCTTTCCATCGATGTGCAGCGGAACCGGATATATCATGACACGCGACGTTGTGGCGGGAATTCTACGACAATCACCAAATGTGCCGTTTTTCCATTTGGAGGATGTTTATGTGGCATTGTGTGTTCAAAGACTCGGAATTCGTCCAAAACTTATAAGTGGATTCAGAAATAGTTTGGTTGATTTTGACGCTTGCACATATCGGAACAAGTTGTTCACTTCACATGGTTTTAACGCAAGAACACTTAAATATGTCTGGCAACAAATCCAGACTTGTGATGCTGAACCAGTGAACCTTTCACAAATATATTTTGCAGTAACAGTTTGAGGATGTAAAGCACGAAACAAAATGATGACAGCAGCCACATTACCATAATTTTCATAAAATCAACATTGACAGGAAATAGTATTCCTATATTGCCGTAGTTACGGCCTATTTGCCAAAGAAATCGATTTTTACACAGGCAATCAATTTAAATAACTATGCATTTTTACGTTTGAAGTGAACAAATTCGTATATGACAGGGCTTGAAAAAGAGACATTGTTATTGCATAAAATATAAAAAAAAATGCAAACATTGCTAATACCATAGAGTTATATGAATACTCTGTTCTCTCTCTTTGGCTGTTTTGCTTGGTATTGAATATATTACAATGCGCTCTCTCTCTCTCTCTCTCTCTCTCTCTCTCTCTCTCTCTCTCTCTCTCTCTCTCTCTCCCTCTCTCTAAAATGCTATAAAATATATAATTTCGCATTGATTTTTGTAAGCTATTGTATATTTGGCTGCTAGGTGAGAGTGACAAGGTCGTATCCCGCCATGAAATATGAATCAAATGCTATTTATAATTGTACAAGTAATTGATACATGTAATTTTATATTGTGCAAGTCAGATCTAATCTTGCAATAGTGCATTTCACTGAGGGTGTGAATTATTAAAATAGTTTCTTGTAGTTTTTTTTAATGAAATCCGGTTTTGAAAATGTTAATTATCAAAGATAACACTTACTTGTTGCGTATTGGAACATAAAATTTTTGTACATGTTCATGTACATAATCATTTCTATTTATAAACAATTATTAATTGTTACATGAATTTATTGTAGCCACACATGTGCATTTCGATTATTGTTTTATGTTCATCATACTTATTTTCTTTATCATGCATAGTGTTTATTTTAGTTATTATTGTGGGAACTCATTTTACAAATGCTGATAAAACTTTGTTTGAACGAAGTGCATGTATTTTTATTTTTTTATTTCAAGATTGAATTACACTAGGTACAGAGCTTGTCATGCTGTTCAGACTCTTCGGAAAGTCACATTCCATACTTATTCCATATATTTACAGTTATTCATGAGTTAAGTATAACAAATAATCTACTTTATCAGTAATCTATTCAATATAAAATGAAAGTGACAATCAATAAATCTGTTATTTTCGTAACTTGGAATAAAATACATTGAAGAAGTGAAATGGGTAAGGTTAAGTGATGTTTAAAGAATTATGGGTAAGGTTGATTGGCTGGAGCAGGTGGGGGCGGTCCTGGCGAGAGTCATAAGCAGATAAGCAGAAATAGCTCATTGTGAGAAATGAATTAAGGACTTTTTCTATCATAAACTGACAAAAAACCATAGGTCAAATGAATACTAACCGAATTATGAGCATTTAATGCATGTTTCAGTATCATTTCTATTAAAACGTTCCCTAGCTGTGTATTTTAATTATTGTTTTAGCGTAAATCTGCATCATTTTTAAGTTTAACTAAAAACAATACCACTACAAGCTCAATTCTCGGATAGTTTTTATTCAAGTGTGATAGGTTAGTTTTTACGCCGATAAAATACACAAACATTCCTAGATGTGCGCATTATGGTTTTGCTCTCCGTTCGCATTTTTCTAAAATGTAACTCTTTCTTGTCACACCTGGATGTTTGAATTCGCGTACCAACACTTAGAACGATGAAAACTGACATTACTACAAATAAATGACATAAAACATGAAAAACGTAATTCTGAAAAAAGATTATTTGTTTAAAGTATAAGTTTTAATACTCGAAAAAATACTTGGTCAAAATTAACATGTATTTCAATTGATAGTTGCATACATGTATGTGGGTGTAAAAAGTCACTACTTACAATTAATCAGTATCAAATATATATTACATATTTACAATATTTGTTGAGTTTAGTTGCTTTCCAAGTTATAATTCCATCTCATCTATTTCAAAATGCAGAGGAGTCACTGTTCTTTTTGCACGAAATCGCACAGCCGCGAATTGAAGTACGCATTCGGTACGTCCAGTGGTAATGAAGATATTAAAAGTTGGAAAAACATTGTAAAGTTTTATGTTAAATGATAATTTCAAAATGTGAGTACTTTTGAAAGTTTAAAATATCTATAGACCATGCATATGTGATTTACTGGTTCATTATAGCATACAGTAATGGGCAGTGAAGATCAATTATATTTGTTTAAAAATACATGTAAAAAGGTGAAATATGCATATCAGGAATCGCCATTCAGAAAAAACAGCCTCCCCACACAGCCAAGAAGAAGAAGAAGGAGAGAGAGAGAGAGAGAGAGAGAGAGAGAGAGAGAGAGAGAGAGAGAGAGAGAGAGAGAGAGAGCATGATTAATAAAATGATCAGTTTCAAAAAAGACACCACAATCAATTTACAAAAATGAGAACCCGATGGGTTATCGCCTTGGAACGGTCAGTGGCAAATCAATCTACCACAGGGGGTTTAAAACAGGTTCTAGGGTGCACCAACCTCACACTTGCCCCAAAAGGTTCTCATATCAACATAAGTACAAGTTGTCTTTGTGAAATAACTCCAACCCTCCCATCAGCTCAACAATGTAAAACATGATTAAAGATTTGGACGCGATAAGCATTGTTACGACTCGCAATTTGCAGACACAGACCATTTGTGAAGCGAAGAAATTTTCAACATAACGGCGTATGTTCAGTGTCCCAGCTAGGTACTATATGAAATATAGTACTATATATACTATATATACTAATGAAATTCACTGTGACAAATGATGATAAATCATATACGGTCTAGTTGAAAGGCACGCATAAAACAATAGTTGAATGCATATACAATCATGAAGATATTATTATTCATTGATGGAGTAGACAGGTCACGGACGATACTCACTTTTGGTTTAAATACTGCACGTAAATGTTGTTCCTAGATACAAAATGACATAATGACATTTAATTTGTAAATTTAACATTGTATAGCGTTGTCAGTGTTTCATTGTTGCAAAAAAAATCGCGAAACATGTAAAATACGTTATCTGCAAAAAGCGCAGTTATAAAATTCTAGATTTTACCACGACTTTCCGCAACTCGTCACAATGTTGCTTTGCATGAAAAGCAAGTTCAAATTCAAATTAAACGTTTATTTAAAATATTTGAAACTATATAATGATATTTTACTGCGAAATGCATAATTAGCAATCTCGTCAGCTCGGCATTATTTTAAAGAACGCTGACACCTTTTCCCAAGAAGCGCATCGTTTCAGATGAAATCAAGATGCCACATCAAGGTCAGAACAATTCAGGCCAGAAAAATGTAATTGTTTGTTTTTCAACGAATCTTATAACTGGATACAGGAAATCCAAACTTTCGTTTAGATACATGTATATAGCGAGCTTATCAGGACAAAAAGAAATTTAAGTTACTTATGGTGACAGGTCACACGGCTCGACAATATATTTGTGCATGAAGAAACAACAGTAGCTATTGCAAGATCCGGAACGGAAGCATCAAAGATGACACATCATTGGCACAACACAAATTTACACGGTTAATATTTGTACAAATGAAGTTTTGATTCTAACAAATAATTTGAAAACTGTGTCTAAAAGAAAATGTCACAATCAGTTTTGTTTTCCATTTATGAGCAAACAGTCAATAAAATATATTTTCCTGGACATCAGTTATAAGCCCTCTCCTACCGGATAAATTCTGTTTAAGAAAAGTAATCGTGCAATCTTGTTTAGGGTTGGTTTGGAAATCTAAATAGATTGTCGTCCGAACAATCGATTAATAAATAATAACGGTTATAGTTTCGACCATAACAGTCTTTACTTGTATAGTTCGAACATAACAAACTGTGACAAGTTGTTATAAAAAGGAGGTAACTCTACTAACATTGCATTGACAATGCGATTAATCTTTCAGCCCCTTTCGTGATATATACAATCCATGTATTTGGTCAAGGTTTTTTCAGTTGAAGAAAGACTTTTGAAGAATCTAGACATTGAATAAATTCGTAAATGAATTAAGTTAATTTGCATTAGCTAGAGTTAGACACAAGTTATTATAAAACATATTTGCTATTTTAACAGTACTGTCTTGTATTAAAGACCGCTTAACCAACTAGCCATGAAGTTAGATTTTTTTTTCCTCTTGCTAAATGACTAAAAAAATTAAACTTTAATTTGTTTGATATCAAAATTTAAATATGTATTTGCTTTAACATTATATAATAATATTGGTTAAATATTTCAGTCTTATTTGTGTGACTTGACATCATGGAACAAAACAATTGTGAAAATAGTAGAGTAAGTTAGATTGAGAACGTTCTTGGATGTGATCTCATACGACCTCCAAAACAAAGTCATCTCTTCATTCTGGTCAAATGATTTGTCTCAAGAGATTGTAAAGAACTGGTAAAACATATTATATCATATGATCAGAGCGACATTTTACGGCAACTCAGAGCACAATCAATTCTTTTGCCATTTTGAAATATGTTTGGTTAGTAACAAGGATTCATTCATCATCTATCAACTGCCATATATGTACTTATATTATGTATAGATAGTTTCTCTTAGTTTGAAATCTTAACTGAGACGTATGCACAAATACCTCCTTGACAAAGAAACCCACAAATATTGCATCGGGTGTGAAGCTACGATATATGTTTAATTGGACATTTCCATCTGAAGAAATTTTGAACACTGATATTCGATTTTTCTAAGATGCTTAGTAAGATGCTGATTCGTTTCATTCAGATTAGTTATATCCTCCTTACAAATGCTACTGACGAGTATTTTTGTATTACATCAACCTTGATCAAATTTGATTGGTTTCCGAAGGCATCAGTGGATTGGTTTGTCATTTCATTAAAAGAAAGCACAGAGATGCATCTTATTATACCACTAGCTTGAAAAGTGTACTTCAATTCCACAAGGAGAATATTTATTATAGAAATCAGTGAAGTTATCCTTTGCTATATGTAGTAGAATAGTAGAGTCCACATTCTCTGCTGTTAAATTACCGTACAAGGGGTCTGATTTTGAAGCCTTTGAGTACCCGACCGTTTGCTGGACAATGCTGTCAGGGTTTATGTTCTATATGCATGTGTGCTTGCAACATTATCGGGTTAATTGCTGGGTTATTTGTACTTGTTTGTTTTTTATGAAAACCTGTTGAGAAAAGTGTGAGGTTTGTGCAAAAATTGTTTTGCCACTGTCCGTTCTAATGCTTTAACCCATTGCGTTCTCTCTAATGCTAATTGTTTGTGGCTTCTATTTAAATACTGATCATTTTGTAAACTGCTCTTCTCCTCTACTTTTTGACTGAATGGAGAGGTTGTGTCAACTGGATGTGGACATTCCTTATACGCATATTTCACTTTTTTGAATGCAGTTGGTTTTCTTTCTTTAATGAATTTATTACTAATATTTTGTAAAATCGACCTTATTGTCAGTAAATTTTTTATTTTTTTATTTTGTGCAATTAATTAATTTTTAAAGCAACAAAAAACGACAAATATGAAAAAATTGCTGGCTCGGTTTACAGGTGGTAATGGAAATGCATATTAATACACACGCCGCCTATCCCCGGGTAAGTATTGCCATTAGTGTTAATCATTTATTACTAGTATTGATGTGCGTGTACAAAGATCGTCGCCTACCGCACGCGTAGTTCTGAACAGAATATTAAGTTGGTTTTTACGCTAGCGGTGTCATTTGGTCGTTTTATGTTCTTATAGTACATGTCAATATGTAAGTGCTGGTTCAAACCATGATCAGAGCATGTTCTTGTTGAACAAATATGTCGACAGACATTTAATCATTGTCAGCATTCGGTAACAAACGTACATCACATACTTACTGCTAACTTTGTGTTTCAAGAGTGGTCCAAATTACGACGCCTTTACAAACCTGAATCAAAAGGGCTTGTATTGGTTATTATATTTATTTTGTAAAAAACTCTTTACAAAGGAGAAAAGATGGACTTAACGTCGTTTCTCGTTATACATTTCGCTAACTTGATAATGACAATTAAATAATGCAAAGTACAAAATATTGACAGCAATAACGGGAAAACCACCCTTTCAATAGATAACTGTAAGTTTCAATTAAAGATTTTGCTAATGGATTTACACATTAGATATAAGATAACAAAGAAAGTAATTTGGTAAGAAAAGAAACCATCATGTCTTGAAATCAATTATCAAATGTTAAACATTAAATCATTTCAAATATATATGGAACGCTTAAAGCATTACCAGTGGTACGTAAAACGTTTTAATTCATGATAATTTGTAGTAGAAAAGAATAATTTAATGTAGAACTGTCACCTGGTTTAAACCCCCAGTGGCTCTGTTATGCCACTGACCATTTCAAGGCGGTAATCCATCGACCAAACACGACCAAGGTCAGAACCATTATCCTCTTCACATTGTCAATAAACTAGTTTGAGTAACAAACAATATAAACAAGAGGGCCATGATGGCTCTATATCACTCACCTGAATACATAAGTACTCTCAGCTTAACCCCAGGGCCTACATTTAAATAATGCTGGTAAAGGGTCTCTTCACAATACTCAACACGAAATATCTTAGGTCTAGTCGCATTAGTTTCAAAGAAATATGATTATTTATGTCTTCCTATATAAATCAATGTAAACTAAGAGGACCCTGGGGCGTGGCCAATTTTGGCCCAGGGGACATAATTTGAACAGACTTGGTAGATATCCACTAGACAATGCTACATACCAAATATCTAAGCTTAAGGCATTGAGGTTTCCAGTGAGAAGATTTTTAAAAATTGCCTTTTTTACATATTAAGGGCCCCCGGGGCGGGGCCATTATTGACCCCAGGGCCAACATTTAAACAATGTTAGTAAAGGGTCTCTTCACAATACTCAACACCAAATATCTAAGGTCTAGTCCTATTAGTTTCGGAGAAAAATGATTTTTCATGTTTTCCTATATCAATCAATGTAAACTAAGAGAACCCTGGGGCGTTGCCAATTTGGGCTCAGGGGACATAATTTGAACAAACTTGGTAGACATCCACTAGACAATGCTACATACCAAATATGTAAGCTTAAGGCATTAAGGTTTCCAGTAGGAAGATTTTTAAATTTTTCCTTTTTACATATTAAGGGCCCCCAGGACGGGGCCAATTTTGACCACAGGGCCAACATTTAAACAATGTTGGTAAAGGGTCTCTTCACAATACTCAACACCAAATATCTAAGGTCTAGTCCTATTAGTTTTGGAGAAAAATGATTTTTCATGTTTTCCTATATAAATCAATGTAAACTAAGAGAACCCTGGGGCGTGGCCAATTTTGGCCCAGGGGACATAATTTGAACAGACTTGGTAGACATCCACTAGACAATGCTACATACCAAATATCTAAGCACTAGGCATTGAAGTTTCAAGTAGAAAGATTTTTAAAGTTTGCCTTTTTCACATATTAAGGGCCCCCGGGGCGGGGACAATTTTGACCCCAGGGCCAACTTTTAAACAGAGTTGATAAAGGGTCTCTACACAATACTCAGCACCAAATATCTAAGATCAAGTCCTATTAGTTCCGGAGAAAATGATTTTTCATGTTTTTCCTATATAACTATAATTATGTAAACCAAGAGAACCCTAGGGCGTGGCAGATTTTGGCCCAGGGGACATAATTTGAACAAATTTAGTAGACATCCGATAGACAATGCTACTTACAAAATATCTAAGCTAAACGCATTGTGGTTTGTGAGAAGAAGCTTTTTAAAGATTTCCTATATAAGTCTATGTAAAATTAAGTGACCCCTGGGGCGGGGCCAATTTTGACCCCAGGGAAATAATTTGAACAATCTTTGTAGAGTTCCACTAGAGGATGCTAAATCCCAAATATCTAAGCTCTAGGCCTTGTGGTTTCAGACAAGAAGATTTTTAAAGTTTTTCCTATATAAGTCTATATAAAATGAAGTGACCCCTGGGGCGGGGCCAATTTTGACCCCAGGGAAATAATTTGAACAATCTTTGTAGAGTTCCACTAGAGGATGCTTAATGCCAAATATCTAAGCTCTAGGTCTTGTGTTTTCAGACGAGAAGATTTTTAAAGTTTTCCCTTTCGGTTTCCATGGCAACCAGAGTTCTGCATGGAATTGATTTCTTTGAACAACTTTGGAAGAGCTTCATGATTTGGCCCAGGGGTTTAAGAGGAGATGTTGTTTAAATCAATTATTGACGACGCACGACGCACGACGGACACAGGGCGATCCTAAAAGCTCACCATGAGCACAAGTGCTCAGGTGAGCTAAAAAAGAGATTCAAACGAGGATTCAATAGGCTTAGATCGAGTTATAGGACCGACTTAACTTATGTCACATCCTATATCATATAGCAATGAACGCTAAATTTAACAACATTTTTACTCAATGTGACATCAATTGCTAAAAGTAACATTCTTACCGCAAATTAACAAAATCAGTCGTACTAAAATAAAAATAAAAATATGAGCTTAATGTAACAGTTGATTTTGCTTTTGACAAAAATAACAGTTGACTAACATAAATATTGTAGTTAAAAATACCGATTAGCATTTGCACATTTTACTCTAACTTACATGAACTCCAGAATTCTCAATTAATGCAAATGCTTTTACTAGCTTAATTAACTTGCGTCTGTCTTATGAGGTCCCTTTTTCAACATATGCAATACATATTCAATATAGTATTTGTAATGCTATGGTGTTATTTTTTGGCAAATAGCTCAACTTTTTAAGAAAAAATCTTTCAAATTTCGTACATTATCCCACCGAAAGGAGCATGTTTGCGTCCCCTTAAAAAAATAACTGTTGCATATTGTCGCTGGTATAACTCTATAAATGACTAACGATATTGATAAAATGACGTAAAACATTATTTGACAAACAAGCAAATACACAATCGACAATGTCTCCCACAGTTAAGTAGGCTACCGATTTTCCTTATAATGAAATATGTGTGTACTCATGAACTTTTCTTTACAAATAGACGAACTTTGTACAAGCAAAAAGTATAAGGTACCCACGAACTTACTCTAGAAAGACTATATTGCTTGATGCGCAAGTTCATTTCGTTTGCTTTTTAAGAACATCTTAAGTCTGTAATTATGAACTACGTGTTCAGTTAATAGAATGTGGAATATGATGAAACAAGTAAGATGCGCATATAAAGAAAAGCCACATTCAGAAAACACAGCCTCACATTACAGTAAAAAATGTATATCAGAAAATTAAACATTAGTTTTATAATTAATGGAAATGCATACTGCCAACGCCATGTTCAGCGGCCTATTGTCCCCAGATAAAAGAAAGGGTTTGCCCTAACAAGATAACAATGTGCCGAACTAAACAAAATGAAATTTTGACAGGGGATCTGGAATATAAATCATGCGTATCAAAGACAACGCCAAATGAAAAAAATTGAAAAAAGAAGTATGTAATTGGGCTGATTGAGCAATATTCGAATCTATATTGGCGGGTGGGATATGAAACAACCCATCTATAAAGTGGTGGAAATATTTAAACAAAATCAAATTTAGAAGTACTATTAACAAAGCATCTCAGTATCGTGCCCCACGACCTTCAAAGGACGTAACTAATAACAGCATTGATTGAATATACCGGGTTCCTTTCTTAACAGACTTTTTGAAGGCACCGTGTATAAGAAAGATAGCAAGATTGCAAGAAGATATGGCAAGAAAACGATTCCTTTTTCACTTTCTGATTTTTACCTGCTGTGACGATATTATTGTATTTGATTGCATATGAATGCACTATATTTCCTTTCTCTCCAATTTTGCGACGGGAGATGGTCTGGTGAAGCTAGCATTAAGATTTAGTAAAATCACATGTCCACAATGGATCCAACTAAATTATACCCTTTCGCAAAAGTAAATAAATTACGAGACACGTTTATAATATTATATGTTTATACGTAATTAATTGTAGTTTTATACATTCTTTACTTTGGGTTGCTAACAAAGCAATTCTATTGACATACACTTTCATAGGGTCATGTATTTTCAATAAATTGATATTGACAGGTTAACACAATGTTGACGGTATCGACGAGATGAAAACTTACTCAATACATAAGATGATTATATATTGTCGGTCGAAATTGAATCATTGCATTTGCAAGGTAAAGCATTTTTTCTTCAAATATTATCGGCACCTAAAGACATTCACCTAAGCTTACATTTTTTCTGCGGTTAAGGACATAACATTTATGCACCTAACTAATCTATATTTCTGATTGGTCACTTTTTATTTCTATTTATTCTATGACACGCTTTTCTTAAAGTTGATCTTCAGCTTAAGGAAAACATTTTGCAAGTTTTATCGTCGATACCCAGATCTAATTCATAAATACAGGTGCAGTTTAAAATCACTATTGCAACAACGTATTTCACAGCCAGTTTTCTTATGGAGATTTAATTTATAAACTTAAGAAGATAAAGGGCAATGTTAATTTCTCCCGGTTATTCGTAAATCGTTATCTGTAAATTTAAAAAGAAAGGTTACCAACATGATATTTTTCAGCGCTCTGCATGCCTGGTGATTAACCCTTCTACAGTTGATCATTATGCTTATCTCTTTGGTTGCACGACGGTGGCAGGGGTTTAAGAGTTTATGACGGTTTATGAACCTAGAAGCTCGATTTGTTTCTTTTATCCCTGTCATCGTGTTCTTGCTGATTTTACTCCAGGAGCTCTGGTCTCGGTAAGATCATTGAATACCCGCCCTTTGGCTTTGCAATGCTATTAAATTCTTATTTTTTTATATGTTTGTGTGCTTTTGCATGCAACATTGTTGAGCCAATAAGTGGGTTGGAGTTGTTTCATCAAGACAACTTGTATTTGTTTTGTGATATGAGAACCTGTTGGGGCAAGTGTGAGGTTGGTGCACCCTAGAACCTGGTTTAGACCCCCAGTGGCAATTTCATTTGCCACTGACCGTTCCAAGGCGGTAACCCCTCGGGTTCTCATTTTTGTTAATTGTTAGTGGTGTCTCTTTTGAAACTTATCATTTAATTAACCATGCTCTCTCCCTCTCTTCTTCTTGATTGTGTGGGGAGGCTGTTTTTTCTGAATGTGGCGATTCCTGATATGCATATTTCACCTTTTTATAGGAAAAATGACCCTCTAATAGTGATTTTGACGGGACTTCCTTTTAGTTAAATACGTAATCGGCGCTTATTTATTTTACTATTATACATCCGACTATTGCCAATTATAACTATTATGGACCAATGAAGTTGAATTATTTTTCAAACAGATTGACTATTAATTCTTATAATGTTGCTCGTCTGAATTTGCTTTTTAAGTTTTGTTTTCTAAAAACTTTCGGCTCTAAATGGTAAACACATATAGATTGTTTAAGTTTTTCGAAGTTTGGATGTATGCGAGAAATTCACATTCAAAGGCAAAGGAAATGATTTAAATCTTGATTTGTGATTAAATTCGTTCAAAGATGATAAAGTCTGCTTCCATTTGTAAGCATTGTAAGTCTTATCATCACCCAACAAATCAAAGCTCATATCAAAATTTAAATAAATTCCTTTCCATTCGACTTTGCTCGCCACACTTACTTCCAACCTTTATATTTCCGACCAAACTATCGAACAATCACAAGCAATTTTAGACAAATAGATCAGTTAAGTCATTTTATTTATATAGTCAGGTTATACAACAAATAACACAAGTTACTGCGGCGATTTTTATTGTAATATCGTTACACGTAACCAATTTTTATAAAATAAAGACTCCTCAACTTACCATTTCATTGTTTTGTATTATCAAAACTGTAATCAAAAGAAGAACATGACCCTGCAAATAAATATTTTTTGGTTGGTGCACCCGAGAACCTGGTTTAAGCCCCCGGTGACAAATTGTTTCGCCGCTGACCGTTCCAAGGCGGTAACCACTCGAGTTCTCATGTTCGTTACTTGTTTGTTTCGTCTATTTTGAAGCCGCTGATTGTAATACCATGATCCCTTCTCCTTTCTACTTTTTGCTGTGTGGGAAGTTTGTGTCTGCTGGATGTGGCAATTCCTGGTATGAATATTTCACTTTTTTACGATAACGCTGTTTCATATTTATCATTTCAGTTGTATGATTCGGCTCTTGGTTTATAATATAATATATAAAAAATTTTTTTTACATGCATTCAATTGTAGTATGCTTTAAGTACGACCAATGTCTACTATATAAATGTCTGATATAAGACATTTATAAAGATCTTCTAAGTTTACGATTTACTTTTAGCAGGATTCAAAAACTTACCTTCTAGATTCCTCTTTTTAGAGAACATAAAATTATTTGATAATTACTAATAAATATAATGGAAAGTCGGAAAACTTGTAGGATTTTCAGCCATTTTTATCCGATGTCTGCTAATTACTGCTGAAATTGATTATTTGTTTTGTATGTATGCTTAATCACCATAAATGGTGCCGGTTAGGCATGGTCATTGTGGACCAGAGTGAAAGTCTTAACTTAATAGATCTTGGAAGTCAACATCACCTTGGAAAACTTTCACTGTTTCATTGTTTTAAATGGTACACTGTTCTTTCAAAATTTAAAAATATTCTGCTACAACAAAGCAACATGTTATCGATTCAACCGGGATACGGCAATGTACAAATCTTAGTCAGTACCACCTTAGACACTCTAAAATTGGATATATTTAAATTATTATCATTTACAATTATCTTGCAAGTGTTAGAATAGTAAACTTAATGAAAAGAAGTAAAATAAGGTAATTTAGTGTTCTTCATTACAGCAAATTGCATTTTCAAAATACAAGATTATGGCTTTTATATAATATTAACATTTTGGCAATTAGGTAACAATATATAAACGCACCTATTTTATTGTTAATTGCAGAAATATAATTGTATTTATTGACAGATAAATGATACAGGGAGAATATTGTCTGTCAACTATGACGAGAAAATCTCTCTAAGAGTAAAGATAACATTCTTTAACGTGTAATTTAAAGTACATATTGCCTTTTTGGAAAATAGAAACAAGGAGTTCAAATTCGCTAAATGCATGTGCATAATGAGAATTCTGTGCTACATTTAAAAAAATTCTTAAACAATTTGAAAGCCGCATGGTTTTGTTTAACATACATTGTTCATGTATCTTTCAAATATCTCCGCCCCGTAAACCATTCTACAACTTTAAAATAAATATACTGTTATCACAAATAACAACTTTGGAAAAGGACAAATTACAATGTACTATTTTAGTTGATAATTTCACTGCCAAAATAATTGCAGGTATTTGATATTAGGCTGTACCTTTTGACATACCAACAATTACAAGTACATTTCAATTCATTTTCACAATACATATACACAATTGAATCTGAGGAAAGAAACTACAATACATATATATAATAAACGTTTTATGTATAATTACCAAGAGATTATTTGTATCTATATAGCTAATATGGTTTACATATCAGGTTGATTTAATTCATTTATTGATATTGGCAGGATTATGAGAAATGATTACAAAGAATACATTCAGACAACAATGAATATCGAGACTTTAAAGTTCTGTTAAAAGTACATACACTGTTTATACATAAACCTTTGGAGTAATTGCTTGTTTGGGAAAGTTTGGGTCCTCAAACAGGCAACCATGGCCCAAGATCATAAACTTGAATTTGGAGACCAATCTCAAATCTCAAGTCAATCACATGCTTGAGATTTGAGATTTACTTCCAGTTTTAGTTTTATGATCTTGGGCCCCATCTATTGGTGCAACGTTGTTTTTGTACGAGAATGAAGGTGAGGAAATGTCTTAGGGAAAAATCATGACATAAAGATCAAAATAAAACCTAAGTTTAGGACCTTCTCTATTATAGTTGTACAGAACAAAAACGCAATATAAAGACATGGCAGTTAAAATGAAAATTGAAGTTAAAGAACTTACTGTATAATTGAGAATTGACAAAACATGAATTGTTAATACTATACAAGTTAATTGATTAACAAAATCAGAAATGGCACTAGTTTACTTTATCAATAAGTCTTGGAATATTCTTTAATCGAATGTACAAGCTGATCTGAAACTTAACAGGTCGCACATTTGATAAAAGCCATATGTGTGGAGTAGAGGATTAAAAAGCATTGTGCCAATGTCATGCTTGATCAGCGTGCTCTAGCATTTTAAAATCTTGCTTATCAAGTTACTGCCAAGCAGCATATTGGTTGAAACTTACTGTCCAAAAGTTAAAATATCAGGACTGACCTTCTATCTTAAGCGAATGTGCTAGCGAGGAATGTTGAACATGGTGTGCCCCTTACCTTGCTACCAGTATTAACCGATAAGACAAAAAGTAATTTTCTTTTGAAAAAAGATCATATGCTCACCAGTAAACTGTGATTGCATATGTTAATAACAATAGCTTTTGACGAAGAAAATTATACATTTAAAATTGCTTCAAATAAAGAAAGTTATTAACAGTGATATTCCCCCATAATTGTGCAGAAGAACTTTTACTGCCACCCGACTTCTTAGCGATCATTTATTGCACGTTTGCCCTGTCCTCTCATTATATCATTTTATTGCGTTATTTAAAAGGCAAAAGTAAAATTCATTTGTCTGTTAATCAGGAAATTAAAATGTTATGAAAGGAACACAAGGTTTGTTTTCTGTTTAGAGTTAACGTATTAGAATAACTATTCACCTGTTCGATGATCCGTTCGGTAACTTTAATGTATCAAATTCTATAAGTTGTTAAAGCAAATCGGTGACTTCAAATGTATAGAATGTGACTTGTAAAGTTACGCATTCAAAAGATTCATTGAAAAGTGAAATGTGTTCAACGCATGTAGATCCATTTCAAAAAGTATTCATTTAAAATTCAAAGTTTATCAAAATTGTCATGATTTTCGTTTTGCGTGATAATAAATATACAGTGAATTATTAAGTCTTTTTATTAAGATATTAATATTCAAGAGTGGATACATGCTGGGGTAGGTAAGTCTAGACGGTATGTTGTTTTAACAAGTGATTAGGTTGAATAGGTTTTTTTCCATTGAGGCACATGAACAAAAAGAGAAAACATGGAGAAAAAAAGATATGATGAAACTATTACTCTTTTAATGCTCGTCCGCATCCGGGGAGTTTTTCCCCAGTTCTTCTCAAGTAAAACCAGTAGATCTTAAACTGTCGAGGATTCTAAGCGACCAAGACTATATCTATTCTTACTTTTACATGCATAACAAATATTCATGCTCTAACAAGCTTCATTCTCTGTCACTAAGGACAACTTGAATTAAAAACTATGTTTTAACAACAAAATTGATTTATCTGTCAAATGAAATTAACATAAGCGTTGAACATGTGATGGCGTTTATAAAATTTAAAATTTACTCATTGCGTGATATACATGGAGTAAATGATGTCATTGATAAAGCTTCTGCAAACATCGTTGTCCCTATTAATGTAACGATTTCCTCGAGAATCCTTGTTTATTATTGCTTCGGAATAGCAGCTAGACACGGGACATAATCTTAGTGTGTTTTGGTTTTTGTTTTCGGCCAGTTTTACTTGGCTTAAATATTACACCTAGTAGGGATATTGTTCAATTATCCTCAGGAAATATTTCCTAAATTTTATGTTTTTCCATTTTGAGTCTTTCTATAGATTCTTAAAAACCCTGACATTATTGCTTTCTTACAGTTATTAGAACATTTAAAAATTGTGTTAGCTACACTTTCTCAAGTATATAAACAAAATGCTTTTTGTGGTTTTGTTAAGGATCGTTGTACTGAAACGCTGCAATGCACATGCATTGTTTGCGAGGTTTCCCATTTGACTTGAATGCAATCGTCTACTATAACCATTGACTTGGTCAAGGTTACCACCGTTAACTTATCAGATTTCGGCATTTGTTTCGGTATAAATTATTATTCAACAAGTCTTTTATACCTTTTTTCTGAAGACGTCTGCGTATTGAGCATGGTTATAAAATATGTTGATGGTAATAATAATGCTGGTCCAAAAGTTTTTGGTAAGAATTAAAGGCCGTCTACAGTAGTAATTGCAATTTCGTCGTTATAAAGATAATTATCCAAAATCTCTCTCACGTCACAATGCAGTAAATAAACATTGCTTATTTTTTAAATGTATCTTTAATTTGTATACTTTAAAACATGGGGTAGAACAGTTAAATTAGCTTCTATTTTACTGGAGTTGGTATTGTTTTATTTTACTATTGTACATGGATTACTGTTAACACGACTTATTGAAAATGATTGGAATTCGGTGTCAAAATCCAGATGTTCTCGTAGTGTATAAGAAAATACCTCGATAGAGGATCGTTAATTCGAACATGTACTCTTCTGCAAGGTGCGCACCGATGGCCGTATCGTCTTTCATTCTTATAAATTCTCACGTTGTGGTTTAGTTTTGAGCGTTATTATCCTGAATTGCAAGAAGTTGTTTCACTAGCGATATAAAAAAATAGGACATGTCGGACGAACTGGATCGGACAAACAGCATGGAGATATACTTCACTGTCAGTGCTTGTTGCTGCACTCGCCATTTAAAGGCTGATAAAGGAGCATGCGTCGTTTTCCCTTCAGCCCGTTTATATATGCATCGTTAAATCGATTTTCGGTTGTATCTTCATCATGAACGAATTTCGAATTATTATTGTTTTATAAAATTGAGTATTTGTTTCGTTAAAAGAGATATTTGACCACTGATTTTCTTTTGAATTTGTACATTTCTTAGTCGTAATTGAACATGAAAATTGCTGCAATTTGGGAATGAATATATCTTATCACAGAAATTTAAGTGTATCTGGATTAATATCTGTATTTGTTTAACTTTTTACCCCTATGTTCTGCTATCATCTGCTTCAAATGTTTACTTTGCTTTTCCGTTAGGAGTCTCTTAAAGGTTGCACGTACCTACGATGAACTAATACGTGCACTGTTTATGTTGCAGACGCATTTTGTAATGCTACAATTGGTGGCGTTTTGAGGGCGACGCGAACGTGACATCATTTTGTATCGTAGTATCGAATCTGCGTTGACGTGTTTCTTGTTACGACGTACATAGCGCAAGACTTAAAACAGGCATGTTTAAAAAAACACAATGGATTGCTGAAAACACAAGGCTTGGTATTAGGGGTTGTTGGCATTTCAACTACTGTTCGATAAATTTTTGTTTGTTGGTTTTCAACTATTTATGTTCACATTTTCCCGTTTTTAAATAAATGTATCATAATCGAGACAAACCGGGGGCTAGACGGCGTGGGCAGTAATTGGCATTTCCATTACTCTACCCATGAACAGACTCAATCAAATTGAACCTACAATATATATGTGTCGTGTTCAGTGGCTTTCAAAGTTCCCTTTTCATCTATCTGAATGCTTTTAGTCGTATTTGCCTGTTAAAGTACAAATATACTACGTCTTTTATCACGGAACGTTTGCCCTTAACCACGCATCAATTTGATCGGATGAACTGGTTTCTAACGGGCACGACACCTTCAAAGTATAAACAAACAGTGGTTGCAAAGTTGCTGACTTCAAGCAGCTTTATGTCAACCGTCTGCAATATTCCGGTATTAAATATTTATCGGAGGTAATACATGCAGATAAAACTTCAAACTTATCTCATCGCAAGGGTTTTAAAGTTTCAATTAATGTAAAACTGTAAATATTCGCACCGTCGATAGCCTATTTTATTTATTGATACACTGATAATGAAGAACCATTGATTTTTGAATTTTTGCCGCTATTGACTCTCCTTTTAATAAATATTCCTCGCAATTTAGTATGTTAACGTCTTTTCTCTATTTGTTTATTTTGATTGCTCATTTTCCTTTTTAATGATTTCTCTTTAAAGCATCGAAACCTGATAATATTTGTATCATTACAGAATAGAACTTTTTATTTCTGTAAACCAAATAAGGAACATTTTTATTAAACAAACAGAAATAAAAGCTTTGAAGTGTATGTATTTGATAAAATGGATTGAATGTACGGGAGAAGCTTTAATTGAACATAAAACAGATTTTATTGTAAAAAAACGAAGAAACTCATCCGATATATAAAGTTGTCATCTCAAATGGTAGCAGTTGTAGATGATTGTCTAATAAAGTAACATTTTCAGACTATTTTAAGGTAAATGGCTATTATATGACGACGTTTCTTCCTGAAATTATTTGTTTAATTACTTGTTCAACTTTTCAAGGGTAAAACGTATTTATTTAACGTTAATTAATTGTCGCGGAACGCTACCGAATAAAATCAAACGAACATCATTTAGCCTTAGATATATAAATTCCTAATTACCTAGACTTTATAGAACTATACCGGCTGACCATACCCGCAGGCAGTGTATGTCCAGTGCAAACTGACACACTGACCTGCTAACAGGTTCACCGGGTACGAATTATATAGTATGGTGCAATTAATATCGCTCTAGTTGCTTATTATATTACAATAATGAGTTACCATTCACAAAAACATAATTTTCAGTTTCCCAGTGAAATATAAAATTTTCTCAATGAAATAAGATAATTTGGTATTTTTAGTCTTTCGCATTGGTGGAATACCATTATCATTTTCACTACTTTGCTGAACTTCTTTTTGAAACTTATAACCTCCCTTTTTCAATTTTTCAGATTTGTTTTCAAGTAAACATAAAATAAAAAAAGTTTGGTTCTATGATATATCGATATTATTTCAGAAGTGAACATCAAAAACTAATATTTTTAATCGTGGCTTCGCCACTCGTGAAAATATCAGTTTATGATGTTAACCCATGAAATAAAGTCGACATTTATCCGAAAGAAACAATTATCCTCTATATTCACAGCATGGCTATACCTCTTTATTCACAGGATGGCTATATATACACAATGAGGAAACGAGATGAAAAAAAATATTTATTTCAAATCATCGAAAGAGAATTAATCAATTATGTGTTGACAAACATTTTTTTCTGAAATTTTCATTGAAGAGCATGTTTTGTCATACTTTTCTTATTGACTTGTGTCCAGACTGACAACTTCACGAATAAGAGTTTTGCTGAGTTTCGATAATTCACACTTTTAAAGACGGTGTGTCATTTTTTTAATTTTATTATTCGTGTTTTACTGTATTTGTATTGCCTTTAAAAGAAGACTAGATAATCTCAATAAAAATTATCTGTAGTGCACGCGTTTAATATTTTAAACTAATTTAAGTCTATATTCAATATATTTGAATGGGTCGAAATCCATGGTCGATTAGCTTTAGGACCCTCGCCTTAAAGTACATTTGTAAATGAAGACATGACACGTATGATGTGAATTACATCTTAATAAAATATACATTTAAGAGGAAAAAATCACCTCATCAATCAAATTATCATTGATGGACAATTTATGTTTGCCAATATTCAAATGATTTATTCAATATTTTCAACAATTTTAACTCCCCATCGAACATGAAAACACTCTATTGATTAGCTGATAAAAGCTTGAGCTATGCTTATTTACCATTAATGGCATCGCATATTCACCATTCGTTCTCTATCAGGTCATGATTAGTATTTGCTGAAAAACGGTGTTAGTTGATGGCAGATACGGAAATACGAAGTGCTCTTCTTGAATGTCATAGAAATTAGGGTTTTGTCGCATAGACAATTTTTATTACAATAAAAATGGAGTTTTTGTGTGTAGTTAAGTTGTTTTTGTATTTGTTGAGATAAGTACAAATCCATAAATATTTTTGCTATTTTAAATATCAAGTTTGAATAATACGTATATGGACGATTGGAGAAACATAAATATATAAAACAAAGATGTCGAATAAAGGAACTGATAAAAGCACCTATGCCGGACAATTTGCAAAACGAAAGAAAAAGACAAAGGTATGACATAGTTTACATGCTAAATGTTAGAACTACATTCCTCTTCCGTTCCTCTTTTATTTTCGTGACACACTTTGCTCTTATTTATCGTACACTCGTTCTGTAATTGTTTTTAATCATTTGTGATTAAACAATGTGCATTGCTATTGAAAGGGCTTGAGATCTGCCAGTTTTAATGGTCGTTTCAGGACATGTATTATTTCCTAAAGCATCAAAGAAGTAATCAAAATATAATCAGAATTTTCAAAAGCAGTAACAGCTTTTGTATTTTCAATTGATATCTGTTCAAACTATAAAGGTTCTAATGTCTGTTCTGAATGTAATATGACGAATGTAATATATTTTCTTTAGCAAGTTTGTTTATGGTATTTCACTAAGTGTGATTCTATATGTTTTTACTCGTAGACCAAATTTCTACAATATTCTGGTCATTTTATATTCTCGAAAAGTCACCCTTTGTTTTTTTTGCTGTTGTGTGTTCTGATTCAAACCATACTTTAAAGAGACCATTTAATCATATGGGCTTTGTTTCTTATGATAGTCAAACACATTACCTGATAAACATTTATTAACTATGCAAAATTTGCAAAGTTTTTGTCTGTTGATGTTTTTTCTCACACAATGATTGATATATTTGTATACAGTTATATATCTACATTCACTACATAAAGTTATGTCATGTTGGTTATACAGATATTCATATAATGTATAATCGCCAAATTCTGCTGAACATCACTTTATACTGTACTGCGTGACACAGGCGTATTGGTACCGCAAACAAAGAAAAACCTTCTGCACTGTTAACTTCACAATACAAACATGGCAAAATCAATTTTTGTATGTCTCTACTTTATTCTTATAAACGAATCATAGATTTAAAAGAAGGATGCCAAAATGGTATTTTTACAATGTTCTGCATGTTCGCTTTGCTTACTGCTTTGGCTATTGTTTAAAGGTTTATCCAAGTTTCCAGGAATATCATGAAAGGAAAGTAAACGCTACATATTTGTTTTGTTTAAATTTTGCCATTTGCCACCTTGTTCTTGCTGGTCTACCTCAGTTGCAATGGTCGGAGTTAGTCATCGAGTACCTACTTGCTTGACTGTGCCATTAGCCTTACATGCTTTGTGTGTTTGTTTGCTTCCTGGTGATTAACCCATCAACAGTTGATCATAATGCTTACCTCTTCGGTTGCACGTCGGTGGCAAGGTTTTAAGAATTTATGAAGGTTTATGGGGAAATCTTTTATAAGAACAAAGAAGCTCGTTTCTTTAATCCCTGTCATCGTGTTCTTGCTGATTTGACTCCAGTAGCTCTGGTCTCAGTACGATCATTGAGTACCCACCCTTTGGCTTTGCAATGCAATTAGCTTGTCATGTTTTATACTTTTGTGTGCTTTTGCATGCAACATTGTTGAGCTGATAGTTGGGTTTGAGTTATTTCATCAAGACAACTTGTAGTTGTGTGTTGGTATGAAAACCTGTTGTCGCAAGTGTGAGGTTGGTGCACCCTAGAACCCGGTTTAAACCCCCAAGTGGCAATTTGATTAACCACTGACCGTTCCAAGGCGGTTACCCATCGGGTTCTCATTTTTGTTAGTTGTTTGTGGTGTCGGTGTCTGTTATGAAACTGATCATTTTAACCATGCTGTCTCTCTCTCTCTCTCTCTCTCTCTCTCTCTCTCTCTCTCTCTCTCTCTCTCTCTCTTTTATTGGCTGTGTTGGGAGGCTGTTTTTTCTGAATGTTGCAATTCCTGATATTCATATTTCACCTTGTTACACTGTCAAGTAGGCGATTGGTTCACCAGGTACATGGTTGTTTCTTTGTGTTTTATTCCATACAGGTTCCGCTGTATCTACTTTTAAGTGGTTAATTACCATTTTAAAAGAAGTGTTGCTTTATAGCAGGTTTGTTATTCATGAATGATTTAGAGAAAGTATTTTTTTTATTTATTTTTACATTTAAAGTGGTGTTTGACGATTCTCTCAACTGGTCCTGTGAAGTTCTGTTAAATAACTAAATAATGACTATTTTCATTTAGTACGAAAACATGTTGCTGTTGATGTTATTATTATTAATCATTGTTATTGCACTGCTAGACATCTTCCATTTTCACTTGTCCGACATTCCATACAATTTGTTTTACTTCTAAGTAGAGAAAAAATGCAATATAACGCCTTTGATGTTTTTCCTGCTTGCAAAATTGTCATAGTCTTTGTCTTTCCATTTACTTTAATAAGTTGGAATGCTTCGTTTTATAAAGGAGACCATGTGCATCAGATATAATATTATTTCAGTTACCGTCTTTTGATAAAATGTTCTTAATTTTAAACATTACTCTTTAAACCAATTGTTATTAATGGCTCCCATCATATGGGGCGCGTCACGGGAAAATGTACCGTGGGACAGTTGACGTCAATTATTTAAATGGCGTCATAACGTTATGCAGACGGTGTTTCTTAATATGCCTTTTGCAGAAAAATAACATTTTATTGTCAACTGAATGTGTAACAAATGACTCTAAGTTATAAAACAATATTAGTTAGTTGTAAGTTCCTTCTAAATAAAGTAATTACTGGAACGTCACCAAATATGAACGAAGGAACATTTTCCCGTTGAGTGCCCCATATATTTCGTACAGAGGTTGCGCAACAGACTGAACTATGAAAACTTATCATTTTGATTTTGCTGAAATATAGTTAAATACAGAATTGTTCATCCGATATTGTTTGCATGTTAAAAAGTAAGATCTAAGTTGGTTTTCTCCCATTATATTTACTTCGCCATTTAGTTTTTTATATACAACTTGATCAGTTAAAATATTAATTTCAAACGGTATAATGATTTGGCTTTGTTTATTTACCTTTAGAATCAAAAGCTTAACTGAACACCTTGAGCGCTAATGTAATCTGTCAACGAACATTGTGCTATCTAAACTAACTAAACTTTCTCGTCACAGACCGACAATGCTCTACCAATATCACTGTAGATAACATTGTCATAATATTGATGACCGAGGTTTCATTACATAGATAGTACTGATAATTAACAGTTGGAGTTTACGCTGATTTATGGCCCGACATTGATTATTCAAATTCGCGGGTACAGGAAATCGTAGGATATCTACGCTTTTTAAGTAGTAATGTTAGTTTATGAGACTTTTAATTTTAGGTAAAACTATTTAAATTTGATTGTTTCTTTACTATTTAAATTAAAGTACTGCTGCTTAAACAGCGCAAATAATTACTTATTTCGAATGTGATATATTTTTAAAACGTTTTCGGAACTTTTTGCAAAATCTTTATTCCCAAAATATTATAATAACATATATATAGATGAAAAATTAATTTTGAAAGCTACCTTATTAGAGAAATATCTAACTATTGCAGACTCGGTTTGATTGAGTCTGTTCATGGGCAGTAATAGAAATGTATATTATAGTCCTTTCCTCTTAGCCCCGGGTTGAACGCAACAATATTTCGACAGATATACATGTATGTATTGTACCCAACGGTCTTTAAAAGCCGTAATTGATAACAACACTGATTGAAAATTGAAGAAGTTAGGGTCACCGTAATGATATCTAACAGTTAGTGTAAGCTTTTGATTGAAGGCCCGACATAGACTTTTATCTTTTAAGTCCGCTTTTACCAATATTTGACATTTTAGTAAGTCCTCTCTGATAATGTTATGTAGTTAAGAGTACATATGAAATTTGCTGACGTTGAGCCGAAAGCATAAATAACATAACTGATTAGATAAATGAAGGTATGAAATAGTTACATACATGAAGAATTAACACTTTTTAGTAATGTTCAATTTAAGTAATAATAAAGACGTTTTGTAAAAAAAGAATCACGAAATATTCATTTGATTTCATATTGATTTCTCAACTCTGTATAATTCTTTCCATCATAATTTTATAAAGGACAAGCTAACCAATCTCATTGAAAAAAAACTTTACTAGAGAAAAAAAAACCTGTATAGCTTGTAATGAACATAGGGCATTTTTACAGATTGTTCTTATGATAATTATACTTTATGGACCTGTCAAGACCTTATAGGGGCGCTTACATTTAATTCGATAATATTTTTCTGAGATTTGGTACCTCTATTTATAAACAAGTAATAGGCATTCCAATGGGTACTAATTGTGCACCCCTTGTTGCTGATTTGTTTTTATACTGTTTTGAAAGAGATTTTATATTATCTCTTTCTACTGAACATCAAGATGACATTATTACAGCCTTTAACAACACCTCGACGTACCTTGATAATTTGTTGAATATAGAAAATAACCATTTTCCATCTCTGGTTAATAAAATTTATCCTCATGAACTACAAGTTAATAAAGCAAACACTTCGGACAAGCAAGCAAACTTTCTTGATATTAATCTTTCTATTGAAAATTAATACGTTACTACTAAAATATATGATAAAAGAGACGATTTTAATTTAAATATAGTAAATTTTCCGTTTCTAGACGGCGATGTTCCTCGTGCAACATCTAACGGGGTTTATATCTCACAGCTTGTTCGCTTTTCTAGAGCTTGCAATGATGTTAATGATTTCAATGAACGTAATCTTTGCATAACAGAAAAACTATTAAAACAAGGTTATCGGTATTATAAATAAAGGAAAACCTTTTGCAAGTTTTATCGCCGATACCCAGATTTAATTAAAAAATACAATTGCAGTTTAAAATCACTACTGCATTACTGCAACAAGGTATGTCTTTTATGGGGATTTAATTTATAAACTTAAGGAAATAAACGGCAATATTAATTTTCCCCTGTTATTCGTAAAAACCATCTGTAAATTCCTCTTTGGTTGCACGACGATGGCAAGGGTTTGAGAGTTTATGAAGGCTTATCGGGAAATCTTTTCTTTAAAGAACCTAAAGGCTCGATTTGTTTCTTTTATCCCTGTCATCGTGTTCTTGCTAGTTTGGCTCCAGGTTATCTGGTCTCGGTAAGATCATCGAGTACTCGCCCATTTTGGCTTCGAAATGCTATATGCTATAAGCTTCTTATGTTTTGTATGTTTGTGTGCTTTTGCATTCAACATTGTTGAGCTGATTGGTGAGTTGGAGTCATTTCACCAAGACAACTTGTACTTGTTTGTTAATATGAGAACCTGTAGGGGCAAGTGTAAGGTTGGTGCACCCTAGAACCTGGTTTAAACCCCCAGTGGCAATTTGTTTTGCCACTGACCGTTCCAAGGCGGTATCCCCAAAGGTTCTCTTTTTCGTTAATTGTTTGTGGCGTGCTATTTGAATTGACATACTTATATCAAACATGCTCTATCTCTCCCTGTCATCTTTTTCGCTGCGTGGGGAGGCTGTGTTTGTGAGTGTGGCGATTCCTGACATGCATATTTTACTCTTTTTTTTCAAAACCATATCTGATATTAAAGTACCTATAGGTATTAAGATGCGTAACATACAATGTCGATCTACGTAACACATGCTTCGTGTTAAATATGAATTTGGTCCAATTTGTATCATTGCATTTGAAAACAAAAACAGTTTCCCAAAACATAAACATTCGCATATAAAAAAAACCCCTTAAAATTAAAATCGTTTTACATGTTTTGAAATTTATTCGCTGATATATTAAACATAAGCGTACTGTTTTGGGTAAAAAACATGGGAATCAATTTCGCGACATCAACTGACGTAGCAATGTTTTATATAGACCTGTATATAAGACCAAAGTGACTTTGACAATTTCGGGCGTTATTCTTCAGGGCGGGTAATCAAACTGCACCTTACCATGCATTTTGTAAACAAAAGTCCGCCATCTACTTTTACTCATTTAATAAATAACTCGTAAAATTGAGATATACCTAAGAACCTGCTACACATTTTTCCGAATCTTTTGGTACCTAGATGGAATATAAACTCCAAGTGGAAAACAAGTTACCTCGGTCATGGAAACTGAATCGGCGAGAAATGAGCAAGAATTTTTAGGGTAAAGTGCAGGTAAATTTGTCATTTTGTATGTTTTTCGCCAAGAAAGGTAGTTTTGTCTGTAATCACACGAAAAATTGAATTCCATTTTAAATTTCATGTCCCAAGACAACTTTTTTAGTCAAAGAAACCACTATTTCGCAGCAACTTACCAATTTTCATCCAAGATGGCGGACTTTTGTTTACAAAATGCATGGTAAGGTGCAGTTTGATTACCCGCCCTGTTCTTTTAAACAATGTAAAGACAGATTAGTCAAAACGATTAGTTCAAATTATCAATGTAAAATAACTTTTCGTAAAAATGGATAATTAATGATAAATTTATTTTCAAACGCGATAACTTAGACCCCATTTATGCAAAATATACATAATTCGATGATACCATTTTTTTTGGTAAAACGCATTTAACTATAATCAGTAGTGGGTCTTTTACGCAACTTAAAAGTACTACCAATATATCATTAAACGTATCATTCACTATACAGAATATTGGATATTATAAAAAGCACAAATGGATCAGTATAACCGTTTAGGATTGAGGTGAACAAGACTGGGTCATATCACTTAAGGGAAAAGAAACACCAATTCTTATGTTTATAATCGAAAGTTACGCCCATTAACAAATTACAAAGTCTTCATATATTTGAGGACCTGATTGTATTGATACATCAATATATAAACGTTTTTGTAAACTCGAGTAAATTATTTGTTCATACAAACTTTAAGTGCATCTCATTCTAGTTTTAAAAAGAAATACCTTAAGCAAATCCAGGTACGATCTTTTGAAGTGGAATATAAACAAAAATTTCAATAACAGCATAACAAAATAATCATTACAAAACATGAAAGAACAAACGGTGTTTAGCGCTTTCATACAATTACTTCAAAGCAAATATCTGATTTGCAGATAGAGTAAATAGAAAGCGTAGATAAATTAATGAAAAAATACAATTACAACACTGGCATAAGTATCTTCTCATGTTTTAATGAGATCACATTCAAATAAATTCTGCTTCAGTAACGTAATCATTGTATAAAGCACCATGCCAATTGATTCTGAATGACGTCGCCCATGGAATCTTAACAGTGTTAACTCTGTAGGCTCTAACGCAACTAACTTCATCAAAAACATATTTTATTTTGAATTTCAACAAATTCTTAATAAGATTTAATCTGAAATAGATAAATGCATTATATGAAATAAAAAATAAAAATAACAAAGAGAGTGGACAAAATGGAATAGAGAAAACATTATGGTATTTTATTTGTTTGTAGTGTGCACATTTTACGATAGTGTGACTCCCATTAAACGGAACTGAGAAAAATAAGTATGTGCAAAAGGGGGTAACGTAATCAGAGCGTGCTCGGATGTGTCAGTCTTGTTCTTACCCCCTAAAAAGTTTACTACAATATGTTTACTACAGTATGTTTTTGCTAAAATATAAGTTGCCTCAAACCGAGATTGTTACGTGAAGATGCATTATACCGTACGAAATATTGTGTATAAAGCTTTATTTGATATGCTTTTAAAACCTGTATCTAAAATTACAATTACATTGTTACATACTAATACAAAGTATTTTAAAAAGTTACACAAACCAAAATATTTAATCGTAACATTTTTGGTTATAATATAGACGCTTTCACAATCAATTCACAATTATTTGAAATATGTAAAAAAAAACTGGTAAGGAAACTAAAAAAAGCTTTTATCCATTATTTAAACAAATTGATGCAAACAAATTCGAGCAAGTAAGGATGGTTTTGACGAGTGTATTTTTTATGTATGTTGTTAAGGGGACAAAAATGAAAGTAAACTTAAAGGATTAGATAGGTTTTGTTAGGCGAAATTCAATAAAGATACATAAAGTGACAACGGTGAACATATTTCGGACCTAGTTTTATTCAATCTGTTTATAGACAGATATGGAATATAACATTTTTATAATTTTTTTTAATTTTCCACACAGATAGTTATTAGAGAAATCGTTTTGCTCAAAATTTAAAAACCCTGTATTTAACCAATGTTTGAAGTTTTTGTTTTGACATAATATTTGAAATCTTTAAAATTGTGTTATCTTAATTTACGATTATCGCAATAAATTGACAAAATCTAATCAACGAACATGAACACGATGTTTTTAATGAAATCAATTTTTTCTGTTAAGTTTGAAAGCCCCTAACTTGAAAACCTTCTACTCGTTTTTTTTCTTAAATTGGCAAAAATGCTTAAGGTAGAATCGAAATTGCATATTTGATTTGCAATAAGTCACTGACAAACCATCGTGGTAAGCATTCATTTATATATTTTCTCTTAACTTGTATCATTAATGTTGTCAGTTGTTTAATAGAAGAGCTTCGTAAATTTGTCTATATATGTTTGTTTACAAAAGGTAAACACTTAAAGTAGTTGTTAATCTCCTAAATTTGCCTTTTAATACACTGCTCGAAAAAATGCTATAAACAAAACATAACTGTAACTCAATATTTTATAATGTGACTAATTTTACAGTTATTGAAAACATCAGCAACAATACGATAATGATCTGAATTGCATAAAAAGTAGAAATAGCAAACTTTTTTTACTAACAATTATAACGTATTCATTCCACTTGCTAATCGATACTTTTGTTAGATAAAGACCGCCATAATACAGATCGCAAATTGAAAAAAAAGTTACCCTACCCCAATCCGAGAGGTTGAAATTAAACACTGTAAATTTGAAGTTTTAAATTAGCTGGTAAATCATTTTTCTATATTCCTCCAAGTATTAATCATTTCATCGCTTCTTTTTTCGGTGGGTATATTTTCTTCTAGTTGATCGCCTATCTATCAAAACTACATTATAAATTAAAATAAAGGAAAAGTTAAGTAAGCAATCATTATACAAAAAACAGTTTACACTGCGTAGCTCTTCAAGGGTCAATATGTTTGGATTTAGACGAAAGGCAAAATTTGCAATTGATATGCATGTAAGTCAAAATATTTTTACTATGAAATGAACACTGATGTGGCAGCGTTTCTATTACTAGTAAATGGAGCTTAAATACGTTGGTTTTCAATGGCCTTGTTTTCGCCTATAGGCTTATAGCTTGTTTACTCACCGTGGGGCTCACAAAGTTTCCGACACCTTTCACGTATGAAATTTGGCACACGAGTTTGACTCGTCCCTGAGCATAAATCCTTTAAGTTTGAAGGAAACATGAGCTTTGAGCATAAAGTTATCGCTTACCCAATATATGCATTTTAAGCTTGTTTTCGCCTATGGGCTATAGAGTGCATACCCACCGTGGGGCCTACATGGTTGCCGACACAAATGACACATGACATTTGGGGCACGAATTCTACTGGTCCTTGTACACAAATCCTGCAAGTTTGAGAAATCTGCGAGCTTTGAGCAAAAAGTTATCTCTTGCCTAACATATGCATTTTTAGGATGTTTGCAACGTAAACGTATTAAAGACGTTTGCTGGACCTCGAACTTTGAGCTAATGTGTAAGGAAAACTGTATTTCAGTGAGCCGAAAAGACTCGCGGATCGTGTTCCTTGGATGGTTTGCGACTTTAAAACATGCTCGGTTGGAGCGAATGCAATTACTGTAGTTTCAGACATAACATTAAAAATAAAATATGTGAAAAATATAATAAGGAACGGCCACATTGTTAAAAGACATTCTCCACGCAAAGCCAAAACAAATTACAAGTGTCATAAAGTTATAACGTGCTTTCAATTAAACAATAAGTAAAATCGTTTGTCGTTATGCCATCGAAAAATGTGTTCGTAGTTTATGTTTTTTAAAGTACTCACAAAAGATTAATCGTCCTGTTTTATGCGGGTTGCTTTAGTATCGCAGTCGTTGTCATCGTTATCAACAACCCATCATCAAGGTTATTTGAAAAAACTACCAAAGGTTAAATGTAGCAAGGATGGTCTGGATAATCTCTCCGGTAGATTTTGCTAATCTTGCTACATTTTTATCAGTAACTCGCTGAAATGTAGAACTTGCTGCCACTGACCGTTTTAAGGCGGTACCCCTCGTGTTCTTTCTTTTGTTTTGTAGAGTGTCCGGAGTTATTAGACTGAGTGCAGTAGCCTTCGCTGTTCGATTCAGGGCCCAAGATCATACAACTAAATCAGAAGACCTGTTTCAAATCGCAAACATCTGACTGGCTGAAATGGCGACCAATCAGATGCTTTTATTTTAATGTTGCTATGCTCTAATCGGAGTCTTTTGATATCGTTATCAAATTTCATCGGGACTTATGCTCCCTTTCCCGTTCTGTGGCTGACTGTTGGGCAGTTTTTTCTAAATGTGGATATTCCTGATATGTCTATATCACTTTTTCGACACATCACTCTCCCTTTAAGAATCTTCTTGTACCTGTTAAATTTGATTTAAGAGTAAGATCTTTATGAAGAAATAATAAATCTGTATTATTTTGTCAAATAATGATGAGGACAGAAACGACTCTTTCTTTGAAGAAAACAGAAAACGTTATGATTGTACGCCAGAGAATATATTTTCTGTTACGTTAAAATCAAAATTAATTGTAACTTGGTAAAGTCAGCTCCCGTATTATATTGACCATGGTTGTTGGGGTAATGTTTTACTTAATTAGATGTTAGAATACCCGTTGGTAAATATGCATGCGTGTGACAGAAGAGCTGAGGTTACATGCCACAAGAAAACTAAATTAACTCATTTTTTTCTCCAGGCAATGGACAACAACAACAAACAGCGGTTACGCACACTGCATGTTCAACTCGGCACGCTTTTAAACACCAGGAAAGCATTAAACTCGAAAGTAACTACAAGACACTTTGATCAACTGCGGGAGGCAGTAGATGAGGTAAGTCTGGAAACATTTTTTGTAACAATGTTTTATCTGGTGACCTTACCCCGCTGATCATAGTGTGGTATTAATCTGAAAACACCACATTGAATGTACAATATTGTCCTGTTATATGCACACCATCGTTTGGTATGCATCAATATGGACACTATCTACTTGTGAAAATATTTAATTGCGCTCTACTCGGGGCTAGGCTGCGTGTGTAGAAATATGCACCTCCATAACGGCCCATGAACGGGCTTGATCAACATATTTCTGCACTAATTTCGAAGTTTCATTTTCATTCATTGATTTTATCACAATTTCTCATTGTCGAGTTTTGATAGGTTTAATTTACTTCATCGTACAAATTTGTTCATACGACAACCCCAGAGACAAAATGCTTAGCCACTGGCCGTTTTAAGGAGGCAACACTTCGGGTTTTCATTTGTGAAGATTGATCGTGTTGTCTTTTCGAAACTGCTCATTATAAGTCATGACCTCATTTTTATCTCGTCTTATCTTGTCGCCTGTGTGGGGAAGTGTTTGTTTGTTAAAAAGGTTATTCATGTTATTTATATTAAATCTTTTTTAATCGAAAAATGACAAATACAACAACTCATTTGTCAAAACTGCACCAAAACCTCCATTCAAATTGAAAAAAAAGTAAAATATGGATATCAGGAATCGCCACACTCTCAAAACGCAGCCTCCCAACATAGCAAAAAAGAAGAGAGGAAGAGAGAAAGCATGTTTGTTATAAGTATGTCAATTCGAATAGGACGCCACAAACAATTAACGAAAAAAGAACCTTTGCGGATGCCCCTTTGTGGATAATTTGAAATTACGGCTATTACATATCATTTCTTATTGAATAGTTAAGACAAATTATCATGTTATAGATTGAATGCGAACTTAAAGAATAAAACTAACGTATTTTCTAGGGTTACTGAATGCATGAAATTGATCCAAATGCAACTGTTAGCTTGATTTGATGGTGTTATTCGATTTGTATTCATAGTGAGCCTTTACTGATATATAAACCCAAGAAAAACACTTATTGAATAACTATACATTTGTTTTTGCCACGTGTCAGCTGTAAAAATTCACCCCGTACACTAAATCAGTGCCGTTAAAAATTACATAATTCGAAGGTCTTAGAGCCCGAAACCAGTATCTGTGTAAATATAAGGTTGCGCTCAAACCAGAGCTAGGTTGCGTGGTTATATGCATTTAATTACTGTCCATGAACAGGCTCAATGAAGCCGAGCATGCAATATTTGCCATGTTTGGTGTGTTTCGAGATCCCTTTTAACATCTCTGGTTAATAAAATTAACCGTCATGAACTACAACTTAATAAAGCAAACACTTCGGACAAGCAAGCACACTACTTGATCTTAATCTTTCTACAGTAAATAGATACGTTACTGCTAAAATAAAGCAATTATCATATATTAAGGAAAACCTTTTGCAAGTTTTGTCGCCGATACCCAGATTTTAATTCAAAAATACAAGTGCAGTTTAAAATCACTACTGCAACAAGGTATTTCACAGCCAGTCCTTTATGAGGATTTAATTTATAAACTTAAGAAAATAAAAGGCAATATTAGTTTTCTCCGGTTATTCGTAAAAACCATCTGTAAATTCAAAAAGAAAGGTTACCAACATGATATTCTACAGCGCTTTGCAGGCCTTGTGATTAACCCATCTACAGTTGATCACTATGCCTACCTCTTTGGTTGCACGACGGTGGCAGGCGTTTGAGAGTTTATGAAGGCTTATGGGGAAATCTTTTCTTTAAAGAACCTAAAGGCTCGATTTGTTTCTTTTATCCCTGCCATCGTGTTCATGCTAGTTTGACTCCAGGGGCTCTGGTCTCCGTAAGATCATCGAGTACTCGCTCATTTGGCTTTGCATTGCTATTAGCTTCGTAAGTTTTATATGTTTGTGTGCTTTTGCATGCATCATTGTTGAGCTGATTGGTGAGTTGGTGACATATTACCAAGACAACTTGTACTTGTTTGATAATATGAGAACCTGTCGGGGCAAGTGTGCGGTTGGTGCACCCTAGAACCTGGTTTAAAACCCCAGTGGCAATTTGTTTTGCCACTGACCGTTCCAAGGCGTTACCCAAAGGGTTCTTTTTTGTTAATTGTTTGTGGCGTCCTATTTGAATTGACATACTTATATCAAACATGATATCTCTCTTCCTCTCTTCTTTTTCGCTGCGTTGGGAGGCTGTGTTTTGTGAGTGTGGCAATTCCTGATATGCATATTTTATTTTTTTTTAATATATTTATAAATAAAGGTAGTTTTTCTTAAATTGCAGGATTCTGACTCCCAAGAGATCAAACTACGCCTTAATCGACTAGAGCAGTCCTTGAAGCACGAGGGACTCTACAAAAATGTCAAAGCAGACTTCGTCCATTTAAGAAAGGACATTCATGGGGTAATCAGGAGGATTGTTGTGGTCTTCTAAAATAATGAATACAGGGATTTTGTGAAAATATTGCTTCTTACTCTTAGGGCTTTTTATAAGTTAAAATTGTCATAGTTAAAGGAGATTATGAAACATAAAATTATTGATTTCCCTTTGATAAGATGCACAGAAATTGCACGTTTATTTATCTTGTTTGCAAGCAGTTCAATTTATACATCACATAATTTTAATGGTTTTACCTCAGTGACTTGGTTATTCTGTTTGCATTTGAACAATCTGATTATTAGTCAAACAAGTCAAACGTTAGGATGCTTCAAATATATTTTCTATGATTCTTTGTTTTCGCGAACGATGAGAAGAATTTCAGTAAACAACAAAGGTACTTGATCATAAGCAGTCAGTGGGAGAAAATATGAATCCTAAAATACCACTCCTTTGGAGAGGCTTCTGAAATATACTTTAACAGTTCATTATTCAGTATAAAAGTCATTGCACTTTGAGAACTACGAATGACTAGACATTATTCATTCAAAAGGATCGTGCCATTTGGTCTCCAACGCATGAACCTGCACAAAGATTTCTCATTCAAAACATAGCAAACCAACCATGTGACGGGTCAAAGAACGAAGTGATTGTTCTCAATTAGACAGTAAATCAGCTAGGTGATTCTCAAAGGGTGTATATGGAAACAATATATGGATATCATATGTCTTTGTTTTTATAATCATGATTTACACACAGAATAACTATTTCCCTTTAGGGTTCAATTTACATTAATGTTTGTTGATACTCGACCATTGGGTTGATTAACATCCCACTGGCGCATGTCTGGGCTGTATAAAACTCGACCTTGTAATAAACTGATTATTTTATTAACCATGCTCTCTCCCCCTCTCTTCTTCTTGACTGTGTGGGGAGGCTGTTTTTTCTGAATGTGGCAATTCCTGATATGCATATTTCACCTTTTTTGACATAGGGCTTTAATCGAGGTTACTGACCACTGTGGCATGTCTGGGTTGTATAAAACTCGACCTTGATATAGGTCTTTAATCGAGGTTACTGACCACTGCGGCATGTCTGGGCTGTATAAAACTCGATCTTGACATAGGGCTTTTATCGAGGTTACTGACCACTGCGGCATGTCTGAGCTGTATAAAACTCGACCTTGACAAAGGGCTTTAATCGAGGTTACTGACCACTGCGGCATGTCTGGGCTGTATAAAACTCGACCTTGACATAGGTCTTTAATCGAGGTTACTGACCACTGCGGCATGTCTGGGCTGTATAAAACTCGACCTTGACATAGGGCTTTAATCGAGGTTACTGACTACTGCGGCATGTCTGGGCTGTAATACACTCGACCTTGACATAGGTCTTTAATAGAGGTTACTGACCACTGCGGCATGTCTGGGCTGTATAAAACTCGACCTTGACATAGGTCTTTAATCGAGGTTACTGACAACTGCGGTATGTCTGGGCTGTATAAAACTTAAACTTGACATAGGGCTTTAATCGAGGTTACTGACCACTGCGGCATGTCTGGGCTGTATAAAACTCGACCTTGACATAGGTCTTTAATCGAAGTTACTGACCAAAAGTTTAATTGATTAAACAATTATACAGCACATATATTGTTTAAGGCGTTGTTATGGTTACCACAACGAGTAGACTCTAACATTACCGGTATTAATTTGAATAACTTGGGAATTGCAACATTATGTCTTAGATAATAGATTTTTAAAAATAAAACTTAGGAATCACCTAGGGAATTTCACTTTGTTACTATTATTTAAAAAAAAAATAAGCATATGAACTCATGTTTTGTTTTATGTATTTTTGAGCATGATAAGACGTTTTATTTTCCCTATGCACAGATTTTAAATGGCACTGAGAATACCAAATTGCCGAAGCATCTTCTACCAGGAATCAGTCACGTTGCAAGGGATCGTACATTCCACGTCTCTCCTAGAAATGACAATGACCATTCTGTGGCGTCAGGAACCTCAACGTCAGTTATATTTTATTTTGTTTCTTTATATGAATTATCTATACGCGTCCTCTTTCTATTTGTTTCCAAAATGTGCATTCTGTGTGGGCCTTTGTGACACTTCAAAAAGCTCATTTTGAATACAGCCCTGTTTTCTGTTGTAATAGCTCAGATGCACTCGAGTTATCACATTTGCTGATTCGAATAGGGCTTCCTGTTTAATCAAATGGATGAAACAACGGATTATATTACACGTGCCATTCAAAACCTGAGTTTGTGAGTCATTTTGAAAGAAATTGTGTGTTTTTACTTTTGAGGAGGAAGAGGTTACGAAACTTCTAAACGTAAATCCCCAAACCATAGTTTGAAGTCGGGTTAGCTGGGGTCAGGACAGTTAACGAAAGCCAAACATTTTTTGACAAGGCGTAAATGTGGTATGGCAAGCGCGTAATCAATAACAACGAGAGGGCAAGGTGTGGGTATGAGGTATGACAAATATGGGTAGGACAAGGCAACACATGGGTAGGGGCATTTCAGCATACGTACCTAGTTACAAGCTAATTTTGTGAATTTGAATTAGGCCTTACGACCATTCACCTTCCATATTTCGCCAAAACAGACCCTTAATCATTTCGTCTAACCAATTATGCGGATTATTGTTAAGTATTTTGCGCTTTACATTCCAGGCATAAGACCGTAAGCAACATGTCAACGGACGATTATCGCATGCTTAATTCTGCAATAGGAAAATTATATCGGCATTTACAGCTCAATTCTCCAAAAGACCAGGAACTTACTACAATAAGCGAAGTGTTTCACAAAGAGGGAACAGTACAGAAAGAAAACATTAATGTATTGACATTATCACAGTTGCAGCCGGATGAAAGTTTTCATGACCTTGTGCTTAAATTGAGAAATTTCGAAAAGGAGTTTCAGAGACAGAAAGTTGTGCAGCAAAGAGAACAAATGAGGTACATGACCCAAGATCATAAAACAAAATCTGGAGATCAGTCTCAAATCTCAAGAATCTGATTGGCTGAAATGGCGACTGGTCGCCATTTCAGCCAGTCAGATGCTTGAGATTTGAGACTGATCTCAAAACTTAGTTTTATGATCTTGGCCCCAGAACTTTACCAATTACAATCAATATGTCATGCAATCAATAAAAACATAACGTATTATTCTTTACACATTGCTGAGCCTGTTAGTAATCAATATGTTCAAAACAAAAAGAAAAATGTGGTAGAATGTAGTTTTTATAAAAATAACGGGCTGAGAGTTTACTGCAGGGTTATCCTTATTTTAACTTATAAAATGCCAAAAATGATAAAAATGAAGTACTAGGAAGCATCACTTAACTTAGCAGAAGCCTCACGAATTGAATAAATTGACTGATAGAAATATTTCCTTCGAAATTATATCACAGGGAAACCCCACTATAAAGACCGCCATTTAGACTGGGAAACGTGGTCTTAATTGAGTGGTCTTTGTTTTTTTGTTATTCAAAAGCAAACATGACAAAGGTAAAGATGTGTACAAGTGTATGGCATTCTTAAGCTTGTTACTCCTTGCCATCTCCCTTGATGTAGAAAGTAATCCAGGCCCTATCCAGACGGATGTATATCTTGAAGGGGATTCCACAGTTTTCCCATGTGGCAATTGCCAGAACCCCGTCACATGGAGCCAAAAAGGGGTTCAGTGTGACATGTGTTCGATATGGTTTCATGCCGATTGTCAAAATATGAATGACTCTCTTTATGATAGGCTTGGAGATGGTATTGGTGTGTGGAAGTGTTCCTTGTGTGAAAATATCAATGTCACCAATAGCTCATTACCAAGCCTGGACTCCCTGGAGACACCAAACCCCTTAACAAACTTAGATTCATCCGAAACCTCCTCATGTTCTACTAACTTGTCATTCTCAATGGTTCAGACATCAACCCCTAAAATAAACCACACAAAACCATGTCTGGGCCCTAAAAAGGGTAGGAAAAATAATATAAAAAGGTCACTAAAAGTCTTAGTTATAAATTGCAGGTCTATTGTTGACAAAAAATTAGAATTTAGTAATCTGGTTTGCTCAACCAAACCCGACATTATCATAGGTACTGAGTCTTGGCTCAAACCAAAACACCATACCAGTGAAATATTTGACCCTGATCTTGGCTATTCCGTTTTCCGCAGAGATAGAACATCAAAGGCAGGCGGAGGTATCTTCATTGCAGTACAGGAATGCATAATAATCCAAGAGATGCCCGAGCTACAGTCAGATTGTGAAGATCTTTGGATTAAATTAGACCTAGTAGGAAATAAATCTCTGGCTATTGGAGCCTATTACAAACCATCTGAACATGATATTAGTAGCTTTGCTTAATTTCAAAGATCACTTACAAAGGTAACTAAAAATATTCTAACATCTGGGTGGCAGGGGACTTGAATCTCCCAAAAATGGATTGGGACACCATGACACCATCCTCCGACTGTAAACATCAATCCTTCTATAAAGAGGTTATTGACTCTTTCAATGATGCGAACTTAACGCAAATGGTTAACCTACCTACCAGAGAAAAGAACATCTTAGATCTCTTTCTAACTACAAATCCCACACTGGTAAATAAGATTAACATATTACCAGGTATCAGTGACCATAATATTGTTGAAGTCAGAGTAAATACATCTGCAAAAGTATGTTACCAAAAGCCTCGTAAAATTTCACTATATAAGAAAGCTAAGTGGGAGGCATTTAAACAGTCAGTTATAAACTACTATCAGATTTTGCTCATTGAGGGCAAATATTCCAACTTTAGTAATGAACAATTTGGTTTTGACCCTTTATAATTTAGCTGACAAATTCATACCATTTAAATGGTCATCAACCAGAGATCACCTTCCCCGGGTCAACCAAAGCTTAAAGCGCATTATCAGAAGAAGAAACCGTGCCTTTAAGAAATCTAGAAAAACACTCCAGTCTTCTGATAGAAAGAAATTCTTGGATCTCAAACATTTGGTGCGAAAAAAAGTTAAAGAGGCCCATGAAAAATATCTCGAAGAAATTCTCAATTTCAGTAATACTGAAACCTCTTCATCAAAGAAAATAAATACTAAGAAGTTCTATCCCCTCCTTAAACATTCCAAACAGGATTCTACAACCCTCCCACCCCTGAAATCCCAAAATAAGTTTCACCATGACGAAACAGCAAAAGCGTCAGTACTAAACCAACAATTCTAGTCTGTTTTTAGCCCAAAGTCCCCACTAAGCCTTGCTTCTCTCTGCAAAATGAAAATCCAAGACATAAGGGACAGTAAACAAACTGAGACAGGTCAATCTATCCCCAAAATGCCAGATATAAAAGTAAGTTCAAAGGGCATTGAGAAACTTCTTTCAAACTTTAACCCTTACAAAGCAAGTGGTCCTGACCAGATAAAACCCCTTGTACTAAAAATGCTGTCCAAAGAACTATCCCCAATTCTTGAGATCATCTTCCAAAAATCACTGGATGAGGGATCATTGCCCTCCCAGTGGAAAACAGCAAATGTCGCCCTCATTTTCAAAAAGGGTGATAGGTCAAGTCCAGCAAATTATAGACCGATATCTCTTACATGTGTCCTCTGCAAAACATTGGAACACATTGTCTCCTCCTCTATTATTAAGCACTTCACAAATCAAAATATCTTGTACCACCTACAACATGGATTTCGAGAAAAGAGATCGTATAACCCAGATTGTCATGTTAGTTAATGACCTTGTCACCTCTGTCTATAACAAACAGCAGGTAGACTTGATCCTCCTTGATTTTAGTAAGGCTTTTGACAAGGTTAGCCATGAGAAAGTCCTACTGAAAATGCATAATTATGGAATACGAGGTCAAACTCTTAAATGGATAAAAAGTTTCTTAGACAACCGTGTCCAGTCAGTTATATTAAATGGTACTTGCTCAGAACCTATACCTGTGTCATCTGGTGTACCCCAGGGGTCCGTGCTTGGTCCGCTCCTCTTTCTGGCCTATATCAATGACCTACTTCTAAATATAAATTCTAAGGTTCGTCTATTCGCAGATGATACTGCAATATACCTTTCTCTTACCTCTTCAAGTCAATCAGAGTCTCTTCAAAATGACATAAAGACTCTTGAAAAATGGGAATTAGAATGGGACATCGCATTCAACCCTTCTAAATGTCAGGTAATTCATGTCACCAAAAGGAAACATCACATAGCTACCAAATACTATCTCCATGGGGTCCTTCTAGAGTCAGTTAGCTCTGCTAAATATCTTGGTGTGGACATATCAAATGATCTATCCTGGGATGCTCATGTTAATAGAGTAACCAAAAAAGTAAACCAAACCCTGGGTTTCTTACGTCGAAACATAAAGGTCAAATCTGAACCCCTTAAGTCAATGGCTTATCAGACACTTGTGCGACCCCAACTTGAGTATGGCTCCGAGATCTGGTCACCCTATACCAAAACCCTAATTGATCAAATTGAAAATGTTCAAAGAAGAGCAGCTCGATGGATCAAACATGATTACAGCCGCACTTCCAGTGTCACAGACATGCTGAAGTCTTTAAATCTCAGACGACTTGATCTAAGACGTATAGATAATCGTCTGTCACTCGTATAAAATTACAAACGAGCTGGTTGCTATTCCTATTGAAGGCATCTTAAACTCCCCTTTCCCGTCACTCTCGTCACGCCCTCCCAAGGTCCTATAGGTTAATAACAGCAACCACAGACTACTATAAGTACTCCTATTTCCCAAGAACAGTCACATCCTGGAATGCCCTTCCCCCTGATATCCCCTCACTCCCAACCATTGAGCAGTTCAATGCAGCTATCAGCTGTATTGAACACCAATCACCATAGCTCTGCATACTCTTACTTTTATCCTTTTAACATAACACCCTGTATATCTCGTTTTTACTTTTAATCTTTGTCTTACTAACATTCTCGGTCTTCGACGCGCAAATGTCTACGTCCCCGCGAGGGGTTCGACGTTAATGGAAGATGGATGGATGGATGGATGGATGGATGGATGGGATGGGATGGGATGGGATGGGATGGGATGGGATGGGATGGGATGGGATGGGATGGGATGGGATGGGATGGGATGGGATGGGATGGGATGGGATGGGATGGGATGGGATGGGATGGGATGGGATGGGATGGGATGGGATGGGATGGGATGGGATGGGATGGGATGGGATGGGATGGGATGGGATGGGATGGGATGGGATGGGATGGGATGGGATGGGATGGGATGGGATGGGATGGGATGGGATGGGATGGGACGGACGGACGGACGGACGGACGGACGGACGGACGGACGTCATTTATGTGGCTACTCTATTGTCCTCTCTATTTTTCTTTTAGCCACATAAAAGAAAAAATAGCCACGTAACAGAACGGAATGAATAGAATTTACCGTTACCATTGTTCTCATAGCCACATAAATGGCGTGGCGTAAGCACGGACGGACGGACGGACAGAGAGATAGATAGATAGATAGTGTTTATATAGGGGAAGAAAATACTGCAAAACTGCAATATGGGACACCTTAATAGCACAGGTGACCGTATCATTGTTAAAAAATAAAATTCCAATAAAGAAAAAAAAGTTTTTGTGTTTTTGATATATTATAATGAAGGTCCCCAAGAAGCGGGTCCCATACACAGATAGGGACCTCAAAGAAATTTCTTCGATTGGCTGGTAGTCTAAAACGCCAGCCAATCGGAAAAACAATTGCATAAAATGACATCGTCGTATTCCGTAAACTGACCGAAGTCATTCGGAATCATGGCTGTCAAAACAAATATTTGAGACGACGCAAACAAAAACAACGAAGATTTTAGCGTTAGATCGAGAAAAGGTACAAGTTACTGGTAGATAATGATTGAAAACTATGTATTTTATGTATGCGCGGTGTGAATATATCATAGATGTGGGGAGACACTGGGAAATGCCGTAACCAAAATGAATTTTTGGGATCACCTCATCGATGTCGACTAAAGCGTTAGGCAATGTTTGAGCATATATGAAAAGCTGTAGCAAAAAATCGGTTTGATGAAATTCAATTCGGTTTTCGCGACATGTTAGCATGATTCAAGACTCATCTGTTGCTGTATTGTTTAAGCTAGATTTGTTTGTTTAAATGATAAAATTTTTCAGTTCTTTGAGGTCCCTATCAGTGTATGGGACCGACTTCTTGGGGACCTTCATTATAATATATCAAAAACACAAAAACTTTTTTTTCTTTATTGGAATTTTATTTTTTAACAATGATACGGTCACCTGTGCTTAATATTGGTATTATCAGCGAAGTGGTCTTATTTCGGCGAGTTCTTAATGAGGGGTTTGACTGTATATAAAATCGCTTCTGTGCATGTTCTATCATTATTTTTTTAACTTTAATACATTTTCATGTGCTTTTTTCGGAATTTCAGATTACAGGAAGAAATAAAACGACTCAACAAGAATGCATCTGAATTGCGGAAGGAAAATGAACGGTAATATTTCATACTGCTCAATTACATATACATTTCATGAAGTTAGGCTTATGCATTTTAACAATTCTCCTCAATATTGAACACTTGTTTTCTTGAAAATGATAATACATTATATGAGGTTCTCTGACTATACAAAAACTGTTGTTCGTCGTTTGTGAACTCAAAAATAATTTCAAATTTTTGATTAACATAGGTGCTTATGTCCATAAATTCTGAATATTTTATATCATTTTATGTTTTAGAATCAAAGGCGTTCAGCCTATCCAAACAAAGGCGAAAGGAAAGCAAGTTGAACGCATTGAAGAAAGGTTTGTTAATAATATATTGCTGAATGAATTTGCACCGCGATTGTTAAGATGATTTGAATGATGTCATAGCAGATGATGAAAAAAAAACCGATATGAAGGCAATATAAACCCGCGAGATTTAGAAATAGATACACGAGTGTTAGTATTACGTAATTTAGGAACAGGAATCCAAGTGTTAAGATTTTAAAATAACTAGAATGATACGATATTGCAACTGAAAATACATAAACATTTTCGGATTAAGTTATTTCATGCAATATTCAGGGTTATCTCTCTTTAATACACATATTGAAACACTTAGACGGGAGTTTCGAAAGTTACTAAAGGTTTGGAGTCATCTCAAACCTGGCAATGATGTCTATTATCCATTTACAAATAATATAATCACAAATATATTGATTGAGTGATAACGAGTAAATATATTTGAAACAATTGTGTATTAATTTGCATAATTCGTCTTACAGATATAGAACTGAAAAGAAAGATTTGGAAGAAAAGATCATAGAGCTTGAAAGTGGAATGCAGAGAAATCTAGCAGTGTGAGTTTGTTGTCTTTTTTATCAATAGTGTGAATAACCAGTGCCCAAGGTTATAAAACTGAGCATGGAAACCAGTCTCAAATCTCAAGCATCTGATTAGGCGCCATTTCAGCCAATCAGATGCTTGAGATTTGAGACTGCTTTCCAATCTCAGCTTTATAACCTTCAGCCCAGCATAACCAGCATAACGAGCATAAATTGAGAACATTATATTATCAGATTCATAAGTAATGTATTTGTAGCAGGTTTCAAAGTATTATAGGATTTCAAAGTCAGCACTAGTCAAATAATATACACTGACACGATTTAAAAACGCAAAAGGCATTTTCATCAGCTTTTCTGTTCCTGCAGCCTCGATCGGCACCATATTTGGGGACATAAATGATACAATGTATACCCTTCACGCCCCACCAATTTTGTCGTGCCAAATGTAAACCTTTCGGGCATTTGAGCCGCCCTTCACAAAATGCACGTGCGTCTCGTGCACTTAAACCACGCGGAAAATCAATGCGATTTTTTGTGTGTAAACTGGCACATTGATTTACTCTCTGAAAATCAAACACAAACTGCGGATATTTTTCGTTTGCATAATGCCGAGGCTTACTTTTGCACAACGGAACAAAGCTTTGGGGCTTTTGGCCGGCGGGGCTACGCAAACAGAGGTAGCTAGACGGTTTAATGTCGCCGACTCGACGATTACAAGGTTAATGACACGTGTAAATGCTACTGGAACAACTGCAGACCGCCCACGCCCCGGTCAGCCACGTGTAACAAGTGTACGTCAAGACAATTATATACGGCAACGTCACTTACGCAACAGATTTGCGACGGATCAGTCTACTGCAAATGTCATGGTTGGTAATCGTGGACGGTCTATACATCGTGACACAGTGATAAATCGCCTGAGAGAACGTGGGATTCACTGTCGTCGTCCTGCGCGGTGCCAGGCTCTCACCCAACGTCATCGCCTTGAGAGACAACGTTGGGCTTTAAACAACCGTCGACGGCAGTGGGACAATGTCGTTTTCAGCGATGAGTCCAGGTTTAATACATGGTTATACATCGGCTATGTGGAATATATCCTCTGTTAAAGTACTTTTTGCGTTTTTAAATCGTGTCAGTTTATATATAAAGTGATAAGTTGACCAATTAGAATGTTTCTTAATACACGTGCTTTCCAAACACTTCAAAGTCTGGAAATTTTTACTTTTAATATCTAGAAATGTTCAGAACATCCTTTATTCGTGAATCATACGTGTTGCAATATTCGAGTTGATTTTCGTCCACAAGGTTATTGCGTGACAAAGATGAAGTACGGGCGCAAATACGAACAGATGTGGAGAGCATCGTATCCTCCATTAACAGTATCCACCACATGGTCCACGGTCATTACCACGAAGTGCCGGCGACGTTCAGAGATGCCGACGATCCGAATATCTTGCCGACGAAGGATTTGTTAAACATGCTTACTAGTATCGGCGCGGGTGTTCATTCCCTAAAATCTAAATCACACGAAGTTACTAAGTATGAAAAATTTATTAATAACTTTCTACATTAAATTTTATTTTTTGCAACATTTCCTTCTTTAATCGTTCATTTATTTGTTTCTTTTTGTCTTTTTAAAACTATTTCTACGACAATCGTTCAAATATTTGCTGAATTTAAATCAATTGAAATGATTCTGATATATAGATATGGCATTAAGATTATGCCACATGCTTTTAGAAAAACAGATGAACTACTGTCCTGGCGGAGAAGTTTTCAGGAGCTGGAGCTGGAGATTTCCAGATTCTGCCGGGGATTTTCCGACGATGATGGCAACCGGGAGACAACCGCCATGCTACATGAATCAGACCCACAGATGATCATACATAGGTGCAAAACCAAGCTTCAGAAAACAAAGGAAAATATAAACACAAGGTTAAAGAACGATACCCTTCAAGCAAGGTAAGACTAGATCATATAAAATTAATCGATTAGTGTTCATGTGTAATTGATTCAATTAAAAGATTATATATCGCCATTAGTGTAAATATAGTATTAACAGTTACTACCTTATTTCATTATAAGACGTCTACATTCTTTTATAAAATATAGATCTGCATATCTAAACATAATAATTGTACATAGAGACACACAAAAAGGTATCAGTACTTACAAAAAAGTTCTTTTAACGTCGGTTCTGATAAGATTACAAAACTGAGAATTGAGACAAGTCTCAAATCTCAAGGACCTGATTGGCTAAAATGGAGACTTGTCTATGTATACATTTTTTCTGACACATACAAACACTGGTCATTGTATTGGTACTAAAATGTTAGAATCTACCAAATATGTTCGTACGATTTGACGTTCTGTCTCAAACCACCTGCACTATGATTACAAAATTCTTCTTTCGGCTCCGAAGTGTGCCAAGCGTTTCAAACTAAGTGTGATGAGCACATTTGTTTATGTTTTACATACTTTTGCACCTTATTTAGCCGTGGCGTTAACATCTTGAGGCAATAACGCGACACATTACTGTTTACTCACTCTGTTAGAGTGAGTAAATCAATTATTCTCTAATGTTCTATACATCACAAACAACAACAACACCATACTTAGGAATAAGGTTTCATATTTGCCAGCAATTTAATCGAGTCAAAACAAAGAGAGAAATTTCCTTGATACATTTTACCTTTAACAAATTGATGTGTCGATCTCAAGCATCGGCTGCTCTAGCAATCATGATAACTGAGTTGTCATGTCAGTCCTTCAACAAGTAGGAAGCTGTATACAGATAACCTGAAATCACCTACAGTATTTGCCAAAAATCGAATTTAAAAAAGCTACAAACACTGTCAAATTAATTAATGGCAAAAACTGTACAATGACTTGACCGTCGGATTTACAAAATCCGACTGCTAAGTCACACACCCTCAATAGGGCAAAAACAGACCATCTCAGGTCAAACACCCTCAATAGGGCAAAAACAGACCATCTCAGGTCAAACACCCTCAATAGGGCAAAAACAGACCATCTCAGGTCAAACACCCTCAATAGGGCAAAAACAGACCATCTCAGGTCAAACACCCTGATGAGTTAAATGAGCTATTTACTACCCAACCATCATCTAAAAACATGACTATCTTAAGACCATTCATTCTCCAGTATTTGACCACCGGCCTTAACAGTTTCGTAAAAATAAACGGAGCTGAACTAAGGCCAAATGGCAAAACTGAAAAGACAAAATATTTGATTTGATTTTCCAGTTGCCAAGAGAAGCCCAGAAAAGTATGCTGAGTATGTTTTATGGAAATGTGGTGATAACCGCTAGATAAATCAAATTTATACATAAAACCGTTAGGTATCAAAAATTCTTTAGCAACTTTGAAATCTTCAAATTTAACATGTTCTTTTTTCACATAGGTGTTCAGTACACTTAAATCAAGTATCAATCGTTTTTTACCCGAAGAATTTATCGCTACTGACAAGGGGTTGACATTGTTAGGTATAAACGGTACTTCATAAACACAGTTCTTGTGTAATAACTCTTTTACAGCTGAATTTACAAATTCTGCATTGCTAAGTTTTTTATTATTCTTCATATGAAAAACAGGGGGATTTTCTTTGAAAGGAATCACATAACCGTCTCTGATTGTCAGCATGATACTCTCACTGGGGCATAAAACCGTTTCCCAGAAAGAAATACAATTTTTTAATCGACCCTTTACTGAACATTCTGATATCTTAGTGCAAGTTTCTTTGAAGTCGCAAAAAGCACTGCGAAAGTTCTCGAATGCTATATCAGGCATCAAATAGTTATACTTATCATAATTATCCCACGTGTCATTGTTAAAATTGAGGTTTGGAGTCACCGGTGTTTGTCTTGTCTGGGTTGCCGGGAGTTGCCACGGGTCTGGAAGGCTGGTATCTTGCTGAGCAGACATTGGCAAAGTGACCCGGTTCTCCACACTTGTAACACGCGATACTGGCAGACGGTTGATAGGGTGATCGTCCGTCCACAGCTCCCCTGAATTTTGATTGCCTGTAGTTACGAAAATTAGAGTTAGCAGATTTAAAAACAGAATCATTCTTTTTGGATTTTTCAATCCTGCTCTTGGCCCTTTCTTCGGCCCTACGAATACGTTTGTCGTCGTCTGAGTCACTGGCGACATCGAGTAATTCATAGTCCTGCACTGTGGCCCACCCCGCCGATGAAGTGTCAGCGATTCTAATAAGTTTGTTTCTATGTTTAATTTTTGCCCTAGCTTCTTGCCTCAGACCTACTGCTTTGTCTATACTTAACAAGAGGTCGTCCAAATCGCAGTTGAACTCGAATTGCTTCTTGTTGCTTAGGCCGCGAAGTGAAACTGAAGAGCCTTTTCTGACCCTCTTTCGTGTGTCTTCCACGACCCACTCTGTGTCAGCCTATAAAATAATAACTCATATTACGTCTTATTCAATTAAAAGAACATACAGTGTAATCAAAATTGTATATGGGAACTAAAATTCGTGTTATACGCATATACAACAACCCACGAATATCAACCACGAAATAAAAGACATTTTAGGTAATATTGACAGTATATAACCATTAATTTATGAATTCGACAAGGAAACTAATATATGCTCACGAGAGAAAATGTATTGACTATTAATATATATATGTTTCACATTAAGAAACCTAAAAAGTGAATTAAACATAAATAAACAGTTTGATCATAAAATCACTTTCTTTTTAAATTGTATTATTAAGAGAAATTAACAAAGAAGAATATAAATGGAAACCTACATTCTAAATTCACTCTAATTCGGCTTTCATATCAATAGAAAAGATTATATAACAGCCACAAACCTTCCCTCTTTATTAATAAATTCCAAAACAAGCACATAATTTATAAGCTTTAAAGTGCAGCCTAATCAATTTATACTGTATAACTATGCACAAGTTTCACGTGCAAATATACTCAGGTATTCGATGGTTTTATTCGTAAAAGTCATAATCTAACAAATATCACTATTAACTTACATATAACAAAAACATTATTAATCTACAATAAATAATAACACGGAAAAACCTGTTCAGCGTAACAACTTATATCCAACAGGGTCCCGGATCTGTATGCCAATTGTATTTCTCCGTAAACGTATAATAAAGCTAGAATTTCATATACAATATAACATAAAGATGTCAGTGCTTAATATTTATACACATTCACATAATATGTTAAAACCATTTATTACAATTACTATTAAACGAAAATAAATTTACATCTACTTCAGATTTAGATTCTAAACAGAAGACGGTTTATCCAAATTTAAAGCGTAAACTTATTCTTGTATTATAAATACCTGTAGATAAATAATAATAGCTGAAAGTAATCATTATACACATGTATTTTCATGTAATGACCATCTGATTGATAAACCGCATAGGTGGATAAAAAGTTGTAAAATTATATATTCAAGACAACTCTTACCGAATAATTAAGCAACCATAACACTCATTCCGTTATTTAAATGTATTTAATATAAAAAATGACAACTGGAGTTTAATAATTTAAACTTTACATTAACTATAAAATAATAATCCATAACACCTACAGTTTAGCACTCTGACCTCAATTTAAAACAGTTGTACATTTGTCTTGCTTTCTTCGTGCCTAATCCCCGCATTCACATGACCTTCAGACAACTATAAATAACCCAACTAATAAAACTAAACGATAAAATAGTAGATACATGAGACTCATTTCACGAGGCTTTGTACATTCACGTGGTGTACTCTGTAACATTGTGCCTAGCTAAATTTTATTAAAGTAAAACCACGACCAGCACTAAGCAAATCAGCTTAGTTACTTTTTAATCAAGACAAAATCCCAACAAAAAATATAATTTTTCTTACGAAGAAAAACAACAGACAAAACTATGAAGTATAAAAACTAACCTTTACGCTATTCTCTAACGCGCCGAATTTATTGTCAAAATAATCTTTGAGCTCTCCGACAACCTGGTTCTTCCAGTTGTCCCCGATGACCTGTTGATGATTGTTCTCCTCGTCGCTCATCGCTGGCAAATAAGAAAACCTCGAGTGGTGATACAGTAACAGTATTGGCTTATATACCCTTTACACCTCGAAAATCTCGAGAAATTCTCCCGCCAAATCATAACTCATCATTACCGTAATAAACATAAAACCGTATTTACTTCACTAAACACCAGGGAAAATATGTATATCCCAAACGAGAATAATTTTATTTATATGCGTTGACACTTGATTAACTACAGGTAATTGTCAAAAACGAAGATCTTTGGCCCAACTTTATCGTTTATGGCATCGCATTAACGCTATAGAATCCCTTATTTTGGAGCCGCTGCTGGGGCCATGACTTACTAAAATATTGGAGACGCGGTCGCGGCCCCAGCTCCAACGCGCCTGGATTAAAATACTCCAATAACTATTTCGTAAATCATGACTTTCAGTCCATGTATTTGCATAATTTATTATATCGTTAATATGTCAATTTACATATATTCTGATAATTGTTTTCCTGAGCGTTTTTAAACGGTTACATCCCATAGCCAAATGTACAGATAGTTAATACATCCAACAGAATTTCATGAAATGTTTTATTTAGTTCGATGAAACGTAGAGAAAAAGACGCCAACAAGTTCAAGAGTGATTTAGAAGAACTTCACGGAGAGATCTCAAAGCTTCACGACCAGGTGATCTCTGTACAAATCCAGGATATTTCCATTTCAATGCCAGAGTTTGAGCGCCGCCATGATGTAGGCGACCGCTCGGATGGGTCAGCGGATGAATTACCAGAGGCCGACCGTCAAAATCACAACGATATGCTGGACAAACTACAACAGATTGGTACAATGGTCACACACTTTCAACAGTAAGTGAGGCACAATTAAAAACAGACGATGTAATTGCACATTTCAAGCATTAAATGTTACCTACGATAACATAAATTCCCTACTTAAACTCAAATAGATTCACGCTATGATCACAGCACTTCAAGCAGTCAGTTGCCCACGGTTATAAAACTGAGCTTAGGAACCAGTATCAAATCTCAAGCATCTGATTGGCTAAAATGGCGACTGGTCAACATTTCAGCCAATCAGATGTTTGAGATTGAGACTGGTTTCCAATCTCAGTTTTATAACCTCCAGCCAGTATGTCCTGTCATTACAACGATACTCCAGCGAAATTCCAATGTTGACGCTTTTTATTACATATTCGAACAGTTTTGGGCATATATAAACACACGCTGCATAATTTGTTGAACACGTAAAAACAAACATATTCAATATAATATCTATCTTCATTAATATGTATAATACCTGTTTATCGCACTTCAGTTATATTTTGCACATTTTTAGAAACAAAACTTAGAAAAGAACACGTTAAATTTAATTAATTTTCATACAGTAGTAGCGTACAGACTGGCGTTATCCGACAAACAAAAATAAATGCTTAGGACGGGATCATGTGAGGTTAAATTTTACAAATATTTAAATTAAAGTTATCAGTAATTCAACCGCTGGAAACAATAGCTACATAAATATTGTTCTAATTTCAGGTTGATAATTGACAGGACCGGCATCCTGAACAAGATGGAAAATGATATGCTTCCACTGAAAATCCGCGTGAATCGCCTTTACGAGGAGATTACCAAGTCAATGAACGCTTTGGAATCTCCTGATCATGATCCAGCAGACGACTTGCTGAAGAAAAGACAATCTTTTACTGCGGATGGATCATCTAACATGTTTTCAAGGGAAATCACCAATATGCTCAAAAAGTTATCAAAAATGGAATTGTCTATACGACATTTACTAGAAGCGTATGCCGCTAGTCATGGTCGGGCGTCTATCTAAACTAATAGATATTAATAATAGAGTTTTATCATGGAAATATTAATCTAGTTTGGCAAGATCACAAAAAATAATTACACTTTTGCAGTCTTTTAGAAATGACTGGTGAAATGGTTTTGCTCAGATAAGTCTCACCAGTGCCCAAGGTTATAAAGCTGAGCATGGAAACCAGTCTCAAATCTCAAGCATCTGATTGGCTGAAATGGCGACCAGTCGCCATTTCAGCCAATCAGATGCTTGAGATTTGAGACTGGTTTCCAATCTCAGTTTTATAACCTTCAGCCTAGGTCTATTAACGATGGTATTTCCAACTGAATTCAAGGCTTCAAATTGATTAAAAATGCCTTATTTGTAAGTTTATAAGTAGGGATTAAATAATAAATAATGGACTATTGCACTGGTATGTTTCGGAACTAAACTTTGATAACTTTCCCTTACAAAACTATACTCAACATCGTGATGCAGAATCTCATTGTAATTGTACCATGTTACAATATCTGAAGATGAGAAATATATTTTGTCCTCGAAAGACAAGAAACGTAACTCTGTGCATGTTTCAAATACAGCACTCAGCACTTGCACTTGACCATGAAATCTTACTTTCATTTCCTAGACCGCATATATTCGGGTTAATTTTCATACGATCTATTGTTGCGCCTTGCACCATGATGAGGATATTGAAAGAATTATGTTAAAATTGATTGATTAAAGATCAAGATTAAATACTTGAATGTTTCAGTCGAGGAACATATAATTTGTACTGCTATAAAATACCCACACTGACTGAAAAGTAGCGAGCTTTACCGAAATTTTGGAGAAGTGAGTACAAGTTTGGTTCTGTTGTGAGTGAATTTTATTGCGTTAGTTACGCTTTATCAACTATGGCTTTTCATACTTTTGCTCGTACGGTGACGACGTAAGAATATTACAACACATTGACTTCGTTTCCATGTCTTTTAAAGATTGTATAATAAATTTTGATATTTGAAAATACGTAATATATGCGTGCTGGTACTTGACCAGGCACATTAAAATTTTCAAATGAAAATTCAAGGTGCGGCATGCCACTAACTAAGAAATGATGGTTTTGATTTCTTCCTAATGCACATATGACGGCCAACAACTGGTAATCAATCAATAAATGCATTCGTTTTGTTTTATTTTGTACAATTTATGTATTGCTTTTCCTTTGACCAGGGTATATTATGTTACGTCATTAAAATGTTAAAACATCAGCTGACTTACTTAATATTACTTAAAGGTTGGTATATTTTAGAAACAAAGTGCAAAAAAAAAAGTCCGTTTAAAAGTTATTTTCTTTTTTGAAACGTACTGTTCTTGTTTATGTGAACCTTTCGTGGCTGATTGATCTCGTCTTGTTTTTCTTCTTTGCGGAAATAAACGCCAGACGAAAAAAAAACGTAAAGGATGCTAGGCAAAAAGGCGAAATAACGAAATAAAACACACTAGGTGAAAAGAAGAAAAGTAAAGCAACAACAGGATTCCAGCTCCACCCCCTCCCCCGCACAAACACACACGAATTGCCGAACCTGTTTCCTGGCCAACCAAACATACAACAAACGTGCATCAATCATGGAATGTCATTAATCAATTTACTATGTTTCAGCTTAAAATAGGCAAATGATTTTGCCTCTACCTGGGAGCGAACACGCACCGTCACGGCGACAGCGCCTAACACTGCTATCAGATTACGCAACCAACTGAGCTAACCGGCAACAACGTTTCCTTCAAAATTGAAACACAAGCTGCATTATGGTTTTACTGCATTGCACTTCTTAACACTAAACGCAGTCATTATTAGTTATAAGTGAATCTCATAACGTCTTGTTTCTCTTCTTTTCGGAAATAAACGCCAGACTAAAAGACGAAAGAACAAAGGATGCTAGGCAAAAAGCCGAAATAACGAAAAAATCAAACTCGGTGAAAAACCGAAGAGTACGGCAACAACAAAACACGCCAAAATTAACGTTGCCGATTACTCGTCGGATAAAGAATGACCGGATTCTAAGCGATACTTACTTGCTTTGAGATCCGCCAGGATTCCTCCTTCGCCCCCTCCCCCGCACAAACACACACACCCGAACCTGTTTCCTGGCCTACTAAACATGCAACAAACGTGCATTAATCACGGAATATCTTTAATAAATACAAAGTTTCAGCTTACAATAGGCAAACATAAAGTCACTAAGACAAAAATTCTTACACCATCTACTCCTACAGTCACCAAAATCTTTTGCGAGTTTAATCGCAGATACCCAGATTTAAGGGGTCGCAAAAATTGCTAATGGCGAAAGTTGAACCAGGAAGTAAGTTTTCCTTGAATTTCTTGAAAACCCTAACATTATTTTGACGAACTGGCACTAAACATTGTAGACCCGCATATACTTATTTCAGGTATGAGTTGCTTTGGTGTATTGTCCATGAATTTCAGAGTTCTCATGCAAACGTTTTTTCTTTTGTTTTAGTATGTGCTTGGTAATTAGAACATGAATTAGACTAAATCGAGCTTGCAAACATTAACTACATCCTTAGCTAAATACTTTTCTTTACTAAAATCTAGGTGGCAATAAGTATTTACCGCAAAATTCATTTTTGAAATTTTAGCCTGTTTTCGCAATTTACAATGTTTGCGATCTCTTAATTTAAAAATATCACTTCATTTTAAATAGGTTGATAAAGAGTGATTGTATTGCCTTGACAAGTAAACCTAGCCGATGAAGAGAACTGGAGTGTGTCTCATATCAACATCTTTCGACTTTCGAATAGCAAACATCTAAACGTCACAGCAATGTGTATCTCCATACTCGGTAACTCGCTGAAAATACCACCCTTACCTCAAATATTTTTTTTTTAAGTGAAATATGCATTTCAGAAATGGCCACGTCCAGCAGACACAGCCTCTCCACACAACCAAAAAGTAGATAGGAGAAGAAAGCATAATATTACAATGAACAGTTTCAATATGGACGCCACAAACAATTAACGAAAGTGAGAACCCGGGGGTTACCGCCTTGGAACAGTCAGTGGCAAGACAATTTGCCACTGGGGGTTTAAACCAGGTTCTAGGGTGCACCAACCTCACACTTGTCCCAACAGGTTCTCATGAATATCCCAAGCGAAATAACGACAGGCGTAACAACGAAAGGACGAAAGTCGAAACAAATTTTACAAAAATCGATTGTACGAATAATATATCATCCATTCAAGTGTTTGTTTACAAATTAACTGATCAAAAGAATAGTCTTTCATAAATATAACGAGCTCTTTGTTTAAAAAATGCGGTTTATAGAGACTAACATATCGATTTACACAATTTGAACGTTTACAATGAGTAGGAAACAAAAGAAAGTAAAAAACAAATTGAAAGTAACGTAACTGGAATGTAAAAAAAAAACAATTCGGCATACAAAATATAAGACTGACGATGGTGAATGATGACAACGGTTTAATGGGTGGTAAACGATGTATTAGTTAATAGAAATTGTTGTAAAGGTATAACAACGTGTAACAATTTGAAAGCACATGGATAAACCAAATCTATCACAAGTTAATGATGAAGACAATGATAATTTGAATTCAACGAACGGGAATAGTGAAACTTTAGAAAAGTCATCGAATAAAGGAGTCTTTGAAGGGCTTGGCCCAGAAGAAGTCAAGGCGGTTAAGAAGCGTTTACTGCTTGTTGGAAACGCATTTCAGAGGAAAGTAACAGAGTTTATAAGAAACTATAACAACGAAGATATTGCCTTTGAAACTATTGAAGAATGCTCTAAAACTGTTAATAAAAGCGAAGCAAAGTTTGGTTTATATGTAAGTGTAATGGTTTTTTTAAACTGCAGATGTATTTTTCGAAAATCTAAACATCAATGAACAAAATAAAATTAGATAAATCGGCACAAAGAAAGGTAATTAAGCATCGTGTGGATGTTCTTACTTTTCATCGGAGAAAACATGAATCAAATTTTACATTTTATTTCAGTTATCGTTCTTAAAGAAAACGGAGAGACTGTATGGACGATATGCTAAGACACGACATATTAAGGAACTTTACATACGAAGGTAAGAATATATAAAAAAAATAACAGCCTGTTACAAGAGCGAAATTAACTTTAAAAAAGTGTTCTTCCTGAGTATTAAACCCTGGGCCTCCGCTTGCGAGGCGAAAGTGTTAGTCACTACACTACAGAGAACTTGTATTATGAACTTGAAATTAACAATCAGTATCAAAGGAACTAGAAAGGAACCCGTAAGAACTAGAAATATTTGCACTTCTCTTTCGTTTTACACTGTGTATTGTACGCAAGTGTTTACCTCACACCCAAGAATATGCCATATAAAATTGTATTTAAGCCATCAATATTGACTTAACTGGTTATTTAAATCGTAAATATGTTTTTCTCGAATACAATTATCGCTTTTAAAAACGAAAATGCTCGAACATATAAGTGCCAGGTAAATACTTATACAGACTATAAAAATCGTTACGGTAATCGTAAACAACATCCACTAACAACCAATCGAAATAATCTATTTGATTTTTCCGCTGCATAATAATAAAAGTCCACTAGATACCTCTCCACCCTGCTAAATGCCTCTCTGGTGTAAATAGCTACCGATCGAAATAGTTTATTTCATTATCCCTCTGCATAATAATAGAATACGAGTATTATTTACACCATTTCATTGGTCGAAACACTAGGTCAGAAGTGAGCTTAGACAGCAAACGCCGAAAAAAGTCAGTATGATAATGGGTCTCTGCTTGCAGTCGAATCATTGAGACTGCTCTGAAGGTTGAGCCGTTGAGCATGATACATATATTTCTGTAAATATTGAGAAGAGCTCAACCAGTGCTAGGCGGCGTGAACAGAAATTTTCTTTTCTGCACATGAACAGGCTCACTCGAACCGAATCTGCAATATTTTGATGTTTGGCAGGTTTTCATAGTTATTTGTGGCTTTCAAATTTCTTTTTCATCTATTTTTTTTTCGGGATAGCATTCCTTCTTAAACATTTCAAAAGTCTATCTACGCATATGCAAATACTGTAAAATCTCAAAGCAGACGCCTGAGTTAACGCATTATCTTATAATATTACACTCATTGTTTCAAATGTTGATTGCAAAGTAGTCAGCTTTTAGATTCTCTCCTGATCTTAAACATAAACTGATCATTAGTTTATGTAATGTGTGTAACCTATTTGAAAGCATGTTTCCTTGTTCAAGTATTTTATATTCACACATGTTATGTGTACCTTTTTCCAGGCTGTCTGAAGCATCAACAGTTTGGCTTCAGCGATTTGAACCCCACATTGTTGAGATAACAAGTTACAATCGTGCTAAGCAGCTAGCAGAAACCTTAACGCGTTTATATAAAAAAGAACGACTAGAACTGTACCAATCAGCAAGGGGCAAACATCTTACCAGCGTTACTGATAGAGTACTGATGGAATCCATAAGAGATTGTTTGCAAGTATAAAAGTTCAGATTTATTCAAGAGAACATCTAAATGATTTAAATGTAATTTGGTCATAGAACTACTCTTAGGGGCTCACAAAGAATTGCATTTAATTAAACCTGCAACACGCAAATATCTACCTCGTGCATACTTCCATTCCATACTGTACGTTTTACCTACCTGCAGGCTAAACTTAGAAAAAAGAGAAATATGCATATCAGGAATTGCCACACTCACAAAACACAGTCTCCCCACGCAGCGAAAAAGAAGAGAGGAAGAAAGAGCATGTTTGTTTTAAGTATTTAATTAAAATTAGACGACACAAACAATTAACGAAAAAGCGAACCTTTGGGGATACCGCCTTGGAACGGTCAGTGGCAAAACAAATTGCCGATGGGGGTTTAAACCAGGTTCTAGGGTGCGTGCACCAACCTCACACTTGCCCCAACAGGTTCTCATATCACAAAACAAGCACAAGTTGTCTCAGTGAAATAACTCCAACCCACCCATCAGCTAAACAATGTTGCATGCAAAAGCACACAAACATATAAAACATAAGAAGCTAATAGCATTGAAAAGCCAAAGGGGCGGGTAGTCAATGACCTTACCGAGACCAGTCATCCCAAATCAGCAAGACCACGATGACAGGGATGACAGGGATAAATGAAACAAATCAAGCTTCTAGGTTCTTTAAGAAAAGATTTCCCTATTAACCGTTTCCTAGAAAGGCGTTCGACGATTGATAAGCAGTAACCGTAAACAATAATTCCGTTGCTATTGTTACCATTGTATCGGAATAAAGAACAATTACTCGCATTACTGAGCGCTGTGTTTTTAAAAACAACTGATGTGAAAATGATATTCCCAAGCATTTATGATTAAAAGTAATGGATATTTTACGTATTTATCTAAATGTTAAGGCGTTTCTTAACAGTAACTTGACTTTTCAAGCCTAATTTGAAATTTTGGTGAGCGAAATGTTTTGGCACTGACATCGAAGATTTAAGACATACATTTTATTTGAAACAAAAGTGCAGATCAAATAGATCAAAGCAATAAACTTAAGCAATAACCCATTAATTTTCTATTTCAGTATTGTTTCATACGCTGTCAAGAATTCGCTTGGAAACAAAACCTCTGGATACTTGAACACCTGATCTTGTCGTCTAAATACAACATTGACAACTGCCCAACGGTCATACGTCTCAGAATTAGGGAACTGCAGAAACGTGCAGTGTCTTATACTTTGCCATTTATTCAAAAAGTATGTAACCTATTATTGTTTTTTTCATTTACACTTTGTTTGTTATTAAAAGGAATCTAAATGTGCAATTATTTGAAATAACAACCAGTTAGCAGCTAAGGTCAAATAATTTCAAGCTTTTAATGTTCTTCGAGACTCTTTTTTACACCATTCGAAACAGTTATTCAGAATTATTCAGAGTTGACAGTGCTAAGCTAACACACTTTTGGTTGTGATAGCATAAGTCTAATTCAATAAGTGTAACTCATTATAACAGCTTTATCCGGTTTTAATATTACAAGTAAATGAACGTTTAGTATTATTGGAGGACCATAAGGATATATCGCATGCTTTGTGCTCTCCAGTTTACAAACTTCAGCCAAGTCGAAACACTTTTAAATCTGTAATAATTTCATGTTTCAAGTAAACCACGTAAAAATTAGACGTTATGGTGATTTTAAATTTCAGACTATAAGACAGTCAGTTATATCAGAAGTGCGTTTGAAGCCAATAGTAAAATTTCATCACACTCAGAAACCGCCATTACGATCATTCCTTGACCTCTGTGCTGAAGTCACGTGGTTCATGCAATTCCAAGATCCACCAATTGTGTTAGACTTCTCGAAAGAAGACAGGACGAGGTTTATGCCATTTGTATATAATGGACCCATAATGGACTACGTGATTTGGCCGGCAATGTTATTAAACGAGAACGGCATGTTGGTTTCCCTAGGAATAGCTGAATTTCGGGAATAGCAGTCGTCTAACTTTCAAGACTAAAAGAAAAATATCAATAAAGGCTTAAATTGACAATAATAAGGAATTGTTATCAAAGTAGTATGCTGGCTTTTGACAGTTATCTTAAATGAACTAAATGGTCCGTAAATATTGGAAAACCCTAAGTCTTGGGACACCATAAATATTGGAACACCCTTAAATTAATATTATTTTGCATCCGTATACAGCTATATTTTGGGATATGTTCAGGATCGGTAAATTTTGGGTTCCTTATGTTTGGGGCACTTTTACAAACGGTATTTTGGCGTTCCTAATTTTTGTAAGTTTTAAGTATGGATTATGTATTCATGACGACCACCAGTCATTCTTCATTTTGTCAGTTATTGTAGATTTATAGATACATCTGTGCAATCGGCAATTAACACGATAATTCGAATAATGAAAACAAAATTTTGTAGTTTTATTATAAACAAATAAGTGTGTTCTAATAAGTAATTAATCTAAATGACATCTGTATAAAGTGCATAAAAATTGAACAACACTGTATTGTAAAATTGCTGTTTTTTACATTTCTTACTCCAAGTTTATTCCGTTTTTATTATCTACATGCGATTGAAAACTTTATTCTTGCTCGCGTCTCTTTTTAGAAATTAGAGCATTTTCTTTTTCTTTTGTTCTTTGCCAAAGTCATGTAAATGCAGAGTTGCAATAAAAGTTTGTTGTTATTGTTTATACTTTCTTTTTAAAATTTAAAGGTCAGTATATTATATTCACTATTTGTCGTAATTAAGTATCAAGGGAATAGTACATCAATCCAAATCCGGCAGCTGGATGTAAATGTCCGGTATATAAATAGTTAAATTTTATATGTAAAAAAGACTATATGTTTCATATGTCAAATAGGAATGAAATAAAAGCAATCAACACAAGTTGATCACGTGTGCAAAAAGTAGCTTAGTATGAAATCAAACAGCATGGCTGGTTTAAAAGTATTTCTGCTCAATGTGTGACTGTATTTTTGGATTTATCACCTCTTTGAACTTTTTACAAAAGCGAAATATACATATCAGGAATCGCCACACTCACAAAACACAGCCTTCCAACGCAGCGAAAAAGAACAGAGGAGAAGAGAGCATGTTGTTATTAGTATGTCAATTCAAATAAGACGTCGCAAAAAATTAACAAAAAAGAGAACCCTTGGGGTAACCGCCTTGGAACTGTCAGTGGCAAAAAACAAACTAGGGGTTTAAACCAGGTTCTAGGGTGCACCAACCTCACACTTGCCCCAATAGGTTCTCATATTAACAAACAAGTACAAGTTGTCTTGGTGAAATAACTCCAACTAACCCATCAGCTTAACAATGTTGCATGCAAAAGCATATAAACAAATAAAACATCAAAAGCTAATACATGTAGCATTGCAAAGCCAAATGGGCGAGTACTCGATGATCTTACCAAGACCAGAGCCCCTTTGGGGTCAAATTAGCAAGAACACGGTGACAGGGATAAAGAAACAAATCGAGCTTCTTGGATCTTTAAAGAAAAGAATTCCCCAAAAAACAAAATGTAAATTCCATATCATTTAACCTGGCAGAGGTTCAGATGTCTGAAAATGTATGGAATTAAATTATACTGTTAGCACCTGTATTTGATTAAGGATTTAATCGATGTTTGATGGTTTTCATTTGGTTATGGAAAACAGTTGGAATGTTTAAGTGTGTGATGCACGAATATTTACATACATAAATACTCACAATAATGCAAAAATTATGAAATAACAATATTTCATCTCTCAAAAAACTGTAATTTGAATCATTCCTTTAATTCTTCGCTGGAGCAATGTAGTTTATGCAGTTTCAAGATCTTAAAGTTGGCAAGTTAGGCAAAAAAGTTCAACAAATATTGAATATTAAATATGAAAATAATATCATTAACGAGGAGCTAGGTAGGTTTAATTGAAATAATACGGTAGTCGACACTCTCGGTTGCAAAATTACAATAGATGAAATAAATAAAGAGTTCGCGTCATTGAAAGTGCAGGGGCGGATATGTTGATACCCGAAATATTTGTTGAATGTAAAGATTTATTGTCACCCTTACTATGTAAATTATTTTATTACATTTTTGAAAAAAGGTCTATATCCTGAATCGTGGTTTACTGGTGTTATTGTACCTGTTCCCAAGAAAGGAAATAAAATGATGTTAATAATTATAGAGGTATCACATTGACAAGCGTATTTTCAAAATTATTCTCCTCAGTGTTAGACAAAAGATTAAGCCTATGGGCTGAAAGTAACAATATTTTAAGCGATTGCCAGTATGGTTTCAGAAAAAATAGAAGTACAGTTGATTGCATTTTTGTTTTATACTCTATTATCAATAGGATAATCAACCATGAAAAGAAACCAGGTTCTAGGGTTAATTGATTTCCAGAAATGTTTTGATGTGTTATATCGTAATGGTATTTGGTATAAATTAATACAATCTGGAATATCTTCAAAAATAGTTAAAATGTAATGCAGTATGTATAGTGTTGTAAAGAGCTGTGTCAAAGTAAATGGGGAGTTAACTGACTATTTTGATAGCTATATGGGTGTAAAACAAGGTGAGCCATTATCTCCCTTTTTATTTTCTATATTTGTTAATGATATGTATGAATGTATAGAAGGTGATCATTTGGATGCATTTACCTAAAGCGAACTAGAAATCTTTCTATTGTTATTTGCTTATGATACCGTTTTATATTCTTATAGCAGTGAAGGATTGCAGATATTGCTTAACAAATTGAATGGCTATTACAGAACTTGGTGTATAACGGTAAATGTTGAAAAAAGTGCTGTCATGGTATTTAAGAAAAGAATTAAGAATATTACAAACATGCAATTTCAATATGAAGGTAATAATCTGAGTGTTGTAAAATCATTTATTTATTTAGGAGTAAAGTTGTCTTTAAATGGAAATATGTTCCAAGCACAAAAGGTTTTATCTGAACAAGCTATGAAAGCACTTTTTTCCTTAAACTCTCTTTTTGATTCAATGCCACTAGGTATTACAGAAGAAATAAACTTGTTTGATTCAATGATTTCACCGATTTAACTTTACGGCTCTAAAATTTGGGGTTTTCATAAAGCAGCAGATATAGAGAGGATGCATCTAAAATATCTTAAATAATTGTTAGGAGTTAAACAACAAAGGCCTAATGCAGCAGTATTAGGCGAATTTGGAAAGTTTCCTATGGACGTTGTGCGAAAAATTAGAATTATGAAATATTGGTTTAAGGTTATGAAATCGCATAATTCACTTGTATTGAAAATTATGTTTGCAAAAGATATTCATGGTTATTTCTTAAATGAATGGACTGTAAATGTTAATAAGCTATTGCATGAACTAGGTTTTGCATATATGTGTAACCTTGATAACATAAGTGTAAACCATGTAAATATGATCATTCAGAGAATCTATGATAATTACCTACAAAAGTGGAGCTCAGATTTGGAATAAACTCCTAAACTAGATTCATATAAAATTTTTAAGAATGATTGTGAACACAAAAAAAACCTCCATTGTGCTGTTAACAACCTTCATCGTACATCATTATCCAGATTTTGCTGTTCTGCTCACAGATAAGCAATAGAGGAAGGCCGTTTTAGCAATATTGCTAGACAAAATAGAATCTGTCAAAAATGCAATTCAAATCAAGTTGAAACGGAATATCATTTTTTACTAGTCTGTCCTTACTACTACGAACTAAGGTTAAAAAACTGTACCAAAATACTTTATTAATGGGCCTACTAATTAAACATTTAAAAACATTATGAAATCGAAGTCGATATCCATATTGAAGAAATTAGCAAAATTTATATATTTAGCTACTGAAAAAAGAAATGCCAATCCATGTTAATTGTCAATAATGTATATCAGTTTGATCAGTTTCTAATATTATTATTACAATGTACCACATACAATATTTCATACTTTTCTGAGCGTAAATGTTTACCATTTGTGTTTTGTTTCTTGTTGTGTTTTTTTTTCTTGCTGTAATATGTGCTATGTCATTTTTTATGTTTGCGATTTCAATTTATATCGCCAACTTGTATATTTTGTTTGTCTATGAACATTATTATGTTTAATGCCAATAAATATTTGACTTGACTTGTTAAAAGAAGTCGATGGAAGAAGGGTTTGTATGATTATTAAATTACATGTGTAATATTAGTAATTATATTAAATTTTGTTCGAAATGAATTATGTCACATCAACGCCAGTACAATGGATATACAATAATATAGTCGTACTTATCTGAGAAAAGGGACATGAGCAATCATGCCCGTGTCTGTTTGAATATTGTGAAGGAGAAATGAAGAAATAAACAAATTGTTTTTTTTTATTTTTATATTGCTTCATTTTTGTTACGGTCTAATTTTTGATAATACTTTTTTATGTTTTCTTCATTAATTTAATGCATATTTATGTAAAGATGGGTGTCTTGAAAGAGTGTTAACTAACTGCGAGAATGTTTCAAGAGACTATAACATTGAATGTTGTTTCATATACCACACAGTCTTATCTCCTTATGTTAGGATCACACCAACTATCATTCGCAATGAGATGATTTCAGAGGTTTCACGGGTTATTTGCGGACGAAATCCTGTTAAGATACCGTTTGTTTTCAAAAGATCAGTTCAAGTTTGTGTTCTTTGTTTTCTTTGCTGTCTTGTATGTTGGTCAGACCTTGAACCAAAAAGATTGTACTCATTCCATGACATATGTATTGTCATTATGTTAGCATGAAATATGCACTTTCATCGAGATGTCAAATGTTATTAAGTTTAATGATTATAAGTATGTCAATTGCAAGTTTAAAATTACATGAAACAGCGAAAATGTTTTATGAAAAAGACCAATGCTCCCTAAAATCCTGTTAAATTGAAAATTGACATTGAAATTCAAAGGTGGTTACCCCGCAGTTGATTTTTGTCAAAAAAACCCGAACCATATACAGTCGAACTTCGACGGCTCGAATTTCTCGGGACCGGCAGATTTTGCTCCAGCGGTCGGTAGTTCGAGCGATCCGCGGCTGGTATGTGAAAATAGGTTTCTACTCACTAAACTTAGCCAACACATTACAATTTATAACATCTCTAATTTTAATGTCTTTAATGAATTATCTCATTAAAATACGACAAGCATGCATGTTATTAAAAACACAATTTTAACCTTGAAATTGTATACAAGCACAACAGTTAAATAACATAAAACATTAGTAAAAACAAAATATTTTCGCCTGCTTCAGTTGTTGTTTACACGACTGTATTAAATAACGCATCGTCCTTATTGGCAAGACATTGGCGAGACATTTTCGCGCCTTTGTTCGCACCTTTGATGATTACCGATAACATTATGTTTGAGCCAAGGGTTGTCGAAAACATTGAAACCTAACTTTCGGGACACTGATTGGTGTTCGACTGTATACGAGTGCGAGTGATAAGAAGTAGAACAATATAGAAATATAGAGTTCTAGTTCAAAACAGGACAATCTGTTCGAGAGAGGGGCGGTGTTCAAGCAAAAGCCGTTCGAGCTATTGAAGTTTGACTGTACATTGAAACAAAAGAACTTCAAGGAGCACAAAAAAATGTCATGGAGAATAGCCTTCACACTTATCTCTTGGTTCTGTATTTGGTTTGTCAAGTTTAATACGTTCTTTTAAAAATACCACGAGGGAGAATTCCAACGGCTTCCGAAAGAATGATAAATTGTCCATGATACTCATCATGCCGATAAGCCAAAATCTAGTATTTATTAAATTATATTCACACAGCTTCTGAAAGGTAAGACATATACTTATAGACTAAAGTCTTGTCCGGTATGGTTTTCCATAATATCTTTTTAATGTGTGAAATCCCAAAATGCCATTTCTCTACCAGCATAAATTTGGTATCAATGAAAATAGGACATTTATATGCATTAAATGAAAACTATTTTGAAATTTGAGCCAGTAATGCCGGTAGAGGAATGTGTTAAACAGTGGCATTCAAAAAGTTCAAATCTTCCTACCGGACAAGTCTTTTGTCCATAAGCATATATTATACTGAACAAAAATAAAAACTTGCCAGTTTTTACATTCAAAAATTTTGTTTAGTGATGTCGTATTTTATCTTTCGATTTTTGTGGTATTTGCGCATATCTGGACATTTAATAAAGCGGGAAGAAGTTGTTATTTTTTCACCGAGTTAAAGGTTAATATCTCCTTTTTTCTAAATAATGATGATATTGATAACTTTTAACATAAAAGTCTCCAACAGATTATTTGACTGTCAAATTTATTAGTTAATGACATTTACAGAAGGAAAAACACAATCTTCAAAGCCCATTGATGCAAAAACATCATCTACAGTTACTTAAATATTCATTTTTGCAAATTACTTCCCTTTTTAAAGAAGAAAACAAAATCCTTATTTTAAATCTTATTTTTCGACAACCAGGTATCTTTTTATTTATTTTTTGACCGATAGATACTGAACCGACAACTTCCAAGATATTGGTGATCGAATTCCTCCAGATATATACATTCACTGGCATCATTAATGTGATAGGAGTTTTCCATGCTTTTATGTCAAGCTTTCATTTTGGCTTAGTATACCATGTATGCTTTTTCAGTCTTTTCGAATAAAATCTCAATCTGGTTTTCTTTTTGATACAGACACTGGTTCGTTTGTATAAGAAAAGAGAATCTTAATTATGTCTCCATCTATTTTTTTCTTTATTTTTTAAAAAGCGTGGGGAGGCTGTGTTTTGTGAGTGTGGCGAATCCTGATATGCATATATTTCACTTTTTATGATATGTGTTTGAATTAATGGTACAATATTTTTGCCTCCTTTTCGATTGTTAAAGGCCATTCCAAATTTTAAAATTGGTAGAAAGTTAAAAATCTGCCGTAAGTACGAACATTGTCATTAATTCCACGTATGCTTTTTCGGAAGATCATTTATCACAAATGTTTTACTTCCTACCTTAAAATTTAACAAAAATGTTTTATATCCTCAATTTTTGAAATGTTAAATCTCGGCCGTACTGCAAGTAATGCAAATCCTTTCTCCTATTTTATTTTCAGATTTTCAAAAATTCAAAAGATTTTCATATTTATGGAAAACCCGCTCATTGGATTAAGATTTGTCGTCGGGCGAGCTGGCGGGCTCCAACAATCCGCGTCCATGCTATAACTTGGCTATAAGCGAGTGACTTGGCACAATTGTTCAGCATTACAAAGCGGTGTGTCACCTACAATACTATCCCTGTGATACCAAGGTCAATGTCAATTTACTAAAAATTGAATGTGCATGTCCGTGGTATAATTTTCTTATGCATGGTTAATTTTCAAATGACTTGACAGCTAAGGTCAATGTCATTGTTTCTACAAATAGACTTTTCATCCCTGGCTTTTTTGGGTCGGCCACGACCCAGTTTAGCCAGTTTTCGACAATCGTTTTGCATTACTGCAAACCTAACAATTTAGGGTTGCATGCAAGACTGTCGTACCTCCTTCTTTATTTCAATGTTGTTACGACAGTCTTGCGTGCTACCCTAGAATATAGTTCTTAGTTTCAAAAAGTAAGTCAATGCTGCAGAGCGGTCAATTTTGTAATGCTGTGCAAAATGATAAAATTTATATTTAAACATATGAAATCAATAAATATTTGAAGAAATTTAACTCGTGGAACGTCAGACAAGATTTTGAGTCATGAACGCGTATGAATACCTAATGGCGGATCGCCATATTGGTTCGACAACGTTCGGTTAAGACGAAAAATCCATCGCAATCAACTGAATAGTGAGTATTTATCGAATTATTTTCGTGATGCAATGTTTTATAACACCCAGGTTACATTTGAATGTATATTGACAATAGCATTTCTCTTTGTAAATAGAATTTTTCATATGGAAAATGGGGTGGATTTGGTGGTTTACGAATGGTAACGTTACAAAATCTTTGTAAAACTGAAATTTTATATTCTTCTTCCAGAATACTGACCGTCTTCAACCGACTGAAGTTTACCATGTTTAGATTCGAAAGACGATACCGCAGTAAACGAGATTTTGGCTCTTTTGGTTTTATTGAACGTTACGTCCCGTTACGTCATTTAATGCACTCTCCAAAATGAAAGTAGGAGTTTCAAAACACTGAGTAGGACAAGGCAAAACTTGTTTTTTAATTTAGGGCCCTAATCATTGTGGCTATTTATTGTGGAACCTTGTAGCGATGTAAGTAATAAAATCATTTCAATGTATTGCATTGAAAGAAGTCGGATTTTGTACGATTAACGAATAACTTGGTTAAATATCGTGTAAGATTTTTATTTCCATTTGAATGCTTCAAACATAAAGCATCTGATTCACAATGATTTAATTTTAACACATTTAGATCTGTTGAAAATTGTGTTTAAAGTTAGTTAAAAATCATAAATGAATTGATTTTACATATATATTAATGAATGCATTTTATGCATTTGATCAAAAGAACCTGAATTTCCAATTGGCATCATATAATATCCAGATCTGACATGAATGAAATTTTCCCTTATCATAACCCATTCCCAAATCATAACCGGTGGCATAGTTGACACAGGGTTTTCTGAATAATTGCACCTTATATGTAGACCTTCTGAAATGCATATTGGGAATCGCCACATTCAGAAAAAAACAGCCTCCCCACACAGTCAAGAGAAGAGAGGGAGAGAGCATGGTTAATAAAATGATCAGTTTCAAAATAGACGTCACTAACAATGAACAAAAATGAGAACCCTAGTGGTTACCGCCTTGGAATGGTCAGTGAAATCCGCTATCAGAAGTTTTTACTACTTTCAATTTTGTCTTGCACTCCATTCAATGATGTCTCACAGGTCATTTAATCAGAACAGATATTCTCAAAATAGTCCAGGGAAAACCAAAAGAAGAAAAAGAGTAGGACCTCAGGGATTCACTGAGTATACAGAACAGGAACTTCACAAATTATATGAATTTATTTAATATTATCTCTTAAATGCATTTCGGGTGAATTTAGCATCCTGGAAGAAAGAATAATCATGTATTTATTTGTTTATTTAAATATTAATAAACAGGTTTAGATGATCTTTGGATCTGGTCAGACCCGTATCAAATAAGTTTGACATAATACCCCATTTGAAGCTGTATAGAACTGTTAGACATAATGCAATGAAGTGGACAACAAAAGTGATGGTAAAATAAAAATGTTTGAGTTAAATCCACAATGACTGTTTTAGGAGATGTAATTTTTGTAAACAGTATATTTCAGTTTCTTTGTATTGCTTGAGCTGCCATAACGCTGTGTCAACATTGCAACTGGTAAATTCTTGTAACATGTAAGTGGGCGGGGTACAAATCCATTGCATTCGGAAAATGTAATATGTTTCCGGATCTGGATATTTTCAGATGGAAATTCAGGTTCCTGTAATCTGATAAATAATCAGTGTTCATTTTTATTGACATGCAGCCAGACTGGTTTAGGCGGGGGCGACAACTAGTACTACCCACAAGGTTTAGCCAGACTGGTTTAGGTGGGGCGACTACTACCCACAAGGTTCATGCTCTGGGCCCAAAAATACAGTATCAATGGACATAAAGCAATTTGATGTCATTTATTACATGTGTTCTGTTTCAACAGTGCAACAGTTATTACTATGCTGATATGATATTGTAAATGAATCACTTCATAAATTAGAAATTTTCTACAGAACAATGTTAATTATTACCTCAAATACCTAATTTAATGCAAATAATGTAAATTCAGTATTGAACACGTTACAGTTTGATCTCATGTGGCATTAAAATAAAGTTTAAAACTTTCCCCAAATCTGTTATCCGTACTGAATGGGTGAGATCTGTCACCATTTTCAAATATCTTACCGGGTTTTCCACAAGAGAAACATTTACATCTCCCATTTTATGTTTAACTCAAATTAAGTTTCATAGTGTTTAATTAAGTCTTATTAATAGTAGAATTGCCTAACAAAGTAACAATAAATTATGAAATGAAAACCAAATATTTAATTTTTTTTCACTACAAACATGTGCCAAATTATAAAAATGAATATATTACCTCCCTTTTGATGTTATACCAGTATTCAGTATTGAAATGAACCTGGGTTTACACCGTGTTTCAGTTTAATAATTTTGATGAAACAAGTATTTATAAGCTTTCCAATACAAATTGTTTTCAAGTAAAATAAACCAAAACTACTGCAGACCTTTATGTCTTTTTAATTCTATGATTTTTACCCAGACTTAAATTCTGATCAGCAATGTAAAATAAATTACCGGTAGTTATTTGGAAAGGAACCCACTTTGCGAATTTTTAGTGACAACCCAATTGACCAGTTCAACACATTTTTGGCTTTTTGCAGTCTGTTACTTTCTGGTTAAAGTGACATGCCTGGATCTATATTTCTTTTTTTTTGTCAAAAGAAAGTTATAAACTATTTAATACAAAATCTCCCAAATTGATGATATGATTTTGTCTAATTAATTGGCATTGACAGTATTTTGGAGCAAATAAAAGGTCATAATATTCAGTCTATCACATGATTTTTTCCAATGATGGATAACCAAAGAAACTGTGCATGTAAGGAAACACATAATAACTTCTCTGGCAGTGATGCAACAATATGGATAATCCATTTAATCCATATAACTTTATGAACTATTCTTGAATGGCTGTTGGAACAGGCATATAACTACAAAACAAATGACAGCACTCTTTTTCACACCAACTAGCAAGTTAAATGTCGAGCATGCTTGTTGATGTCACAAGGAAAAACATTTTGCACAGTCCAAAAGATTGTGTGTGACTTTTTGTAGACACACCTCTGACTTAATGAATTCAAATGCAGAATAGAAACAATCTGAAGAAAGTGATTATAGCAAAGTACAAAATGAGAGTAAATTAATATTTTTATGATCACTAACTTAAAAAATAAAATCAGTTATTATAAAGAATATTTGTAATTTGAGCAAAGATCAAAATAATTGTTATAATTTTGTGTTTGTTAAATATGTATTTCAGTGTTATAATCAAATGAAAGAAATGTGACATCTCTGGTTCAAAAAGCATGGAATTGGAAGAGCAGAGGAAGAAGGCTAATGGTATATTTAATTTTATTAGTTGACTATTAACAGGGCTCTCACCTATCAGGGAGAAGTTTTGTTATAATTTACTGAATTATGGAGAAGTTTGCAGTCAACGGCATACTTTCCCTATATATTAAATACAAAAAGACTTCTCCCAAAGCTCAACGAAGAGAGAAGTCCAGACATGGGGAGAATTAAATTTTAATGCAAATGCATTAATAATGCATTACTTTTTGTGAGTAATACTAAGTAATGAAATGCAACAGATTAAGCATTATTTTAATGCTAATTTAATGCATTACCTATGCCAAAATGCTGTAATGCTTAGCATTATTTGGCATTAATTGGATTTTGTTTACTATTGGATTTTGATGATTCATTTTATTAATTAGTATTTATATTAACAGTAACTTTTAGATGTAAAGATGCTCTAAATATTTAATATGTTAATAGTCTATAACATTATCTTATTTATAGCAAGAGAAAATCATGAATATGACAGTAAGTATTTTGATATGTGTTCACTATTAGTAAAATAAGATACAGACTTTAAGTGAAGGCTTTTCATCAGAATGTTGTAAAGTTTTAAAAAAGTTATGATTAAGCAATGAGTTCTTAAGCTTAGTTGTTTTAAGAAAATGCTAAATTTATGAAATCAATAGCCAGTAGTATTTAAAGCTCTGTAAAAAAAACAGCACTTTTAATTAAATCATTTCAAAGTACACATTCATTGGGACAATATATTTCCCACTAATTGTCAAACACTTAAATATTCCTGAAAATGTTTGTGGTAGAAATTTGAAGTTCAGTGAAAAATACCAAAAATATTGTTCTGAAATAAGATAGCATCGAAATCAACTTAAACCTTCAGACATGCACAAAACTTACTTTCACACTCAAATGAAGTTATTTTTCTAACCATTGATTCAAGTTACTGATTCAGTGTCATTGTAAAAATATTAAAGGCTATGTCAGATTTCAGGAAATCAGCATATAATGCAGATGCAGGTGACATAATTATTTAATTCGACAATTTGGCAGTGTAGTCCCTTGTCAAAACAACACTCTAAATGTGTGAAAACAGCAATAAATCAAAGATAACAAAAGTGTTAAAAAGCTAAACCTGCACTAACCTATATGTACTAAGAATAACTTTGTTGTAAGTTCTTGAGGTGTCACTTTAGATCTTCAAACTTTCAGATTGATACTTTGTATATTAAACTTCATGGTGATTTTTTTTGGAAGATGATCCCGTTTGTGCATATATTGACAGTTGACTATTTATTTATTGTAAGTGCACTTGTGAATAAAATATAATGCTTAATTTAATGCATTACTTTTTGAAATAATGCTAATTTAATGCATTACTTTCTTAAAATATAGTAATGCTAATATAATTTAATGCGCACATTTGGCAAATAATGCTAATTTAATGCATTACTTTTAAAAATAATTCGCTCCATGTCTGGTGAAGTCTGGTCACTTTTGATGGGACTACTTCCTTCAAGTCTCTCTCTAGTGAGAGCCCTGTATGAATATACAGTACAGGTATTCCATACTTTGCCCTTTTTACATGACTGCAGTGTAGCGAAATCTCGAGGCATGTCATCACCTGACCTGAACATGCCATAATCCTGGCAGACACTACATTGTATATCACATTCATACTTAACTACTTTATGATGGCCCAGCAATTACAATATTGGCCCAGAACCCCTGTATTGGCCCAGAACTTTAAGTCTTCATATGAATTTGATGTCTTTATTCTGTTAATTAATAAAATTATCCCTCAAGTATATTCACATTGACCATGTTATTGGGCCTCGGGCTGTCATATATACCCTCGGCCTTCTGCCTCAGGCATATATGACTACCCTTGGCCCAATAACATGGCCAACATGAATTCACTTGATTAATTACATTATATAATATTCATCTGTGGGCCACCTTGCACAAACACGATGTGTTCTTGTGGTTGCTTATTCATTTATTAAGTAGGGTAATCTCATATGAATGTGTCCCAAAAATCCAATGCTGTTTCTGTTTTCACGGTTAATAACTTAACCCTTTACTCCATTTACACGCCATTTCACCACATGGGCAACCAGTGTAAATCCAGATCAGATAGAGATAGCACAGATGTAGCTCCAGATCAGCTTGCACATCAGACATTTTTGTGGTCTGATCTGTATCTACTCTGTTCATTAGATACATTTAAACTAAAGCTCTTTTAATTGGAAGCAGATGTGTCAGCACCTAGATCTACAATAGTTGATCATGTGTTAAAAGGTGTATCCTTCGAGTAAAATGGAGTATCAAAATTCAAGTGTGTTATTGTAATAATTAACCCTTTACTACATATATACACATTTTCATGCCTGTGCAACCAGTGTAGAGATACAGATCAGATGGTAGATCTGATCTGGATCTGCATTGGTCACATTGTGGTCAGAAATAAGCTATTGAATAAAAAAGCTAACAGTTTAGATCCAAATCAGGCAGTATGGATGTGTCGGCTGATTTAGATCTACACTAATCACCCATGCCATAAAGGCATATACATGGAGGAAAAGGTTAAATGGGATAAATTGTGTAGGAGCCTATAGGAATTGAAGATGCCACAAAGCTTACATCAGAAAAACCTCTTTTGTGTGATATTTATAAAAAATTACCTTAAAAACAAATTATGACAACAGTGTAATCTGTTAACTGTTTAACTGCAACAGCTATTTATGTACATCTTCATAAGCAACAAAAAGTACAGTGAAATTGACTTGGGTTATTTGTTATGATTTAAAATACAACATTTATTTTCAGCCATGTGTACCATCAGTCTAGTGAAAGCTGTGGACTTGGAACGTTTGCAAAATTGGTAGAAAACTAGGGAGCAGAATATGAATGTTACTGTAAAAAATGGAGACAAGGTTTGCATTTTTTTTATTTCCATGTATTAGAGTTGCATGACTGTATGATAGAGAGACACTTAATCTATCTCTAAATGTTGGTATTTGTATCTTGTAACTAGAAAACATAAAATTGTGTTTGTATGTATGTGAAGAATTGTAAGACCTCAGTTCACAAGAAAATTAATCAACCTATAAAAAATTTACTGTGTTGTTTTTGACCCTTTCTTCCATGAATACATGACATGAGTGACCAGTGTATATCCAGATCAGCAGGCATATCTGTGCAGTCTTAATAGGATCTACATGGTTCATAATAAGATTCACGAGGCTATTTCTTACAAATATGCAAACAGTTTAGATTCCAATCAATCCAGATCAGACACCAGAATTATATTGTTTGTGACAACATGCTTGAGCTGATGTAAATTTTCAGGTCAATGTCACATTTGATGGAGTTAATCCCTTTCCGTACTTTTATTTTAACAGAAAAACTTAATGTTGACTATAACTTTGCCTTTTCTTAATATTTCTACATCAAACTTTCAAATTATATTGCTCATGACAACACATTCATCGTGACTTCAAGTTCTTTATGTCAAGATGGGATTATCCCCCCTCTTGTTCTTGAATTTTTAACCTGACATAGCTCCCAGGGAGACACTAGTGAACACCCATCTAGTGTAACGTTTTGGTGGATTCTGGCAATTAATAACCAAAATTACCCTTAATTTAAGGAAAACAAAGACACTTCAGGTAAAATCGCAAGGGTCAGAATGATTTTTTAATTTTTTTTTAATTTTCAAAAGTCAAAAGGTTATTTCCTGGGTCCAATGTCTATATGATTAAGGCGTCTCCAAGGAGTTAAGGTTCATCATAAGAAATGAGAAAAATGTGGTCAGTTTCAAAACATACACCATAACCAATGAACAAAAATGAGAACCCAAGGGTTACCGTGTCAAGAGTCAGGATAAATGTAGTATTGCCAGGGCAAGAAAATTAATATTATTGGACAAAACTAATTTATTGTCAAATATTTATCAGTTTCTAATTTCGACAAATAAATTTAAAAAAGCACAGACCATAAATTATGCTTGAATTTCAATATAAATAGGTAATTTGTTGAAATTAATATTTCAGGATAACAGCTTCACATGGAATGCTGTGAGGAGACCAGTTTGACATTCTGTCTATGACTGTCTGACGGAGCATTCAGCCTTTATATTGCCACTAATTCCTGCAATGGAACATGCAGCTTTTGTAACGGACAAGAATAAACAAATCACAAATGTCGATACAAATTGTGGGTGCGAAAATGAGACAATTTATATAAAATATAACAAAACGTTAGAATGTGCACCACATTGAAAAAGCATCAGTTGACAAAAAAGCATCAGTGTAATTGTGTGCTTGAACATTATCTGCTGAATAATAAAACTATTGAAAAAAAACTATAGTGTCACTTGTAGTATTATTTTAAATCATGTGACCCAATTCTGTTTGTTGATTTCAAGTTTGAATATTCAAAGACAATGACAAGCTTAGCTACTTTTTGTGTCGCCCTTTCGAAGAAATGGCGATTCATAGGGATCGCTTTGTCCGTCCGTCCTTCGGTCCATCCGGGCCCCCCGATGGGCACTTGTTGGGTACCAAAAAACCCAACAAATGCCCATCTGTGAGAACTTTCCATTCATTCCGTTAGTCTCTTATTGGGTAGTTTTTCGCTTGTTGGGTAGTTTTAAACAAAAGAAATACCCAACAAATGCCCATCTGTGGGAGCGTCCGTCCGTCACGAAAACCTAACGTTGGCTATAACTTTGCCATTTCGTAATATTTCTTCATGAAACTTTTAAATTATATTGCTTATGACCACAGAATCATGATGATGCCAAATTCTTTAGGTCAATGTCACATTTGATGGAGTTATGCCCCTTTTTGTACTTTGATTTTGACATGAAAACTTAACGTTGACTATAACTTTGCCATTCCTCAATATTTCTTCATGAAACTTTCAAATTATATTACTTATGACAACACGCTCATGATGATGCCAAATTCTTAAGGTCAAGGTCACATTTGGTTGAGTTATGACCCTTTTTGAACTTGCATTATTTCCGACATTGTACCAGAGGGCGACACAAGAGTTCATCTGAAAACCCATCTAGTTCTGTCATATGTGTCACCGTATCTCAAATGATAGTGCCTCTAGCTGGGAGCGAACCCGCACCGTCACGGCGACAGCGCCTAGCCCTAAAATTTCTGCGACGTAACCAATTGAGCTAACCGGGACAACCCAAAAAAGGTTGATCGGATAGCCCTGATATACGTAACAGTCACTGCACGACATCGGTAACGGGTCAGAATTTTAGGTGCTGTCTATTGATACTGTGCTTGCAAACAACTGCTCGCGTTATTCTTCCAAACTTTACAAAAGTATTCACGCCATTAAGGTAATATTTCATTTGCCATTGAACTCTCATTGATAAAATGAAAAATTAAAAAGTCTGTCTAAATGCAAAATGCAAGGACGAAAGGAGTACTACCTTTAAATAAGTGTAGTGTCTGAGGACTGTGACCAGCTTTGTTTCACTGTTGACCATATGAACTATGTAGTATGATATCCTTCACTTAATTTTGATTGGTGAGTTCCGAGAGAGGCATTGTCTTATTTCATATTATCGTCTACAAGTCCAATCATATTCTAATTATATCTCTAGACATATTGTCCTTCCACCAGGTTTGCTTTCCATGTCACTGCCTTTGCAAACTTGATAACAGTATTTGCCTTGACTTGTTAATTGGACCTTAATTGTTTTAGGGTCGAAGATCTATGTCTCAGAGGTCATAAAGTAAATTGGTCCCCGTTCTTGAGACGAAAGTTTGTTTCTGGTCCAACTTAATCAAACACAAACTCTTTGCCAAAGATCCATCGCTTTTCAATTGTGTTTTGATGGCCGACCCATCAGTACCTCCAGTCCTTTGATTATACTTTAACTTCATTATGGATGGTGCGATTAGAAAATAAGTTAGCATAAAGGACAATATGCCGCGCAAAAAAACAAGTCTATTGGTCAAAGGTCAAGATCGTTGTTACTTAAATTAGAATTTCCTTGTCCGACGTATTACTTTTTATGATTGGAGGGATTTTAAAGTAATTGTACATCTAATCACAAGAAAATACAATAGTTCAAGAATAAGACCTAGCCTCCTACAGCTAAAGTCAATGTCATTGTAATTTAAATACTCGTTATATTATGTATTTCAAGATGCAGTTTAAACCAGATAGAGGCACATACATAATTGTTTATTGGGAAAAAGGGGATATGGTTGTAGAGGGTGGTTGACTGCACACCTCCCCCGAACACAAAGGTAAACGTTATGCTTAATCTGTAAGTCAACTATAAGAATTAGTTATTTTTTTATAAGTTAATTTTCTCTGTTTTATTTAAAATTCAAAATAACAAATTCTAATATTGTAATTCTATTACATACTGTGTCTGAAGATACTGTGCTAACAACACTTAATAGAGAGGATATTATCAATCATAGGATATCCACAGGGTAGGGTTAAGAATAATAATTTCACATTTGTTGTTTTCTTATTTTTTAAGTACTTTTGAAGCCTCTCCAGAAATCACGTTCCGTCTTTTAGTAACATGACTGCATAAACGTGATGAGATGTCATGTGAATTTTATACCAGCAGTAGAGTGCCTCTTTATGATATTCTAATAATATTGTTAACCTGTGTCTGGAGATACTGTCATTCAAACATTTTACTTTTTTCTAAAACTGGGAAATGTGGAAAACAGGACACTTATAAAACACAGCCACCCCACGAGCCAATAAGTAGAGAATAAAAGAAAGCATGTGTTTGTAAGAATATCAATAATTTCAATTAAGACACCACAAACAATTAACCCCGTATGGTGATGTTTTCTTCACAGCTACCAGTTACTGCATAAAACTAAAATGCCCTTCCGTTTTGTTGAGCGGTACAACGAACAATCCGTTTTGATTTCCCGCCGTGATAACTAAACTCTTTATAAAAGTAACTGCTCCTCATTTCTTATTTAACTGTTCTGTCTTCTTTTCAGGTAATAGAATTCTCTGTGTCTTAAAAATTACATCGCATTTGTCGGAGCAACAGGTTTTAGTATTATTTGTTTAATAATCTTTAATAGTGGTAGTATGTGAAATGTTTTTTGCAACTGCTATAAAGATTAAGTGACAATTATTCTTTTTTGTATTCAAGTAATTGCGGTATAACAGGCGATTTGAACTTTGGAAGAAGATATGATTTTTCATGCGCAGCAGTGACATGTCGATATAAAAACCAAGTTATATATAAATAAATATAACTATGTTTTGTTATTGGTGTATATAAAATCATAATAGAACTGAAATACTTCAGGCAACAATAAGATCACAGCTGATAAAATGGACGTCTATTCTTTCTATAAAATAATAGACCTTCATATAATTATTGCGCATATACTGGATGACAAAAGTTGCATCAGTAATAATGTCATATCAACATTTACTGAATGTTTCTTAGAAAATGATGTTAATTTATCAAATAAAATAATGATAAACTTTTAGCCTTCATAATTACCATTTAACCACTTTGAAATTACCGGTATATTACTTTGCCGACTGTGGTCTTTAAATACGACATTGTTTCGCGTATTCATTTAAAAAACGCTATGTTAATGACATGTTAAAGATCCTTACTGTTTTACAAATTTAATAAGATCTGGTTATGAATCGACTCCTGATATTCAGACCCATATTCTAGAGATACGACTTAGCCTTTTGAATGGTGTGTTAATTTCATCGCAAAAGCGCCAAAAAAGTCCTCATTTTAGGAACTGTTGCCACTGGGGCCGCAACTTGCCGAAATATTTGGCCTCGGCTCCTGCTCCTTTGCACCAATAATTCGACAAAAATAATCCGGGAATTAATGATGATCATTACCCAGTAGCCTTACTTGATTTTTAGTTACCCCGTCAGCCTACGATGGCAGATATATAGAAACGTAAGCTCTCAATTGACTGACTTAATACCTTACTTTCTTTCTATATGTCCTTTATTTATAACTAGGACTCTAACACCCAGCAATGAAAACATTTATTAAAGACCTGGTAAAAACTCAAGTAAAGAATTAATTCCACCGAGCATCAAAGTTATTCAACTAAACATTTTTCAAAAATCTCAAGTAGTTTTAAAGTTATGGGCAAAATGCATATTTTGCTTAACACAAAATATAAGAAACAAGATATATTCCTATTAAAACTAATGTAAATGGAAGTATCAAAGGGCCATAACTTCTGAACGGAACATGTAAGAGCGAAACCCCACCTTTATGCACAACAACATATCAGGCCAAGCATTGTGGTCAAGTTTCATCAAATTCCAAGCAGAGGTGTAGGAGGAGTTGCGTTCACAAGATATATTCCTATTAAAACTAATGTAAATGGAACTATCAAAGGGCCATAACTTCTGAACGGAACATTTTAGAGCAAAACCCCACCTTAATGCACAACAACATATCAGGCCAAGCATTGTGGTAAAGTTTCATTTAATTCCCACCATTAGTGTAGGAGGAGTTGCGTTCACGAGATATACTCCTATTAAAACTAATGTAAATGGAAGTATCAAAGGGCCATAACTTCTGGACTGAACATGTAAGAGCGAAACCCCACCTTTATGCACAACAACATATCAGGCCAAGCATTGTGGTCAAGTTTCATTAAATTCCCACCAGTAGTGTAGGAGGAGTTGCGTTCACGAGATATACTCCTATTAAAACTAATGTAAATGGAAGTATCAAAGGGCCATAACTTCCGAACGGAACATGTAAGAGCGAAACCCCACCTTTATGCACAACAACATATCAGGCCAAGCATTGTGGTCAAGTTTCATTAAATTCCCACCAGTAGTGTAGGAGGAGTTGCGTTCACGAGATATACTCCTATTAAAACTAATGTAAATGGAAGTATCAAAGGGCCATAACTTCTGAACGGAACATGTAAGAGCGAAACCCCACCTTTATGCACAACAACATATCAGGCCAAGCATTGTGGTCAAGTTTCATTAAATTCCCACCAGTAGTGTAGGAGGAGTTGCGTTCACGAGAATATCGGACGGACGGACGGACGGACGGACGGACGGACGGACGGACGGACAGGAGCAACTCTTAATGTCCGTCGCCATTTCATGGCGGGAGCATAAAAACGGGCCATAACGATCACTTACCAATGTATTTGCCTATTGTAGCTGTAATCCCCTAGCTAGCGTCCATGTAGTCCTAGTTCTTCTCCAACGGATACTCTCCTATCTTCGTCACTAAGGTCTCGCTAAACTACGGACAATACCACAACCACTAAATTACTAAACGGAGTAGATAAAATCTCCGTCGGCACATTCAAGCCAAGCTCAATCACTAGCTAATTAACATTTTGTTACATTGGCTTGATTATTCCGCATTATTTATTCATTATCTGCAAAACCGTGCACACATGTTTTAAATAAAAGGAATTGATTATTCACCTTAACACTTTTCGGAAATTAGTGTTTTTCTTTTACAGAAGAAACCACCAGAGGGAGATGAATTTTGTTTCATTAATTTCGATTACTATTTTGGTGTTCCTTATCCCAACATGCTTTGCGGCGAATTGTTACGACACGTGGTCTAAATGCAGTGGCTGGAGCATGTTCTTTACTAATACACTGTGGTTAGACTGCGACAGATGCTGCAAGTGCAAAGGGCGCAGTAGCGGCACATGCGTTGAAAGAATAGCGACGGAGTGTCATAATATTAAAGTAAGACTTTTCGACACGTTAGTTGAAAAACTGAAATATGCTTATCAGGAATGGCAACATACAGCAGACACAGCCTCCCCACACAGCCAGAAAGTAGAGAGGAAAAGAGAGCATGGTATTACAATAATCAGTTTCAAAATGGACGCCACAAATAATTAACGAAAGAGAGAACCCGAAGGGTTACCGGTTTGAAACGGTCAGTGGCTTAACAATTTGCTACTGGGGGCTTTAAACCAAGTTTTAGGGTGCACCAACCTTACACTTGCCCCAACAGGTTCTCATATCAACACACAAGTACAAGTTGTCTTGGTGAAAAAACTCCAACCCTCCCGATTTTAAACAAATCCGTCAAACGAATTTATTTAACTACATGTACATTATTAGCAGCGTGTCGAGCGTCTCTGGGACATCAACGAAATGTTTAAATGTTTATGTTTACGTAGAGCCTTGTATAGCATTAAAGCAAACAAGTCGTCAAGCGCATATAATCTGATCTTAATAATAATGGGACTAAATTCGGCAAATAAAAATTGTATTTTGATATACATGTCGGTTGGATATAATGAAATAAAGGAGTTCGGGAGAAAATAGATCACTCTTTATGCGATTCTGTTAAAAACTCCTCTCTTTTTTTTATATATTTCAGTATTACAAAAAGAGTTATTCGTGCCGTGTGGCGGTTGAAACATGTTTCCCCGTACATAAATAAGTGTTTTTATCAGTAACGTCCTTTGATGGTCGTTGAGCACGATACTTATGTAAATGGTACTTCTGAAATAAGTTTTGTTTTAATTTTTCGGCCAGTACTAAAACGGATTGTCTAAATATCCCTGCCAGTATATAGTTGGATTTTGTTCTATCACTCTCAGGATAACGTTCCTGTTCTTTATTTTTTTTGCCTTTGGAATTCTCTTTGATGTGCATATTACTATTCTTAGATGCTCTGTCAAAATTCTATTGTGTTTGGTTCAGCTCATGGGCAGATCTATTCGTTTAACTTGGGACCCTATGCCGCTGAAGATAGTAATATGCATGTCATTACTGTCCATGAACAGGCTCAATCAAACCGAGCCTGCAATATTTTCATATGTATCATGTTCGGTGGCTTTCAACGTTCACTTTTTATCTATGTTTTCACGTTTAGTGTTTACTTTTAATACAGTCCACACTCGTTGTGTCGAAGTCGTCGGGACCGTACATTTTAATTCGAGATATCCGAAGTTCGACACATCCGAATTGGCGCCAATGCACGAATATCATACCTATATATGTTTCTAATGCTGACATGATTGTGAGTGCCAGTACTCGTTTATGAACATTTCAATGGATCAATTGGTTTATCAAAACAGAACAGAAAAAATATATTAACTTGAATATATTTATTACGTGTTAAGAAACCATCATCGTTAAGTTTCGGTGTTTGTGTTACGTCGTCGTCTTCACTCTGAGTGTTAAAGTCGTCTTTCGTCATTTTTTATTACGTAAACTAATTTAACTTAATAATCTGGAGCTTTTTGTGCTTCAGTCTTGTTAGGGGAGAATTGATTACGTTTGGATCATGTTTTTTTGCATTTGTTGTCCTAATTTAATGTATGTATGTAGTTTTATTTATCGTCGCTACCAGAAGTCCATATGAACGACGCCTCCAGAAGAGTGTTAGTCATTTTAGGTTTTTGGAGGCTAGTGCCAGATACAGAGAAATCTTCTATTCCAGAATTGTCCCTGATTCTTTTAAGTGCCCGATGAATAGCACCACTACACTGGACCTCGGCTTAACGTCTCTTCCGAAAGACTGTTAGTAATTTTAGTTGGAGTGGCGGGGAATCGGATGAACTCATATTTTATTGGCATGGTTGTCACAATGTCATTATTATTGTAATTAAATGTTATTTTTCAAAACTGAAATTAAATGCATTAGCGAATCCGAATAATTTACATCCGAATGCATTAAATAAGCGAATATTTTACTGAACAGGTGATAATCGTAAATAATTATTAAATAATGGTATCTTGTTTGCCGATAAGTTCTCTCTTTGAAGAAGCCGCGCGCATTGTTCGACCGCGGCAAATTTCACACTTCGACTTATCCGATGATTTTATATAGCATATTTTAGCCGGTGGGTTCTAAACTTACTTCGACTTATGAAAACATTGTTTAAGTCGAATTCGAGTTAAGCGGCGTAATATTATATGTAATAAGAACACATTTTGACGGGACCATAAAATTAATTCGAGATAACCGATGTTTCGACTTAAGCGAGTTTGACACAACGAGTGTGGACTGTACATTGTAACTTAACAGTTATCATTAAACGAGAGTTTTTGATTTCGGAAGCACTTGTCATAACAATCTTTATGGAAAAAATAATTTGAAAATTGAATGCCTTTATTATATTCCCAATGACAATTTAAAGACATATAAAAGAACAGATTATTTTGCTAGATATGTGCTTAGATATGTGCTGAAAGTTAATGACATTATCTGTCTATAATAGGAAATAAGTATCACTAACAATAGATATGCTGTTTTGTTTTTCGTTTAAAGGCTTACCAGTGCGTTTGTTCTGCCACACACAGGAGTGGACCTGAGCCAGATTATTGTCAACACTTTGTTAACACATGGTCATCTTCAGTGGCATGTACACAATAACACACACAACATTGAAATGAATTATTAAACAAGTTTAATTTGACAATAGTTGAAAAGCTGACATAAAATAATGTGTTGTTCGTTTCATTCCACCGTCATTGAGTAATTTGCATGAGTTCAGCTCTGTGACCGTTGCGTCAATTTACAGGTTCTTGTAATAATTAATCATCTGCTCAGTGAATGATTAAAATATATATTAATCTCTTGTAAATGAGCCTTTAAAATTGAGATGATAATTTTGAACAGTTGTTTTTAAAACGTAGTGAAACAGTATCAGCAAAAAGAACATAATAATGCTTTTATTATTATAATGCTTTTATTACCCCAGTTCTGAGGACACACATTGTTGCGATAGTCTTGCTGAAAATATGTGTTTTACCTTTTTTCCGTTCGTTTTACTTTGCTTAAAATTATATTGATATTAATCTTTGCTTTTTAACTTTATAAAAACAAGATTGTTTTTGGGTCAAATCTAAAAAAACATCCAATTAAACAGCACCTGCTTCCTATGAGGTTATACACGGTGATGTACCTGATATGCATTTTGAGTTGGGATAATTAACAATGGCTACCTTTGAGGCTTCGTTTTTTTGCCAAACGAACAAACAAAAGAACAGAACACATACAACAAATTTTAGAGATGAATTACGCTTTTTTCATGAACGCAGCATGGATATTTGTAGGTGTCGTAGCCTTCAGGATGCATTCTACACATATATTTTGTTTTTGCGCAACTCAATATTTACACAAATTTAAGTATTGTGCCAATCGGCCTTCAAAGGGCTATACAAGTGAAAACAGCACTTATTGAATATACGAGGAGACCTTTTTTGGCCGTCACATGGCACAAACAGCTCTACTGTGATAATAAAAAAGATGAAAAAGGAACTATGTAAGCAAACGAAGAATAAGCACGCTCAAACGCTTTTGATTGCTAACAAATACAATCAATAAAATACATTATTTGTGACTTTGTAAAGTAACGTTTCTGAAGATGGTCGTAAAACAAATATTATTTTTAATTTACGCAGTCGTATAGATAAAAGACAGGCTACTTGAAAGTTCCACCCGGAAAAAAGATAAAACGAAGCAAACCTTAGTGTTTAAGCGTTTTTAAACAAAACATTGGATTACTTCAAGCTTTACTTGAAACTAAGGTTAGCGAAATGTAATAAAAAAAGTGAATTATGCATGTCTGAAATGGCCACATCCAGCTGACACAGCCTCCCCACACAGCCAGAAAGTAGAAAGGTAAAGAGCATGGTTATACAATAATCAGTTTCAAAATGGACGCCACAAACAATTAACGACAGTGAGAATCCGAGGGGTAAACGCTTTGGAACGGTCAGTGGCAAAACAATTTGCCACTGGGGGGTTTAAACCAGGTTCTAGGGTGAATCAACCTCACACTTGCCCCAACAGGTTCTCGTATCACAAAACAAGTACAAGTTGTCTTGGTGAAATAACTCCAACCCACCCATCGACTCATCAATGTTGCATGCTAAAGCACACAAACATATAAAACATAAGAAGCTTATAGCATCGCAAAGCCAAAGGGCGGGTACTCAATGATCTTACCGAGACCAGAGCTCCTGGAGTAAAATCAGCAAGAACGCGATGACAGGGATAAAAGAAACAAATCGAGCTTCTAGGTTCTTTTAAGAAAAGATTTCCCCATAAACCTTCATAAACTCTTAAACCTCTGCCACCGTCGTGCAACCAAACAGGTAAGCTTAATGATCAACTGTAGATGGGTTAATCACCAGGCCTGCAGAGCGCTGTAAAATATCATGTTGGTAATCTTTCTTTTTAAATTTGCATATGATTTTTACGAATAACCGGGAGAAATTTACATTCCCTTATATCTTCTTAAGTTAATAAATTAAATCTCCATGAAAAAAAAAACTGGCTGTGAAATACCTTGTTGCAATTGTGATTTTAAACTACACCTGCATTTATGAATTAGATCTGGGTATCGGCGATAAAACTTGCAAAAGGTTTTTCTTAATTTGTGATACCGATAACCTTGTTTTGAAAGTTGTTCTGTAATGCAAAGATTACGTTCACTGAAATCATTCACAAAATTGCAAGCTTGAAAAGCGAACAAGCTGTGAGATATAAACCCCGTAAGATGTTGCACGAGGAACACCACCGTCTAAAAACGGAAAATGTACTATATTAAAATTAAAATCATCTCTTTTTTCATATATTTTCGGAGTGACTTATCAATTTTCAATCGACAGATTTAGATCAAGAAAGATTGCTTGCTTTTCTGAAGTGTTCGCTTTATAAAGCTGTAGTTCTTTAGGATAACTTTTATTAACCAGTAATGGAAAATGGTTATTATCTATATTTAATAAATCATCAAGGAGCTTCGATGTGTTGTTAAATGCTGTAATAATTTCATTTGATGTTCGGTAGAAAGAGATAACATTAAGTCTCTTTCATAACAGTATAAAAACAGATCAGCAACAAGTAGTGCACAATAAGTACCCATTGGAATGCCTATTACTTGTTTATAAATAGAGGTAACAAATCTCAAATAAATATTATCCAATTAAAATGTGAGCGCCTGGATAAGGTCTTGACAGGTCCATGAAGCATAATTATCATAAGAACCATCTGTAAAGAATGCCCTTTGTTCATTACAAGCGATAAATATTTTATTTTCTCTAGCAAAATTTTTTTCAATGAGACTGGTTAGCTTGTCTCTTATTAAATTATGAGGGAGAGAAATATACAGAGTTGAAAAATCATAAGTAGACAAACAGAACGCCTGAAAATTATTTGATTTAAGCTTCTTCAAAACGTCATTTGATTTTTTTATAGACCAAAATAAATTTTTGCCAGTGGTTTCAGAAACATTTTCGCAATACCTAATTACATGTTCTTTTATAGCTGTAAGACAAGATGTTAAGAAAACGGATAAGTTTGTTGTTGTACAAGAACTAGAGTTTGCAATCAATCTTGCTTTGTACGGTGTTTTGTGCATTTTAGGCAACCAATACATAGTAGGTACTTTGTCTCGTTTCGGCTCAACACTGATTCTAAATTTTGTAGAGTGTGTGCAGTAACAATATCACTCTCAGATGAAGAAGTCAGTGTATAAGCATTAGTGCTATTAAGCTCTTCAGTTTGAACATTAATATAGAGTATACGTCGCACTATAATTACATTATTTGAAGCCTTATCAGTAGGTGTTTAAACAAATCTGTTGTGAAAATCTTGAATACCCTTTTTCAAATGACGAAAGTTAAAACGAGGTCGAAGTGGTAATAGTTATTTTGAATATTAGTTTTTTCCAGTTTGAAAGAGCATTTGGCTCGGCATGTTCTCGTTTACACCGTTTATTGTAAAAGGCGTTTAAAGACTCCAAGGTATTTTAATGTTCAGTGCACTTATCTTCTTCTGTACAACATAGATTTTGTCCGTTATCACAGCTCGTCGACAGGGGGAAAGTGACAGACAGACAGACAGACACACAGACAGACACACAGACAGACACACAGACTGACAAACAGACACACAGACAAACAGACAGTGTTTATTTCTTTTAAATAATCATCACAACATTTTTGAAGTAAGTCAAAAGTGACCCATGATCAAACAATACCAAGCTGGTATATCAATGGCAGGTTCAAATTAATATTAATAATGCTGATTTCTACAGGTATCAATTCTGTAAAAACACTGAGATACATTTTTGTAAGTTAAATGTGTTTGTGAATGTTGTACAATTGTTACATTTACAATGTATTTGAAAACACAATACCTTACAAATACTCATTTTAAATCCATGGAAAAGTTTCTTTGTCTTATGACTGGAGGTAATCATTTCTACTAGAAAAAGCTTTATATACATACATTGCTAGATTTCTGTTAATTTTCTTATTGTCAGATTGCAGAAGTTCTAGGCATTTAAACATATTACTTCTGTTAAGATAGGACGGTTTGATTGATTGCTTTCTAAGATTATCATATAAAGGACATTCAAACAAAAAGTGATATTCATTCTCCAGTTTTGAGCAAATCTGACATAAGCGCTCTGAAAAGGGTGTAACTGGTTGTTTTCATCTTCCAGTTTCAACACAAAGTCTGAGGGAAGACACTCAATCAAGCAAGTGCTGTCCTTAATTTTTCACTATTTACTTGTTTGAGGTAGTTCTTTAATTCAATATATATATATAATTTATGTCACTAAACATTGTATAGTTTTTAATATTTAATGACAGTATAAAGCCTAACTGTAATAAATCTAAAGGTCCTTACTCACCGTATACAAAATAGTTCTGAGTACAAGATTTAACATCCAATAATTTTTTACAGAAATGCATATGTAACCATTCAATAGAAGGGACTTTACTACGTCCCCACGTCTGACATCCGTATCGCAATATAGGAATAATTATCTTACAAAAAATATCCATGGTATGTTTGACATCGATATGTGTGAATCTGTATAGGTATTTCTTTATTTTATATATTGCCTTTTGGGCTTGACCGACTAGAGTATTTTGAGCTTCAACAAAAGAACCTCATCTTGTAAAGACTATACCTAAGTATACGAAACGATATCGAAAAACTTGTTAACAATGTTTAGTTGCTTTTAGCAATGAACGGCCTTTGTCGAAGCAAAGAAACCGCAGATATAACGATTTCTGCATTGTCTTCCGATATGGATAGGCACCGTGTGTTTGTGATGACCTTTTTAATTAATAGTATTAAAAGAATGAATTATTCGGTCTTTTTTGGTTTACTGTATTGCTGTTTGAGGTCTGTATCTTCTGCAAGTAGCTTTCCTGGTATTTTAATATTAATGCTATGGAGAATGTATATTTTGAATATTTATTTACAAAAAATGTAGCAGCGTCATAGCGTACAATCTACTGTTGACTAATCCACTCTATTTGCAAGCGACTGCGCTTGTCCATGTGTTACGGAAGCTACTGCAGTACTTCGGCTGCGACCCACTCCTGCTTGATTTGGAACAGATGCACTGGTAAGCCTGAAATAACAAAACACACACCCTATGTCTAACTCAGCTCATATAAAAGGATTCAGTCTCTACTTCGATCAAATATTTCATTTTGAATTCCTTTATACTTTTTACCTTAATATTGTTACATTCCGGAGCTATTCTCTCCACACAAGACCCGCTACTTTTTCCTTTGCACTTGCAACATCTGTCGCAGTCCAACCACAAAATGTTTGTCAAGAAACTACTCCATCCACTGCATTTCGACCAGGTGTCGAAACAATTTGCCGCGAAACAAGTTGGGATGAGGAAAATAATAACAGTAATCGAGATTGTTGAGACAATATTCATCTTCTGTGGCTGTTATGTCACTGAAAAAAATTAAGAAAATGTTATGTCTTTTTCGCGTTAATAGCATTGACAGCGGTCAGTTTGTTCAGAGAGTCAGACTAAAGTGCATGTAACGTGTTTTTTGAACATATACGGCGCTATATATATGCAAATAGGTCTAACATCTAGTATTGTTCTGTAACGTCCAACAGAACCCACCCCGCTTTTATATAACTTCGCTGTAAGAATTGTATTTCACAAATAATATGTAATACTGTCAATCTTGAGTTATAATGCACAAGGGGAAATTGTACAGTATTAAGGAGATACAAACATTTCAAATACCGACAACTTGCTAAAATTAAAAAAAAATGTATTTTAGGGAAAATTCCCAAAATACTCATTGCCACTTAGATTTAGTGAAGAAATGTATACTACTCAAAATTTGATAAGAATGTGTTAATTCTTAACATAAGGTTCAATCAAAAAAATATTTGCTGTGATTCTGAAAATTTATTCATTTGTGATCAGCTTTGTGCCAAAAAGGAATGAAAAGTAAAACTGTTGAAGCAGAACAGCGGTTGAAACTTGGTAGGGGCAATAATTCGGAATAAAACGGAAAGCGATCCCTATCAAATTTTGAGTAGAACATGTATATTTATTTAAGGATGAATGTTTGTAAGCTTAGTTAAACTCATGTTCTTATCACTAAGCACATACTAAAACAATACAAAATCAAAAGAAAACCCTTTTGCATTTTTAAACCATCATCGAATCATGGACAATATACCGATATAATATAATGATACTCTCATTCCACATAAGGACAGTTGGATTTATGTATGTCTAATTCGGTTTTAAATATATATACAATCGTTAAATACAATTCAAAAATATATTTATATATGCGCAACTTGGCAGTATACAAAGGCAGTTGGTTGCATATATTAAAATGTGAATTCATATTTTAACATACTGGTTTCATTCAATACAGTTTCCAATACAAACAAAGCAAGACTGAATCTATATAAAGGTATATTGGTTTCATATATCGACGAGTCCGTATAATATATTGTACGTGTGAATTAATATAATGAGTTTTGGTTCAATAAATACATGTTTTGGTTTAATATATTATAGAAATGAACTGATATAATACCAAAGCGGTTGAATAAATTCGAAAACAACAATATAAGACAGCTCTGGCTTTCCATAATATGATGTCCTATTAATTGTTATGAATCTTTCAAATTATGTTGCTTATGACAACACGATCGTAATAATGACTATTCTTTAGGTCAATGTCACATTTATTGAGTTATGCTCCTTTTTGTAGTTGGTCTTTGACACGAAAACCTAACGTTGGCTATAACTTTGCCATTTCTCAATATTTCTTCATGAAACTTTCAAAGTATATTGCTTACGACAACACGCTCATGATGATGCCAAATTCTTTAGGTCCAGGTCATATTTGATGGAGTTATGCCACTTTTTATACTTGCATTTTTATTCTGACATTACACTAGAGGGCGACACAAGTGCTCAACTGAACACCTATCTAGTTTCAAATAACTTGAGCATCGAAACTTAAATACAGCCACATGACACTACATTTCTTCACTTTTCGTTGATCTGCCAGTTAGAACTTATGTCGAGTTTTGAAAAGATACAGCAAAATGATTTGCTCATGAAACCGAAAGTAGACATGATGGAAGTCTTTCTAAAATTTCTCGAAGTTGGCTTTTTCATTCAGTATTATCTCAACAACATATTGTTGTAGTTACAAAATAGTGTTTAAGAAAATAAAACACGTGTTATAAATTTTTATAAATATTAAAATAATTTAAATGAAACAACGACGTTATTAAATTTTAAATTCGCAATTTTGTATTTTAATTAGTTCGTTTAAACGGCTTGCAAACATTAACGCCTCAAATGATCTAGTATTGAATGAAACATTTTTTTTTGTTATATACAGTAGTGAAAGGAGAGCTAAATTACTTTACTTACCTCCTATATACTAAATCTACGTTTTGAGCAGGTTATCATAGAATAACTTGAACGCGTGTTATTTGAATGTATTTATAACATGAGGTTAACATTGAAAGATTCGGTACTTTTGGGGGATTTTTCAAAAACGTAACAGGTCTAGAGGCCCTGTTCATCGATTTTAAATGATAAAGTAGTAAATATGTTCACTATCGTTTAAATAATGTTTCACATTTGTATCGTTTAAAGGCTGGTTACTCAAATGAAATCAGAAATGTGCGGACTCGTCTTATACGGTTATTATGACGTCGTATGTTAATGAAATGTTTCGATAGCCCTAACCCCACCCCACCCTCGGCTTAATGGTGTAGCCAACCCCACTCCACCTCCGGCTTCATGGTGTCTTAATCGCGAGAGACAAGTAACAATAACTGTTTTAAATCAGATTATGTCGAAGCAACTTTTAATGGCTGTCACATAATAACATATAGTTATTTGTTTTTAAAGGGTATGTGATGAAACATTTCCGGTCTTTCTGTCATATTACCCGAGTCGTAGGCCCAGACGAGGGTTAATATTGCAACTAGACTGGTAATATATCCTCATGTACCTTTTCCATAAGCTAAATTTATCTTTTTAGTACATGTATACTGCAATGTCTTTCAAGCAAATAAATATTTGTATTTCGGTCATTTTATTTCGAACATCACTTTTCCCTGTTGAATACCTCAAAATCACCAGTATCTTTGTTCAGGATGTACCATGTCACTATTATTTCCTTGTGACCTGACAACCATAAAGTTTTCCATTCGACATTTCTAATAAGAAACTATAAGAAACTTGACAAACTATATTCTCTATAAAATCAGAAGTAATCACTTGTAAAACTGCTTTAAATATTAGGAGATCTGCTTTATTGTATGCATTTTTTCCGCAAAATTCAAAATAAAGTAGCGGACGACAACAAAAACAAATACTACAAAGAGAGGCTTATACTAGAGATGTTGTCGGTTTTATTTACTTAAAGTTGTTTTATGTTATTTCTAATAACGACTTGTCTCATTTTATTGAGTAAGTTTATTAGTGAAAACAAGCTAACAAGTCATAACCGAGCCTCATACTGTATAGTTCGCATGTATAGCATACTGTACTTGAACTTAACCCGGATATCTCTCCGTTTAAGAGACCACAATAAAGCAAACGATTGTTTTCGATTTCAAAACTTAGAATTTTAATAGGATACAAAGGGAAATTTAGAAATTAAAGCTCATTAAAAAAATTACAATCAATTTATTATGCGACATGCGTGCAAACGGATATTTCTCAATTTGGTTTTTAACAAAGGCTCGAGATATAGATAACAAGAAAAGTATAACACAGATGTGTTATATGTGGACGACATTTAAAAGATGTTAGATGTTGGGTGTAAGAGTTCATGCAGGTATTATCATAGCACTAACCACATTAAATGAATTTGCTCTATTTAAATCCAACAGTATCTTTCAAAATTGTCCTACCACGTACATGGCAATTCCTTTGGTACTTTCAGGATGAAAAATCTATACTAACTTTCTATATTCAGCATCTTGATCCCGTAAACCAGGGGGGGGGGGGGATGGGAGTGGATGGGGATGAGTCACAATTACTCTGAACAACAGAAAAAGAACTACAAAAATGGTTAATACAATCTTGATTTACTTTATAGACACGAAATCGCCTTCTTGTTAAACAGAAACCCACTAGAACCGTCAATTTAAACATCTGAAACATTTGTGAACAAAGAACCATCATAATAAAGGTCACATTCACGCGTCAAAAATCAAGTCATAGGATTGCCAGTATTCGTAAACAGAACACAAACTTCAATATCATCCAAGAATAACTATCTGAACAATGTCTCTTACTACATGTACACTCTTTCTATAACTGCTTACAACAATAAACTTTCAATTCGCATAATTTAAAGAAAACACCGACTCATCGATCTATTTATATAATCTATATTTATACATGTAGATATTAATATTTATAGTTAAGGGGAGATAATTCAATTCAATATCTATATTTATATACTCGATTATAAATAGCTTGACCTTGAACTTAACGTACATACAACATGGTTCCCGTTCATTACTCAACGATCTATTTATAAAGCCGGGCCACATGGTTCTCAGCATTCGCTAAACACATCTATTTAAAGCCGGGCCACATATCCCTTGCGCCGGACTAATTGTACTATAGTAAAGATAATCAAGTAATAGTTACATAGTAATAATATATTATGACCCATCATTCGTCCAGAAAATTCATTTAAGCGAATAACAATCTAATACTAACGGCAACATGATTTTTGTCCTTGCATCAAAATAAAATCACATTGCCAAGTTTTATTTCTTTTTTCTGAGTTAGACAAACAAACATAATAGTATTTTTAATCGATTAAAGATTAAACACTTTAACCAGCAGAAATGACTCGTGTTACGTCACACGTCACGTGACTTTGCCTATATAAACTCTTGTCTCCGCAGATTCCAGTCTTTTCTTTTCTTAATCAACGGAACGAGGTAGAGGCATTGCTACTTTACATAAAAAACTTTGTTTAATAACTTTCAAATGTCTATTTTTCACTTCCTTAACGATTAATTTTAAATAATATTTTGAACTACTTACAGTAGTTTTTTTTCTAATTTTTATGCTTTTAAAGCAGTTTTTATACACAGCCACGTGGGAAGCACATGGTGAGCTTATTGATATTTGAAAATAAATTTGTGCTCATTTATTCATACTCATTTAAGATAATGATTTCATTCAAAGCAATTTCAATTTAACTTTTATATATAATTTAAAATGCATTTCTAATAAAATATTTAAAAAAAGAACTTATTTTGCTGACGTCATCGGACCGCGCGCAGCTGCCAAGAGCTCGCGTAAACAAATCGATATTACTGTAGGGTCTATAAATTTACAGGTTACGAATTTCGAATTTTTGAGCATTTTATAACGAACTTTAATGTAAATCATATTTAAATTATCTCCCACCAGCATTTATCATATATTATTGGCGAACTGTCGTACCTATATTTTTTTTCGGGGGCGTAGTAAGCCTCTACATGTATTCATGCAGATTTTTTACTATGCTAAGTCTAAAGACGGTCAGGGATCATGCAATCTTCCCGTCCACTAAGAAAAGTTTTAAAATGATGGTATTAGAATCTGTCTGGTTCATTCCGGGCATTCCTTGGTGATTCTTGTAGATTCAGCCAAGTACTCGGATATAAGCAGTTGCACGCCTGTATATATTTTATAATTTTAATATAACGAAACTAGTTTTTGCAATTTTTCTCCTAAAATTTTTCCAATCCTTAATAAAATAAAAAATATTTAAATCATTTGTTTTTGGTCATTGTTTGCTGGTTAATACTTAGTTGATTTTCAATCTCTGAATACTTTAAAAAAGCAGGAAGTATATTCTTGATGTGATGGAACAATATCCAAATCTCTATTGGCTGGGATATTGAAACCACCCAGCTTAAAACTGGCAGAAATATTAAACAAAATATATTACAAGTATACAAGCCCTTTCAAGTTAGTTGTATCGTAGGTATCGTGCTCAACGATCTTCAAAGGACAACGCCGATTCAATATGCGGGCAGATTTTTTACAGCAGCCTCACGGCCCAAACAACGCTACTGTGATATTAAAATAGATGAAAAGGGAACTTTGAAAAACACCAAACTCGACATTGAAAATATTGCAGGTTCGGTTTGATTGAGCCTATTCATATGCAGTAATGGAAATGCATATTTCTGCCCTGCCCACGGGGCCTAGCCTCGGGTTGTACGCAATTCAATATTTACACTAATAACCAGTACAATGTCGATCCATCCCAAACGACGGTATGCATATGGCGGTGAACATGGAACCTTCAATGCGGTAAGTTCATATTAATACCATTCCATGTTCAGCGGCGTATGGAACCCAGATCAGATAACGGGTTTGCCCTAAACGAGAAACAATGGGCGGAACTAAACAGAATAGAAATAATAAAGTATCATTTAATTTCGCGGGGACGCAATCTCGCGCAAAAACTGTAAATAACGAATCGCGCGGGGGGTGGGGGGGGGGGCATAAATTCGCGCAACTGTATTTTTCTGTAAAGAAACACTGTTAAATGGTTTAATTTCGCAGGGGTTGAATATCGCGCTCTTGTCGTATCACGAAATACGCGAAAATTAAACCCGCGCGAAATAAAATGATTTAACAGTAGATCTGACGATATAAAATCCTGCATATCACAGACAACGCCAAAGGAAAAAAAACAAAACAGGAAGTATATCCTTGGGGTGATTGGACAATATCCAAATCTCCACTGGCTGGGATGTTGAAACAACCCATCTTAAAACAGGCTAAAATATTAAACAAAAGTAATTGTAAAAGTACTACTAATTTAGTTGTATCATAAGTGTGTGTGCTTTTGCATGCAACATAGTCGAGTTGATAAATGAGTTAGAGCTAATTTACCACGAAATCGTTTACACGTTACACATTACACGTTTGTCGTGTGAGAATCTTTTGGGGCAAGTTATATGTTCTCTTAAACTATGAAACCGAAACTGGCAAACTGTTTTGCAGCGGATCGTTCCAAGGCGGTAAACATCTTTCGATTTTTCAATTTCAACAGATTTAAATTGTTAGCGTTTTGCTTCTTTAATGGTTTGAACGTTTTGGGTTTGTTGTTTTTGAATCCTTTTCAACTAAGCTTTAGATTAATTTTGTTTTATTCTGTTTTGCTACGTTAGTATAGGTATTATCGCTATGAGATAGTTTTCTCGCCTGTTTACATCCATTATTAAACTATGGGTTTTTGTTATTGTAAATGTTTGTTTCAATAGATGAAAAGGGAACTTTAAAAGTCGACGACACGACAAAATATGAAATGCATATTACTGCCCACGCTGCCTAGCCCCGGGCTGAGCGCAACTCAATATTTACACCAATATAGTACAATAGTGATCCATTCCAAACGCTGGTATGTATAAGACCACAGTGTCTAAGCGTACAGTTAACCGAAACGGAAGTTGCTGATCTGTACGCCGATGATCACATAGTTGCTTACAGAAAAACCTGCGACATCGAATAATTTATTGGTAAATAAACCAAATTTAATGTGCATTTGGAAAAAAATATTTCTGTGGTAAGTACAACGTTAATTGTTAGTCCTGCTGTGATCATATAGACTTAAAGGAAGGGTTAGTATTGTTATAATCCATCATCGTTCCCAAGTCGATCAGTGAAAATAGGAGCAAAACATTGAACAAAATGGTGCTTCTACTTGTGACAACTGATAGCAGTATTGATTATTTCATAAATTCATGCACTGAATAGGTCAATTTATGCGATCCCTGCATTTAAAAAAGGAAATATTAGGAAGTGACTTTGATTGGCAATATTTTGCCTTTGAAAATGTCACACAGAGAAATCGAAGGTCTCGCATCCGCTTAAAGCGGATGAATTCGTATAACTGTTGTATCATCTTTTCGGACAAGTTTTACGAGAAGTAAAGCCTATCAACCAGATCGTTTCAAAAGTACCCATGAACTTCATCGTCGTATTACTACTGTTGATATTCATTGATGCGACATCGACTTTTCAAGACACCAGACAATGTCATTGTAAGAATTTCACAACTTAGTCATTAAACAAAGTGCAGACCCTTGGTTGAATGTAAACGGGCGAAGATAAAGTGATAGTATCAAACAAATTGTCCACAGAAGATTAGGAATGAAGCATATCAGTAGATAAATTCTTAATTACTGTACATTATAACGAATAAACCACTCGTTATCGCTCATTATCGCGGGATTGTACATATTTTGGCACAAGGCTATTCACAAAATAAGTAAGTTAGTTTTGAACATAAAATCATTGATTTGGGGAGGTGCGCAACAAAAGAATTTAAAATGCCATTTCTTATTGGACGAAACAATAAAACATTGACTGAAGAACTTGTTCACTTTCAATTAAGGTACTGAAAGTATTGTTCATAGATCATAAGTTTCTTAAAGAAATTAATAAATGCAATCATGTTATTAATAATTTCAACAGTGTGATTATGAAACAATTAGTACGCATAGTAAGATATATCACTGCATTCACCACGACGACGATAAATATGACGAAACTGATAATGATAGCGATCAGTAATATTAGGGTGAGATTAATGCCGACAATATACCAAAATGCACTCCATTCGATACTCCAAAAACATTATATGTAGTCTTGCATCGCATTTTCTGCTTCACGTTTCCGCTACCAATTCCATTGCTAACAAAGCATGTTACCAAATATTTGCACAAAAGCGATTTTACTGTTAATGGGCGAAATACAAATGATACACGCTATATACAAGACACTTTGTATTTATAAACAGATTACATTTTACAATAAATACATACGGTAGATATCAAACATTGTAAGTGAGACAATTTAAGCTCTAGTGCTGTGGTAAAAATAATAAAACATTCGTTCTAATGTTCTAGACAATAAAGCTTTATTATAAGATTTGATTAACAATGACCAATAACAATCTACACACAGAAGACGCCTTAAGTGTAGCAGCTCTGCTATTTGCAGGCGACTGCACTGGTCCATGTGTTAGTAAAGCTGCTGCAGTAGTCTGGTTGTGGTCCGCCCCTACTGGATGAAGAACAAATGCACTGGTAAGCCTGAAAATAAATTCTTTAATTATATGCATTGTGATCTTCTACATTTTTTTTCTTCCATTAAACAATTAAGCGCAAATAGATTGAAGGCAACATAATGTTGCTTCACATGCATCATAATGCACTGAAGGTTGTTTCGTGTAGTGGTCATCTGCCAAATTTAACAGAATTTATTCGAAATATTAGCAAATTCATATTTTACAAAAAGAACAACTCCGAAAATGTAAGAACCTACCTTGTGTTTTCACACACTATTTGTCTGGAGAACTTGTGGCGATTGACGTAGAAATGGCAAGAGCAATCGTTTTAAAAGGACGACAAAACAAACAAGCTCAAGGTCTTGAGGCCCTGTTACGAAAACAACTAAACTATCATTGGTTATGAAACTTTCTACTTTAAACTTAAAATTACATAATTATGAAATTTATAAACACGTTTAGTTCTGATGAATCAATAATGGGAAATTCCGCTGAAGCATGTTAGGGGAAGCTCTGTGGCCGAGAGGTTACGAATAATGTTTGACTATTATGTGCCCTTAATCTTCTGGTATGGGAATATTGCAAGAACTTGATTTTCGGAGGTCAGTTGTCCTACTAAGTTTCCCGCTTGTGTCTGCATTGTAATCCTCCTTCGCCAAAGATGAAAATTCACGTCCGAATTTTCCAAACATGCACTCCACTCCAGGGCATAACCTGTGGGATGGATGGGGGGTTAGGTGGGGGGGGGTGGAGGGATGTCCGATGATAAATACTATTATCAAGCATACCTTTTGAAATTATTTACAAAGTGCCGCCTGTTTTTCGAACTATGTAAATTGACGCTAAAATATTTATTTGTGGTGTTTTAATGTATAGTATACAATCGGAAAATCACAACGTACGCATTAAAAACATATAGTTTTGTGAGAATATTTCTTTATGCTATAAATTTATCATTGAGATTAACGACAATAAATTCACAAACGAACCTCAAAAAGTATTGTTCTGTTTTTGTTTTGCACTATATCCGGGTCTTTGTTCTGCGAACGTGCTATGTAGTACAGTTTAAAGCAACAACAACAAAACAATTATTTCCTTTTATTCGTAATTAACTTAAATGTAAATAAGATGTAAATGAGTTGAAAAGGAAACAGCCGCAAGCGGATCGCATTGTAACTTTCTGCGAACAAAAACTTTTGAACTAAAACACATCGTAAAAGACATCGAGTTAACTAACTAGTTCGCGTATATTGTGCGGTGTTGTGCTGTGCTGTGATGTGATGTGCTCTGCAATTTTATGTTATGCTGTACTATTATAGGCTATGCTAGTTTACGTCATGTCATGGTAATTTCTAGTCAACTGATATATCTGCAAGTCACGTGCATTTTAGATTTACCTCAATCATATCATTTGATTACTCATTTATTTCAAACATTTGATTTCTTATTTAATCTGTATTACATGTTAGAAAAACGTTTATAAAAAATTAGAGTTTTTTTAATTGTGTGTTAAGCTTGAATTTCCTGTTCGCGTAAATAAATGACAAATACTAAAAATGTATGCATATATAAATTTTTGAAATAATGTTTACTTGTGCTTTTCACTGTTCTAAGCCTAAAGCAAAATATCGCAAATAAGATGTTCACATTCATCATACGGTAACATTAACGCTCAGTCTAGATAATTTATCCATCTGATGATGTTTAGCGGTTGTGAGACATCAACAGTCAAGGTTTTTCTAGATCATACGTGACAGTACTTATACGAACATGTTTTACGACTTTGTATCTAGGTACGGCCATTCACAGCTCAAATTTAAATTTAAAAATAAAAGCATAATGAAATTATAACATAATTGTCATGTGTTTCTGTTTGCAAGAAGGTTTTATTTATTGAACAAACGATTGTCAGTGGTGGGATTGTCTTGAAACTGGTCCTTAAAGTTGTTTTATTCATATTATTATAGAACGAAAGCATGATGATATTGTTACATATATTTCATACATTTGAGGGGCGACATGTGACATTTGATTATACTTTGTGATGCAGACAAAACGTTATTTCTTACACAAGATAAAACTTGTACCATTTCATTAACCAGGTTTTCTTTGGAACCCTGAATATTATATAAGTGTTTTGTTTCTCTTTTTTCTTAATAACCATTCAAGGTAGAGCATTAAAACTTGAAATAATTGTCCTGCATCCCAAAAGCAATTATCAAGACAAGTTTCATAACTCATATGGTTTGTGCACGCTATAAGCATTTTGGCGAAAAGAAGACTTAAAATGCATATATTGGGTAAGAGAGAACTTTTTGCTCAAAACTCATACATGTACCTCTCAAACTTGCAGGATTTATGTTCAGGGACCAGTCGAATTCTTCCCAAGTGTCAGCGGTCAAAGGTGTCGGGAACCATGTAAACCCCGAGGTGGTTTGTACGCGCTATAACCCTATAGGCGAAAACGAGTCTTAAAATGCATATATTGAATAGGAGAGAGAACATTTGCTCAAAGGTCGAGTATCTCTCATACTTGCAGAATTATGTTTAGGGACCAGCCGAATTCGTGCCAAGAATTTCAATGATTTCAGTGGTCAAATTTGTCGGGATCCATGTGGGCCCCAAGGTGGTTTGTGCTCGCTATAAGCCTTTTGGCAAAAACAAGCCTTAAGATGCATATATTCGGTAAGAGAGAACGAGTTTTTAAAGCTCTTGTTTCTCTCAAACTTGCAGGATTTATTTTCCAGGGACCAGTCGAATTTGTGCCCAACATTTCAGCAATCAAAGTTGTTGGAAACAATGTGGGCCCCAAGGTGGTTTGTGCACGCAATATCCCTTTAGGCGAAATCAAGCCTTAAATGCATATATTTGGTAAGCGAGAACATTTTGCACACATATCAGATATCACCAAACTTGCAGGATTTATGTTCAGGGACCAGTCGAATTCGTGCCAAAAATGCAGCAGTCACAGATGTCGAGAACCATGTGATCCCCAAGGAGGTTTGTGCACGCTATAAGCCTATAGGCAAAAACAAGCCTCAAGCAAGGATAAGATAAGATAGGAAAATTGCAAACACTGTTTAAATAATTTATCTATATGTACTAAATATTTTGAACAAGCCACTTTTTATGTTGATTTATGAACATTTTGTTATGTAAGGTGTTACTTAATCCCTGATTAAAATGTTACAATATCTCCTGGGGATAACCAAAAAGGTTACAAATACAAACACATCATTCTTTTTTATTTATTTGCTGGGATGAGGACTGGGGGTAAAATAGAAAAAAAACACATGTAAAAAGAATAAAACAACTTTAAGCAAATAGATAAACTATTAATTTCCGCAATTGGCAAAATCTGTGCATGTTATGGTCATGACCTGTGACTTCTTATTTAACTATTAATAGATGATGTTTAATACGTACATCTAGTTTGACCCAAGAGAGATAAGAGGATTACTAAAAAAGTTCAGAAAAGATGTTGTTTTGGTAAATACGTGATTTTTGTTACTTATGCATTCAAAATTATTGTTTTAGAAATAAAATGTATTGTTATGAACGTTTTATGGGTAAAAACCTTAGTTTTTTAAGTGAAATTGTTGAGTGATTTTGACGGGGTAGATGAAATTTTTGAACATCCCTTTCAATAACGAAAGTTATGTTTGATAAGGGAAATTTTCAAAGTAATTTGTTTGCATTTGGTAAATTGTGTGGATTTTTTAAATTTTTGTTAAATATGTTTTAGGTGTTCTTTAATAAAACTTTATTTTCGTTTGCGGTGAAATTTTATTCGGATGTGCGAATGTATATCTCGTATTCGGCGTAATACGTCATTGTGCGTGATATCTTTGAGCTGACCCCTCTGGATTTCAAGATGGCGTGCGACATGTGAATGCTTTAGAAATAAATTCGTTATTTTTACTTTGAATGCATAGTGGATTGTATGAGGTAAGTGCCAGAGATATTTATTTATTATTTTATATCGATATTCAGTACATAACTAGGTCAAAATATGTTATCTCAAAGGTCGAGAGCATTCTATAAATAGCGGTCACATGCTCACATATACCTCGTCAGTTGGGTCAAGCGTGATGCAGCTTACGTACGCAACAATATTACTTTTTTTCAGGAATGTAGTTCTGGATACCTGTTTTTATATACTTTTATATATATTTAACGTATAAACTTGATTTTGAAGTATATAACTTGCTATTCCTGCAATTTAAAGATATATCTGGCGCATCTGAACAAAAAATTAAAATCCATCTTTTTGCCATGAAAGCTTACACATCTTAATTTAAACTAATTTGACCACATGGTATGTATCAAATTATGGTTTAAAATAAGATTTTTGCAAAACAAATATTTGAAGCAGACGCTTTTTCGCTACCTTCCGACATTTTGGCGATGTATAATTTATGCATACCGGAAGTTCGCGCAAGAGGTCAACAAAACAAAAACAAAATGTCGGAGCAAATCTTAAAAGTAATACCTGTTTTGTGAAATACAAACAACTCCTATGTTGCAAAATCCTGGATTTTTCTTTAAAACTTATATCAAGCTTACAATCGCAAAATTTAAATTTCCTATGGCATGTTGCTATTGTTTACAGTATTGATCTCCATTTTGTGAGGTAACGCGTGACGTCATCGCGATTGAAACAGAGCGGGGAAGTTCTCAAACGTTATTTTGACTGTCAAAATGTTCGTATCATCCGGACTGACGAACAAGACAAAACAACTAACTTATTAAAAATTCCAAACTGATTTGCGATGTTTTGATTTAATTTCTCAATCACTTGCAAAACACAGTACAATCAGTTATATCGTATTACTATGATAATTTCAGACATACTTTTATGTTGTACAACGGATGTACAAACACCAGGAATCACATGTGAGATCGTGGTGCTTCATATAATTATCATAAGCGGTATGTTTTTAATAATTATACATTTGTGTTAGCGAGCAAGGACTGCTGCATACGACCGGAAGTTTGACGTTCACTACGACGATGAATATTTCGTTTTTGTATCATGGAATACATATGCTTTAAGGGAAATATTTATTTAGTGTGTAGGCCCTATTATGTTTCAGATAATGAGGGTGTTAGCAAATTTATTTAGTTGTGTATTAAATTATTAACACCCGAATAAAGAAATTACGCGTAGGGTTGTGGGGGCTCGGAACCGTAATCTTTCGGCTCGATGCTCCGCGATTCTATTTGTATCGCGTTTTACTTCGTTTTCAAGCGATATGAAATATCCCTTGGCGTTACGGCCACGTTTTGTTTTTCATAATACCCTGCCTTTCTTCTGATATGATAGGAATCTAGAATATCGCCAGACCAGTCTTGCCGAAAATGTCTACCCTCCTTCGCCGTTCGCGTTATCCTGCCGTCGGACAAAAGGTTTTGAGGAATCTGACATTCCGTACGTCATAAACATATGACCTACACTCAAACGCTGACAATAATATCAGATGCATGGATATTTGGCGGTAAAACACACATGATTTGCTTGAAATGCAAGCTGTTTGTCTGCCTCTTACATCATAAACATTTTACGTACAATCAAACGTTAACAATACGTCAGACGTGTGCCATGAAAAAGTACGATTTGCACGAAATGCACGCTTTTTGCGCGCAGTATGTGTAAAATTTTCATCGTGGATGGTAAAATCTTTCTGTCGTTTTTGGTCTTAGAAAGATTCGCATGAATGACACGCTACTTGCGAGCAGAATTATGAGTTTATCCGTCAGAGATCGAACGTGTAGCTATCAACATTCGATTGTTTAACCAATATCACAACAATTGTACATCCTGTTTTGAAAATTTAGAACTCGTCGCATCCTTTCTGCATTAAAAAGGCTCTCAGTTATCAATCAATAAATAAGTGTACGATCTTTTACATCAGATTTCACAGGCGATGATCTCTGACTATAAGATATTTGTTGTTTCACTGCGCTTGTTGTTCATTTTGAGTTTCCATGTTACTGCTCCGAACATGCAAAATACTGCATTTTATCAAATGTCTGGTCCAATATTAGGCCTACGTGTTCATTCATTTAATTAATAGTATTGGACTCTTGTATGTCAACGTTATTGTTTGATTTTCCATAGTGTGACGGAAGTTTATGCCCAAGTTGCTAAATTAAAATACAGTTTACGTCTCCGCCTAAACATTTTAATCTGAAGAGAAAAACATTTTCAATAACATTGTTTGTCAATTACATGTGTCAAAGTAAAACATACAGACAGATTAGGGCGTACTTTAAGCCCCGGTCACAACCCGCCTTGCTTCTTTTTTGGCAAGTGCAGAGAGGAAGCACGTCACACTCACGGTTGTGCAAGTTGCGAGCTCGTGGCCCGCACGCCACGACTATGAGTAAGCGGTTACATGCCTCGTACGTTGCCTTAGGCCGGTATTCTATAGTTCCGTGATGCGTGATCCGTGTCCGTGTCCGCGATTTTTCACACACCAGAGATATCGTTGGGTATATACCATACCTCAGTGTCCGATCCGCGTCCGTGTCTGTGTCCGCGACGTGAAACGGACACGGAGGTATGGAATATTTGGTGAGTGAAAAATCGCGGACACGGACGCGGAGACGGAAACGGCGCATAACGGAACTATGGATTACCGGCCTTAGGCCCACGTTCACAGCACGCACTTGCAATTGCGGCGGGTTGTGACCGGGGCTTAAGCGATAAGTGTAATATTCTATAAATGTTGGTGACGTTATGTCTCCGATTTTAAATAATAGTTCTGGATAATTTCAGTTCCTGAGACCAGTTGTTTTACTGTAAATGTTTAAAAATGAAGCAATTCAGTTTAAAATCCACTTTAACTAGCGCAGTTGGTTAACTCAATGAAAACGTCACCTTTGACATGTCCCCCGGTCTTTATTTGTATACATGACGTCACGCGCCTTTTCGTACCTCGACATTTTAACGTTAGAGCGGATGGGAAAACTTATAAAAATGTGCTCCTTCCCGATGTGAATCCTTGCCTTACTAAATTCTATGTTGTACGTCTGTTTCCGCCTTTTCTTTGCTGAATCAGTCACAGTTGACTTTCGCTTCCTTTTTGTTCGAAATGGGTCATCCGCCATATGTTTTGGAATGTTTTGGAATTTCATCTAATCAATATTCATGTCACGTGATTTACGGAGATCATCGTAAAATTTCCGTCATCTTCGGGTATATCCGCGAGTTAAAAAAACTGCCAGTTTTTTTAACTTTATACATATTTCATTTTTATTTATTGAACAAACGGGAAAGAATTCGTAATACATGTATTCTTAGATTATGCCTAGTTTTTCATTAATAATCGATCTAAAATGTTATTTTTATCATTTGTAAGGGTAAAATATAGACCTTGGATAACTTTAATAACATGATTAAAATTTTTAAATCTTATTCTTCTGTTGTCATTTCTTGACTAAATTTTTTTACAGTCAGATACGTGTAACTTTTACAATGATAATGTACTCCTTTACTCCATATATACGCCTTTTACATGTGTGGCACTAGTGTAGATCCAGATCAGCTAGCACATTCATGCCATCTGATATGGATCTGCCCTGTTTGCTTTTTTTGTAAAAAGTAAGCAAATAAATAACTTTATTTTTGCAGAAAATAGCATTCGTTTACCTACTACATCCCGTACACTCGCAAACAACTTTACATCTACACCCGGTTCATAACTGTAATAGACACTGTACACAAGGCATGGTTGTTTTTCCCAATATTTGTTAGTAGCTTGAGTTGGTGAACGGCAGCAATATTACAAGTGGGAGAAAGTCTATATTTTATAATTCCAGACGGATTTTGACACAGCAATTGCATTTTGGGCTTGATTCTTTGAAAATATCAACATTGTTTTTGCAAATGCCAACAACTAGGCTACGCTTTATCGCAAATTAACCAATACTACCCAGTGTGCAGAAAAGTCGAATACTTCTTAAAACTCCAGACATAGTTAGCTTCACAAATTTGTTAACTTGAGAGAAACCAATAATATAGTTTTGATGGAGAAATAAGTTGAAACATCACTTTTGGTGAACGCGACCTCAGCAATTCTTCTTTCGTTTTGAGGTGCTATATCCTGTGAACAACGTACACCAGTGAATATATTTGTAAAGCAAAATTATGATGTTAAGAGAACTGTTTGCCCAAACTATATAAGCGACATGTTTTTGCAAACATGTATTTTACTGATTAACGTTTAGACGGAAAGTTTGTCATTAACAACAGATGTTTTTAAAACATGTATTGATCGTAATCTGATATCAATATAGCAAATATAACACCAAAACCATTGTCTAGTTATTGGCAAGACAAGATTTTTGTAGTAAAGGTCACTAAGACCATGACCTTTGACCTACTGACCTGAAAATGAATTACGTTTGATGTCAAACCTAAGTACTGAATTGGAGGATCAACGGCTGAATCCCTATGTAGTTATTGGTAAGTGAATTTTTGTGTAAAAATGGCTCAGCTGTGACTTTGACCTTTGACCTACTGAACTGAAAATCAATAGAAGTCATCTACAGGTGATGACCAACCTATCTACTAAGTTTGATGGTCATAGGTGAAAGCATGATCTAGTTATTGATCAGACAAGGATTTTGTTCTGAAGGTCACTGTGACCTTGACCTTTGACCTACTGACCTGAAAATCAATAGGGTCTTCTACTGGTCATGACCAACATCCATACCATAATATTAAGACTGTATGTCAAAGCCATGTCTAGTTATTGATCGGACAAAATGTGGTCTACGGACAGACAGACCGACCGACAGACAGACTGACATGGGCAAAGCAATATACCCCCGCTTCTTCGAAGGTGGTGGGCATAAATATTAAGATTTCATGTTGTAAATATAAAAGTTGTAAGTTAAATGTGTTCCTATATAAATATGCAGTAACGAGACTCCTTGTTTCATGATATGCATAATGGTTACAAACTTCAAAATTTATCCACACCCAAACTTGTAAAGGGTAGGACACAATTAAAGTAACTAATTAAATCTGAAATGTATTGATTTGTTTGTGTCATTTTTTGTATTCTCATTGCTTTTTTGCTTTTCACGTTTTATTTCAAATTTCCAATCTAACTTTCCATTGAAATTATATTGTAAAAAACATAATGGTAATAATCATTTCATAGGGCAATTAAGCCACGAATTTATTAGCAAACACGATTAAACGTGTACTTGAAATATTCCAATCTCTTTGAAATTTTCACGGTTTTTAGAGCTCTCTGAGTGAGCTTATGGCATTTGCAAAGTTTAAAGAGATCTCTGAGGTGAGCTTATGGCCGAAATTTCAGTGCTCTAGACCGTCGGGAAGGTATTAGTCCGCGTGTAAAACACTAAAAAAAACAAAGCGTAAAATTTCTAAGTGCGAAAACGTTATACAGTCGCTTGCCGGTGCTCGTACTTCCAATATTCTAATAAATGTAATAGCAAACAGTGTACAGCAAAAACAACGTACTACATATCCCATGGAGTAAAGGGTTAAATGGAACTTTAGCAAAGGAATCAATGTCTTGTTTTCCGCCCAAGGATTGACTATCACAATGGTCTTCCCTTGAGAGTCAGTTATGTTCCCATGCTGATTTCAGTTAAAGAAATTAACGAATTCGCCAGATGCAAGCGCCATTTAAATGCAATAACCCGAAAACACTATTGGCTCGTGTGCTGCTGATGGTGGGCCACCTCAAACCACGTTTGGTTCGAGCTACTGCATTTAAATGGAGCTTGCATCCGTCGGTTTTTAATGGGCATTTTACAGACCAATTACCACTGTATATAAACCGATTGTATCATATGCCGGATATAGCGAGGTGATTGCATGGCTGCGATATAAACAATTCGTAAATAACACATTGAAAACGGAATTATTAGGATCATTTTAAGTTCCTTCAACAAAAACAAGTACGTTATATTTTGTATAGTCCTTATTGGTTGTAATACCATTTGTTTTGCGCATATATAGGAATAAAAACTTGCAAAATTGCATTTAATCACAAGAAGGTCTGGCAAATGACCCACATGATTGTATCAAAATACTGTTATTCTCTACAAATAAACGCTCTGATGCACGAATACATACTAGTTATATGACTCTATGACATTAATATAAAGATAATTACATTACAATATTACTTTAAATGTATAGATAGTGTAAATTATTAAAATGTTTGAGGGGTGTGTTTGGTAATGACTTAATCATCTATAGCATTATCATACTATCATTTATAGCAAACACTTCTTTCTGTTGTATCATGTAGTGCGATCTTCGTTGAATGATTTTCCAATAATCTGTATCACTTATGGCAATGCGCATTTGCTGATTTTATCAAGCGTATGCTTTTAGGTAAGATGGAGCGGTTCGTCAACATATATTGTCTATACAAATCGGCTATATTTGGAGAAATAAATAATATATCATGGCGTACAAAAACACGAAGAAAAGAACTTTAAAATAATAAAACAGAATGATACAACAATAGTGACTATAGGTTATTGTTAGTTTGGATTATAAAAATTAAAATGTCAGGTTTTGCAACTGATAAATTTGCATTCACATAGTTTTCACAAATCAGTTGCCAAAACAATGATTTAATGGCTAGTATAAATGTATTATGAGAATATGTTAGAAAGCGAATTCGTTAATTTCTTTAACTGAAATCAGCATGGGAACATAACTGACTCTCAAGGGAAGACCATTGTGATAGTCAATCCTTGGGCGGAAAACAAGACATTGATTCCTTTGCTAAAGTTCCATTTGACCCTTTACTCCATGGGATATGTAGTACGTTGTTTTTGCTGTACACTGTTTGCTATTACATTTATTAGAATATTTCTGAAAACAACTGACCATTGTATATTACGATCAAATGACATGGATGTTCCAGCTGACGATGATCTACATTGGTCGTACATTGAGTAAAGGGTTTATCGTCAGCTTAAAATATCAGTATTTAAATAACTTGCTTTGCCTCAGAATATGTATGTCACGCCTACCTGCGTATGTATTTATAATTTTGAACCTTCAGTTTTGAAACTGTTACTTTTAAAAAACCTCAGACTATGTTTATCAAATCCAAAACATTTTGGGACGACATTAATAATCGCTTGTTGTAAATTGTAGTTCTCAGAGCAACCTGGGTGTTAACTAATGAAGTCAGGTAGATCCAATTGTTTCGTGTCGCCGCAGTATATAAAGGCACGGAGGCCCTTATATTTCATAACGTATCACATATCTCTGTACGAAGCACTTTTAATACATGTTTTTACATCAAGCCGTTGTTCTTAAATCCGAAAAATATACTAAAATCATCTTTAAAAAATCGCCATAACTGATACACATAGATCACTAGAAACATACAAATGATTGAGTAAACATGTTCAATAAATGATGCAGTCTGGGTCGAAGCTACATTATTGTGGTAAGAATAAAAATGATATGTTTTATCATCGCTTGCATGAGAATACCTCTCAAAACCTGTTTAAACATAAACATTTACGCTGATTTTATAACAGTACACAGTGCAAACGGTACTTTGTGTGAGTGATTTAAGCGATTTTTTAAAGTATATTGCATAGAAAAGGTAATAACATCTTTCAAAACAAGTGCTACGAGAATCGCCTGTTGAACATGTATTTGTCGTTTGGATTTCTCATTACAATACATACAAAATCTGCTCATTTTTGAACTGTTTACTATGTTTTTGTGACAATCAGTGCGCTATATCCGGTAGATGATACAGTCGGTTTATATCCAGTGATTACAGTATACGAGATCTTTACTTAGGGAAACTGTATGAAAAAAACATTTAATATACGGCATTCTTCATTCAAAAGGTCTCTAGGAGATGACAGGTCCCAGTGGAGGATCCAGGGGGTGGGTAGGGATCCGGGGCGGGGGAGGTTTCGGACAAATTTCCGCTTTATATGTCCCGGGTGGTTCGAGTTTTGAAGTTTGTGGATACGAATCAGTATGACTGGTTTCCAGAAACAAATTGAAAATCAGCTGGGTGTTAAATTGTTCCATTTGGCGACAAAAAATGCGGTCTCCGTGTGGTCTTGAGTGTCAAAACTTGGACTTCACGCACTTTATTGCTTGCTCTCAATTTAAACAAGTGTATTGTCAATAAACAACTTTGCATCCTTGCCACTGTATGTGGCCAATCTGCTTTTATTCAAAACAACAAAGCACGAAATTATTGTTCAATAGAAAGCTTAGTATTGCATGTTTCAGTCTGCGTCCTCCGATTTCCTGTCATGGGCATTTGATAAATCACAGAAAACGTGACATTTTGCAACTTAATAACATCCGAAGTAAGAGTCTGTGCTATACAATGAAACATTCCTTCAGAGTATAAAAAATAAAGTTTGATTTAAAAATTACATGCATTTTATGATTTTATGTCAAAGACAAAGAGTAATGACCATAACACAACTACTATACGTTCGCTTAAAGTAATTTACTGAGATAGATTAGTGCACAATTGTTTTAATATTTTGAATTATTCTCATAAAAATATATAATATCCACCCTCCCCAACTAAATATACCAGGCGCGCCAGGGAGCACGTGCGTACATATTTAGCATGGTCGTTCCAGGATTTTAGCGCCATGATCTTTACACAATCGTTTCTGTTTAAATTTGTCTCTCACATAAAAGTGCGTCGCTAGATTTTGACTTTCATACAGCTTATGAAAATTAAGCATTTAAAAGTCGAAAAATCCTCAGCCGCAGCATATTTCTTATTTTACGAAGATTATATCGGCGCCGATCCGTTTTTTCCAAAGTATCTAAATATGTTATAACTTGATTATGAGACTTCTTATATACTAACTCATTATTGGTTACAGATTTTATGTTTAGGAAAACAAAAGATTTTATTATTTATGGCAATGTTTGATATGACTATTATGGAAGCTGAGCGGATTATTCACCGAGTTTTCTGATACATAAAGAGGAAGATTCAACTTGATTCAAAGATAATGATGTGTAATATTTTGTCCAATTGGAAACCAGAAGTAACAACTAATTTCTCTCTCTATACCCCATCCGACCACAAATCGTTATTTGGTTACATCAGTTGGCTCCGTGTGTATCTAAGATGACTTTAACATTGGCGAAAGTATTGGCCATAAACTCGTTACTGGGAACCCTGAACTACAAACATTTCGAGCGTTTTCTATTATTAAGGCGTTGCTTCTATCGTTATTGCTATCATGTCATAGCTAAAAGAGAAAAAATATCAAAATCTCTCAAACTGCAAAATGCAGTTAAATCTAACTTTGCACAAATAAATTAAATGTTATTAGTGTATGTTGATTTTACATACGTTAAGAAGAGTTAGAAAAGTCATCAAAAATAGTTAGATCTTCAAAATACTATTTGCAATCAAACACAAAAACGAAGTAACACAAAACAACAATTCAAAAGCCCATATGAGTAAAATGAAATTGACAACAATATCGAAGGACCTTAAAAACTTTCAATTTTGAAAATAGAAATCTATATTTTTTGTCATCAATTTTCGCGATATTTCTCGACCAGGAAGTTGAAGGTCAAACACACTTTTACAAATATCTCAAAGTGTATGCATTTGTTAGACAAAATGACCTTTGATATTGTTGTCAGTAACTCATTACTCATGAAGGCATTTAAGTTGATGTCTAGTGTTGCTTCGTTTTTCTGTTAAGTACAAATATAATTTAAGGGATTTTTTGGTCTATTTTTCTTTATTGTTCTAACTTTTCTTAACATGTGTAAAATAAACATACTTTAATAACATTGTTTAGTGAAAGTTGTATTGAACTGTATTTTGCCGGAAGAGAGATTTTGATGATTTTTTTTATCAATGACCGTCATTGCAACGACAACTGCGATAGCACCTTAACAACTTCTCGAGTTGTTTACAAGGAAATAGTTAAAATCAAGTATGAAAGAGCATTTCAAAATCTGCTATAAAATCTCCACAAAACAACCCAGAATGTAGGAGTTTGCACATAGATTTTCAAAATTTTCAAAGTTTTCCAGGGGAGCACGCTCTCAGACTCCTGTTATTACAATGAAGTTAGGTCTCTTAAAAATTCATTTGGGTCTCGTACACAATTATTTATTGAGAACCCTGAAAGTGGCCGACGGACTAGCTATTCTAGCTCATTTACAAATACCAATAACGCTGTAAATACTCTCTGATTTGAAACCCCCTTGCTGACATCCTGGATACGTTCCTGTGCCCATCTAAATTCAAATGATCACAAGCAAAACAAGAAATCATAACCTTATATTTGCTTATGGACATGTCATTGAAATATTCATTGTTTACTTTTTCATTTATTAGTAGGATTAAGATCGATTACTGAAAGCAATATTGCTATATTCGTAAGGCATATTCAAATTGTATTCCTGTTTTATCCATGTTTGTTGTTACGTCCAGATTTTATTCATCGTCGAACCGATCAATCGAATGTTCGAATATTCAATCTCATCTTTATCTATTAAGCTATTTCTGTAGAGAACAGGAATTGATTAATTATGTTCTACAACAACAAAAGTAGGAACATACGCATTGCAACAGTCAATATCTGTGGTCGATTGAACAGTAAGTTCATCTTCCGTTGTTTTCAGAAATCGTCACGTGCTAAGCATCATCACATGGCCATAGACTACTTATCTATTCAAGGAGAACTTGTAACTTGTTACAAACGAGCCTTAAAAGGCACTGTACCACCAGTTTCGATGGTACAATTCGTTTAACATTTATTAATACGTTTTTTTTAAAACTCAACACTCTTCAATTACGTCTTAGAACTACAAAAAGACAAACATTTCTGAAATTGTGCCATTGTCCCATTGCAGTTAAATTCCATAAGAAAGCATAAATAAAGTCGTCGCGCTCATTGCGCGCCGACTAATGAAAAGGTTCCAATAGACGCTGAATCTCAAGGGAAAGTACAATACTTTTTGTCAGGGGTTCTGCTAAAAAGGGTCGTCTCCCGGGTCAAATGGATACCTCAAGAGACCCACATAGACAACTCTCCAAAATCTTCAGCAGTCATTTTAAGCCGAAAATATTACTTAAAACATTTATAAGAATATACGTGGCCGATTCCTGACATCCTAAATGAATGTCATACATGTAGAAAGATTTTATAGGGACTGCAAGAACTCTACAATCAGCAGCCAACGGTAAAGAAGAACATTGTCGCTCATCTTCGTACATTGTACCTGGACGACCAACACAAGTCATGTCACACCTGGAGAGGCACAACATTCTTAGTGACCAGCAACACGGCTTTAGGAAAAGGAGGTCCACTGAAACACAGCTCATTCCCACCATCGTGGACCTTGCCAAAAGCTTAGACGTGTTTTCCTGTACTTTTTAAGCTATTTTCTCATTTTTAGTAAACTTAATTGCTTATAAATATCTAAAATGAAATGTCAGCTTGAGATCGCTCTCTGTTTCAGCGTGTGTATTCTTTTAATTACGGTGTTCCATGTGGACAAACTTAATTTTCTTCACTCCCTTTACCGCGATGCACGATGGTACGATGGTGAAATCAAGATGGTACGATGACACGATGGTGAAAACAAGAAGGCACGACGGAACGATGGTGAAACGCGACTTAATATCGCGGTTTAATCATCGTACCATCGTTGTTTCATTATCGGGCCATCGTTGTTTCACCATCGCACCATCGTTGTTTCATCATCGTGTCATCGTTGTTTCACCATCGTGCCATCGTTGTTTCATCATCGTACTATCGCCTTCCGGTATTTATGCGCAGTAAAATCCGCTGATGTACATTTACTTTTTTAGCAGAAAGATGACGTAAGCAAATGTATATCAGCAGATTTTACTGCGAATCAAGATGGTACAGTGACACGATGATGAAAACGCGAACGCACGACGGTCAAATCACGATGGCACGATGGTGAAAACACGAAGGCACGATGGAACGATGTTAAAACGCGATATCATATCGCGGTTTCATCATCGTATAATCGTGGTTTCACCATCGTGCCATCGTACCATCGTTGTTTCATCGTCGTACCATCGTTGTTTCACCTTCGTACCATCGTGGTTTCATTAACGTGCCATCGTGGTTTCACCATCGTGCCATCGTGGTTTCACCATCGTGCCATCGTTGTTTCACCATCGTACCATCGTTGTTTCACCATAGTACCATCGTTTTTTCATCATCGTGCCATCGTAATAATAATAATAATAATAAATTCTTTATTTTCAGAGGATGACATATTTGGCATAGCCATTCTTTCATATGGTCCTCTTAAAAACAAGTACAAATGGTTACAATAATCGTTGTGTCACCATGTCGTAAGAAAATGTATATCAGCGGATTTTACTGCGCATGACTACCCGAAGGCGATGGTACGATGGTGAAATAACGATGGCACGTTCCACCTTAACACATCGTACAATTTTCATTGCTGAAGGAGCTGGGATTAACTAGCAATCTACACATTTAACAGTAGTTTCGGCTGACAAATGTTTCCAATATTGAGATTTTTGTGAAAATATTGAGATTTTACTCTTTTTTATTGCAGAGTTGGCGTTAATTACACAATTTCGCTTTCAATTGGTAAAAATCGCTTGACTTTATGAAGTTTTTTTAACTTTCCTTACATTATATATAACTGAGAAAAAAATTCAGAAACCATTTGAAACATTTGACATAATTATATTCATATAGAGAAAATTAAATTATGACAATTTTAACGTAATTATCAAATCACGGTATAAAGTCAACATGACATTGTCATCAACCGATTATTACATTATCATATCAACTTAAAATTGCCCAATTTATATGAATCTCCAACGTTAGCAGAACATACGTTGATAAGCTGTAGTCTATGAAATTTTTTCGGAGGCCGAACTGCGAGTTTTTTTTTCAACTGTGTCTATTGTTTCGTAAAAGACAATTATGTAAATAATATCAGAATTTGAGAATGCACCCGATGCTCTGTTTGTACTTAATTGGTGATACAATAAACTTCGATTGGTCAACATATATAGGTTCAATTGCTGGGTTCAAGTACAATCAAATGTATGTATATACAATGCAATAAAATGCTTTTAAAACACATGTTCAAAAATAGTTTGACAGCAGTATCCAATGCAGATCGTTCTTAGCTTTACTTTGTGAGATCCTTTCACTTCATTTTACCTGTTACTCTAACTTGATGCTGATATTGTTGTAATTTTGACTGGCGACGTAAAAAACAGATAATACTTTGTAATTGCATTCTACATGGATACAGTAAAGATATTCCTCTTTCTCTAGTCGTGGTATGGGAGATTCTTCTTCCAAAACGAACGTGATATTATAGTCGTAGTACGGGACTGTATTCTTTAACATTATGTTTTATAATGCACCATAATTCCTAATGATATAACTTTAAATAGTTGTTTGTTGTATGGGTTGAATATTGGTACTGTGTTGTACTTACACAGCCAAGCACATCTAAATGACTAAAATATTACGAAACAATTAGGAATCAATTATGCGAACTGTCATATTAATTAACAAGTTATTCAGTATCACCCTCCTGTTGTTGCCTAAGGTAATTCAATCTTATATATTTTTCATTTTGTCAACAACATGTGGTCGTGTTTCTAAAATAATACATACAGTAAAATCCCTCATTACGGACACTCGATATTACGGGCACCCCGGTATTATGGGCAATTTTTTTTAAAGAACAGACATGTTCTCTTCTTCTTGATTTAAACCCACAATTAAGGACAACCCGCTATTAAGAACACTTTCCCTTAGTCCATAAGGCATCCGTTATAGAAGGGCTTCACTGTATATTCTAAGGGGATACATTGACTAGCAATTTGCTCATAGCTATTATATGTTTTAGTTTACAGTAGTGCTAGTGGCATGTTGATGAACATATTTAATAGACACGTGTAATTATAAGCTATAAGGTGAAATGACAGAATCATTTGATAACAAAGGCTACAACATGTAAACTTGACAATATAATTTGACAGAATTATCATTCGCAAAGGTCAGAATTCTGATCAAATAAATGTATATAATGAGTCGTGTGAACATTTGAGTGTAAATGTTCTTTCTGTATTTTTGTTAAGTATATTGCAGTAATATAGAAAACAAAATGGCTCTTACATCAGTTATTAAAGTATTTCTTATGGTAACGGCGTTGGTTGTGATCAAGGGTGCTGTTTTGGAGGAACAGAAAAGAAATTCTGCTAGTTCAGGAGGTATGTTATCATAGTTCTGTTTGTTTTTATTGCTATTTAATTAAAAACCAAATGTCATGTCTAAGCTATTTTCATTATCAAAAATCTTTTCAGATAAGTCATAGAATGCCTTTTTGTATTTTGGTTGTTACCGTAATCACACTAAGTATTGGGACAGTTAAAAATAATTAAAAAAATTGTGTCCCAAAATTTAGGGTTGCAAAAAAATATTTGTTCAAAAAGTATCCCAATAGTTTGGGTATTGTCAATTTGTATGCATGCGCTAGTTATTATAAAAACATAATAGGACGTTATCACAGAACGTATACGGATCGATCGTTATAAATGATAATATTATAAATCATATAACATTAAAATACTTTTTAAATTATTTTGTGTTTACCGTTTGGAGAGTAATATGATTTATTTTTGTGTCAAAAATTGTCGAGCATTACTTAATTAAGTGGTAATTGACATTCTGTTTATCCCTTTGCATGTGTTTGATAAAATAATGTTTCTTAAAGTGTCCCAACTCTTAGAGACACCAAATTTTCATGAAAAATAATGTTTAGGGTCTCCCAATACATAGTGAGATTACGGTATTCGTGGTTAGATTTTATACAAATACATTTACATTTCAAATACATTTGTATGAAATTTGAAATTATAATACATGATGGTCTTTAGTTGCTTACTATGTCACATGTTTTACGATTATTGTTCTTTATACATTTGTTGGGTCATTATCTGATTTTGGCTTATTGCGAAATTAACTGTCTATCAATCGTACAGAATCAGGTGCGTGCGCAACGAGGTTGTTGGAAATGCAGGCCATGGTTATGATGCCAGGGATGGAACTGCCCCGATGTGACGCCGAAGGAAACTACCTTGGCATGCAGTTTAGAGGATCTATGTAAATATATTTACAATCATCTTGCATTTTGCAGCGACATAAGCTTTTATTGATAGTGATTTATTTCATATGTAAATATTCATATTTTTCTCTTACCAAATTTCACAACTAAATATTAGAGTATGCATAATGGCTCGAATTCGGACGTTTTGCCATGAGTGCCTGTAGTGTTTTCATTTTCAAGATGGATTTTAGCATATTGAATGGATTGTAGATAGATGCAATTAATATTCCGTTGCTCAATTTAGGTTACCTGAATATTGAGATTTATGAATAAATTCATTTCTGATGACGGTAAGCAAAACGCTGGCAAACCCCGTTACTGTTCCAAAATTCACGTTCAACCGCCGATGTGTTCGTGATTAAAATTAGAGTTCACAACAACAATATATCATTGAGCTTTGCACAAATGATTAACTGACATGCATTAAATAAAAAAAATCTTTAACTTCCCTGTCGGAAGACGTTTGTGTTAAAATTGAAAGCCGTCCTGTATTTCTACTTGTTCAGGGCATTCTGTGTGACATCACGGGGTATCATGATTGAAGAATACTCGGTGCCGAGGTGGGAGACCGGAGATATGGACTGTAGTAAGAGCTCTTTATTATAAAAAAATGTATATTTAAAAAAACAATAATGCAAAATACATTTTTTCTAATTATTAACAGTTGTGAAGCCGATTCTATCAGTATGATGTACATGACACTAGACACATGAAAATAGACTAATGACAATGTTTGCTAGTTGCTAATTTGTGATTATTTAAATTTGAGATGATTTTAAACAACATGCAATTGAAATTAGTTATGAGTTTCACAAAGCTTCTTATATTATACAAAATTAAAACTAACAAAATTTGCCTTTTTTCACAGTGACGTCATGCACGACATACACCACATGAAAGTTGTCACGAAATATTAATTAAATGTGTCCGGCTAAGCTGTTGGTATTAAAACTAAATTTATCACGATTTATGTATACTATGAATAGCCCTCAAAATGGAGTAAAAACTTACGTACTGTGTGTGAAGATTTTGTGTAAGGCATGTGTGGGTTTAAACATTCTAATTCAAATTATTATAACCCCGCTTCGAAGAAGAGGATGGTATACTGTTTTACCTTTGTCCGTTCTTCCGTGTGATCTTCTGTGTGTGCGTCCGTAACAAAATTTCCGTCGCAGTTTTCTAAGCAATTATTACATGCAGCCGCCTGACATTTTGCATATTGCGTTATCCTATAGTCCCATGTGGTGTAAAGCGATTTTATGCTCCTTGCTCATTTACGAATCCTGTTTGCCGCATATTTTTAGATTTTGTTACTATATAGGTGCATTATATCAACCAAAGGGCATCTTTATTTTCCGTAGCAGTTTTCTAAGAAACTATAAAATCCAGCAGCCAGATATTTTGTTTATTGCTTTATCCTTTATTCCCATATGGTGTAAAGCGATTTTATGTTCCTTGCTTATCTACTTCCTGTTAACCGAATACTTATATTTTTACACATACTTGACATACATACACATTTTCCGTCGCAGTTTTCTAAGCAACTATAACATGCAGCAGCCTGATATTTTGCATATTTTGCTTTATCCTGAAGTCCCATATGGTGTAAAGCGATTTTATGCTCCTTGCTCATCTACTTCCTGTTTACTGAATACTTAGTTGACATACATGCACAATTTCTGTCGCAATTTACTTAGACACTCTAACATGCAGCGGTCTGACATTTTGCATATTGCTTTATCCTATAGTCACATATGGTGAAAAGCGATTTCATGATCCTTGCTCATCTACTTCCTGTTTACTGAATACTTAGATTTCTTACACATAGTTGACATACATGCACAATTACCATCGCAGTTTTTTAAGCAACTATAACATGCAACAGCCTGATATTTTGCATACTGCTTTATCCTGTAGTCCCACATGGTGTAAAGCGATTTTATGCTCCTTGGCGTCCTTTCTCATCTACTTCCTGTTTACCGAATACTTAGATTTTTACACATAAATGACATGCATGGACATTTTCCGTTGCAGTTTCCTAAGCAACTTTAACATACTGCAGCCTAATATTTTATATATTAATATTTTATATATAGGTCAATACTCCGAAAAATTTGACACCCTTTATACATATGTAAAATGCGAATTACATTTTCAGTCATATTTCTCAAAGCGGGGGGGGGGGGGTATCACTAGTGAGCATTAGCTCACAGATTTTCTTGTTGATATATGTTTTGATATAACATAAAAGATAACACATCTATATTTATAGAGGGTGTGAGAAATCAAGCTATCACATGCATTATTGCATTAATTTACTCTCATTCTTCAAACCAAAGCGTATTATTTGAAAATTAAGAAGATTTAAGTTTCCAAGCACTCGTGTGTAGGGTAAGAATGAATTATGTGGTTAACATGATGTTACACTGTAACAAGCAGTCTACAAGTCGCAGCTGTTGGATGCATGATGTCATTAACGAGGGCCACGGATTAAACCAATTAATTCCAACACGTTTTGATTATTTTTCCAGACTGTGCGAGGGAGGAATACGATTATAAACAGACTGGTATGTTGGGGAAGTTTTTCTCTTGTGAGCGAAACGGTAACTACGCTTCTAAAGGCTGTCGTGGATCCAAGTGTTATTGTCAAGATAGGAATGGACAACAAGTGGGATCACAACTGGTTGACATATGGCGACAGGAAGAGCTTGTTTGCTAGGTAATATTATTTAGAAAATAAATGACATTCACTGGACGTTAAATCAACAGCTTGGCACGAGTAGTCAACAGTTTATGTGCATAATGTTGTATAATCTCACTAAAGTCAGATTCAACATGTTAGGTCTGACGACTGCCGGCAGACACCGTACATAAGTAAAAGCGGTTTTCCCCGATAACTATTTTTAGAAATTGTCAACATAAAAAGCATGATTTATAATGCTCGCTTAATGATATAAAGATGTCATTACATTAGAAATGAATGCAATACTACGTAAACACATATATCTCCGGTAAAATCATTATAAGGAAGGCTGTCAACACTTCCCATGGTTTAAAATACTATTCTTCTTTCACTTTTGCGATTTTGTAGGCGACAATCTGAGTGGTTCAAAGGGTTAGTGATAAAAACACGGTTTAGTTAATCGTCGCGTCAGATACTGATAGCGTAGCGGTTTTCAGGAGATGATTTTAATCAGATTGAATGTTGTAAAACCAGAGACCTAAAGCTCACGTTTTGGTTTTTTTTATTAGTATTTAAAATATACTATTAGATTCTTATATAACTTATATAAGTGATTAATGGATTGATGACCATACATTTTTATGTATAAACTTTATTCTAATTAGTGCATAAGGGCAAAGTAAGAATCACATATATTTATTTTAAACTGTTTTATATTTCAGGTTACTGCTAACGTTGGGTATTCTTTAAAAATAAAAAATAAACAGTATATGTATAGTTATGTTATTGTTGTAGTTGTTTTTAATCCATGCTTGTAGCACAGCTCGACTTCACTATAAAGTTTGTATGTAAGCAGTAACAGAAAGCAATCCTTTTAGTCCCGGGTGAAATCGTTTCACCATTTACATATATACTGGTCGTCAATAGACAGTTATAACTCTTTCCTTAACTCTTATATTGATGAAATAAAAAAACATTCGGTATGGCAAAATAGCACTGGTACATTTATGCAATTTTAGGTAACTTACTGTCCCTAACAAGTTCTCATATAAACAAACATGTACAAGTTGTCTTGGTGAATAAGCTTCAACCCAACAATCAACTCGGCAACGTTGCATGAAAAAGCATACACGATTATAATACACGAGAAGCCAATATTATTGGCAATAAAATCTGCGGGTACTCAATGATATTAATAACACTAGAGCCCATTGAGTCAAACGAGCAAGAACACGATGGCTGGATAGAAGAAAATATTGAGCTTTTACAAGATTTCCCTATAAACCTTCACGCTGTGAACATGTTGGGGCCAGTGTGAGGATAATGCACCCTAGTTTAAACCCTCAATGGCAAACAGACTTGACACTGACCGTTCCATAGCGGCCATACCTCACCACTTATGCTACAAGTTATTTCTTAGCATCTGTTTTACGAAAACTTGATTTCCAAAGAACCATAGTTTTTTTCTTTTCGTCCGTAAATTAAAAATAAACTACCAACATGATTCTTAAAGGGCTGTGCAGGCTGGGTGATAAGCCCGGTTTCATTTATTGTTTTATGTTATTAAATGTTTGAACTTAGAAATTCAAGGAGGTTGCGCGCGTTGCAATGATTTGAACGCAAGTTAAACAGTTAACAGTATAATGCGTTATTACACGGCCTCTCAAGGCCGTGTATATTGATATAACGAATTGAGATGTAACATGGAGGAGCACGTGACTGTTTAGGCTATAGACCACTGAATCAAATTCTATAGACTCCCACTTTAGCAATTCATTAAATTTCGAATTTGCTATTTTGTCAAGCCTTTAAAATCTTACATTTAGAACCAACTTAAAGACATATTAAAATCCGATTCTAAAAATGCCGAAAACGTTTACCGTTTATGTTAATATTAACATAACATAAACGGTAAACGTTTTCGGCATTTTAGTCCCAGTCGCGGAACTTTTGTTTACAATAGAGCTGTCAAAATACGTGCTACTAATTTTAACGCGGAATGTGAAAGTATCCAATTTTACGATTTTTTCGGCTTACTACTCAAATCATATATTTTCTCAACATCATTTTCTTTTTTAGATTTCAATTTCCATTGTTCTCAATCAATTCTGACTTTCTGTAAAAGTGTTTACATGCCGGATCAACATTAAGAAGTCGTCTGTAACCATCAATGGTTATCGCATTCGAATAAAAGTGGATTCAGACGATGGTTCTCTAAAGCTGTAAATCATGTTTTTGGCCAATCTATTTATAGCTTTCTGTACCAGTTTCGACATCTGTCGGATAATCAATATTTGTTAATCGGTTTGATACATTTCTCATATTAAATACGTATTTTACTTTCGCAATAATAGTAATTTTAGTTTACTATTCAATATGCGAATTGGAACAAAGCATTGTGATAAATAACAGGTATGAGCTTAAATTTGCAACGAGATTAAATGCAAATGAAGCACCAATTATTAAATGCACAAATCATTGTACTTACTAATAGTCATAGGCCTAAATTTGTATCTACATGTAAATTAAATGCAAATGATGCATCAAGCATTGTGTCGATTTCTGTTGAAATTTGGTATTGTGGTTTCGTTTTGCTAATGTGAACAAGGGCAAATTTTATGTAAACAGGTACCGCATCAGAGAATGATTTCCTTCTTAAGGTATCGCAAACATTGCAAATGGCGAAAACAGGCTAAAATTTCAAAAAATGAATTTTGGTAGAAATACTTATTGCCACCTAGATTTTAGTAAATAAATGTATTTAGCTATGGATGTAGTAAATGTTTGCAAGCTCAGTTTAGTCTAATTCATGATCTAATTACCAAGCACATACTAAAACATACTAAAACAAAAGAAAAACCATTAGCATGAGAACTCTGAAATTCATGAACAATATACCAAAGCAACTCATACCTGAAATAAGTATATGCTGGTCTACAATGTTTAGTGCAAATTCGTTAAAATAATGTTAGGGTTTTCAAGAAAATCAAGGAAATCTTACTTCCTGGTTCAAAGTGAAAGTAGAAATCTATAGAAATCTACTTTCACTTTGAACCAGGAAGTAAGATTTCCTTGAATTTCTTGAAAACCGTAACATTATTTTCACAAATTGGCACTAAACATTGTAGACCAGCATATACATATTTCAGGTATGAGTTGCTTTGGTATATTGTTCTTGAATTTCAGAGTTCTCATGCAAACGGTTTTTCTTTTGTTTTAGTATGTGCTTGGTAATTAGAACATGAATTAGACTAAATTGAGCATGCAAACATTTACTACATCCATAGCTAAATACATTTATTTACTAAAATCAAGGTGGCAATAAGTATTTCCCCCAAAATTCATTTTTTGAAATTTTAGCTAGTTTTCGCCATTTGCAATATTTGCGACCTCTTAAGTAAATGGCATTTAGAAGCACTTTCTCCTTATCAAATTTCTTTAAAATCGCGCAGCATTTCAAAGTTATGTTACTTCGCATCTTGCTGATTATATTCCCCTTTAAATTCAAACCTACGCTATTTGTGTCCAAACTGTACAAGACATGCATAGGCCTAAACTACCCAACATCTGTCAACTTGATGACAGAAAGGCATATGCCTTAGAAGGGAAGGGTACAGACAAAAGAGGTTAAACATGATGTAGATTGCTGTTGTTATCAGCCGAAATGAATAAACATGGATAGATCACCGCTACACTGCTTTAGCAATTTCAAGAATAAGAAGGTAGTGGATGTAGGCGCATAGGAGCTGGGACCACAGGAGCAGAGACCCCGGTCCTAATATTTCATCAAGTCGCTTATCCCGGCGGCCACAGCTCAAACATAAGGGTTCTATGTGATGCCATTAACAATATACTTCTACCATCAGATCTTCTTTTTTGCATGGAAATCGTTGTCGACTTGCCTAATACATAATACATAAGTCAAGTGTCAACATCCAGGAAATGGCGATATGTCGCGGGATTTCCTCAGGATGTTGAAGCCACAGTTGAGTAAGAAGGTAATACAAGTTAAATGTATGGAATAAGTAGCGCTACACAGAATATGAGAAACAATGTCGTATTCAAAGAATATGGTCGGAGGCTAGATTTTCAGAAAGGGGTTCGTCGGAGGTAGTCTTATAATAGTGACATGATAATTTCCAAAATTAGCAAAATCTCCGTGAAATTTAAATAATTCTGCATCAAACGGGGTTCGATCTCACACCCCGAAACCCCCCCCCCCCTCCCTCAACCCCCCCTCCCCCCCCCCCCCCCCAAAAAAAAAAAAAGAAACAAAAAAAAACAAGAACAAACAAACAAACAAAACAACGACTCTTGATCCGCCACTAAACACATTCAATAAGTATGGACGAAATATTATTACTGATGAATCTTTTGTTTTCATATTTATGTTAAATTATTATAAGGTGTATGTATTATAGAGAGAATCGATGTCTAATTTATGAACTAAAATCCTATTATTGCTTGCAGTATTTCAGTTTTATTTACAAAATGATTACATATAATTGTATTTTAAATAAGTAACTTTTTTATATCGACATGCCACATGCGACATGTTATGGAGCCAAAATCATCTTCTCCGAGGTCCCAGTGTTCAAATCGCTCCTGATCGCGCGTGTGATGTCTCTTTAGAATGATTTTACGATTAAGGCAAACGTTACCCAAAAAGTAAAATCATAGTTCGACCCTGATTAGAATAATCGTGGGTTGAGCGAATTAGGGTTGTAACTCTACTTTTTGAAAAATGACTTTTTTGCATAATATGGCTCATTTTACATTAATACATTGTACATAATATGATTAAAGAAAAATGTTTTTGAAAAAAAAAACAACTAAATATCGCAAGTAAGTCCAAAGGCTTATCTCATATTGAATAAATTTGTGTGCAATAGGGTTGTAACTCAAGTTAAAACCATGTTGCACAAAAAGGCATTGACTTAACTGGGATGAGTTGTAAGTGGAATAGAGATGTAACTAAGTCTTTATATGTACATAATTTATAAAATAATCAAATACTATAATGCATGAATTCAAATTGTTATTACTGGGGTTTCATTAACAGGAGTCCCCTTACCAGTTACCATGAACTATGAATGGCTTAAAACCAGAAGTTTTTGAATAAATAGTTGTATTCAAAGATCTCTTTTGCGATAAAAAATCATTGTTCTCATTTATGTCCAATTTTAAGTGGAAAACGGCTGTAAGTAATATATTTATAAATATCTCTTTTGGAAATTGTTTTTTTAACATTTCTCCTTTATAAGTTTATATGCATATAAACAGAAAAGAATAAACTTTCAAATATGAGAATCACTATTTTTTTTTTGTTAATACTGAAAACTTTTTTAAAAAGTGACTTGCAACCGTGTTGCGCTCAACCCACCCACGATATATGCGCTCAGTAGTTTCCCTGATTTTCTCATTTCCCCTAACCAAGTTAGAAATTTAAACAATGGCTAAAACAACCAAATAATCAAATAGGCATAATTAAAATGGATATGGTTTAACACAAACAGCTCGCTTTTTAGGCCGTGTACTCCTTTTGCTGCATTAGCAGCAATTTTTTACTTGTAGTTAATAGAACAAGGGAAACAATGTTGTTGAAAACAATTAATAACAAGAAATATCTTTAAAAAAAAGATAAACGGCGTTGATGGAAAAGATTTTATATATAAGAAAGAAAGAAATAAAGAGCGTGCAAAAATTTCGTCTGGTGATAATACGTCGATTAAAGAAGAATGTCTAACATTAACTGTACATTTATTCAGTTTCAATAAAATAACTCTTGTAGAGTTAGTACTAATGACGAATAAATGTTATTTAAATACAATAAATGAAAATAATAACAACTTGTTACAAGAGCGAAAACTTTTACGTAAATTAACTTAAAAAACGTGTCCCTCCCGAGTATTGAACCCGGGGCCTCCGCTTAACAGGCGAGTGTGATAACCACTACACCAAGGCGATTTGAATATCTCGACTTGAAATTAACAATCAGTATCAAAGGAACTAGAAAGGAACCAGTAAGAACCAGAAATATCTGCACTTCTCTGTCGTTTTACACTGTGTATTGTACTCGAGTGTTTACCTGACACCCATCAATATTCCATATAAAATCGTGTTTAAGCCATCAATTGAATTAACTGGTTATTTATACCGTAAATACTTTTTTCTCCAATACAATTATCGCTTTTAAAAACGAAAATGCCCGAACATATAAGTGCCATGTAAATACTAACACACAATATAAAAATCGTTACGGTAATCATTAACGAGACCCACTAATAACCAATCAAAATAATCTATTTGATTTTCCCGCTGCATAATAAGTTTTATTTACAATATTTCATTGGTCGAAAAACTAGGTCAAAAGTGAGCTTAGACAGCTAACGCCGAAAAACATTATAGCATAATTTTCTCCCCTGAAATATGAAGTATAGTCATGTCAAGAACTTGATGCGCAGTAAAGCACTCAAGTACAGAACATGAACTTTTACTATTCAATTTTTTTAACAAAGTATTGATTTAAATTGAGCACGCTTATAGATTTATTTCAATAATTGAACGTGGGGCCTCTTTATGTTTCATAACATTATAGCCTTGGCCGATATTTCTACAGTTTAAACTACTCACTACACCGGTAATAAAATTTAAATTTCTCCCCATTGATGTACTTGCTTCAAATGGAAACACGGTGAGATACATCATTACCGCCCACGCCGCAAAGCCGCTGGTCGAGAACAACTCATATTTACGTACACCAATAAACATTACAATTTTGATCCATCACAAACGATGGTCTTGGAACCACCCATCTTTAATCTGTCCGAAATACAAAAAACAAGAGTATTTTAGAGTACTATTGACAAAGTACATTAAGTGTCGTGTTCAGCGACGTAAATAGCACTGATTGAATGAACGGGGAAACTTTTTACAGCCGCCACACACCACAACTGACGCTACTGTGATATTGTAATAGATGAAAATGGAACTTTGAAAGTCATCAAACACGACAATTTATGAAAATATTGAAAGGTTCGGTTTGATTGAGCCTTTTCATGGGCAGTAATCGAAATGAATATTACCGCCCAAGCCGCCTAGCCTGGTGTATGCTCCGATTCCACGCAGAGAAATTAAAATCATATGGTCGGTTTAGTTCTAACAGTCTTGAAATGATAATGTTGCCATTTATTTTTATTTTTTAATTTTCTTTTCTTATATTAAAAATTTTAGACATCCACATTGGGCCATTTATTCTCGTGTAATTCTTACTATTATTTAAATTTAAAAAAACTATGTTGAAAATGATTTTTGTAAGGTATCGTTAAACGCCGTTTCCCACAATTATGTTGATATAGTACGAATCATCATTTCATCACATAGTTTTTATGTTGTTATTATATTGAGATTGGACACCGGTCTCAGATCTAAGCAATTTTATTGGTTGAAATTGAGCAATATCTAGGAATTTACCAATGAAATGCTAGAGAATCGAACCTGGTCTACGTTCTCAGTTGTTTACTGTAACTTTAGGGCCTGGTATATTACTCAAATGTTATTTTTTATTGTCCTATAAGTAAGTTGAGATAAATTTAACTTTATTTATTTGGTGCAGTGATGAATAATGTAAAAAAAGAATCATTACTATGTTGTTGTTTTGGCCCAGTGGTTTTTGACATTTTCGAGCGGTTTTTTTGTATCCCTTTTTCTGAAATTATTATGAAAATAAGTTGTTTTCGATTTTTAACATTTTAAACGTTTTTTTCCATAAATAATCTTAAAACCAGTCATGCAATTGAAAAAAGTCGCCTTTTAAAGGCACTTATAACATGCGTATTTTTCAAGTATTTTAATAAATGTATTGAACAGGTAAAACCTTAGTCATAAATGCATGTTACCTGTATACAGTTACCAGTCGTACTGTACACTGTTTAAGTCTACATTGATCTTTCTGTTGTTGAATAATCAGTTTAAACGTGAATAACTATTGAAAATTTGATGTAAATGTTGAGTATGAAAATCCATCTTTATACCTGTAGTTTATTAAGGTGATCTTTCACATCTTAAGGTGGCACGCTATGCGGAAACGTGTCTTTGGTAATAGTTTTGATATTTTGGTTTTGAAAGAACTTACAATTATCTATTGATTTCTCAACTTTAAGGTGATTTAATTACACATTTTGACAATAATACATGTAATATAATGTTAATATTACCGCGAAATCCATAATAAGCGATGTCGTCTGCCCAACTGTGTGACGTCGTTTTAAGGATTGACGTCAACTGTCCGAAGATAATGTAACTTTTCTCGTGACGTGCCCCAAATAGAAAGTTATGAAATTGTTTTTATAGGATATTGTCTGTTATTGCAATTTTTTTATCTAAATGAGTTCAAAACATAACAACCTCAAATTCCTATACATTTCTTTATATCTTGTTGGTTTGGAGACAACTGAAACATTTGTTGTTGTTCATCTGACAATTATATGAGGAATTAGGTTAGAAAGTTGTTAACAATAACCTATATATAATTGAAACCGAAAGTAGAAAACGGAAAAAAGATAAAATCAGCTTTGTACTGTAAAACTTTAATTCCACAAGACATTTAAGTACAATTGCATTGCACTTTCTAACCATATAATTCTTACTGTGGGCTTCTCTATTGTCTCTGACGAACAACTTGATATCGCAACACTGATATTACCTCAAAACCAACGCAAAAATAAAATGAATTTATCGACGTGGCTATACTTTGAACTCATTTAGATCAATGATTGCTAGAGCACACAATATTTGTAACAAGAAATATCTTTAAAAAAAGATAAACGGCGTTGATGGAAAAGATTTTTATACATAAGAAAGAAAGAAATATAGAGCGTGCAAAAATTTCGTCTGATGATAATACGTCGATTAAAGAAGAATGTCTAATGTTAACTGTACATTTATTCAGTTTCAATAAGATACCTCTTGTAGAGTTAGTACTAATGACGAAAACATGTTATAAAAATACAATAAATGAAAATAATGACAACTTGTTACAAGAGCGAAATCTACCAACTTTTACGTAAATTAACTTGAAAAAAAGTGTCCCTCCCGAGTATTGAACCCGGGGCATCCGCTTGAGAGGCGAGTGTGATAACCACTACACCAAGGCGATTTGAATGTCTGGACTTGAAATTAACAATCTGTATCAAAGGAACTAGAAAGGAACCAGTAAGAACCAGAAATATCTGCACTTCTCTGTCGTTTTACACTGTGTATTGTACTCGAGTGTTTACCTGACACCCATGAATATTCCATATAAAATCGTATTTAAGCCATCAATTGATTTAACTAGTTATTTATACCGTAAATATCTTTTTCTCCAATACAATTATCGCTTTTAAAAACGAAAATGCCCGAACATATAAGTGCCATGTAAATACTAACACACAATATAAAAATCGTTACGGTAATCATTAACGAGACCCACTAATAACCAATCAAAATAATCTATTTGATTTTCCCGCTGCATAATAAGTTTTATTTACAATATTTCATTGGTCAAAAGTGAGCTTAGACAGCTAACGCCGAAAAAAAATCCTGACTTGTCGAAGGAATCACCTTAAAGATTTTATGTTTTCATCAATAAACTTAACAGACAACGTCAGCAAAGACAAACGCACTAATGCACACATTACACTAATGCACACATTACACTGTCGTTTTCTGCTCCAATCGATTGAAACCGGCAAGTAACTTACGGTTTAACGATATTCGTCTTGCTATATAGAGAACGTGCTTGTCTAGTTTGTTCCAATCGATTGAGTTACGGCAATAGATTCACAAGCTTTAAAGATAATTTTGCGAAAGAGACGAATGGAATAATTTGGTGTGACATTATGTTTTAAATGCATAAAGGAATTGGCTTGAAATCATACACTAGCGTTAAGTGCAAAAAACGAATATAAATATATCTGGATTGATCGCAGCGAGATTACATTCATAAATGATTTTTAACTGATTCTAAATACACCGACGTCTGGATATATACGTTATTGATTTAAAAGAAAATTTTCCACTGAGTTACCTATAGACATAGAACGGTAATGGCAACCGGTGGAAAGGCGGATTTCGAAAATCTCCGTGAGGAATCGTTTGACTTCTTATGCTCAGGATGTAAGAAAAAGAATAAGAATGTAGAAGCGGACAAATTCTGTATGGAATGTTACGATTATTATTGCTCAACGTGTGTCAAGTTTCACGAGGATTTTCCCGCATTGTCATTCCACAAAATACTGGACAAGGGACGATTCCAGCCAGGTTCCAGGGTAAAATTTCCGGAAGTACCGATTGACAAGTGCCAAAAGCATGATCATAAACCGGTCGACATGTTCTGTCGACAACATGACCTTGTTGGATGCTCAACATGCATGGAAGTACATCATAGGTATGCATATATTATAACACCATATGAACGTAAACACTTTAGTGATCTATATGATTCTATTCACACACGACGATTCCCCTTAGGTATATATACAATCATGATGTTATACATAAGATATGTTTTTATAATACATAAAAAGTATGTATAAAATAATCATTATAAATATAACAGGTATGGTATGTATACTTGATAAAACATCAAAGGTATGTATGTATACATGTTATTACACCATGGGTTAGTGAGAGCCGCAAGGTAAAAACATCCATCATGGTTATTATCCCCCTCCCCCACCCCACCCCCCCCCCCAAAAAAAAAAGAAAAAAAAAGTTAAAAGTTTTAAAACGCCAGTGTTTTGTTGTTTTTTTTTCTCAAAATGACGTTTTTACGAAATAAGTGAATACAATCTCTCATCTTAAAAATGTTTATACAAAATGTACAATGATAACGAATAATAATGATAACGTAACCAAAATAATTATTTCAGTCTTTTAAATCTTGACTGATAACCATATCAAGTTAAAAAGAAAACACTAATTAATTTGATTTCATAAAAAGAAGCATTTTATGTACATATAGCGTATATACTTAATGTTTAAATAGTAAAATGTCTTGAAAACACTAACAAATACCGAGAAATCGTGTTAACAAGAACCACAGTCAAAAGGAATCTTCATTGGTTCATTGAGAAAGAATTAGCAACATCAATTGACTGTGACAAAGCAGAGCTGATAATTTTATAAACATGTTTTCTGTAATTTGATTTATACGTTAATGCATGTAATAACTCAATACTTTACGTGTTTTCTTTTTAAATAATTTCCAAAACTACAATTTCATCAAAAGGCGTGCACATGAAAATGACAATGCACCATACGCATTCTATATGATATAACACCATATCAAATGTTCATTTAGAAGAACACCATTTATATGTTTACATGATAGTTCACTTTGAGTGTTGGTATGATATAATTCTTTAGGACCTACTATGTATAAATGATAAAACACTAGGGTTGTGAACATAAAAGTACAGAAAACTTATGCGTACTTTACATAATAAAACACTGTTGGTATGTACATGATACTGCACCATATATAATTGGGGCGCGTCGCGGGAAAAGGAACATTCGGACAGTTGACGTCAATCTTTGAAATGACGTCATAAATTTGAGCAGACGACATTATTAATTTTGCATTTCGAGGTTAAAATTACCATTTTATTGTCAAAATGTGTAATAAAATCACATTTCAGTAAATAAGTAAATTGATTAATATTTGTAAGTTCTACTTTTTTTAGTAAAACCTAAAATATCACGAAAAATGACCGAAGGTACCTTTTCCCGTGACGTGCCCCAATTATGTATACATGGTTTCTTTTACTTCGATATGATTTAAAAAATATTGTGCATATTCTTTCTCTAACCTACTCATAACATTAACTGATTATTTATTTCAGTAATTGTGCAGACAAGTTCAACATATCCGACTTCGTCAAAACTAACACAGAATCTTACAGTTCAAACGCTATCGAAAAGAAGTTAGAATCCCTCTCCGAAAGTCTGAAAGATGTCGAAAAATCATTAAAGAGAGAAAAAGAATTACTACAGAACAGTTGGAGGATATCGATCACAAAAATCAGCAAGTTAAGACTGGAAGTCAACCAGTTGCTTGATGAACTCGAAAAGAAAACGATCCATGAGTTTGACACGACATTCAATAAGCTTACAGGCATAATTGAAGACGAAATGGACCAAATAAAAAAAGTAGCGAAGGAAGTAAACGTTGCAGAAGCAAACTTAAAATTAGCTGCAGGAAATGCGCCACAACTGTTTGTCGGCATCAAGAAAGCCAGCGAAGTTGCTTCCAAGGCTGAAATCAAAGTTTCTGTAAGAGAAAGAAACAGCACTCCCCCTATAGTAGACTTTTGCGCTTATGAAGTTCTACTTTCCCTATTGCATGAGATCCAAACGTTAGGAACAATCACTCAAGGGGAAAAGAAACGCCATTCCAGCACATCAACATACAAGAACAAGAAAAGAGCTGACCAAGGATCTAAAACAAGCGATCAACAGTTTCCTCTTCTTCAAATGAAAAATAAAAGAAATTGCTCTATTAAGGTGGCATCAGACTTATCAACCTGCGATATTATAAGTGCATGTACGCTAGAGGATGGAACTGTTATTCTCGCAGATAATGAGAACCGGAAGCTGAAGCGCCTAGATCAGAACCTCAAAGTCCAAGACTACTGCGAAGTACCAGCATACCCTGTACAGGTATGCGGCATTAGTAACCAAGAAGTTGCTGTCAGCTGCTGGAAGGAGCAGAAGGTTCAGATTGTTAGTATTGGGAAAACAATGAAGAGGACAAAACATATCAGCACGAACTTTGAATGCACGGGAGTAGCATACACTGATGGAAAACTCTATGTTTCAGGTAGAGCAGCAATTTATGCTTACACTGTCACAGGCGACAAACTGCAGATTTTGGGACAGCTGTCATCTGACAAGTCTTTGTTCTCTAATATTAGAAGTCTTGCTGTCAGCCGAGACAGGTCGAAGATTTATGTAACTGACGCTAAAAATGGATTGGTTGTTCTAGACAGCAATGGAATGCTTATCGTGAAATCAAACAGTCACGGACTTAAAGGAGCAAAGTATGTTTGCCTATACAAGAATGGCTATATTTTCGTTTGTGGAAATCAATCAACTAATGTGATGCTGAGCGGTCCAGCCGGTGAAAAGATGTACGAGGTCCTTAAAAGTTACAAGCAACTACGGACTGTATGTTGTATCCAGAACAACTCGAAGATGGTTGTTAGTTATTTATCACAAGAGGAAATTGAAGTTTTTGAAATAGCCTGAGAATCTCTAATCTGTTTTCTTTTTGTGATTATGATAGTTGCTTAAGCAATTAAGTTGGAATAACTGTGATGTTCACCTTGTCACAAACTTGCGTTTTTCGTTTTTTCGGCGTTAGCTGTCCAAGCAGGCTTTGACTTAGTTTTATTTTACCATTAAACCAGTTTTCGTTTATTCGGAAGGAATATTAAATAAACTATTCAGTGGCTTTTTATGACAGGTTTAACATGTCCAAATGTTTCAAAAGCGATTTCAATGACAATGGAAATCTTTTTACACAATTGGGATGTATCTATGGTGGAAGGGGTTAACAAACAGCTACAAGTAAAAAACAGTAAACATCTGTCTCTTCACTATAGTAAAATGCCTATTTTTGGAGCCAGATATAATTCAAATATGCAGTCAAGTTTAAAGAAATTTAATAAAATTACAAATCTGCAATGCAAGAAATAATCCTTTGTTGTAAAATTATTAAAATCTTAATAAGGATGATTACATCTTTCAAATTATAAACTCATGAATAATTTTGGAGTCATCATTTGTTATACACATTACATTGGAAATGGAAAGATCTGGCTTAAAAATGTGAACAATTTAATTAGATGATCATATTGATAATGAAAGCAAACATGCATATTTTTCTTGTTTGTGGTAGTTTTTTTTTTAACCTAGCACTATATTATGTCATAAAGGATGCTATACATACCTTTTGTCCGAACATTTCAACTGCACATCTTTATGGGATTTTTTAATAGCATTCCACAGTTTAAATTCCATTTTTGCTCTTTGAAAGATTGTTATTGTGGATCTATCAACATGCTGCATACACTTGTAAAAAAATGTCTTTTCAGCTGATGTATTTATTCACACAGAAAATGGTATTTGAAATAGCTAGGTGCGGTCTCACTATTTACCGACTAGAGCCGACTAGAACCGACTAGAGCCGACTAGAAGTTTCTTTTAATAAATAAACAGACTAAAATTGGTTAATATGAAGAATGACATGCAAATAAATGTCTATTAATTGAAAAAAAGTTTTTTTAAAAGGTTTTATGACATTGAAATGGACATTGATTATAAACGTTCGCGTACCGACTAGAGAATATACCGACTAGAGATTGTGTGTATATTTAAAGAGTATACTGTGCAGAACCAAATAGTGAGAATAAATATCTCAATGAATGTAATATGTAAATAATTAATGAAAGTTATATATGATTTATAAAATAATTTTCAAACGGCGTTGTTTTATTTTACCGACTAGACTAGAACGACACGAGGCTTATGTATTATTTACGCCGACCAGAAACCTTTAGGCCCTTATCTTAAATAATAACAGAGATATAGAATGACTTATATCTTACATGACTTATGTTTCACTTTTTTATAAATTCATAGAAAGATATGAAGTGTTGGATACTTTTTGGACGGGAGATTTATAGTAATACTAATTATACCGACTAGAATATTTTATAACAATAATAATGATTAAAAACTATCTTATCAATGAGTATGGTTCTAAAAGGAAAAAAATATATCCCGATTTCTTTTACTACACGGCAAGAATTTCATATATTTAAATATATTTTAATATTAAAATACAGCATTAATTTATTTGTTTCTTCATTTCTACTATTAAAAAGTAGAAAGATAACACTTAACTACTTTTTGCTGGTGCAAGCCTTCATTGGCAAACAAAAGCCGCCAGTCACAAGCTAATCAACTTTGAGTAAATGCTGTTTGGCATCAAAAAACTGAAACAGAAAAACAATTACTTTTCAAGAAATTTCTAGTGTCCGGAAACAAAAAGAAACCAACATTTACAACTTTGGGATCCACTGACGACAAACTTCTCATACCGAAAACATCAAAAACCTGGTCAAAAGCGAAGAATTGTCGACTCTAAAACGCCATCACTTCCAAAACGTAAAAAGACATATAAAACCATGTGACATATATGATAGTAATATGGCTACTACTTCTATATACTGAGTAGCCACTTATGTAGCCTTGTGTATGCTACATGAGTACGGCAAAAGGTGACCTCTGGCGCGGCCCTGAAAAGCCCGTAAGTTAACACTTATATGCAGATCGCAGAAAAGGTGACCTCTGGCGCGGCCCTGAAAAGCCCGTAAACACCAAAGTACAGAAAATAAATGTACAAAATTATGTATACATGGATGTCTGGATGTGTGTTTTTATTTTAATTATTTTTAAATAAAAAAAAACTAAATTGGGGAAATCTGTCCTTGCAGCTTGCTGCATAGGCCACCATCTGATGAGACTCGCGGACGTGTCGAAATAGGTTTAAACAATACATAAAATATTCTTAATACAAACTTATTTATCAATCAGTATTCTAGTCGGTAAAATTACGTCAGTAAGTCTGTAGTCGGTATTTTGTCATACACCTATTCTGTCAGTTCTAGTCGGTACACACATATTTTGTCGATTCTTGTCGGTGTTAAATTTTAGAAAGTATTAATAATCTCCTTAATTTTAATAAGAAATTATTATTTATGAAATTATGTCAAGAAATAAAAAGCAGGTTAAGCGGAATTTGTTCTTTAAATATAGCTCTACACACAATCTCTAGTCGGTATATTCTCTAGTCGGTATATTCTCTGGTCGGTACGCGAACTTTATAACCAACGATCAAGGTCGATTTCGTCATGAAGATCATTTTTTTTAAATTAATCAAAATTTATTTGCATTTCTATAGAAATCTACTTTCACTTTGAACCAGGAAGTAAGATTTCCTTGAATTTCTTGAAAACCCTTACATTATTTTGACGAATTGGCACTAAACATTGTAGACCAGCATATACATTTTTCAGGTATGAGTTGCTTTGGTATATTGTTCATGAATTTCAGAGTTCTCATGCAAACGGTTTTTCTTTTGTTTTAGTAAGTGCTTGGTAATTAGAACATGAATTAGACTAAATTGAGCATGCAAACATTTACTACATCCATTGCTAAATACATTTCTTTACTAAAATCTAGGTGGCAATAAGTATTTCCCCCAAAATTCATTTTTGAAATTTTAGCTAGTTTTCGCCATTTGCAATGTTTGCGACCTCTTAATAATTGTAATTTGTACTTTCATTTTCTGAAAATGTGGTTATCTAGGACACACGGTGCAGACATACATTTTAACCCGTCAAATTATACATAAACATAACAGGTTAGCAACGACTATTGATTTTGTACATTCTAAGCGTCTAAAAGTGTAGTGATGAAATTAATGGTTTATATTTGACTTTCTCTTTTTTCTGTACCGCTTTAACTTTGCAGAGGGTATAAAAGGAATTTAAACGTAAAAATTGGGGGATTTATGGCGATAATTATTATTGACACTGTTTACACTAGGACACAAACATCAGGTGACAGCTCTATTCTAATCTGTATCTTCATAGCTCGTAACAGGTGATGTGACCAAAATATTATCTCAGAATTGTCAGGGATTAGCAAATGTACAGAAAAGAAGAGATATTTTTCATTTTGTAAGACAATTACAGTACAACATGTTGTATTGTTGTTGATATGGTATGGCAATCACTAATGTGATTATTGAGACGAACACAAGCGTGTTTCTACATTGAGTTTTATTATAAGACTGAATCTTTAACAGACAACTTAAAGCGGCAAATATATAAGCATGCGCAGTAAAGTATATTCTATTTCAAACAATACAATATACAACATTTCCCTCTGCATGAAAATGAAAGCTGAAATATATGAAATATCTGTATAAGTTCAAATGCTGTCACTTGCAAAATAATAATAATCTTTAGGTTTGCATAAAACAAAATGTCTCTCTTTCATAGAGTAATTCAGAGATATCAATAAGTTGCACCGTCACTTTATATAACATTAAGTTAATTTTCATTTAACCCACTGATCACTTGCATAACGCTGATTTTCTTTCACAGCTCTTCCAGACCGTGTTATATAAGGACCAGGGCCATTTGATTTCATGTTTGTTTCAGGTGAATTCATGTTCAATGGGGGATCATTGTTGGTTTGAAATTGATCTGCTAAAATGTTGGCACTGAATGGGTCTATATCTGAGACGTTTTCTTTAACTTGGTGCAGTAACCTTCGGTTTCGGCGGTAAATGCCACCATCCCTAGTTTGTACTGTATACGACCTGTTATCATGATGTGCTAAAACTTTGGCAGGTTTCCATGACCTTCCAAAATTGCACTCTAACTGCGTCATTTTCTGATAGAGGTTTAAGTGATCGTCATTTTGTGTCATAATTACTTTTTTGTTTGTTTTTAGATGTCTGCATTTTTTCCTTAACAACTTTTTGATTGACGAGCTTGGGCTGAAGAGCTTTATTTGAAATGGGAACTACTGACTTCGTTCTTCTGCTAAAAAGAAGCTGAGCGGGTGTGTATCCGCACTCAAGGGGTGTATTTGTGTATTCCAAAAATGCCAAATATGGACTCTGACCAGTTTCTTTAGCTTTTTTATGAGCTTTTTTGCAATGCCCACACCCTTTTCTGCTAATGCATTTCCTTGGGGATGAAATGGAGATGATGTTATGTGATCGAAACCCCAGGACTTGGCAAACTGGTCAAAATCCGCGCTCGAAAATTGAGGACCATTGTCGCTCACGAGTATGTCACACATGCCATTTCGTGACAGATGAACTTGCAGTTTTTGAATAACTGTGGAAGAACGCGTGTCTGGTAAATAGTCGACTTCAAAAAATCGGCTGTAATAATCGACTGTAAGAAGATATTCTTTTCCATCAAAGTGGAATAGATCAACGCCAATTTTCTGATATGCCCTGTCGGAAAATTCTGTCGATATCATTGGTTCTTTTGCGTTCGAGTCGCGATGCGTTAGACAAACCGAACATTGAAGCACATGTTCTGTAATCTGTTTGGTCATGCCTGGCCAAAACAAACTGTCCTTTGCGCGTTCTAGAGTTTTGGTAACTCCGAGGTGACCTGTGTGTACTTGATTTATCATTTCATTTCTCAGCGATTTTGGTATAACAATAGTATGACCTCTAAATATAAGGTTATCCTCTATTGAAAGTTCATCGCGATGATTCCAAAATTCAATTATTTCTGGCACGCAGCCTGCTCTCAATTCTGGTCATCCTTCAATTATAGCCTGTTTTAACTTTAACATTTGAGCATCGCATTTAATTGCTGACTGAACAATTTTTAATCCCCTGTCAGTCACGAATAGATGCTGCTTTACAGCGTGAACATGTAAGTCAAGGCCTTCAATTAATGTTTGGCTGGTTTCCGCAAGGGATTGGCGCGAGAGACAATCGCTCACCGGTATGTCTTTTCCACTTATGTGGTGCACGGTGACGTTGTATTTTTGCAATTGCAATAACATTCTTTGCAAACGCGGTGTGGCTGCAGACAACGGTTTTTTCATGATAGACGATATTGGCTTATGATCGCAATGGCAAATGACCTCTCTTCCATACGTAAACTGATGGAAGCGTTTGCATCCAAATAATATCGCTAAGAGCTCCTTTTCTATCTGTGCGTATAGAATCTCAGATTTTGATAGGCTTTTCGATGCATAAGCTATCGGCCGACCGTCCTGCATTATGCAGCATCCTATCCCGTTTTTGCTAGCGTCTGTTTCTAGGACGAGAGGTTTGTTTTGGTCAAAGTAACCTAAAACTGGAGCGTTTGTGATTATTGTTTTGACCTTTTCGAATGCTCTAGTCTGAGTTTCGTCCCAAAAGAACTCTGTGTCCTTTTTTAGAAGGGCACGAAGTGGGGCGGTAGTTTCCGCGAGATTTGGCGCGAATTTTGACATATAATTAACTAGGCCTAAAAAGGTCTCTAGTTTTGCGCGACTGTCGGGTATTGGAAGCTTTGTGATGGCTTCAATATTGCTAGGATCAGGCTTCAGGCCATTTTCGCCTATGATGTGTCCGAAAAAAGGTACCTCGGTCACACCTATAATGCATTTTTCAAGATTGAACCTGATTCCTTTTTCCTGAGCACGAATCAACGCTTTTCGGAGATGCTGGTCATGCGCCTGCCTGCTGTCTCCGTAAATAAGGATATCATCTACCAGATTTTTTATGCCTGGTAGCCCTTCAAATATTTCATTGCATTTTTGTTGAAAAATGTCACCTGATGAAGAAATGCCAAAGGGAAGTCGGAGATAACGGTATCTACCGAACGGTGTGCTGAATGTAGTAAGAAATGAAGATTGCTCATCCAGCTTTACACTCCAATACGCATGAATGATGTCTAAAATGCTAAAGACCTTTGCTCCGGCCAGCTGCGACGTTATGTCATCCAAAGTCGGCATTTGGAAGTGTGGCCTACGAATAGATTCATTGAGCGCCTTAGGGTCCAAGCATATTCTCAGCTTGCCAGTTTTGGGCTTTTCAATGACAACCATTGAATTAACCCAATCAGTCGGTTTGGATACAGGTGTTATTATCTGATCCCTTTCCATGTTATTAAGTTCGGCCTTAAGTCTTAATTTGAGAGCTTCCGGTATTCTACGCGGAGGGTTTACAACGGGGATTGCATCGGGTTTCAGATGTAAATGGCATGTCCCTGGAATAACCCCTATTCCTTTAAACAGCTTTCTAAATTCATTGAGGACTGACTCTTTGCTCATGGGATATGTATGTCTCGGCGGACAATTCTCAATCGAATATGTTAATTTGATCAGATCGAGATCTATGGAAGATTGTAAACCAATCAGAGGTGTGGCTGAATTTTCTACGATGTAGAAACATGAAGTGATCGATTTGCCATTGAACAGACATGGCAAATTGACCTTTCCAAGTACTCGTATTGCGTCACCCGAGTACGAGGTAAGTTTGCAATCAGGGGCATCTAATGAGATATGTAATGCCAGTGAATGAAAAGTTGAGTTCGGAAGGATGTTTACTGCGCTTCCGGTGTCAATTTTAAATTTGATGGGGACCTGGGAGGGGCCTATCTGAATGTTTACAAATGCACGGTCTGGAGAATGTGAAAAAGCGCTCACCATGTCAATGTAATATTCCGGGTCGCTGCTGTCGTTCGACTGTTTGTTATATCCGTGATAATCACATGCACTTTCTGTATCACTATGGTCAATCTGATCAACATCCTTTGAACGACACAGTTTTTGGAAGTGATTTCGTTTCCCACATTTGTAGCAGTCTTGGCCATAAGCTGGACACTGCCTCCTAGCGTGAAATGTCCCGCAATTTCCACACTTGTTTCGATTACTGTGTGATTCGTAGCCTTGTGTTTTGGATCCCGAAGCACTTTTGGCTGGCGTGTGTTGGTTCCTTTGCTGGTAACTATCTCTGGGACGCGCTCCTTGCTGCGCCCTTTTGTTAAGCGCATCAATATTGTTACTGGATACTGACATTTGATTAAGCTGTTTCTGACAGTATTCATAGTTCTGGACTATTTGTATGGCTTTGTCCATTGTGAGTTTTTCGCCCTCGTTGATAAGTTTCTCTCGGACCTTTGAGCTTGAGCAACCGAAGACTATCCGGTCTCTAATCATATCTTCTGATATGTCAACTTCATCGATCCGGAAATTGCAATCACGTGCTTTAATCTTCAGACGAGTTACGAATGCATCAATGCTGTCTGAGCCTTGCACTTCATTCTTAAAACAATATCTCCCAAATATTGGATTAAGTTTGGGCTGCACATGTTTCTTGAATTTGTCATAATACGTCTTCAGTTTTTTGGACTCGTCACTTGTGAGTGTCCACGTTTTGTAGATTTGTCGGCCAGTTTCACCGACCCATAGCAATAGGAACGAAGTTTTCTCTTCTTCAGATTTTCTTTTCAGTGGTCCACTAAATATAAGTTCCACGTGAGTTTGAAATCTGTCCCACTCCTCTGGTAGGTTTGACGTGTCCCAGTTTATGTGCGGTGGAGGAATTCCACATAATTCCATGGTAATTTTGTCAACGGTTAAACAATGTTAATAAGTCAATGAATGTTATCCAGTTATTCACAAGCAAAGTTAATTTCTGACACCATGTTGTATTGTTGTTGATATGGTATGGCAATCACTAATGTGATTATTGAGACGAACACAATTCAAACAATTTATGCTCATACGTAAAGGCTGAGTGGGGTAACGACATATACATATCTCCTTTTACTAATAACAGCAGAGGGGTCATGATTCTTTTTCGGCGTAGCTGTCTAAGCTCACTTTTGATAATACTAGTATTATATTATTATGCAGCGGGAAAATTAAATAAACTATTTCGATTAGTAGCTATTTCCACCAGAGAGGCATCTAGCAGGGTGAAGAGGTATCTATTGGGATTTTTAAACAATTAGTTTACATTGTTTGAAACGATTATTGCCGTGACGTTTAGATCTTTGCTATATTCTTATGTTGAAAGATGTTGAAATGAGGCACACTACAGTACTCGTCATTGGCTAGGATTATTTGTCAACAACAATACAGTCACTCTTTTATATCAACCTATACAAAATGAAAGTGAAAGTAAGTGGAAATGGCTTAAAGAAAACGACGTTACACTTTCCCTGTAAAGCTTAAAATTTAAGTAATAAAATCTGCGAGCTTGAATTATTGTAATATTTGTGAGATTTTAGTTAATGGAAATTTATCCCAGCTCTTTCAGTAATTAAAATGTTTACCCGTCTCTTAAATCGGGCAGCTGTATGTAATATGTCACGCGATATACATAAACAATGAGTTCGCTATTTAAGTCTTGAAGTCTTCACTAAATATATTTTATTCTTTCAGCATTTGATATATCATCTGATGCATAATGTTTTAAGAATAAACACAACCAAGGCCTTTTACAATACGTTTCTTATATCAAACTCATTCTTTATCGCGACTGAGGATTTTACAATGTGACTACTTGTCTTAAATCTGGCAACTACGTGTAATATGTTACGCGAAAAAACTTCGAGTCCGCTATTAAATCAATTGCCGTCAAGTCAGATCTAAGAACATGTTAGCTTAACGGATTTCAGTAGATGAATTTTATCAGATTGCAATTAAAGCATACAGCTTTCACAGAGTAGAAAGTTGTGGTATATTCTAGATTTGTTTCATGTTCCTAGGAACTTTTTGGCTGTGTGGGGAGGCTGTGTATGCTGGATGTGGCCATTCCTGATATGCATATTTCATTTTTTTTTCTTTAAGTTTTGAAGAAAACACTTATAACTCATTATTATTGTTTATTGCTCACAATAAGTCTTAAGATCTTTACTGAATTTCTTTATTATTATCTTGGTAATTAATACATCCCCTACTCATTTGTTTTTTATGTTTAATGTATTAATAAAGCGACAAAGACCTTTAAAATCCGTTTTTCATAATTATTAGATTCACATTTATAAACAAAATTAAAATATATTTATCTGTTCCTTAATTTGTGTGGGATGTAATTTTACATTCAAATCTAAGTAACTTTAATAAAAATGAAATTATTTAATTTACACATAAATCAAGATGAAGTGAATAATACCAGCTACAAACTGCATCGTTTCATATATAAAGATATTTCTTGTTCAAAATAACTTCGAACAAAAAGTAAAAAAAGACTATTATAGATGATAGAGGTAATTACATTATACTTGATGTTAAGATAGGTAATAAAAATATAACAATCGCAAATGTTTATGGTCCAAACGATGACAATCCCACTTTTTATAATGATTTTTTACAAAATGTTAAACAAATAGATAATGAGTACGTAATAATTTGTGGGGACTGGAATTTCGTACTTAACCCAGCAGTAGATTATGAAAATTATATTAATATAAATAACCCGAAATCTAGATCCGTCATCTTAAATTTGTTAAATACGGGAGAGTATAATAACATTTGGCGAAATCTTAATCCAAATACAAAAAGGTTTACATGGAAGCGAAATAATCCAACGCGAAAACAAGCAAGGTTAGATTATTTTTTAAGAACGCACTTAAAACCATTCGTTGTTGATGCAAAAACAGTTCCGGGATATCGTTCAGATCATGCTGGTATAACCCTAGATGTCCAATTAATAGAAACTTCAAGAGGGAAGGGATACTGGAAGTTTAACAACTCGTTGTTAAGAGATAATGATTATACACTTTTAGTTACAAACACTCTTAAAACTTTAATTTTACAACATAGGGAAGATGAAAACTACGACATAAGTAACACAGAGTCTTATAAAGATCTTAGATTAAACATAAACGATCAACTTTTCTTAGAAACTTTCCTAGTTTTATTAAGGGGAGAAACAATAAAATACAGTGCTACGAAAAAGAAGAAAGATGAAAAATTAGAAAAAAGACATTTTAAAAAGCATTGAAATTCTCGAAAACATATTACATACAAACTTTCAAAATGCGAATGAAACAATTTTTGGTGAACTTTCGGATAAAAGACGTGAATTTGAAAATTTGAGAAAAAACAAAATTGAGGGTGCAATGATACGATCCAAAACAAGGTATGAATATTTGGGAGAAAAACAAACAAAATACTTTTTTAATTTAGAAAAACGAAACTTTATTAATAAAACTATGATAAAACTTATAGACGAGAATAATAGGGAATATTTAACGACAGAAAACATTTTACAATACCAAAAAAGTTACTACAACGATCTTTATAAAAACTGTATGGATATTGACGATAAACCGATTGAAGAAATTATTGGACCAAATCCCAAAAAACTTTCAGAAGTAGAGAGGGGGAAATAACTCTGCAAGAACTAGACTTGGCCATTAAAAATATGAAAAATGGCAAAAGTCCGGTTTTATATGGATATACGGCCGAATTCTTTAATTTTTTTTTGGATTGAAATTTCACTCTTTATTTTAAAATCGATTAATTATGGTTATAACAATAGTAGTTTGTCTATTACTCAGAAACAAGGCGTTATTACATGCTTACCAAAACCAAACAAGGACAGGTGCTTTCTCAAGAACTGGAGACCCATATCATTGTTAAATGTAATTTACAAGCTAGCGTCTTCAGTAATAGCCAACAGACTTAAAAAGACTTTAAGGTATCGCAAACATTGCAAATGGCGAAGACAGGCTAAAATTTCAAAAAATGAATTTTGGTGGAAATACTTATTGCCACCTAGATTTTAGTAAATAAATGGGTTTAGCTATGGAAGTAGTAAATGTTTGCAAGCTCAGTTTAGTCTAATTCATGTTCTAATTACCCAGCACATACTAAAACAAAAGAAAAACTGTTTGCATGAGAACTCTAAAATTCATTAACAATATACCAAAGCAACTCATACCTGAAATAAGTATATGCTGGACTACAATGTTTAGTGCCAATTCGTCAAAATAATGTTAGGGTTTTCAAGAAATTCAAGGAAAACTTACTTCCTACTTTCACTTTAACTTTCACTTTGAACCAGGAATTAAGATTTCCTTGAATTTCTTGAAACCCCTAACTTTATTTTGACGAATTGGCACTAAACATTGTAGACCAGCATATATTTATTTCAGGTATGAGTTGCTTTGGTATATTGTTCATGAATTTCAGAGTTCTCATGCAAATGGTTTTTCTTTTGTTTTTGTATGTGCTAGGTAATTAGAAAAAGAATTAGACTAAATTGAGCTTGCAAACATTTACAACATCCATAGCTAAATACATTTCTTTACTAAAATCTAGGTGGCAATAAGTATTTCCCTCAAAATTCATTTTTGAAATTTTAGCTAGTTTTCGCCATTTGCAATGTTTGCGACCTCTTAAATAAACTGATTCATTCCGATCAAAAAGGATTTATAGGGGAAAATATTAGGCAAATATATGATATATTATTTGAAACAGAAACACAAAAAACACCAGGTCTGTTACTATCGGTCGACTTTCAACAAGCCTTCGATTCTTTATCCTGGAAATTTATTCATAAGGTTTTAGACTTTTATCAATTCGGACCCTCTTTTAAAAATGGATTCGTCTTTTTCAAAGCGGTTCAGAAACTTGTATAATTCAAAATGGTCATCTTTCTGATTTTATAAAACTAGGTAGGGGTTGCAGACAAGGGGATCCGATATCCCCGTATATTTTTATTCTCAGTGTAGAAATATTAGGTATTATGATACGAAAAAACACAAGAATCAAGGGAATAACACTGAATAATTATGAACATAAGTTAAGTCAGTACGCGGACGACAGGCAAATTTTTCTAAACGGTTCTGAAATATCTTTAAAGAATTGTTTAAAAGAACTAGATAATTTTTATAATATGTCAGGCCTAAAAATAAATATTGAAAAAAAAACAAAGCCCTTTGGATCGGATCATTAAAAAAATTCTAGAATTAAACTATGCCCAGAAATACCGTTAGACTGGGAAAATATATCATTAAATTTTAGGTGTGTCTTTCTCTGCAAATGTATATGAAATATGGAACCTTAATGGACCAGAAATTATAAGTAAATGTGAATCAATGATTAAATCTTGGTCAAAACGAAATTTAACGTTGTTAGGAAAAGTAACGGTTATTAAATCTCTAATTCTGTCAAAATTTGTACATTTATTTATAGCGTTGCCGACTCCACCCATTGAAATACTAAAAACAATAGAAAAAAATGGTGTTTAAATTTCTTTGGAACAATGGCCCGGATAGAATTAAACGAACTATTTCTTACAAACCAGTCGACGAGGGTGGTTTAGGAATGACCAATATTAACATATTTATAAAGAGTTTGAAATTAACATGGATTCGAAGAATATTAACTCAGAACAATGATAGTATAGAGACACTTTTATCTTTTAATATAAAACATATTATTATTTTAGGAGCACAGTTTTCGCAAATTAAATCTACAGAAATTCCAAACCCCTTTTGGAAAGATGTGTTTGAGAGCTGGCAGATATTTGTACAAAAACATGAAATTAAAAATATAGAGGATATATTGACGTCACCGCTATGGTTTAATCAAAACTGTTTAAACAAATCCATTTTCTTCAAAAATTGGTATAATAAAAATATCTTTTATATAATTGATTTATTTGACGATAATGGCAATTTAATAGAATTTGAGCACCTTAAAACCATGTATGGAATTCAAGGAATGTATTTAGATTATTCAAGATTATGGTCAAATCCAAATATTTGGAAACACACTTTAAGAAATTCTTCTACAGAAATAAAACTGTATAAAAGAAGCGTCTTATTAAGCCCGCCATTAAGAAACATATTAAAATATAAGAAAGGGTGTAAACGTGTATTCAACACTTTGCAAAGTGATTCAATAACCACTCCGTACAAATGGATCCATCTTTTTAATGAAATAACTGCGAATGAATAAGCTCTGTTCTGTAAAGCAACCGCAAAGATAGAAAAGATTAAACTTAAAAATTTCCACATCAAATTTAATAATTATATTTTAACAACAAAAACAATTTTATTGAAGATAAACAAAGAGGATAGTGATCTCTGTTCCTTTTGTGGACAAACTTCAGAAACAATTATTCACTTGTTATATCAATGTCAAACGGTAAACAATTTTATTTCAGAAATTAAAAACTGGCTCAGAAATGTCTGTTTAATAAACTACGACTTTGATGTTAACAATTATATTTTTTCACACGGTAAAGATGACGCAATACGGTATATATTTCTTATTATTAAGTACTTTATTTATAAAACAAAGTTTAAGGATAATTGTAGAGGATTACTAACATTGAGACTGTTCAAACAATACTTAAAACAAAAACTAATTGCCAAACAATACATATCCAAAATTAACTGAAAAAAATGAATTATTAGATAAAAACTTTAAAACTATATTCAGTAAACTCACTGAGTAGGTTATATAATAACTGACAAATACTATATCCTGACAATTTTGATTAAATATTAAATTTCAGTAATTGACAAATCACTTTATTAAATTAAATGATTCTACTATTTCGATTATTTTGTAACTAGAGCTGTCACAATGATGTATTTTACAAAGAAATTTATATAAAACTGTGTAGTTTGTGCTTTAATAGAAAAATACTGCCATATGGGGGAGGGGGCTAGGAAAACTAGATTCTATCATAGTATTAAAGTTATGTTTTTGTATTCAAAGATATAAACATTCATGTTTCGAGACCCTTGAAACTAAAAATATACTAAAGAAAAACTGTGTAACAAATTGAAATATTATTGTTGAATAACTGTGTAACAAATTGTATTGTCAAATAACTGTATAATTATTACATACTTTTAATACGTTTTTCCAGAATAAATGGGGTTACCCGTAATGGGGCCCGAAACAAAAAAAAACAACAACAAAAAACAGAAAAAAACAATGGAAATCTATTTGTTCGCACATAGACTACTCTCATTTTATGAGTATAGTCTTCTACAATGTCTGAGTTTAATATACGTTCCTATGTCAATGCTTGCTTTGAGAATCAGTCTTTGGTACATATACAATCTTCACGTCTTACAGAAGCATGTATCATATCTCGAAGTTTGAAGAAACGTTTTAAAATTAAATTAACTTAGTCAGCAAAAGCTTATGAGTAGTGACTTTCATAAATTTTACTTACTAGCATCATTCACACAACAACCATCAACAATCATCAAATATTAACTTTTTATATAACATGATAACTGTTCCTGATATCACTAAAACGTTCAAAGTTCGATTCCATAAACTTAAATATCACAGTGGCGTTGATTGTGCCGAGTGACGGCTGTAAGAAGTTTCTCCGTACATTCAGTCAGTACTGTTATCATTTACCATCTTTGAAGACCGTTGAGCGCGGTACATATATTTGTGTAATTATTGAGTAGCGATCAATCATTGGCTAGTCGGCAGGACAATAATATGTTCTAATATTATTGGGAAAATAGTGTAGATTTTTTTAAATTTAAATAGCAGTTTATATGTGGTCTTAGATGCATCAGCTTAATTGTTGCTGAAACTTCATTCTTTATAGACCTTGAACTGCCAATAGACCCACCCATCCCCCTTGGGGAATTTTGAAGGGTATGTTTTTCTGAAAATCTATACCATTCTACGGCAATTGGCAATTATAAAAATTCTGAAATAAACCTATTTTTATTCTACACCAGGATAATTTTTTTTTAATTTTTAATGCAATAAAACATCTGCAACCTAAGGTATAGGTCTATAAATAGCCATTAAGATATGTTTTTTAACATCAAAACCTAGTCTAAAAAGTTGTATGAAACATTTCTTACTTGCATTAGCAAGTAATTTTTGTTTTATTTGTTTAATTTATTAATATAAATAAGAATGCAGTATTTATATGTAATAAAGTCACATTGAGACACACTTCTTGTTTAATGTATGTAAATAAATACATATATTTGGAAATTCCAAAAACCAAAATATCTGAATAAAATGAAAAAAAAAATATCTCAAAGATAGCAAAGAAATTATCTATAAATAAATTTAATTATAAAAAAATTAACACTGAAAGACATATTGTGTGATGAAGAGGTAAACTTTGTTAAACATTTTGTTAATGATATCCATAACTTTAGTTATATGGGATATTAGTATTATGTTATATCATATACTTATGCCTATGGTTAATAAATTTAAAGTTTTGATGTAATTGTTTTGTTTAAATACACCTCTTCATGAGTTTTAAAGATAAGTTATAGCTTTATATCATAATAAAACTAAATACCATATCATAAAATCACCATTTTCTGGACGAATTATGGGTCATAATATATTATTACTATGTAACTATTACTTGATGATCTTTATTACTGTACAACTATTCCGGCCAAAGGAATAATTGGTCCGGCTTTAAATAGAGGTTTATAGCGAATGTTGAGTACCATGTGGCCCGGCTTTATATATAGATCGTTGAGTACTGAACGGGAACCATGTTGTAGGTTATGTATGCAAAAGTTTTATGTTTATATATAAACAACATATTTACATGACCAAGATGCAATTCCATGTAGGTTTAGTCAGATAATTGATTGTTGTGATTTCTCGTGATAACTTTGAACTGACCCCTCTGGTTTTGATATATATTTGTACTGACTCGCATGTGTTATCAGACATACCCTTTTAATTCTGTCTAAAGCTGTTTCGGATTTTCTGCCAATTTATCTGTGACAGTGTCATATAGGAGCAAATGGGGCGCGTCGCGGGAAAAGGTACCTTCGGCAGTTGACGTCAATCCTTGAAACGACGTCATAAAGTGGAGCAGATGACATTTATTATTATGCAATGGGCGGTAAAAAAAAACATTTTATTGTCAAAATGTGTATAAAAGTCACTGTTTTGTTATGAGAAAATTTGAAAGTTTTTTTCTAAATATAGTAACAACAAAAATGACACAAAAAATGACCGAAGGTACCTTTTCCCGTGACATGCCCCAAATATAATCAAAAACTGGTTGACATCATGACTATACGTATCATTTATATAGTCGGCAAAAAACTTTAAACATTCATAAATCAGCCATAAAACTAGTTAGTTCATTCAAGAATAAGGAAATCTGAGGCCATAAAAAGAACATGAAATAGAAACGACAATTTCAAAACAGTTATAACATAATTACCCCCCTTAAAATATAGACAAACAAGAATTCTATAGTTAGGAACAAATTTAAAGCAAAGATTAGATAAAAGGGATTTTTGTGAAACATATTTTCAATTACGTTTACAAATGTTTTCAACATCTTTGTTAACAGTCATCTGTATATGTATAACTGGTATACTTGTATTTTACAGATTTTACAGTTAATCTCCTTGCAAATCATGAACTGTAGGGGTTACGCCTTCTATCGGTCAGAGGCAAAACAAATTGTAACTGGAGGTTTTAACCAGGTTCTAGGGTGCTCAAACCTCACACTTGCCCCATCTAAAGTACATGTATGAACTGATTTGATTACTGTAGTTTCTGGAATGACAACGGCAACGAGTCATAAGCTAATGTAAACCTTGTATGTCCTTTTTATATTTCAATCGATTGAGAAACTGTCATTGAACTAACTGGCTATACCTTTTTTTCAATCACATAATAAGTATCAAGTTACCAAACTTGTTTTTTGTTCCAATCGGTTAACGGTCACGACAATAGACCTAAAGAGCTTGATAAGTCACAACTGTGGCCAAACGAGATTAAAGATAAAGAAAAGGTATATACGTTTGGCATCAAATAAACAAACCGAGGTATTTAAACATTCGTATTGATCAGGGCGATTTAACATTCATATATGATTTAAATTGATTAAAACACACTAAAGTTTGGAATTTAAATGGAAAATATAATTTGACAAACAGTTTCAACGGATCATGTCAACATTTAAACTACAGTAATGGCAAGCGAGAGTAAAGCGGAGAGAGAAATTGTCCGTGATGGAACATTTGTCTTTTTATGCTCAGGATGTAAGAACAAGAATACGAATGTTGAAGCGGACAAATTTTGTGTGGAATGTTTTGATTACTACTGCTCAACGTGTGTCAAGTTTCACGAGGACCTTCCCGAACTGTCGTCCCACAGCATACTGGACAAGGAACAATTCTCGGCAGGATACGGCGTACAATGTCCTGACGTGCCTATTGATAAGTGTCAACAGCATGGTCAGAAACCGATCGACATGCTCTGTCGGCAACATGACGCTGTTGGATGCTCCACATGCATGGAAGTACATCATAGGTATGTTCGATAACAGGACCGCATATAGACAGATAAACGCAACAGTACACTATACTAGTAGTTATGTAGATATGAAAGTACACCATACGCTTGCAAACAAAACTATGCGCCATATATATTAATGTTCATGATACTATGCTTAAGGTATTTGTTTATAATACGGTACAATTGTTTTTTATTTACTCAACAAAAAAAGAGACCAGACACTGAATATTTCACTTATTTTCACAAAATTATATTGAGTTATGTTAATTTGACCGGAAGTGTAATTTTAAAGTATGTCGAATTTATCTGTGCATTTTGAATTTTTTGATGCACAAACAAGATTTTCCGGGTTTTCATGGATGTTAAAAAAATCTTAAATCGCTTACCAACTACATTGTACAACACATCTTGTGCAATGACGCCCTTGAAATACTGTATCAAGGGCAGTGATATAATTCTTTTTCATGAATACAAAATCAATTCATCGTTAATACTCTGACAACACAAAAATGAGTATGAATAAAAATAATTATTGAAAAAATACGTGTATGTCTATTCATGGTACTTCAACATCATTACACACCGCAGTGGTACAAACATGATAGTTAAACAGAATTTAACAATTATAATGCATGTCAAAAGAAATAAAAATGATTTGTAAATTCGATAAATCTATAGTTGTATTTACAGGATAAAACGGCATGCTCATATTATGGTACTCCAGTAATGTATATGTTGGAATGTTATTCCATCACAGTTGATGTGCATCATTATTATTTCAAAACATAATAATAATTTATTTCAGTAATTGTGCAGACAAAGTATATATAGCCGACTTCCTCAATATCGAAACAGAAACTTGCAATTTAAACGCTGTCGAAAAGAAGTTACAATCGATATCTGAAAGTCTGAAAGATGTGGAGGAAGCATTCCAGAGAAACCAAGATGCACTGCTTAACAATAAGATGATCTCGATCACAAAAATAAGCAAGTTACGGGAGGATATAAACCAAATGCTTGATGAACTTGAAAAGAAGACACTTCAAGAGCTTGAGTCAACTTGCAGAAAGCAAATGACAACACTTGAAAATGAAATGAAACAACTCGAAAAACTACGTAAGGAGGTAGATAATGCGGACGCAAGTTTGAAATCAGCTGCAGGAAATGCGTTACAACTGTTTGTAGGTATAAAGAAAGCCAGCGAAGTTGCTTCCAGGGCTGAAATTGAGGTAACTGTAAGAGAAAGAAATAGCACTCCTACGAGAGTAGATTTTTGCGCTGATGAAATTCTACTTTCCCTATTGCATGAGATCCAAACTCTTGGAACGATCAATCAAGGGGAAACATTCGGTAGACGCCGTTCGGTCTCCGTCACATCATTACAAAAACACACGAGAAGAGTTGAAAAGGTATTAAGAACAAACAGTCTAGAATTTCCATCATTTCAACTGAATAACAAGAAGAATTACTGTATTCAGGTGGCATCAGACATATCAACCTGCGATATTATCAGTGCATGTACGCTTGAGGATGGAACTGTTATTCTGGCTGACAATGAGAACCGGAAGCTGAAGCGTCTAGATCACAACCTCAAAGTCCAAGACTACTGTGAAGTACCAGCATACCCTGTACAGGTATGCGGCATCAGTAACCAAGAAGTTGCTGTCAGCTGTTGGAAGGAGCAGAAGGTTCAGATTGTTAGAGTTGGGAAAACAATGAAGAGGACAAAGCATATTAGCACACACTTCGAATGCACGGGATTAACATACGCTGATGGAAAACTCTATGTATCTGGTAGAACAGCGATCCATGCTTACACTGTCACAGGCGACAAACTGCAGATTTTGGGACAGCTGTCATCTGACAAGTCATTGTTCTCTAACATAAGAAGTCTTGCTGTCAGCCAAGACAATTCAAAGATTTACGTAACCGATGCTAAAAATGGATTGATTGTTTTAGACAGCAATGGGATACTAATTGTCCGATTTAACAGTCACACAATGAAAGGGGCCAAGTATGTATGTCTATACAAGAATGGCTACGTTCTAGTTTGCGGAAATCAATCAACTAATGTGCTACTAAGCAGCCCTGCTGGTGACCTGGTTTGCGAGGTTCTTAGAAGTTACAAACAGCTACGGACTGTATGTTGCATCCAGAACTACTCGAAGCTGATTGTTAGTTATTTATCACAAGAGGAAGTTGAAGTTTTTGATATATCATAAGATTGTAAGTTCTGTTAACTTTTTTTCATGATCACAAAGAAAAACCTAAATTAGTACAGCTTGTATGTTGTTCTACACAGGTTTAAAAATGTTGTGTAATACATAGTAGTCATGTGGCCTGCATTTTCTCGTAAATGGCATGTTATCAATTTATAAAGATACGCTAGTTTCCGCACATTTTAAGCATTGCAAAGGTTAACATTAAACTATACAACATTATTTTGTCTCTGGATGTTTTCAACTATTCAAGTGAAGAAGTATCTTTAATTCAAATGAAATTAATTTATTTGTGACAGGTTGCTTTACATTTAAATTTAAAAGTTGTCATTTTGACATTGAACAGACACATGTGCCCAAGGTCATAATACTGAGTAAGGAAACCAGTCTCAAATCAAATCTCAAGCATCTGTTTGGCTGAAATGGCGACGAGCCGCCATTTCAGCCAATCAGATGCTTGAGATTTAAGACTGGTTTCCAAACTCAGTTTTATAACCTTCAGCCATGATGTGACTTAAGCCATACCTTATCATGAACAGGCCATGTAATCAACATATTCTTTGTTGTGTGTGTGTGCGTGCGTGCGTGCGTGCGTGCGTGCGCGTGCGTGCGTGCGTGCGTGCGTGCGTGTGTGTGTGTGTGTTATTGGCAGAAGTTACACAGAAAATAAATTATTACATAATTATTTTGTCTTGCAGTTGAATGTGTGTTATCTTTAATTTGTTTTTCTGAATAATAAAAAAAAATTGTAATGTGTTTCGAGGTCTATATGAATAGATGTCACAATGTATTATAATTTTCCTTAACCTTCTATGACTATTTGGAGACAAATGATTGACCAAATGGTTACGATTTATGAACACTTATCAGATATAATTAAATTGAGGTATGATAAATGAAGATGTTACCAGAACAAAATCAGCACACATTTTAGCCAATTGTGATGTTATTATAAACTATTATCATCAACGCCGCTCTATGATATCAGTCAAATCTGGTAATGAGATCAGTTCCTTGTGATCACTAAATGGTTCAATTAATGTTTATGTTAAATTAATAATCATAATGACCAACAGAAACCAAATAATTTATCTGCTAACAACCTAAATGCTCACCGCACAACTGACAATGATATGATCATCACAATACGATCATTAATTATATTTCAATTTAGTTTATGAATATTGTTCAAACAAATTCATTCAGCTCAGAAATTTATTTAGCTGATAACGTTGTCATAGGCAAAAATGTGAAATATGCACATCAGAAAACAAAGCTTCTCCATCCATCTAAAAAGAAGAGCGGAAGTAAGAGCATGGGTTTAAAAATGATCAATTTCCAATAAGACACCACAAAAGATTAAGGAAAAAGAATACCTGGTGCGAAAGCATGCGGAAAAAAAGAATCTAGTCATCGGTGTCATTATGCATGTATATGGTTAAGCTCATCCAAAAAGTATATCCCCATGTGCTCGCTCAATAAAAAAACTGATTTTTGTGTAATATTTTTGTATAAAAAAAAAACTAAAAATGCGTATCAAGAATAGCTACTTTTTAGAAAACACAGTCTCCACACACAGTCAAAAAGTAGAGGGAAAAAGAGAGCATAAATTTATAATATTATAAATTTCAAAATAAAACAACCGAGCTATAAAGTAAAAAATGACATTAAAAATAAAGATTGAGTCGGGAGTTTCTTACGGAAATCTTCAATCAAACTGTGAAATATGCATATAACGAATAGCCGTACTCAGAAATTAGCAAACAACCCACACAGCCAAAAAGTAGAGAGGAAAAGACAGCATTGGGAAAAAGAGCATGGATTTAGAAAAACGATTAATTTCAATTAAGATACCATCACTGGCGCTTGACCAGCCGCCCCACCCCCAGCCTCTGCCAACTTACTTATACAACCTCGTTTTCCTGTTAAAATGTTGCTAGGTCACTGATATTATTCCATTCAACCAAAATATGCAAAAAATGTTCGTCAAAATCGTAGTTCTTAATAAATACATATTCTGTGTATAGTATGGTTTCAATTATATAGATCTACATAGAATTATGATTGATTTTTTTTGTAGAACAACGATTCCGACAGTGAAATTTGATTGAATGAAACAATATCAGTGACTTGACATCAATTTTACCAGAAGACAAAGGTGTATTAGTGAGGGTTGGCAGGGTGTGGGTGGGGCGGCTGGTCAAGCGCCAGCGGATACCACAAACAATTAACGAAAATGATAACCTAAGGGGGTTCGGCCTTGGAACGGTCAGCGGGAAAACAATTCGCCATTGGGGATTTAAACCAGGTTCTATGGTGCAGTAAACTCACACTTGTTCCAACAGGTTCTCATATGAATAAACAAGTACAAGTTATTTCGGTGAATTAGCTTCAGCCCACCCATCAACTGCTTTAGTGCGCATGTCCCTACATCAGTAGAAGAACGCCACACTTTAGTTACTAAACTCCTAACACATTAAATTAAATTTGTACATATTTGTATATAATTTTTAGAAATTCTGACACAAACGAGAATTCGTTTTGATTTTTAAGGCAAGATTCGCCAGTCTAAAGTTAATTAAGCTACGGTAACAGATAATTCTTCATCAAATTCTCGCTGGTATTGCAATCGTTGCGTCCCCTTCTAAAGGAATTCAGTCGGGTGAGAAACTTAAGTTATATAAAACAAAAAGGCTACTATACCGTTAGTTTAAAGGATTTAAAGTTAAAATTTAATAACACGAAACTAGTTTTAAATTTATAATTCGGTGACAAAAGTCGCCTTTTGCAGATTTTAATCATGCTTCAGATATACGTGATTAATATGCGAATCTATTAAAAATCCAACTCTTCTACCAGAAACAGGAAGTATCAGTTGTCAACAAATTATTTTATCTATAAGGTCATATACATAAAAGTCTGCACAAGTATGGCAACAGGAGGAAAGACTGATTTCGATAAAGGCTGTGACGAAACGTTATGCTCGGGATGTAAGAAAAAGAATAAGAATGTAGAAGCGGACAAATTCTGTATGGAATGTTACGATTATTATTGTGTCAAGTTTCACGACGACTTCCCCGCGTTGTCATCGCACAAAATAATGGACAAGGGACAATGCCATCCAGGATCCAGCGTAAGGTTTCCTGTTGTGCCCACAGAAAAGTGTCCGCAGCATGGACATAAGCCAGTCGACATGTTCTGCCAGCAACATAACGTCGTCGGTTGTGCTACGTGCATGATAGTACATCATAGGTATGTATGATAAATATGTATTCCCTTATTTGTCAATTCAAACCATTTAACCTCTTGGTTAAGGGCTTACCACACTCCTCCTAATCATCGATAAAAAGAAAATTATCAAAATCTCAATTAGTCAGAATGCCGTTCAATGAAACTTTGCACAAATGAATGTAACTAATGTATCTTTATTTTGTATACTGTAAGATACGTTAGAAAATTAAAGAAAAACAGCAAGACCTAAAAATTTCTTAAAATTCTATTTACATAAATTCACAAAAACTAAGCGATACAAAACATAATTTTTAATTCACACGTGAGCGCAATGATACTGACAAGAAAATGTTGTGTAGTTTGTAAAAAAAACTTTCAACTACAAAAAGAGAAATCAGTGATTGCCATCCGTTTAGGCGACGAGGAAGCGACCAGGAAATTGAAGGTGAAACACACTTTTACTAATATATTTCGTAAAGTTTACATATGTAAGTCACGAGGACACAATAAATTGTTGTCAGCATCATATAACTCATGTGGGCATTTAAAATGATGTTTTGTGTTGTTTAGTTTTTGTGAATTTATGTAAATAGAAGTTGAGGGAATTTTTATATCTCATTTTTTTTCTTCACTGTTCTAATGTGTCTGCAAAATAAAGATACATTTATAACAAACATTTGTGCAAAGTTTCATTTAACGGCACTTTGCCGTTATTGCGATTTTGACATTTTTTCCTTTTATCGATGCACGTACTTGGGAGGAGTGTGGTAAGCCCTTAAGATTAACCTTATTTGGTGGTATTTAATTTAGCCTTATCGGCAAGGCGGAAAACGTTAATGAATAGAATATGGTATGGATGTTAAATATTTATTGTTAAGTAAGGTGTAATACTTTAAATATGTGCAATAAGACATACATCTTCTAAAATGTATACATAAACAACAATGGTTTTAAAATTACTTTAGTTGACTGGTCACTTATGCTTGATCACCACTGCTTCATTTGCCTTTACCAGGAAACAAATTTTTTAAGTATTCTAGCTCTTTTCTGATACAATGTGAGTCTTTAATGTCGTGCTGTCAAATTCTTTGACTGTTGCCTAGAACAGTATCAACACTATGTTTTGAGTTTATTATGTTTGCATTTTTCTTGGTTCCATTTCCATTTTTCTGTCTAGATCAAAATATGACTTAACTTTTTACCAAAGACGGGTAACATCCCAATATTTTGTTTGGTATTATATGCGTTACCCTGTTAATGCTTATATCATTTATTTGGAAAAAAAAACTAAAATTTTAAAATGAGACATAATTTTATAGTTTCTCCAATACATCGATTGACATCCGGCCAAATATCTGAAATTACCTTTTTCCTAACTCGGACGGACTTAAATGTTGAGGGGATAGAAGTTGAGGGAATTTTTATATCTCTTTTTTTTTCTTCACTGTTCTAATGTGTCTGCAAAATAAAGATACATTTATAACAAACATTTGTGCAAAGTTACATTTAACGGCATTTTGCCGTTATTGCGATTTTGACATTTTTTCCTTTTATCGATGCACGTACTTGGGAGGAGTGTGGTAAGCCCTTAAGATTAACCTTATTTGGTGGTATTTAATTTAGCCTTATCGGCAAGGCGGAAAACGTTAATGAATAGAATATGGTATGGATGTTAAATATTTATTGTTAAGTAAGGTGTAATACTTTAAATATGTGCAATAAGACATACATCTTCTAAAATGTATACATAAACAACAATGGTTTTAAAATTACTTTAGTTGACTGGTCACTTATGCTTGATCACCACTGCTTCATTTGCCTTTACCAGGAGCAAATTTTTTAAGTATTCTAGCTCTTTTCTGATACAATGTGAGTCTTTAATGTCGTGCTGTCAAATTCTTTGACTGTTGCCTAGAACAGTATCAACACTATGTTTTGAGTTTATTATGTTTGCATTTTTCTTGGTTCCATTTCCTTTTTTCTGTCTAGATCAAAATATGACTTAACTTTTTACCAAAGACGGGTAACATCCCAATATTTTGTTTGGTATTATATGCGTTACCCTGTTAATGCTTATATCATTTATTTGAAAAAAACTAAAATTTTAAAATGAGACATAATTTTATAGTTTCTCCAATACATCGATTGACATCCGGCCAAATATCTGAAATTACCTTTTTCCTAACTCGGACGGACTTAAATGTTGAGGGAATAGAAGTTGAGGGAATTTTTATATCTCATTTTTTTTCTTCACTGTTCTAATGTGTCTACAAAATAAAGATACATTTATAACAAACATTTGTGCAAAGTTTCATTTAACGGCATTTTGCCGTTATTGCGATTTTGACATTTTTTCCTTTTATCGATGCACGTACTTGGGAGGAGTGTGGTAAGCCCTTAAGATTAACCTTATTTGGTGGTATTTAATTTAGCCTTATCGGCAAGGCGGAAAACGTTAATGAATAGAATATGGTATGGATGTTAAATATTTATTGTTAAGTAAGGTGTAATACTTTAAATATGTGCAATAAGACATACATCTTCTAAAATGTATACATAAACAACAATGGTTTTAAAATTACTTTAGTTGACTGGTCACTTATGCTTGATCACCACTGCTTCATTTGCCTTTACCAGGAAACAAATTTTTTAAGTATTCTAGCTCTTTTCTGATACAATGTGAGTCTTTAATGTCGTGCTGTCAAATTCTTTGACTGTTGCCTAGAACAGTATCAACACTATGTTTTGAGTTTATTATGTTTGCATTTTTCTTGGTTCCATTTCCTTTTTTCTGTCTAGATCAAAATATGACTTAACTTTTTACCAAAGACGGGTAACATCCCAATATTTTGTTTGGTATTATATGCGTTACCCTGTTAATGCTTATATCATTTATTTGGAAAAAAACTAAAATTTTAAAATGAGACATAATTTTATAGTCTACAATACATCGATTGACATCCGGCCAAATATCTGAAATTACCTTTTTCCTAACTCGGACGGACTTAAATGTTATCAACTGCATTTTTAGGTCAGAAAATGATAAAAACAAGCCTTAGTCACCTGTAAGGAAGTCAACAATCCACATAATAGTGTATTATTACTCTGCGTAGATTTTCTTATTTTTATCTTTAGTTTTACATTTGCAAGTTTTCTGCTATATTCTCTATCATAGTAATAACGTTTAGTCACTTGTCTTAAAAATTATTCGTCTTCAGACTGCTGTTGATAATTGATTTATATTATAACCCCTCTTAAAGACCACCCTGAAATTAAGATTATCCCAATAAGAAGACCTCTATTTCCGTGTCCCTTTTAACAATTTTGCAATCAGTCGGTCAATCAATTTCATTCAAATATTTCAATAATCAATCGACCATGTCTTCACTCACTCATTAATTAATCCATCAAATCATTAGTCAATTCATTATTTATTCAACATTTTGTGTTATAATTCGTTGCAATGATGATTACTTTTCCTGTCTCTTAAACTAGTCTTTAACTAACCTGCGTTTCTTGGATTAACATATTTGTATGATTTTACCAAAATGACGATGTATGGCTAAATGTTTTTATAAAATGTCCTAGAGGCCAACACAGTTTACTGTAAAGTATTTAATCAAAATAAATAAAAAAACATGTTTTTTTTTCTTTTACAATGCAGTCGCGAGCGAAATTTAAGTCGAACCGAGATACACATTGAGCTCGAGAATGAAAATTTAAAGTAACTGGTTGGAATTATGTCCAATTATATCATAATAATAATTCTTTTTCTTACAGTGATTGTGCAGACAAATCATATATACCAGACTTCGTCAGTAACAACAGGCAAGCGTGTAATCCAAACGTTATTGAGAAGAAATTAGAGTCACTGTCCGAAAATGTAAAGGCTTTCGAAAAAACATTCAAGAAAGACCAAGAAGCACTGCTGAGTTGCAAGAGGTTATCTATGAGTAAAATAAGCAAGTTAAGAAAAGAAATTAACCAAACGATAGATGAACTAGAACAGAAAACATTACAAGAGCTTGATGCAACATTCAAGATACTAATGGGTAATCTTGAAGACGGGTTAAAACAGCTTGAAGAAGTAGCAAATGACGTTGAAAATACAGAGACGAATTTGAAATTAGCTGCTGGAAATATGTCACAGCTGTTTGTCTGCATAACGAAGGCTAACGAAGTTGCTTCTGAGGCTGAAAAGAAGATCACTGCAACCCAAAGAAATAGACGTCCTCCTAATGTTGACTTTAGCGCTGATGAAAGACTACTTTCTGTATTACGTGATATTCAAACTCTAGGAATGATCAGTCAAGAGAAAACGTTCAAAAGTTCTCAAAGTTCAGCACAACTTCACACATATATAACTGGCCAAGAATCCAGTGGCATCAATTATACCATTCTTCAGGTGAAAAATAAGAAAAACTACTCAGTTAAAATGCCATCAGACAAAACATCATGCAGTATTACAAGTGCGTGTACACTAGAGGATGGAACAATTATTATTTCTGACTGTTTCAACAACAAACTGAAGCGTTTGAATAAATCCACTTTCGCTGTTCTCGACTGCTGCGATGTGCCTGCATATCCTATTCAAGTATGTGCCATCAGTAACCAAGAAGTAGCTGTCAGCTGCTGGAACGAAATGAAGATCCAATTTGTTTCTGTTGGACGCACACTTCAGACCACTATACAGGAAAGCACAAACTTTCCGGTTTTTGGTTAAGCGTATATCGAGAGCAAGCTGTATGTGCCTTGTGACACGGCGATCCATGTTTACACTGTCACAGGAAGCGAACTGCAGTATTTACGACAACTCCCATATAAAAAAGCATCATTGTCTTCAATTCGAAGTATTGGCATCACTCAGGATATGTCGAAGGTTTACGTTGCTGATTCTTATAAAGGTTTGATTGTTTTAGACAAAACTGGAAGTCTTATAAAAGAGTGCAAAAGTCAAAATCTCCTATCGGCATATGGACTCTGCCTACACAAGAATGGCAGTGTTCTTGTTTGTGGAATGAACTCGAACAATGTGTTACAATTCAAACCCGATGGTCAACTAATAGGCGAGGTTATTAAAAGTTACAAAAGATGTCAGAGTGTATGTTGTATCCATAACTGCACGAAACTTTATGTTAGTTATTCAGAAAACGTTGAAATTGAGGTTTATGATATACTATAAGAAATGTTGTTGTCAGCATATAAACATTATCATTATCTTACAAAACTTCGATGCTTTCAGTGTTTGATGCATTAACTTCACATTATGATATTATCCAAACTATATTCAAATGCGCATTGTTCGTTAGATTTCAAATTAAAAAAAACATGAAACTATTTGTGTTCAATAATGTTTTATTCGCATGTGTGTTCGCGCGCTGTTACGACTCTCAGTCTGGACTCGATGTAACCAAGGCGTCAAGCAGGACTGGAGATACTGGTCCAGGTCTGAAGGTTATAAAGCTGAGATTGGAAACCAGTCACAAATCTCAAGCATCTGATTGGCTGAAATGGCGACTGATGCTTGAGATTTAAGACTGGTTTCCATGCTCAGTTTTATAACCTTGGGCACAGGTGTTGCGTTGTTGGGTATCCCAATTAACCCGAATTCGAATGAACAAAGTATTTGTGGTAAGTTAAGAACGGTGAACACTCCAAAACTGCTGCACGAGAGTTTCTGTGCAACACGGATGTCGAGCTGTTCGAGACAATTCTCACATGGATTTTCAAAAGAAACATAAACAGCCGGGAGCCAAAGTAACACTATATTATTTTGGGGGAACGCCCGTCAACTGTCGAACCTGACATTGGGGATCGTCGCAGTCCAAGTAAAATCTGGTTTAAGCATCGATTTGGTGTAAGCACTAACCGGGCTTTAAGTTTCGCAAACCTATTTTAGCTATCTGATGTAACACTGAATTATGGTACATGTATGAAGATACATCGGTGAAGCCCCTGAACAGAGACTGTGTTCCTTATGTAATTTAATGGACGTAGAATCAGAGGTGCGCTTTATAATTGTATGTCCTAGATACAGAAATATTACAACTCAATATGTTGGTCATATATTAAATACAATTCTAACTATAAATGACAACGAAAAACTGTGTGTTTTAATGAAAAGCTATACCAGACAGACTGCAAAATATATTACAGCGGCATACTTGAAAAGAAAAGACATTTTATATAATAATTAATAACATGTTTATCATAAATTTACTCTGAATCTTTCTAAAAGAACTGAGTTTTGACATTTACACTTTTCTAAGTATACACCTGCGTACTGGGGCATTGCAGGCTTGATAATTGAACTATTGCTCCAAAACTTTCAATAAAATATGCAATAAATACTAACTGATTTATCAGTAAAACAGTTTTCAAAAAGACAGACAACTGACTGCTCCCAGTCATTTAGAGTACTGCGACCCACAGAATACAAATTCACATCAGTTAATAAAGATATGACATCAACAGCGAATTTAACTGCAATAAACATTGAATCTCATTGAGCTAATACATTGTTGAATGACTCCTTAATGGAATCTTAAGCCCATTCCTGAAGAAGCCCATTTTCAAGTTGCATGGTTTCCTCCTGTTTCGTACGCCTCTTCCAAGATCACACAACAGATTTACAATTAGATTTAGATCCGGAGTTCTAGCGCACCATGATTCTGACGTTGTTCACCTCAAGAAAACGTCTAGTGTTCGCCGAACGATGACACAGTGCACCACCATGCATTTACTGCATGCGCCTTTGTGCTTGGAGACGTGGAAGGACAACCGGAACAAGGACTTGCCGCTGATATTCTGCAGAATTTAAGTTTCATTGGATTAAAACTGCTACAGTCCTCTTGTGCATTGACACACCAGTCCACAGCGTTATAACTGATCACCCATAATAAAAAAAATCCGCTTCAACATTTTTTTCGCGATTTAAGCGTTCATCGCTGAAGGTGGCTTTAACTGATATTGTGAATTTGTTTTCCGTGGGTGTCAGTATTCTAAATGATTGTGAGCAGTCATTTGTCTGTCATTTTGAATAATGTTTTACTAATAAATCAGTTAGTATTACTTGCATGTTTTATTGAACGTTTTAGAGCAATAGCTCAATTATGAAGCCAGTAATGCTCTAGTACGCAGGTGAATACTTAGAAAAGTTGTTAAGTGTAAAATGTTCTTTAAGGTGACTTATAGGCCCGTTGGGCCGGGTGGATACTTCTTATTTATTTATATATTTATGTTATTTTGTAACAATGTTCACATGTCACTATAATAAATGATTACTTACTTACTTTTGTAGTAGGCTCACCTTGGCATCGATCTCGCCCAGTTTCTTTGATCGGCATAACACAGAAGCTAAGCGGAATCTAGTTTTAAGTCAGGATTTTCCGTTTTCGAGTACTTACCCAATCGAAAACAAATGGCTTGAAGTCGAATAGTCGCCGAATGTTCTTTTATCTGGTACCGCTGAACATGGAATGGTACTGATCTGAAAATACCTAATTGAAGGTACTATGTTCACCGCCATATGCATATCATCGTTTTGGATGGATCTAAATTGTACTGTTTACTTGTGTTAATATTGAGTTGCGCTCAACTCTGGGCTAGGCTTCGTGTAAATATGTATTATGCATTTCATATGTATATGCGTAATATGCAATTTATGCATTTCCATTACTGTCCACAAACTGGCTCAATAAAACCGAGCCTGCAATGTTTGCATATTTATCGTGTTCGGCGGCTTAAAGTTCCCTTTTCATCTATATGGATAGCCCCCCCCACCGCCCCCCCCCACGCTGATCACCGCCCCCCACTTTGATAAAAGATGTACCCAGTGATGTTAATTCCCAATTAGCTCTCATAACGCAAGATCTGTTCGATACCCGGGCTGAACAGAACCATTCCTCTGTGCGGGTATGCTGTCAATGTAGGTCCAAAATATAATCCGGCGTGAGTTAGACTCTCGGTCGTCTGGTTTTATCTGGACGAGCAACTTGGGCACCTATAGGCCTAATTCGGGATGGATCGGTGACGGTGCGCTCCTCACACCGTATACGTAATCCACAGTACGATCGATTCTCGGCAATGGGGTTTCGCTTGTGCAGGTTCACGAAACTCCCTTTTGTTACTCCCAATTGATTCGGACCTGGATTACGTTCGCTCAATGGAGAAATCATTAATCATAGATATTACGGTGCTTAGGGAATGAAAACGGGTTTAATAAGGAAAATGGGTGGGACAAATTTTGCTAGATGAGATGTCGTGTTAGTAGTTAGTATCGCTCTGAAGTGGTTGGTGACACAAAAAGCTCCTGACATGTTTAGGTCTAATTTTGCTCATTTTATATACTTTCTGGTTAAGACATACCTTAATCTTATCATCAAAAACAAATGATTGAAGCATGCACTTTTGGTTGGCAATCAGTAAAAATGTTGGACTTATTTCATACGTCAAAGATGGAGCGAAAGTGTCAACTGTTTTGATTAACTTCTATTTTTCCAGAAGATTGTTATCCTATGTTGAAGTGCTATAATTTCTTGCCGTTCGATACAAATGTTCTATAAAAGGAATTTTCATTGATTTTCAAGAAAATGCTAAACAAAAGAAGTATCGTTGGTGCCCTGAAGTGCCATGTAGTTTAACTACGAACCGTGGAGTCGATAATTTTGTCATCCAAAAATATTACATTAGGCTGTAGTTTGTTTAGTAATTTTTTAGCTTAAATGACTGCCCTGGAGTGCTTTTAGTAGATTTTTTTAAGTTTTCTTACTCAATCACAGAACGCAGAAGAAGTCATAGTTTCCAAATACTGCACAAGATATTTAAAATAAACTCCACTAATGATGTTATGATTTACGCACATCATTCTAATAATTATACGATAAATAAAACTAAGATAAATAAAACTAAGAATAGTCACTTGTCTCCATTTCAGCTAATCAGATGCTTAAGATATGAGACTGGTCTCTAAACACAGTTTTATTATGTTGGGCCCAAGTTCGGAAATTCGAATAAGATCATATAGAGGGGTTTGAAACAGCACCGGTACATAGCCATAAAATATGTCATGTGGAACTGAGAGTTTTGCATAAAATACAGTTCCTTTCATTTACAAGACAGTTAATGTATCTGACTTAATCGTAGTTTGCCGTAAATAATACAAATCAGTAAGTAAATAATAATTTTATTATTTTTATGCCAGTATTCGTTATTGGCAAGCTTACATTTCATAAATACATGACAATAAACTACCCGACGTGTCCAACAATGATGATTATTTACAACATTTCTGTATACATTGATATAATCCTAGAGTTTCGTGACGTTAATAAGCTATGAGGAGGCAACTCTGCAGATCTAATTGACACCGGTAACTCGATTTACCTCTCTTTGGCGAGTTTCGATTAAATCTACTGACAATGTCATGAGAAAAGTATTATTGTACTTTGCTTTAATTTCAATGACCACTTCTTTTTCAGCTTTTACGAATAGTAAGGCTATCATCTGATGGGGACAAGGTACAATGCAATATTTTTGGCGAATTGTCACAAGAAAGATATAATAAATGTTGGGATTTAAAAGATTCTACCAGGCTCTATTAACAGACCCTGATTCTATAATATCATCATTTTACATCGTCTAGCCATCCAGACAACGAGCTCAGATGGGACAACATCTTTTATTTGGAAACGCAAACTGAAATTAATAAAAAATAACATGAGCACAGTCACTTTTAAGTCTGAAGGTGGCGGAAGTGGTTTTAAGTGTCCAATGTGTGGAGAATGATGATGTCTCACCTGACAGAGCAAATAAAGGCACATCTGACTCTCTGAATACTTGTGATTCCATCCTACTCGAGTTGCGAATAAACCGGGTCTAATAAAGAAGTTGTCTAGGCCATGCTAGCAGATCTCGGGCTGTGTCGAAACCTATGTACGGAGGATGACGAGACCATGCTGACTTCATGCTGAAGACGAATACAAATAAATCACTAATAAGGCAGTTGAACAGATCACGGAACAGATCTCGGGCTACTGTTAAAACAAGAGAGGAAGAGGAAGCAGATGACAAGACCGCGAAACGCAAAGAATGCTCTCATAAAGGAGATGACCAGAATACAGGGATAGGTGTCGGGCTACAGATTAAAAATATCATAGATACAGTTCAACAGACTTATATGGACTAATATAGCTTTTGACCCGAACGATAAAAGAACAATGACTATTAATTAAGTTGACCGAACCCCTAAGAGGACCTCGACCAAAGAACAAACAAAAAAAGTTACTTTTTAAAAAGTTGATCAGACATTAGAGCAGACCTCGGTCAAAGGACAAACAAGGGACAAATAAGATAGTTGACCAAACCAGGGAGCAGACTTTGATAAAGGACAAACAAGGGACAAATAAGATAGTTGACTAAACCAAGGAGCAGACTTTGATAAAGGACAAACAAGGGACAAATAAGATAGTTGACAAAACCAGGGAGCAGACTTTGATAAAGGACAAACAAGGGACAAATAAGATAGTTGACCAAACCAGGGAGAAGACTGATAAAGGACAAACAAGGGACAAATAAGATAGTTGACCAAACCAGGGAGCAGACTTTGATAAAAGGATAAACAAGAGACAAATAAGATAGTTGACCAAACCAGGGAGCAGACTTTGATAAAAGGATAAACAAGGGACAAATAAGATAGTTGACCAAACCAGGGAGAAGACTTTGATAAAGGATAAACAAGGGACAAATAAGATAGTTGACCAAACCAGGGAGCAGACCTCGATCAAAGAACAAACAAGGGACTAATAAGTTAGCTGACCAGACTAGAGAGCAGACGAGCTGCGCACAAAGACGACCAGACCAAACAACAGACCTCGATCAAAGACTTTGGACTAATAAGTCAGTTGACCATACCAAATAGCAGACCTCGATCAAGGACATTGGACTAATAAGTAAGTTGACCAGACCAAAAAGCAGACCTCGATCAAAGGACAAACAAGTGAATAAAAAGTAAGTTGACCAGATCAAAGAGAAAATATCGATCAAAGGACGAACTAAGGACTAAGGCAGTTGATTATACCAGGGTGCCGACCTCGAGCTGCGGACAAGCAAGGGACTGATAAGTAAGTTGACCAGATCAGGGAGCAGACCTCAAGCTGCTGACAAACAGAGGACTATTATGACAAATGATTAGACCAAGGCGGTGGCCTCGATCAAAGGAAAAATAATGGATTTAAAAAGAAAGTTGACCAGACCAGGGAGCAGACCTCGACCAACGAACTTATAAATAAGTTAACCAAAACCAGGGAGAAGACTTTATCAAAAGACATATAATGGCCTAATAAAACATAAGACCATACTCAAGAAGCAAACTACATTAAATTGACAAACAGTGGAATAATAAATAAGTTGTCCACACCAAACAGTAGACCTTGATCTGTGGACAAACAAAGGTATTATAGATGGTTAACCAGACCAGGGAACGACCTTGAGTTGTGGACAAGCAAATGTATTAGAGGCAGTTGACAAGCAAAGGTATTAGAGGCAGTTAAACGGGCCATGGAGCTGACTTCATGGTGCGGACAAACAAGTGCTTATAACGCAGATGAACATACTACAGAGCAGATCTCGAACTGTGGACCAACAATTGGTTTAGAAACAGTTGATCAGCTTCCGAGCTAGGAACAAACACATGTCTAATTAAGCACGACCATTGGTAAATGTATCATAGGCAGTTGAATGAGCTTGGAACAGTTCTCGAACTGCGAATAACCCAATGTCTAAATAGGAGGTTGATCAGAACACGGTGGAAACTTGGAAGGTAGTTGATTTTAAATGGTTCTGAGTAACCCTTTTGTCTATTTTTCAATAATAGTGCCATTGTGTTTATGTGAGGAGTTTCGAATCTGGTTAAATAAAGGTTACCGATGATATACATTCTTACAATCTACTGTTGAGAGAAAACTGAGAAATTATTATATATGTATTGCATTTGACAATGTGGTAAATAAACGTGATACTAAAAAGAGTAAAGGAAAGCTCTTGTTTCAGATAAATTATTAAGTTTTCAATCAGCTAAGATTTCGTTACAATAATGGTGAATGGAAATCATGTTTAAAGCGCTGTATGATCAGCGAACCGACTGACTTCCGGCTCAGTAGACACGTTTTGGCCAGTCATTAAGATTGATAAGAAAGAGAAAGGACCCAGCACGGGGCCATTTGGAACACTAGATTACTAGGCTTTTGAAATGGTATAGCATTCGTTTATCTTAATTTTTTTATCTGATTGAGGCGTTCTTTTAATGATTAATCTCTTTCCTTAAACAAGCCGTAAGATCGTTTTTGGCTCTTTATCCATCCCCTCCGCGAACGAGCCCAAGGTTAGCGGGAGGGAGCTTGTTGCCTCCCTTCACGTCTTCACGTACTCCCTGAAATGGATTCGGATATAGCAGCACGATTAGTTCTTGGATCGTGAACTGTTCACAAACACTATGAGATATCTAAATGCCTCTCATTCAAGTTTGACTAATCTTACCTTTTGCAATTTCTAGGTGTCTACTGTTGTCGAATGATTTCAACCTCTAATAGTTTGGAACTAAATCATGGGGAAATTTAGGAAGACTTGTGAAGTGTTGTGGACTAACGCTAATACCCACAATTTTCTTATTAAACAACATTCCTGATACGACTTCACATACAGTACTACAATATAGCACAACATTCTCATTATGGTTATTCATTACAGTGCTCTCGCTATATTGAGGGCGAGACCAAGAACACGCGAAAACACGACTCGAGAGCGCAAAACAACGATGCGAGGTCGCAAAACAAAGATGCGAGCGCGCGATATTTCTCTCGTGTCTTCGCATCGTATAACGCGACCTCGCATCGTGTTTTCGCATCATGGTTTCGCGATCTCGCATCGTGTTTTCGTGGTCTCGCTGTCTTAAGGGCGATACAACGAAAACACAGCAGCACGATGCGAGAACGCGAAACAACGATTCGAAGTCGTGAAAGTATGATAAGAAAGGTGCGATATTTATATCTCGTTCTCGCATCGTGTTTTCGCGATATGGCACCGTGTTTTGCGATTTCGCATCGCGTTTTCGTGATCTCGCCCAAAAGGTTGACTTGGCGACACAACGATGGCCTCATCGGACAACCGTTTTATGGTCCTTGCTACGGAAACATGACTATAATGAACATAATTCAGATAAAATTAATTAAGATGTTGTTTGAAAATTTGTGCTTATAGATCTGGATCAATCTATGGAATTTATAGTAAATGCTACACCAGAAAAAGTTTAGCATTTCTTAATGGTATATCTGTAAATACCACTACAGAAAACAGTTTTGTCTTAGAACCAATTTATGGCTAGTTGTAATTCCAAATTAGTTGCTTCTTTTTCATCCGCAATCAATAACTCCAAATTATACCGTTTGGTGGCAACACATCAAAGGCTAACTAATTCAAAATCAGAAAAACTTTAATCCCTTCGTCATACTGCATAGTAGCACAACTATTTGTACGCGACAAGGGCTTTTCTATATATGCGATATTTGACAGACAACGAAAAAAGTCAGTATGATAATTGGTCTGTGCTTGCCGTCGAATTATTGAGACTAACTGCATAGTTACCTTTGGAAATGACCAGACTTTTGAGAAAACATGGTTTAGGCCGGATTTTATCTTTTTTTAACGTACTATAAAATGCATTGTTTTGCGTTGAGTTTCTGTATGTGTCCTTTCTTCCATGTTATAAGTTGCTTCCGGTAGTTGGTCCTTATTAGATTATTATTATTATTATTATTATTATTATTATTATTATTATTATTATTATTATTCAGCAAACGAGTTTTGTATGCCAGTAAATAAAACAAGAGGGCCATGATGGCCCTGTATCGCTCACCTGAGTACAAACGTACTTTCAGCTTTACCCCAGGGCCAACATTTAAATAATGCTGGTAAAGGGTCTCTTTACAATACTCAACACGAAATATCTAAGGTCTAGTCGCATTAGTTTCAGAGAACAAGGGGTGTAGTTTGACACTAGCAAACATTCTACATGTCTTCAGTTCTTACTATTTAGCTCTATGTAAAAATTGATAAGCCCCTGGGTGGGGCCAATTCGAGCCTGGGGTCATGATATGTATAAACGTGGTAAAGGTCCACAAAGTGATGTTACATGTAAAAATTCTAAGCTCTATGTGTTATGGTTCTAGAGAAGAAGACTTTTACAAGATTTTTCCTATATAATTCTATGTAAAATGGGCGACCCCTGTGGCGGGGCCAATTTTGACCCAAGGGCCATAATTTGAACAACTTTGTTAGAGGTCCATTAGACAATGTTTCATGCCAAATATCTAACCTCTAGCCATTGCGGTTTTGGAGAAGAAGATTTTTTAAGTTTTTGCTATATATTGATATAAGGAAAACCCACGACCTCTGGGGAGGGGCAAATTTTGACCCCAGGGCCATAATTTGAACAACTTTGTTAGAGGTCCATTAGACAATGTTTCATGCCAAATATCTAACCTCTGGCCATTGCGGTTTCGGAGAAGAAGATTTTTTAAGTTTTTGCAATATATTGATATAAGGAAACCCCATGACCTCTGGGGCGGGGCAAATTTTGACCCCAGGGCCATAATTTGAACAACTTTGTTAGAGGTCTATTAGACAATGTTTCATGCCAAATATCTAACCTCTGGCCATTGCGGTTTCGGAAAAGAAGATGTTTTAAGTTTTTGCTATATACTGATATAAGGAAAACCCATGACCTCTGGGGCGGAGCAAATTTTGACCCCAGGGCCATAATTTGAACAACTTTGTTAGAGGTCCATTAGGCAATGTTTCATGCCAAATATCTAACCTCTGGCCATTGGGGTTTCGAAGAAGAAGATTTTTTAAGTTTTTGCTATATATTGATATAAGGAAAACCCATGACCTCTGGGGCGGGGCCAATTTTGAACCCAGGGCTATAATTTTAACAATCTTAGTAGAGGACCACTAGGTGATGCTACACACCAAATATCAAAGTTCTAGGCCTTACAGTTTCAGAGAAGAAGATTTTTTAAGTTTTTGCTATATATTGATATAAGGAAAACCCATGACCTCTGGGGCGGGGCAAATTTTGACCCCAGGGCCATAATTTGAACAACTTTGTTAGAGGTCCATTAGACAATGTTTCATGCCAAATATCTAACTTCTAGCCATTGCGGTTTTGGAGAAGAAGATTTTTTAAGTTTTTGCTATATATTTATAACGAAAACACATGACCCCACCTGGGCGGGGACAATTTTGACCCCAGGGCTATAATTTGAACAATCTTGGTAGAGGACCACTAGGTGATGCTACACACCAAATATCAAAGTTCTAGGCCTTACGGTTTCAGAGAAGAAGATTTTTAAAAATTTCATGTTCAAAATCTATTTTTATCCTCTGTGACCTAGATAGGCAATGGACTGGAACCATTTGAACAATTTTGGTAAAGCTTCATGCAAGTAACATTCCTGCCCAGGAGTTCAGGAGAAGAAGTCGTTTGAAGAAAAAGTTGACGACGCACGGACGGACGACGGACGACGGACATCAGGCGATCACAAAAGCTCGCCATGAGCACTTCGTGCTCAGGTGAGCCAATAAAACGTATTTGATTCCTATCATCATCATCATCATCATCATCATCATCATCATCATCATCATCATTTTGTGAAACCGTTTAAGATAAGATATTAAATTCTTACTGTCTGCCATACAAATTAATGTTTAAACACAAGCAATGTAGACCATTTGTTGACATAAGGTGAAGCCATGTGTATTTTTTGGTAAATTTTCACACCTGTGAAGAGCAAATTAAAATCTAATTGATGCCGCCACAAGATCAAACGACACGCGACAGTGCGCAGGTAGATCACGTGACAACTAGTTTCCGACGGGCACTTAGTGGATTCCGAAATAGTTTCATTGGCTGATAAAACTATTTGAATATATTAAGTATAATACTTGTCTTTATTATTGGTATTAAATATTTTGAAATCAGAAACGAAATAAAAGCTCAAAGATAGTTTTTATTTTCTTACTGTGATAAAAACACAACTGCTATATTTCGTGTGTCGGATGCGATCAATTTATTACTCCGTCTGGACTCGGTGTAGTGGTAGAGGGTATTGTTATGGTAAACACGACATAAAACGTTACTTTAGTTTTAATCGAAAATGTAGTTTGTTATGAGATTTAAACGTTAAAAAGTTTCGGATTACCTACAGAAGGTAAGGTAAATATATTTTGTTTGTAATAGTAATCTTCACTCTTAGTAGAAAACGCATGTGCAGCGTTGGTTCATTGAAGATACCAACCCGTTAGTTAGTATACTAAAATAGTGCTAAAATACATGTCATGTGTATTTACCGTTACTGTATATTTCATTTAAAATCCAGAACGTTAATAGAAATATATTTTTGGCTTTTTAAGATAATTATTTTTCTTATAATTATTAATTATATTTTAAAATTACGTAATTTTATTTTTGAGTTTGAATTCAAAATCTTATATCGAGAATTAATTTTTTTATTTTGTGTTGGTTATTTTTGAGCAGTTGACATGTCCTGGGTATATTAGGGTTTGGAAGACAGGTTTGTTAAAATCTCTCCCATATGTAATTGAGAGAGGGGTTAAAACTTCTTGCTACGGAATTAATGTACATACATAATAACATTTTATTTGTATATTGCAGGTTTTGAAGTCATGAACAAGATCAGCAGAGGCCAGTCTACAAAAGGTTCTGAAGAAAAAACAGTATTTTGGATTACATGTTCTTAAAGCAAGCAAAATGAAAATGAGTAATAAAAGGATATTAACATTGATATATGTGTTTTGCTCTCACATTGTTGTGTTTGTAGCTGGAATATGTTCAGATGTTGCAAGTTCAACTGTGAGGTATGAAATCAAGGAAGGATTAAATGCAGGAACAGTAGTTGGAACTATTAGAGATCAGTTACCCGCAAATCTAGGACCACCGTACCAGGAGTCTTTCTTTTTAGAGGAGTGGATTAAAAAACTGTTTGAGATAGATTATGGTTCTGGTCAAATTAAAACGAAAGCAAAACTTGACCGCGAGACCAATGACACATTTTCATTCATTATTAACAAAGATCAAAACATAATTATTTGTGTAAACATAATTGTTTTAGATGTGAATGAATTTGCTCCCATATTTTCTGATCCAAGGAAAGCTTTATCTATTCCTGAGGGTGCACCTTTGAATACCAAACAATCCCTGGGAAGTGTAGTTGACTATGATATTGGACCAAACACAATTAAAGGATACAGACTTCTTTCTGGAAACACAGATTATGCATTTAATTTGACAGGTAGATTTTCAGGTGCACAAAGGTTACTTCTGGATTTGGTAGTTAATGGTACTTTGGATTATGAAACAACACGTTCATACACTTTGTATGTTGAAGTGTTTGATGGTGGAACCCCTGCTCTCACTTCAACAATGCAAGTAGATATCAACATAATTGACACCAATGATAACCATCCTATTTTCAACCAGAGCAAATATTCTGCAGCTGTCCCTGAAAATGCGACAGTAGGAACAAGCATTTTAGAAGTTCATGCCACTGATCAAGACACTGGTGACAATGGCAAGGTTACATATTCGATTGACAGGAACACAGATCCAGATGAACGCTTTGTCATTGAATCGGTTTCTGGTATAATCAGGTTGAACAAACTCTTGGATTATGAAACAACAAAAAATTACAAAATTATCGCAGTTGCAAGTGATGGATCAAACCCGTCTCAGGCTGTGGTTGAAATTGAAGTGCTGAATATTAATGAAATCCCTGCTAATATTTATATCACTTATCTCACAGCAGATGCAACACCAAGAATACAGGAGAATGCGTCTATCGGTGATGCCGTGGCACGTGTATCTGTTAGTGATCCGGAGTCACCGGACACTGATAATTCGGCAATCAAGGTTGATCTACAAGGTGGGGAGGGTTATTTCAGATTAGAATCAACAGGCAGTGGAACCTTCATACTGCAGGTTGCTAAAGCACTTGACAGAGAAACAAAGTCAACATACAACCTTACACTGATAGCAGCTGATTCAGGATCACCGCCATTGTCAGCATCTAAGTCATTTCTTCTTCAGCTTTTAGATGTTAACGATAACACTCCATCCTTCAGCAAAACCCTGTATGAGGCAACTGTAGATGAAATGTCTGAGCCTGGTAGTTCTGTTCTTTTGGTTACTGCAACAGATCGTGACATCGGTGAAAATGCAAGGATTACTTATAGCATAAAAACAACCAATATTGTAAATCTGGATTGGTTTCAAGTGGATTCTACATCAGGATTGGTCACGACGAGGGGGCAAGTTGACTGTGAAGTGGATTCCCGACCTTCATTCTGGCTAGTGGCCACGGACCATGGTCAGCCACCACGGTCATCCAGTGTTTCGGTTATAGTGTCAGTAAAGGATGTTAATGACAAGGAACCAACATTTGATCACAGTCTCTACTTGGCTTCAATCCCTGAGAACCAGCCTGTTCGGAGCTGTATATTACAGGTAAGAATTGAAGAAAAGCTCAGTATCTGCTATACATGTAGTATTTAACATGAAACGAAGGGTTTTCACTTCCACATCGAATTTGAGGGGTCAAAGCGATGCACATATGCCATGGTTCAAACAAGTTATTCTTTTATATATTTTCATAAAATTTGAGCCATAGGTTGAAATTCTCAAGGGTCAAAATTATCATTTCTTGGAATTTCAAGGGTTGAAACCAGTTTTCAAGTCAAATGGGACTCCCGGTTTAAAGCAAATTATATATTATAAACAGAACCAACCAGTCCAGTGTTGAAGTTATATTAATTTAATGTTTATTAACAAGACAAGAAAGCAACCTTATCTTTTTTTTCAGTGCAACATACATTTTGTGTTTACTGCTGAGTATTTGAATAATTTCCACAGTTTTCCAATATATAAATTAGTTGTAATTTAGCATGTGTCACAAAGAATTCAGATGAAATTATCTTCTTTGTTTGAATATTCACAGAGAATTTAGTCTCCAGTCCACAAATTAGATTATGCACTGAAGTGTTCACATTTAATTTGTTACTATAAACAAGGCTTTACAGTCTAATGCATTTGTTTAGTTAAACATAGATTAGGAAAACATGGCTTTCTTATTTAAATACTCTAACTACCAAAATTGTTTGATAATGAGAATGAAACTCTGAGATAATTTGACTACTCTGTTTAGCAAATGTGGAATGGGGTATGGCATTTGATTTAAAATTGTAATATTATTAGATAATTTTCCACGTAACATTTCATACACTTGTGTCAGGAATTTACATGCCAAAAATTGAAATCTGATTAATCCGGAAAGAAAATTTAAATTTTAAGTTAAAAATAATACTCTGAATCCATATAAATAAGCATGGTATCAAATTTTCCCCAGATGGTGAAATATTCATTAACTGGTCTAATGAAAAAATTAATGCTTAGATTTGAAGTGATACATTTTATTTTATGCAAATTGCACGCAGTCAGTCAGATTAAAATTCACAAATAAGAGAAGATATAAACAGGCATGCATGATTTTTTGTGGGGTCCCTTAACTTCGGGTCTGTCTCGACCATTGTTCAAAATTATGTCAGAAAGGTACATTGCTAATTTAGGAATCAAATTTCTTAACTTGTCAATAGCCATTGTGTATAATGGTATAAAATGTAAAATATTGAGCGGGTATAATTATGTGGGTACTTCAGAACCAACTCAAATAATGACGTTCTTTTGAGACCATTCCTTTTGTGTGATTATTTTAATTAGGTTTTTGTTGACTTACATATTTTCAAGGTGTTATTTGTTCTAATTCTATGAGAGCTAAATCCCTGATCTATTCTCCAATACTGAAAGTGTAAATATTTCATAAAACCCTATTTCTTTCTCCAGGGTAATTCCTTGTTGATTCTGTTACTTGCTGTGTTTGTACAGTATGTTGGAAAAGCTTTTGAGACTGGGTCAGTTTGTTTGCATATCTTCTTAATATTCCACATTTATGCTAGGTTTTATTTGTGAAAAAGAAAATGCCCTGCAGGGCTTCTAAAGTATATACCTGGTTTCAGATAATGAAAACATCAAAATGTCATGATCTTGTTATTTAAACTGTTTAGTACATGTAACACTCCTGTATTTCTGCAGTGACTTACATTGTGTAGATTGGTCATTACAAGACATTGTGAATATACATGTAGTTTACCCTTTACTCCACAGAAACACTTTTATCATTTATTGCATTGGCAAACAGTGTAGATCCAGATAAGCTGGCACATCAGTGCTATCTGATCAGGATCTGCACTGTTCACTTTTTTTTAATAGACAATTTCTGACCAAGAAGCGAACTATGTAGACTGATTTAGGCATCAATATTTATTTTGTCAAATTGAATAAATCTGTTATCATCCCCTCCCAATCCCTTCACCAATAAAAAGCAAGAAATGAAAAATTACATGAAAATATCTCACAGAAAATAAATGGCCAAATATTCATGTTATTTTCTTGATACATATTTGTAATCACATAAGAGAGATAATTTTAATGTTTTCCGATTCTTTGAAGCGTACTCCTAACATACATTAGTCATAAATATTGATTGCCTTGAAAAATACAGAGTGTATGATACCATCTAAAGTGGTTAAAAGAAAGCCATTCACATCCTTTACAGATCTAGATTTCTATAATGAGTCTTTGATATGCATCACATATTTAAAAACCTCTTTATTAATGTATGAATTGATTTTCAAATGAATGTTTTCGTTTTGAGTGAGATATTTGAATGAACTTTTTTATTTGATGCTGTTTAGCATTCATGTTGAGTTGTTGACTTGAAAAATAGAAAGGCTACAAGAACAGACAAAATGCATTTCTAGATGTGAAATTAACATTACTAGGATAATGGGGCTGACTTCTTGTTCAATTGAGAAATAATCTGCATGTATGCAATCATAAAATTGTAAATACATTCCAGCCCTTGCCAGCTCAGTGTCATGTTTCATTAGGGGAATTCCACAGGCAATATTAAGTATTAAAAAAATTATAAATGTATACTTATTAAGGACTAATCTGACATGACATGAAACATGTTAAAGCTGTAATTCAAAGAGATAACTTAAAAATTCTGATTATATTCATGACTTTAACTCAAACATAATATAAAAATATATAATAATCTCAGGGATATGACAACAGCTTTTGAAAACCAGAGGTCTTCTAACTGACCCCTGTTGAGAATTTGTGAGGGGTCATAATCAGATTGGCACAAGTCATATCTTGCATTCATTGCAGTTACGGCTACCCACTGAAAAAGAGAGCTTTAATTTCATTTTAATTTATTGTCAATGGTTGAAAAGTATTTAATTTATATTTAATATGCAACATACATAATTGTAAACTTTTAAACATTATATTTATCTTTATTCTTGCTAAATTTGACCACTTTCCTTAAATTCTCCAGCATCAAAATCATCCCAAGCACAGAATCAACTGTGTAGTCAGAAGTGGAAAAATTAAAATTTTGCTTGCATCAAAATGCACGAATTTGCATCTATTGACATCCCTGTAAACATTCAGTTTAGGTGCTAAACAGGGCTTTTTCCCTTTTTCAGAAGCTGCTGAATTCTAAGAAATTGTTCACAATCATTTACATATATATACATGTACTTTGCACCAGAATTTTTCATCAATCTTTTATACTAATTTTGTCTTATTTAAAGTGCTATTGGTCCATCCCCAAGCAGTGGAAAAAAAGTTTGACATGTAGAACTGACACTTAAAATTAAAAACAGCATAATATTACATTTTGCTATCAAAATTCTGTCAACTGCATTATAATATTATAATTATGGCCTCTTTGTTGAGATTTGATAAAAAATGCGGGTCAGGCTAAACTGAATACTCAAGGTTAATGTAAGTTTTATAGGGACATAAATTCGCCTGGTAACAATACACTACTGACCAGTGTGGTCAGTTGACAATGTCCAGGGAAAGGGCTATCAGACGGTCATCTCCTGTCCAGCCATTGTCCAACCATTGTCATTGTACCAGGTTGTCATATAGGTGCAAAGATGTTGGCGATTGTAATTGATTTATGTGTTAAATTATCATTGGGTCGAACTGTTGGATTTGTAAGATCAATCTTCCTACAGGGCTGGAGTTAATTGATAAATAGCATTGTATACACACCATCCAATTAAAGTTGATAAAATCCCTCCAACAAAAATTCTTTAAGGTGTCTGTTTAATGTGGCATTTTATGTTAATTGTTAATTTTAAGGTTGAGTGTTAATTTAATTACTTACATACTGTGTTGTAATGAACCAAGATAAGTTACCAATTAAGTTTACTCCTACCAGAATTCTTCTGTAATTTATGTTTTTCATAATTATGTAATTTCTTCTGTAAATTACATAACTATGTCAACATAAAGGAACACCGACATAAAAATATATCACAATACAGTGACAGGTTGTGACAGCAATTTTTGTCCCACCCTGTGCTGGCATGGAAAGATGTAAGCATATTTCTCATGTTCACAATTGTTTCAAATTATCTTAATCTGCAGATAATCCAGTTATATACTATAATATAGTTGATACAGACATTTGCTGTTGAAATTACTATTGCTGTCAATTAAGAAAAAAACTGTTGTTTTGCACAAATTTCCTTCAGCTTCTTTACTTTTTGGCATTATTTTCAGTCACGGCTGTGGGGCAAGATAGTTGTATGGTAGATTTTTTCAGTTTTAAAAAATTGATAGAATTTCAGTGTAAAACAAATTTGTGTAACCCAATTTAAATCAGAGACTGAGTTCTAGCCCACTTGACATGTAGAATGATGTTAAAAACAGTATAGCAGACTGGCTTGTATAGTACAAACAAAAGTGTGACCTGGTTTCATTGAAGAAAACTATAAAACTTTGTAATGCATTATAACAAAAGGATTTTCTGGTATTTAAAATGGTAAACACAAATAAAAAAGGTTGCTGCTTAATCAACAAAATGGCCGGGTGGACATTTGTTACAGGATTACTGAGTTCATTTCAATATTTACATGACCACTTGCAGTGTTCTCGAAGATAATTTGTCTCTTTATTTTAAATTTGGGTATTAGCCAACCTGAATCATTCAATGAAATTTACCTTTCAAGTTCTTTGTTTAATTAATAGTCAGTTATTATTTATATCAAGACATTAAATGGCTTTATTATTTATAAACAATGTTTTTTTAGAATAACCCATTACTCAATATCTCATTAGCTCCCAGTGTAGATCCAGATCAGCGTAGATCCAGATCAGCATATATCCAGATCAGTCAGAACATTCATGCTATCTGATCTGGATCTACACTGTACATTTCTTGGTCAGAAATAATCTATTGAATCTAAAAGCGAACAGTGTAGATCTTGATCTTACAACATGCAAAGATCTGCCTGCTGATCTGGATCTACATTTTTTGCCCTATTGTGAGAGTCATATCAATGAAGTAAAGAGATAAGGGCATTTTCTTATCAAAACTATGAATGTCCTGTCCTTATTTGCAAAATTCATTATTAAGGATTATTGTATATTGACAAAACATTAAAGCCAAAAAGTCAACAGATTTCTACCTTGAACAAAGCCGACCACAGAGATCCAGTTTACAAATGAAAACAGCTTTTAGAATTTGTTCAAAACGAGTTTTCATTGTACAGTTGACGGTCTTTTGTGTTCAAGACTACTAAATAATTATAGCTTGAAGGTCTTTGCATATTATCTGCTTCGTATATCAGAAATATCGCTAAACAAATGGGAAATTATTGGATCCAATTACATGTCAGTCAATTAAAATCTGAATTATCCATTTTGATGTTCGAGTACAAAATGTTGTAGGGCATGCCTTTATTAATATCTTCGTTTAAGTATTATTTCCAGTGAAGGAGTTGGTGCCAAGGTGGTCTACATCCAACATTACAGTGAATAAGATAGTTCTGTATTGTGCCAATCTCTCAATTTATGATTATTATGAGATAATTGATGCTTTCAAACAAATTCCAAAGTTCACTTTCAGAAGTAAATTGCTAGTGTTTAACAGTCCTGTCTTGATTCCAAATCAGATTGCCATGAATCTGAGTATTAAAGGATCAGTTCCATGTAACTGATTTTATAAACGCCATGTATTGACCAATCACAACAATGTAAAATTTTCAAAATTACCTCTTTGCACCAAAGATACATCTTTTATCAAACGGGCAAAAAGTGTAGATCTACACACAACTGGCACATTCTTACCATCTGATCTGGATCTACATTCCCTTTTGATTAACTATTTCTGACCAAGAGGTGATGTTTAGATCCCGATTAGGTGGCATGGATGTACTGGCTGATCTGGATCAACACTGTTGGCACGTGATAAAATCTTAAATATGAAGTCAAGGGTTTAACAGAAATTAGTATATAAATAGAAATGCCAATTGCTAGTAAATGATGTAATACTTGTGGATAATTTATGTCTTCAATTAAAAAAGTTGCTGTTTTACGATTCGAATTTTCAAATAAATTAATAATATTTCTAAAACTATCCGGATTCCCATCTTTATTTGTACAAGTATTACTTGTACTAATGTTTCAACAAACTGATACTTTTATCAAATTATAAGATCTTTTTGCTTGATAAAGATGTTTTGTGTTCATTTTGTTTCTATAGTTACCTCTTACGGTAATTGAACATTGTTTAAGGCAGTGTAAGATTTTATATTTTGATTATAAGCTTATGACAGAATAAATTATATTTTACATTGATGACTAACATTTTACAAACAAGTACATGCTAATTATTAGTTAGGCATATCAGAAATTCAACTGCAATTTTTTCTGAATTGTAAATTTAAAATCAGTGCATGAAAATTTTGTTTTTTTTATTCGTATTTAATTGATAAACCAACAAAAGCTTTGGGCACTAATGTTAAAATTTTTGAGCACAAATTCAGTCTAGGCCATTCTCCAGCAGGTATTGAAATAAAAAAAAAACTCCACAAAAACAATCATACATGAAATGATCAAAGACTGTTATTTTGTTTTGCTGTACTTATTTTGTAATTTTATTTACAACATGATCTACGATTAATTTTGGTTTCACCCCAGACTAAATTTTGTAATTTCTTGATAATGACATAGGCAGAATAAATTATTGTTCAGTTTAAATTATTATATTAAAACTTCAATGATTTGTCAGAAGAAAAGAATTCCTTCCACATTTTAAATTAGTACTGCTTCGTATGGTTCATTGACATAATTTTAATTTCCTTTAAACATAAATCAAAATAAGTATTATTTCTAACTTGTCCTTATTGAAGTTCTATGATATTGGCTGATAAGATTGTATTTTTTGTGACACCTCCATACCTTTGATTTCTTTTATTTACCTTTTTCATGGTTTTCCGAAATTCTTTGACTGAAATATGGGATTAACACCTCTTTGTTTGAAGCAAGCTTTGAATGGATTATGCACTATCAGAAATTTTTCAATTTAATAATTACTATCATACAGACTACTTAATTTTATCAAAGATAATCCCGTCTATGCACTGACCGTGGTCGAGTTCCCAGGTTTTACAAGTTATTTGATTACAATTAATCTTATTTACTGCATTATCTTGGTTTTATTGTGTTTATGGCTGGACTTTTAATATGTATTAATTTAATTTATTTTATCATTAAGCATTTTTCAAAATAAGATAACTTTTAATCATCTTATACATGTATCATAATCTTCCTACAGATAATTTCAGCTAAATTTTATCAATGTTTTAGTATTAAAATGACAGAGTGTCAGTAATTAATTGGCTAGTGATGATATACATGTGTAGATGAAGCAAAATGTCATTTGAATATGTAAAAATGCTTTTGTTTTTGTAAAAAAATACAAAGAATATAAAAGAAAACACTGAAAATCTCTCTTTAAAAAATAAACTGATTGTGTATTTTGAAGCCAGCATTTACATGTAATACAAAAATAAACAAACAAACAAGCAACATAGCTATTCAACAACATTTTTAGTTGATCGTAGCATGTTTAAAACTTGTACTGTAACGACGTTCTCCAGGCCCCAATAGCATTTTATTATTATATTGCTCTGCATTTCTTTGTTAAACAGCCCTGTCTGTTGTGGATTGTTATAAAGTGAATAATTCGCTATCGATGAATTGCTTTCGATGAAAATGTTATTTACTTAAGGAATTGAATTGCGGCCAAGAGTGCTTAAAATTTTTAGATAAAAGATTCACTCTGTATTTCATATATTGATCTAGAAATGTATATAACACCTTAACATTGATAATGGGGATCTGTGAGCTAAATATTGTGGTATATCTTTACAATGTTATCTAGTTCTGATATCCCCAAAACATGACAATATTCTCAAAATCACTCTTAACTAAATTTAAAATTTTTGATTTGATATAATGTAGATAAAAATTCATACCTACTGCCTTAACATGTGCATACAAGAATTAAAATTAAAGTCTTCTTGTAATAAGATAATATCTTAGTTATAAATATGTTAATGGTTTTATGTAAAAGGTACCAAAAATTAATGTTTAGTGGTTTGTCTTAAATTAGAATTGAAAGTTTCGCTCAAGAACTTTTTGGTAATTTGTCACTTATTGCACTAAATTTGTAAAGATATCATTTAAAAATTAAGTTGATTTCTTTGTGGAATTCCGTTTGTCACCTTAAGCAACATTATTGGAATATTGTAATTTGTTTTCAAAATTGGTTTAATTATAACAATTATAAATGGAAATTCTTTGTAGTTGATTCATTGGCGACAATAATAAGATAATTGACAGCAATCATTTAACATTCGTAGAGACATACATTTCACCACAAAATATATCATTCACGAGATGTCTTTACAAACACACCAAGATCCCCCTTCCGATAAAATTTTTAAATTACGCGAAATTACCATGTTCTTAGGGGACGTACTATCAGATGTACTGATCGACAAACTTGTCATACTTCGGGTCAGGTACCCAAGGCTTATTGCTTTTCGTTAATAATGCTAATTTTAGTTAATAGAGCACCTCTGCAATTTTTTCTAAAACAAACCGCTTAGCCTTTTTCCTGGTGACATTTTTAACAACAGTTTATGGCTCGTGTTTATTTTACGAGCTGTTGTTGATCATGTTTCATGCACCCGAGGGCTGTCAGTATCGCTGTCCGTAATTAAGTGGACACTATCATTTGGTCGATAATGGACACCCGCCAAGTGTGAAATGTCTTTTGTTGAATTTTAGTGGGATGTAGTGAAATGGTCAACTGGCCGTATGGTATCTTGCTAAAGGTCAATGCATAAGGGTACAATAACATTCAGGTGAAATCAAGGTATACGAATCTCCTTATTTGCCAAAAATACATTTGCTCAGTTTTACTTTTTTATTGAACTGTTCAACTGCAATTTGCCTGAGTGAAACCTGGGAAGTCTGACCTCACTCTATTAAATGTATATTAATACATTACTGGACCGAAATTTCTAATCTGTGCCATCTTAGCTGGATCTTGGGGGAGGCATATAGAGTTGCACTCGTCCATCCATATGTACGTCCTCCAGATTTTGTGGCATCAACTCCTCCTAAACTATCAGGCAGATTTCTTTCAAACTTGCACTGTAGATGATCAACCAGGATGTGTAGATGATCATTAAAAAAAGACTGTTTCCTGCAGCCATTTTTCCAGAGTAATGACCCTTTGTTTTTGAAAATGTTGTTATTGAAAATGTTGTTGCAGCAGTGGGGGCATCAGTGTCCGAGGATACATTCTAGTTTTAATTGTTTTATTTTTCAGGAAAAATTGTGACATAAAACATCAAAAAAGAGAAAAACATAATTAAAGCACAAAAATATTGTAGTAACTTGCAACACATTATTTTAAGTAATTTATAATGATGAAGACTCTGGTATCATTAGAATTTTAACTTTTCTCTGGTTATTTTAGACATACAATGTATATTATTGTACAAAGCCATATGGTGATGTTGAATCAAATACATGTTACATTGACTTTCACATTGCTCGCAATCCTTTTTATATTCTGTCTGGGTTTTATAATGTCTCTCCTTGTTAAAAATACACCATATCTAGTGTTTGATTTATTTGGAGGTTGCTAGTTGATTTAATCTAAAAGCGTCATGTCTTTGAACATTTATTGTCATTATGACTCTTTCACAACCACGGTAAGACATATTAATCAGTTCACTATATATATGATGATATCACTTTCGTAATATGCCATTTGCCATGCTTGTCCCCACATCTAAAAGTATCGAATTCAGACAAATAAATCGCTACATTGCATGACCACTCCAAGTTGGTCGGAACAATGAGAAATGGTGAAAAATTGCTCTAATCTGAACCTCACATCCTAACATATTGAATTCCAAAGGAAATAAATAATTTCACGCAAGGACAAAAGATGTTTTTCTTTGTCGAGCATATTTTCCGATGGAAGAATTTCACATTTGAAGTGCACTGAAGAGCACTGAGTAATTTTAGGTCGATTAATTTTGACATATTCAGCGGGCTTTGCAAAGGATGGTAGATTTCTTTAATTATAAAGTCTTTATACTTAAAAGTACAATTATGGTAATAATTTTATAGTACATTTGTGTATGTTTTACACATGTTCAATATTTAAAATAGTTATTTAAAAGTGTGTATTTGTTTCTTAAATTTCACCTAGGACAAAACTAGAGTAAGATATTTAATATGGTCTCCAAGTGTATTGCCACATATATTATCACTATTTATATGCAAGAACGTTTAATTACTTGTTTCAAATGTAGTTTGACTTCTACTGTACTAAAGTGACAATTGTAAAATTTCTTTTTAGAATATCTAAGCATACCGATGCAAGATCAATTTTATATGTAAAACCCCCTTTAAGTATGTAAAGGTTGGTGCTTAATTGCAGCAGATATGTGCACCAGCATATTAAATTAATTTTGGCATTGTTTTTAGCATGATAGTTAAATAATTGATAGCCAAAGAGTTATTCAATGGCTTAATAATGAGTGTACAATTGTGGTATTATAAATGTCAGTTTTTTATGCTCAGCTTGAAAATGCATCAAGAAAAGATTAAAAACCCCATGGTAAAAAAATTAGCTTTTTTGAAGTCCCTAATACCTACGTTTGATGTACCAGTAAATAGCAAGATCGCGTACACAGTAGGACATCATTAGACTATTAATGAAAAGAAAAAATTGAAACATTCTTGATGAGAATTTGAAATTGCTGAAGAGAAAACGCCAGCTATTAAGACATTCATCGTAGTGCTTTGTCTGTAAGAATCATCAGCAAGGTTCCAATCAGTAAAGACCCTCATTTACTCCCCGCTGACAGGTAATTTAATGTGTTTGATCGTAAGAAGTTGAACTAGAAGTTTTTTGTATGGGGCATTATTGGGAAATAACTAACAGATTCTGTGCTGAATTGCCAAATAATTAAAATTAACAGCACTTAATTAGTTTTAAGTTGGGGCACACTGTGTTTTTCAAGTCAGTAGGTGTTAGTTTTTTATTTTGATTATATTGCAAGCAAGTGAAATCATAATAATCATATTTGTTCACCTAGTGCTCAACTTGGATCCACTTTTATAATTTTGCTTTCATTTATAGGAAAAAATACTGCTTGACAAAAATTGCGATTGTATGGGATATCTTTTATTGCTCTTCTGATTTGAATATTTTTTAATGGGACCTGGTTCGATATACATGTAATTAGCCCATTAACTGCATGCCTTGGTCTGCATGGAGTTGAAATCATGTTTCTGCATGACCAAACTGTTTTCTTTGCACGACTGCTTCTCCTTGTCTGAAATCAGCATGACATGCTGACATTTCAGTTCAGTTTATGATCAGAATTCACAAATAAATCAGTTTTCAAGGCTCCCTTGTCAATGAAATGATGAAGTGGTAGGAAATAAATGGCAATTTGCATTTTTATGAACATTTTGACTGGGAGATTTCATTTGATGGTCAGTGTGTGTCCAGTTGTAAAGGCATTTAATATTTTTAATAATTCCCATACTGATAAAAGAAAGCCAAATGAAATATTTCTGTTTGTTTTACCATTTCCTCCATATATTTGCAACTATATGGTGTGGGTAAACAGTGTAGATCCAGATTAGCTGGCACATCAGTGCAATCGGATCAGGATCTATACTATACGCTTCTCTGTTAATTTAAGATTATTTCTCACCAAAAAGCGAACAGTGCAGATGATAGGGATCTACACTGTACACCCATGTGGCATAAAAATGCTTATGTAAAGGGTTAGAATGTGGCTTGTTGTTAGAAGGTAGTTGTTAAGAAAGGCATTTTTTTGTATTCTTGGGGTCAAGATCATAAAACTAAGTTTTGAGATCAGTCTCAAATCTCAAGGATCTGATTGGCTGAAATGGCAACTGGTCGCCATTTCAGCCAATCAGATGCTTGAGATTTGAGACTGATCTCCACATTTAGTTTTATGATCCTGGGCACTGGTACTATGTTGTCTATTTCTCAGAATTGATAGATTTCTCCTTTTACTAGAATTTCAGAGTAATTATTTTGGTAGATTGTTCATGCCAGGTGTTATCTTTCGTTCACAAAATAACTCTTCTTGTTGTGTGTCTATAATGGAACGATGATAGAATCTGTTTACATTCATCCCTCTGTACATCGCAATCATCTTGATAATCATCATGACGAGGAAACACTTGCTGAAATAACTGCGGAACTTCCACAAAAATGTTTAATTGCAAAAAAATAAGATAGAATAAAGCCTAGGCTAAGCCTGTGATCAGGTTAATCCTTTCCTCCATATTTACACATTTTTACACATATGCAATCAGTGTGGATCCAGATCAGCTGGCACATCCATGCTGTCTGATCAGGATCTGCACTGGTCGCATTTTGGTCAGTAATAACCTAACGAATCAAGAAGCGAACAGTGCAGATCCTGATCAGACGGCACGGATGTGCCGGCTGATCTGGATCTACACTGTTCGCCCACACAATAAAGGTTTATTTATGGAGAAAGGGTTATGCACACAACCATTTTATAAAGTACTTAACTCATTACTCCATATAATATTCATTTTAACACATGTGCGACTAATGTAGATCCCGATCACCTGGTACATCCATGGTGTCTGATCAGGATCTGCACTGTCCACTTTTTTATTTATTAGGGTAATTCACACCAAACAGTTAAGGCAGTAAGAAGTGCAGATCCTGATCAGATGGTACAGATATGCCAGCTGATCTGGATCTGCACTGTTTGCACATGCACTCAAATGTGTATATATGAAGTAGAGTTAAGTGAACTGAAAACAGCATGATTATGTTTACATAAAATTTTCAACAACATGTATTTATCATCACCACAGTGAATCAACATGGGAAGTATTGCTCTTTATGAGGAATTGCAGGCTGTAAAACTTTATGATACCCTTTAAGGTGCCTGCAAATACAAGTTAAGTGTGTGAAAGTGGTCTGTAAATTCTACAAGAGATGAGTAATTTTGTTGGAGACATAGTTCACCTATAATTGCAGCTATATTTTATCACTCATTATTTGTATGACAGCAATAATTTCTAGTTTTGATACATAATTAATGACCAGCTGTGGTCAAGCGGGAAGTGACACATGGTCGGCCATCCCCTGGTCAACATGCATTGTTAATTATGTCTCAGGAGACATATAAAAATGATTAATTATGAAATATTCAAGGGAAAATATTTGGTTTATATTGCTGAATTATAAATGGTCATACAAAATAAAAAAAGTAGACATTTGTGACTTTAGTCGCATGATAAAAACAGTCAGTATTCTTTTGCTCCATGGTCTTTTATCATTTGGACAACCAATGTAGAGCTAGATCTACATTTATTTCTGTCCAAGAAGCTGTGACTGTAGATCCAGATCACACTGGAAGTTCATGCTGATCTGGATATACACTGGTCACCAGTTAGATCAAAGGCATATGCATGGAGTATGCAGAATCTGATCAAATTGACCTGAATTCTTCCAGTTCAGTGCCTAAGATTATAAAACTAAGCATGGAAACCAGTCTCAAATCTCAAGCATCTGATTGGCTGAAATGGTGACCAGTCGCCATTTCAGCCAATCAGATGCTTGAGATTTGAGATTGTTTCTAATCTCAGTTTTATAACCTTGGAACCAGCTCTCTTCCAGCCTCTCTTCCAGCCTCAGGTGGACTTCTAGAGTTGTGTATTTCTATTTCTAAAGAAGTTTTTTTTTAAATTTCATTATAGACCTAGGAGCAGTGTCAAAGACAGTGATGAATGACCCAGTAATTAAGTTGGAAGTTTTATGGCGATAAAAATTGTGATTGATGATGGTTCAGGGTCGGAAAAAACATTCAAGATCTATACTAAAATTATAATTACTATCAACAAAAGCTAATGGTGGACTCCATGAATTCTTGGGTACATTACATTGATTCATTTCTTAAATACTATCTTAGGGAAGGGCTTTTCACCTCCACAAAGAAAAAAATAAACTCGGTAAAGAAAAATATCCTTGGCGTGTTTATTTAAACCAATTAACACAAAAGATGGATGGAGTTGCCCGCACTTAGTTTGAGTAGATGTCACTGAAAACTGGTTGCCTAATTTGCATATTGTGAATTCTGATTAGCAAGTCATCAATCATACTGTCGGAGTTATCAAAATTTAAATGCTCAAAATACGGGTTACAGCAGTGGAGGTTACAGTTTTTGTTTCCTTGTGGTATTTTGTGGGTGTAATGCAGACCTGCAATATATTTATAATAGTTTTCAAGCTTTATCAACAAGTTTAAGATGTGATTTATCCCCAATTTTGGTTTTGTGTTTTAATATATTGAAAACATCTGCGAACAACAGTTTACAAATATATTATTATAACTACCAGTAATTAAATGGTCTTAATGCTTTTAAAATTACAAGATCAGAAAAGAATAAGATTAATTTGTTTTAAGTTTAATTAACATGAATTATATGCTGTATACATTGTAATCATTGTTATTGTATCAACTTAACCCCACCCGGGCTGCCCGTGTTTAAAGTGAACATTATAAAGTGTTTTATCTTAACCTTTTACTCCATATATACAGGTTTTATTGCATGTGTGACACATCTGTGGCATCTAATCAGGATCTACGCTAATCACTTCTTGGTAAAAAAAGAAATCAAAATGTGAAGAGTGTAGATCCTGATCAGATGGGATTGATGGGCCAGCCGATCTGGAACGACACAGTGTTGGCCTATGAATATTACAGCCAAATCCCATGGAGTATACGATTAAAATGCTTTAAGTAATGAGCATTACAATATTTCTGTATTGGTCACATTGTTATTTATATTATTTACACAGTAGAATACATGTGTATGTATTAATCAATGAAAATAATTATTTGGCAAAATCAGATAAAAAGTGAAATGTTTGTTACCCCAGGGACTTAACAAGTCATACAAAAGGTGACCGAGCCTATCTTGAAAGTCATCTTTAATCACCCATAAAGAACAAAGGTGGAAAGTAATGAAAAATTTATCATTCGGTAGTTCAAATAGGGTCACAGTTCTACAATAGAGATATGTACAATGTTCATTTCAGGTTCAAATATTTTGGTTACGCCAAGATTGTAAACATTGATTTGAAATTTTTAAAAGTAATAGTTCAGTCATCTTAATGTGAATTTCTATTTCGAAAACAAATTATAATGTCTTTTAAATCCGCTTGAAATTCAAATATTTGAGTCTCTACGATTTAGTTGATGTTTTAAAGATAAGAATGAAGTATGTTGTTTAACGTAACCTAATTATGCCAGAATACTGTCACTTTTACGAGTCTTACACATTGATTTGCATTTAGAATGTTTGGCAGTAGAAAATGTTTCCTTCTTGTATTTTGATTTCTGTGCCTAAGGTTATAAAACTGAGCATGGAAACCAGTCTCAAATCTCAAGCATCTGATTGGCTGAAATGGCCCTTAGCTAGTTTTAACCCTTTACTCCATTTATATACATTTTATCACAGTGGCCACCATTGTAGATCCAAATCATCTTAGTAGCACACACATGCTGTCTGATCTGGATTCACACTTTTGTACTTCTTGGTCAGAAGTAATCAAATCTAAATATGAATATTTGTAGATCCTGATCTAAGACTGTATGGCTCTGCAAGCTGATCTGGATCAACTCTGGTTGCACACAGGGAAATAGCAAAGTCTATCAAGTCACAGATAGCTTACACTTTTACCCATTCCTTTTAATATATATAGACCTTTATGGCTTGGATGAACATAATGTAAATCTGGATCAGTCAGCACTTCAGAGCCATCTGATCAGGATCTGCACTATTCACCCTATGATTTAGTAGGTTATATCTAACCAAAAAGCAAACAGTGCAGATTCTGATCAGATGGCATGGATGTGCCAGCTGATCTGGATCTTCACTGTTCCTCATTGCCATAAAGGCTTATATATCAAGGACAAGTATAGTGGTAAATGAGATCCTACCCACAGCACTGGTAACTTGTTATCTGTTCTGATGGTAAATGGCCTTAATGTGCATGTTAAGTTTTGTATGCACTTGACTCAGATCCGATGTTGACTGATAAATTAAGCCCACCAACTTCAAATGCTTCAGTAGTTCCTTTTTAACATAGCCAGTTGAGGAGCGTAAAAGAATCACTGTATGATAAAGTTAAAGATGAAAGCAGGAATGCTTTTTGGTGAGCAAAAGTCAACACAAGAGCTGGGTAATGGAAAAATGTACATAATTGCTCCCCGATTAGCAGATTTGTGTTTTGGTTACAACAAATGAAACAATAACGTTCCCTATTATGGAGAGTACATGTTCAGGGTATACTCTACATTCTTATCTTAACCCTTTCCTATATAGATACACTTTTATTGCTAGGGCGAACAGTTTATATCCAGATCAGCCGGCACATCCGTGCCATCTGATCAGGATCTAAACTGTTCGCTTTTTGATTCATTAGGTTATTTCTAACCAAAATGCGACCAGTGCAGATCCAGATCAGATGGCACGGATGTGCCGGCTGATCTGGATCTACACTGGTCGCACACGCGTAAAAATGCGTATTTATCCAGGAAAGGGTTAACTCTTTACTTTATATTATAGACATTTTATCACATGGGTGAACAGTGTAGATCAAGTTCAACCGGCACAATCCTGAGCCATCTGAACTGTTCATTCTTTGGTCAGAGAAAAACCTAAATAAATAAAGAGTGTACAGTGCAGATCCTGATCAGATGGCATGGATGGCCCACACCACAAAGGAGCAAAATAATATGGAGTAAAGAGGGATGGAGGGGAATTCTTATCTAAAGAAAGTATTCCACACCCCACTAATAATCAGAAGTCTGTAAAATATCGCACACAATTGTTAAATAGCAGACATGATTTAGATAAGATTGGTCCTATTTCACTTTTTTGTTGCACAATCTCAAGAAAAAGTATACAATTCAGCTAAGACAGTTTCTGTTGCCTGCTGAGTGATATGAAACAACTGGTGGGAGCTGACAGCTTCTTAAATTTATCAACTCTTAACTATTTGTGTATTTGTTTTGGTGGGCAAATTTTTGTCTGCCTCTATTTGAAGGTGATAATGAACATTTATGTTAAAATGCTGAATGTTAGACTTGATGCTGGTTTCTTTAACCCTTTCTCCATAATATAAGTATTTTATCACATGTGCAACCAGTGTAGATCCACATCTGTGCCATCTGATCAGGATCTGCACTGTTCCCTTTTAGATTCACTGACCAAAAGGCAATCAGTGCAGATACAGATCAGATGGCATCAATGTGTCTGCTAATATGGATCTACACTTTTAGCACATGCAATAAAACCTGTATGGAGATAGGAACAATCATTAATACATGCAAACAGTGAGTCTGGTGATCTTCATTTGGCAGCCAGAACTCTGCACCCCAACATTAGGATAAATGCAGATGCCTACAGCTATAAACAATGAATTTCTGATTTATTAATGGTTTTTTCTGATAGCAAGTAATTTCCTACATTTAATTATAGGAAGAATCCATACACCTGGTTATCACTTTAATTGGACAATGTATCAACCTAGACACTCAAGTTTTCCATTATGTTTTTATGGCTGCAATAAAATGTTAAGTTTGCTATGTGGCACCCATAAAAATTGTCTCTGCATGAAAAAAAAAAACACCAAGTAAGGTGTAAACTTGGTATTATTATTAGGTAGTTATTTGGGTTTAACACTGTCAAAATCATGGCCAGGAGAAGAGAGGATCATCTCAACCAAGTGTCATTATGATGCTCAACAATTTGAATTTTGACCCTATAAACTTTTGTATTGGATTAGAAATAAAATTTTGGTTTGTTCCATTTATAGTCCATAGGGAATTTCTGCAGGATTTTCAAAACAATACCAGTTTTGAGTCTTCCAGGGTCTTAACAACTCAGTTGGCTTTTGGCACCATATTTTAGCAAGTAAGAGCTGTTCAATTGTTCATAAAGTATATCATACCAGTATTGGATTAACTAGAGGTTTTGGTTCTAACATTAAAACAATGTTAACCAAAATAGGTTTTCAACATATATGGCAAAATCAGAGCACTTTCTCCATAAAAAGCTTACGTTCTGCAATTTTTACAAGATTATGGAAATCCACACACTGGATTAACAATCTCAGCTTGTTGTATATTTCTCTATTTATTACTTTTGATTATATCTACATGAATATGCATTGTATGTTTGTATTGTCTTTGTACTGTTGTGGTAACAATCCTGTTTGTTTGGATTTAAACCAATAAAATGATTTGATTTCATTTCATTTCATTTCTTGCAGACCTATTTTTACTGGGGCCTGGTGATTCTCTGACTTTATGAAAAATTTGAAATTTATGAAAATAGAATACCCACTTTTATTTGTTGAAGGTTTGCTTTTATTATTTCATCGAACTGCCTGTTTGACATCTTTTGGGTTTCATACCAGGTAGCCGTCCTAACTCTCCCTCTATCCTGAAATAGCTCACACTTGGTGATGAATAGTATAGGACATTGAAATGCCAACTAATAGTGTTCTTGAATACATTCAGTTGTTTTTAGCTCACCTGTCACATAGTGACAGGGTGAGCTTTTGTGATCACCCTTCGTCCGTCGTCCGTCCGTTGTCCGTTCACAATTGTTGTCCGCACTCTAGCGGTCATAATTTTTATCGGATCTTCTTCAAACTTGGTCAGAATGTTTATCTCATTGATATCTAGATCAAGTTCGAAACTGGGTTATGTAACCTTGAAATCTAGGTCACTAGGTCAAATTATAGAAAAATCTTGTCCGCACTCTAGCAGTCTCAATTTTGGTGTGATCTTCTTTAAACTTGGTCAGAATGTTTATCTCAATGATATCTAGATCAAGTTCGTACCTGGGTCATGTGACCCTTAAAACTAGGTCAGTAGGTCAATTTAAAGAAAAAGCTTGTCTGCACTGTAGAGGTCTTAATTTTGGTCTGATCTTTCTGAAACTTTGTCAGAATGTTTATCTCATTGATATCTAGGTCAAGTTTGAAACTGGGTCATGTGACCTTGAAATCTAGGTCACTAGGTCAAATTATATAAAAATCTTGTCTGCACTCTAGCAGTCTTCATTTTGGTGCAATCTTCTTTAAACTTGGTCAGAATGTTTATCTCATTGATATCTAGATCAAGTTCGTAACTGGGTCATGTGACCCTTAAAACTAGGTCAGTAGGTCAAATTAAAGAAAAAGCTTGTCTTCACTCTAGAAGTCTTAATTTTGATTGGATCTTCTTCAAGCTTGGTCAGAAAGTATATTTCGATGATATCTAGGTCAAGTTTGAAACTGGGTCATGTGACCTTGAAATCTAGGTCACTAGGTCAAATTATATTAAAATCTTGTCTGCACTCTAGCGGTCTTAATTTTGGTGCAATCTTCTTCGAACTTGGTCAGAATGTTTATCTAAATAATATCTAAGTCAAGTTTGACAGGTGAGCGATTTAGGGCCAATTGGCCCTCTTGTTTTGAATTACCATAGATTTTAGGGTAAATTTCTGCATATGCCAGCAGCTTTTCCAAAAATCTTTTTTGCCGTAATCGCAATCTGGGAATTATCATGTTTAATGAGATTTCAGACAAAGTATTTGACATAAAGGAAAGCATTTTGGCAACATTTGTTGAATGATCACATAGCACAGAAGTATTTAATTAGAAAAATATAAACAGGAAAAACTTGTTACTAAGAATTAATTGACAAGTTCCTTGTACTGGAAAAATGCATATAATCTAATGAGAAACATTCTGTAAGCTTTGATCAGCAAAGCTAAAGTTAAAGCCATGGACTCCAAAGCAGTTACATATCAGCTACATGAAATATGCTGAATTTGTGCAATTGAGTTACTTTTCTATGACATTAAATTAGCCCATGAATTGTTGACGGCGATATATTTTTGAAAGGTTTATTTTACCAAAAATTACTTCATAGATACAACTGTATGGGCGACCAGTATAGATCCAGATCAGCCAGCACATCATTCTGTGCTGTCTGATAAGGATTTACACTGTTCACTTTTAAATTCTATTCTGACCAAGAAGTAAACAGTGTAGATCCAGATCAGATTGCACATGTGCTGGCTGATCTGGATCCACACTGGTCATTTTGGTGAAAAGGCTTATTCATATAGTGCAGGTTAATGAATAGCAAACAATGCAAACCCCGGACTGAAGATTATAAAGCTGAGATTGGAAACCAGTCTCAAATCTCAAGCATCTGATTGGCTGAAATGGCGACTGGTCGCCATTTCAGCCAATCAGATGCTTGAGATTTGAGACTGGTTTCCATGCTCAGTTTTATAACCTTGGGCACAGATTAGACAGTCATTGATGCACTACAGCTTCTGCTACACTTTTTAGCACTTTTTTCCAGAGCCATTGAAACCACATTCTACCAGAGGTTTTATGTCTTAGAGACACTATATAATATGAGGAAGTGATCTGAAATGGTTGCAAGGAGGGAAAGCAATAAAATGAAGATGCAGAATGCCTTCTTGGCAATTATGAAAAACATTCGGCATATTTTCCCAATGCAATAACAGCTAAAACCTCATGAAGTTGTTCCCTGGAAATGCTGTAATAATGCTGTTTTCTTAAGAGTCTATTGTCATTTATGGCATATTTTTGGGTTTAATGTATTTCCTTATGTTCTGCTGTTACCTCAAGTGCATGCAGATTGAACAATGATGAAAACAAAGCTTTAATATTATGCAGATATTATCCAACAGGGTCAAATTCATTTAAAAACTGTGTGTTTGCATTAATTTTAGTTTAATCAGATCTTTTGTTTACTTGATTATCTTGGAGTTCATTTGATGTTGGAGGACTCTTTAGTCTTAGAGATCATAAAAAGATTAAGGAAAGAGTGGGGAAGATTGAGACTCTTAAAATTTTGTCAGTACAAGCACCTTTTTTCCTTATTGTAAGGACAAGAAGTCTTTGAAGTTGTTTTACAACTTGATTTAGGCTGAGAATTGTTGGAGCTTTCTGTTTATTGTGTTGAAGTAGTTAAGATATATTGATCATTGAGTTGGGATATTTTAACTAAAAAGGGTGTAAAAATGGCTGAAAAAAAAGAAAACAGCACACTCTTACTGACGGCCACCAAAAACAATAAATATGAATATATTGCAGGCTTGGTTTGATGAGTCTGATCATGGGCAGTATTGGAAATTTATATTGCAGCCCATGCTCCCTAGCTCTGGGGTTGAGTGCAGTACTTAATAATAATGGATCCTCTTGAGCTGTTCACGGACTTAACCCTTTCCTCCATATATACACATTTTTACGCATGTGCGACCAGTGTAGATCCAGATCAGCCGGCACATCCTTGCCGTCTGATCAGGATCTGCACTGGTCGCATTCGGTCAGAAATAACCATTGAATCAAAAAGCGAACAGTTTAGATTCTGATCAGATGGCACAGATGTGCCAGCTGATCTAGATCTAAACTGTTCGCCCATGCAATAAATGTGTATCTATGGAGGAAAAATGTTTAGTCACAACAAAATTGATTGAGCAATTGTTGTTGATGGTAATTACAATAGGTTTGTATTTCTTGATCACTTGGACCTGGTTTGTTTTGAATGAAAGTTTGAAAAATTATGTAGGCGTATCTGTGTAACAGAAAATTGTATTACACAATCAAAGCATTAATTTTGAAAACTTCTATGAGCATTATTTTGGTATCGGAAATGTGTAAAAGTCTTCAGAAGGTGATACAGAATTAAGTTACTTAGGGAAAATTTCACAGAACTGTGCCTTCATTGACATTCTTATCATATTTGGAAAAGCTGTTGCAGGTATTACATCCTTTAATGTCCCTTGTACAACAATGGATAACAAGTGATGCGGAAGAAACACGGCGGCATATTTACTTGACAATCGCAAGCCAGCCTCGCAATTCCCATGTAACAACATGGGAAACTGATGTACTCTTAATTGTTTAGGAAATGTTGTATGCATGTTTTTGGGTCTTGTTGTAACTTGCTGTTCTCCACCTTGATTGTTTATTGTGCTGTTTAAGCTAAGTAAGTGAATTTGAACTGTAGTCAAAGGCTGTGATAGAAATTGATAAACAATGTTGCATTAATTGCATGTTAGGAAAAAGACATTTGCAAACCCATGTTTTCCAAGATAAGCCAGCACATTCATGCTGTCAGTGAGTCTCTGCTAGGATCATTGACAATTTAAGAGAAACTGGGACTTGAACGCTGGGTGTCATTATGTACAACAACAATTATTCGAATTTGACAGAAACTTTATAACAAAGCAGGCAGTAATGGTGCCACTAGCGTATAATAGAAGTGGTCTCTGAATAAGAGATGAGGGACGGGATCTTTCCCTAGAAAAACTCACCATGTCACCAAGCTAATTTTTTTAAGGAATATTTCCTATTTTGTTTGTTTTGAGTCCAGAATAAAACCCATCTACTTCGAAAGATAATCTGAGAGGACTGAAAAAGTCTGAGTGTTACAAGTTTATGTCAAATTCAGAACCTCAGCAAAATATATCAGTAAGATATGATAGGGTGGCTTGAATATATTGAACAATCAAATTTATTTTTTTCATGTGAAATTTAATGCAGATTTCATTGTATAGATATTGATCATGGTATAGATATTGAATGGAGAATGGCAATGGGATGACATGCACAGGTGTGCAGGCTGATCTTCAGATACATTTTCATTATTGTCACAAATATGAATTGATTGCATTAACTAAGCAATAAAAGATGCACAGATGTGAGTGCAGACCCTGGTTTACTATTGTCACAAAATGTGAATTGATCTGGGCCCAAGATCATAAAATAGATTGCAGAAACAGGTCTCAAAAATTTAACTTTTCAGATTATGTCTTTACTTCATAGATACCATGATTGCATGCACGAACAATGTAGAACCACATCAGTCAGCAAAACTGTGCCATTATGATCTAGATCGACAGTAACTGTTTTTACTTTTAGATTCATAAGGTTATTATTGATTAAGTAGTGAACACTGTAGTTCTAGATCAGATGGCACAGATGTTCTGGCTGATCTGGATCTGCACTGAAAATGTGATAAAACCTGTATATATGAAGTCAGGGTTAAATTGGAAACCGGTCTCAGTTTTATGCCCATTTACTTTGTGTATGTTAAAAGAAACTAAAATATTATCCAGAAAACCAGAATTTCCTGGAACAGCTGCACTGTCTTGTTTATAAGTGTGTAATTATTGTTCTGTCAGAGCCATAGGAAATGATTTTCTTTGATGAATAATAGCTCTGGTCATTTTGGTGAAGCTCCTAATTCTCAGAAATTTTTCATCTTGTTTATGATTTCTGGCTCTGGAGATTTCATAACCTAATATGAGTGTTCCAGTTAATTGAATTCTGAAATTATTCTATGGTGGCAGCATGTGGAAAGAATGAAGATTTTTTGGCAGCCATGTTTGTTTACTCTGGAGACTTCCAGACTGTGACACTTCTGTGACTGTCAAGTCTTACATTGTCAGAAAGAAATTTATGGATCCAGTCAAACCATAATCTGATGAAAGCCTATGCAGATATTTGAAATCTCTTTGGGATATGTTTGAGAAATATAATCATGATATTGTCTGACAGCAAGAAATAATTCTCTAAAACAAATCAAATTCTAGATTTTTTGCTTATCCCAAAACACCAAAATGGTACAGATTTGCCTTCAGCTGCATGCATTTGCTGAATAAAAATAAAAAATAACATAAAAATATGGCATCTATAGAAAGGTAATGGATATTGAACTGCAAGACAGGATCTTAATTATGTTATTATAAATTGACTGTAAAAACTGACTGTTAAATTCAGCTGTAAAACACCAAGTTGAATTAGATGTGTGTATCTATTAAAACAACATGAAAATGCTAGAATCATTATTGACATTGAAGAACTGTTGAAACTTAGTAACAGATATTTCAGAAAGTAAATAATGATGCAAAAAGGAAAGGTTCAAAGCTCATAAAATAAGTATTTTCCTACTGTATGTTTTCAATTAGTGTTATTTAAAATTTATTTAATTGGAATTAGGTCAGTTACCGTGATGATAATGTTTAAATATAAAGCTTATAATTTAAAGTATGCAAATAGTTTTTTTGTCAGCCCCCTGTACACTTGTACGTTAAGAAGTACTCATAAAGAAAAAAGTGACATACTAATTAGACCTTGTTAGTTGTCCTAATCAGATGTAATGCTTGTAGTGATGTCATTGTTTTGACAGAAAATCTAGCCTTTGGCAATATGGGAGTTATGTGTGAGAAAAGCCATATTGTTCTTGTACAACTACTTTTTTGACAAATGACAGCCTGATATGACTAGTAGATAATATTTAATGGCCTAGGTATGTTTGTAACCTGTTTTGTTTATAAAAAAATAATCTCAGTGATTAATGCACAGGTTGACATGCTACAACAGTCATCATTATTTAAAGCATGCTTATGCTTATCAAGATTTAAGCTATCCAATTGTCCATATGTTATACAATCCAGATAGAATTATCTAAAATAAATTTAACTTAAGATTTTTTAAGAGGTCTTAAGATTATTACAGAGAAGACAGACCAAAGGTCACAGTGTATTCAAGATGAGAAAGAGCAGGATATTTTGTTTTTCAGCTATTTCAGCATTTCAATATTCAGGATACATGCAAACATCAACATTTTTTAATAAATTTCACATTTTATAATCACATTACACATCTAATATGAAGTATATGATTAAGTGTAGCGCTATTTGTTCAGTGTGGCGGCTGTAAAACGTCTCCCTATACATATAGTCAGCAGTACTGTTATCTGTAAAATAACCCATTACTGATGTCATGCAGTCAGGGCTATCCGATCAACCATTTTTGGGGTTGTCCCGGCTAGCTCAGTTGGTTGCATCGCCGGAATTACAAGGCTTGGCGCTGTCACCATGACGGTGAAGGTTTGCTCCCAGCTAAAGGCACTATCATTTGTTTATCTCCTAAGTAACATTTCTATTCAGGTGGTCCCTTTATTTTTTATCAACATATGTTTCAGAACCAAGAGCATGTGGCTTTAACTCGGCAGCAGAGTCACAGCAAACAACTGTTGCAAGAGATATCACAAATAACAAATAAAGTTACAGAAGTAATGGCAACTGAGTTCAGATACTAATCATACCTGTTTAAAAACAGATTTTTTTAGATGTAATCAATTCTCTAAGAAGATGGTGGATTCACAGACAATTTACCTTTGATTAACTAAACAATTCTGCAATGGTTTCTTTCACCCAAACTTTCCAAGACTGTATTTTCTTCAGGTTGTTTTGACTTCTGATTTTTATCTTCATAGTGATATTCATCAGCAAGAATTCTACTAGAGCATAATTGGCATTGTAAACTGTCAGAAAACTTGCTGGTATGTGCAGAGTTCCTATTAGATGCTAAAGTGATTTTGACTCAAAAGCTCATTTTCCAGCACCTCAGCAGACATTCACCAGATTGTTTCTCACCCATTCAAAATAGCTGTAGATTAATCTGTTTTTGTTAGTTGAAATTTATTGACTTTACCTGGATTTTGAAACATTGTTCAGGGAAATAGACCACATACAGAATGCTATGCATGTCTTGGAAATGATCTATGTTACATGTTTCCCTTACTATAATTATAGACTGTATAATAATTGTGTAATTATGTGATTTGTTTTTTACCTCATTGTTTTTCATTGTCCACGGACAGGGAATCATAAACTGTACCTAGAGACCAGTCTCTCATATTAATCAGCTGATTAGTGGTAATCAAGTTCAGTCTTGAAATTGACCAATGAGTAGGCAGATGTTTTAATCTCTAGTTATCATCTTCGGCGCAGTGAATTTGCTGTCTTAACCCTTTCCTCCATAGACACACCTTTATTGCATGGGCGAACAGTGTAGATCCAGAACAGCCGGCACATCCCTGCCATCTGATCAGGATCTGCACTGTCCGCTTTTTGATTTATTAGGTTATTTCTGACTAAAAGGCGACCAGTGCAGATCCTGATCAGACAGCACGGATATGCCGGCTGATCTGGATCTACACTGGTCACACGCGCATAAAAATGCATATATATGTAGGAAAGGGTTAAAGTGGTCTGTGAAGACTACTGACATATCAGGAAGATACACTTTTGAACTTGTTCAGAGCTAATCCTGTTGTTTGTTGTGTTCTGACTTAATTTATGAGCTTGTTTTCTTATGCCTTCAGACTTTCATTAACTGTTAGTTGAAATATATCCCTTTTCACCTGGATTCTTTTCCTTGTTCTCAGTAATGGAGGCAGTATTCAGTATTTCCTGGTGTAGATTTCTCTTCCATTAGCTATATTTCTAATGTACCAGACTTGGAGATTATTTATTTTGACAGTTATTGTTAATTGTCCAGTTGTCTGAGTTATTAGTTGGTATTGGAAATGGCATTTTGATCATTCTTCTTTTCTTAATGATTTAAGATTTTTTTTAGTGCAAAAGCCAGTTCCATGATCAATCATTTATGTGTGAGATGTTTGATATCTAATACTAGACTTTCATAAATTGAATGAGAACTTACTTTTTGTAGATTACATGTGAGGCAATATTTCATCTTTTTCAGGGATGTAATGCCTCAGTAGAGGTTTAAGCCTGGAACCAACATAGAATTAAAATTAATGATATTTCTTAAAGCTGGAAATTTGAAAATTTCATAATTGTTAATTCTTTGTTTGCTGGCTTAAGATCATGTGGTATGCTGTGCTTCTGACCACCAAACCAGGAGTTAACTGTATACTGTTTTAGATTTAATTAAGCTCTTAAACTGAATAGAGTTTGATCATGGTGTTATTTTGAAGTACAATTACCCGGGACCACCAATAGAGCCAAATAAGTCCATTGCAAGTTTTATTTAATATGTAGACAGTATTGTGCAGACAGCCTTGCAGCTGGAGACATATGAAGGTCTGCAATTGTTGTCATTGTGACTCAGCTGTGGAGGGAGGTTCTAGACAATGACGCTTATTATTATGCATGAGATTTTATGGGCTCAGTGTAAAAATGACGTTTCTTTTTTCTGTTTTCCATTGAGATTATACCAGTTTGCATCGAAATCTTGATTTGGATATCTTCATTTCAGTCTGTCTGAGACCGAGCCAAAGTATTTTCAAATTGCAGGATAACTTTGTCACTTTAAAGTTGTAAATCTTCCACAATAAGAGTATTAGACCTCATAAAGAAGAAGTTGCACAGATTATTTCACTCTAAGTTGTATTTATCTTGCATATCGCAAGACAGCAAGACAATACATGATTTATGTTCCCCATACTTGAGTTATAAAGTCACTTCGCAAAAACGTAAAGTGAAAAGAGTCGGCTGTCTTGCTGTATCAGTTGGTGAAAGTACCGAAACATTCGGTTTCGCAATGCATTATGGGTGACGTTAATCCATCAAAATGACATTTAGTATTGTACAGCCAAATAGAAGTTGAATAAAAAATTTGAAATTAGATCTATGACAATTTAAAGGTAAATAAAGTTAGTGAGTGTGAAAGAACAGTTTTTACGAATTAGGCGATAAGATGATACTAGTAAAATATACGAGTGCACATGCCGCTAAGGGGTAGAATTTCAAAGGAAATTGTCACCTCTCGTAAATAATGGTAGTTAAGTCACTAGTTAAGGGTGATACTTTCAGAGTTTCTTGAGAATTTTCTTGATAAAATCTTTTAAATATACATAATAAAGTTTAAGACCTTGTGGATATTTAAGGGCCCAAGATGGCAGACTGATTCTTATCACTGACAAGCTGAATAAAATATTTAAAGATTGGTTTTATACATAGATTTACTTTACATGTAATTGTGCAATTACAGCACATGCTAAAAACTAATCTTAGGTGATTTAAAACAAAACTGCAATTTGTCATTGATGTGACCACTTTAGAATCGCTGAATTAATGTCATGGACTCGCCTCCCTGTTTGACCAATTCCATTTATTAACTTAACCCTTTACTCCATAGATACTTATTTTATTGTGTGGGCGAACAGTGTAGATCCAGATCAGCTGGTACATAATGCCATCTGATCAGGATCTTCACAGTTCGCTTCTAGAGTCATTAGGTTATTTCCAACCAAGATGCGACAAGCGCAGATCCAGATCAGATAATACAGATGTGCTGGCTGATCTGGATCTACAATCCATTAAAAAGTGTATTATATGGAGTAAAGATAGCCCCTGATCAGTTGGCTCAGGGCCCAAGATCATAAAACTAAGTTTTGAGATCAGTCTCAAATCTCAAGCATCTGATTGGCTGAAATGGTGACTTGCCGCCATTTCAGCCAATCAGATGCTTGAGATTTGAGACTGATCTCCAGATTTAGTTTTATGATCTTGGGCACAGTTGTATATTCACAGTGGTCACAAATGTGGCTAATTCTGTGCTGATTATTGCAGATTAGGCAGAAGCAATGCTGATAATCATAGTAATTGTTTTGTATCAATTCCAAACTATTTGCATAATACGGAAATAATTTTGGCTTAGTTGTTTGAGTTTGTGTAATTTGGAACTAATTGATTTATTCAGGTGGACTGATTGCTTCAGGAAAAACCTTTGTTATTTCCAATGTTATGATAGTTTCACATTGATTGTTTTTGTTTTTGTATAGATTTATATTATACAAGTTTTCTCTTTCTATTTTCAGGTAAGATTGAACAGCAAAGATTAACTGATTGTCTAAAGAGAATATGTAAAGATTTAAGATAAGTATTTTACTGGAATAAAGCTAAGATGGAATTAAGCAGAGATGAAATGATTATATTTTATATCAGTTTTATATGCCAGTCTATATAACCAAAGAAAGGATAGGTTACTGGAAGTACTGTGGTTAGCACATTGGACAAAGAATCAAGGGGTTAATTCATGGGTCCGGTTGTGAACATACCATGTTATAACCATTTACTCCATATATACAGATTTAATTGCAAGTGCAACCAGTGTAGACCCAGATCAGCCCTCACATCTCTGATATTGATCTACACTGTTTCCTTTTTGGTGAGAAATAGCCTAATGAATCAAATAGCGAACAGTCTAACTCCAGATAAGATGATACAGATATGTGGGCAGATCTGGATCTACACTGGTTGCCATGACAGCCATTATTATCTTGAGGAGTAAATTGTTAAACATGTTAAACATTCCATGCTGCTTGAGGAGACCTGTAAGCTGTAGCACAACATCATTAACTTGCTCACAGAATGATTTTATCGTCGTCATCATCATTATCATCATCATCATCATCATCATCATCATCATTTAAAAATTTGTTCTAAAGAATAAGAATTGAGTCATTAAAGGGGCTATTATTCATCAATCATGCAGTTTAATCTTTGACTGAAGTAATTAGCATATTTCATCCCTACCTGATTTTTATTTGTGGCCAAAAATGTTCAGCCCAAGGTTGAAGTCATTTTAGGACAAGAGGTCATCAGTCATCCAGCCTAGCTTGTCACTTGCTCTAACAACTCATTAGCAACTAGATATCCCTACTTCATTTAAACTGTTAGTAATTAAAGGTTGTTCTAGCAAACATACCTCAAACCTTTGATCTGTGATAGGGAGCTAATGATCCCTAAAACTTTGGTACATGGTGGCTCTATTAATCTTGTCCTGTTGCAAAGTAGCAAGTAAGGATTTGATAGGGTGTGCAGGAAAGTTTCTATATACAATTTAACACATCAGAGAATACATCAATTAACAAAGAGCAATTATCTGATCTTTCTTAAGGCCCAAATACTGACATCATTACCTCTAAAATTTCTTGAACATCATGCAGATTTTCTTAAAATTATTTTTAGCATGAGATTATATTAGTATTACCGGTAGAAAGAGAAATATACTGTTTTTTTTTTAGCTCACCTGTCACATAGTGACAGGGTGAGCTTTTGTGATCACCCTTCGTCCGTCTTCCATCCTTCGTCCGTCGTCCGTTCACAATTGTTGTCCGCACTCTAGCGGTCATAATTTTTATCCGATCTTCTTCAAACTTGGTCAGAATGTTTATCTCATTGATATCTAGATAAAGTTCGAAACTGGGTCATGTGACCTTAAAATCTAGGTCACTAGGTCAAATTACGGAAAAATCTTGTCCGCACTCTAGCAGTCTCAATTTTGGTGTGATCTTCTTTAAACTTGGTCAGAATGTTTAACTCAATGATATCTAGATCAAGTTCGTACCTGGGTCATGTGACCCTTAAAACTAGGTCAGTAGGTCAATTTAAAGAAAAAGCTTGTCTGCACTGTAGAGGTCTTAATTTTGGTCCGATCTTTCTGAAACTTTGTCAGAATGTTTATCTCATTGATATCTAGGTCAGGTTTGAAACTTGGTCATGTGACCTTGAAATCTAGGTCACTAGGTCAAATTATATAAAAATCTTGTCTGCACTCTAGTGGTCTTCATTTTGGTGCAATCTTCTTTAAACTTGGTCAGAATGTTTATCTCAATGATATCTAGATCAAGTTCGTAACTGGGTCATGTGACCCTTAAAACTAGGTCAGTAGGTCAAATTAAGGAAAAAGCTTGTCTGCACTCTAGAGGTCTTAATTTTGGTTGGATCTTCTTCAAGCTTGGTCAGAAAATATATTTCGATGATATCTAGGTCAAGTTTGAAACTGGGTTATGTGATCTTGAAATCTAGGTCACTAGGTCAAATTATATAAAAATCTTGTCTGCACTCTAGCGGTCTTAATTTTGGTCCGATCTTCTTCAAACTTGGTCAGAATGTTTATCTCAATGATATCTAGGTCAAGTTTGACAGGTGAGCAATTTAGGGCCAATTGGCCCTCTTGTTTAATTCAAGAGCATGGGTGCCTTCTGCTAGCATTCAAGTTAAAAATGAATGATAAATTTGATATTAAAAGTCAAACTTCTTTATATTTTGTTGAAAGACTTGTATTTAGATACTAAAGTATGTTTGCTGTCAGAAAAGGAAAAAAATGCTGTTGTTTTTTAAAATAAGTGAATTTGGAAGGAATTAATTTCATATATATGAATTGATTGTTGAAGTGAAATTGCCTAATGTTATTTAAATTATAGACTACAATAAATTTGCTCTAAGATTTATCTATCTTACCAGGTTTTGGAAGTTTTAATTTCAATATTTCAAAGGATTTGAAGTGTTCAAAGTAGGCAGAAACGTGCTGTCTTCCAATAGTGTTTTTCTTCAATGCATAAATGATATTGACAGTGTGAATGTTGGAATGTCCAATACTCAATAGGACAACCGCTGGTTTATTCCATCAATGGATCAATGCCATTGGTTTTTTGTATAGAAACTTATTTATTCAGTAATTTATAGCCAACAGAATATGTTTAATGTTGGGTAATATCAACTGCTTTTCTACCCATTTAATATACTCATGGGTATATAAAAAGCTTAGTTCAATACGTATGGGTCATTTTTCAACTGACAACAGAATAGCAAGGTCAGCCTTGGAGAAAACAATGGTCATTATTCAAAGTTAATACTTTAATCCAATTTTATGGGAATTTTAATGTGTTAATTATATTATATTTGTTTATGATCATTTTAATGTCACCATTTTCAAATTCTATGAAAATATCCCCAACTTAGTAATTATCTTCTATTAATAAAAGCACTTGACACACAATCTAAATTTGTGTATTGTTGCTCTTTGGCGGATAAGGCAATACAAAGCAATTGATTTCTCACTCCTGAAACCCTCTTTCACAAAAACTTGATGTTGGCAATAACTGTGTTGTTTCTTAATATTTCTTCATCAAAATTTAAATTGATATTGCTTATGTTTCTACTTTGTTAAACAGTCAAAATCTGTAACATTTGACAAATTATGCCCCTTTTTCTGCCAAAGTATCTGAGTGCAACACATGTTCAACTAAACACCCATCTCAAGTCCAGTGTACATCCTGATCAGACAACATGGATGTGCTGGCTGATATGGATTAACACTGTTTGCCCATGGAATAACAGCAATATTCCATGGAGTAAAAGGTTAAATCACTGAGCACTGCAGAAACTGCACTTACCATGCTACACTAGTGCTTACCAAGATAAACTAGCATTTACCAAGATACACTAGCACTTACCAAGATAAGCTAGCACTTATCAAGATTTCCTAGCACTTACAATGATTCAGTAGCACTTACAAAGATACACTAGCACTTACCTAGGTACAGTAGCACTAAGTACTGTCAAAATTTAAAAATTGGTCAAATTCTCATTTGTACTTGAGATGTTTATGTAACAGTTTCCAAACTGGTGTCAGTTTTATTCACCTTTAAAGGTTTATTTTCAAATACATAAAGCTCAAATTAGATATATAACCAGCAACAGATCATTTAAATGCAATTGAGAATGTGCTTCAAGAATGTGCAAAGATACCCAGTACAGCATAGCAAGTACCAAATTTCATAATGTTGAAAAGAACACTTATCATGCAAGGCAACATAATAATATCGTTTGAAATCAGGTTCAGTCTGCACACCTGTGCATTGCTGGAACAGTCAGTGAGCACTGAAGACCACTGTAGACCCGGATCCTACAGAAGTGCAGTCAGTAACAGTTCAGATTAAAATGACCCTGCTCACTTAATCAATCAATTCATCTATTGCTGATAAATCTACTGATCCAAATCTTCTAATTCTACTATTAGAAATGGACTGACCAAATTCACAGGAAAACTAATTTGATATATAAAACAGTCATAGCTTTATCTTTACCCTCAGTATTGCATTGAACATAATAAAGGTATGTTAAGTGACAGCTTATAACAAAATTGAACCAAGCTGCATACCATTTCAAACTGACAATGTAAAAGCACTGGGAAATTGAGACATTTTCACTATTTTATTGCCCCAATTACAACTTTTATTCACCAAATTTATTACCACAAAATGTCATTTTCAGGTCTTGATCACTTAGCTTAACATTATCTTATGATTTTATGTTAGAGACTTTACATGTAATGCACCTTCTTCTTCAAAGTTCAAAAAGAAAAATCTCATTTATTGTTAGAATATTTCGGCTGATGTGATTTTATTACTGAAGTATCATTATCTAACATTTGCCAAAGTTGACAGTGCATTACAAATGCATTTTTCTTGTTTGGTAACCTTGCAAAGATGTAATATTATGCAACAAAATTTACTTCAATGGAGTTAAGCCGTCTGAAGGACTTTCTACTAACATTGACAAAAAATTTAAGATGAAATTTAATCTTAGAATTAAAGATTTGTCCACAACAAAAAGTTCTTTAAGAAAATTTTGACACTTCGTCTGTGGTCCACTTTTTGCAAAAAATGCAATGATATATCCGGAAGATTAAATTTACTGTTAATGCACAGACCAAGGCCTAATGCATAATCCCTACTTGTAAGTTTACTTTACCCAACTTTTATTCCAGATGGTGTAAAAGTATATGCTTTGCTGTTGAAAACAATTTAGAATCCTTAATTTGAACTTGTTAGGCTTTTCTGGACACACTGATGCCAAGAGGATTTCCATAGGTATTGAGTCAAGGATGTCGACTGAGTTAAGGGCCTCATAGTTTCAATTTTGACTGTTCCCATTGGGGTATTGGCAACTTCATCCCCACTGCCTGAGTGGACTGTGGTGAAAGAGCTATAATGCCTAAGTATATTAACCCTTTCCTCCATATATATACCTTTTTATGCATGTGTGACCAGTGTATATCCAGATCAGCCTTCCCATCCGTGCTGTATGACAATTATTGTCACTTGGTCAGAAACAGCCTAGTGATCGAAAAGTGAACAGTGTATATCCAGATCAGCCTTCCCATCCGTGCTGTATGACAATGATTGTCACTTGGTCAGAAACAGCCTAGTGATCCAAAAGTGAACAGTGTAGATCCTGATCAAATGCTGAACTATGTGCCAGCTGATCTGCTGAATGGTTTGCCCACACAATAAAGGTGTATCTGTAGAGGAAAGAGTTAATTGCTTGGAATTCCCGCTGAAACAAGGACAGCAAAACATTATTAGGTTGTTGGATGACGGGCAACTGAATCAGTCTGCCATTTTATAAGTTAAAAGTCCATAATTTTATTACTAAACATTCATTTTCATATTTTTCTCTATTTTAGGTTCAACAAAATCCAGTAGTATCCATTTCTGTAATACAATACTGTACAATATATGTGCACAATTACTGGCAATTCTCTTTCAATATGTCAAGATTTTGATTTAAACAGCTTTCACCCTACAGTAAACAGTACCAGGCACTGAAAGGTCCATATTTGTGACATGAACAAGCATAGGATCATGCTTTATCTATAATACTTAAATTTAATAATTTTACACCAGATAACTTCTTAAAAACTGAATAGAATATGAAGTTGAAAAGTGCAAGTAAATGACAAGGCATTTGTCAATTATATTTTATTATATTATTATACAGTTGTATTACTGTAATCAGCGGAGTCCCCCTGACATCATCAGCGCTATGAACGTAAATTAGTCTCTGGCGCATTTCCACATACCATAAATTGTATCCAACATCCCAGGAGTGTACAAAAGAATGACTGAAACCTGACCAGGAAAGCAAATTTTCAAAACAAGCCCAGCTGATGTACCCAGAGATAAGTTTGATATATGGCCAACAAAATCAATAGGGGACATATACCTACCCGAGTTAAGTCAACAAAGAACATGGTTATTGTCATCTTACACCTGTCTGTTCTTTGTGAATAGTCATTCCATCCTCTGTTGCTAGCTGTATGATAGTGACCCAATACAGCTTAACCCTTACTTCATTTGTTCGAGTTTTAATGCATGTGTGACCAGTGTAGATCCAGATCACCTGGAACATCTGTGCTATCTGATCAGGATCTGCACTGTTCCCTATTAGATTTAAGGGGTTATTTATGACCAAAAAGGGAACAGTGCAGATCCTGATCAGACAGCACAGATGTGCTGGCTGATCTGGATCTACACTGTTTGCTCACATGATAAATGTGTTACTATGTGGAGTAAGGGGTTAGACCAAACTGTACATAAAATTATAGTAGGCCATTTCTGACAAAGTGAATATGCAGATCCTGATCAGAAAGCATGGATGCTGGACCTTGGATTAGAGCTGCTCTCATTGCCTCTGTTGAATAAAGTTAATGAAGCTAAAATAACCTTTCAGTTTTTGGTGCACTTACATAAACTGTTTAAAGTGACATCAATTCGAATGTCAGATTCATCTTGACATAAACAAAAACTGCAGATCTTTGAACTTTTAATGCAATCAAAAGATAGTTTAAGCAAAATTGGCCTGTCTCTTACATAAAAAATCTGTATTGTGATTTTGCATTGTTTTATTTTAAAGTTGATGTATGCTTGGGCGTTACAGGAGTACTAAATTGACCTGCTGACAAAAAAGTCTGCTGCATTATAAGGTGTCTGCTCAGTTTTATAGTTTAATAAAATTGACTTGTAACTCAGAATACAAAAAAAACGAGGAATCAAATAAGAAAAACATTTTTTAAGAAGTATATTGTATCTTTGTGACTTGTCAGACTTTAGTTATTGTTCCACCTTAGGTCCTGATTTGTTTTACATAGTTTTATTCCAAATGACAGTAAATGGTAAAATATATATTACATTTGAGGTGTCGGGGCTAAATTTATACTGTATGTGTGAGCAAGAGCTAAACTGGTATAAACCTTGGGTGAGTACCTGGCGCAACCTCAATTATTCTGAGGCACTCTAACTCGTTTTAGAGGCCAAAATGTCCAAACTTAGCTAGAAGCAATCAAAACCTGAATTATGTATCTTAACAATTATCGTCTATATAAATACAACCCTTAGTCTTAACTGTCATTTTGGATTTTCTTTTTCGATACACAAAAGTCGACAGGATTACTGGTTATCTTGAAATCTGAAGTATCAATAAATTCTGAGGGTTTTGAGGTGAAAATGTTTACCTGATTAATACGAAATCTATATATCCTTAATCTAACCATGACTTAAAATTTGATATCGGCACAACATAATTTAATGGTCACAAAGGAAACGGGTTGATCGAAAGACTAGGCGGACTACTTGAGGATTACAATAACAATGTGACGTATCAACCCTTACTCAATGCATTACTTGAATTGCTCAATTGTATACAAATAAATAACTCCAACTTTTGTGATCACTAAACCCTTTGCTTCATTGGACAGCAATTATTCATGGGCGAACAGTGTGGATCCAGATCAGCAGGCACATCTGTGCCATCTTATTTGGATCTACACTATTCGCCGTTAGATTGACAAAAGGTAACGTATTTCTGAATCTACACTGGTCACACACATGATATTTACCCGTATAAATAGAGTTAAAGGTAAAAAGCTATATTTTGAACAACAATTCTATGTTATGACAGACATTATTTCATTTTCAGTAAAATTGAAATTACATAGTTACATTTTTCAACTGTAGAAATATAATTATCTTCAAAAATTTGAAAGAATTTTAACCCTCACTTTGTGCACGGAAAATTCATATATTTGACGCACTTTAAAAATCAATCATACCAGAAAATGCAAATAAAAAAAAGATTAACGCCTAAACTGTTCATAATCTTTTGCTCATGTTGTACTTGATGCATTTAATACGTAAATTAAAGAGGAAATGCTTCTTTACTACCAAACCGCTATAATTAAAATCCTTTGATGTAAGTTTACTTTTTTGCTTGCAATATGAGTCTTGCTATAGATTCTATAGATGTTCGTAATTTGAAAAAGCAAATGCATTTTTTTCATGTATGGCTGTCATTATCTAAAATGAATGATGTGAAAATTGTTGCAACAAAAATGTATTTAGCACTTCAAATATAGAGCTGGAATTGCATTCTTTTGTAAGATAATCTTTGGGGGAGATTTTACTATGTTAACATCATTTTATGTTGTAAAGTAAATACAGAAATTGTGCAGAACACTGACAAATTTTGTATTCATTTCATTAAAATGATTTTGTACTTTAATTTCACCTTTTTAAAGTGGGTTTCAAGAAGACAAGATACTGACAGCTTGTCGCAAAAAACATCTCTCTTCCTCATAATGCTTGGTGAGATAGACCACTGTTGCTCCAAGCTGTTAAAATTTACAATCAAGTGCCGTAATCTTTTCAGGATCTTAATAAATTCCTCATTCAAAATGAAGCTACTTCATTTTCAATCATCACATATAAATATCAGTGTGATGAAAAGATATTATATCATCATGGTCAAGTGATGCAGCTACTTGAAACGGTAAATAAGTCAAGGGGGTTCACACTACAGCAAGTAAAATAATAGAATTACCCAGTTTGAAAAGCTTCAGTATGTCACCATTTTTTAACCATTTAACCCTAAATTTCTACCATTATAAAATTATGCCTTTTATCATTATTGTTATTTCGAACAGTTAAAATCCAGATCAGTTAGCACGCCTGATCAGGATCTGCACTGTCTCGTTCTTGGTCAGATATAAACTAATGAATCAAAAAGCAAACAGTGCAGATCCTGATCAGACAGCATGATTGTGCCGGCTGATCAGGACTTACACTGTTTGCCCATGCCATAAAGCGTTAGATATGGAGGAAAGGGATAATTATAGAAATTCCCAGTTTGAAAAATAAATCTGCAGTATGTTATCTTTTTTTAACCATTTAATTCATTATTGCTGTGCATTTAATTTTGTAAGATAAGTGATCTGTGTAAAATCAGATCATCCTTCACAGACTTATTAGGGTCTACACTATTAACTGTAAAGCTACAAATTTCTTGAAAACACGACTGCTTGGACTGAGGCAACTTAAAGTTTATTTATACTGAATGAACTTCACCATTGGAAACTTGGTTATAAATAGAATAATATTTCTTACCCTAATATCTACCAAATAATAGGGCCGAGTAAATAATGCATAGAAATAGTCCAAATTTAAATCTACTTTTGAGATCTGATCAATTTTATATGAAGTTATCTGTCAGTATTAATCACAATTAAGATTTAACAATGAAATAATATGATACTTTAATTTTAATAATGTTCTCAAATATGAAATTTTAATATAGTTTGTAATATAAAAAACTATGTAAACAGACTGCCAAATTTCATAAAAAGTTCAAGAAGGAATATACCGTAAATTCCTTTTTAACGCCACAGGAGCATTACATTTTCTAAAAGGGGGCACTTATTATTTATATTAATTATTTATATTTTTATATTAGACTTTAAAGAATATAGGATAATAAATATAGATTAACTCATTTTTTCTTAAAAATAAGGTGAAAGGTGACTGTTTATTTGGGGTGGGGCATTTAATAGAAGTTTTACGGTAAAATGTAAAGATTAACGTTGAATGCTAATAATGGCACTTGTTATAATTAGTTATCCAAAAATTACCTTGGGTAGTTCTGTTCTCATTGACACCTGATTAATTTTGGTCATTAAAATAAAGTCAAGATTGCAACCCAGTGTAGACCCAGATAAGCAGATTAACTAGGGTCTACACTGGTCACTGTAATATAAATATTTATTTTTAAAAAGCCCTAAGATCTAAGAAAATGATTCTTGTATTGAGTCATTTGAGAACCCCCACACAATAAATGGTTGCATTTGAACTTGCAAAGATTCAATGACAAATAATTATCTCTAGTCATATTGATGTAAACTCCAAAACAAATATTTTCTTTTCAGTGTAGGAATGGTGACATTTTCACAATGCCTGTTTGTTTGGTCAGTAAAACTTGTCAAATATTTTGTGGTGGACATGTTTAGACAAAAATTATTCACACCCAGGAAATTAAAATTTAAGGTTATATAATTAGTAATTTTATTCATTATAATAATTAAATTGTTATTTATTGTATTACATTTTTCTATAATAATTCATTTGTCATCACATTCCACTTTTGCATGTATACCCAGATTGGTTGACCCCCAGCAAAATGTCATATCTTCATGCTTTAATTAATATTCTGAACTGATTGACCTTTACATTGTCCAGGGTTCTATTTTTCCTTAATAAAACTGAATATCTTGGTAATTTTTTATGAAAATAAGTAAAGTTCCTTCATTGTCCAATTTAGCGTTTTTACTAGGCAACTGATTACCTTAGTAACAAAATAGCCTTGAATTACTTCCAGAAACAAATAAAATGGCAACTAAACCAGCTGTAAAAATTCAAAAGAGTTTCAGCATTTCAAAATAACACAAATATTTGAATCTTCTAAATGGGAAAATTTCCTATTATACTACAAAAAAGTTAGTTTTTGCATCAGCTTGTATTAGCACCAAGGGACCTGGTACAATCTTATCATTTTCAAGAATGGCAAAATCAGAGAATGTTATCTTCTTCTTGACTAATCCACAGATCTTTGCAGCATTTCACTGTAAGCCTTTGAGAATCAAACATCTTGTGTTTTTCTGGGTGATTTTCAGAGTAATTATACAACTTCAGAGTTCTTGAATAGAAGTTTATTATCTAACGAATGAGATTCCCAGATAAATTTTCTGCTGGTTTGGAGCGTTGTGATCCTGCGAGATTTCTTTGAGATTTCTTTAAAATCTTCCAGCTGTGGAACAAAGTGTTTACAAGTACTCTTAAGTTAGTCGAAAACATTCTCAGGGTACATCAGAGTACTTCGTACGTCAACAGCCTCCTAGGCCCAAGATCATAAAACTAAAACTGGAGACCAGTCTCAAATCTCAAGTACCTGATTGTCTGAAATGGTGACTGGTCGCTTGAGATTTGAGACTGGTCTCCAAACTCTGGATTATGATCTTGGTATCTAGTGAACACAGATGCTGCCTCTATGCAACACTGATTTTAGTTAACTTCGTCAACAGTCGCTATTTCAGCCAATCAGATCCTTGAGATTTGAGACTGATCTCAAAACTTAGTTTTATGATCTTGGGCCCAGGGAGCGCACAATGTTAAGTGCATAAAATGTATAGAATATATATATGTTGAAAATCATACTACATCATATTAGTTTTACTTTGAATGTTGCTATTTTGGTATGACAAACAACAACATTAGCTGAGGCATACTTAAGTATACCTCCCAGTAACAGTGTCGCAGTTGACAAGTTGACATAATTACTCAGTGGCCCGCTAAGGTTTCTTAATTAATCAACGTTGGTTTATATGGCTGTTTTTGGCTTCACAGCTGAAGTTTTATTACCCAATGATAACTTTTTAACATTTAACTTCATATATGGGTTTAATAGTTTGTATGAACAGTGTAGATCCAGATCAAATGGCACATCCTTGCAGTCTGATCAGAATCTGCACTGTTTGGTTTTTGATTAGTATGGTCATTTCTGACCAAGAAGCTAACAGTGTATATCCTGATCAGATGGCATGGAGAAGCTGTCTGATCAGAATTTTGAGTTATGTGTTAAAGGTAAGAGATCTGGTTTGGATGATATACTGTTACCTGCCTGCATTGGTTTGGGCTGGTTTGGGATTCAGAATTAAAATGTTGTTGTTTTTTTCACAGATGATAATTGGTGTCAAAATATACTGAATAAAATATGTCAGGGTTTTTTGTTCTGCCAGTGTCCTGATGAAACGGCATGGCTGATCTAGATCTACACTGTTCATCCATGGATAACAGCCGTATCTTTGTGTACCTGGTCCAAGTAATTTTGTATTGGCCGATAGAACATATCTTGTATACTCCAAAATTTGTTCACATTCTTCAACAATACTTTTTTGATAATGGCTAAATGATATATAGTCATTGGCACTCATTGTTGGCTGGTCCACACATCCAGAGATATGTTTTGAACCCAGTTTTGAAGGGTTCTTGGCGGCAACAAGTAGAACTAAATTATTATTGCAGATGTTTGGTGTATCAGACTCTGTTTTCTGCTGTATTATGCTAACACCAATTATTGTAATTATTTAACCCTTTCCTCCATATATACACCTTTTTACGCATATGCGACCAGTGTAGATCCAGATCAGCAGGCACATCCGTGCCATCTGATCAGGATCTGCACTGGTCGCATTTTGGTCAGAAATAACCTATGGAATCAAAAAGTGAACAGTGCAGGTTCTGATCAGATGGCACGGTATGCCAGCTGATCATGATCTACACTGTTCGCCCACGCAATAAATGTGTCAAACTGTGTATGTAATCACTATTGTCACTGTTTAATGCTCTCTAGCAAGTTTGTTAACAATTCATGTAGATATACTTCAAAATTAACTGATGTTCCTACATCCTACAAAGGTTACAACACTTAGTGTTTAATTAATTAATTGAATGGCTGTGTGGCAATGTGTGTAAGTAATCACATTCCAGACATACTATTGTCAGAATTGTGCAAGAATTGTCAGATGGCTGTAACAGGAGCAGTTTCATGTAACATCACCAAACCTGTATCAAGTGTGAAGCAATGATCTGTAGATCTCCATACTCACCAATCACAATCCAGAGAATTTTTATGTATGTTAATAGAGTCTCAAAACGGCCAGTATATAAGTGCATCATAGTAACTAGGATGAATAGAACAGTGGTAAGTGCTGCTGCCTCATGAGTCCAGGACTCCAACTTAAACTTACTTTCGGACAAAATTTTAAACCAAGGTCCAGTGTATTATGTGCTGTACACCAGGCACTTAAAAGAACCAGGAACAATTCTAGAAATGTATCTTGCACAGTCCTCCAAAAACGTAAAATGATTACTTCCTTCTGTAGGTATCTTTTATATGATCTTCCAGTATTGTGACAATAAATAAATCTAAAAACATACACACTGGGTATCACAGAACTGTTGACACTAGAATTTTATTGTCCTTTCACCGTTCACTAGATCTGATTAGCAGTTTCAGGCTGCCATTATGGAACTAATGTTGTAAGGTTTATTGCTTTTTTCTTCACCATTTATTATCCCATAATCAGCTGCTCTTTCCTGTCTGAAGACACTGTGTTGACTTTGAAGGAACTATATTTTGGCTGATTGGATTTTCTTGATGAACTTTCCAGATGTAATTTGGTTTTCCCAGTTACTTTGTGGCTGTTACATTTAATGAAAGTATAGAAACAGGGAAACTTTCCAATTTGCAACATTTGATTGTTTCTTTATTGGATTCTGTATTGTTCCAGACGTACTGTTTTGCAGGTCAAAACAGACACAGCTTCAAAATGTGTTTCACTGATGACTTTGTGCATGTGGTTGTAACAACACGCAATCTTTAAAGTATGTTTTTACAGCCACATGCAATTTACTAAAACAAACCTAAGTAATGTTTGTTTTGGATTGGCAGCTGTACCTTAAGATTAATTTCCCTTGGTTTAGTGGTTTAGAGAGCATATTTTTACTGTATTATGTAAAAAAAATAAATTTCTGCAGAAATACAATATTTCTAGATCAAAATTCAAAGCAATTCCACTGCTATCAGCCTTTTCTGAATTAAGGAATCAAAGTCACAGATCTCTTCAAGTTTAAAACATTTTGGAATTGTACCATATTGCTAGAACCGGCTGCTTTATTTAATTAGTATTTTGTGCGATTTCAAAAGATTTTAACATTTTTGACAACTTTTATGTTGAATAAAGCCAGTTTTTGCAGCACATTAAAACTTGCATTAAAGCAACAAAAATCATCATAATCTGAGTGATACAAGGGAAAAACTGCACGATCATCATCCATTAGGTTTTGATATTCAGAATTGATTATAGATAGATATATTATAATGCAGATTTACTTGATCCAAGATTAATTTGATTTGATAGTCCTTGCACAGTAATGGGGTCGGTGTGCACAGAAAGATGACTCAATATAAAATGATAATTTTAAATCAAGCAACATTAAAAATTTATTGCCTTTCATTTAAATCTTTGATAACATTAACAAGCAAACATTTTGATCAAGTTTTATGATGGTTGGTTATTTGTCTTTACACATTTTTGTCCTCTAGACCCATTTTATCCCAATAAAGCAGGGGCAATAATCCATCCTGGGGAGATATAATCCACACATGCTGTGATTTATTATATTTTCATTTCAATGCCTGTTTACATAAGCTTTCAATCTGAAGAGATGTATAATGTTTGAAGGATTTCAGTTGAAGACTTGATCCAGGGGTATTGGTTCAGTATTGCCGAAAAAATTTAAGATTTCTTAAATCAATTCTTTTGTAAAGAAAAACCTAATATCTTTGGTTTTTCAACGTCACAGAATCCATCTAATCAGCTTTCATATCAATTTCCAAAAAATCATCAAACATGAAACCCAAAAATTTATCTATGAATTATATTCCTCGTGTTGATTAATTTAATATTTCAAAATTGAATTTAAATTGATATACACCATATGACATTTCTTAAATCCATACAGTATAAGCCTAGACATAGTGTGCTGTCAATTGTTCAGTGTTTCCAATCGATTAGATTCAGATAGTGGTGTCACACCCCACCTGCATACACCTGAATGGTCATGTGACCAGGTTGACCTTCCCCAACCTGCACTCCTGACCTCCAGGGCAGAAGAGTGCATTAAATCAGCTAATTAAAGGGAGCTAATTAAAGAGCTACTGGATTAGTAGGGAAATTAGCAGGGCTTCTTCCTTATTGTTCTTAAACATGTTAAGAAATTTCTGATATTGATCTCTTTCCTAAGCTTGATGCCAGAATTGGATAGGTTTGCAACAATTAACATTTTGCTTTGATAAAAAGTGCTATCAATTATTAATTGTTAAATGCATGAATTTTTAATCATAAACTTTAATAAAATAATCAGATGTTACAGTTTTAAAAAAGGTATATCAAAATTTCAAAAACAATTAAATTGAAATTCATTATACATAATTGTCAAGTAAAGAAAGCCCTTAGCCAGCTTACACCACATGTAGTTTGAATGTTGATCATGTGAACCGGTATTGTTCATGGTTGGTCTACACGATGGTGCCTAGTAGACCAGTATCCACTAAAGGTGGGAATCTTCCACATTAGAAGACCACAATTATTCTTATAATAAGGGGTGTTTTTTTCTTCTTTCAAATTTCTCTTTCCTAAGGTTCATCTATTTCCTTGTTCATCTTGGGCACCAAAATAGTGTTGATAATGGCCAGGTGCAAATTTTAACACATTAAATGTTAACAAAAATGATAAAATTTGAAAATGATATATTTCTGAAAGTGATATAATTACATCTGCAGTAGATAGAGTGTAGATGTGGAAGTTATTTGATATTTCTCTATGATACTACAGATGACAGCATGCATTCTTTGATTAACAAGCATTTAAGAGTTTACCATCTTTACATTAAAAGTCATTTGGATTCATAGATAAAGGAGAATAGTTCATTATATTACTACGTTTTGAGTTCTCAGGTTTCCAGATATCAGTGTTTGCCTTTATCAAAATTAATTTGCAAATTCTTAAGAAGAAAGCTGAGAATTTCTGCATGGTAGGTGCTGAATTAATGCGGGTTAAAGCAAAGCATTTTGCAAAATGATGATAAATGATATAACTTTGTTAAGTCATCTAATTTGACTCTGTAAATTCTAATGAGTGGCGTCGGTGCCTGCGCCATCTTGTTATGATGTACACTGATTACTTTTACTTTTTTAAGGTTTTTTCCGACCAAAGAGCAGGCATTGTAAAACCAGATCATTGTTTTGTTTTTTCAGGTGAATGCCACAGACACAGACTGTGGTATGAATGGCCAGGTCACATACAGCTTGGTGCCTGGGCTGCCTCTTGACTGGTTTACTGTCAACGCCTCAACTGGACAGATCTGTGTCAATAAGGAGCTGGATCATGAAACACACCAGATTTACGAGTTTGCTGTTGTTGCCAAAGATACAGGTGAGGCTAGTGATGGGCTGATGAACCCTTTACTCCAAGGGTGAAGGTTATAAAACTGAGATTGTAAACCAGTCTCAAATCTCAAGCATCTGATTGGCTGAAATGGCGACTTGTCGCCATTTCAGCCAATCAGATGCTTGAGATTTGAGACTGGTTTCCATGCTCAGTTTTATAACCTTGGGCACAAAATATACATGTTTTAATTCATGTGTGACCATTGTAGATCCAGATCAGCTGGCACATCTGTGACATCAAATCAGGATCTGCACTCTTTGCTACTTTTAATCAGAAAAAAAAATAAATCTAAAAGCTAACAGTGTAGATCCTGTTTATATGGCACAGGTGTGTGGGCTGAACTGGATCTACACTGTTGGCATATGCAATAAAGATGTATCTTTGTACTAAAACGTTGATTACATTATCTGGGATTATATTAAAAAATCTCATAACTTACTTATTTAGTTTTGAGTGTTACCCTATTATGTTTTGATTTATTTTAATTATAATTTAAATTGGGTGCATTTTTGATACAAATTATCTTAGTTTTATTGAAGAATGTTTGCAGCCTTGCATACTTAATATTTTATAAAGTTAATTGCAATTTAGGTATTTACAATTACAAAAAAAAGTCTGCAAGACGAATCAGCTATTTTGTAGGGCTGGATTCCAAATGCTAGATGAGACACAGTACATATAGTTTGTTTTAAGTAAAATTAGTCAGCGAAAAATATCCAGAGTTGTAGTTCCTGAATATATTTGAAACTCTTGTAACCTACTTAGTTCTTTATGAGTGTCACCCTATGTTTTGATTTATTTTAATTATAATTTTAATTAGGTTCCTTGTTGATACAACTTGTCTTAAGTTTCATACCTTTATATTACAAAATTAGTTCAAGTCATGACAATCACTAAAAAGTCTGTACGGTGAATCAGCTATTTTGAAGGGCCTGATAGATGGGGCACATTGTTCAGACCTTTTGTTAATGAAACTTGTTTGGGCAATGTTCAACAAAAAAACATCTGATGGGATATGGCTTTTATGCCATAAGCGACCAGTGTACATCCAGAACGGCTGGCAGTGTCATCTGATAGATTTTAGATTAATAAGCTTATTTCTGACGAAAGAACAGTGTATATCCAGATCATGTGGGATGGATGTGTCTGCTGATCTGGATCTACACTTGTTGCCCATGTTACAAAAGTCAGTAGTCATATAACTTTCATGGGTCTTTAATCAGTTAAAACACATTTACATCAGTAGATACTCTGGAATTACTTAACTTGGCAAAAGTTCACTTTGAGCTTGGACAGATGTGTGAATGTTTATCAACCATGCAAGATTTTGTTTTGTGAATGCATTAAAATTGAGCATTTAATTATTATTTCTGTGAAGTTGTATACCTCTTTAGCATGAAAATGCAGCTTTGTGAAATTTAACTATGCAGAGCTTGAGAATATGTTTTAGCCTCTTCATTATCTTGATTGTAGAACACAGGAAACTTTAAAGCTCAAATGACTGATGATGAAAATGTAATGTTTAGACAAACTAATACATCATTTTAAAAGTTTAATTATGCTAACTGAATATTTGTTGTTAAGATTAAAGCACATGCAACACAGGGAAACAAAGTTTGAGCCTCAGTTAAAAACAATTGGAAACCAGTCTTAAAGCTGTACTTTGTGATTGGTCAATTTTGAGCCAGTGTTCTTAAAATCATACATCTTAAACTTGAGACCAGTCTCAAATTTCATGCATTTGATTGGCTGAAATCAGATACTGAAGATTTGAGACTGGTCTCTATTTAAAACAATCAGCTGATCTACAATTTACTCCATTAAGTAATGGAATTTAATTGGTTTAATCCTGTGTTTAATCCTATGAATGACCAGTGTAGATTCAGATCAGCATGCATATCTGTGCAGTCTGATCATGATCTACACTGTTTGCATATTGGTTAGATATAACTAAACTTATCTAAACAACTAGTGTTGATCTTGGTTAGATTTTGATTGAATAGGGAGGTTGATCTGAATCTGTACTAAAACATGTGATGTAGGTTTTACCCATAAAAGTCAAAAGAATCAACTGATCAAATTTGGAATTTAGCCTTGAGCAGAGCTCCATTAATTCTGTTAGATTGTCTCAGAAGTCAAGGGAGATAACATTTTTTATTACAGGTGACTTTGCTACAACTGCCAATGTACAGATTACCATTCAAGACATCAACGATAACCGTCCAGAGTTCTACCCTCGTAACTACAGTACAAACATACAAGACAGTTCTCAGCCCAACTCCACGGTGATTACGGTCCTTGCAACTGATGCTGATTCCGGCAACTATGGTATCGTGAAATATCAAATAGTGTCTGGAAATACAGATGCTAAATTCAGGATTAATGCTGATTCTGGTAAGGACTTGATGAGGTCTTCAGTTGATTATCCTTGACTCCAACCGATATGAAGAAACATTTATGAATAAGTCAACTAATCTTGCACTCTAATCGGAATTCACAAATATTCACCTGACAATGTGCCAGATAAATACAATATGTATGAGTGCTTTATATTATTCAACAATATTTCAGGTACAATATACGTGGACAAGAGTCTCCCTGCAGGTGAGCGGGTCTACCGCTTGGTCATTGATGCTGTGGATGGGGGAAATCTAACAGCTGTTCAGAGAGCAGAGGTCTACATCAGTGTCACTGGGCCGGGTTCAAATCCTCCAACCTTCGCCAATAGAGCCTATAAATTTACAGTAAATGAGGATGTACCAAATGACACGTTTGTTGGGGAAGTCAAAGCCACTTACGCAGGAAGCTCGACTGGTAAGAGGATACAATAAACCTTTCACAAAGCAATACAAATACAGACTATAATATACCAGTTACATTTGTAACCAACAACACTAACATTATAGGACGAACTAACAAAATAAATGAAACCAGAGTATGTTAATAAAGCCTTTAAACGGTCAGTGGTAGTATCATGCCACTGTTTTAAACCAATTTTTCTTCAGTTATTAGGTTTGGGTATGTTGGTGGGCAGGGGGGAAGGCGGGCAGATGACGTTAATAGATCATAACATCTCTTTTTCTCGGTAACCATTCAAGGTAAAGCTTTGAAACTTAACTTAGTTGTCTGACATCACAATATCAATTATCAGGACAAGTTTTATAACTCTTGACTGTATTTTGTCATAGTTTTCCTCATTTTCACTTAAAATTTAAACCTGTTTTATTCGCATTACTGTGTCTTCTTGATTTTTACAAGTTTGTACATAATTATTATAAAACCTAATTGTATAGGATGAAACAAACTAACACATATAAATTAGTTCCCTGTTGTATAAAGCATCATATCAACGATTTTTAAAAATAATTTTCTTAAATAAGAACGTCTTCTTTCATGTAGAGAATTATTGCTACATTGGTAAACTGGCCTCATCAACAAAACGTATTTTCTCAAATTGACTGCAACTTTCTATATTTGTACAGGCATACGATACACTATATCCAGTGGTGATAGGAACTCATTCTTCAAGATTTCTGCTGACACGGGAACTATCAGGACTGCCCGACCATTAGATCATGATGTGTATCCATTCATCATTCTTGGAATTACAGCCGACATCGGAAGTACCCCACTATTTGGTTCTACTCAGGTTAGTAAGGGATTGTTGTGTTTGAACATTTCTTTTGATAAAAATTGTTTAACTTCCATGTTGAGTTTTGAATACAAAACTGTTGTATCTTTAAAATAAATTTATGGAACTTGCTGCAATATTATTCTCAACCCATGTTGTGCTGTCAGAGAATCTAATCAGGGTATAAAATTCATTTGAACATAGGGCTCCACATTAAGTGCCTCAAGCATACCTCAGTGTACCAGTAGTTTGTCAGTAGAGAAATTTGAATGATGTTTTCGAAGAGAATTACACTAACTATATAATTTCAAAGTACCTGTACTGGCAAAAGATAGCCAATAATAAATGTAATTTGAAAGTATATGAACATGACTTCAAATTTAAACTTAAAATGGAATTAGAAACATATGAAAGATCTTATTTAAACCTATCTTGGAGCAAATAAAGAAAAAAAGAACATTCCTGCCCAGTGATACCATAGCAAATATTTGAGAAACCTTTTCATTTAACATTCAAGTTCTAAAATTAACTTGATACCCTGAATGTGTGTCTTGTGTGGAATTATAAAATACCTGTTGTATTTTTTCAGGTAAACATAACGATTGAAGATGCTAATGACAATGTTCCTGAGTTCAGTAGTAGTCATGTGACCACATCTATATCGGAAAGTGTAGGAATGTCCACCACAATCTACTCAGCTCATGCAGTTGATAAAGATAGCAGGGAGAACGGTAATGGCGAGGTTCGGTACAGTCTGAAGCAAAATCCCAGTGGCTTGTTTACCATCGACTCCATCAGCGGGGAAATCCACCTAGCAGCAGGAAAAGTATTGGACTACGAGAACGCCACCCAACATGAACTCGTAATAGTTGCTACAGACCAGGGCCGACAAGTGAGGCTTAGTTCTAGCATGACGCTGCTTGTCAATGTACAAGATGCCAACGACAATCCACCTAAATTTGATGAACGGAATCTGACATTTTACGTATCAGAACAGACTCCACTTAGTGGAGAGTTTGGTAAAGTGGTTGCAACTGATTTGGACAGTGGTAAAAATGGACAGCTATATTTTAGTATCGTTAGTTCGGATGTTTCGGCGAAGTTTGGAATTTTTCCCTCTAAAGGAGTGCTTTACTTAAAACAAACCTTGGACCGAGAAGAAAAGGACAGGTATATATTGACAGTGATTGCACAAGATCATGGTCAGCCGTCACTGTCCGCCACTGCCATGGTAACGATTATTGTAGAGGACTACAATGATAATCCTCCCCTTTTCACTCAGAATGAATACCGTTTCTTTATAGAAGAAAATCAGCCTACAGGACAAGTTGTTGGTTTTGTCGTAGCTACTGATGCAGATGCTGGAAACAATGCAGTCCTACAGTACGATTTTACCTCCTCTCAGAACGATTTTGCCATTTCAAACGACGGTACAATTCGAACCAAAAGGTCCCTGGATAGAGAATTGATACAGGAGTACAACATTGAAGTTGTTGTACAAGATGCAGGCTTGCCTGTACAGCAGACGACAGTCAGAGTTAAGATTATTGTAACCGACATCAACGATCATAATCCGATCATTCAGAATTCACAGTTTGTCGAGACAGTAGATGAAAACAAGTCAAAGGGAGTGCGGGTGGTCCAGATTGTGGCACGGGATCCAGATGCTGGCGATAATGGAACCATCACTTTCAGTCTGGCAAAAGGTATTGAAACTTCATTGAAAAATTCCTTTCAAAGTAGTCAATTCGTTTTTTGCAGGTTGTTTTTTGGATTTCTAATCCCATGATTGTTAAACTGTGATAAGAGATTAGTCTCCATTTCAACCACAGATGTTTGTTAGTCATAATTTCAACCTTTCATATGCTGGAGATTTGGAACTGGTGCACAGTTTTAATTTCTTCTAGGGTTCTGATTTACTTTAAAAATAACAAATGTTTTTTGAAGAATTTCTTCATTTCCTCTTCATTCCCTTTCATATTACAGTTTACTTGATAAATTAAAAGATACCGCAAATATGTATGAGTAGAAATGACTAATGAAAATCAAAATAAATAACATATTCCATACAACTGTTAGATATCTGTTTGAAAAAGACTTACAGCATGTTTGAAAGTAGCAGAATTATAAATAAATAAATATAAAGTTTCATGTTGTCCTCAGATTGAACAGTAATTGATTAGCATTTTTTATTGATTTTATTTTGCCATAATTGTGTTTAAACCTTATTACCTTCTCTTCAGATGGCGATGATGATGCTTTGAATTTCTTTGCCATTCATCCCGTTTCTGGTTGGATCACTACGAAGGAGGTTCTTGACTACGAGACAAAAAACAAATATGTGTTCAGGGTCATAGCCACTGACATGGGAACTCCAGCTAAATCTACATCTCAGAGGTTTGAGATCAGGGTCAACGATTTGAACGATGAAGGACCAATATTTGCCCAGAGTGCTAACGTCACTTTTTATGTTGTGGAAAACACTCGGATTGGTACAACTGTCGGCCAGGTTCAAGCAAATGACAGAGATGCTGGTGAAAACGGGAGGGTTTCATATTACATTATAGGTGGAAACCATTTTGGTTTGTTTGCTGTAGACATGAACACAGGTGCTATTTATACAATAAGAGAAATTGATTATGAAGAATCATCATCGCATGATGTTGGAATTAAAGCAATTGATAATAGTGTGTACAACCCTAAAAGTAGCGTAATCACTATCAAAATCAATGTTATAGACACCAATGATAATCCACCTGTGTTTGAACACGATCCAGTGTTTTTGAAAGTCAGAGAGAACATACCTCCTAATACAGTAATTCATCGCTTCACGGCTACAGATGCTGATTCCGGGCCTAATGGAACTGTTAAATATACTATTATAAACTCTTCCACGGAAAGGAAATTTGAAATTGATCCATATACAGGAAAGCTTTGGGTAAATGGTACTATTGATTACGAACAAATTAAGGATGTAACAATGATCATAAAGGCAACTGACCAGGCTCCAACTCTGGCAAGTCAACTGTTCACGACGCTGACAGTAGTTGTGTTTATTCAGGACGAGAATGATAATGCACCAGTGTTCCAGAGTTACCCGCCCATACAAGTTCGTGAGGATGAGCCAGTTGGGTATCGGGTGGCGTCAATTATTGCCACAGACATTGATGGAAATGTAAACAAGAGCGGAAACAACCAGGTGTCCTACTCCATCAAGACTGGAAATGTTGGCAATGCTTTCCTCATCAATGAAGTTTCAGGTTAGAGTTATTCCTAGACTAGTCAAGATTTGTGTCCACTGCTCTCCTGTTGCTTTTTTTTCTATATTCTGCACTGATTGTTGATTCACAAGTTAAATATGTTTGTCTGATTATATTCTTAGACGTAATTAGCATTGTCTGATTGTTCAGTTTTGCATAATTTTGAAGAGTTTCACAGAAATACTTCAGATTTTAAGACGATTTATAGTAAATGTTCATGAAACTGCTTTTTCTGTTTCCAAAGTTAAATAATTAAGTAAACATCTTATTTCTTATTTTTTCTTATTTTAAATAACTTTTGGTGGTGATCATTTTAGGGGTCATATTAGTTTGTTGTAACAGTTTCCTAAATTAATTTTTCTTGCTTTTTAAAACATTTGCAGTTATTTTTGTTTTGCTTTCTACATATAATAGTAATGAGTATTTATTTTATGACAGGTGTTCTGACTATTGCTTCTCCCTTGGACCGTGAGATGATTGGCACATACTCCTTGAGAATAAATGCACGAGATCATGGAAATCCGTACCTCGAGTCTGAGATCACCTTGGTGGTTCGTTTGACTGACGTAAACGACAACGCTCCAAGATTTCTGCAACCTGTATACCAAGCAAACGTGACGGAAAATGGTCTTATTGGCACACTTATCCTGAAAGTGTCGGCTGTTGATGATGATATTAGTAAGTTTGAAATGATGTAACATCAATGTTGTCTTGTTAGTAGTCCCACAGGCATATTTAATGTGAGGCACAAATATTTTAAAGTTTTGGGATATTCCTATGGCTTACTGAAATATTGGTTCACCTTTCCTCTATATATATGCATTTTATCACATGTGCGACTATTGTTAATCCAGATTGGACAACACAGGCATGCCATCTGATCAGGATCTGCACTGTTTTCATTTAAGTCAGAAATTTCCCAATAATCTAAAAGCTAACAGTGCAGATCCTTATCTGTAGGCACTGATGTGATGGCTGATCTGGATCTACACTGTAGGCCCATGCCATATAGCCGTATACATGGATGAAAGGGTGAAATTCTGCTCATAAAATGATTGTGGTCAGTTTTATTACAGAACTAGCAAACAAATTCCACTCAGAATTTTTCCAGAGACAGAGTAGAGAATTCTATAGTTAGCTTGGCCTTTAGTTTACAATTAATATTTCTGTCTTTTGTTTACAATTTATATTTGTGTTCGATTTCAGATGAGAATGGACGATTGACATACAAAATTCCAGAAGGCATTGCACAGAACTACTTTTCTATAGACCCAGTTACAGGTCTTATTACCCTAGCAACAAGTAAACTTGATCGTGAAGAGAAGGGGTCCTATGTTTTCACAGGTAAAAAGAATGTCACTTGTAGCTAGTCAGTTAAATATCATATCATATACAGTTTGGGTTTTGTAAACTCTGACATATAGAAAGTATTCATGATATTTTATCATTTGATTTATTGCATCTTGCTGAATAAGAAAAATAAATGAACTTATTTAACTGTGTGGTTCTAGTATTTTATTCTTCATCATACAGTATAATACACATAATTGAATAGCCGGTTATTTGAATATTTCACGTAATATGATAGAACATTAAAACAAATCCATTTCCATTTATTTATGTCATTGCAAAATTTGCTTAAATCCCATGGCTAACCAGTGTTGGTCCAAATTAGCAGGCACATTTGTGCAGTCTGATCAGAATCTATACTAGTCACAGATTCATTAGGTTATTTCTGACCGAGAAGTAAACAGTCACAATTCTGTATGTTTTCAGTGTTTGTGCAACAAGTCACAGATTCATTATGTTGTTTCTGACCGAGAAGTAAACAGTAACAATTCTGTATATTTTCAGTGTATGTACAAGACGCAGGGTATCCTCTAAAGTATGACATGGCCACAGTGATTATCAACGTAACAGACATCAATGATTCCATACCAACATTCAAAGACAGCATGTACTTCGCTAGTATACCAGAGAATCAGGTGCAGGAAGTTATACACACGTTTGTCGCGCATGATGCAGATATCGGTGAAAATGCTCACGTCAGATATAGCATAAGTGGTAAGTGTCTTTTTAAAAAATCATGAGTTTAAATATACAGTAAAGACCACCTCAATAATAAGTCCAATACTTCAATGTCCCTTTTAGCAGTTTTGAAATATTTTCTACACTGGAATTATGACCACTTTTGTCCAGTTCCAGAGTTATTTTAATAGAGGGGTTTCACTGTAATTGAGAGTACTTAGCTGTCTGTGCTCTTCATGTTAACATAGTACATGTAACTGTAAACTGATGGACAAACAAAAAATGTCTATTTCTGGAACAAGTAAAACTATGATTTTAAACATTTTAAATTCAAACAATTCCTCTATTTACAAGTCTTATATTGATAAGAAGAAACAATAAAATATAAAATGTGTTCTTCTTGCAGCTGGAAATTCTGGAGGGAAGTTTACCATTGACCCAGAAACTGGTGTGCTGTCTTCACGTCAACCTTTAGATCGCGAAGCAACGGCCAAATATCTTCTGACAATAACAGCAACTGACGGGACGTACTCTCAGACATGCCAGATTGACATTACTGTGATCGACCAAAACGACAACGACCCAGTGTTCGACCAACCAATATACACCAAACTCATCAAAGAAGATGTGCAGCCTGGGACACTGGTGGTCAAGGTTTCGGCAACTGATGCTGATGAAAAAGAAAATGGCAATGTGACGTACACACTACAGAATGATTCGGACACAAGCTTGTTTGAGATAAACTCTATCACTGGGCAGATTATTACTAAAGGGTATAATTGTTTTCATTTATTTAAAATTGCTTGTGAAAAAATCCAGTTATTTGGAATTTGTTTCTACACTGAAAATGACAAAGCTGTTTTAATCTACTTCTACATAATTTGTCAGAGTCTAGATTAAATGTACATTACAAAAAACAAAACTAACAGAGAATTTGCTTAATTTTTTCACATGTACATGATTGTCTCCTGACTGTCTGCTCATCTGTTGTTTGGCATTCAACCCCCACCTTGTATAAGGGTTTGTTAATTTGATTATTTGTTCCAAGTAGTTCCAAATAACGGTACATGTTTTTATCACAGTTTCATAGGACAAAAATGGGTTTTTTAATTTCAGTCAATATCATCACATTTTTTAATCCACAAAGTATACAGTTTTTGAAAGAAAATCTAGTTTCAGTTAGATTTGAAATTATATTATCAACTAATGATCAAGGAAAGCTTTGTTAGGACTCAATGAATGTGTGACCTCTTCTAAAAACATAACATGAAGTAACACCAAGTACTTTGAAAATCCTTTAATTTATGGCTATTTTATGATTTATTGTGTTTACAGGACATTTGATCGTGAAAAGAAGTCCAGCTACTCATTTGATGTGCTAGCGAGTGATGGTGGCCGTTACGATAAGCGATCAGAAAAAGTCCGAGTTGAGGTGACCATAGGTGACATTAATGACAACGCTCCAGTTTTCCAAGAAGTCCCCTACAGGGCTACAATCTCGCAAGGAACTGCACCAAACACATTTGTTCTCAAAGTTGTTGCTGATGATAAAGATGCGGGGATGAATGCTGTTGTATCCTACACATTTAGTGGCCAATCAGACGCAAGGTCACTGACATACTTCAACATCAACACAACGACTGGTGAAATAACTACTAAACAGATGCTGAGTGTTTCCGCTGTTGGCTATCATAATTTAAAAGTTGTTGTGACTGACAAAGGGGAACCAGCACTTAGTTCAACAGGTAAGATCATTATGTTTATTTATAAATATGTAACTGTGATTATAACATTGATTTTTCAGTATTCTTGTAATAAGTTATAATTATATAATCACTACCTTACAGATTGTAATGGCATGTTTATTAAGTTTAACCCTTTCCTACATATATATGCATTTTTTATGCATATGGTTCCAGTGTAGAACCAGATCAGACAGCAAGGATGTGCACTGTTCACATTTTGGTCAGAAATAACATAATAAATCAAAAATTAAACAGTGCAGATCCCGATCAGATGGCAAAGAATTGTTATCTGATCTGGATCTACACTGTTTGCCTATGCCATTTATGGGTGAAAGGGTTAAGGTGTGCTAGGTATGGATGTCTGTAAATTTGTTCCTTCTTACATCTACAAATTAGAAACTTTTTAGTTTTCCATTTCATGGTACAATTAAACCATTTTATGATTCCATTCTGTTATAACATATAACAGTTTTACCATTTCATAGTGTTGTAATAGTTATTGCATTTTATGTTACATTGCAATCTGATCTGGCTCTAAACTGGTTGCACATTGGGTAAAACTTGTATAGATTGAACAAAGGATTGATGTTGCTGTTATTTTCTACAGGAGTGGTAGAGATCAATGTGGGTTCAGGAGGAGGCAGCTCCCTACAATTCCGTAACCAGAACTACACTACCAGTCTGTATGAGAATGCAGGGGTCGGGTCAAAGGTCATCACTGTGGAGTTGGTGAATGGAACTTCAGGGGTCACCTTCAGCTTTGCCAGTGGAAATGATAAGGGAGCGTTCTCCATTGATTCAACAGGTATGATGAATTGTTAATGTATTCCAGTTTCTCATTTCATTTCATTTGATTTTAAGAGTTGTGTCTCTTGGAGTAACATCATGCATAAGGTCAAGGTGGAAAAGCTTAGAACTACCAAGCAGTGTTTTGTGATCCAGGAGAATCCTTTAATATGGTGACAAATGATGTAAGGAGTATACTTTAACATTAACACAATATAAACCAGACTGTGTCCAATGTAGTCAGTTACAAGCAGTGTTACATGTATCCTTAAAGGTACTTGAGTGTTAATGAAGATTGTTTCATGTAACATCCCCACAGAATTTATCTTAGAATAGCTTTTCTTTGAAATTTTTAAGTCCATTCATTGTATATAGGGGTGTTTTGAAGAAGTTTTTTGATTGTCTAGCAAACACTGTTGACATTTCTCTGACAGCACAGGGTGATCTGGGTCTACACTGGGACCAAGATCTGAAAACTAAGATTGGAGACCTGTCTCAAATCTCAAGTATGTGATTTTCTGAAATGGTGACTGGTCTCCATTTCATCCATTCAAATCCTTGAGATATGACTAGCCTCCAGTTTTAGTATTATGGACCTTGGGCCCAATGTCCAAACTGGTAAACAAAATTTTAAACAAATAATTTCCCTACAGAATATACTCAGAATTGCAGGGCTATATTTTTTTCTATTTTTATTAGATTGCTATATTTAGAAACATTAACCCTTCACACCATATATACACACATTTTTACATATGTGTGACCAGTGTAGATCTAGATCACATCGGTGCCATCTGATCTTAGTCTGCACTGGTGGCATCTTGAAAGGAAAAACTAAATAAATCAAAAAGCAAACAGTGTAGATCCTGATCAGAGGGCAAGGATGTGCCAGCTGGTCAGGATCTACAGCTTGCCCATGCCTTAATGATGTTTCTATGGAAGATAGGGTTAATATGGAAATATAAATGTTTCTTATATACTTGACATCTTAAACTTTAATTTTTTTGTGTAGGTTTGATCACTGTGTTGAAGTCGGAACCAATTGACTACGAAGCGTACCATTACATGCGGCTTATAGTGTCAGCAATGTCGGGAAGCTCCTACGCCTACACTACAGTGTGGGTGAACTTGATCGACGTCAACGATAATCCACCAGTTTTCTCGCAGGATAGATATGTTACTAAAGTCTATGAGGAACAGAGTAGAACCACCTTTGTTATGCAGGTAAAGTACTAGGCCCAAGATTATAAAACTGAGAATGGAAACCAGTCTCAAATCTCAAGGATCTGATTGGCTAAAATGGTGAGTGGTCGCCATTTCAGCCAATCAGATGCTTGAGATTTGACACTGTCTCAAATCTCAGTTTTATAATCTTCAGTACAGATTTCTAATAATTTTGATAGCACCCATAAATGCTGTTTATAAGATTATTTTGACTTCAAACATCATTTGCTTTTTTGAAGTACTGGCAAATCTTTTGCATTATTCTAGCATTGTTTTTGTTTTGCAGGAGTTAAATTAACAAACTACCTGTATAAAAGTAGTAATAATTTTTTTAAGCTGTAAAATTATTTATTGTTAGACAAAATTTGTTGGTTACCTTTACATATGTAATGTTATTTGTTGGATTTTGAAAACAGATAAGAAATATTTGTACTGGTACTTTGTTCACAAATTAAAGTTGTGGATATGAGACTTTTTATCACTCGGTAATAATTTAATTTATTCTATTATAACTCCTAAAATCTTACAGGTGACTGCTACAGATGCTGACAGTATTGGTCCAAATTCAAATATAACCTACAACATCATAGACGGCAACAGGGATGAGGCATTTATCATAGACCCTCCTTCTAGTGGCATTATCATAACAAATGTTATCATAGATTATGAAATACGGAGTGAGTATCGGCTGGTTATAGAAGCTAAGGATAATGGGAAGGATAAAACATTGTCAAGCACCTGTGTGGTGAAGATTCTGGTGATTGATATCAATGATAATCCTCCAAAGCTACCGCAGCCCAGGCCTGTACAAGTCAGTGAAGGTATGTACATAGTCACTTTTTATTGACTTTATGCTATTTGTCACTTCTTATTCGGCCCAGTCTTTGACAAAATGATCTTAAGGCCACATTAAAAAGCATTGTTTAGTATCCCCTTAATTGTAAATATTTCATTATTTATATGTCGAGAATGGAACTTGCTAACTTCTCATGAAGATAAACTTTTATTTTAATAATCAGAATCTATATCGTTCAAATTGAAATGAACAAAACATTTTTATAAGGTTATGATAGTGGGAACTAAGCACCCGACAATTCTAAGAATGCATTAAGGGTCATTTTGTAAGAGACTGGCACAAACTTTATGCTATTTGTTCGTATGATTATCCTACCCAATTTTCTAAATGCTTTAAAGAAAACATTCATCAAGTGCCTTTCTTTCCTCTAGTGTTAACTTATTTTCATGGACTGTTAAGATATTTGCTGATGCAATATGAAAGATCATTTGAAAATAAGGTGGGATTTCTTTAACATAATAAAAATTCTGTTATAAATTTGTTTATTATAGCGACGGAGGTTGGTTCAGCCATTGCCTTAGTCACTGCAAATGACATTGATGTAAGTCCACCAGTCATGTACAACTTCAGCATCGGCGGTAACCCTGAGGGCATGTTTAGTATCGATCGATACAGCGGCATGATACGGCTTGCAAAACAACTCGACTATGAGCGGAGACAGTATTACGTTGTGGGTATACAAGCAAGTGATACGAAACATGTAGCATTCACCATGTTGGAAGTGTATGTGATTGATGAAAATGATCATGCCCCAGAATTCTCACGACAAAGTTACCAGGTAGATATAATCACTATGTAGTGTAAATTAACCTGATTATTTTATTTCAGGGTCCATGATGTTAACATTGTTCAGATGCTTACAGCTGGACAGTTAGTAAAGAAATGTAGAGTTTTTTTGTCATGAGAATAACTTTGCATTTCTTAATATGTCTTCATCAGCTATCAGTATTTTATACTAACATAGTCTCTGAGGGTGAAAGATGTATTCAACTGAACAACCATTTACATTGAAACCCCCCTATTTAGACCACCATTGGGACTGGAAAAAAGTCTAAATAGTGGGGTGGGCTTTATATAGGGGTAGAAAAGAGTGAATAACTGTAAAATGGGACATCAGAATAGTGGTCTTGTAAGCAAGGGGCTGTCATCTGATCTTCACTATTCAGCTTTTAGATTTATTAGGTTAATTCTGACTAAGACACAACAAGTGTAAATTCAGATCAGAAGGCAAGGATGTGCCAGCTGATGTGGATCTAAAATGTTCACACACTCAAAAAACTGTATACAATGTATATGAGTAATGGTTTAAAGGGTTAAGTTTTTAAAATCATGATAATAAATATTTTTATTTAAACTTTCGTCATTGTTTCTTTTTTAGGTGTCAGTTGAAGAGTTAACTCCCCCTAACCGTAGTGTCGTTAGAGTAAATGCCACTGATGCAGATGCTGGAGAGAATGCCAGAATATCTTACAGTCTGGCCCCATCACCATCTGGCGATAGCTTCTATATAAACAGGCTCACAGGTTTGCATTAGTTTACTTAGAATTATGGGTATGGACAGGTATGAATTGCTATTTAAATAGGCTGACAGGTATGAAATACTTGATATGACCTTTATCCAAAGTTCCTTTTCACTAAATAGTTATTTTGAAGAACATAATCTCTTTCAAACAGTTTGGTTGATATTGCAACATTTGTTATGAAATCTCGTGATTCTTGCATCATCCACTGTACTAGTAACTTACATGAAGTATTGATGATATGGGATTTTGTTTGCTCATGTAGATTTCTATGAATGGACTTTGTTAAACCATTTGAGTAGAAATCAAACATACAGAGCCAATGCTCCAGATATCCTGTTCTTTGAAGTCTTTTTACCGAAAAAAAATGGTGGTACAATTTATGTGAAGATAATTTATTTAGTTGGCAACCCTGATAGAAACTAAAACAGTAAAACTGATCTAATAATAGGCGTATGACCAAAATTATCAACAGCTTTGTGAGTTTGAAACATACACACTGTTCAGTCAAATACAATAACTATATTTGACAGAGATGTCTTGATAGCTGTTTGATACGATACATGTAGATATTAACATCTTCAGTTAAATTATTTGTGAAATACCACATACAGCATTTGGTCTCTAGAATTTTTTATTTACTGATCCATCCTTCTGTTTTACAGGGATCATTTACACCAACAAAACAGTGCAGTACATGGCCAACCAGGAAATCATTCAACTGATTGTCTTAGCAACAGATAACGGAACTCTTCCACTGTCAGCTGTTGTAGCTGTCTATATACAGATAACAAGTGTGAACAATTATGCCCCAGAATTTCTACAAAATAGTTACTCGTAAGTATTTTTGTGTTTATCATCTCTGCTAAATGATTTTTTGTCATATAACAAAACATATTTCCTTATAAATAGCAAGGATATTGTTTGAGATGGACCATATTTTAATGGTAACGGCTAATAAATCATAGGGAGAATAGGGTTGAGAAATTAACACTTTACTCCATAGATACACCTTTATCACATGGGCAAACACATCCATGCATTCTAATCAGGATCTGCACTGTTTGCTTTTTGATTAAAGTTATTTCTGACCTAAAGCAAAGAGTGCAAATCATGATCAGATGGCTTAGATGTACCGGCTGATCTGGATCTACACTGTTTGTACATGCAATAAAATGTGTATATATGGAGGAAAAAGTTAAGTTCCATTGAGATCATACAGACTTGCTTCTTTTCGGAGTTTATCTCCCATTACTAATTTATCAAAAGATGAAATGTAATATAATAAAGTAAAATGCACAACTTTCATAAACAGTTTAATGAAACAGAAATTAGCTTTTCTAAAGAGGGAAGTTTTCAGTAACCCAGTGGTATAGAAACTTTGTAATTTCTGACCTGCTTTTCTTTTCCAGAACAACTGTGAATGAGGATATGGAACGTGGTATTGTTGTCATGCATGTAGAGGCTAACGACAAAGACACACCGGGCCGCAATAAGGAAATAGACTATCGCATAGTAAATGGCAACATTGGTAACATATTCATGATTGACCAGAAAGATGGCCGCATCATGCTGAATGGTCAGCTTGATAGGGAAACCATTGGAGAATACAACCTACAGGTGATGGCTATAGATCGAGGTGTATTGCCAAAGAATAACACAGTAACTGTTCACATAACAGTGGAGGATGTAAACGACGAAGTACCATATTTCGAATTCAGTGAATATTTTGTTGAATTAAATGAATCATTCCCAAGTGATGTTGCATTCATGAAAATAAATGCTTACGATGATGATATTGGAGCCAATGGAAAAATTTACTTTACAATTACGTCTGGAAATGAAGAAGGACTATTTATAGTGAATGGCTTGTCTGGGCAGCTGTACATCACACCAAATGAGAGTTTGGACTTCGAGCATCGTTCATATCATAAACTAATTGTCCGTGCTACAGATTGCAGTGGATGTCCAGCAAAGAGTCCAAAGTTTTCAAATATAACAACTGTTCACATAAATGTCACAGATGAGAATGAATTTGCTCCAGAATTTCCAGTACAGATATACTTTGAAGGTGTACCAGAGAATATGAATATTTCTTCTTCCGTTTTCGAAGCTCACGCTAATGATAAAGATGGTGGATATTTTGGAATTGTTGAGTATAGCCACACTGGTGTGGATGCAGCATTATTTTCTGTTCACTACAAAACTGGACTGGTTACTACCGAGAGGCGTTTTGATTATGAAAGTGCGGATAAAAGGGAATTCCAATTTCAAATAATTGCTAGAGACAAAGGAGGTAGAATAAGTTCAGTTCCGGTTATTTTGAACCTTGTTGACGTAGACGAGTATGATCCAATTTTTCGTCAGAGTGAATATCTCTTCAGTATTGAAGGCCGAGCTAAAACAGGCACAGTTGTTGGTCAGGTTTCCGCCACTGACCAGGATGGTGGGAGTGCCGGAAAAGTTGTGTACAAGTTAAATGCGTCCCATAATTATTTTGGAGTTAATGCATCCACTGGTGAAATTCGCGTAATTCACGATCTTAATAGAGAAATACCCTCAAATGAAGCAAGGGGAAAGAGGGAAACTAATACCCTTGTGATTGAAGCCTCCTCAGGATTGGGTGATTCAAGAAGTGCCACAGTTCTCATAGATGTAGAAGTAGATCGTTCGTGCCCATTGTGCGAGATGGTTCACTCGTCACCAGTAACTTCTGGTGAGGGAGATAATAATGTTAATGTTGTGATCATTATTGTAGTGTTGGTTTCTGTCATTGCCATAATTCTTCTGGTGATAATTGTGGTAATTCTGATTCGTAGGCGGAACCAAGGCAAAACCCCTCCTCCTAGCGAGACTCCTATGTGTGACAATGATGATTTTGACACGTTACCACATCAGCCACACCATGGTCTGCCCGGATATGGTGATGTTATACGTTATCCTGATAATTTTGGCGTAAACATGACAACATCATCGGACATGTCAGCTCATTCTCATCATTCCGGGTCAAGTGGGCGTGGTTCAGCTGAAGATGAAGAAGACGAGGAATTAGCAATGATCAATTCAAACTCACCAAGTTATTTAAACAACTCAAATGGATTTAGAAAAAATATGCCAGATTCTGGTATCCAAGATGATGATAATTCTTCTGAACCGTCTGTGCAAAATCATAAAGAATACTTTGCAAAGCTAGGTATAGATACCTCTAAAATAGACTCTAAAGCAAAGTCTGGTATGAATCGGTCAGTTGAAAGTATGCATCAGTTTTCGGATTCAGGAGGTGGGGAAGGTGACGGATTGGAAATTGACAACATTGAAGCTTATAAACTGCAGGGTTCTCATATAAACGATGCAAATCTCATGGACAAAAACAATGACATGGGATTTCATGAACCTGAACCACATATGGGTGGTTCATTGTCAAATGTGATAAACAGTGAGGAAGAATACAGTGGTTCATATAACTGGGACTATTTATTAGACTGGGGGCCACAATATCAGCCGTTAGCTCATGTGTTTTCTGAAATAGCTAGACTTAAAGACGATAACATTCAGCCAAAGCGGCAAGCAGTGCAAATTGTTCCGCAGAGACAATTGAGTTCAAATGTTCAGGCTCAAGTGCGAATGGTGCCACCCCCTATGATTACAAATGCTCCGCCAAAAGCAATTACGCAACCACCGTCACGGTCAAATCGCTCTAGTCATTCCTCCGGTGTGTCAAATCTGAACTCTAGGAACAGTACTATAAATACATCATTACCCAGTATGCCTCGCTCTCCGATCAGTCACGAGTCAAGTTTTACTTCTCCGGCTCTGACACCATCTTTCACCCCTTCTTTATCTCCCCTTGCAACCAGAAGTCCCTCAGTATCACCAGTGAACAGTGGGCGGGGCTTAGTGTCGTCAAATAGTTCAGGACAAAATACACCAAGAACTAGAGCGGTGAATTTGAATAACAATAATAAATTTGTGTTCAGTTCATCCGGATCAGAACAGGAACTTCGAATTTAAAAATGTCTGCTGATCAAATTTAACACAGTGATTGATATTCTCTATGTGAACAAATCAAAATATTACAAATATTTGATTATCCCTTTTACTCCATAGATATTAGTTTTATCGCATGTGTGAACCATGTAGATCCAGATCTGTGCCCAAGGTTATAAAACTGAGCATTGGAAACCAGTCTCAAATCTCAAGCATCTGATTGGCTGAAATGGCGACTGGTCGCCATTTCAGCCAATCAGATGCTTGAGATTTGAGACTGGTTTCCAAACTCAGTTTTATAACCTTCAACCCTGTTTGCACATCAGTGCCATCTGATCGGTATCTACTCTGTTTGCTTTTAGGTTATTTCTGACCAGGAAGTGAACAGTGTAAATCCAGATCAGATGGCATGGCTGTGCAGGCTGATCTGGATCAACACTGTTGGCACACATGATAAAATTCATGTCGGTGGGGTGAAGGGTTATTTATTGTATTCATGTTGTAGATTGTAAACAGCATTTAGAATAACTTTGAACTATGTTGTTTGATTTCTGTTAAAATTTATAACAGTGAATTAAATGTTTATTTTAATGAATTCTTAAATCACAAACTTTTATTCATCTCTTACAAATATCTATTTTAAAGATTTTTTTTTTATTTTTTGATCCATAAACTATCAAGTATTATTTTAAACTTTAATTTTAGACCAACCAGAAATGCAGCTTTTTTGATATTTAAAGATTCTTTAAATTTAAAAATCAAATCAAAATGTAAATTTTTATCCCAACTACCAAAAGTATATTTAAGCATATCATGATATTTTTATTTTATTTATTTTTCTCATAATTGAAAAGAGGGACTGAAGTCTTGGCAAAGAATATCAAGTCAGTTTTGACTCTAAATTAGTTGGTTGTGTGATTTTAAACATAACTTTCCAATATTTTTATGTACATTTCTTTTGGGTTTGGTTGTGTAGTTTAAGCTAACCTATGGCATACAGTTTTGACATCTGAGTTAAATGTAGTGATATAATTATTTTTAGTTCAGAATTGTGGTTGTTTTTCATTGGTTGTATAAATATTATATTCAATAGGTTTTGGTGAAAAACAACTAAATGAAACATTTATTGGCAGAACTACATGTTTACAAATACCATTCATGTTTTTGACAGTTAATCAGATTTCCTACTTCATTCCAGAAAATCTGTATACATTTTCTTAAATGCAATAATTCTGTCAAAGAAAAGCAATAATATTTTTATCTGTCAGGATGATTCTGTGTTAAGTCATACAAATCATTATTTACATTAATTTTGGCTCTTTTAAGTTAAGGAAAAAAACTAATAAAATATGTATGTTACTTTTGATTAGATACCAGAATTTGTAAAACTATTGTATTCAAATATATATATTAGATTTATATATTGAAATTATCAAATAGGCTCATTCAGGAATATGGCTTGTATTCCATGTGCAGCAAGTGTAGGTCCAGAACAGCCTGCACACACAAGCATTCGGATCTGGATCTACACTGTTACACTACTTTCTTGGTTAGAAATAATCTAATTATTCTAAAAGCAATTGGTGTAGATCCAGATCAGACTGCGAAGCTGTTCTATTTCTATACTGGTGGCTTATGGAATAAAAGCCTCGTCTCTTGGAGAAAAATGTTAAAACATATGTCATAAAGTGCTATTCTTGTTATATGCGGGGATTGTGACAGACTAAAAACTATTTGTGCCAAATGTGAATAGTTCGGTGTTGTGTTACATATCAGATCATCAAACATTAAATTTTACCAAATTCTATACTGCAAGCTTTAAATGTTGCTTTATTAGCTGATAAAGTATAATTTGTTCTAAGCATGGAGGAATGTTACTAAAAGGAAATTGATTATGGCACTTCATGTTTCTGTAGATTAAAATCTGCCGGACTCCTCATTTTCTAAGTTTTTGTCCATTTTAAGGAATTCGTAATACAAAAAAATTCATTAACTTTATAGGGTGTACCTCCTTGCCTTGTTATACACATACTAAAACATATTTGTTTTAATTTTGTACTTTTTCCAATTTTTGGGGGTATAGTTTTGCATTTTAGCATGCTGCATGGCAGCCTAAATCAATAATTTATTTAAAGTATTTTTAATTTGACACATTGTTTTTGCTATTGGTACATAAATATCTTTGAGTTTTTGATTTTCTCTTTAATTTTGTTAGACTCTTAAAAATCAAACAAATTGTAATACATTCCACAATGTAAGATATTGTTGTCATAGACATTATTTGTCACTTGTTGTTCAGCAAAACATCGGTGTGACATATAAAATATATACTATATATTTAAATTTCAATTTGACCAAAAAATAACCTTGACTTTATTCATGTGTCGGTAGAACTGTGTTTTCTAAATGAGGAAATAAAGTTAAAAAGGAACTGAAGGTTTAATTGAATACTATAAGTATTTGCCAAGATTTTTCTGAAATATTTCACTAATTATTAACAAGCACATGTACCTGTAAGTTTCATTAAAAACTTAACTGCATCAAAATATGTTTCTACAAATGTACATGTGTATGTTAAGTGTGTACTTCTAGATATGTAAGAGATCTGATTTATTATTGAGGATCAGATTTATTTATAAATGATCATAATTGATATTATATGTTGTCATAGATTTGCTGGCCTCAGAGTTCATTTTACATAACTAATATAGCATCTTAGTGTTTCAAGTGAAAATTAAGTTTTTGTGTTTTGTATAAAACTAAAGATTGAACTTAAGAGATCTAAATGTTGTTGTTAAACAATATTATAATAGGATTAAATATTTAAGAATAAGGAATTAAGGGTTTGAAAATCATGTTAATTAAAGATTCTTAAACTCTTTGTTGTCAGCAAATTGTGTGACTATCTTTGCAAAATTGTTTTGTAGAATTTTGTGGCCTGTTAAACATGTACAGAAAAAAGTGAGGTTATTACTTACAAACAATGTAATTCCATGACTGCCAAAGGACCTGTGAATCATTTACATATACAAGAAAAACTGAAATGATGTTGTTTACATGAAATCATTCTTATTGTTTATTTTTGCTTCAACAGCACATAATTTTCTTAAAGAAAACAATTTGATTTGTACAAACACATCTTGGAAAATGTATGTTTTCACTTGTTTTCTGTAACTGGTATGATATCTTAGTGTAGTAACAGACAAAGTGCATTATATATAATAGGCATCTGCTATATACTAGACAGTATCATTTGCTGGACAAAAGGGTTGGTCCTTAATTTTTTCTGTAACCTTTTTAATCCATGGCTTGCAGGTAAAACCATGGTTATTTATATACTTACCAATAGTATATAAGTATTTCCCAGCCCAGTCTTTTAAGGAATCAATGAACTGAGATTATGGCCAGACATCTAGAAAATAAACGATGATGGAAAAGAAATATACTTGTCAGACCTTTTTGCAAGAAAGTTGATTAAAATATAGGTATGTTTGAATCTTTCTTACTGAATGAAAAATTCAGTTACTAAACCCTTACGTCCATATACACACCTTATTGCATGGGCGAACAGTTTAGATCCAGATCAGCGGGCACATCCGTGACATCTGATCAGGATCTACCCTGTTTGCTTTTTAATTTGTTAGGTTATTTCTGACCAAAATGCGACCAGTGCAGATCCTGGTCAGATGGCACAGATGTGCCGGCTGATTAGGATCTACACTGGTCGCACATGCGTAAAAATAGGAAAGGGTTAAGAAAGATTCACACATTCATACTTTTTATCCCAACATTTCCCTTTGAAGCTTGGTAGTGAATTGTTCTATTTAATAGTATGTGTGAAATGCCTTTTGAAAACTGTTTCTGTCCAGTAATTGATATTGTCTAGTTACTGGTAGATACCATGTATATGAATAGTTGAACAAATCTTTCACATCTTGTAAATTTTCATCATTCCTGTCGCCAATGTTTTGTTGCTGTAATAACATTTTTCATGGTCAGTGATATATATATCATTATACAACTTTGTCATTACTCATTCGCCATTGAACTTATTAATATTTTTACAAGATAACTTTATATTGATAATAAATGATAAAAATCGCTTATGGGTATTTTGTTTTCTTTCCTGTGTCCAAGGTAATAAATCTGACCAGTCGCCATTTCAGCCAGTCAGATGCTTGAGATGTAAGACTGGTTTCCAATCTCAGCTTTATAACCTCCAGGCCTGTTTTTGTAACATACGAAGCTGAGTATGGATAAACAACAGCACATCAACTTGGATACTGCACGGTGATGGCCTGTGCCCAAGATCATAAAACTAAATCTGGAGACCAGTCTCAAATCTCAAGCATCTGATTGGCTGAAATGGCGACTCTATGCCATTTCAGCCGATCAGATGCTTGAAGTTCGAGACTCTCCACGCTTGGATTTATGATCTTGGGCCCTGGCATCCACCAAACATCTTGAAATAAACTATCATAATCAATAGTTCTGCGCTTAAAACAGTTTTAGCATTCGGATGAACTCTATTAGCTGATCTTGGTCAGAGGCTCATAGGGAGATTTTGTGAAGTCAGACTTGTGTTGTCAGTCGTCCATCAACACGTTGCTTCAAACAACATCTGTTCTGAAACCACTGTATAGATTTCAACCAAAGTTGATCTGAAGCATCCTGATATTGTACTTATGATGACACTGGAGTCACCGTTCCCCAGCCATGGGGCTCATCTTCTCAAAACCCGTCAGCTGGATTTCAAAAATTGTTCAATATTTATTGAAAGAACCTTTACCAATTTTGTTCAAGCCGTGAGGTTTTTTTAATTCCCTTAAATGTCTTTTGGGAAAACTTTTAAAAAATCCTCTTCTCAAATACCACCAGTCAGATTTCAAAATTATTTTAAAGGGACATTGCTTGGAAGACACTCGCTCAAAGATGTTCAAGACATGATAGATATGATAACATAGGGACAGGGCTTGTTTATCTTTTGTTTCTCTAGAGAAATAAAAAAATCTTCGAAACCGCTGGTCGGATTTTGAAAAAAAGATTTAACTGGAAAATATTCTTTGGAAGAATCTTTCTAAAATTATGATGTTTCGTAAAAAACATGGTCACCATTGGGCGGGGCTTGAATTGCCGTTATGTATATGGAAACGTTTAAAAGTGCTATTTTCGGTAACATTGTTTGATTCCAAAGAAAATTTCACAAAAAATATTGCTTTGGAATAGCGTCTCTCAAAGTTGTTCAAGCCTTTTTTTTCTTTTTGCTCTGTTTCTTTGAAAAGGGTACATACCGAAATTGACCTAACTCAAAATCAGACCGTACAAAAGTGAAATAAGTACGCATATCAGAAAGTCACGTTTTTTTTATCAAACGGTTCATTGTCCTTCCTCCATTCCTAAATCCAAAGAATACTAAATAATCAGTTATCAAAGTCTAACAAATTAGTTATCGGTGAATTTAAGGTCAGTGAGAAAGGTCAAAGACATTTAAGTTGCAAAATAACGTTTTAATATTCATCATTTAATAATAAAACTAATGTGCTCAAAACAGATTGTAATGTAATGTCTTTCCTTTCTCTCTTCTATTATCAAAGTAATCGCCACATAGGTACAAATTGATTTTGAACTGTCTTCAAGTCAAACAAAACAAAAAAAACAACAAAAAAAATCAATATTTAGTAGCAGTAGTAACAGTCAGCATATCCCATCCAGACACCGGTAGGGTTTACTTCCGCCACGATCAGGTCTTGAGGTTTCATGCTACGTAGGCTGTAGTCGAATATGTTGGTTATATTATAACCTCGTTCATCCGTCAAACCAAGCTCATACAAATGCATACCGACCTGTGGAAACAAATACATAAAACCCAAGTTATTGATCTGTATTCTTGCGTTGTATTTTTAAAGTTTAAATTTTTTATACATAGCAAAGCGGTAACGAAAATCTAAAATCTTGTGAGAAAAAAAATTACAGTTAGATTATAAGCTATGCATACTTTTTATTAGATGTTACATAAAATATTGAAAAAAACATTTCAGCGTAAATACATAACGGCGATACCGGGTATCGAACATCATTTTATAACATTCACATCCTATTCAAAAGAAAAGGGCATTGCCAAAAGCAAACCACAATCCAGTAAAATTCTAGCCGTTTAACCAAATTGTGACTTAAATGTTGCAGCCACATAAATATGTATTTGAAATGAGGAAATGCATATACCTTATGTATTGATTTACTCATCCATGCCTGAATTTCTTTTGAGGTTTGAATAAATGTTTTATTGTATTCATACGGCATGATTTTCATATTTAAATGAACATCATATATTGTAGATTCTTTGCAGAAACTTTTCAGAATAACAGTAGCGTAGTAAGAGTTCCTGGTCATACTGTTTTATATTTATTTCTTTGTTTTATCTTCCTTCTGATATCCCTTTTAGCTAGCGAACTTGACAACAATGCGCTTTTGTGTGGATATGTTGACAGGCGAGTTTATAACAGTCTCATATGTATTTTATTAACAAGGGCTTATTTCAAAACGAAAAATTCACCAGCACGGCACAAACAGCACATATGTACCTCTATGGGTCCACTATTTTCTTTAAGATTAAGAAACACAAACGCGAGCGCCTTTCTTTCCCTGCCCATGGCTTTCGTCCATACTTCAAAGTTTCCTTCCTGAAAAAAATTCCATATAAAGTCTTTAGAAATGCTTATTAGAATAAAATATATTTTGATTAATTTGTTGGTTTTTGTGTCGCCCTTTCGCTATGTCCGTCCGTCGGTCCGTCACGAAAACTTAACGTTGGTTATAACTTTGCCATTTCTTAATATTTCTTTATCAAACTTTCAAATTATATTGCTTATGACAACACGCTCGAGATTATGCCAAATTTATAAGGTCAAGGTTCACATTTGATGGAGTTAGCCCCCGTTTTGTACTTACATATTTATTCCGACAAAGCACCAGAGGGCGACACAAGTGTTCAACTGAACACGCATCTAGTTTTATTTGAAAATGCAATCAGCAATTTTAGTAACACAGAAAAATGGAGGATTTTGGTCTAAAAGAAGTGATATTTTACAGTAAACGTACAACTTAGTTTGTTTAGGATTTGCAAAACATGTCTGCGAAAAACACATATGAAAACAAAAGACGTAGTTAAAAAAAGATCAACTACGCATGTTGACTATGTTTTAAGTCATTCGCGCGTCTTAATATTTGAAATCTGCAATAAGTGCAGACTAGAATAATTAAAAGTATTTTGCTTACTTTCACAATTCTTCGCCCCTGTATGCCAGCACTGTCTTGATTGATCCTGGTTAACAAGTAGTTTTGGAGTAGGCGGTTGGACTCTTGTTTCAGATGTAGAAGATCGGCTGACATCATCAGCGGGGCAGAGACAAGGGCCCACAAGGCAACCTGAACCATCTGCTGATCATAACTCAAACCAAAGTCTCCCACGACAAGCTGTCAAAAATGAACCATTCTTTTAATGCTTTCTCATAGTTTATATTTTACAATTAAACAAGCATTACGAGGTTCTATTTTGTTAAGGGCCCACTACACTCCTCACCTTCACGTTCATTGATAAAAAGAAAATTATCAAAATCTCAATAACGGTAAACTGTCATTCAATGATGAATGTTGCTAATGTATCTTTATTTTGCATACAGTAAGACACGTTAGAAAAGTACAGAAAAAGCTAGACCTAAAAATTCCTTTAAATTCTATTTACATAAATTCACAAAAAGCTAAGCAATACAAAAATAATTTTAAATTCCCACGTGAGTGCAATGATACTGACAAGAAAATGTTTTGTACTTTGTAAAGAACTTTCAACTACTAAAAGAGAAATCAATGATTGTCATCCAATTACGCGACCAGGAAGCGATCAGGAAATTGAAGGCCAAACACACTTTTACTAATATCTCATAAAGTTTACATATGTAAGTCACGAGGACACAATATATTATTATCAGTATCATATTACTCATGTGGGCATTTAAAATGATGTTTGTGTTGTTTAGTTTTTTGTGAATTTATGTAAATAGAAGTTTAATGATTTTTTATATCTCGCTATTTTTCTTTACTGTTCTAACTTGTCTTACCATATGCAAAATACAGACACCATTATTTGTGCAAAATTTCATTGAACGGCATTTTGCCGTTATAGTAAGCCCTTAAATTTAAAGTAATTTAAAGTAATAACTTAATTAGGATAATGTACAATTAAAGTAATTCCCCTATGGGTTTTTTTCTATAACGGTAACTCCACATAGCTAGTTATACCAAAGCATGTATTACCGTATCCGGATCATTGTACTGTCCTGGTCCAGCAACTAGACTGAAACCACCCGTATCGTTTCCATAGAACTGGATAATATCAAGAACGCTGTCCCATGAGTCGTGGACATCATGGTAATTTCGCCATGTATTGCAATACCGTGCAACATTCTTGTAATCAGGCTGTAAACAATAAAAAAGACTAGGTGTTGTAATTACATGTACAATATTAATATTTGCCAAAATACTACTTATGAAAAAATTAAACGTACTAGTACATTACATCTTTCGAAAATGTTGTTTTTGGATAACAAAACGAATTAATGCTGAAGAATAAAAACTGGCGGTATTGACTGTTGCCATACAAGATGGCAGACTAAGCATCAAAACCATACTCCTATGTGTTCACATTTCCTCTTATAATTTTCCTGTTTATTTATTAACTATGTGTTTGATTCTTCTACCGAAACATGGTATAATTATTGACAACAATGGCCGAAGAAGTAGATGATTTGTCCAAACAGAAATATGAATTGAAAGAAAAACTCTTTATTAAACCTCTGATATACATACAATGCATTGTCTTTCATTCTCTAACCAATAGTGATTACTTTGCTTCATAGCTGCTCAGTTGCTCATTGTACTGGCAATTTTTTTATTGTCAACACGCTTTTACCGTTCCATACAAGGGTGTAAGAATTCCGTCAAACGCATAGATCAAGTCGAAAACAGAATAGGCCATCATCGTGTTTTTACGATTTATTCGAAGAACGGGATTTTTGGAATGCCGAATAGGAGAAACCGTCTTTGGCACAAATAACGACAGCGTAAAATAGAACTTACTTAAACTTATGCATGCTATTACATGTACCACATCTAATTAATAAAATAAAGTAACGATGTTGTAATCACGGAAAAAGGTACATTCGGACGATTAGGTAAATTCTTGAAACGTCGTCATAAAGTTGAGCAGAAGACATTACTGATCATGCGTTTCTCAGTAAAATAACAATTTATGTTGTCAAAAAAGGTAATACAAGTTATGAGAAAATAAAAGCTATTTGTACTTTATTTCTAAATGGTGACAATAAAATGTAAAAAAAATATTACCGGAGACACATTTCCCGTGGTGTGCCAAGTTTATATAATTTCATTTACAATGCCATTTAAACAAAAATGTGAATTGACATCAAATATAAAACAAAACAATAGTTGGACTAATATAACAATAATGTATTTCAACTTACAATTTTACCTGATTGCGCCACATAGAACGGCCAACTACATGAGAATAAAATCGGACGCCCTGTCTCATTTAAGAAACGAGACATAGCGGGATAACCTGAAAGTATGAGGTGACATTAAACAATACGAGTAATAATAGAACTAAAACGTTTCAAAAAAGATTCACAACTAAAAAGTTCTTCGTCCATAAAGATCTATTTAAAACTTGGATTAAAATTAAAGAAAGAAATACAACTGGTATAAAATATAAGTTTACAGGAATTTACAGGAATTAGTTGTTAAAGCTCGAAAAACAACAAATCGTAGGAGAGATTATATCCGCAAAACTGGTACAAAAGTTAGATCCGTGAAGAAACACTGTTGTTTTTCTTTTGAATTAACATCTTACCATATTCCATGTCTTCAACGTTACTGTTGCAAGCATCAAGTTTCAGACTGTCCACGCCCCAAGCGGCGAACGTGTGTGCGTCTTTTTCTAAGTAGAACTTACTTCCTGGGTACCCGTTACATGTGTAAAGCCCAATATCAGCAAACATTCCCAACTTTAGACCTTTACTGTGCATCTGAATAGTTTAACCAGAAAAAAACAATGTAATAAATTGACCATCAACTGATTTTCAGTAAAATTTATTTTACTTTAAGTATGAAAAGTGATAATCTGGTAATAAAAATAAATATTAAAATAATTGATCCAGCAACGATTTTACAGTTATAGTACGAACATGAGTTCGTAAGGGTTTTATTATAATTTTAGTGTACGACATGATAGAATCTACTTTATTTTTATAAATATTATTTATTCCAACATTTTTTGAAGTAAATATGTTTTGTAAATAATTACTGTTTACAAATACCTATTAATTGGTAAATTTAATTCCTTTTAAAGTAAAAGTAATACGCAAATATATTTCTACACTATGGTGTCTGTAACACTGTACATGACCGCTTGGGGAATAAGGTTTCTTTGAATGTCCCGTTCAGACGAATGTTGAGTTCCGATGGATTTTAATTTTTGCATTCAGTTTTTATTTTAGAATTCAGTGCATACTTTATAAAAAATGTCAAGATAACGAATCACTTTACATAGTTCAGTAAGACATCGTAGTACATGGTGTAGTATGTTTTATATATTTTGTAGTCTGTGTTTTATATATTTACTAATTTTACTATTTAAATTCGTCTTCATTATTTGCTCATCGGGTGTTCATAAGATTAAAAACTATAATTATCGAAAGAGACGTTCTGTTGCCTCAAAATCATTGAGATTTCGACAAAATTTAAAGATATGAGATGCAATAATTACGCACGAACCCCTTTTTTCTAAACCTCTGGAGAAGAAAAATATTTCGAAAAATCAGTTTCATTACCTACTCTTCTAAATTTGATGATAGCCTCTTAGAATGTCATATGAAACCAGGCAATAAAAATATTTTAAATAAAATATAAGTATTATAAAGACATACTTACGTAATCGGCTAGCCATTTAATGCCATTTGGGAACCTGTCCCTGTCAGCAACCAGTGTACCGTTATCGTTTCTCTTCCTCTCACTCCAGCAGTCTCCAATGTTCACGTACACGTAACCCAGATCTTTGTAACCGTCTTCTACCAGCCTGTCGGCCATTTTGATATACAGATTTTCGCTGTTTCCATAAAATAAATTCACGGTAATACTACAGAAAATAATAATAAGTAAAAATCATCATCATCATCGTCATCGTCATCATCATAATCAGCATCATCATCATCATCATCATTACCATCATCATCAATATTTGTACTATTATCATTATTATCACAATGATCATTCTTTTTATCCTCCTCCCCAGTATTCTCCATGTTGCATTACAGTCTCATCACCATTTTGGAAAGGTAAGCCGTTCGCCATAAAGCTTTTCCCTCTGTACAATAAAATAAAGCTTTAAAACCTGAACAGAGCACATGATTCAGTTATAGATATGGTAACATTTCATTTTTAAACGGTAACAGTCTAAGTAAAAAAGAAACTTATTTTTTTCTGGCTTACTTGATCGATTTTAACTATTTACAAGCGAATTTACTTTGAAGAGATAATTCTTAGTATTTCACTGCGTCTGCTTCGCAAGATTTAGTCGTATGGAACCCGGTAGGTTCAAAACAGTTAACAGTAATCGACGGTATTTCAAATGTTTAACTGGTGCTGGAAACAGTCATAAACACAAGCTCTGACCTGATACAATTATTCGGATCACTTTTGCAATCAACATTGCAACGGTACCGTTCCCATGACGACCAGCCCATAGGTGGGGTTAATGCCAGACCATTGTCAAGGCTATCGGTAACCTTGGTTACACCGAGCAGAACAAATAAAACACCAACAACTAGAACCTGAAAGGAAAACAACGTGACTTGTGTTATTTTACATCCGCAAGCATAAACAGTACACATAGCTGCAGTTCAACATTTTCTGCTTTTTTGCTTCTTGTGTTGTTTAATTATTGTATAGGCATCAAATAAAGAGCAAATCATGATTTTTAATATCGTTGAACATTTTGCGATCAACAGCAAAGATTTGAAGGACTTACCATTGTGTTTACATGTTGATGACCTACATCATCCAGATGCATTGATTCTTTATCAATACATTTTGATAACGAACAAGATTGCCACACTATATAGTACTGGTATCAGATTTAGTTTTATTTAAGCATGTGATTATATACAATACTGAGGGAGGTAGGTTGTTTTATTTTTTGCATCTATCGGTAATTTTCTTTAATTGATAGAATGCAAGTTATGGCTTCATTTGCGTTTATAAATGTTGTTCATTACTTTAAAAATCTATGGTAAAGATATTTTCGTTGCAAAACATATATAAGAGTATGTGATTTGGAAATCTGTTGATTGCAAAACGCACAAACAACACTTTTTGAAGTCTGGTGCCCGAATAATTTCATAATATTGCGTGTGCCTGTTATCGCCTTTCATTTTTTACATGCATCAAATACAGTCGTCTCTACACGTCCTCTTGCTCTGACAAAAGCTTCTTTAATAACCCATTATTTAAGAATATTCGCGTTTTCGTTTTAGATATGGCGCACAGAGTATCAATTCTGCTTTGTATCTTTGCTGCGTTCAGCTGTACGCGTAGTCTTGACAACGGCTTGGCACTAACACCGCCTATGGGTTGGTTGTCATGGGAACGCTTCCGGTGTAACATAGATTGCAAAAAAGACCCGTATAACTGCATAAGGTTTGTTAGATTTCTTTCCCATTAACACCTAATATGCAAACTAAGTAGCGTTCAAATTCACAAGCAGTCTTTAAGTTAAACATGCTGGTGAAAAATATAACCATATTTCACCCTGATAGTTTTAATAGCACAGAAAGCAAAGCATTTGGGTATCTTGGATTTTTCATTTTCCCACTTTGCGTATGCTGTGATACTGAAGGTCTTTTTTCAGATTTTCACCTAAACTCTATTTTTTCGTGCGGAATGGATCAACATTTGCTCCACTGTTTACTTGTGGCGCGTTTACCCAGTCAAAACGACGTTGTCTATGCATTTCAGCCACTGCCAAATACAGAGGCTGAAATGCAAATTATAGAACGTCGTTTTGACCGGGTAAACGCACGACAAGTAAACAGTGGAGCAAATGTTGATCCATTCCGCACGAAATAATAAAATAAAGCATGCAGTGTTTTCTTGATTAAATTGTTCGTTGACTTCAATTACTACCTGACAAATTTTCGAAATTAATCACATCTTTTTGGAATGAGACTTGCTATCTTACTGACTGTTCCAGCGAGAACCTGTACATGGATATGGCGGACATGATGGTGTTCCAGGGTTACAAGGACTGGGGCTACCAGTATGTCATTATTGATGACTGCTGGAGCGAGGTGCAGAGAGATGCTAATGGCACGCTGGTCGCCAACAGAGAGAGATTCCCTCATGGCATAAAGTGGCTGGCAGATTATGTAGGAGTTTATTACTACATTTGTTACTTTAAATAGTTACAATTAAAGACCAAAATGCCTGGGTACCTTACATGATAAAGGCCGGGCCAAAAAATGATATCGCGGCCCGAACTCCCGTATCACGAATTATGGCACATGGTGGTAACCATTGATACGCGCTTACGCTCTCGGGCCAATATTGTTCTTCCGAGCGATTCAACGCCACTGTTGGATTATTTTCTGTGATCGTTAACTGTCGTTGTTTTCCATGAAAAACAAACTTCTAAAGTTTAAAAAATACAATAACATAATGAGAAGATTTAGTCATGTTATTGATATTTTTAACTGACTGTAGAACTCGGCAATCACATGAATAACGAAAACTTTGCGGTATATTTGTATTTAGTAATACACGTTTTGGATATTTCGACAAATGAGAAATAAATTACTCAGGACTTTATTCCGATGTCGAAAATAAAAACAACATATATATACTCGTGGACAAAAGTCTTGTCTGGTCTACAAAAACTACAATATCTTTATTGTTTTTTTTCGCACACTCGTAAATTTGGTATCGATGGAAAGATGAAACTTACGAGCATTTAATAAACAAAGGATTTTGGAATTTGAGCCAGTACTGCCGGTAGAATTATGTGTTGAAAATTTTCATTTTTGGAATAACAAGACACAAATGATTGCATTGAGTGTGTCTTAAATAAAACTGCTTATTCAAAAGTGTGTATGACCCTATTAACCCAAAATGAGTTCAGTGCACCTTTTACGAATTTACGCTACACGTCTGTTCAGGAATCTAGCCGGAAGTTGGTCCCATTCCTGAGCAATGGCATTCCGTAATTGATGGATGTTTTACACGTTTCGTGCCCTAATCTTCCGTGTTCGATTGGGTTCATATCCAGCGATAAAGCTGGCCACGGCAACATTTGGACATTGTTGGCCGCCAGAAAGTTGGGCTGGGCGTTGTTCTGCTGTAGAACATTACATGGATGGGCAGTAAGGAATGTGAGAATAATTGGCTGCAACACCTGGTCTATGGTAACGTTATGCAGTTAAGCCACGACCGCGCCCTCTACCATATTCGAGGATTACAAGTAGGGTTGTATGATGGATGGTGTGTAAACCCTGCCAAAACAATGACGCTTGGCCCAGCCCAGCGGTCACTTTCAATTGCACAGGCGTTGGTAAAGCCACTCACCAGAGTGTCGATAGACATTTTGACGTTGGTCGCTGAAATCAACGTTAAATTTACACTCATCGTGAAACAGAAAGGTTTGCTATTGATTCAAGCGCCATATTCGGTGGCATAACGCCCATACTATCTTTAGACGCTTGTGATTGGGAGTTAATCTTGCTCCATCATATGGCCGTCGGCAATCCGATTGCCGTGAGACGCCGCCGTATCATTCTGGCATTTAGTACGATCAGGTGTGTTTCCTGCCATGTCATTTGGAGCGGAAAAGCGATTGTGTAAGTGGGAAAGCTGAATATGCCTATCCTGACGTAACGTTCTTTCACGCGGATTTCCGGAACATGGGAGATCTGCCACGGTTTTCTCATTAACCCCGAAATGACAGGCAACATATGCGACAGTTGCACCAGCCTCAAGTTAGCATATAGCACGCTCACATTGCTCATTTGAAAGCTTTTATAATCAAAATCAATATTTTCACCCAATATTCGGATGTCTTCCGATTGCGATATCCTTAAACAAGAGGATAAGGTAAATATACACAGTACTGTATACACGAGGGGGGGGGGGGGCGCACGTGAAATACATCGCCGGTTCTGTATGTTCATTGTTAGAGCGCACACGACATTCAAAATTGAAAAGCCGGTTTTTAATTCAAGCGATATAAAGTAGGCAAAATTTCAACGTCGTAACTTCATGCGTTTAAAAAATAATATGGAATACCATACCAGCCAAGACTTTTGTCCACGAGAATAGTTTATTTTTTACTGTAAAGTAATCTCATTGGGATAAAAATAATGTAAACTAGGACGCACAGTTGGCATTCATTCATGAATGTCAGTAGATGAACTACTAAAATTGTTCATTCCAAACTCGTCTCTTTTGAAGATCCATATCCGAGGTCTCAAGTTAGGCATTTACGCCGACTTTGGTGCCCAGACATGTGAGGGCTACCCAGGAAGTGAGTACTATTTGGAGAAAGACGCTCAGACGTTTGCTTCCTGGGGCGTGGATTACGTTAAGCTGGACGGTTGTAACAGTGACCTGGCAGATTTAAAATACGGTACACATTAACATTTAGGATGATGACATAGTGTTTCAATTTTAACCTCTACGTAGCAGCTTCCTTTATCATCTTCGAATGTTTTAGCAAACATGGTTAACATAACTGGTTCATCTTGGTTTGACAAACTCACGCTTGCAAAAAGAAGAAGAAATACGCTTGATAATACTTCCGTTTTTTTTTTGCTCTGAGTTTGGTGTATACTAGTCGTTGTCATAAGTTTTAAGCGCGTTTCCTTTATGATCGCTTACAAAGGTCTTTTAATAAAACATAGGAAAATATATGAAATAAAATGGTTTAAGTATATTTTAATCTTCCAGGAATACCTGTGATGAGCAGATATCTGAACGAAACCGGAAGACCTATGCTGTTTTCTTGCACGAGCGCAGCTTATTATACACGTGCTGGGCAGATTGTAAGTAACCGTCGACATACTAGATGATTCCAAACATTTTTTATTGCTAAACCCATTAAAGTGATAGTCATTGTTACCAAAACTAAAACTAGATTCGAACTGTGAGTTCCGCATATCTAAACAAACAGTTCTGTTAGTGTCTATTATTGCGTAAATTTTGAGACTTAATTTTACTTTTCGGTTTATTTTCTTTTATCCCTGTCATCGTGAGCTTGCTGATTTGACTACAGGAGCTCTGGTATCGGTTAGATCATTGAGTATCCGCCTCTTTGGCTTGCAATGCTAAATGCTTCATATGTGTGTGTGCTTTTGCATGCAACATTTTGAGCTGATGGGTGGGTTAAAGTTATTTCACCAAGACAACTTGTGCTTGTGTGTTAATATGAGAACCTGTTGGCGCAAGTGCGAGTTAAGTGCACTCTTGAACTGAATTTAAACCCCCAATGGCAAAATATTTTGCCCCTGACCGTTCCAAGGCGGTAATCCCAATGGTTCTAATTTTCGTTAATTGTTTTTTTGTGTCTTTTTTTAATTTGACATATCTATAAACACATGCTCTTTTCCTCATTTCTTTTTCGCTGCGTGGAGAGGCTGTGTTTTGTGAGTGTGGTGATTCCTGATATGCATATTTCACTTTTTTAAGGATGCATTTTTAACAAATATTGATAGTTTTATAATCCAAACATGATTTTGATGATTATCGTCCCAATCAATATACTGACAGAAAGTACAACAGAGATAGATGTAAAACGTCAGTACTTAATACAAAGATCAGTAATCTTTTTTCGGACCACATTTTCCGTATACTTAATAGTCTTTTTGTTTATTTTTTAAATAAATAAAATAAATCTCGGTATCTGGATGAACAAAACTGTCACGGGGTCGAATTAAACGAACTTTCTCAACACGATGGGAATCTTTGTACAAAAAACTCCCACAAAAAACACAAAATTAAGTGTATAAAAAGAGTCAACACATCCTATTACAATTCTTGATTGTGTTCTATGCTTAACAGGACCTTCATTTTAAGACATTCTCCATCTGTTTACATTTGAAATGTGTTCTCTCCATCTGTTTACATTTGATATGTGTTCTCTCCATCTGTTTACGTTTGGAATGTGTTCTCTTCATCTTTTTACATTTGAAATGTGTTCGTAGAAGATCATAAAATGAAGCAGTAATCAATATATTCATTTTTAAACAAAATGACAGAGATCTGTGAACTAAAGGATCTGGGATCGTCAAGGTGCAGACAAAGGAACAACTTTTTGATGTAAAATGTTGAAAACTCAAAAGCGCATACTTTAGCAATATTATTCATCGCATTCTCTGCATGATCGTTTTATTTAGGTTACAAATCACTAATTTTTGTTAATCCTACACACTAGTAAATTCGGAATTTGGTGAAACGCTTTAGTGGAAGTCTCTGGGATTTGAATTAGTTGTCTTTAGAATAAAATTGAACATCTTAATATCATTGTATTTCAGCCAGATTTTAAGATGTTGGCAACGTATTGTAACACATGGCGTAACTACAGAGACGTGCAGGACAGCTGGGATAACGTACTGGAGATAATACAATGGTATGGTAACGATACGGGAAATCTCAGCCTTGTAGCTGGACCGGGGCACTTCAATGATCCTGATATGGTAAGACGGAGTTTTGTTTTAATTATATCGTGTTATATAAGAAAATCCTTTAACACGAAATACCCTAAATACCATGCCTAGTGATTATAAAATCTTTTTTATGCTCAACTAATATCTGTGCTCAATTCATAATTATCTAGAACATCAACAGAACAAAATGTCGGTTTTATTGAGTTTTATTATGTCATATCAAGTTTATAATTTTTTTATTTTATATTAAAAAAAGAAATGAAGTCATCAAATGTTTGACACTCGTGTAATAAATTACTCGTTAGATTTAGCCATATTTTATATCCTGCACTTTATCTGCACAATTACACACAATTTTAGATACAGGATGAAAACATAGATTATATACACGGAATATAAAATATAAAATATATAGCCTGGTGATAATATAGAGAAATAAGAAACACTTTTACCCATTTTTTGCCATTATAATATGCTTGTACGGTTTGTATTATCGTTTTATAGCCAAAGTTGAATAACGCTCTGTTTTGTTCTGTTCTTAGTAAACGCATGTAAATGTGATATCAAATTGCCCCTGCGGCTTGTTTCTACAGCTCGTTGTAGGGGACTATGGGTTGAGTTATGACCAACAAAAGGTACAGATAGCTGTGTGGGCCATCATGGCCGCACCCATGATGATATCTGCCGACCTGAGACATATGAAGCCGGAGTCGCAGAAGTTACTACAAAACTACATGATACAGAGGATTAATCAAGACTACCATGGTATCCAAGGAAAGAGGATTCTTAAGGTCAAGTTACGAATGGAGCTTTTTCTTTAAATATCAGCAAATAAAATCGACTACAATTTCAATGCACGAAATCAAGCAACTAATAATAAACTACAGTCTTATCAAAAGTTTTCCAAATTTAAAATTAAACAAATGAAACGTTGATTTGCACTGTCTGTTTATACCGCTATATTGACTAACTGACATTCTCAAAGATAGATTATCTATGAATGAAAGTAAAAACAATATGAAAGGACTGGAATTCCGGATTTGAAAGTAGTGTTTCCAGATAATACTCATCTGCAGAAATTTCGTTTTCAATTCATTTTGTTATTTCAGGAAGGCAATTTAGAGATCTGGACTAAACGAATGGGACTCGATGCTAAAGGACTGGCATTCGCCTTCATTAATTTGAATGATGGTGGGGGTCCAATGGAGGTAAAGAAGCAAATTACACAAGTTTTGTATTAACAAAAAAAAAGAAAGACATAGCAATTCAAACTCCCAAAAGAAAATTAATAAAAATGATACGAGCTTCAAAGAGCTTGCAGGAAAAAAAAACATTGTCAAATAATTTTTACGTCACTTTTGTTAAAAAAAACAACAGACAAATGCAAACGAAAGGGGATTGCATTTGTTTCTTAAACTGAAATGTTACGATCAATTGAGCATATATAATTCAAACTGGAATCCTTGTTAAAGACATATACATCTATTTATGTTGTAAACAAGGTCATGTTTCAATATCCTTAGCTGGTCTATTTCAGGTGAACCTTAATTTTAAATGTTGTTTACAAGGTTCAATATTTTTGGTGGTCTATTTCAGGTTAGCATTCCCTTGTACAAACTAGGACTGGTAGAGGCGGAGGGATACAACGTGACTGATGTTTTTGCGGAAAGATATATGAAAGTCATGAAACCTATGGACATTGTGAAAGCAAGCGTTAATCCAACAGGAGTGTGGATGGGTTATGCGGATTTCGATTGCTAACTACGCGTAATAAACACGAGTTTTTTCATATAAGCTATAGGCCTACATGTAATTTTTAAATACAACCATAATAAATATTCCTATTAAATATTATTATTAAATGAAAGCTATGAAATAAAAACAAATTCATCGGAGATGTTGTTGTAATCTTTCAGTATGTTGTTTATAAAAAGGCATGTTCTTTTTGTTTGCTTGGTTCATTTTTCTCATTTATAGACAGTACTGAATAAATATCTGTTGAGTAAAAAAACGTTTCTCATGGGCGTCTGACTGACTATTCTAAAGAGATCCCGTTGCAAAATAACTAATGCAAAAAGAAAGAAATTAATATAATAATATAATACGGTTTTGTTAACTATAAAACAAGTGAAACATGCATATTAGAAAAAGTCACAAACGCACACAGCCAAAAAGCAGAAGGGAAAAGAGAGCATGGGTTAATAAAACTATAACTTAAAAAAGACACCACAAACAACGATAGAGAACCTGAGGATTTACCGCATTGGAACGGTCAGTGGCGAATCTGCCATCGAGAGGAGGGGGTTGTGGTGGTTATTATTGAGGTATGTCTAATAAATATTATTGTAAAACATCAAACATTGTGTTTTTGTTTTGTTTTTTCGAGTAGGAAAATTAAAAGACAGTCTCGTGAATGAATCAGATTGGGATTTAAAAAAAAACGCCCAAGGACATGCTTTAACAAAATATTGGTAGAGGGCCACCTGAAGCAGAAAAAAATGAAATTTGATTTACTACAATTTTCGATTCCAATTAGATATTGACACTTCACAAGACGCTGATCCCGTTTTATGTCATGCGACTTCTGTTAGAACGTCCGCTCCAACCAGAACACGCTGCGTTCTACTTCCAAATAAGGTTTTGCTGTCAATCAAATGTTTGTGGCTTTATTCTCCTTGCGGATGTTGAACTGATAATTTCGTTTTCTAATGATTTGATTGGTGCATGTAGCATTGAAGCAATAACAAAAGGTGCGGCTTTAAGTAAAGCAACCTGAAGGCGTGATAAACTATGAACAGCGTTCTGACAATTAAACTTTCCCCCTACTTCTCAACGGAAATATCAGTGCCCTCGCCAGATGATTGAGATTTAAACTACTAGCCAAAATCAAACTGAAATCGAAATTTGTAGTAAGAAAACAAAGTTGTTTCAGATGTTGTTATAATGAAAAGTTGACGAATGACGAACGACGGAAACCGACAAACATCGGACGTCGGAACCCAAATTCTCACTATGAAATAAGCCCTCGTCGTCCTTCAGACCAGTAGAGCTCACAATAGAGACATTATAAGTATCATTCACGTGTGTTGGGTAAAGATCGCGTGATCCAGCCGGAGTGAAATATGCACAAGGGCGGGCTCTGCCGAGTTACCGCCTAAGTGCATTTCACGAGGGCTGGATCACGCGATCTTAACCCAACATAAGTGAATGATACTTTTTCTTGCATACCGTATTTATTTTGCGAATTTTGGGGTATTTTCCGGTAAATTTTTCTTTGTACTACTTTTTATAGTAGCGGAGTGATATACGAGACATTCCATCGTTCATTCATAAATGCGTAAGACGTCGTGACGTCATATAAGGCGAGTGACTCATACACAGAGACACGGTTTGGCGGCCATATTGACCTACTTCTGTTTGGCGATTAAACAAACCGTGACCTCGCTGACTGCAATATACGTGCGCGTTGAGCCGCAAAGGTTTAAATAGCCAACTTTCTTTGGTTTTAAATTGGAAATAAAATGTTTTTAACAAATTATAATCGTACATTATCTAGATAGCTCTCTTTTCTTGGAATTTTCGTTTAATTAACTTTAAATCTGGCTTATTATTTTATAATAAACTGATCAGCTGATATATGTCAAATCAATTCTAAATGTAAACAGCACAGTATTTTACATTCCTGACGATTTGTTTTTTGTTGCAAGCCGGTCAAAGTGTGACTTTTTATTTCAATATGGCAGACAATCAAGGGGAAAGGAGCTTAGTTTTGTCTGGTTTGAAATATTAGATAATAATATATTTTAACCCAGGTTTTGTATATTAGGGTGATATGAAACCTAAAATGCTTCAAATACTGATTCAACTACTAAGTTTTGGAATGGATTACCAACAGAAAGGATTTCAACTGAACTTAATATTAATTATCTAAATAGCACATATCTTTTTTGTTTGTTGTTATCTTTATTCAAAGTAGAATGAATTATTTAGTGAAGTACAGACTTCATGTTGAACATCCTCAAATCTGGGTAGAATATTCTAATATTCTAACCCAGCTGAAATCTAGTAGCTCTGGTGTAATCATTACTTTGGAGGCTGTCACTGTCTTCTTAAATGCTGGGGTCTACATGGGGGGGTGTAGAATCACAATGTATAAAACACAGTTCCCGGTCCAAGACATGACCTGTGTACGTTGGCGCTAGGAACTCTGGGATAGAAACTACTTTTAGGGCGGAGCTACGATCCTGCTGCACTGCATTTAAGAATCGGGTTTGCTTTGTGTCATGAGCAGACGCTATAGGACATGGAGAATGCATGAAGTATTATTTATTTTTTTTAATTTAAATAGGAAAAGCGTCAACAACATTAAACTTGTTTCGTTTGAAACCTTTATTACAACTAAAGCCTCCTGTCAGGGGCGTAGTCAGTTTTTTCAAGTTGTAGGCCCATAGGCATAGAAAGGTTCCAAGGGGTGGTCGCCCCTTGGTAAGAGGTTTGGAGGCAAATTCCACCAGAAGCAAGTGGAAATTAAATATATTGTAGCAAAATGTGCGTCCCTTAGTATTTTTAAGAATAAATAAAAAAAAACAAAAAAAATATGAATTTAAATCGATGCAAACTTTACTGTGCAACAATACAAAAATATTAAGCGTTTCAAAACAGAGAATGGGAACGTAGGCCTGCTTTTACATACGGGCAAAGCAAATAATACTTTTCCATAGAAGGCAAATCCATGCCAAAGACACACTTGGCACGCAAAAACGGCTTGAGCACGCTACCATCCTCAACTCCATTCCTGTTTTTATATTTTGGGGACTTAATGTCATTTTCCTGTCCAACTTGTAGGCCCGGGCCTACAGGGCCTTATAGTAGCTACGCCACTACCTGTAGTTAATCAATAACGCCTATTTTAAGTTTCGATGAAATCGGCCATCACTCGGATTTTTAAACACCATCCCTTTACAGGCACGCTGACGTCATAACTTTCATTTTGACGTCATTACTTTCATTTTGACGTCATAACTTTCATTTGCACTTTTGTGGCAAAAGATTTAGACAACATATACCATCAATTTGAGTTTAATTGTGAAAAATGTGTTACTCTTATCATAATTACACTTAAATATAGTTATCAAAAAAAGACAGAAATTGCAAGATAAATTACAAACTACATTGCGTGCCTTTTTACACAGTCGCGTAGTAATACTAGCAAAAAACTGCAAGTTATGCGTCAAACCATACAGGTCATTCTTGATCTGGGTTTTATACATTGGTAGAATCAAAATTTCATACACGGGTGAAAACACCGGATGACCTGATCTGGTATGCAAGAATGACAGAGGGCGACTTTCGTAATTATAATACTGAGGTACAGCCTGAACGTTAAGATGGTATCATGAAATGACTTGAAATAGCTAACATGTGTGATAGAGATCAAAACTAAAAGGTATAGGAATGAAACCATTAGTGGCTTAAAGATTTATAAACTGTTTAAAAACTTTTAATTTCACTGAAAGTCAAACATATACATTTCGTGTTACCATGGAAACTTAATAAAACACGTTTAAAATACTTTTATGTCTTGAAACTTACATATCGCTAAAATTTCAAAAAGAATATAAAAAGTTGCTATAAATACTAATGTTCCACTACATTTTAATGTTGACATAATTTCAATGTGAATAAACTTCCCTTTAGTCCAGTAAAACGCATACTTGAAGAAGAAATTGTATTGTATAATAATTATGTTCATTCTTTTGCTGATTGTGAATCTTTCTTCTACAAGTTTTTATTATTTGACCTATAACGTCGGGTGGATCTGGCGGGTTGGGTGGCTCTATATTAGACTCTTCACTCGGCTTGGAAAAATCCGGGTTTGGTCCTCCCGCTATTGGTTCGCCGCTAAGAGATCCGCCCTTTTCTCCATTCCATCCTTGTCCGGAATGACTGCCTGTTAAATACAGACAAATTAAATGTACTATGATCACTTAACACTATGCTTTTGTGGAATCACATAAAATATTAGACTCTGATTGCTTGACATTTCATAAAGTAAATGATTTCATTCATTTCGAAATGTGCAAGCCGTCGAATCTGCAATACCGGTATGTTATATTTCGTATTCCCACGAGTAATCGGAATAAAGTATATGGATTTGAATGTGCCCTCAACATCAATATAGTACACTTGCACCTATAAACCCAATGATGAGCACATAAAACATAGTTTATTTCATGTATTTCAATATTCAAACTGAAAAAGATGCCGACTTCTACATTTAAGGAATGGTTAATGCACTTCAAATAACAAAGTTGAAAGTGCCGATGCTTACAAGATAAATTTCCAGCAATGTTTTTTTTTGCCATAGAATGCACAAACCCCCTTATAAAGCATGCATTTTCTCTAGTTCCTGTACGACTTATAAACTGTCCGTTCTTTTAACACCATATCTTACAAAGACAATGTTACTGTGTTTTGCGACCAAGCTTTTAGATTCATTTCAAACTCGGAAATTGTAGTGTTTGCAAAATGGATGAAAAGAAAAATGTACAGCATTATTTCATTCTACTCCATTTCTGTTCGTTTAAATTCTTCATTTTCTTGAGTGATTTAAGTTTTTTTTGTTGCAATACCCAATTTTTAACATTTTTGTTTACATTTAAAGCTTATGTCTGACAAAAATGACATTTTCGATCATTCATTTGCCAAAATTGAAACAAAAAAGACTTAAAATCTAGTGTTGCGTTGCAATTTTACTAAGAAATAACTGACAAATATTTAGATGAATCAGTAGCAAATAGCAAAACAAATAAGGTAAAATACTATACTAGTATAAGATAGTTAGTAAAATAAGTAACCTAATCATAAGAAATATCTTGCAAGTTTGTAAACACTTACCCCTATTATCACTTTCAGAACTAGAATTTCCCATTGTGTAAGAAGTTTCAAATACCGATGTCTCTAACGAATATACTATGTTAATAATTGACTTATAACACCATCGATATGATATTGATTCGAAGGCTGTTAAGCTGGATATGACGTGTTTGTCAAATAATATAATATTTATATAGATTCTAAATAGATAAGAAATAAAACGTAACTACTATACGGAGGATGATTTCTGCCATTTCGTTTGTTCTTAACGGCCAGGCGAAATGTCAAAATAACGAAAATACGAAATATCTTAATAGCTTACCACATATGTCATGAGTTTTCATTACGAAATCCGAAGCGAATTCACACTAACGTATGCGGTTGCTTATCGGAAGGCGAATTCAGTAAAGGTCGATATTGAACATGTGTCGTGTTATCGTGTCGGCCGGTAAAAGTTATGAAAAGGTCAGAAACTGTTTACTGGCTGATGTGTGTGAATTTGATTCTACGTTCGACGTTCGACATGCAAAATGCAGTTCCACGTTCGACATTCAAAAGCAGTCGACGTTCGGCATTTAAAATGCAGTACGACGTTCGACATTCAAAACCAGTTCGACGTTCGACATTCAAAACCAGTTCGATGTTTGACATTCAAAACCAGTTCGACGTTCGACATTCAAAACCAAGTCGACGTTCGACATTCAAACTGCAGTTCAACGTCCGACATTAAAAAGAGTTCGACATTCGACATTAAAAATGAAGTTCTTTTTTATTTTTGTTTTTCCGTTTCGGAGCCCATTGTGGGAAACCCCATTTATTCGGCTATACGTATAACAAAGTACATCATTTCTTACACAGTCATTCGACAATGCATAATTTTAAGTTCAAGGATCTCGAAACATGACTGATACATATCTGAATACGACAATAACCTAACTATGATACTATAATTCAATCTAGATTTAAAATAAAACTCAACGTTCGACATTCAAAACCATTTCGATGTTCGACATTCAAAATTAAGTTCGACGTTCGACATTCAAAACCAGTTTGACGTTGAACCTTCAAAATCAGGTCGATATTCGACATTCAAAACCAGTTCGACGTTCGACATTCAAAATGCAGTTCGATGTTCGACATTCAAAATTCAGTTCGACGTTCGACCTTTAAAACTAGTTCAACGTTGAACCTTAAAAACCAGGTCGACTTTCGACATTCAAAACCAGTTCGACGTTCGACATTCAAAATGCAGTTCGACGTTCGACATGCAAAACCAGTACGATGTTCGACATTCAAAACCAGCTTACTGGCTGATGAGTGAAAAGTTAACTTAAAGCTGTAAAGTTACGTTCGACATTCAAAATGCGGTTCGACGTTCGACATTCAAAACCATTTCGCCGTGCGACATTCAAAGTGTAGTTCGACGTTCGATATTCAAAACCAGTCCGACGTTCGACATTCAAAATGCAGTTTGACGTTCGAGATTCAAAACCAGTTCGACATTCGTCTTTCAAAACCAGTTCGACGTTCGACATTCAAAACCCGTTCGACATTCGAAACCAGTTCGACATTCAACATTCAAATGAAGTTCGCCGTTTGACATTCAAAACCAGTTCGACGTTTGAGATTCAACTGAAGATCGCCGTTCGACTGTAAAATCCAATTCGACGTTCGACATTCCACACCTGTTCGACGTTCGACATTCAAAACCAGTTCGAAGTTCGACATACAAAACCAGATCGACGGTCGACATTCAAAATGCAGTTCGACATTCGGCATTCAAAACCAGTTTGATTTTCGACATTCAAAACCAGTTACACCTTCGACATTCATATGTAGTTCGCCGTTTGACATTTAAAACCAGTTCTACGTTCGACTTCAAAAATGCAGTTCGACGTTCGACATTCAAAACCAGTTGGACGTTCGACATTCTAATGTTGTTCTACGTTCGACACTCAAAACCAATTCGATGTACGACATTCAAAACCAGTTTGACGTTAGACTTGCAAAATGCAGTTCGACGTCCGACATTCAAAATGCAGCTCGACGTTCGACATTCAAAACCAGTTTGATGTTCGATATTCAAAACCAGTTTGACCTTCGACATTCAAATGAAGTTTGCCGTTTGACATTCAAAACCAGTTCGACGTTCGACTTCAAAATGCAATTCGACGTTCGACATTAAAAACCAGTTCGACGTTCGACATTCTGATGTAGTTCGACGTTCGACAATCAAAACCAATTCGATGTAATACATTCAAAGCCAGTTCGACGTTAGACATTCAAAATGCAGTTTGACGTTAGGCATTCAAAATGCAATTCGACGTTCGACAGTAAAATCCAGTTCGACGTACGACATTCAAAACACGTTCGACGTTCGGCATTTGAAATGCAATTCGACGTTTGACATTCAAAAAGAGTTCGACGTTCGACATTCGAAATGCAGTTCGACGTTCGACATTCGAAACACGTTCGACGTTCGACATTCAAGATGCAGTACGACGTTCGACATTCAAAACCAGTTTGACTTTTGACTTTCAAAATGCAGTTCGACGTCCGACATTCAAAATGCAGTTCGACATTCGACATTCAAAACCAGTTTGATGTTCAACATTCAAAACAAGTTCGACCTTAGACATTCAAAAGAAGTTCGTCGTTTGACCTTCAAAACCAGAATATTTACTTAATCCGCCACCGGAAAATACTGAATGATCGTAGATGTATTTAAAAATGATTTAATAAAATACAATAAACAAAGTTTTAATACTTTCTGGTTTCATAGGTACCCACGATAAAAATGCAAAATTTATTGATATCCGTTATCAAGTAAACGAGAAATAAAACAATCCGCAACAAGTGGCCGAAATTTCGTACTTTGTCAGTATTTGTCGTGTGTTCTGCGAAAGTAGGCGACTACAAGAAGTGTTGATACCTGCCGACACGAAAACTGATTAATACAGAATGTCGTGTATTCGCCTCTGATATTTCGATATTTCGCATTCAATGTTTCGTCACTTTGTGTATTCGCCTCGAATTTTGAAAGCCGAACAATCGACAAATACCCAGTTTTCCTGTCTTCGACATGTCGACCAGCCGACACGAACACACGAAATGGCAAAAATCACCCACCATTCTAATACGAACAACCCAAATATCTCCCGAAAGACTTTTGGTATTTATGAGCCATATTGCAAAATCATCTTAGTTGGAATTAAAACCAGTCGAAGACTAGTTTTATTTCATTATGTATTTGTTTTATAGTGATCGATGAAATCCAATGTATGATACTTAATTACGTACATTTTTGAATAACAAAGAAATAGTTTTCGTCTTAAAGATCGTAGCATTCTTCCAATATATCATTTAACATGCTATTTTACATAATCATGACAAAAACATGCTTTGTTTATGGGCCAATGCTGAACTAAATAAAGTATACCCCGTCTTAAACAACGCAGAATAAATTGGCTCACTTGATTTTAACTGTCGACTAGAACAATGCATTTATAAACATTTCAACATTTCAAGGGCGACTTTTTGTAAAATGAGCTGGTGATATTTATAGAGGTGATATCATACATTTTTAAATTTTATTAACCGCGTATATTTAGACCTCTTAGATTCAAAAGAGCTTTTGACAGATATTATAAGAAAACCATTCAATTTAATATAATAGTTTCACGGATAAATTATTACAATATACACACTGGAGAACATATTCTTCGAAAGATTAAAAGAAAATCATTTGTACGCTGTATATGTTGAAAAATACATTGAACACCATATCAAGCATTTATAGCAAACTCTAGTCCTTTTATACAACAGGTCCAAGTTTTAATCTTTTCTGAACATTCAATTGATTTTAAGTTAAGGTTGTTTCTGTTTAAGTATTAATAATTGTACTTTCGATTGAACTCATTTATAAATGCGTAGTAAAATCAGGGATTAATCCGTCAGGTTACGGGATAAAAAAAACTACTGAGTAAACAATGATTATTTGCAATAACTAAATTACAAGAAGAATGTGAAGGCACATGATGTGTCACACATTTGGATTTTGATGTTTAAGTGTGCACGCACCGCCCGCCGGAGATCCAGTAAGTGTTCAGAAAAGATTATTGGCAATAAGGCGCGTCTGCCATCGTTATTCTACATATATCTAACGATTATTCTGCTATATTTATATGTTTCGTATATACAAATGTGTTTATTTTTGGTACGTAGGATGTACGCGTTAGTTTCTCGTACATGCGAGTTTAGATCTCGGTTGAACGAGCATAATTTTTACCTGTGTAGTGTACATGTAAAACCTTGTGAATGTATAGGGAACATCACTTGTTTTTTTAAACGCTGTCCATATTATAAACCAAATGCTCTCTTGTCCTCTCTGTGGTTTGGCTGTGTGTGGAGACTGTGCTATTTTTTGAATGTGTTTTTTTCCTGTGATGCCATTTTTACGTAAAAAACTGTCACGTCCCCGAAATCTTTAAGCAGAAGGTTCAACTTCAAAGACGTTTTAAGACGTCAGTCTTTCCTTATTGCCTTCAGATGTGGCCGTTTTCAGACGCTTTCAAGCACCCTGTGAGTACATGAAAAGTGCATATTTAAAATTCTTTATCGTAGCATCTCTGTTTTCTTTTCATTTGTTCATATTCTGCAGTTTATGCTTACGGTTAGGGATGACATTTTTATTTAAAATACTGTTCGTATCCAAATAGCTTATATTTTATTGTTTATATTGCTATGCGAGTCTGATTTTCTTAGTAAAACGCAATAGAGCGAGATTTTTTTTCCAAATACCCGGTAGTTCTTCGGATAAGCTTGAAGTTTATTTTGTGAAGGCGTGTAAAGTCTCAAAATGTATGGCCGTTCAAAGGAGCAGGGCTACCCTGGTGTTCATATTGTTCTTGTAAAGTCTGGAATTATGGCTGATGCCTCATCTCCTTTTGTTAAGTTTCAATTAGTAAAATATTTCATTTCTATCCTACTGGTGTGTGTGGGATAGTTTGACCACAAATATGAAATATAATAATTCATGGTCATTTTCACCTAATTTGAAAACAAAATGCTGTACTTATATGTCATTAGGTTGCATTTTATAATAGAGAGCACGGGAAAAATAACTAAGTTCATGTATAAATAAGAAAAGCATCCATTTTCCCTTTAGGCTCTATACAATTTAAACAACCCTGTTTTCCATACCCGAATAAAAACCATCAAATATCTATTTAATCTTTGAATGTATTTCGATATCAGTATAAATATTAAACATAGCATACATAGGTACAATAATTCAGTAACTTTTGTACGTCTCCTTAAAATGTGCACAAAACAAACAAAAGATTAGATACAGATTGCTGAACCACTGTGCACATTAGACAGTATGAATACTGAAAACTGGTCTAAATTTATTCAGAACGTTGCCGAAAAAGTTACACAATCCTTTGAAAGAAATAGTTTCATTGGGATCAAAGAATACGTCAAAGGAAATCTGAATGACTGGGAGTCGATAGCATTGACGATTGCTGTCATCGGACCTTCGGGTGTTGGAAAATCTAGTTTCATTAATACCCTCCTCGATCTAAAAGCTGATGATGAAGGAGCTGCCAAGGTCGGTGAAGGTCAGTGCATTAAGGAACCAAAGTCGTATTCTCGTGGAGACTATCCGAATCTCAAGATATGGGATCTACCCGAAGTTGGTATGACAGACTTCCCAAAGGAACGATACCTCGAGCAAATTCAATTCAAACGCTACGACTTCTTCATTATTTTGTCAGCGGCAAAGTTTACACAGATGGACATATGGTTTGCGAAGACGATGTCTCTTAACGGGAAAGCTTATTATTTTATCAGAACAAACATAGACACTGACATTGTCAGGGCTCAAACTGGTCAACGTAATATTATCGACGCGAATAGAATAGTCGAAAAGATATATACTGATTGCACACAAGGACTTTCCGATGGCGGACTTCCCGATCAAACTGTGTATGTTGTTGCTAACTACAAGCAGCAAATATATGACTTCGATTTGCTTTGTACCATTTTGTTGGAAAACGCACCGGATTTTAAACGCGAAGCCATGGCAATGACATTGTCTGTTTTTACAGATGGTGTTATAGGGGCTAAAGCTGAAATTTTTAGAAGAAGAATTTGCAAAGTGGCTATCGCTTCTGCTGTAGGATCTACCATGAAGGTTTCGGGATTAGATATAGTGATGGATGTGGAATGTGTATCAGAGGAAGCTGTTCTCTACAGAAAAACTTTTGGTTTGCATGAAGAAGAACTCAAACGTGTTGCATACGTCATGCGTGTGCCGGTACAAGATTTAACCGCTTCTCTTGATCTCAGTTCGACTACAATTGAGTTAACAGCTGATGGAATTGCATCGTTTTGTATGCAAAATATTTCATCGAACACAATTGAAAACACAATGAAACAAACAATACCGATTTTAGAGGAGGGTATCGTCGCCGATAAAGCATCGTTTTGGTCAACTGGAATATGCTTGGAAACGTTGTTAAACCTAATGGTGCAAGACGCATTGACGATCCAACAAAGGCTCAGGGAGGTCCTCGAGAGTTACTCTGAGTGAACAAACTCTGACAAAACGTTAACGTTTGACAATTTATTCGGCGATTGTTTGGCTCATATAGGCTTGTACTCCAGTAGTAGACAGATGCAGACAAGAGAAGTGTTCTATGTATGATTCTAATTGAAAAACGATTGAACTTTGTTGTAATAATTGGAATGACATTAAGTTCAAACTAACTTGGGATGTGAGATCTTAAAATATTTAACAAAAATCATAGGATTTGTCGAATTTTGTCGTATATGTGTTTATTACGAGAGTTGTTTTTATTTTCTGATTAAATTATCTTATCAATTCTTTTCAACAAGCTATAAACAGCAACTTCCGAATTAAGACTCGACGTACAAACAATATTGAAGTCTGATATTAGTTCCTAAATTCTGCTTATACAGTCAAACCTGTCTTTTGCAGCCACCCAAGATGGTGACAAAAAGTGGCTGCTGAAGACAGGTGGCTGTTAAAGACAGTAAAAAAATTAGAACAAAATGTCAGTTTAGGTCATATTCAAACTGGCTGTTTAAGAAAGGTGGTTGCTTTTCGCAGGTGGCTGCTAAGGTAGGTGTCACTGTACATTAATATTATATGATGAAGCACAAGTGATACATTTATTCATAATTAACTTTACCTACCTAATAACTTAAATGATTTTGTTCTATTATGGTTATAATAAATAAATATCAATAGCCAAACACATTTCTCCATGTTATTGTGTCGCGTGCGATAGCTGATAAACACACTGGGATTCTACTGTCCGGCGGCGTCGGCCTAATCGGCGTCGTCCGGTAGTCCTCAAAATTAAATATGAAATGAGTCCTCCAAATTTAATATGAAACTATGTACTTTAAAAGTACTTGCCTTTCAACTTAATCCTTGGAATATATCATTTGATTGAACAAAGTCATCTGTGGCAACAAGAACGATAACTCCCGTTTCACTGTTATACGAGTTCTGTCCCTTTCAAATGACTTTCATACAGAACTTAATTTGCCTTAAACTTTAAAAAATCATTGTCCTATTTCAGAATTTTCTTATCGCTGAACTGCTCAAGACGTCACGCAGAAACTCGGGTAACGACATTTAAAAATTACTCTTTAATTTACTAGAGAGCTGCTTATAAAACATCTTAACGCTCGCGACAACTATCGTAAATAGTACCATGTATGATTCTCGTTATTATCACTTAAGTCAGATCTAAGTAAATGCTAGAACTGATGACAAACCGCTAACACCGTAAATGATTAACAGTGGGTTTCCCCGACAACTATTTTTAGAAACAGTCAATAAAAGAAACAAAATTCATAACGCTATAAAATACATAAGATGCATTACACTGGAAATTCATGCGATACCACATAAAACACACCTATCTTAAGTAAAAAAAAATTCACGCGGGTATCAACGCTTTCTATGTTTAAAACTAGATGGGTGTTCAGTTGAAGACTTGTGTCGCCCTCTGGTGCTATGTCGGAATAAAAACGCAAGTACAAAAAGGGGCATAACTCAATCAAAGAATTTGGCATCATCATGAGCGTGTTGTCATAAACAATATAATTTGAAAGTTTGATGTAAAAATATTAAGAAATGACAAAGTTATAGCCAACGTTAAGTTTTCGTGTAAAAATCCAAGTACAAAAAGGAGCATAACTCCATCAAATGTGACCTTGACCTTGAGAATTTGGCATCATCTCGAGCGTGTTGTCATAAGCAATATAATTTGAAAGTTTGATAAAGAAATATTAAGAAATTGCAAAGTTATAGCCAACGTTAAGTTTTTGTGACGGACCGACGGACGGACTCCATCAAAGAATTAGGCATCATCATGAGCGTGTTGTCATAAGCAATATAATTTGAAAGTTTGATGAAAAAATATTAAGAAATGACAAAATTATTGCCAACGTTAAGTTTTCGTGTAAAAATCCAAGTACAAAAAGGGGCATAACTCCATCAAATGTGACCTTGACCTTGAGAATTTGGCACCATCTCGAGCGTGTTGTCATAAGCAATATAATTTGCAAGTTTGATAAAGAAATATTAAGAAATGGCAAAGTTATAGCCAACGTTAAAGGCCAAATAAACTTGTCAAAACGTTTTTTTTTTCATTGTGAAAATTAATTAACCACGTTGACCCTTTTCAAAAGAAAGTATAAATGACCAAATATTTATGTTCTCAAACAATCCCCAATCATTGAGACCCGGTCCGAACAGTATTTTTGTAGCCCACAAAATTACTAACCAATGTTTACAATCACTCGGCGAAAAGTTATCGGTTTTTTCCGTACGTGGGCCGTAAGAACGCAGAACGCGGTGACGTCATCCCGGTAACGGCTTTTAGTGGGGAATACGTCATAAATTTATGCACTTCTGCATAATTAGCGACCGTCGCCTGCCGAGAGTTGCCGAAAATCAGCTCGGAAAGATTCGCTGTTTGTTTTGTAAACAAGATAAACGATCCGCAAAACATGCTGCAAATCAATAAGATAATACCCTTTTCTTATTGTAAGGTTTATTTTTTGTGTTATTATGCATACAGGTGAAATCTAAAATGTTTAGGTTAATAAAAAATATTCTGTTTGACAAGTTTATTCGGCCTTTAAGTTTTCGTGACGGACGGACGGACAGACCGACGGACGGACGGACAGACGGACAAAGTAATCCCTATGTATCGCCATTTCTTCGAAAGGGCGACACAAAAACTTTGTTTTCATGGACGCAGCCTATAATATAACTATTGGATCGCTTCGCCAATAGCTGCAATCATCATGTATTGCCGCGATATCATAGGAATTCTATTTGGTTAAGAATGCTGTTGATAACAGCGCGTTTAATGGACCACCGATTTGAATCCTGATAACGTACTTATTTAATTTTTGGAGATTATTTTTATCAGATGCGATTCTCGTGACCTTATGAAATAGTTGTCCGTGATAAGTTGGCTATCTTTACCTCCTTCCTGCATCTTCGCTGTCATATTGTCATATCTTGTGCAAATAAAACTTTTATCAATATTCTGATGTAGTCTCATCATTCTGATAAGTTGTTTCGGTCTGCCAGATAATGCTCTTATTTAATTTTAAAATGCGCTATGTATATTTTGTACAAACGGTGAAACTGTTTTTTTGTTTGTTTTTTTTTTCAGTTTCAGGCACGGTGAAACTGTTTTTATTGAAATATAATTACACTTGGACACAAAAAAACAGCAAATATTTTGTTTTCCAAAGAATTAAATTGTTTTTTAGTGAAATAAAAGTTGTATTTTTACTGTTTTGAAATATGTAATAGTATTTTATATTCAATGTTTTTGTCGACATACATTTTAGTTATTGGCTCTCTCTCAAATTTTCGTATTTGTTTCCCAGTTTGTCATGAAAGCATGAAAAATCAAAGTACTGAAAGTACAGAAAACTTGCAAGTAATTTTCTTTCATGGCGTATTTTTGGTTTTTTTATTTTCGTGTTCACGGGTGAAATAAAATCAATACTTTACTGAAACAAACAAATACCATTTATAACCTTTATTGTGCGTTACTCATGACTGTGGCAATAATATATAATACATGCAAAGTAAAAAATACCATTAAATTAGTTTGCAAGTCAATGAGAAGAACTGTTCATGGTACATGGTATAATTAAACTATGTAATTATCACAAAATTACTTTCACCTGCTTGTTGTTGTTTTGTTTGTTTGGTTTTTTTACAATGTTTCTGCCATACATAAATTTTTAGTCAAGCCCGTATTCAGAGTTAGTAAGATCTTTTCAAATTAATCATGCATATTTACAGGTACGGTTTCCATCATTAGTGATTATTATCAAAATCTGAAATGCACACGTTAAAGTATGTGTGGTCTAGGGCAAGTTCATGCATGAAAAGTTAGGTAAGCCAGTATCAAAATGCTGTCTTGGTCCACAGCCGGCTATCGACACGTATATTTTCTGGACGAATTATGGGTCATGTATTATATTTATTATTTAACTATTAATAGATGATGTTTAATACGTACATCTAGTTTGACCCAAGAGAGATAAGAGGGTCACTAAAAAAGTTAAGAAAAGATGTTGTTTTGGTAAATACGTGATTTTTGTTACTTATGCATTCAAAATTATTGTTTTAGAAATAAAATGTATTGTTATGAACGTTTTTATGGGTAGAAACCTTAGTTTTTGAAGTGAAATTGTTAAGTGATTTTGACGGGGTAGAAGAACTTTTTGAACATCCCTTTCGGATGTTATGTTTGATTGCTCCCCCTTTGCATGTAAATATTGTATAGGAAGGATTTACAGGTAGCCAATATGCTAAAAATAGATTTACTGATAAGAATTGACCTTAGCAACCTTGCTAGCGGTACAAATTTTGTATGACTTGCATTCAGTTTACTATAAATTAGCTTGTGTTGAGGCATGGATCTGAAACCAAAATCTTAAAAAAAAAGTTAAGTAAGACACAACAATGTTGCTATGGTGTTTGTAAAGGTGACTCAAGGTATACAGACAAAGATGGCATGAAAGATGTATCTTTTTACCCTTTCCAAAACCAAAAACAAATGAACATAAGTTCAAAAAGTGGATAAGTGCATGTGGTTAGTCGGCTGTATTTTTTATTGACAAAGCAAAAAATTTAAAAAGTGGACATGCAAATTCAGTTGATATTTTGTTGGAGGAAAAGGACCTACAGAAGGAAATCCAGACCCTATTCGAGCCTCTTACATTCCGCTTTAGGTATAGAAAATTAAGTCAATCTGTTAGCTGTAAACATTTTATTTTGCATGGCAGAATAGTAATTTTGCTGCACCTATATAATTTTTTCTACTTTTTTATATATATATGATTATACTATATAAATTTTCTTTTGTGAATTATGGTACTATAAATTTGGAACCATTTGCCCTAATCAATTAATAATAATGTCCTTCTCGTCCCCAGCTTCAATACCTGCCTTGCATCTGAAAAACAATTACAACAACAACAAAAACAATGCATTTAATTTCTACATTTGATAAAATATACTTAATGACAATGAACAACAGGAAACAGATTGAACCAATTCATTGTCACATTTAGCAAAGTGTTTCTTTCATTTTCGGGGTACAGTTTTTATTACGTAATAACTTTTTTATTATAAATAAATTTTCATAATTTTGGTAACATAACATAAAGTTTATTAAGCATTAAATGGCATTGGCACATTTATAGCCTTTATACAAACAACATACAATATTCATCAAAAATGGCGAGGGATACAAAACATAATGTTATACCGAAAGTTAACAGATATAGATGATATGATAAATTAAATAAATGGTGTGGTAAATAGACACTAAATAAATAAACGCGCAAGTTTTCCAGAGAAGTTTTACATATGATATACAATCATGTGTTATTTTCGTTGTTTCGTAATTTAAAAGCATGGTATATATATTTCGATAGATTTTCTAATGTTTTCCTTGATTTAGACGACATTAACGATTCTAGTTTATAGAGATTTGGCCAGTGGCGATAAAATGGTTTGAAGAAGTTTTGCCGCAAATATCTATATTTAGGACACACTTACGGAAGGTTATTTTGACCCCCCATATATATATGATTGGTTAAATATAATTACTGTATAAAAATCAAAATACATGTGTTGTTACATTTATAACTTTGAAATATATATATATATATATATATATATATATATATACTAAGAAATGTGGTAAGTTACGGGTCTAATTTCGATATTACACCTTTATGTGAGGTGCTATAAAGTAATGGGGTATATATGGTACCCCGTAATTTTCAATGCCATTTCTATGCATATTCGGACTTCTTAAGTACGATAAACTTTATTCCCGTAACACGGTTTATTATCGAAATTTATTTTCGGTCTATAAAAAAAAACCCGAAATTTTTTTTTATCATAAACCAAATTTTTATATTACAGCTTATAGTACTTACAAGGTCAGATAGTGCATAGAAATGACATTTAATTAGCGGGGTACCATATATACCCCGTAACTTTTATAGAACCACACATATAGGTATAATATCGAAGTAAGACCCGTAACTTACCACATTTCTTAGTATATATATACAACCCCTGATTAAGGTTTATTACAGAGACCCCATATCTGACGATATTTCTGTATATATATATATATATATATATATATATATATATATATATATATATATATTTGATGGTAAAATGTATAACCAAGTATCGTTGTAATAGTTATAAATGTTTAATAGATTTAACGACAAGACAAGTTGTGTGATAAAAAAACGAAATCATATAGATTGAAATGTGTGAATAGAAATTAAGAAGCTTGAAGACTTATGAGCGTTTTGCGACTTAATATATGTATTGCAATTTAAATATCTTCAAAGTTACTGCTGGATGTATATAAACTCTATATTTAATCGCTGGAGAAAACGTTATTAAGTTGTATCATACGACCGCGTGTTCGACAAGATGCTGCCTGATCCGGTAAGTACATGCATTTACAATTTTATTTATATGAATATATTTTCAATTTTTGAAGAAAAAGTAAGATAATCTTGCAACTAGTGGAATAAAATATTTTTACACATTCCTCTAAATATTTCTACTGACTTGTATAACCTGCCATCCTGAATGACATTAATTTGCGTATCTGTATAGTGGGTGAAGGCGCGTGCGAACGTGTGTGCGTGTGTTTGTGTATTACACTTTCAATTTATGGATTCTTTAGGAAAAGTTATCTAACCTGAAAAATGATGCTTAGGCGCTTCCTTGGCACAATGTTTACAGATTATCACAGGCCCCTAACTTATGGGCCAGAGACCTCCGGCGGTCGGAATCTGCAGTCAATATGCGAGAAAATTAAAGCTTACTGACTGGTGCATGTTCAGGTTTATATAGATAATACAACTTTTTTTCCAATTTCAGAGCCGCTACCCAGGTGACAATGAAAGCAAAAACAATTGACAACATATTATCACCACTGCATGTACCGCAGTGAAGAAATACTCGGATTTTTAATTTTAAAGCACAACCTCGCTATTAGCAAGACATGTTCAAGAAAAACCATTCGTCGTCTTGGCCTACGAAGGAATAATAATGAAGCACCAGTCACAGATATTATATCAAAGATACAGCACTTGCTGCACAACGGCTTTGCTAACGCTGGGAATATGACTATTTGGCGACTTTTGAATTCCCACTACAGTTTACGTGTTACACGCCTAATGGTTGCGATCTACACAGAGGGAGTCATTTTGCGTCGGCATCGTGTATTGAGAAGACGTACGTACATAAGTCTAGAACCTAACTTTATGATTCACATAGATGGATATGAGAAGCTGAAGCCGTATGGTTTTCCCATTCATTGAGCTATGGATGGATTTTCGCGAACAATGATGGTTAAAGGTTGTCAGATCAAACAACAATCCTCACGTAATTTCAAGACTATTTTGACCATATTATCGAACAAAACTCTTTACCTAGGATCATTTGAAGCGACACCGGCACTGAAAATATAGTGATTCGCGATGCACATCGATTACTAAGACTTCACCATGGTGACAGTATATCTGGTGAAAGCAGCTTTCTGGTCGGCCGTTCTACTGCAAACCAACGAATAGAAATGTTTTGGAGTGTATTGATGAAACTTGTTGTACATTTCTGGAGAAATATCTTTAAGGACATGGTAGACATAAGACTGTTTAATATAACTAACTCCGATCATGTTGAAACAGCGCGGCTGTGCTTCACAAGACCATTACAGACTCACTTAGATGTATTCAAACAACATTGGAATCATCACAGGATAAGACCTCAAAGGTCGCTAGAAACCCCATCAAGTCTTTCCCCCGAGATGTTATTTCACCAACCAGAACTCTTTGGGGTCCGCGACTGTTCCGTATTTTCTTCTTTGTCGATTGCAGATATGACTGGGCTAGCAAGACACTTTAGCATAAGAGTGTCGAATGGGATGTACCGATCACTTTAACTTTTCAGTCGTATTTTGGAAAAAGGTGGAATTTCTAGGAAAAAAATTCCTCTTGCCGGACTCTCCCGATGAAGCACTTCTAATGTACGAAGCCTTAATGCAGTTGCAAAATCTACACTAACAATGACATCTTGATTGAAATACTGGTATTACGTATTATTCAGATATAGCATCTGCAGAACAAGACTGTTTAGATAATTGCTTTAGATGACTGCCACTAAAACATTGCATTTTTATTATGCGATTCAGAGGAAATTGTTTAATAAAGTTACAAACAATTATAAAGAATGGTGTAATCTTGTCTCTCCCAATAGAGCAACCAAAGTCCAAGAGGTTTTGTCTCATTAGGCAACAGGTTCAGCTTTTACTAGCGTAATTATATGAATATTGAAGAATTATATCCACAATCGATGTAAAACAAAGAAATAAAATAGTTTTCCGGTATGGCTGATGATCCATTTAAGAATCAGTTTTGTGCCAAATGCTTGGTAGTGTTAAATACGCATCTTTGTAATGAATAACATTATAAAAATATACCACAAAAGATATACTTTAATTCTTTCTAGAAACTTATGACGTCATGAATAAAATTAAATTTATGTTAGTATTTTTACTTTGAGAATATTTACACATAAACATAATATTATATTAATTTTCTTTTCCTGTATGCATTTTTGTTATGTGTTTATTTTATGAGTAACTGCATGCTTGATGTTTTACTGAACCTTTCCTGTATTGTGGGTTCCTTCGTGAGTGTGGGTGTGTGTCGGCATCGGTCCATCGCCTCAGAAGCAATTTAACAAACAATAACAAACAATAACACTAACGATTGGTTTTGTAAGGAACCGACACATCCCCACTTAGAACACATGCTGCATGGGTGAGCGGAGTATTACTTTGAAGACAGTGTTTTAAGTCCAACCGCTAAGAACCAGTAGCACCCACCCCTCCACCCAATACCCCCTAAATTGTATGTATTGTGGTAACCCTTAACTAGCAGACTGCAGTGTTTTAAATGTACTGTACATGTAACATGAAGACGGCAATGTCGGAAAAGTGCGCGATTATTATCATGTCATGTCATGACCATCCCGGTCGCCTGCATGCCATATTGCGGATCTTCACCACATGTATGAACCGACGAGCAATAATTCTAATGCCCATAGATCATACAGAAAATTGTTCACGCATGATTATTTTACGCTTATCTCAAAAGTACAAAAATGATTGAATTGAAATAATTCGTATAACACGTTATTTATTAATGTTCATGAAATTAGCAGCCTGGCAGCGTGGAGTTGGCAGCCTGGCAGCGTGAAGTTGGCAGCCTGGCAGCGTGGTTATCAGTCTAGCAGCCTGGTAGCGTGAAGTTAGCAGCCTGGCAGCATGAAGTTAGCATCCTAGCACCATGGCATGCAAGCGATAAGTTAGCAGCTTTGTAGAGAGAAGTTAAACACTCGACGGATATGATGTTATTGCGCGATTTTAAAATATCATAGTTTGTTCATATATATTTCAGAAAAAGCGAAAATTGAAACTTTAAAAATCAGTAAGACATGAGTAATTTCAATAAAATAGATTTTCAAGACGCTAGTGTTTCTTAAAGTCATTTTATTCGAAAATCTCATTTGACTTTTTCGGAGTTGTTTTATTCTACAGAAAATGAAATCGCGCGATATTTGTATGCCGACAGAAACCAATATACTTTTTTTTTAAATGAAATAATAAAATAAAAACAAATTTTAATGTAGGTTTAAAGTAAGATTGTCAACCTGGCAGCTTAGCAGCCTGGCAGCGTTATAGTTATTATTCCAAAACGTATTTGATATAGATCAATTATAGTTCATGATCTTGTATTTTTCAAAAACTGCTAACACCGAAATTTTGTAAATCAGACGACATGATTTATATGAATATGATAAATTTAATTCGTATTTTTTCATGACACTAGTGTCATTACAAATCTTTTTAAAATCCTAAAATCTCATAATCAAAGCGCTGAAAGCGTTGAAAACTGTCTGCTTTGAAAGGAAACTTAGTACTACATGTATATACCGTAGCAGCTGAAAGTGAGTTAATGATAAGATGGCGCTCATTTCCAAGTGAACTTGTTGCTATCCTAGAGAACCACCTCTTTGAAAAATCTCCAGAAATAGCACAGTGAAGACGAGAGTGTGTTAAGCAGACCAATGTGATTGGCCATTAAAAATATGTAGTTAAAGCAGTGAATAAAGAGGTGCTAGCTGCTTTAAGAACATAAAAGTAGAAACAGTTAAGCCACAAACTGAGTAGACCACTGGAAACTAAATTTGGTAATACATGTACTAGTATTGCTAGTTCTCAAAATAAGTTCTGTGAAATTTTAACATTTCATAAAACGTTTGATTGGGTGGGGTAAATCAACATGAAACATTCAATTTGTTAGTCTATTACGTGTAAAATGACCGAAAATATTTAATGTTTATCAGACTAAATGTTTAATGACAAAAATCATTTACAGAAGTCTGTATTAAGACTAGAGTTTGAAAGATCGTATTGAAAAAAAAGCCGAATATTGCACATAGACATCGATTTATGTTTCATTTTTGCGTTCAACTTGTCCTATTTTGTAAAAATACTAATTAAAATAGATGAAAGGGGAACTTTGAAAGTCACCGAACATGACAAATTTGAAAATATTTCAGGCTCGGTTTGATTGAGCCTGTTAAATACTAATTAAGAGATTATCCGTGGCCCGATTTTGTCCTTTTTGGATATGATGCTGTTTATACTTAATGTTATTGGTGCTGAACATTTCATTTCTGTTGCAATTTTGTCTAAGTTTGATGTATTTTTTTTCGTAATGTGACTGTACTAACAATGCTATGGGGGAAATAATTTAGGGGTAGTTTTAGCGGGGAGGCGCCAGGGGCACATGCCCACACTTCCGGCACGTTCACAATTTTAGTGGTGATAAACCAATTTTTACTCAAGAAATCCTTCACGAGTCTTGTGGTCTGATACCGCTCATATTCTCAGTCATCATTGATTGAAGCAAGGCTGGGGCAAATTTTATTTATTAGACCCGAAAAAAGGCATTTGATTATTTTGGGCATCACATATTGAAATACTGACTATGCTATAATAACTGCAGCTTAATCTGTCTAAGTAATCACGCCGTATCACGAAAACCAGCAGGAGCACGGTGGGGTAGGGGTGGGGGAATCGCGCACCGCGGGTGAAGCGAGAAAATTGTTCTGCCAAGTTCCGATGACGGTACTGTCAACGTTTAGTTTGATCAGGAAAGGTAGGGTGGTTACCTTTGACTTATTCTTATTACAATTTCGAGTGTTTTGTTTTCGAAAAACGGGAAACGGGATTCGATGCATGTTGGATCTGCACGCTGGTATATTGTTAGACCAGTGTATCAAAACATCGTTGAGTTATGACGAACATTCCGGCTCTAAACTGAATGAAATTCAACAAGAGGAAAAGTGTTTTTCGATTTTAACGCAGTATTTAGATGTTTTCTCGTCTTGTTTCACTGCTACAACAAAGTATTCGCTCTGTTGATTATTCCCAGCGACTGGTTTAACTCTGTACAATGGTTTAAGGAAAATGTTCGCCAAAATTTTACGGTAGCGGTTGTGCTACTGGTGTGAAGGTTGTGCAAAAGAGAATAGACATAATAGTAATCAATTATATACCCGGCGTTTTCTGCTTTTTAGGATTCAGTGAAAAAGCTCGCAGTAAAAGTATATATTTGATCAGATGTAATAGTATATTACACCTGTAACAAACACTGATAATGGATTGAAAGAAAACCAGGCCTATTATGTCAGAAAATGTTTTACGCCATTGATTTTAGCGTTACTTACATTTCAACAACACTTCTAACTCGTCTTATTTCGAAAATATCACTAAACTTAAATTTTTAACTGATTCTAACTTTCCTTTCTAGTTCCTTTCTATATTACTCTTGAGTTTTGAAGCTTGTTTTGTATAACTGGGAACAACTTATAATTACTAAAGTTGTTGTTGCATTAGCAAAAGGTCATCATTTGTTAATAATATTAATGAACACTTTAATTTTATGCCTTCCCGTGAATTATAGAATTTTCTCGGTGAAATAAAAGCGGTATTCAAACTATTTTCATCACGTTTGTTCCGATGGGGATGAACAATGAATGTTTCACTGCGCATGACTACTTCAGTAGACAAACGTTTATTTACTTATTTTCTGAATCTATTTGTTTATATATATATATATATATATAGATAGATATAATTATGCCAAAACATTGTTGTTATTTTTTTCTCGTCTTCATGCTTGTTCTCCAATATCTCTATTATTACTTAGTTTGTGTGTGTGTGCGTGTGTATGTGTGTGTAAGTTCTTCCTTTTTGTTTGTTTGTTGTATGTACTTTTGTATTGTTAATTTATACATCTGCCATTGTTAATGGCAAGAAACATGATTGTTTATGCCTAATAAAAATCTTGATCTTGATCTTGATCTTGATAACGACTGAGTAAGAGTCTACCATCATGGCAGTCACGGTGCATTGAAATAAGCTCATCGTGAAAATATATATCTTCAGTGAATGTGCAAGTTATATATATTAATCACATGTATTATGTTCATTTTGAACAAAATATTTATAGTGATTATGCTTTTGTCGATTCTTGTTCGAGGTTATGTGTTTTTCAAATAATATAAACGTGTTCGTTTTAATGAATTATACTTGTAAATTATATAGATGCTGCATAATAAGTTGTTTTTAATTATGACAACTACATATAAAGCATATTTATATCATCGCAATAAAGTTTCAGATAAAGAAAGCTGGAGAGATTACTTAAAATAACTTAAAATAATCAGATAACTCCTGTGCGATAACAATTATTTAACATGATTTTTTATTTAAGTGAATGAAAAAATGCTGATAATATCTTTTTTTCTTATAAATGCATGCTTAGTTACATTTTATTTAACGAAAAACATATATATGGGGGGTCAAAATAACCTTCCGTACACACTGGTATCTAAATTACTGAAATGCATTCGGTATTATGAAACTGTGGAAAATGTTGATAATATGTATATTTTCCTTGTCAAACTGCAATTATCCCCAACCGTCCGTTTTTATTGTCCTTAAGTATATTAACTTAATTACTGGTAAGAATACCTACATACATAATTAGCCATATTAATTTTACAATATTGTAAACATAAATATACAGACAACATTAGTCATGATACATCATAAAGATACTGAAACTGCACCTTTTTCTGACCAGCTCCAGCTCAAGATTATATAATGCATGCTTTAACTGCTTGATATGAATATACTACCCGGTATGAGAATTTTCAATTAATGCCTGCCTTTTCCCTGACAAATTTAAACCTTGTCAAGGTAATCAACTGTAATCAAAGATTCAGTAAACCATTTGAATGCTCAGGTATGTCGGATGAGCGAAACTTAACTCAATGTTCAGCATTTTCTGTTAAATTTACAGCAAATATCTTATCACAAGGAACCATTGTTTACACTGTATTGTACCACCTTCCTAGAAATGTGTATCATGTGGTACTGATAACACAAATTGATGACGTAGCTGTGAATCCTTCCTATTGAAAGGTTCTTGTTAACCTTTAACAATTTCATTGTGATCAAAGATTTCTTACCACTAATGTGGATTGCATAAAACACCTTTTTACTTTGTGTCATTTAATTGCAACATCTATTTATGTCAGAAGTTCTCATGTCTATGTTTTGTGATATCTAGTCTAATTAAACGTTTTTACTACATTGCTTAACTTATGTGGACAATATCCACTTCCCTCTAGCCAGGGATCTTTCATCCATGCTGAAATTCTTCAAGATATCATAATCACATAATTTCCAGTCATATATTCAATAAAATTTAACACTTATATAACTACTTATACTTGATCTCTATTTCATATCATAAATCAAACAACTATTCACTTCATATCTACAATCAGATGGATCCAACCACAGCTTGGCTCAGGGACATTACATCATTAGCATGAATGTCGTCCACATATAACACGTGTGTGTTATACTTTTCTTGTTAGTTATCAAGTCAATCTTCCATTGCTACTTAATGCACAATATGACTTTGTAATAACTTTATAGTATACCATTAATAACTATAATTATGTGAAATCGTAGCAAACGTTTATTTAAGTCCACAGCGTATCTCTTCGTCACCAGCTTATTACATATCACTTTTAATAATGTACCAAACTGAACGTGTCTGAAACGGTTCATCATCAGGATGAACACCATTTCTTTGAAACAGTGAACCACTTCTTCGTAATTGAACATCACCTATTACCCATTCGCTTCCCATTCCTCTTCTTGAATTGTAATTTACATGTATTTACAAAGGTTCGTTTAGTCAATAAAAATTGATTTAATTATGCATATAAGGCAAGCTCCCAATGTCGCAAGTAATAAAGCATCGTCTCTTTTAAACCAACTCAGTCTCTACTCAATCGAACTTTCTAGCGTGTCTCTTAGCATTCGATTGACCTTCAATGCGTCTTCAACCATAACTTTCAAAAGGTTTTCCAGGCATATTCCGGTGGACCAAAACGAGGCACGCGCAGCAATGATGCTTCCCAAGATTGGAATTGCCATTTTGGAAATGCTTTCAACAATTTCCGACACAAGAACATACTGACAATAAGTTGTAATTCCCTTAGTTGTTAGGACGATGGCTGTCGATTTGAGATCGAGAGATTTCTTTAAATCATTTAGCGATACATTCAGCTCATCAGCAACGCGTCTTAGCCTTTCGTCGTCTAAACCAAAAGCTCGTCTGTAGTAAACAGCTTCTTCTATTAAAGATGCAGCATCAACTAATATGCTTAAACCCGGCAAAGGTATTGCGGCTCCTACAGCTGAAAGTATGGCAACTTTACTTATTCTCTTTTTCAAAACATCTTCTTTGGCCCTAATTACACCCTCCGTCAACACAGAGAATGTCAGAGTCATAGCTTCGCGTTTTAAGTCGGGTGCATCTTTGAACAGTGTTGTACAAAGTAAATCGAAGTCATAATTTCGAGGCATGTAATTTGCAACAACGTACACATTTTGGTTAGGAAGTCCTTGATTTCCAAGCCCATTTAAACATTCAACTTTTATCTTCCCTATAATTGTTTCCTTTTTTTCTGGATTTCGGTGGCTTAACTGAAACTTGGCAATATCAATGTCGATTTGTGTTCTGACAAAATAGTAACATTTTTCTTTCTCATGCACTCTCTCTGCAAGCCAGACATCATCTTCTGTAAATCTTGACGCTGATAGGATGATAAAGAAATCATATCGTTCAAACTGAATTTGCTCGAGGTAACTTTCTTTCGGGAAGTCCTTCGTTCCGACACCAGGTAGATCCCAGATCATTAGATTATTGCGATCCTCCCGAAAATACTTGTCTGGTTTTTTGGTACACTGAACTACATCAACCATCGCAGCTCCTGGATCATCAGCTTGAAGACCGAGGAAGGTGTTAATGAAACTTGATTTCCCAACACCTGTACGCCCAATTACAGCACCATTTAATGGTACTGATTTCCATTCCTCTAGATTTTCTTTGACACAATTGCCAATACCTTTCAATCCGTTACTCTCAAACGCTTGAGTTACTTTTCCTGCAAACGCTTTTAAGTATTCTGTCAAGTGTGCAGTATCCATGCTTGGCAGTTTGTGTTTCAATATCACTAAAGTTTTACACTGTACCTGACTTGAAGGTTATGACAAGGGATGTTACGCAATTTATTAAACCATTTAGATAAGATATATTTCATGTGTTTAATAAAAATATCCTGTAAAAAATTATATGGGGAATATAGTGTTTGAGTAATACATTGTCATTAGGTCAGCAAAATGTTTCGTTAGCTTTTATTTTTTTATTAGCATGTAGCCGGTACAACGGTACAACGAACTTGATAGCGAACCATTATACAATGTCAATCATTTGCCATAGTTCATGCAGACATAATATTAGTTACAATGTTATTTGTTTCACGCTTTCAACCTTTCGACCTAAATTGTTTTAGGACCAACCCACTTGTAAATGTCGTTAATCTAAACAGTTTTCGATAACTTGTCGAAATTCGGTTATAATCAAATTTTATCAAACTGCGATACTGGTAATTTAAAGATACCGTATAAGATGCACTTATTTAAAATTGATAATGCACTGCATAGCGATTGGTTAAATGTGAGCATAGTATACATCGTGTGTATTAATACTACGTAAAATGATGACGCTTTGATTTTGTCAATCCGAGTCTGATATTAACAAAACTTGATTGTGTTTTTAATGTTTCGTCAGCTAAGCACATATTTGACTGTACGAAATTAAATTTTATATTGTATTTAGTTAAGCTTAAAAAATCTAGTAGTTAACATGTGTTATACAAATGGATCAAAACATCATATTCATAAATATTAGAAAACAATAGACAAATATTATTTGAAAAGCGTAATATGCATATCAGGAATTGCCACATTAAGAAGACAGCTCTCATGCACAGCCAAAACGCAGAGAGGAGACGAGAGCTTCGGTTAATAAAATCATAAATTTCGATGTAGACACCCCAAACAATTAACGAAAATGAGAACCCGGGTGGTTACCGCCGCAGACAGTGGCAAAACATTTTCCACTGGGGTGTAATCCAGGTTCTAGGGTGCATCAGCCTCACACTTGTCATAACGGGTTCTCTATATGAACAAACAAGTACAAGTTATCTTTGTGAGTTAGCTCCAACCCACACATTGACTCGACGATGTTGCATGACAAAGAACTCAAACGTAAAACACATAACAAACTAATGGAATTGTCAAGCAACCTAAATGATAATCTAACTAAAGTCAGATCTAGTCAATTGTTAGATCTGATGACGGCCCGTAGACACCGTATATAAGCTAAAGCGGTTTTCCCCGATTACTATTTTTAGAAATTGTCAACACATGGGGGCATGATTTATAACGCTCGCAAAAATGATCTGATGATGTCATTAAAATAAAAAAAAATAAAAATACTACATAAATGAAATTATTTACGTTTCAGTAATACGAACTTGACGGTAATTGTCAGTGTGGAGGGAAAAGGTGCGTGTATCTCGTGCGATTAGGCTATTTAAGTGTTTGTTTTATCTGTGTACACCATTCGAGGCGTTACTGTTCAGCGGTAAACATGTCGGCAAGGAGAAGAACACAATTATGTAGCAGTTTACTCGGAGAGTTGCCAACGCTTTTTTAAAACTTGATTCAGTGAACTGAAGGTTTGAAGTTTGAGACAGAATAGGCAGCAGAGATATGTCAGAATAAGCCTTTTCGACGCATTAAAGGATCACGTGGCAGTCAACAAGGACATATGGCAACAGGGAGCTTTCTCCAATGGAAAGAAGTCATTTGTTACAAGTCAGATAAGTAGGCCACTTCGCCAGTGGTTGCGCTGCTGATTTAACACGAACCGAAGCGATGGGAGCCAGAAACTAAGAGATTTTTGTGATAAGTACTGTTTTATTTCATCGGCTTTTGTTAAATTAGAAAACCGAGTATCTTCTTTTGTTTGAAAATAGTGTAACTGTTGTGGACCATTTTGTAAAAGGAAGATTAAAATGCTGCTTGGCTTTTTGTACAGAAATTATTTAAGCCGAAAAAGAAGTTATAGACACCGGTTATTTTAGTTGGCGGTAAATGGAAATGGTGATTTGGCATGAGGGAAGCAAGACCAGTAATTCTAAAATAGCTGTTTTTTATATTTAATGAAGTGTTGTTATAGAGGCCCGAATGTTATTGTAATTATGAGTTAAGAAGTGAATGTACATTTTAAACAAGAGAATTTAATGTAACATTTATTTTGAAACATGTAAACAGCAATGTTAACGAGCAGTATGTTTAGCCGATAATTTGTTAACAGTGATAGTGAAAATACTATTTTTTTGCAAACAGTCATGCCGTTTAACAATCAGATGGGTTTCATAAAAACATGACTAGTAATGACGGATAGATGTACCGTTATAAGTACAGTTGCACATGGTAAGCGTGTACAACATACAGTATACATTAAAAAAAAGTTGTATAGTCCTTTCTCTTTAAGGATATAATTAAGTTTGGTTATGTTTTATCATTTGATTCTTGAAACATACGACTCTTACATTAAAAACAGTCAGTTGTAAGAAATGGTAAATTTGTAGAATATGCCATTTGATTTGTTTGTAATATTGAGACCATAATGTAAACCATGTGTATAATATTTACAGATAGTTCTTCCGGTAAGATCACGTAATGGTTGTTTTTTGTATGTATTTGTTACTCTTGCTTGCATGTTTTTTATTAATATTAATATAAGACGTCTACTATACTGATAGATAGAAGGAGGTTGCAAGTGTTTGCCACGCCAGCTTTGAAGATCCTGATGCTGTTGTCTGAGGTCAAGGACGCTTTGTATTCTGGAAGGAAAGAATCTAAAGTTTGTAATTTTACTTTAACGTTCACAAATTTTCAACAATGGTCAAAAGTAAACCATTTATACAGTCTGTAATTTTCGCCGGTAACGGTAGCTATGTATTTATCGAAGATTATTCAGAAAGTTAGTTAATCAAAAATAAACCTGATATTTCATTGTGGAGTCATATAGCAGACGTTTGAAAATCCGTGTAAGGATGATTGGTTGAAAATGTGTCTCTCAGGATGAATTCGTAAGATAGCTAAGCCTGTTTGTAAGAAAGAATTACTTATTACTGAAATGGCTAAACCTTAATTTTAACTTCGCTTTGGAAGGCAGTTTCTTATGAGATTTCACAGATGTGACTTGATCTATTTTAGCATTTACTGTTTTCTTTAGAATACGTGAAGTACTGGGTATTCGCTTTGGAAGGCAGTTCCTTATGAGATTTCAGAGATGTGACTTGATCTATTTTAGCATTTGCCGTTTTTCTTAAGAATATGTGAAGTACTGGGTATCAAAAGGTCGGACATTAAGTTTTTCTGAAACTTTTTGTGGACTTTTATATTTTATATTTCTAATTGAAAACAGATGTTTAAGAGCAAGCAAAAGTGTAATTGCTAGAACAGGAAGTTATAATGTCTGGTTAGACTTTTATAACGATATTTAATTTGTTCTAAAATATTGAAATAAAAATCGGAATTCATTTTTAGATAACTATATTTTTGGTAAATATTGCAATGAAGGCTTTCTTAGAGAATGTAATTAACAGCTTTCTTATTCAATCTTTTATGATTTTTCAAAGCAAAAACTGAGATTTTCAATGTATGTTAAGAATAACTTTGGATTACATTTGTTTTCGGTCCGGAGAAGCTACGGTGAGTGCAAATAATAAGACTAGTGAGAGACTCCCAGTGACATGGTAAATGCGAAAGACAGCTTGTACGCAGACTTTTAGTATCGCTGAGTTTGGATTTGTAATGTTGAAATATTATCTTTGAATTTAAGCATTACTGAGAAAAGCTATCAATTTTAATATCATCGACTTAGAAATTATTATGTTATTGAATAGAATATTATAGGAAGTTACATAGTTGAAAGTAACGATCACTAAATGTAAATGTTATTCTAGAGTTATTTTATTTCAAGATAACACTGAGTGCTTTTGTTGTGGGATACAGTGCCTATATGTGTTGTTTTTTGTTTGACACACGGCCCCCGGTGCCGCTTTTGTGTGGCCCCCGGTTCCTAGTTTGTGTTGTATGTGTGAGAACACGGCCCCCGGTGCTGTGTTGTGTGGCCCCTGGTGCCAGCTGTGTTGTGTATAAGCTGTTGACGTTTATTTGCAGTGTTATTAATGTAGCCTGTGAATTATTCATTGTTTTGTTGTGTTCATTCAAAGCCAGTTATTGTTGTCGTCTTGTATACGTTTGAAAAAACGGTCCCTTGTGTCATTGTTGTGTGGTTTTATGTTGAAATTGTGCCTGGTGTTTACATACAGATGACGTTGGTTTGTGATTTCTGGTGTGTTTGATATGTCTCTTGTATTCATTGCTGTGTGGTCCGTGGTTTCTGTGTTGTATTTGTGTTTGATGCTCGGTCCCTGGTGCTGTTGTGTCAAATAAGCAGTTCCGGTGGTTTATGAATATTCAGTTGCTTTAAGATCACTTTATTTTTGTAAAAAATGCATTTATGGCTTTTGAGATGATGTAATTAACAGCGTCTTATTCAATCTTTAATGATTTTACGAAGCCAAAACTGACAATTTCAGTCTAATGATAAGAATAACTTTGGATTATTTTATTTTATTTTTTATTTATTTTTTTTTTCGGTCCGGAGAAGCTACGGTGAGTGCAAATGATAAGACTAGTGAGATACTCTCAGTGACATGGTAAATGCGAAAGACACCTTGCAGGCAGACTTTTAGTATCGTTGAGTTTGGATTTGTAATGTAGTAAATACTATCGTTTGAATTATGCATCGCTGAGAAAATGCTACCAATTTTAACTTCATCGATTTAGAAATTATTATTTTAATGAATAGAATATTTTGGGAAGTTACATAGTTGAAAAGTAACGATAACTAAATGTTAATGTTTTTCTAGAGATACTTAATTTCAAGATAACACTGAGTGCTATTGGTGTGTGATACAGTGCCTATATGTGTTGTTTTTTACACACGGCCCCCGGTGCAAAGTTTATGTTGTATGTGTTTGAGAACACGGCCCCCGGTGTCGTTGTTGTGTGGCCCCCGGTGCCAAGTATGTTGTATGTGTTTGAGAACACGGCCCCCGGTGCCGTTGTTGTGTGGCCCCCGGTGCCAAGTATGTTTTATGTTGCATGTGTTTGAGAACACGGCCCCCTGTAACGTTGTTGTGTGGCCCCCGGTGCCAAGTATGTTGTATGTGTTTGAGAACACGGCCCCCGGTGCCGTTGTTGTGTGGCCCCCCGGTGCCAAGTATGTTGTATGTTATGTGTTAGAGAACACGGCCCCCGGTGCCGTTGTTGTGTGGCCCCAGGTGCCAAGTATGTTGTATGTTATGTGTTTGAGAATACGGCCCCCGGCGCCGTTGTTATGCGGCCCCCGGTGCCAAGTATGTTGTATATGTTTGAGAACACGGCCCCCGGTGCCGTTGTTGTGTGGCCCCCGGTGCCAAGTATGTTGTATGTTTTATGTGTTTGAGAACACGGCCCCCGGTGCCGTTGTTGTGTGGCCCCCGGTGCCAAGTATGTTGTATGTTATGTGTTTGAGAACACGGCCCCCGGTGCCGTTGTTGTGTGGCCCCCGGTGCCAAGTATGTTATTTACGAACTGTTGCTGTTTGTTTGCAGTGTCAGTTATGTAGCCTGTGCAGTTTTCTTGTTTGTTGAGTAAAATTGTAGCCTGTTTTTGTTGTCGTCTTGTATACGAACTGTTGCTGTTTGTTTGCAGTGTCAGTTATGTAGCCTGTGCAGTTTTCTTGTTTGTTGAGTAAAATTGTAGCCAGTTCTTGTTGTCGTCTTGTATACGAACTGTTGCTGTTTGTTTGCAGTGTCAGTTATGTAGCTTGTGCAGTTTTCTTGTTTGTTGAGTAAAATTGTAGCCAGTTCTTGTTGTCGTCTTGTATACGAACTGTTGCTGTTTGTTTGCAGTGTCAGTTATGTAGCTTGTGCAGTGTTCTTGTTTGTTGAGTAAAATTGTAGCCAGTTCTTGTTGTCGTCTTGTATACGAACTGTTGCTGTTTGTTTGCAGTGTCAGTTATGTAGCTTGTGCAGTTTTCTTGTCTGTTGAGTAAAATTGTAGCCAGTTCTTGTTGTCGTCTTGTATATGTATATGTTTATGTGTCTGGTGTTTACGCACACAGATGCCGTTGGTTTGTGATTACTTGTGTTAATTTTGTAATATGTGTTTGATATGTTCCCTGAACTCATTGTTGTGTGGTTTGTGGTTTCTGTGTTGTATTTGTGTTTGATACACGTTCTCTGGTGCCGTTGTGTGTCAGTAGTTTATATGGTTTATGAATATTCAGTTGATTTGTAGATTGATGACACGATCCTGAGACCTACTTTGGTGTAGACCTGGTGCTAACAAAGCAAGTCCTAAACATTGTTTTTGATGTCCATGATGGTTCCAGAAATATTTTGGTGAAGTTTTAAATGAGTAAATTTGTTTTCGTTTTTGTTGATAGCATGAAGTACAATCATTTCAAAGGTTGAAACGACGCATGCATACGTTACAAGATTTGTGACAATTTGTTAAGATTTTATTTTTATAAAATGTAAATGCCTTTCAACTGCAGTGCTCATCAGTTGTCTCTCTTTGTTTGATTCGATATTACCGCTGAATACAACGACCTAATCCTAGTTGTTGTTTGTGTTTTTTACGTATTATGAGATAAGGAAATAATTAATTTACTCACGTTAAAGTGAATAAATGAAATTATTTACGTTTCGAATAATACGAACTTGACGGTAATTGTCAGTGTGGAGGGAAAAGGTGTTTGTATCTCGTGCGATTAGGCTATTTAAGTGTTGGTTTTATCTGTGTACACCATTCGAGGCGTTTCTATTCAGCGGTAAACATGTCGGCACCCGCCCACCCGCCCTATAGGTTGTAAATATTTTTGGATGGCTGTCGATGTTTAACAGAACTTTCAGAGAATAAATCGAAAAATGGGTGTAAATAAAGTGTTTATTTTTGTTTCAGGTGTTTCGAGTTTGGTGTTTTCTCTTAGTCATAAACAATATATTTATTTATCATGTAAGAAATATGGATATTTTAAGGCCTTTCACTAGTTTCAGGTTCGAGTGGTACAACTAGATGAAGCTTTATTACACGGCGCATCAGCGCCGTGTTATTGTGATAACGAATTGAGATTGACCATGGAGGAGCACGTGACTGTTTAGGCTATAGACCACTAATTCAATCCGAAAGATTTCTTGACCGTTTCACTGCTTTGCATCAGCAATCAAGCTGATTTTAAACTTTGTTAACAACTGAGATAGAGTCTAATAGACTTCCACTTTAGCATTTCATCACATTCCAAATTTACTGTTGGGTCAAGATATTAAAATATTAGATTTAGAACGAACTTAGAGACACATTAAAATCACACTTTTATCATAGCATGAACGGTTATTTTTTCTGCATTTAAGTGTATCGTCTCGGATGCAGAACGTTTGTTTACAATCTATCAGCAACATTTGCTATTTTTAAACGCAATCTATTTATTACACGGCGCATCAGCGCCGTGTTATTGTGATAACGAATTTAGATTGACCATGGACCATGGAGGAGCACGTGACTGTTTAGGCTATAGACCACTAATTCAAATCCGAAAGATTTCTTGACCGTTTCACTGCTTTGCATATCTCTACTTCAGCAATCAAGCTGATTTTAAACTGATAGAGTCTAATAGACTTCCACTTTAGCATTTCATCACATTCCGAATTTACTGTTTGGTCAAGCCATTAAAATATGAGATTTAGAACGAACTTAGAGACACATTAAAATCCCACTTTTATCATAGCATGAACGGTTATTTTTTCTGCATTTAAGTGTATCGTCTCGGATGCAGAAAGTTTGTTTACAATCTATCAGCATCATTTGCTATTTTTAAACGCAATCTATTTATAGCTTTCTTTGCGAGTTTATACATCTGCTGGATAATCAATGTTAGTGACTGTTAATCGGTTTGATACAGTTCTCGCATTATATAAGTATTTTACTTTCGCAAAAAATCGATTTTGTTAATTTAAATAATTTTATGCGGATGCAAACAAAACATTGTGACTACTGATAACCACATTTCTTATAATTTGTAACGAAATTAAATGCATCAAACATAACAGAGGTTTCATATTGTGGCTTCGTTTTGCTAATGTGAACAATCGCAATTTTGCGTCAACAGGCAAAACATCTGAGAGCGGGCTTCCTTCTTAAGTGGATGCTGTTTAGAGGCACCTTCTTCGCATGAAATTTGTTAAAAATCATAAAGAATTTCTTAGAAAGGTTACTTCGCATCTGGCTGATTATATTCCCATTTAGAGGCAAACCTACGCTTAATGTGTCCAAACTGTACACGGGATATATGCCTTAACTACACCACAGCTGTCAGAGAGACGACAGATAGGCCTAAGCCTTGGAATCAGACGCCTTAAGGTGGAACCAGGCGGTTTGTCAATCGTTAAAGCGACTTTTTTGTTGGACACGAAACGGATTGAAATAAAGACGAAACGGGATGAAATAAAGGTTAGTGAATTTCTTAAAGACATGTCCAATGAAACAACATACATTATAAGATCCTTAAATTGGACCAGTTATGCCTATATAAAAACACATAATATAGGCATAAAGGGAGAGATATATGGTACTGGGGTGTTGTTGTTTAAACAGGGGTATAGCCCTAAACTACCCCACAGGTGTCATAGAGACGACAGATAGGCCTAAGCCTTAGATAAGTACAAATTTGAGAGGTAATTTAAAAGCATCATGTAGGTTGCAGTTGTTATCGACCGAAATGAATAGATCACTGCTACTCTATAATGCGCACCTCCTGTCCCAAAGGTGCTACCGATAAAATGAGGTGTGCGTATTCCGGTGAGCGAGGTTCTTAATCAAATTCATCATTACAAGGTCGGTGATTTCTTCTTAGAATGATTTTTACGCTTTATTTTTTTTTCTTCGATGAATAATGAGTAAATCTCGGCGAATCCGACGAGTTCAAATAAACCACCTGCAACACATACAGTTCATTCTTATTAAGGTCGAACTATAAACTGTTTGTGCAATGTTTGTCTAGAACCTGAAAATCCTGCTAAAATTGACATAACCGACCTTGTTATTGTTGAATTCTAAAAGGCACCTCGCTCACCTTAATTTTTCCGTATTATTGTAGGGACCGGAGTTGCGCGTTTAGTAGCAGTGTAGGTGAAAGAAATATTTATGTGATTAAGTTGTACAGAACATTGTACATTATGTAATAATGTTCATTGGTCGGACAGCACGCATATCGTTATGCAAAGACACCATTTGAGATCCTTATGATTAAAATCAGCATTTTCAACTTAACTGAAACATTAACATCTTTACAACATTTTATTGTTATTATAAGCTTAAAACTGTACGTAAAACAAGCAAGATTTCTATTCTTTTGCAACATGACACTGGGTAGGATTTTCTCGATTCTTCTAGTAATCTTACTTTTCCACATATTTTTTTCAACAAGTTTTGTTGATGTAATTTGTTGTTTTCGTTTTTGTTGTGGTTTTGCTGATTTATTTCTGTTTCATTCTTAAACGAATCGTACTTTTCTGGTTGACACTTTAAACTTTAACTCAGTAATTTTTTTACTCATTTTTCGCACGATGGTCATAGAGTTAAAAATGCTGTTGTTTTAGTTCTAAACATGACATAGTATTCTTTCAAAGATGCTGTAGAATTCTTAGATTTCAAGTTACATGTTTTCTATTTTTTCATTAATGTGTTACTTGATCATAACAGAACTATCTTCATAAGACATCTGACATAGTCTGTAATTTGTTCTACAAATCATTCAAGTTTATTCTGAAATTTTCCACTTAATTTTACAGTTCATTTCCTTCTGTACAAATATTATACAATCTCCTTGAAATAAATAGTTTGCATCTTTGTGCCGTAGAAAAGCAGTTTTCTTTTTGTTTTATCATCTCATTTCCTTACCATTTAAATATGTTTGTGTCGCCCTCAGAACAGCGAGACCAGCAAAACGACAAAACACAATGCGATATTGCGAACGTACAATGCGAGGGCACAATATTAATATCACATCTTCGCATCGTACTTTCGCGATCTCGCATCGTTGTTCGCGATCCCGCATCGCGTGTTGATTATGTTGCTTTTTTTATCTCGCTCTCCTTAAGGTCAGCGAGCACTATCGTCGGGGGTGGGGGGGGGGGGGGGTCACGCACAACCGTTACCGCTGGTGAAGCGAGAAAACTGTTCTGCAAACGTCAAGTGACGGTTCTGTCGATGTTTATTTTGACCAAGAAAGGTAGGTGGTCAGCGTTGACTCGTTTTTATTAAAATATCAAACATCGTGTTGAAAACCGGGGAACGTGATTCGATGTGTGTTGAATTTATCTGCATGCTGGTATAATATGAGACCAATATACACAAACATTGTTGAGTTATGACGCTCACTTCATTTCTGAAATGAGCGAAATTTAATATGAGGAGAAGCTGTATTAAGTATTAAGTAGTTGTTTTTTTTTCATCTTATATCACTGAGGGAAAAAAGTTTTCGTTCCGTTGTTTAGAAACGTTCGCAGAAGAATTTTCTCGCTTCACACGCGGTAACGGTTGTACGCGTCCCCCCCCCCCCCCCCCCCCTAATCTCTCTCTCCCCCCCCCCCCCCCACACACACACACACTCCCGGGACTATTGCTATTATTTATGAAGTATTGATTATTTTACTCTTGAGGCAATGCTAGGCATGGTCTTATGGAGATTATAAATAAAAAAGTGAAGTGTTTGTTTATTATAATAATAGTGTCACCCCTATTGAAAGGGCCAGCCATTTCTGACTTATGAGACACCTTTTTTTCTATTGCACTTGTACCTCCCGAATCCTATCCTTTTAATGCCAGGCACCAGGCAGGTAGGCATACGGTAACCATTCTTTAACTAGCTGGCGGCTCACCAACCGGCCATATCAGAACGAACCCCTGGTGGGATTCGAACATTCGACCTCCCGCTCCCAAGGCGGATGCCTTAACCACTAGGCCAGTGAGACGGTATATATAGACACGAAAGCAATGCCACCGTGACCGTTAGTTTCTGTCTTAATTTTCAATTTGAAGATTATCACCTTCGCCTGTTGAATAATTCACTTGTGTCTAACCTTTTTAAATGCATTCTTTCAAAGGCATTTGTCTTATATTTGAAGTTTTGGATTATGGTGTTGCAGAAATACACACTTCATGTTTTAAGATAGAGTTTTATATTTCTTAGCTATATTGTCCAGTCAGCATATGTTTATATTCACATTCTAGTTCCTTAACTATTTTAACCAACCGGAAAACTTTTTTTGTGTGTGTGTGGTTATTAGACGGCAAGATCACGACAACAATAACCTGATGCGATGTGATCGTGGTTTTTGCGATCTCGCATCTTGTTGTGGTCTTGCGTTTTCATGGTCTCGTCCAAGAGGTCGAAACAACAAACCCTTAAATTAGCTGCAAAGCGCTGTGCCCCCTCGCTTTCACCATACGTTTAACACAAACTTCTCGCATTTTACGCCGTGTACTCCTTTTGCTGCATTAGCAGCAATTTTTTACTTGTAGCTTTCTTTGCGAGTTTATACAACTGCTTCGAATTGAGATTGACCATGGAGGAGCACGTGACTGTTTAGGCTATAGACCACTATTTCAAATCCGAAAGATTTCTTGACCGCTTCTCTGCTTTGCATCAGCAATCAAGCTGATTTTAAACTGATGTTAACAACTGAGATAGAGTGTAATAGACTTCCACTTTAGCATTTCATCACATTCCAAATTTACTGTTGGGTCAAGATATTAAAATATTAGATTTAGAACGAACTTAGAGACACATTAAAATCACACTTTTATCATAGCATGAACGGTTATTTTTTTCTGCATTTAAGTGTATCGTCTCGGATGCAGAACGTTTGTTTACAATCTATCAGCAACATTTGCTATTTTTAAACGCAATCTATTTATAGCTTTCTTTGCGAGTTTATACAACTGCTGGATAATCAATGTTAGTGACTGTTAATCGGTTTGACACAGTTCTCGCATTATATAAGTATTTTACTTTCGCAAAAATCGATTTTGTTAATTTAAATAATTTTATGCGGATGCAAACAAAACAGTGTGACTACTAATAAGCATATTTCTTATAATTGGTAACGAAATTAAATGCATCAAACATAAGAGAGGTTTCATATTGTGGTTTCGTTTTGCTAATGTGAGCAATCGCAACTTTGCGTCAACAAGCAAAACATCTGAGAGCGGGCTTCCTTCTTAAGTGGATGCCGTTAAAAGGCACCTTCTTCGCATGAAATTTGTTAAAAGTCATTAAGAATTTCCTAGAAAGGTTACTTCGCATCTGGCTGATTATATTCCCATTTAAAGGCAAACCTACGCTTTATGTGTCCAAACTGTACACGGGGTATAGGCCTTACCTACATCACAGCTGTCAGAGAAACGACAAATAGGCCTAAGCCTTGGAATCAGACGCCTAAAGTTGGAACCAGGCGCTTTGTCAATCGTTAAAGCGACTTTTTTGATGGACACGAAACGGAATGAAATAAAGACGAAACGGGATGAAATAAAGGTTAGTGAATTTCTTAAAGACATGTCCAATGAAACAACATACATTATAAGATCCTTAAATTGGACCAGTTATGCCTATATAAAAACACAAAATATAGGCATAAAGGGAGAGATATATGGTACTGGGGTGTTGTTGTTTAAACTTAACACGGGGTATAGCCCTAAACTACCCCATATGTGTCAGAGAGACGACAGATAGGCCTAAGCCTTAGATAAGTACAAATTTGAGAGGTAATTTAAAAGCATCATGTAGGTTGCAGTTGTTATCGACCGAAATGAATAGATCACTGCTACTCTATAATGCGCACCTCCTGTCCCGAAGGTGCTACCGATAAAATGAGGTGTGCGTATTCCGGTGAGCGAGGTGCTTGATCAAATTCATCATAACAAGGTCGGTGATGTCTTCTTAGAATGATTTTTACGCTTTATTTTTTTCTTCGATGGATAATGAGTACATCTCGGCGAATCCGACGAGTTCAAAGAAACCACCTGCAACACATACAGTTCATTCTTATTAAGGTCGAACTATAAACTTTTTGTGCAATGTTTGTCTAGATCCTAAAAATCCTGCTAAAATTGACATAACCGACCTTGTTATTGTTGAATTCGAAAGGCACCTCGCTCACCTTACTTTCTCGGTATTATTGTACAGTTTATTTCACAAGCTTTTGACGTTAACTAACTTATTAAAAAGATTTTAAACACATACTCGGGGCCTTTTACAAACATTATTTATTGAGAACCATGGAAGTGTCCGAATGACTGGTTATAGCTCAGTTGCAAATTGACGCTGTAAAAATTGCGACTCGCTGAGTTGAAACCCCCTTGCTGAAATCCTGGATCCGCCCATGCTTTTTGTCTGCTCATAGCATTTGCAACGCCTTTTTAAATATGAAAAGTTGGTGAAAAAAATGATTAAAGTATTTAAAAATTTTAAAACGAGACATTTTGAGACATTGAACAAAAAGTTACTTAAACCCCATTTACTTCATCAGTTAGATAATTTCCGGAGTAACGTTTGCATCCAAACAAGTGCTATCTAAAGTATGTGTTTAAAATCTTTTTTAATAAGTTAGTTAACATCAAAAGCTTGTGAAATAAACTGTATACTTTAAGGTAATTATCGATAAAAGGGGCCTGAAAAATGAAAAAAATCAACTTTGTTGAAACAAACATGCAGTTTCAAGCTCTATTTATAAAAACCACCTTCATGCATGTTATGTCCCTTTCGTCTATATCACCGATATCGAAGTAAACATTTCGTATATATATCGCTTTAAACTTTTATGCAAATTTTATTTTTCGAGAAGTTTACTCGACAAAAAAATGTCGAGAAGACAGAAATTATCTAGTTTGTCGAAACTTATTATTTCAATTTGTATATAACTTTGTTTCAAATGAAGAATTATTAAGTGGAAAAGGTTACAAATGTTTTTAAACGAATTGAGAAAAACAAGTAGAAATTCTAATAGTAATTAAACAAATTGACAAAAATAAATATAAAATCTCGAAAGAATTACTCACATCTCGAGGCCCTTTAACGCTTCCGTACAGCGAGACCAGCAAAACGATGTTCGTGAAGTTGGCCGCCTAGCAGCCAAGCAGCGTGAAGTTGGCCGCCAAGCAGCCAAGCAGCGTGAAGTTGGCCGCCAAGCAGCCAAGCAGCGTGAAGTTGGCCGCCAAGCAGCCAAGAAGCCAAGCAGCGTGAAGTTGGCCGCCTAGCAGCCAAGCAGCGTGAAGTTGGCCGCCAAGCAGCCAAGCAGCCAAGCAGCGTGAAGTTGGCCGCCTAGCAGCCAAGCAGCGTGAAGTTGGCCGCCAAGCAGCCAAGCAGCCAAGCAGCGTGAAGTTGGCCGCCAAGCATCCAAGCAGCCAAGCAGCGTGAAGTTGGCCGCCAAGCAGCCAAGCAGCCAGGCAGCGTGAAGTTGGCCGCCCAACAGCCTAGCTGATACTTTGGCTGCTGTGAAACTTTTGCTGCTGAGCTGCTGTGGCGGCTGGAAAAAAGTTCGCTGCTGGGCTGCTGTGGCGGCTGGGATACTTTGGCTGCTGGGAAAAGTTGGCTGCTGGAATACTTTACCTGCTGAGCTGCTGTGGCGGCTGGGAAAAGTTGGCTGCTGGGCTGCTGTGGCGGCTGGGAAAAGTTGGCTGCTGGAATATTTTGGCTGCTGAGCTGCTGTGACGGCTGGGAAAAGTTGGCTGCTGGGCTGCTGTGGCGGCTGGGATACTTTGGCTGCTGGGAAAAGTTGGCTGCTGGAATAGTTTGGCTGCTGCGCTGCTGTGGCGGCTGGGAAAAGTTGGCGGCTGGGATACTTTGGCTGCTGGGAAAAGTTGGCTGCTGGGGGAAAAGTTGGCTGCTGGAATACTTTGGCTGCTGAGCTGCTGTGGCGGCTGGGAAAAGTTGGCTGCTGTGGCGGCTGGGAAAAGTTGGCTGCTGGAATACTTTGGCTGCTGAGCTGCTGTGGCGGCTGGGAAAAGTTGGCTGCTGGGCTGTTGTGGCGGCTGTGATACTTTGGCTGCTGGGAAAAGTTCGCTGCTGGAATACTTTAGCTGCTGTGCTGCTGTGACGGCTGGGAAAAGTTGGCTGCTGGGCTGCTGTGGCGGCTGGGATACTTTGGCTCCTGGGAAAAGTTGGCAGCTGGAATAGTTTGGCTGCTGCACTGCTGTGGCGGCTGAGAAAAGTTGGCTGCTGGGCTGCTGTGGCTGCTGGGATACTTTGACTGCTGGGAAAAGTTAGCGGCTGGGAAAAGTTGGCTGCTGGGCTGCTGTGGCGGCTGGGATACTTTGGCTGCTGGGAAAAGTTGGCTGCTGGCATAGTTTGGCTGCTGCGCTGCTGTGGCGGCTAGGAAAAGTTGGCTGCTGAGCTGCTGTGGCGGCTGGGATACTTTGGCTGCTGGGCTGCTGTTGCGGCTGGGAAAAGTTGGCTTTTGGAATACTTTGGCTGCTGAGCTGATGTGGCGGCTGGGAAAAGTTGGCTGCTGGGCTGTTGTGGCGGCTGTGATACTTTGGCTGCTGGGAAAAGTTGGCTGCTGGAATACTTTGGCTGCTGAGCTGCTGTGGCGGCTGGGCTGCTGTGGTGGCTGGGATACTTTGGCTGCTGGAATACTTTGGCTGCTGAGCTGCTGTGACGGCTGGGAAAAGTTGGCTGCTGGGCTGCTGTGGCGGCTGGGATACTTTGGCTGCTGGGAAAAGTTTGCTGCTGGAATAGTTTGGCTGCTGCGCTGCTGTAGCGGCTGAGAAAAGTTGGCTGCTGGGCTGCTGTGGCGGCTGGGATACTTTGCCTGCTGGGAAAAGTTGGCGGCTCGGAAAAGTTGGCTGCTGGGCTGCTGTGGCGGCTGGGATACTTTGGCTGCTGGGAAAAGTTGGCTGCTGGAATACTTTGGCTGCTGAGCTGCTGTGGCGGCTGGGAAAAGTTGGCTTCTGGGCTGCTGTGGCGGCTGGGAAATGTTGGCTGCTGGAATACTTTGGCTGCTGAGCTGATGTGACGGCTGGGAAATGTTGGCTGCTGGGCTGCTGTTGCGGCTGGGATACTTTGGCTGCTGGGAAAAGTTGGCTGCTGGAATACTTTGGCTGCTGAGCTGCTGTGTCGGCTGGGAAAAGTTGGCTGCTGGGCTGCTGTGGCGGCTGGGATACTTTGGCTTCTAGGAAAAGTTGTCTGCTGGAATAGTTTGGCTGCTGCGCTGCTGTGGCGGCTAGAAAAAGTTGGCTGCTGGGCTGCTGTGGCGGCTGGGAAATGTTGGCTGCTGGAATACTTTGGCTGCTGAGCTGCTGTGACGGCTGGGAAAAGTAAGCTGCTGGGCTGCTGTGGCGGCTGGGATACTTTGGCTGCTGGGAAAAGTTGGCGGCTCGGAAAAGTTGGCTGCTTGGCTGCTGTGGCGGCTGGGATACTTTGGCTGCTGGGAAAAGTTTGCTGCTGGAATACTTTGGCTGCTGAGCTGCTGTGGCGGCTGGGAAAAGTTGGCTGCTGGGCTGCTTTGGCGGCTGGAAAATGTTGGCTGCTGGAATACTTTGGCTGCTGAGCTGATGTGACGGCTGGGAAATGTTGGCTGCTGGGCTACTGTGGCGGCTGGGATACTTTGGCTGCTGGGAAAAGTTGGCTGCTGGAATACTTTGGCTGCTGAGCTGCTGTGTCGGCTGGGAAAAGTTGGCTGCTGGGCTGCTGTGGCGGCTGGGATACTTTGGCTTCTGGGAAAAGTTAGCTGCTGGAATACTTTGGCTGCTGAGCTGCTGTGTCGGCTGGGAAATGTTGGCTGCTGGGCTGTTGTTGCGGCTGGGATACTTTGGCTGCTGGGAATAGTTGGCTGCTGGTATAGTTTGGCTGCTGCGCTGCTGTGGCGGCTGAGAAAAGTTGGCTGCTGGGCTGCTATGGCGGCTGGGATACTTTGGCTGCTGGGAAAAGCTGGCTGCTGGTATACCTTGGCTGCTGAGCTGCTATGGCGGCTGGGAAATGTTGGCTGCTGGGCTGCTGTGGCGGCTGGGATACTTTGGCTGCTGGGAAAAGCTGGCGGCTGGGAAATGTTGGCTGCTGGGCTGCTGTGGCGGCTGGGATACTTTGGCTGCTGGGAAAAGTTGGCTGCTGGCATAGTTTGGCTGCTGCGCTGCTGTGGCGGCTAGGAAAAGTTGGCTGCTGAGCTGCTGTGGCGGCTGGGATACTTTGGCTGCTGGGAAAATTTGGCTGCTGGTATAGTTTGGCTGCTGCGCTGCTGTGGCGGCTGAGAAAAGTTGGGTGCTGGGCTGCTGTGGCGGCTGGGATACTTTGGCTGCTGGGAAAAGCTGGCTGCTGGTATACCTTGGCTGCTGAGCTGCTATGGCGGCTGGGAAATGTTGGCTGCTGGGCTGCTGTGGCGGCTGGGATACTTTGGCTGCTGGGAAAAGTTGATTGCTGGGCTGCTGTGGCGGCTGGGATACTTTGGCTGCTGGGAAAAGTTGGCGGCTGGGAAATGTTGGCTGCTGGGCTGCTGTGGCGGTTCGGATACTTTGGCTGCTGGGAAAAGTTGGCTGCTGGCATAGTTTGGCTGCTGCGCTGCTGTGGCGGCTAGGAAAAGTTGTCTGCTGGGCTGCTGTGGCGGCTGGGATACTTTGGTGCTGGGAAAAGTTGGCTGCTGGAAAACTTTGGCTGCTGAGGTGCTGTGGCGGCTGGGATACTTTAGCGGCTGGGCTGTTGTCGCTTAATTGAAGTTAAATAATGCTTTTAAAAATTTCTCACGTCAGACTTCTATTGGGTAGCCTAGTATCCTAGCAGTCAAGCACCCTAGCAGCCGGAAAGCGAGAGGTTTAAGATTTAACGTAGGTAATGTTATAACGTTATTTTATATTATCATATCATAAAAGTTCATGTTCTAGTACATATTTTAGAAAATTAAGTTAATTGAAATTAAAAAAAAATATGAAATACACGTTAAAAAAACAACAAGAAATTTGATTAAACGAATTATTACGTCAGTTTCATTCAGAAGGAAGACTTTGATTCGGCAGCCTAACAGCGGAGTAGACTGGCAGCCTAGCAGCCTAGCAGCCTAGCTGTTTGGCAGCGAAAAGTTTAAAACTTCACGTAGGTGATGTTATAATATATTTGTCAGTCTACCATCCTAGAAGCAGATGGTTCAGACTTAAAATCATCATGCCATCATTTAAAAAAAGTACTTTACCGGTATTTCATGCTCTTTTATTTTTCAGAAATAAAATGCGAGATTTGAAAATAAAATAGTACAAGCCATGTTGACATTCGCGATACAAACAAAAGAACATAGTAAAATGAGCGAAAGCAATTTACGGGCTATAGCGAACGCATATGAAATGTGTCTGTTGGAGTTGGAAGAGCAACAGATCAGTTCCAGGAGAATGTAGAAAAAATAATGGGTGTATTTGATTTGTCGATGTCAGATTAGAACTATTTGAAAAAGAAAAATGTTATAATAGAATCGAAAAACACCTAAAAGTGAAAGAAAAATATTAAATCAACGATATTTGACTTTAACTCGATTTCATAAAAATGCATTCATTTCACAACTACGAGAAGACAAAAGCGTCAATACAAGTTAGAACAGTAAAGAAAAATAGTTTAACCTTAAAAATCCCTTAAATTCTATTTTCAATTAAACACAAAAAAGAATCATCGCAAAACAAATACAGTTTAAATACCCAAATGATTAAGAAGATACTGACAACAATATGTAAGGTCCTTTTATTTCTCATAAACAAATTTCTTTTCTTCTTAAATTCTTTTCTCGCATTATAACAACTTTGGTCAAACCATATTGCCTGTATATTTACTTGTTTGTTATTGTGAGTATATGTATTGTTGGAGTTGTAAATTTTTGTACAACCAAAGACTTTTATCCCGTTTTCATTGATGAGGTTAGTAAATAATGTCACCGTATTATTTATGTTTTGATAGCTAACCGTATTTGCGAAGGCGTCCAGCTTAATACTTTTGTATAATAACCCCGCCCTAAACGAATTTATGCGCGAGTCATCCCATTTAATTCATTGCTTGGGACTACTTTCGGCATCACGTGGCCTTGTAGGCGTTGGTTTTCTTCCAATAGGAATGGTTAATGCGGAGTGATCTGAAAATTCGTCCAGTTCTTCGACCTTGAAGTATGTCACAAAAAGAAGTCGTCGTAAGATAGTAACAAATAATCTACTGTGCTTAGTTTAGTTTAAACTTATTTATTTTACATCGATTGTGAAACAAGTTATTCCAACTTATATTAATCACGCTCGATGACTGCTTCCTGGGTTTCCAACCAGTACTCGCGCCGAATGTGGATTGAGGAAACTGCAGACGAACCTCATCCCTGATGGGACTCGAACCCGCAGTCTCCGGATCTGGAGTCCGACGCTCTACCCCTAGACCACTGATCTTCCACATATACTGTGCTTGAGCCCTTACTGCTATGAAACATTTATTCGCCTACGTGTCCGTCTGACAAAAGTCTTCCGTTTGCGATTATTAAATTGGTAGCTGAACATAAAGATAGCATTTTTTTTACCTTGCAAGTCTAACATTTTATCTTTGTTTACTTGTGTTGGAATGGTTGGAATATCATGTTGATATAACAATAATTCATCATTTAAAACCTATCATATTCAATAAAGTCTTAAAAATTTCAGGTTCTACTATTCAAATCTCCAAGTATATCATAATTTTACCAGATCCTTGATAGTTTTCGATGCTTATTCAATTTCTTCATAAAAATCGATATCGAATTGGTTAAGTACAGTAGAATTATGTGGTGGTAAATAAACAAAACAGAAATAGACATCTTTAAAATAGAATAAATACTTTGGCTGCTGGGAAAAGTTGGCTGCTGGAAAACTTTGGCTGTTGGGCTGCTGTGGCGGCTGGGATACTTAAGCTGCTGGGAAAAGTTGGCTGCTGGATGTGTAGTGAATACGTTAAGAATGACAAACACAGGTATCCTGGTGTTATGTTTTCGCTCTTCCTCTCAGCTTTCGCTCCGCAACTAGCTCTTCCGCTCCTACACCTCTTGAAAAATGGAGATTAATCGTTTAGAGGCATTAATTCACCCGAAATCTGTACAGCAGTCACTCGCGACAGGTACATGTATTCGATTTACACGCAACACAAAAATAATTTCTAAAAGCAATTTAAAGAACATAATTAAGTCGAAATGACACATTTGTAAAAAGCATTCACCATTGTTCGCTGGGAAAAAAGTTCTAGCCGGAGCAATTTACATGTTTAAAATATGTAACCGTGTTTTCCGTGAAGCTTCATCATCCTTACACGGCACTACATTCCCCGAATTTTTGAAAAGTTCTTCTTTCCGTCTTATAAAGAGAAAAAGTGTTAGTCATACTAACTTTTTGTCTTCCTTCGCTCAATCCCGGAAGTGGCTTTCGCTCATTTTGTTATTATCTCTTTTTGGTTGTGGAGCGAATGTTTACCGGGCGTGTTTAAATAATCTTTTGTTTAATCTAAAGAAACTACCTCTTACGCCAAAAAGCTACTGATAACTATTTGATGCTTTTGTTGGATCTACACTTAAATAAGCATAAGAGGTGTGGGGGTTTTCTAACGGTGAATATATTTATCCAGATACAAAAGAATAATTTCGTATTGGTGTAAATTATTGCGCAGTGAAAATGTTGTTATCGTATTGGTTGTAGACAAGGTGATCCAATTTCTCCTTATATATTTATACTTAGTGTTGAAATTCTTGGTAAAATGATTAGGCACAATCCAAGTATAGGAGGTATTCGTATTTATGACACTGAACAAAAACTAAGTCAGTACGCTGATGACACGCAGATTTTCTTAAATGGTACAGAACTTTCTCTTAGATGTTGTTTATCAATTTTAGATCAGTTTTACCATATGTCAGGATTAAAAATTAATATTGAAAAAACCAAAGCATTATGGATAGGCTCTCTCACAAATTCACCCCAAAGACTGTGTTCAGACATTGCCTTAGATTGGACCAATGCTCCTTTAAAAATACTGGGAGTTACTTTCTCTCCAGATGTTAACGAAATATGGAATTTAAATGGTCCCGAAATAATAAAAAAATGTGAAAGTACGATAAATGTTTGGTCGAAAAGAAACTTAACAATATTTGGCAAAATAACAATTATTAAATCCTTAATTATATCAAAATTTGTACATTTATTTATATCTCTACCAAATCCGCCTAAAAATATTATAAAGCAAATTGAAATTATTTCATTTAAATATTTATGGAACAATGGCCCAGACAGAATCAAACGCACGCTTGCCTATAAACCGATAGATCAAGGTGGCCTAGGAATGATTCACATCAACAGCTTTATACAAAGTTTGAAAATAAGTTGGATTAGAAGACTAATACTGCAACAAAACAATAATTGGGAATCGCTTGTAACCTTTAGTTTACCAAAATTATTAAACTTAGGGTCTAACTACCTGAACATATGCGCACAGGATATAAAAAATCCATTCTGGAAAAAATGTTATTGAAAGTTGGCATACTTTTACCCTTAAATTCGAAATAGAAAAGTTAGAAGACATCCTGACCTCTCCTCTTTGGTATAATCATAATTTAGAAAATAAACAATTGTACTTAGAAAATTGGCATAAAAACAATATAGTCTATGTTATAGATTTGATTGATGAAACGGGAAAATTCTTATCATTTGATCAATTAAAACGAAGATACCATATTCAAGGAACATTTCTCGATTACTTCAGAGTTTTGAAAAATATACCCAATGATTGGAAACAAACAATAACACGCTCCCAGCCTAATGTTCAAATTATTAAATGCAATATGTACCTAAACCCATACTTAAAATGTTTAGTAAAATACATAAAAGGAAGTAAGCTATTTTACAAAACTTTGCTTTTTAACAAGGAAATTGCTATTTCTGAAAAATGGAATAATATTTTGGGAAATATTTCCATCGAAGAAATGTCACTAGGTTATAAATGGGTAAATCAAATTGATGACATTAAATTGAAAAGCTTTCAGTTTAAAATAAATAGTAGCATTTTAGTAACTAAAATTCTCCTATTTAAGATCAATAAATCTGACAATGACAGATGTTCATTTTGTCAACATTCTTCAGAAAGCATTATACACATTCTTTTTAGATGTCCTGTAGTTAACAAGTTTATTAGTGAAATAAGACTCTGGCTGAAAAACGAATGCCAATTGGACTTTTCTTTTGAAGAAAAGAATTTCATATTTTCAAATGAAAATAATGATGTGAAAAATTATATGTACTTAATCTCTAAATATTTTATTTACAAAACTAAGTTTAAAGAAAGATGTAATTTACACCTATCGGTATTACTGTTCAAAGATTATTTGAGACAAAAACTAAAAACAAAGAAATATATTGCACTTATACATGGAAAACAAGACTCTTTCGACAAAAATTTCGGCAAAATACTTAATAAGACTGCTAGAAGTGAAAATCCCCGACAGTTCTAATTAAATTGGTTTACAATTTTCTATATAAGATTGGTATTTTTCACTCTGAAGAATAATTTAAACCTGCCACAAAGTAAGGCTTATTTTTTTCAACACAATAAAACAAGCATTAAACTAAACAAAAAAAAAATACTATTTACAACACGCTTTGGGGGTCAAAGGGAAGGGGGTGGGAATTGCGCGATTCTTTTTTTGTTTTTTTTTTTGTTTTTTTTGTTTGTTTTTTTTTACTTTATTACATGTATACACTTCCATTCTAGAGCAAATATGCGACAGATGTTTTATTTCCGTTAACTCTATTGTTTTTTTTTTGTTGTTTTTTCTTGTCGTATGACATTCTAAAATGTTTCGGTGTTCCAGTCTGTATAAATAGTTATTTTCTCTGTAGGGAACAAGGGAACAATGGATCTGTATTGTCTAATAATTCGATTACTTACACTACGTTTGCTTTTATGATCATGTTTCGTAACAACGTTATGCATTTGTATTGTAAAAGAATTGGAAAATAAATGGGGTTACCCTTAAATGGGGCCCGAAACGAGAAAAAAAAAATGTTGTTATCGTATCATTATATCGGCGAGCATTAGAAGATTGTAATTTGGGACACGCAAATTGGGTTTCTTCTGTTAAGAAACTTTAGACGATTAGGTTCTCTAATGTATTTTTGTATCCACAAAGTATTGATATTAATTTCCCAAACATTTTTCATCAACGTGTTGTAGACAATTTCATTCAAGAATGGTATGGGTTGTTACAAGGTAGTTCAGTTTTTGTCAGATTATGTCCATAATAAAAATACTTTTACATATAAAACTTACCTCGACGTGTTGCCTGTTAAACTGAGAAAATACATTACGCAATTTAAAATCGGTGCTCATTCACTTAGAATTCATACAGGCCGTTATGGCTCCAATAACATTCCAAGAAATGAACGATACTGTTTATACTGTGGCAATCAAGACGTAGAAGATGTGTATCATTTTATTTGCATATGTCCGTGTTAATCATCGGTAAGGCAGAAGTTTCTTCATTCTAGATTCTATGTTAGACCATTTGTTTTTAAATTCAATTCATTAATGGGAACGCATGACACGGGCGTTTTAAACAATATTGCAAAATTATATAAAAAGTTCTTTAGAAATTAGACCATTACTGTGTAATAATGTGTTAGTCACTCTCCGTATTTATACAACATATATACATTTTCTCTCAAAAATAGTGTACTTGTAACTCTCAAAACTCTTAGACCACGTTGCAGTTGTAATTGTGTATAATGTTCTAGATTATGTACTCTGTACTTGTCTTGCATAAAATATATTGTCATTGTCATTGCTAATAAACAAGTTATAGTCGAAATTTCGTATTCTTCAATTTTACCATTGCACCATTCTTTAGTCAACTGATACATAGAGGTATTAGGGTGGTCTTTGTGTCGTAAAAATGATATTATTGCTCGTTATTAATGTTTATACATTTCATTTTTTCAACAACCATATCTTTGGCAATACTAATAAATACCGTAGAATCTCGCAAATAAGCGCATAATCGAAAATACGCGCTTACTGAAAATAAGCCCATATGTCTTACAGAAAACTAATACCTAAAAATAAGCGCATATCCGTCCCTTGAGTTAAAATCTATCCCAAAAATAAGCGCATACCCAAAGTATTATAGCTTTCAATGTTTGTTTGGTAATATTTATGTTGCTTGAAGTAATATTTTTTGCATACGCAGTGTGTCATAAAATAACTAATGGACGAAACTCCAAATAAAAGTCTCCAAACAACTCGGAAATCTTACAGCAAAGAAACAAAGTGATGATCAATTGTTGTAAATTTGTAAATAAACTTGCCTTTCCAAACACGTCTTTCCTCTTCAAAGAGGGTAATAGTGTTTTGGTAATGTTTGATGAATGCGTGTCTATAAAAGTGTGTTTTTTTTTTCAAAAATCAGCGTATATTCCGTCAATCTAAGCTATAAGCGCATATCAAATATTAGCGCAAATTCAGCTATAAGCGCAGCGTATACGCTTATTTTTGTGATTCTACAGTATATAAGAATAAAGGCTTCAAAAGAAACCTGGAAATAAATTCAGACTTACACTGAACGCGAAACAAATTTTAACAATGAGGAAGTAAGCGCATGATGAAACTTTTCCCAGCCGCTACAGCAGCACAGCAGCCAACTTTTCCCAGCAGCCAAAGTATCCCAGCCGCCACAATAGCCCAGCAGCCAACTTTTCCCAGCCGTCACAGCAGCTCAGCAGCAAAAGTATTCCAGCAGCCAACTTTTCCCAGCAGCCAAAGTATCTCAGCCGCCACAGCAGCCCAGCAGCCAACTTTTCCTTGCTGTCACAGCAGCGCAGCAGCCAAACTATTCCAGCAGCCAACTTTTCCAAGCAGCAAAAGTATCCCAGCCGCCACAGCAGCCCAGCAGCCAACTTTTCCTAGCCGCCACAGCAGCTCAGCAGCCAAAGTATTCCAGCAGCCAACTTTTCCCAGCAGCCAAGGTATCCCAGCCGCCACAACAGCCCAGCAGCCAACTTTTCCCAGCCGTCACAGCAGCTCAGCAGCCAACGTATTCCAGCAGCCAACTTTTCCCAGCCGCCACAGCAGCCCAGCAGTCAACTTTTCCCAGCCGCAACAGCTGCGCAGCAGCCAACGTATTCCAGCAGCCAACTTTTCCAAGCAGCAAATGTATCCCAGCCGCCACAGCAGCCAAGCAGCCAACTTTTCCCAGCCGCCACAGCAGCTCAGCAGCCAAAGTATTCCAGCAGCCAACTTTTCCCAGCCGCCACAGCAGCCCAGCAGCCAACTTTTCCTAGCCGCCACAGCAGCGCAGCAGCCAAACTATTCCAGCAGCCAACTTTTCCCAGCAGCTACAGCAGCTCAGCAGCCAAAGTATTCCAGCAGCCAACTGTTCCCAGCCGCCACAGCAGCTCAGCAGCCAACTTTTCCTAGCCGCCACAGCAGCGCAGCCGCCAAACTATTCCAGCAGCTAACTTTTCCCAGCAGCCAAAGTATCCCAGCCGCCACAGCAGCCCAGCAGCCAACTTTTCCCAGCCGTCACAGCAGCTCAGCAGCCAAACTATTCCAGCTGCCAACTTTTCCCAGGAGCCAAAGTATCCCAGCCGCCAGAGCAGCCCAGCAGCAAACTTTTCCTAGCCGTCACAGCAGCTCAGCAGCCAAAGTATTCCAGCAGCCAACTTTTCCCAGCAGCCAAAGTATCACAGCCGCCACAACAGCCCAGCAGCCAACTTTTCCCAGCCGCCACAGCAGCTCAGCAGCCAAAGTATTCCAGCAGCCAACTTTTCCCAGCCGCCACAGCAGCCCAGCAGCCAACTTTCCCCAGCCGCCACAGCAGTTCAGCAGCCAAAGTATTCCAGCAGCCAACTTTTCCCAGTAGCCAAAGTATCCCAGCCGCCACAGCAGCCCAGCAGCCAACTTTTCTCAGCCGCCACAGCAGCGCAGCAGCCAAACTATTCCAGCAGCCAACTTTTCCCAGCAGCCAAAGTATCCCAGCCGCCACAGCAGCCCAGCAGCCAACTTTTCCCAGCCGTCACAGCAGCTGAGCAGCCAAAGTATTCCAGCAGCCAACTTTTTCCAGCCGCCACAGCAGCCCAGCAGCCAACTTTTCCTAGCCGTCACAGCAGCGCAGCAGCCAAAGTATTCCAGCAGCCAACTTTTCCCAGCAGCCAAAGTATCCCAGCCGCCACAACAGCCCAGCAGCCAACTTTTCCCAGCCGTCACAGCAGCTCAGCAGCCAAAGTATTCCAGCAGCCAACTTTTCCCAGCAGTCAAAGCATCCCAGCCGCCACAGCAGCCCAGCAGCCAACTTTTCCTAGCCGCCACAGCAGCGCATCAGCCAAACTATTCCAGCAGCCAACTTTTCCCAGCAGCCAAAGTATCCCAGCCGCCACAGCAGCCCAGCAGCCAACTTTTCTCAGCCGCAACAGCAGCGCAGCTGCCAAACTATTCTAGCAGCCAACTTTTCCCAGCAGCCAAAGTATCCCAGCCGCCACAGCAGCCCAGCATCCAACTTTTCCCAGCCGTCACAGCAGCTCAGCAGCCAAAGTATTCCAGCAGCCAACTTTTCCCAGCAGCCAAAGAATCACAGCCGCCACAACAGCTCAGCAGCCAAATTATTCCAGCAGCCAACTTTTCCCAGCCGCCACAGCAGCCCAGCAGCCAACTTTTCCTAGCCGCCACAGCAGCCCAGCAGCCAACTTTTCCCAGCCGTCACAGCAGCTCAGCAGCCGAAGTATTCCAGCAGCCAACTTTTCCCAGCAGCCAAAGTATCACAGCCGCCACAACAGCTCAGCAGCCAAAGTATTCCAGCAGCCAACTTTTCCCAGCCGCCACAGCAACCCAGCAGCCAACTTTTCTGAGCCGCCACAGCAGCTCAGCAGCCAAAGTATTCCAGCAGCCAACTTTTCCCAGCCGCCACAGCAGCCCAGCAGCCAACTTTTCCTAGCCGCCACAGCAGCGCAGCAGCAAAACTATTCCAGCAGCCAACTTTTCCCAGCAGCCAAAGAATCCCAGCCGCCACAGCAGCCCAGCAGATAACTTTTCACTGCCGCCACAGCAGCGCAGCAGCCAAACTATTCCAGCAGCCAACTTTACCCAGCAGCCAACTTTTCTCAGCCGCAACAGCAGCTCAGCAGCCAAAGTTTTCCAGCAGCCAACTTTTCCCAGCCGCCACAGCAGCCCAGCAGCCAACTATTCCCATCCGCCACAGCAGCTCAGAAGCCAAAGTATTCCAGCAGCCAACTTTTCCCAGCAGCCAAAGTATCCCAGCCGCCACAGCAGCCCAGCAGCGAACTTTTTTCCAGCCGTCACAGCAGCTCAACAGCCAAAGTTTCACAGCAGCCAAAGTATCTGCTAGGCTGTTGGGCGGCCAACTTCACGCTGCCTGGCTGCTTGGCTGCTTGGCGGCCAACTTCACGCTGCTTGGCTGCTTGGCGGCCAACTTCACGCTGCTTGGCTGCTTGGCGGCCAACTTCACGCTGCTTGGCTGCTTGGCTGCTTGGCTGCTTGGCGGCCAACTTCACGCTGCTTGGCTGCTTGGCGGCCAACTTCACGAACATAGCAAAACGACAAAACACAATGCGATATTGCGAACGTCCGATTCGAGGGCACGATATTAATATCACATCTTCGCATCGTACTTTCGCGATCTCGCATCGTTGTTCGCGATCCCGCATCGCGTGTTAATTATGTTGTTTTTTTATCTCGCTCTCCTAAAGGTCAGCGAGCACTATCGTCGGGGGTGAGGGGGGGGGGGGGGGGTCACGCACAACCGTTACCGCTGGTGAAGCGAGAAAATTGTTCTGCAAACGTCCAGTGACGGTTCTGTCGATGTTTATTTTGACCAAGAAAGGTAGGTGGTCAGCGTTGACTCGTTTTTATTAAAATATCAAACATCGTTTTGAAAAACGGGGAACATGATTCGATGTGTGTTGAATTTATCTGCATGCTGGTATAATATGAGACCAATATACACAAACATCGTTATGACGATCACTCCACTTCTGAAATGAGCGAAATTCAATGTGAGGAGAAGCTGTATTAAGTATTAAGTTGTTTTTTTTTATCTTGTATCACTGAGGGAAGAAAGTTTTCGTTCCCTTGCTTAGAAACGTTCGCAGAAGAATTTTCTCGCTTCACTCGCGGTAACGGTTGTACGCGTCTCCCCCACTCTCCCCCCCCCCCCCCCCCCCACACACACACACACCCGTGACTATTGCTATTATTTATGAAGTATTGATGATTTTACTCTTAAGGCAATGCTAGGCATGGTCTTACGGTGATTATAAATATAGACACGAAAGCAATGCCACCGTGACCGTTAGTTTCTGTCTAAATTTTCAATTTGAAGATTATCACCTTCGCCTGTTGAATAATTCACTTGTGTCTAACCTTTTTAAATGCATTCTTTCAAAGGCATTTGTCTTATATTTGAAGTTTTGGATTATGGTGTTGCAGAAATACACACTTCATGTTTTAAGATAGAGTTTTATATTCTTAGCTATATTGTCCAGTCAGCGTTTATATTCACATTCTAGTTCCATAACTATTTTAACCAACCGGAAAACTTATTTTATTTTGTGTGTGGTTATTAGATGGCGAGATCACGACAACAAAAACCTGATGCGATGTGATCGTGGTTTTGCGATCTCGCATCGTGTTGTGGTCTTGCGTTTTCATGGTCTCGTCCAAGAGGTCGAAACAACAAACCCTTAAATTCGCTGCATAACGCTGTGCCCCCTCGCTTTCACCATATGTTTAACACAAACACATCGCATTTTACGCCGTGTACTCTTTTGCTGCATTAGCAGCAATTTTTTACTTGTCTAGATGTGTTGAAAGTTTTCCGTTCGTCTGCTGAACAGCTAAATAGCCAGAGCTACTGATGTCAGCTTTTCATTCGGACGGTTCGCACAGTACAGGCCCACTGATTCTACCTCTGTTTGGACAGTTTTTTAAGCAACTTGCACTTGGACTATACACACATTTGAAAAATTTAATGTATATTACCGCTGAATACAATGACCTAATCCTAGTTTTTGTTTGTGTTTTTTACGTATTATGAGATAAGGAAATAATTAATTTACTCACGTTAAAGTGAGTAAACACATATACCATCAGTAAAATATGTCTAACGCAGGCTGTCAACACTTTCCATGGTTTAAAATATTATGTTTCTTTCACTTTTGCGATTTTTTAGGCAACAATCCGATTGGTTAGAATGGTTAGGGATAAAAACACGTTTTAATTACTCGTCGTCAGATTCTGATAGCGTAGCGGTTTTCAGGAGATGATTTTAATCAGATTAATGAGACCAGCTAGCAACTGGTAACATAAAAAGGAAAATTTACAATATAAAAATCAGAATAATCCAGTTTATCATATATTCAAGAAGTTTTTGAGCAACATGCACTTGGACTATACAGACATTTGAAAAATGTAATGTATATTACCGCTGAATACAACGACCTAATCCAAATATTACTGCTGAATACAACGACCTAATCCCGATATTACCGCTGAATACAACTACCTAATCCCGATATTACCTCTGAATACAACGACCTAATCCCGATATTCCCGCTGAATACAACGACCTAATCCCGATTTTTACAGCTGAATACAACTACCTAATCCCGATTTTTACCGCTGAATACAACGACCTAATCCCGATATTCCCGCTGAATACAACGACCTAATCCCGATATTACCGCTGAATACAACGACCTAATCATAGGTGTTGTTTCTGGGTTTTTTTACGTATTATGAGATAAGGAAATAATTAATTTACTCACGTTAAAGTGAGCAGTTAGATGTTTTTATGACTGTAAGACACTATTTTAAGAGCACGGATAATTCGATAGTTATGCAAGAACTGGAATTGGCGATAAATCTTGCTTTATATCGTGTTTTGTGCATTTTAGGCATCAATGCATAGCAGGAATTTAATCATGTTTTGGCTCAGCACAGATACTAAATTCTGTTATTTGTAAAAATGTGAAATATGCATTTCAGGAATTGCCACATCCAGAAGACACAGCATCCCAACACAGCTAAAAAGTAGGAAGGAAAAGAGAGTGTGGGTAATAAAATGATCTAGACTATTGCAGACAGATATACTTCACCTCTTTACGCTTTATAGTTTCGCTGTCCGTCATGAGGTTTGTCAGGAAAATTTTGACATAAATGCATTAACAATTGGGTGCAAGGTAATTCAAAGGAAACCACAGATCCTTCCATTGATCTGCATTTGTTCAACATATTATGTCCTGCATTAGTTGAACAATTCAGCGCCATCTTGGTGCTCATTTTGGTTCAAATTTTCAAGTCTCTGATACCATGTAACCAACGGCTCATAAAATTGGCAGACAGCATTGTTAATGTTTCAAAGTGTTTATTATTTTTGACAATCTTGTTGTGTTTATAATACAGTAGTATGTATTTTTAACATGAATTATCCGTTTATTCCATAATAATGTATTCTGTATGGCATGTGCAAACAGTGTGGATCCAGATCAGCCGGCACGTCCATGCCATCTGATCAGAATCTACACTATTCTTTTTTATTGTTTCTTTAGGTTATTTCTGACATAAAAGCGAACAGTGCAGATCCAGGATTTGTACTGTTCACACATTCTATAAAATGCGTATACACATTTTTATGCTCAGTTGATAAGTGTCCACCTTTTAGCTTTTTGCAACGGGGAGGACGTTAGGTAGAAAACATCATGCGAGCAAAATGTTTAGCAGAAAACCAAATGGTGTAAAACAAAAAAAAATGTCAATCTTCTACAAACAATGTAAGTAGCTTTTTATTTTTTTTATCTTTGAATTTTAGAACATTATCGTGTGCATTCTGTGGCGCAAAGTATATATTTTAATCGGCATTTCATCGTTCAATCATAGACCTGGAGATAAAAAAAGTTATCGAAGAGGTTTTAGCTATCGGTACAATGTTTACAAATTTCTTTCTTGAATATATTTGCATTCCGTTAAGTAGCTTATCATGACTAAAAAGGCTATTAACTAATTCTTCTGTTTCTTCATCAACTGCTAACGTTCCCTGAATAGTGTTTTCCCACTGTAAGTCCTATTTTTTGTTTATAGAAAACACTTTACCCGTTTAGTTTGGTTTGGTGAACAGTGCAGACCCAGATCAGCCGGCATATCCGTGCTGTATAATGCACTGTACAGTTATTTCTGACCAAGAATTGACCATTGTAGATCCAGATCAGATGGCAAGATGTGCTGACTGATTTGGATCTACAATGGTAGCACATGTGATAAAACCCTTATATATGGAGTAAATGGTTAAAAGCTAGTCGTTAGTCTAGCGGCAAGTCGACCGGAATATTTTGTCTTGTCAGCTTATTCTTTCCCCGGGAAGCATTCTTTTAAAACATCCACTATCTTGTCTCCCATATCAAGAGGAACGGACACATGAAGTCTTGGGTTGAAGTAAACAGTCATGAGATGTTTTGCGGATACACCTTATATAAGTTGAATAATATAAAAACTTTAAGAGGAGATTCTATTAATACTTGGAGCGTAAATGTAAAGCAGCTTTTGGATAGTCTTGGCTTCTCATACTGTTCGAATTGAATATTTTTTCTCAGTTACAAATTGATACCGTTGTTAGGCAATTATTTGATACTTACCTACAACATTGGTATGAAAATTTAAGAATTTCACCAAAACTTGATTGTTATGCAACTTTTAAACATTGTTTCAACTTAGAATCTTACACTAAATGTATAAATAACAAAAAAACTTAGAATTATATTGACTAGATTTAGATGTTCCGCACACAAACTAAATATTGAAGAAGGTAGATATAGAAATATTAACAGGCTATGTACCAAATGTAACATGAAAGTAACAGAAAATGAGTACCATTTTTGTTAGTATGCCCTCTATATAGAGATGTACGGATGAAATATTTACCAAAATACTATAGGCATTTGCCAAATATGAACAAATTTACAAATCTTTTGTCATGTACTAATAAAAAGATATGTATAATCTTGCTATACTAGTGTACTTATTATTGCTAAGCAACCAATAAATGAAACGCTTGAATTTCGCTGAAACCTTAAGATTTTTCCCACTTTAATACATACACTTTTCCAAAAAAAATAATGTAATATTAAAATAACAAAATACATCTTATATTTATATTTTTTCTCATATTGTGTATGTTTTTTTTCTTTCTTTCTTTTCATGTATTTATTTCCATGACATGCCATACATTGTGTTATGTATGTTACTTAGCAATGTTCTTTTTGAAAATGCTAAAAAAATTCTTTGACTTGACTTTACTTGTTTTCAAAATCACTTAAATTAAGTTGGCACGGTTGTGTCGAATTTCCCGAGGATGCTTATTGAAGCTTGTGCATCATTTCTGGAAAAGTCTCCAATAAGATTACTTTCCGGTATGAAATATAATGGCAAGTTAAGCATATGATGGCATTCGAACATAAAATCTATAACAATGCGCATACCTGCCAACGGATTTAGTGTTATCCCGGAATCGGGGTCTGTATTTTCTGCCACCCAAAAAGCCGTCTTGATATGATACGACTTCAAAAGTTTTAGAACATGTATCTTCTTATCTACAGCGCATTTATACGATGATTTTAGCAGGCAATAATTCGTGTTTGCTCCTGATGGAAGATGGTCATTAAGCTTCGCTTCTGATGGCGAAAATGACAAAATAAAGTCTTTGTCAGGTACTGGGTTTCGCAACAATCTGAAACCCAGAGGAGACGATGGCGTCAACAAGGATGTAAGAAAGCCATTTCCGTTTCCTGCATATGAAAGCATTTGCTGGCCTGAAGGTTATAAAGTTGAGCATGGAAACCAGTCTCAAATCTCAAGCATCTGATTGGCTGAAATGGCGACCAGTTGCCATTTCAGCCAATCAGATGCTTGAGATTTGAGACTGGTTTCCATGCTCAGCTTTATAACCTTGGGCACAGGTCTTGGCCAGCCTGTACTGCGGGAACGAGGTCTGCGGCAATCTCTCCGTATGGTACATCGCTCGGGGCACAACGATACTTCTCGATTACGTCCTCATCGACCACATTTTTCAAGAGACTTTTAAAGTCCTCATTGTCAAAATGAATCAAATCGAAAATGCCGAGTGTTGTCATGTGAAAATCATTTCTCCAGTAGCTGACCAAGCTTTTCATTCTCAAGCTTTCAAAACTTTCGATACCCGGACCATATATTAGCTCTCTAACAAATCTTATTTCTTTGTGGTTTCTTAGACCTTTGAAGCAGTCAATCTCAGTTACCTCTATTTGCCATGTTGTAAACAACTTATAATCAAGGGATTCAGAAAAAGACGTAGAAGATTTAAACCTAAATGCATACATAATTTTATAAAATACCATTAAATGTACAGGTATATACTCAATAAGAATACATAATTTTAGCAATTTGAGAATTTTAGCATTTATTTAAAACTTTGAATGTGATTTTTATAATGGGAAATAATGTACAGTCTCTTATAAATGTAAGAATGTCTGCACATTGTTGTATTTGTAACATATAAAGGCGTTTATTTATAAATGTAGATGAGACTTCAACCATAGAACTATTGAACTGCGTGTATTTGTCTTATCAAATCGATACTTTGTCTTGTAATTTACCTGGTAGCCTGGATTCCAGATGATGAAGTATTTTGTTTTCTTCAATGTACAACTGTTAATCTTAAGGTATCGCAAACATTGCAAACGGCGAAATCAGGCTAAAATTTCAAAAAAATGAACTTTGGGGGAAATACTTATTGCCACCTAGATTTTAGTAAATTAATGTATTTAGCTATGGATGTAGTAATTGTTTGCAAGCTCAGTTTAGTCGAATTCATGTTCTAATTACCAAGCACATACTAAAACAAAAGAAAAACCGTTTGCATGAGAACTCTGAAATTCATGAACAATATACCAAAGCAACTCATACCTGAAAAAAGTATATGCTGGTCTACAATGTTTAGTGCCGATAGAATCTACTTTCACTTTGAACCAGGAAGTAAGATTTCCTTGAATTTCTTGAAAACCCTAACATTATTTTGACGAGTAGGCACTAAACATTGTAGACCAGCATATACTTATATCAGGTATGAGTTGCTTTGGTATATTGTTCATGAGTTTCTGAGTTCTCATGCAAACGGTTTTTCTTTTGTTTTAGTATGTGCTTGGTAATTAGAACATGAATTAGACTAAATTGAGCTTGCAAACATTTACTACATCCATAGCTAAATATATTTCTTTACTAAAATCTAGGTGGCAATAAGTATTTTCCCCAAAATTCAGTTTTGAAATTTTAGCTAGTTTTCGCCATTTGCAATGTTTGCGACCTCTTAAGCCAGTCTACATCACTTTCTGAACTTCATCAAAGTTACTTTCCTTTTTTTATACTATCAAGGTGTAATAACTATGATTTGCATGTTTAAAATATGATATATTTACTAGTGATATCAGCCAAACCTTCCTTCTCAATTTTAGGACACACTACCAGCTTCTCATACCGGTATCGAAATTTGATATCTAAGGATCAGACGAAATAAATCTTGTTGCATAACAAACGCTAAACGAAAGCACTTTTTGCATCAGGGCCCAAGATCATAAAGCTGAATTTGGAGACCAGTCTCAAATCTGAAGCATCTGATTGGCTGAAATGGCGACAGGTCTTTGTTCAATAACCAACAATGACATCATACTGCCAAAATTAAGATCTAATTACATGAGAAAATCGTTTACATATATCTGTGCTAAGAACTGGAACTTTTTGCCGATACAAATTCGATCAAGTCCATCTTTAAATGTATTTAAAAAAAGTCGTGAAATCACATTTGTTGAAAACTAATTACTAGTATTATCATATTATTAATATACACAGTGTATGAATGTATTTTATCATATGGTATTCATTTTTACTCTCCCTTTCATTCTGATGAATGTGTGATTGTCACTATGTATATGTTTTTAAAACACGCAGTGTTTCATATACACGTATGCATGTGATTTTTTTTTATAGTTATAGTGTATTCATGAAATATTTATAGAAGGCCATGTTTAAACTTAGGTATATGACTATTTTGTTTATATATCTGTACATGTTACCTTCTCTTAATAAAGAATTATTATTATTATTAAATTCTCCCTCCATTTCTACTCTCGGTTTCAAGAGCAAAACATGTTAGGATATTTCTTAAAAATGACATTAATACTCATTGCATTTCCACTCGTGAAAATACTTTTTCCGGAGCTCAGTCTTTCAAATATATTTCTATCTTACACTGGTAAAAACAAATATTCTCTATGACTTGTATATTTTGCTTTCTCTCCATGTTCCGGAAGTACATGTATACATTTTTTCCTTTTAATGAACTTATAATTTCGATTGTAAAATCTTGAACATTTGCTAATAAGAAACAGACTAATTAAACAACTGCGGAGAATATAGTTAATGGGCCCGAGATCATAAAACTAAAACCCATATTACGAACAATTATCATATCCTTGTTGCCTATCGGGATCTTTCGGTTTTTTGTTATTTACTCAAGTCCAATCCAATCCAGAGGGAAAAAGTCTTCGTAGTTGTATTCAGTTCGTTCGAAAGATCCTTCAACCATTGGATATTTATAATAAAACACAGTTCCACGTGACAGAAACCCCGCCCACCAACTAAATGATCCACTGGTTGTAATCACGTGATCACAGCTAGCCAATACGGCAAGGTCTTGAATAGGAGAAGTATGCACGAACTCCGCCGAAATATTTTTGTATTTCATAGCTTCCTTAGCATGATTTATATCATCTGAACACACTATATATACTATGTTTCGGTATTTTTCCAACGTCCAGTCAACTGCATGCTTAATGTATGAATCGGGGACTAACCGAACACCCCCTGCCTGAATGAACTCCTGCGATGCAATATCACCTCTTCTTATATGAACACCAATGACAGTTACTTCAGTTTCATGTTTCAATGAGTATGCAGCACGAAAGTTTTCAACAATGTATTCTGAGTTTTCTCTTATATTTGTCTTAAAAGTCAATTCTTTTCGTACTTCTTCAAAAACGTGTGCGAAATATTTCCAAGACTGTAAATATACCCCTAACTTGTAATTCCTATTCCTCGGTAAATCCATGAAAGAATTGTCAAACACACAACAATGTGGTGCAAACTTCTCCTCGAAAGTTCCACAAACATCTCTACTGTTTCGAATCTCAGCAGACGGCACTTCGAAATAGTTTACTAGATCATCGTCATGCGCGAGAATAATTGTTAAGTTGTTCAACATCGATATTCCATAAACGGAAGCGTACTGGAAGATGTGGTTGGCAAGACGACCATTGAATGTGAGGCAAGCGTACGACTTGTGGTTTGTAACCAATGAAGGATAAATGATGTGTCTGGACAAGTAAAAGGTACCGGAAAGTACACAAATGGCTAGAGTTGTGACTGTTGTAACCAGCGAATCTGAAAACAACGGACAGTAATATTACTTAAAGAAATTATTTTGTCAACTCATCATTACACCACTTAAGGGAATCTAAATACGCAGCATGTATATTAACGCATGAACATTAATTTTATTTTTCTTTTACTTTGCACATAAGCTTATTTGTAACTTTAGAAAAGAATTTGCTAACTGTAACGCCGCAAAGGAGTATCGCCGCATAAACAAATTTTTGTTCGCTTATGAGGTGATTTTCAACGCATAAAAATAATTTTTTATGCGGCAAAAAGGCACACTTTTGACGCATATAAGAATTAAAACAGATACTTGTACAAAAGTGGTAGATGTATATAATATAATCACTATTGGACTTTTAGAGAGGTACATAATGACTTCCCATAAATGACCCGACTCTTTGTTTCTTCATGTGTCACGTGATAAATTTTACCGCAAAATCTTACATCAAAGATTTGCCGCTTTCCTATTCGGAACACTTACATCAGAGATTTGTCGCACCTACAAGTCCAGTGATAGAACTGTTGTTTTTGCCTGAAGACGTCTTGATGAAGATCAGTTAATTTGTAAAAATTGTAATGGCAAAATTCAAATGACCTGTTTCAAGTTCGCAATAAAACTATGACCTATCTATTTCATGTATTCATTTATCTTACTTCCTTCGCAGAATGTAATCACAGGCGTAATGAACAGGTTTCTTCTTTTCTCTTTTAAGTCTTCAAATCTCATATTAATGTAAACTTTTTAAAAGAAATTCAAGTTTTCCTTCGTATTTATACTATTTTCTATAATATTCAAAATATGTTTGTGAACACCTTGATATTTATGTTAAATGAACCTAAAATCTGCTCTCCGCCATATTATATATTGACTGTTTCCATGTTACATGTACCACACGTCTGGGAAAATAAAGATGATGTTCTGTTCTGTTAATTTAACTTGTTTAATGTCCGTTGCAATAAGTCCTAAGTAATGCACATGTGATATGTAACAAGCTTACAAGTTTATTTTCTTCACCCAGTACATGAATACATGTAAACATGAGGCAAAAACAAACATCATACATATATACTTATAGTATGCTCATAGTTGTGAAAAATGTAATAGAGGTATCGTGACATACAATGGTAAGGTAACAGATTGAAAGTTCATTTTTTGAGTAATTTCAGTAAATCAGCGGGAGAATGACCTTAACAATAATCATTTTATTGAACAATTCCCACAGTGTGTTCAAGTACATTAAATATTTTTTGGGGGTGTTATATAAGTATGTAAGTAATATTTAAATAATAAAACAATTTAAATGATGTTAGTTGTTAGAATTTCTCTTACAAATAAGCAAAGTTAATTAAATTCAATCATACCATGGTAAAGTAACATATTGGAAGTACATGTACAATGTACATTAAATGAGTAATTTCAATAAAGCAGCGGGAGAATGACCTTAACAATAAACATTTTATTGAACAATGCCCGCAATGAGTTCAAGTACATTAACTATTTTCTTGGGATGTTTCATAAGTATGTAAATAATAAAAGACAAATTAAATGATGTTAGTTGTTAGAATTTCTGTTACAAATAAGCAGAGTTTGTTAAATTCATTCTTATAATGTGTATTCATTAAACTGTCGTATTTTAAATAAGTTTGTTCAAGTCCAAAAGTGTATTTTATTAAACGATAATTTTGTAAACTTCATGTGTTTTCGGTTGTACTGTGCCAATTGCTAATGAAAAAGTCCTTAAGCTTTTATTTTGTTGTTTCAGAAAGCCATTTCTGATTTGAAAATGTGTGTGTTATCCAAATACTAGTACCATATAATCCGCATTTAATTAAAATATCTTTTACACATGAGATCCATGGATAATGTTTTGGAGGTTTCTAGATAGGCTGTTCTCAGCTTGAAAATATAGTGCATAGTAAATTCTAGATGATAGCTTTAGAAAATGAGGTTGAACAAGGTTTGCCCAAAAAGAAATTATTCTAGTGTGTATATCAATACTAAAGGGCACAACACCCGTTTCTCCATAAACAACTACATTTGGTGTAGAGCTTTTTAAGTGTAATATGTATTTCAAAAATCTTAGCTGATAACGTTCTAAACTTTCAAAATTACCGAACCCCCAAATTTTACAACCGTATAATAATATTGGCTTAACTAGTTTATTAAATAATTCTATTTGCATATCTATAGGCAAAGATAAATGTTTCGATTTCTTTATTAAACCAACATTGCTCTATTAACTTGGTCTGCTATGTGCTTCTTGGCGTTTAAAAAAAATCCCGATCGAATGAACAAAATTCCCAAATAGTAACCATTGCTTATGTCCCAGGGCCTTTGAAAAATCCCAAGGAAAGATCCTGCCACGCCGATGTTGAGACAGTGGTTACCATTACGTAGAATAAGCAAGTTGTAAAAATCGCCAAGGGGCAATGTGTGCCAAAAAATATAACAATAAAACAAAATTTACTGACTAGGCCAACGAGCATGCCATTAATATACATGTCTTTTGTTTATTAATGAAAAGAATATCTCAATTTTTATCAATGAAAAGAATATCTCAATATTAACTTAATTAAGGGCCATAATTATGTCGTTACTGAAACAATCAAAATAGCAGGTAACAGCTTCCTTAACAAATGAATAGAATGCAACTCTGGAGACTGCCATTTTTATAAAACATACGGATATTATCGTCGTCAACGTCGTCATCATCGTTTTCTACAAATATAAGAACTCTGTTTTAAGCTTTATAACAAATGGTTAAATTAATCCTCTTTATGCGGCAAAAAGGCAGTTGCGACGCATATAAGAAATTTCTGCTTTATGCGTTCAATCTGTTTATGCGTTGAAAATCACCGCATAAACGAACAAAAATTTCTTTATGCGGCGATGCTCCTATGCGGCGTTACAGTGCACATACCGTTTTTACCGCTAAATTATACTTTAAATTGATTTTTTTTTTTGGGGGGGGGGGGGGGGGGAGGCTATCGTTATTAATACTTATAATACAGTCTATAAATAAAATTAAGGATTTCGGCTTTACGACCAGCACATGGGATAATGCGCTTTGAGAGTTTATGCTTCACTTCACATAGGAAAATGAGTTTTGTAATATTGTGTTATCCTCGTTTTGTCTTTTGACATGAGAGAATAAAATGAATTTAACTTGACTTGACTTGAGAGTATATGCTTTATGTTACACATCAAAAAAATTATGAACCGTTTTTTGTCAGGTTAAATAGAATAAATTAGATTTAAGAGTAGATTATATATCTAACAATGTGCCATTTCAACTTACACGAAAAGATAATTGTAAACACTAATTTAAGTGATCAAATTAATATAAAAAATTGAGCTATTTTTTTCTTAGCCGTCTATTATTTATTTTCTTTGGGTATAAGATTAATTTCCGGTATGAGTATAAAAGCAACGTGACTGACAGAGTAGTTAAAATAAACTTAACTTTAAAAAATAATATTAAAAATAAAATCGATCTCTCAATTGCTAGGCTGATGATAAAATATTTATTACCAACTTAAAGTCGCACAGAAATTCCACGGTGATCCAACTCGTCCCGCGCAACCCGCACCCATACTGGGGCGCAGAACAGGTTTAGAAGATGGAAATAGATTAAAACGAATAGCATCTATTATACAGGTTCAATAAATGAGAAATTTTAAGAATGGAGTATAGCATCAAAAGAACTTACCTTTTAAAGCCATCACAACTAGTATCACCAGTACATTATCTCGCATGCTATTCTTCAAGGTAATACCGTAAGCATCGTTAAACGACCAAGTGGATGTTTTGTATTTGAATACGTCACAATGTCAACTTATTAATTTTAATATTTTAATGTGAATGTTTATCTTGGATCGCAAGTCAAATATATCTTTGTAGTTTCAAAAGCGCGTAATAAACGTTTCGGAAAGTTAAACAACTTTAAGTCATATCGTTGTAGTGCCAAATGCGCAATAAACAAACGAGTTTAAGGGAAAGTCAAAAACAGCATTGTGTGTCAATACAGCTCTTCAAAAATGCATTGGTCATCGGACAAAAGGGTGCGGTCTCTCATGTTACAAAACAACCAGAAAACAATAGTCAGACTTAAAAATTGATATCTAAGTCTAAACCCGAACCTGAATACATTTTCACTGTACATGAGTTGAAGGTGCTAAGAGAGAATATGAATTAGCGCACCTCGTTCACCGCTTTACGCGCACCTCATTTCATCGGTATCACCGTCGGAACTGGTGGCGTGCATTTATAGCGCTATCTTGGTCGTGTTACCGAGTCGATATTTTTGAGAAAGAGTCGACTTTTAGCACTGGCAGACGGTTGGAAAAAAACAAAGATATGTTCGTTCGTTTTATCACCTGTTCTCCCTGATCAATGTAAGTACACATTGAAACTTTCTGAACTGATTGAATGATGGAAAAATGATCTCCATTTTGTTGAAAGATGCTACCTTTAAATCAAAATATATAGAGGATACAACATGAAAATCAAAATATATAGAGGATACAACATGAGTGATCATTTTATACTGAAATTATTAAACGAGTCGTCTAAATCGATATAAAACGAGGCTTTTGCCGAGTTTAATATCGATTTAGATGACGAGTTTAATAATTTCAGTATAAAATGAACACGAATGATGTATTGTATTCTATTTATCACATACCCTGAAAAAACAAGCAAAATTCATGAATCGTCCCTTTCTTTCGCCTAGTAAAGCGAAATTTAAATGTGTGTAATTCGGTCGTATCGGGTGATACATAAGCTAGTCCCCAAAGAATTTATCCTACCGTTTTCCTGTTTGCCAAAATAAATGAAAATAAATAAATAAAGTTAACTGCGCTAGTCTAGATAAAAAGAATCTACCAGTTATAGGTTTCTGCAGTTGTGTTTAAAGGAGTATATCACAATAAGTTCTAACGGACAGAATTTTTTAAAACTTTGCACAATTAAAGAAAATTCCTTCACAAACAAAATGATATAAAGAAAAATATAGCTTTCCACGCTTGTTTTTGAGTAATCGTTCATTATTAGACCCCTCTATACGGCCACTTTGAAGGGATTTTGAGAAAACGCACATATATCTTTTAAATGATTGTTACATCTGGAATTCCTAATGAACACCTTATATCTATGCATTTTTTTGTTTGGAATTATGTGTATGTATGGTTTTGGATGGAATTATGTGAGATGTTTTTGTATATTTGAAGAAAAAACTTTGAAAATGACCAAAATATCCAACAAAAAAGGGAGAAAATTCAGTCCCTGACTGGAAAAAAATCTATATATATATTTTTGTAACGGACTGATTTTTTTTAAACTCCATAAAATGACATGTAGTATATATTTCTAAACAAAACAAAAACAAAAAAAAAACAGGGGCTTCCAGGCTTAAATTTTTACTATATTCCTTCAAAGTTGGTCACATAAGTCAAAAATATCTCTAATTTTAATGCAATTCTACAAATATCCATCATAACATGTATAAATAGTTTTATAACATGCTCATCAAAACTAATTTCATATTTTGAAAGAAATAACTATTTATTTATCAAGAATTTCATTACAGTTACCACATTTCTTTCATACAATTCCCACAAATGCAGCCCTAAGTGTTGCCAAAGTTTCCATACATATCGAAAAAGACCTAACACTGATAATGAATGAAAATCATACAACAGTCCCTAAATCTTATGATCCATTAATAATAAATCGATCTACTGTATGACGTCATTTGTGTAAACTTTCGTAGCGGCATAATTATGACAACATTGAATTTTGCTGGATATAAACTTTTGATTCGGATTGAAAATGTGTTTCTAGTGTTTTTATTTTGTTTCGGGGATGTTATAAGATCACACCGACGATGTTCTGAAAACGATACCAGCGTCTGGGTCATTTTGTTTTCGATTAAAACAAAATGAAATGGCTTTGTTGCTGTTGTTGAATTTCATCATAGACTTTCAGCGTATTGCTATCTTACGGGGTAATCAAGATGTCAGAAAGTTATATTTCCGGTGGATATTATTAATTAAAGGGATGTTTAAGTTCCTTATAAAAGCTGCTTGCTTGCCTGAAGTGGTCAGATGGCAAAAGTAAAACCCCAGTTACACAGAGCCATCGGTGATCGATCGGTAGTTTTTTTAGCCAAATTATGGAGTGAACCGATGACAAGGGATTTACCACCGATATAAACTATTGGTCAGCTGTTTGCCACCTATCAATTGCTATTGGGGAAAGATGAGTTTCGTCGGTGAAAAATAACCGATCGGGATTTTTAGACATGTTTAAAATTCTCAATCGGTGAAAATATTTTACAAATAACCGATCGACAACTTCTCTTCAACCGATCATCACCGTTCGACATCGTGTCTAAAACCGTTATCACCGATCGACAACCTGTCTACAACCGATATCTCCGATGGGCCACCGATAAGCAACCGGTCAACTTATACTCACCACCGATAGAAAAAATGACGAGAATTATAGTGTACCAGCAACCCAAGAAATATTTGTTTAACCCATTTAACACTCGTCAATCACCGATGGCTGGTTACACAGGAAAACAGAAATAAAATAACGCATGACAACCGATCAAATTAGCGAGCAACTTAAAATAAAATAACCGATTGGGCACCGGCCGTCTGTGTAACTGGGGCCTTAAGTCATTTTCATAAATGTGTTTTGATCGCTGATAACGCGGATGAATAGTGATTCGGCTACGATATATAACTAGTTATATATCGAAAATATATAACGGGTGTTATTACACTCGCACACCGGAAGGTATGTGATAAAAAGTAAAATTTAATGAAAGGTTATCGAAGACGTATTTATTCAGCTGGTTGCTTGATCTGTTTTCTTTGCATCTCCGACCCCGAAAAGTCCCTCCATGACGCCGACTCGACACGGGAATCACTTCGCTAGAAACTGTCTCCCACAGGAAACAACAAAACGAGATTACATCAGATAAAATGCGTTAATTGAATTTTCTTAGCAACGTGATGGTAACTTCTCGGTATCGCAAAAACGTGGACATAGTAACACTATCATGACAGCATAATTATAGTATCGGTCTGATCTGTTCTTTTTCTTCAACCTGTTATCCTTCCGGTTACTTTATAAGAATCTATTAGTTTGATTGTAGTTAACAATACATCAATAAATATATGCATTATTAATATTGTTTGGGTTGTATAATGGAATGCATCGACGGAAACTCACGGTTGACTCTATTGCGTTACACGCCTTTTGGCGGTGAATGGAAACTATCGTAATAGAATCAGCGTATAGGAGCGTCTCAAGCTTTTTCTGCCAAAATCCGTTTACTTCGTGATATAAATTTTATGTTACATGATCTCTCTAAATTGGAGATAAACGGAAGAATTCAGACCTTTTTTGACGAGATGCTTTGTTACATAAATCTGGTTAAAAGTTCTGTTCAACCAACTTGACAGGATAAAGACTTTTCAATAACACGGTGGTTAAGCTACCGGATGTTTTTAATCACATCTGCTACTTTTTATGATTTTTATGATACCAAAAATGGGAAAGGAGCCGAAAACTTAGAAACAATCTCCATAAACTCGGATGAGTTCGAAAAAATAGCATCTGAAGGAAAATTTGGATGCCGTTTATACATGTCATGATATACTGTTTTAGGATTTAACTCGTGGTTCTCTGCAAACCAAGCTGGAATTTAATCATAGAAAAGTGATTCAATATTTCACCGATTTGCATTCATACTTCACTTAAAAGGTTAGAAATCATAGCCAGTACTAGTACGCAATACATAGTTTTCAACTTATGCTTTGATGAGCGTACATGGTTCATAAAACAAACCTTTTTAAGGCTGTTCAGCATTTTGATAAATTGTACCGATACAATGCGATTTTGTTTTTATCTCTTTAAAAAAAGCCCTCTCAACACGGCAGAAATTTCATTATAAACTTACAAACCTGACATTCCGTCGGACATTTATATAAATCATACAACACATTATTATTGCTTTAAATAATTATTTGGAGCATAACTGTCAAAAATATTGCCTAAATTCAAAGATTAAAAGAGTCGTAGATTTGATAAACAAAAGTCCGAGAACTTAACCACCTTGAATAAAGAGGAAATATGCACTGTGTTTATTATAAAGTATTATAAACAAAATAAGAGCATTAAACCAAAGCAACAGCGCACTGACCATGGAGATAAGATGCAGCATTTGAACAACTCTAAAAATGGTATGGAATCACAAATAAATGAAATGATTAATGAACATTTACAAGAATTATGACGTGCAGCTGTAAGAATAGATCCGTATAACATGTCATGGCGATAAATCAGTGACTAGGTAAAGTGGCATCAAATTGCTATCAGCATCCCTATTGAGATAATCCGCAAAGTTAATACTTACAATTCTTACAGGCAATTACGTATGTTTTTCCCAATCTAATTGTTGTCGTTTTACAATTAATTAATTTAATAGTTCGATCCGCAACGAAACCCATTTGCAATTACAAATATCGATGTTCAGTGAGCTGGAAAATCCAAATAAGATAATTATAACATTAAACAACAATTTTTATCTGTCAGTGTCAGTTTAAATCAGTCCAACATTGTTGCCCAGATCACCACAGTAAACTATTGACGATGATAATAATTGCTAAATATTCAACAACAGGAAGAAAAATTGTAAAGCTTATTTATATATTAATAACAATTAAGGTATTTTAATTGAATCTCAAGGATGGCTAACTGCTTATATAGGAATACGCGCAGTATCAGTGTAAATAAAGTGTTTATACATCCGGTGTAAATCATGTACGCATTATATATGGTCATTAACACATCTTTATATATTTCTATCAATGGCCACTGATCAAGCTCATTCTGAGTTTATAGAGATTAAAATAAAGGTTTAGAATTTATTTTCTCTGATATATCTTTTTACAGAAGATAAGGTGAAGTATTAACCCTAAAACACGTGAAGCATTTTGTCTGTTAAAGCGTGTGCAGAGTACGCGAGCGATTGTGTACACTGTATTTGTCTTTATACTTGGATTTTAATTTTAATGTATTATCGCTTATTTACAACAAAATACTTCTCGACATAGTCTTGATGACATTTCGAAAGAAAGGAAGGAAGTAAAGATGAACTTCTTCCAGAGTCAAAATTCAGGAAGTTAAAACGGAAAATGACTTCAACGGAAAGTGACTCGGCAGCAACGCAAGCTAAGAAAGTTTTTGATAAACCTGATAAAGATTTTCGGATCCCTAAGGTTGATTAACAAGCGCATATTTTTACTTCGTTGAACAGCATGCACAGTCTCTGAGCAACCCGCACACGCCAGCTACTGCTGAAAAACATCCTTACTTGTGGTTTTTAATCAGAAACACAGAAGCAATAAGCGTATAATTATCATATAGCATCATTTATACACTAAATAAGAATTTTTATACGTGTCATAAGTATTATCTTTGTGAAATGAAACCAGCAAGAGATAAATGTCGTTGTAATGTAAACACGCGTTCGAGGTACAACTAACACGCACTGTCGTTGGGCCACACTCTTCGTCACACGCGTTAGCCCCCAGTGAAAAGGGTAGTCAATAAAATCATATATTATTGCCTATGGTTTATCATAATTTAATAATTTCTTTTAATTTTTGTGAGTACCCTGGAAGGCATTAAGTACTTGATCCTAACAAAACCGTGCAGGGAGCCCATAATCAATCGCGCGTAGGGCGGGGGTGGGCTCCTTATAAAATAAAAGACGCTACGCCGAGTTTGCGATACAAAGTATTCACAACAGAAGAGGATTCAGTACTTGCATCTGTATGAAATGCGCAGTTTTGGAAGCCCTTAATTGAACATGTATTCTTTTCAGGGGCGGACATAGAGGGGTTCGGTGGGTCACGGTAGGTACCCAGATAATGGTGATCGCGGATATAGAAAGATTGTGAGTATAATTATAGATCAACAGCTCGAGGCAAACAGCATGGAGAGGTTAGTTATTGCATGAATTTCATGTTGTTGTGATCTAATACTTATCTTTTGCCATAGATAACAATCAAGCGATGTCCTGTCTTTACTTTGATCCCCATACATTTGGAATTGGCTGTCAGATAAATTGGAAACCAGGAAAATGATTACGCAACATCCCAGATTTCTACAAGAAACTACATTTTATGCCAATTTATAATATATTTAAACATGTATTTTTACACGACACTGCTGTAATCAAAGCCCAAACATCGACAATCAAAACGTCATCCCACTTCAGCCAGTAGCATGAGTATTTTCTTAAACAAACGTGTTTTTCTGAGGCACCGGACGCAAATTGGATAACGAGGATTCACTCGAATGGTAGACACAAAGAAAAACAACTTTCAAACTGCTTGAAAAAATAAACCTTTGCCAAAGTTGTAATCAGAAATAGGACTTTGGTACTCTATCTTTCAAATTCATATAATGTATTCATTCAATTAAGACATGTAACACTAAAAGGTAATACAAACGTCTGGAGCACTTTCAAAGTTTCATTACAATCATTGTACACATAAATATCAAGTTTTTCTTTTCTTCTTCTTTGATGTCCCTTTGTTCCTATAAAGTTAAAATAACAAGTGTTAATATATAATTCGCTGAAAGTAGTGATATTATGTCAAGGTACATGTAAAAAGTTAGTTAATAGACAAAATAACCAAAACAACTAAACTCAATATGTTGTCACATATGCAGCTATTCATTTTAAATTGAAAGCTGAGCACAGAAAACTAGATACAAAGAAATAAAAAAAGATAAACAACCTTCAAACATTTTTATTTATTGTTTAACCCTTTCCACCATAGACATGCCCTAATTGCATGGGGGCACAGTGTAGATCCAGATCAGCCGGCACATCTGTTCTATTCACTTTTTGATTCAGAGGTGCTGAGTGATCTGGATCTACACTGGTCGCACATGTGTAAAAATGTGTATTTATGGAGGAAAGGGTTAATCATTTAAAAATCAAAAGCGAAGGAAGAAACTTTTCTGCAAGTAGAAGAACAAATGTTTCCAGGGAATGAAGACAACTATCCATGGTGAAGGCAAGCTACACTTGAAGAAAAGTGAGCGAGATAATCATGACTGAAGGTTATAAAAATGAGTTTGGAAACCAGTCTCAAATCTCAAGCATCTGATTGGCTGAAATGGCGATTGGTCGCCATTTCAGCCAATCAGATGCTTGAGATTTGAGACTGGTTTCCAAACTCACTTTTATAACCTTGGGCACTGATAATTAATGTCCACGTGAAGAACGGGAACAAAATTTTCTAGACATGTGGTACTAACAAGCTTCTGTTATGGAGGGACTAGGTAAGGTGGCATCAAATTATGGAGGGACAATTCAAAAGCAAATGTAGAGGAAAATGTCGAGGAAAATGCCGAAAAATGTAAGCAAGGTTAAATTATTTGTTACTTGTAACAGGATTTAAACAGACAGTCATCTTAGTGGCTGCACCAGATGGGAACCATTCACATATGAAGATATTATCAGGTTTGGCCATCTTCTTGTAGAGGAGTAAATATGCTAGAGGTGTTTGGAATAGGTGGCTTTTGGGTTAGGGAACATGTCCTTAGAGAGGATTAAAATGCCAGAAGTAATACTTGGGACAGAAAAGCAGGAGCGGGGAGGGGATAATTTCCCATTGGAAGGTGGTAAATATGCTGGGACACTGAAAGAGTTTAAGGGAGGGGATGGACAACATAGGCTTGGAGAGGGGGAAAATTGCTAGGATCAATTTTTGAGGATGAAAATTTGGAGGATACAACTTGTCCTTGGAGAAAAAGTAATTATTCTAAAAGCATCGGGATTGGAGACTCAAAAGTGGGGAAATAGTGGCATAAAAGGGAAACAACAAGTCTTTGGTGAGGAGTAAATATGGTAAAGGTTGCAATTTGAGAAAGGAATATTTAATTTAGAGGGTTGGGACTACATGTCCTTGAAGAAGGGTAACTTTGCAAGAAGCCGCTGGGACAGGAGAAACTCTGGGTGGGAGCACGGTAGCATGTCCATGGATAGGATAACACTTGATAAAGAAAAGAGACCAAAGTCATAGAAATGATAAGTACTAGTGTTTTGGATACTGTCTAACTAGTTGACTTACTCTGGGGTGCTTGCAAAGTGAGCCTGATCGAGTATCTCTGTAGTCTCTTCCTCACTAGAATCACCTATCACCACCACTGTATTACCTGAAATATGCAAGTCTAATCTGAGTAAAGAAATACAGTGTCCTATTAAATGTATCCGATATAAACTGTATCCTGTTTCCTTCACAACTTAATCAGTATCTTTGAAAATAATCTAAAACTTAACTATTATGTTTAAGTGATTATTATGAATGTTAAGTTGAAATGTTGCCTTAATATTGCATAGAATTTGAATTAGTCAATCATGATTGTCTGCAGAGTAAATATATACAGATGATGAATAGTCTGATATTGCTTCAGTAGGTTATTATAAACCTTATGCTGGCATTAACCCTTTCCCCATAAATACGCATTTTTACGCATGTGCTACCAGTGTAGATCCTGATCAGCCGGCACAACCGTGCCGTCTGATCAGGATCTGCACTGGTCACATTCAGGTCAGAAATAACCTAACAAATCAAAAAGCGAACAGTTAAGATTCTGATCAGACGGCATGGATGTGCCAGCTAATCTGGATCTAAACTGTTCGCTCATGCAATAAAGGTGTATCTATGGAGGAAAGAGTTAAATACAAATCTAGTGAAACAAAATGCAATCATTCATGCTTGAAATCTAACATGTCATGCCAGTTAGATGACAAACATTTAGGAAACACAATTAAATATGACAGTAAGTTAAACACAAAACATACAAATGTGTCTTAGCCAAACATGGCATAAGGAGCACAAGTAACAACTGTAACATATTAACCCTGCTTACACTTTTAAATAAGATATCATCACAAATGTAATGGCACCCTCAGGCTGGTGCCTGCAAAACCTGCTTCTCATGTAAAGGTTAAATTTTATAAGACACCATTACCAATTTGTGTCTTCGCTTTCACATCTTTCTGAGTTTTGGCAGATGATGTTTTAGTCTTTTCTTCCCTTAATTCCTTTATCTGTTCATCAGTTGTCCAGGTACTGGTACCTCCCATCCCAATGGCCCCTACACCAGGCTCCTGTGAGAAAATAATTAATATACCTTAAGTCTTTATAGACAGAGTCTGTATATCCATTTGTCCAATATACAGGTAAATAAAGTCCCCAAACTCTTCTGTTTTAAAGGTATCATCACAGGTGATGTATCAGCAGTTTTAATCACAAATAACCAATAATTATTTATTAATTAATCTCTTTTATCTCACCAATTATTTCATAACATAGGAAGTCTTGTGAAGCAGACAGCATACTTGAAACGACCAGTTATAGGTTTATGACACCTTATTAGTGATATATTGTCACTGTTTGGTAAGTGAATGTAACCCTTTTCTCCAGGAATATGACTGTTAGCAGTGGTGAATAGTGTAGATCCACATCCTGGCTGTCTGTTCCCAAGGTCATAAAACTGAGTATGGAAACCAGTCTCAAATCTCAAGCATCTGATTGGCTGAAATGGTGACCAGTCATCATTTCAGCCAATCAGATGCTTGAGATTTGAGACTGGTTTTCCAATCTCAGCTTTATAACCTTCAGCCCTGATCAGAATCTACACTGTTCACTTTAAGACACATTGAGCTATTTCTGAACAGGAGAAGACTAGTTCAGAGCATGATCAGACAGCAACGATCTCCTACAAAGTAGCTAATCTCAACACTTAAGTGCAAAAATGGTATTCATGTAAGTACCATTCATAATGTCAACGAGATAAAGTGTTTTTGCACTAAGGTGACTACTGCAACAAAAAAGTAACTTACCAGTATCACTACTGAATCATCATGTCTGTGTACAGTTAAAGAAATAATGACAAACCTTCTAATTTTTCAACTCAAGTAAATAAATTTTGGCATAACACTTCTAGTAGCAATAAATGGATAAACCCTATTTCAAAACAATAGAGCTGATCAACATTAATTAATCATTTTCTCCCATATTCCATGGGCAAATAGTGTATATACAGATCAGTCAACACTGTTCACTTTTAGATAGATTGTTTTTGACCGTAAGAAGATCAGCATAGATCTATTTCTGACAGCATAGATGGCAGCTTATCTATATCTGCACTGTTTGTCAATGCAATAAAAGTTATAAAAGAGGTATGTATAATTCACAACTTATGTCACATCTGAAAATAGCAGTGACATGCCTGTTAATTGCATAGTATAGGGCCCAAGAGCCTAAAACATAGAATGGAGACCAGTCTCTCACCTCAAGCTCCTGACTGGCTGGCTAAAATGGATACTTGTCTCCATTTCAGCCAGTCAGAAACTTAAGATTTGAGACTGATCTCCAGTTCTTGTTTTATGAACTTATGAATAGAGGTCATCTCAAAGATCTACACTGTTTGATTTTAGATTGTTTAGGTTATCTCTGACCAAGATGCAATCAGTGCAGATCCAAATTAGAATGCACAGATGTGCAGACTGATATTGTCTGTGCTGTCTGATCTGGTTCAACAATTTTCTCGCATGCAATAAAATGCATATATGGAGCAAAAGGTTAAACAAACACAGTGGGCAAGTGGTTCAAGGATACTCTGAAGATACAATATCACTGTCCATCTCGCTGTCTTCATCTGACACCTCGAGGTATGTTGATGCCATTGCACCTTCTACAGTCTCCATGTCAACGGCTTTACCAGCTGTCTGATTGGACAGCAGTTTGTCATTAGAAACTGTCTCAGCAAACCCAAACTTGCCACCTTTTGATCTGAAAACAGAAAGCAGAAGACACTGCAATCACTGTACTAAAATATGCTAGGATTCCTAGGTGACCCTTTACTTAAGGTTATAAAGGTGTTTTGATTTGTCAAATAGTGGCAAAAATAACTGTTTAAAACATAATTTTAAAGTGTGACAAATATAACAGTCTAATTTGACTGGGTCTCCCTTATCAAAGTGGAGGAAAGGTAACTTGCAGTAACATTCTGGTTACTTATTTACGAAAACTATTTTGCGTATGGTGACAAACCTTTCATGCCGATCATTCTCCAGAGCTTTATGTATGAGATCAGTGATTTCTGCTACCTTCACTACAGCAATATTTGAACATCTCAGCACCTACAACAACACATGGGGAAATTTGTGTGATAAACCAACTCTGAAAATAAGACATTCTCTGAACAGAGACCAAATCAAATATTCTCTAAATAGTTATCTTTTATCAAAGGGAAGTATTATGAAAACCTTAAAACTGCTTATAGTGTAGAGACTGTAGACAGTTAGTAAGATAAGAATCTTCATACTTTTCAAAGTTCTAAAATAACAGTAAAGCAATTATCAACCAAATATTTGGAATAATTGGAATTTTATCATACTACATAAAAATTATTCTTTGTGAAAAATCATTAAACAAGAAAGTGTTGACAATATGCACATCTCCTCTTGTAAGTGAAGCTCCCAGTAAATGTCACTGAATTCAAGCCAGTTGGTGCTTAGGAAAAGCCCAGATAAGATGAGCAGGAATACAGAAGTGGAGATAATATGCTCCCAAAATTGTTCGGACACTAAAATAAAGCACCATGAAATTAAATTGAAGTGTTTTTGTTTTAGTTGTCAGTAGTTACACAGTAGTCACTGTCCACTGAAAGAATTGTAAACTTTCTATGAAATGAGCTTATACCTAAAATGACAGCAGATCTGACAATTTTACCAACAAGAATTATTCCACAATACCCCAAAGTATGGTCTCATATAACAAAGACATATACTAGCAAAATTTTGCTATACTGTTGACTACAATGTGTAAAGAATCTAATACTTCTAAAGGGAAATATTATGAAAAAGACGTAATTAACAATCAACATACTACAAAAATCAACCAGAATATTCAGCAATCCATTTTGATTTCTTTACTCACATACCTGATCTTTGAGTAGTAACATCTGTCCAGTGATCTGTAGCGTGCAGATCTCTCGGTGTTTATTCATCCCTATCACCATCCTACCGTCCATCACCTTTTCTTCTTTGTCTGTCGGATCAACCAGCAAATATTTCCTGAAATACAACAAACAGTTGAATCTGCCTTAGCAGCAACCTATTTTAATATCACTTTCAGCTTGTTTGCACTTAATTCTATCCAGGAATTAATTTTACCCCAATATAAACATCACTCATCCCATTGGTGGTCTCAATAGAGAGGTTTAACTGTACTGATAACTAGTCATTGAAGTAGAGTGGAGGTTGATTATCTGTTGATATTTGGCCATTAACAATGTTTCAATTGTATCAATAAATTGGGTTGATTTTAGTCTTGACTACAAACAATCAATTATTGTTTTGTGGAATTTATTATCATTAGCATCAAGAGCAGGATGGGTATTAAGGTTGCATCAGTTAACAAAATTAACTTCTGTCTTGTGAAGTTAGTTATAAAAGTTGACTTTCAATTCAGATCATTTCTACAGACTAGTGTCATGAAGTGCTAAACAATCTGTGTGACTAAAATTGAAATACTAAATGTTTCCTGTATTTTATCAGAGATAAAACTTTTGTCAGTTGTTCTGAGGTGAATAATTAAATTTGCACATGCTAGATACATGAATAAATTACTATGATTAATGACACTAGAATTTTGTGTTCCTCGAAACACACGTTTCACCTAGAATTGCATTTGAAAGGGACACAACTCAAACTATAGGACAAGTACATTCAAAGTCAACAACAAGCAACATTAAGTTTCATGTTCAAGTTGCATTTGAATGGGGCATAACTCAAAACATACTGAAATAGGAGTTATCATTCTTTTTGTCACAGATGTTTGTTCATGCAGATGGTATTCTAAGTATTAAGTTAATAGGACAAGTACTTTCAAATTTAAAGGCAACATTTTAAGTTTCATGTGAAAGTTGCATTTGAAAGGGGCATAACTCAAAAAGTAGTAAAACAGGAGTGATCATTATTGTTGTCACCAATAAGATTGTTCATGCAGAAAATATATTCCAATTATTAAGTGAAAAGGACAAGTACTTTTCAAGTAATAGGCAACATGGTTTCACGTTAAAATTGAGGGAATACCAGAAGATGGCGTTGCCGCCGGACTATATAATCTTTATGTGTCTGCCTGTTTCACCAGGCGACACAAAATACAGGAACTGATTTATTTTTTCTTAATTCATGACTTTATGTGGTTCATAAATGAAATCACCTTATGGAAACAGATGCATTAAAATCAATGTGAAAGTAACATTAAGTAAACAATAAAGTTTAAATAGTTAGAATCATTGATAAATTATTAAGGTGATGACTAGCAATAAATTAAATGACAAGATATTTATGCTTTTATTTCTAAAGATTTAAATAGCCCTTTACTTCCGAATTTTTAATTATATACAATTTTTATTGCATGAGCTAACAGTGTAGGATCGACACTGTTCACTTTATTAATTAGGTAATATCTAACCAAGAAGGAAACAATGTAGATCCTGATCAGAGAGCACAAATGTTTGCACAAACTGTTCGCACACACGATAAACCCTGTATATATATATGGAGTAGAGGGACAGTTTCACAGCTTACCCTTGATCAAAGAAGGCAAATGAGACACAGATCGGCATGTGATGAACACTTAGTGGTACAGGGTCCCTCTCCGAAGCTGGGTGCTGGAAATATATCATAACAAATAGTTATGTTAGCAATTTGGCTTTGAAAATTATTCATAGCCAATCTTGTTTTTTGCACCTGCAGAAGAGGCCTATACCTTGTAATTTATGAGAAAATAGCTGCATACAATTTGTCAATAGGTGACAGAAAAATTAATCAGTCAAGCACACAATTTTCCGAAGTTAAAAGACCAGTATTCAAGCTTCTACTAAAGAAAGGAAATTTTTTCTTTTTTTTTCTTATTTTCAATTTTGCAAATATTAACTACAAACATCAGGGCTTTTCATCAGAAAATTGAGAAGAGGCCCTGGCCTTTCCAATTGGGAAATTTATGCACAATAATTGTTTATTTTGGGAAAACAAAATTAATTGAAAGATGGGTTCTACTTTATGAAATTGAATAGTAATAGGTATTTTTACATTAAATTTAATTTATTATGAACTTTATTTTCCAGACTTCAATTTTCAAACACTCTTCCCAGGAGTTTTAACCATTTTTGGACATCTTAACTAGCATTTTGGGAAAAGTTTCTGCCACAATTGGGAAAAATACTATAATTTTGGATTGGGAAGAGGCCTTTTACAGGCCTCTGTTATATAAGGATGAAAAGCCCTGAATATGAATTTGAAAAAAACAGGAAAACAAATAGAAGCGACTTACAATTATGACTTCATCTCCAGAAACTGTGACATCTGGCCTCCTATAGAGGAAATACAAGATCAAAAGGTGTATCTAAGGACAAGTCACACAAATTCCCTCAAAAATCTGATTTGCATAATTATGATGATTTAAGTTAATGTACATTTTAAATATTCGTGCATTATATTATCTACAAAGCAATAGAATATTACAAATGAAGATTCCTTTGTGGGGGTGATACAAACATTCCTAAATTGTCAACCAGGGAAACTAGGCATTTTTCCTTGTTTGTCCTTGTTTCTTGAACTTGCCTAAAAATATTACAGCTATTATTTCTGTGTCTATCATAAAAATTTACACGGCTTTTATTCAATATACAACTGAAATTTGAAAGAATTCCAAACAGTTCCAGAATTAAGTAACTATGACATTATTTGTGAACAGTTTACCTGAAATGAGCAAGAGATGCTATAGCAGCTATACTGCAGGCATCTACAAGGTTTCCATCGTGGTTTAAAGCATGTACATCTACCCTCACTTCCCACACCTGTCAAACATACATCATTACTGCTCAGGGTTTATCAAGTTTGTGCTATTTGCAAGTAACAAAGAGCTTTCATTTTGTTGATGATCTCAAATAAAATGGTTTCCACCCAAAATTAAATTGTTAATCAAAGGTTTACATTCTATAAAAAAAGATTTGAGATTCAGCCAATATGTGCTCATTTTACCCACATAAAAGTAATATTGACCTTGGACTTCACCGTCAGCTTACATTACAATATGGTTTCCTGAAAGGTTGTGTGAAGATATATTGCCTGCAGCTCAGGTAATATGGCACCTTTTTTATGTACTGAAAAGTCTGCTTCAGGTAAATCAAAATTAAAAATCTTTCTTTTTAAATTTATTCTGAATATTATATTTCAATCATCATATTACCCATTGAGAACCTCAGAATTCTCTTTATGACATCATTGTTTAACCTGTGTGACATCACTACCGTAGAGCTTCAAATCCAATTTACCTTTTCCCCAGACACAATACACAGAGATTCTGTATCTATACATCTTGATTCCTTCAAACATCTTTCCAATAATCGGTTGATTTCAACACCAAAATCCGACAATCTGTAAAGATCACAAACAGACATGAAAAGATTCTCAAGTCATTTTAGACAAGCAGACTTACCTGCAGGTCCCACACCAACATAACAATTACTAGAACTTCCAGAAAAATGAGCCAACTGATATCAGAATGTTTCATTGTGAAAAATTGACAATTGCTGGTGGTATTCACTCTTTCCTCTATATATTATATGCATTTTTACTCGTGTGCGACCAGTGTAGATCCAGATCAGCAGGCATATCTGTGCCGTCTGATCAGAATCTGCAATGGTTGCATTTTGGTCAGAATCAAAAAGCTAAACGTTTAAGATCCTGACAGGTCAGCACAGATGTGCCGGCTGATCTTGATCTACACTGTTTGCACATGCAATAAAGGTGGAGGAAAGGGTTAATCTTACATAGTGATGATGTGCCTTTTAATATATGGTGCATGTCATGGAAAACGTTGCCTTTAAAGAAGTTGATGTCAATCTTTGCAGTCTGATCAGCATCTACACTGTTTGCTTTTAGTTTCATTATGTTATTCCTGACCACAAAGCAAATTATGTAATGAACAGCAAATAAAAGAATTATTTGACAATGTTCTATTTTTGTATTAATTGTGAAATTCTGAATATAAATGAACATTGAACATTTCATGAATTTTCTAATAACATACAAATAACTGTGATTGTAATATCTCTTGTATCACTTAATGTTTCAATGACATGAATATGTTCTGGATGTATGTTACTGTTGAGTTTTATAATCACATTATCTGTTAGGCAATAGAAAAAAATATTTTAGATTCTCATCCCCGCCCGCCCCTGTCCAAAACCACCCGCCCCAAAAAAATTTATTGGTAAAAAAATCAAAACATAAAAATTATTCTGTTCCGGACAGAACAGGTTTTAGACCATCCTGGATATGGAAAAAAACATGGCCGACAACAATAAAATAAAATGTTTATCATTTAACCCATTCCTGTACAGACACACCTTTATTGCTAGGGCGAACAGTTTAGATCCAGATCAGCCGGCACATCCGTGCCGTCTGATCAGGATCTAAACTGTTCGCTTTTTGATTCATTAGGTTATTTATGACCAAAATGCGACCAGTGCAGATCCTGATCAGACGGCACGGATGTGCCAGCTGATCTGGATCTACACTGGTCACATACACGTAAAAATGCGTATATATCCAGGAAAGGGTTAAAAGCTTACCAAAAGTGATAGTGTCACTATTCAAGACTGGTATGGCTTTTCAAGCAAGAATAGGCACCAACCTGCTACTTTTATAAGTTGTTATCATGATTTTTTGGAAGAAATTGACAAGATTGACAAATATTCTACACGTAAGGTTCTGGTAACTGTAAATTCCATTTTCTCAAAATTTTAAGTTAGTTTTTACTTCTGTTCTCAGGTACTTCGTTAATAAAAAATAAAAATTAAAAAGTCTCCACCCGCCCCTTTTTTCCTAAAATCCGGATGAGAATCTAATAATTTATTTTCTCTGGCCTAAATAAGGAGAATACATATTTTACCAACCTGCCAGGCTCAAAACTTGGACATGCCATTGGTGAGAGTTCAACATTGATGTACAACTGACCATCAGCTGGTCTAGCTTGCTTTGGTTCCACAACTTGGCATGAAGCCTGTGCCATCACCCTATTTCAAAAATATAAAAACAGACAGCATTAGCTTTATTATAGTCATCTCATCAGCTTTAATTTCCCATACAGTACTATTTTAATACAGAAGGGAAGGTTGTGGAGTGTGGACCTGTCTTTAAACTATAACCTATAATTGGATAGTTTAGAGACTGAGCTCAATTTTAACCAATCAGCAATTTGAAATTGAAGACTGGTCTTCAGTTTTGTGTTTTTAATATGTTGAAAACAAAACAAGATATATTATAATCTCCATATACACAGTTTCCCTGTATGTTTCATTTTTTGTAGGAACTGTATTCCAAGTGGAGATTCTGAAATCAGAAATCTAGGTCCTTGAATAATTAACAGACCAAGCAAGGAAACTTTCAGGCAAGTCTCCTAAAACAATGGCCTAAGGACATTAGGTAAAGGCAACATTTTTTTATGGTCTTGTAACAATTAATACTAGCTCTGTAACTTTCTAAAACAGCTTTTGATTTGTGTAAGAACAGCTCAAACTGTTTCTAAATCAACTATCTGATTACATTTTTGTATCTTTCAAAGTCAATGAAGGTTTAACAAAACAAGAAAGGGATTCTGGGCTCAAAAGGATTGGCTTAGCTTGTCAGAACAAGGAGACGTTTTTCTTATTTTAGGGAGAATTCAACTAGGATTCTGACTTTCTGTATGAAATGTATATTGGGAAAAACTTCTCTCCTGGCTGAGCAGAGGGAAAGTTCTGGGCACTTTGGAGGCTATATCTCCCAAGTCTCCCAACAAGCCACTCCCTGGCTCAAAAACAAAAAAAAATCACAAATGTTTTCCAAAATAGAAAATTAATGTCAACATTCCCGGGGAAAATCCCACTCCCCACCTTTTAGACCAAGATAAATTTGAAAATATTATTTCTTTCACGCATTAAAGACAGTTGATATCTTACATGTACCTGTTTTCTTTTTAAAAGAATTGTGTTTATATTCAGTGAAACAATTTATGATACTTTTGTTAGCCGATTTCAAAAATAAAAATTTCAATTTACATAATTTAAAGATATTCACATTGATATAAATCTCATTCCCCAAATATTACCAAATAACATTGATGTAAATTATTATGAATGCTATTCAATAAAAGCACAAACCTTGTGTCTCCAATTTGAACTTGACAGCATCCTCTTTCTACTCCAAAGCTCACTTTTAAATGTCGGTAGTCAAATGCTTGTCTGCCATCTACTCTCTGTTAACAAAATGATAATTTGAATTGTATTATGTATTTTACATGTTTTGTGCCAGGTATTGTTAAAAAATCTATCTCTTCCAGGATTTTTTTGTCCTAAAGTGAAGAGGTATATATTTTTCAACATTAAATTTCAACTGCCAAGTGTCATTCCATATACCAAGAAAGTTTTAGTCAGATCTTGGATACATTGAAGTTGTAACTTTTGACCCACTGAGCTTCCCTTCAGTGCATTTCTTCAATTTGTGAGCAATATTCCTATAAAACCATATGGTTAAGCAGACGTTAAATCAAGGTGAATGAAACGCAATTTGCTTAAATCAAGGTGAATAAATTGCAAAATCAAAAGTGGTTTTCCAACCTTTTTTAGAAACAGACAGGAATAACAATTCATAATGCTTTTGGTAAAGTAGCAAATTGAGCTGAAAATCATCACCTTAGTGCAATAACAGTATATCTCCTTCATATTTCAAGGGTACTTATACCGTTCTTGCACTAAGGTGATGAAATGTCATTACAGTGGAAATGAATGTGATACCAAACAAAAATATGCCTATCTTTAGTGACATATGTCCCAGGGGAAAGTCATTGTCAACAATATCTATCATCATATTTACAACCCTTTCCTCCATAAATACACATTTTAACACATGTGCAACTAGTGTAGATCCAGATAAGCAAGCTCATCTGTACCGCCTGATCAGGATCTGCACTGTTCGCTTTTTGGCCCAAATTAACATAATAAATCAAAAAGTGAACTTTGTAAATCCTGATCAGATGGCATGGATGTACTGGCTGATCCTGGATCTACACTGTTTGTCCACGCCATATAGGTGTATCTATGGAGGAAAGGGTTAGTAACAGGTTGTGTATTTATCAAAGGAAGTGTCGCCTCAACATCAATTCTGGAACCGGACGAGGAGACAATAGTACCCGTATAGTCTCCCTGTCCGGAGCCGGTCAAGGAGACACTACTACCTGTATAGTCTCCTCGGTAATATAACGATTCGCCCCACTCACGATTCGCCCAATCACGATTCGCCCCATTTCAATAACGACTCGCCCCACTCAAAAACGATTCGCCCAATGGTCATGATTGTTAATCTGTAGATGAAAAAAGTCGAGTAAATAGCATTAAGCAAAGGTTTGAAAACATTAATGACTTTAGTTATCTGATTCCAGAATTTTTAGACCGCCATCGCTCATGTAAAAGTGAAATATGCGTATCAGTAATTGCCACATCACAAGTAAAAAAGTGAAATGAGCGTATCAGTAACTACCATGCAGATCTACAAAAAGGTCGCTTGTTTTTTACCGTATTTTATCGTTTCAGTGTTGGGGTGATTCTAATAAATAGTGGTAGAGCTTGTAATATTTTTCCTAATCGATTTGGCCGATTTTTCGGCAATAAATAATTATTTACTTCGTGATATGGATAAATGTTTTTTTTCTGAATTTGATGTTAACGTTTTATTTCAGCGATTTTGCGCCGTTGTATGCGGCGCCTGCAATGACCTTTTTAAATCATTTATTTTTAAATATTTAAAACTAAAATTGCTATTAAATCGGTTATTTTTTCCTAAATTCTATTTATTTTTATGTATCACACATAATGGTAACTGTTGATTGCCACTAATTGACACGTTATTCTCACTAGCCAGTTTGCCCAGAATTATATGGTGACATGTTATAAAAGGTGCGAAAAACATAATTGACATTTGCAATTTGAGCGGTCTTGAGGGGACAATAGAATCTCAATTTTAATTAAAATGGAAAAGAAATTCAAATAAGCAATCAGAGCATCTCTCATTATTGTCAATTTAACATAAACTTTGTCCTGTTTCGGTGATTTTATAATTTGAGCAAAACCTAAGATAATGGGTGATAAAATATTATACATTTACACTTCTGTGTAAATGTTTTTTATTGCTGCTTGTTTACAATATTTTCCTGCATGTAACAGTGTTTTAGTATTTAACAAACGAACACAAGATTTAAATGTTTCAATAAGTTATTACCGATTGCTAAATTCTGAATAAAAGTTGTTGTTGTTGTTTGTTAACAACATAGCTGTAATTTAATTTGTGAAAACGCCTTTTTCAGAAATAAGAAACTTAAGATATGATGAACAAAAAGTGCATACTGTGAACATTCAAATGGTGCATTAGATACATTTCAATAATTTATTTTTACTTTAAATTAAAATAAATAATGTGTATTTGCTGATTATATCTGCGCACTTAGAATTTCTTTAATATTGTTTGTACATTTCTGAGGTATCAAAATACACACATAACAATTTACCCTTTATAAATGTTTAATATGGCCATTTTCTGCAATCATATTAGTCATTAACGTATGTGGGGCGAATTGTTATTGAGTGGGGCGAGTCATTACTAAATATGGGGCGAGTCGTTATTAAGATGGGGCGAGTCGTTATGGGGCGAATCGTGAGTGGGGCGAATCGTTATATATTCGTCTCCTCGACTGGCAGCATGTTTTGGTGACTCGTCGTCACAGCCTGATCTGATAGCTTAGCCATTAGCCCAACTACTTGTGTGCAACAAGGGCTTTTCTATATATAGGATTGTCGCCCTTCGCGCACAACCCAGTTACTATTCAAATCAATGCGGAAAATTTTCCAACTGTGCCTATATGCCAGCGATAAGAATCTTTGTTGCAACTTTTGACGGCTTCAAATAGTTCTTTAAACCTTATATATATCTTAAAAGAAATTACATACCTGAAAAGCTAACTCCAACTAGAATCAATATATGTGATACTTTTTAAGAAACTTGTTCGTTAATTATGAAAAAAACTTATAAACCTCCACACATGTCAACAGTTTTTATGTTACACCGCTAAAAGTTTACCTGACTGTAGATTATCGATTTTTGTAAAAGGGACGCTTTCATTGGTTATCACATTAAAATCAACATCTTACCAGCACAAACAATAGTAAGTTTAAAAGTGTTGTTTGTGGAATATTTTTTATTTTATTGATAGTTTAAAGACTATTTATGTTTTATAACAACAAATGAACATAGCAGTGCTGAAATTTTCAAATGGCAGTGAAATGGGAATTTAAAGCAGTGCGATTTCCACCACAGTTTTGATCGTAGCTCCTTGAGATGTAAAAGACAGACATCTGTAAAAAGTCAGTATGATAATGGGTCTGTGCTTGCATTCGAATTATTGACTACAGTAGCTTAGCCATCAGATTGGTCAAAAGTGAAAGTAGAGAAACAGATTGTGTCACAGCTAATAAAAATACCACTAATGTTTAAACCTGTTAAATCACATTAAACTTACTCTTTTCTCACTTATTGCTTTTTTGATGAACGCTCTTTCACAATTAGAAAGTGGTGTTTCTCTCATTTTCACTTTATTCCATGTGTTTCAAGAAGAGAAAATGCTCTGTATCGCAAGACGCTTTTTCCTTAAAAATATCATAAGCGTCTGGGACCGGCGATCAGCATCTTTTAGACGATTATCAAACGTTTCAAAGCGTCTACTGATTTCGACGTTTCGACAACTAAAAAAATAAAATGAATTTTGAAAGTGCGACAGAAATAGAAAGGAAGAGACAAGAATTGAGACAAGCCCGACAACTTTATTTAGAAAAGGTATAAGTTACCTTCCTATCCTTTGTAAGTGAAATTTAACCAATCAAGCAACTCTCAAAAATCCTCATTCTTTACAAATTAGGTCTGTCTGTCTGTCTGTCTGTCCCGTCCCGTCCATCCTGTCTTTCCCTGCCTAACTCCGCTAATCAATAATTATTGGTAGGGTGCATGCCGGTGTTGGTCAGACAGGGGTTTTCCTAGCCTTTCTGCGGGTCCGGAAAACGGACCCTTTCCCAAAGCTAACGGATCCTTTCCCAATCCGAAATTTCTTCCATTTTTCCCAATTGAATCCACAGATAATTTTCAAAACATAAGTAACAGTGTTAACTTTCGCTTTACGTTGTAAACAACAACTGACTGCTTTATCTCGCACAATGCACGTGACGTCACAACCAGGTGTAAAATTCGCTAATCCTGGATAAATTTACACTACTGTAGACATGCCTATATTTCACAACAATCGGTACAATCTTTATTGCGAGATATTTTGATTCTCGCGAGATCATGCGACAGCGTGATTACACAAACTGTCAAAACTTTCAAAATTGTGTCTTTGACAATTAAAAAGGTGTTTATTTAGCCGTTTGTCGGCGCTTAATTAATTTTTGACGATAAGAAATTAGGTATGTTGATTGCCAATGATTGAATCGATTAGTTCACAGTTGTTACTTTAATTGCGTTATTCCAAATTATATATCTTACAGTACTGACTAATCCGTTCATTCTACGGAAAATTCCTCAGTTGAATTTTAAAATAATGCTTTAATTTATTGATGTTTCTGCTTAACTGTGTTCAGTAATTATGAATAGATTTTAGAATGGATCATTTTGTGATACCAAGGTAAATATTAAAGTGTTTTGGGATATTTTGTCTAAAGCAAAAAGGGAGATAATAAGTTTGATTATTAAATTGACTAAAATACAAAATCTCCGCAAATTATTTCGTATGCGCTATAATGTTACTAAATAAATATTAAATGAACAAAAGAGATGAAAAACAGCAAACATTTTTACAGATTTGTAGTCCACTATTGTAAAATTAAAAATTATATATATACTATCTAATCATAATATCATGTCACTGTAAATCATATATCACAAGAACTGAAACATGATAGTTTGTGTGTTCTGGGCATATGGTTCTAGTAGCAAAAAAAAACAAACAAAAAAAACTTATTTTTTCAAACTATTTGCATTTTAGACGGATATTGCCATTTATATACACAACAAAAGTAAAACAAATGGGACATTCAAGTGCAAGTTTTGTTTGTGCTATGTATAATATAATGATTTCAAAATTCCCAAAACTTGTATTTTTGTCGATAAAAATTCCCAAAATGCAACATTTCACGCGCTAAAATTTTCCCAATTCTGGCCAGGGTCCTTTTCCCAAAATGGCTAGGAAAACCCCTGTCAGAGTAAAACTTGAAAAATGAATTCCAGGCATAGAAAGGATTGAAAAGCAAAGGGTAGTTGTTAAAAAAATAGCCTCATTGTGCCAGTTTTTCAGCAAAATGATTAAATTTGTGGAACAGACTGACAAGTTAAACAACAGTTGCCGGGATGGTGTCATGGGGTACCTGACAAGTTATCAGTCTGGTTGATAGGTCTTTTCGGTTGATGCCCGACTTCAAGAGAATAAGGGAAGAAGTTTGATGTGATGGCAACATAAGGTCACTTTCAACATCCTCACTGTAGTGTTGTATCTATAGCAGGGTGCTGTGCTCTGCCTTTTTTAAGAGCACCCCTCTGCCCTCAATCTTAAACACTCTGCCCATTTTCCCTTAAGAGCCCTTCTGCCCTTAATAATACATGTCAACCACCACAAAAGTCAAATTCTGCCCTTGTTTATTCAGTGCCCATGTAATCCCATGTTACATTGTGTATTCTAATAAACAGAAATGCAGCAACTGCCAAAAAATCAATAATCAAGCATACTCTGGGCACTTTTGTTGCATTAACATAGTTTTCTACATACCCAATGCCCTTGGTAAAAGTTCGGTCAAAACACATGTAGAATAACATTGTACAGGATGCACACATTTTGGCGCCAAAGTAGGACATTCCCCTATTTGGAAGCACCCAACCCCTTTTCACAGCACCATCCCCTTTTTAAATCGTAGATACAATACTAAATGGTGTTACCTTTTTAAAGTATTTCCCCAATTTAAAAGTATTTCCCCAATTTATCTCTAAACAGTTATCCTCTCTCCAAAATCATTGCCAAAAACAGTCCTGGTTAGATCTCTATTGCGTATTACAATCAATACTAAATAAATACATAATTAATTTTGTTTACTTAGACCAAAGAGCAGTATGAGAAAGAAGAGAGGAAGAAAGAACAAGCCAGACAGAGAGGTGAAGATAGCTGGATGTTGGCCTCTGTTGACCAAAGGCTTCAGCAAGAGCAACAGGTGAATAATATTTACTAGGGATGGGAACGAGTAGCAAAATTGGTACTCGGGTACTCGGATCTTGTTCCGATCAAATACCTGAGTACTCAAAACCTTCCTCTGACATGAAAGATAATAACAGCTTCTTCGTACCGGGTCTGATCATGCCAGACTGCCTGTCCTATTTGATTGCTTGAGAAGATAACACATTTACACAAAAAAGCATTAATGAAATTTAATCAATCCACGATTTCGAGCATCAACTTTTGAAAACATTCAACTAAACAAGCTATAATAAATTTACTCGGGTCATTAACTAGAACATCTCCAAAAAATGTACATGTACACACATACCTGTGAACCCTCCTGATTTAGGCGGGAGTCTCATGATTTTTTAGGTCTATCTCACGCCTCACGCATATTCGGCAGTTTCTCCCGACTTTTTGTATTTGCAAGGTTATAAATAAAATAGACAGATTTTCCATTAGAAAAATATAATTATCCCATTGTTGCCAAATCTTCTGCTTACCAGACCGATTTTAATTACCCTGTCATAAACCACTTGCAGTTAGGTGTCATTATCTTGAGGATTAGCACCCTAGATTAGCAGCGCTTGATCGCCTCGGGCAGAAAATCTTTGACAGTTTTGTCAAACAATGCAGTGTCTTGCAGGTAGAGTTAACAAGATCAAGCTGAATGTGATAACAGTCATTATGTTGTTTGTTCAAGTCTGAGGTTTGCCTCTCACAAAATAATACAGCCAGATACACTAATTAATCATTGAAGTTATTACAAAAATCGGCAAAAAATGAGCGCAATTAAATAAAGGGAGGTAATAAAAAAGCAACACCATTATGCCATTTTAAAAAGTTACACAGCTACATAACATGCATAAGTATTGAAGTGAAAATTTGCTTAAAACATCAACTCAGTAATTGCTCTTAGGTAAAATTTGTACTTTTATTTTGAAGGCCAACATAATTTTTTTCTAAATAAATTTAAAAAAATATAAATTGTGGTCCATAGCTCTATGTATTGAATACTATATACCTTATAATGTCCACAAATGCATCGAAGTTCGAACTGCCATCAATTAGTAACATCAGACATCAAACAAAGTATTATTGATGCACGCACATTAAGTTGATAACCAGTACATATCAAATCTACACAAATAATTACAGAATAAAAGGATACAGAGAATGAATAATTAGAACTAAACAGCCAATTAAAATATTCAGTCAGCGACAAAACACTGTACGATTAAAATCTCACGCTTTTTCACCCCAATCTCCCACCTAAACGAGTAAAAAGGTTCACAGGTATGTGTACACATCATGAAAAAGTGTATGATTACAATATTATTAAATTTTGATGCAATGAAGTAAGCCATGTATGTTAATGGATGTTTAAGTAAACTTTGTTGAATATGGAATATTAGTATGAAATGCAGTTTATGCAGTAGCCAAACGTGATTGACAGCATATGTCTCTAATCAGATTTGTTTTCAGTTTTGCAAACTTCCAATCCACAATCACATTTGAAGATAATTACTCCATTTGCAAAATCAAATAAAAGGCCGACAAGATACACATCGTACTTAAAACATTCATGTGCTTATTTTCATGATTGCAAATTGTCTGTGTCTAGATGTTCCTACGGCATTAAACAATAGCGTCAATTATAGGGCGCCAAATATCGATAATTTGTGTCCCTAACAGTTACTGTCATCTTGTTTATAGGAAACCAGGTGCGAGGTGTGTAAAATCACCTGTCATCCGGCGATTTGTAAGATTCAATAAAGATGACTGTTAACAAAAATTGTTGTTTTTTTTACATTATGTAATCAAGTACCTGAATACTTGTTTAACAACTCGGGTACTCAAATGTTATATATTTGTATATATTTAAATATGTGTTCGTCTAGTACTTAGGACAAGTTTCAATATCACTACAGGGCACTTGTTTGGCAATTTTTGGGGCCCTTTATGGGCACCAATCCCCTCTCAAAAAAGTATGTTTTTTTCCCCTATCTCAGAAAAATTCCCCTCCAAAATTTTGAAATAAAATTGAAATGGACTCCCAAAAATGCAGGTTATTGATAAATTGATTTATTTGTAAGTCTAAATTCACAAAATATGCTAGTTATTATAATCAGTGGTGGAAAAAAGTGTTATGAGTAAGTCTGACACTTCAAAGTCAAAACATGCATATATGACTGAAAATTCCCCTTTTTGTCTTTTTGTCTTTACACAACACAAAATTCCCCTTCCGAAGGGTATGGGTACCTGTCCCCAAAAGTTGTCTAGTGCCCTGCACTATTATCAGGAATTTTGAAGTGACTCCATGTGTCCGACATCATCAACCAGTTGTGCTTATTTTAATACATAAACATACAACATTCCTTCAAAAAATAAAGTCTTTTTTTTTTCAGAATTTAAAGAAAACAAAGAAAAAGAAGAAAGAGAAGAAGAAGAGAAAACACAAGAAGAAGAAGGATTCCAGCAGCTCATCTGGCTCAGAATCGGAAGATGAACCCAAAGAGAAAAGTTCAAGAAAGAAAAAGAGGAAAAAACATTCCACAAGCACGTCAGACTTGGTAAATGTCCTTGGTTTATCTTGAAGCATTTAACTCTATTACAGACTTTCTTGTGAGGGCTTTTTTTCACTGCCAGGGAAAGGGTCTCTAATCCTATAAATTAAGGAACCTTAGCATACATGTAGGGGTAGTGAAAAAATATTAGGTAAAGTAAGAGTTTTGTGAAAACTGCAAGATTTTTTAAAAAGAAATTGTGAGAGGGAATGTGGCCTGGAAGGGCCCCTTTTAAAAATGAAAAAAAAACCCTGCTCTTTATTTTAATTGCATTATTTTATTCATAGTTAACCAGGGTATTTTGAACAATTCAATACAAGTGCACAGATAATTTGATTAACAGTCGACCTGCAAAATGTCACTATTTGACATGGCATGCTGTATTCAGTGTTTTCATTATCCTTTAATAGAGAATGAACAAAGAAGGGAAATTTCAGGCTCAAAGCAAACAAAATGGCAGCTGGTCCACAAAAATAGTCGAGTCATAATGGTAAATTTAGCATGGTGAAAACTAGCACCTGTCTGTTACTGACAGCATTGTAAATAGCTTTGAAACTTCTTGTCAGTACAAATGTAATTCTCTAATTAACAAACTTGATATGTGAGTTTTTTGTTGACATTATATGTTGGATATTTAGAAGGGAATGTCAAATTTAGCACGGTTAGTAAAAAAATCTATAAATGGATTCCAGATGGGATTGATATGTTGCAACCAGATTTGAAAAATGTCTATTATAAGAAGTCCTATCCATGAATTTTATTTTGGGTCAAGGTCAAGGACACTCTGAAACAAAACAATATTTTTCTTGCAATAAAGATCTATTATTTGAAAGAGCATCAGTGGTGGGGCATTATTACTGGTACATGTTTTACAAACATCTTTTGTTATAAAATGATTTGATTTATGGTTTAAGGATGATGATTCAGCGTGGGTGAAAAGCTCTGCACCAGCTACCTCTGTACAGCCATCCACTGTCAAAGGACCTCAGCTTCAGGTAAAAAGCTCAGTTGCCTACCAGGGACCTAGATAAGACTTATCTAGGACATCAAAACCGGAGGGACCCTCCCTCCTAGTCATCAGCTCTAAGACTTAATTTTTATTATGTCCCCAAAAGGGAGGAATATACTAATCAAACCATCCATCCATCTGTCTGTCCCTCAGAAATGTCACACTAGTAAAATCTTGTCCTCAATATTTCTCCAAAACCCTTTGGAGGTTTTCATTGAAATTTCACAGGAATGTTTGTCCCCTAGACTTATTGTGCATATATTCAGGATTTTTAGCTTGGATTACTTTTAGCAGAGTTATGGGCCCTTACTCATTTGGTTTGCTTAACTTCTATATTTAGTGAGGGATTTAATTTAAACTTCAAATATGTGTTCCTTATCATCACTCACATTATTCCTTATCATCACCCCACATCATATGTGGTAAGGTCCATAACTCTAATAATCATATTTCCAGGATAATCTCTATTTAAGTCTTTTATTTTCCTTTAAAAATAGTAATATTTTACCATTTTTGTTACTTGAGATATTACTACAGACTTAAAACAAATGATCCTTTTCATCTTTCACATTAAATGCAGTATGCTTCATCTCTTCCACAGGCATATTTTTTATTACATATGTATACCAATTAGATTTCAAAGCTGCTTTCCAGGGCATATGTCAATTTTCAGTGGCAGTTCTTGTTTTTTCTCCAAATTTTCATTTTCTTACTGGTCACAAATACAGTTCCTATCGGTGATTTCATTAAGACCTAAAGATTTTCCCCAGTAATGGTGATATGAAGATCCAGCTGTAAAAACTTGTTGCACATATAAGCCATATCCCATTGAATAAAAAAATAACTCTTTTCTCCATATATACATATTTTTAGGCATGTGTGATCAGTGTAGATCCAGATCAGCGGCACATCTGTGCTGTCTGATCAGGATCTGCACTGGTCGCATTTCGATCAGAAATAACCTAATGGATAAAAAAAAGCGAACAGTTTAGATCCTGATCAGACTGCACAGATGTGCTGGCTGATCTGGATCTGAACTGTTAGCCCACGCAATTAAGGTGTACAATTAAGGTGTATCTATGGAGGAAAGGTTAAACGATAATAATTAGATCACTGTTCAGAAATGATAGTTTCCAGCAGTGTTGAGGTTTTCATTTTCCACATTCATATCCAAATTCAACTATATTATAGAGAGACAGCTGGATGCAAGAACCAATGGATTTGTTTCCCACAGTGACCCGTAAAGATCTAATAGAGAGGAAAAACAAGGAAAAACAAGAGTTGGATAAACAGAAAGAACTTCTTAATAAGGTAGGTGATGCTCTCCTCCTACCTATCTAATTTTCTTGAGTATTTATTTAGCAAAATTAACATAATTTTGATTGCTGTACCAAGAAAAAAGAAAATGTAAGACTTGATGATATAATATTAGTTTGTTTTTATAATACTCTTAGCCTTAGTTGTGCAGGCTGATCTGGATCTACACTGTTTGCCTATTGTAACAGCCATATATCTGTAAAGGGTTAAGTCCCCATCAATCACAATTTATAAATTAATTTGAGTCGCTGATTCCAAACAGTACCTACCACTTTGAAGACAGACTTACATTGGTGTGTCACATATTACTGTGGAATCGCCTAAATCATCTACTTCATGATACAGCTTTTATCACAAAGGCAACCACTGTACATCTAGATCAGCCAACTCATTGCTGCCATCTGATCTGGATCAGCATTGTTGCTTCTTTGGTCATAAACTACCGAATGAATCTAAAAGTAAAAAGTTGAGATCCTGATCAGATGGCATGGATGTGCTAGCTGATCTGGATCTACACTGGTCACCCATGGGGTATCGGCCATGAAGTTACAGGATAATTTGCTTAGGTTTTATTTTCACATATTTTTCACTTTACAAATAAGCAAATTCAAACATCACGCAAACAATATCTTGCATAATTATTATGTAGTTTGCATGTCTTTAACCCATAACTCCATGTGCGGCCAGTAAAGATTAAGATCAGCCTGCACACCTGTGCGTTCTGATCATGATCTACCCTGTTTTCTTCTGGTCAGAAATACTTAGAATGACTCTTGAAGAGAACAGTGTAGATTTTGATCAGACTGCAATATTCTTTTTAGGCTGCTGTGAACCTACTGTGGTTGCTTATGGGTTATAAGCTGTATCCCATAGTCAGAGTAAAGTTTTAACTGTGTTGAATTGTAATTAGAGGCTTGTTTTCAAAGTGACCTTTGAACTGTAATGTTTTCTGCTACAGCTGAATATTTTCATTTTATTGTTTTCAAGCCTGGAACACATGCTAAAGAGCTTAATCCTTACTGGAAAGATGGTGGTTCTGACTTCCTGAACAGAATAAGGAAACAAATGTGAAGGTCGTCTCCAAGACAGCAGAAGTTGGTGATGCTGGGTTGTCATGGTTACGTAAGTCATACCAGAGGTGCATAGAGCAGGCAAAGGAAGAGGGTCGACCCCTGGAGGATCTTGCTGCTGAAAGATGGGGGGTATGTAGTAAACTAGGTTATGGTCATCTCCTTAGCAACATAGATTGATATACTTAGATGTTTCAATGATAAATGATGAAGATGTAAAATCAACACTTGAAAATCATTTAATTAATATAACTGTTTAATTATTACACTTACGATAACATGTATATGATGCTTCTATCAAACTACTGCTCACATAAAGACAATATGATATTTTTACAGACTTTCTTATGTATTTTTCTAACAAGCAAGTTTTATTGATTTGGATAATTGGTGTGCTACTATTCCGGGAATAAAACTAAAGTCTTATTACTTTCTTATCAAGGATTGTTATGAGAACTTGGCATAATGTATGATTCTTATCAAGAGACATGTATTGCTTAAGATAAGGCATGACACAAGACTGGCAAGAAACAAGGAAAACACTTAAGGGTACATCTTAACATCTTACCCTGTTGGATACTAGTAATTAAAAAGTTGCTGAAATTTGTGTGTTTTGTTTGACCATAATTATGCAGTTTTAAAACATATCTTTTTTGTAGTCCCTTGAAAAGATACAAGAGATGTTAAGGACTGCAGAAACTACTGTGTATGGTGATAGTAACACCAGACCACAGGCCAACAGAAGCAGAATAGGTTTATGAGACTGATGAAAGTGATAGACAAAGTGTTGACAAACATGATAGAACTCGAAAATATTCACCATCTAGAAATTCACACTCTAGAAAACAGATCAAGGACACCTGAAGGGTCAAGAGATAGAAGATCAAGGTCAGGATCTAAAAATAGACATAGTGATAATAGGTCAAGGTCAAAATCTTCAAGGTCTCGTTCTAGAGACAGGTATAGAAGATCAAGATCAAATTCTAGAGACAAATACAAAAAGACAAGGTCACCATCTAGGGAAAAACAAAAAAGGTCAGATTCAAGAGATAGATATAGAAAAAGGTCAAGGTCGAGAGGACAGAGATACAAGTTCATCAAGTTCACTGAAGGGCAGGTTTAAGAGACCAGGGTGACATGGATGATGAAAGTAATAACAGGAGCTCAAGGTCAACGACAGACACAGCAGTTGTCCTGCTTGGAAAAGAAAGAATTTCACAAACCTGTTGAAGCTGAGCCTACCATGAGTGGGTCAGGTCTTGAAACTGGGACTAAGAAGGATAGATCAGAAAGAAAGGAAAAGAGAAAGAGACGGCCTTCCACATCATCATCTTCATCCTCCTCTTCATCTGGTAACTAAATTGATATCAGATTCTTGATAATATAGTGTTTGTGAAAATTAGCTTATTGCCCATGTGCTTTCATTCACTGTAGATTTCATCACAGGTTAGGTCAAGGATTGTTTTTGTTTCTCTATCTGCTCAGCAATTGAGAAGATTTTCCCAATGTTTTATACAGACACACCAAAAATCATAGCTGACTTCTCCCTAAAATGGAAAAAACTTTGTTTTGATAACCGTAGCCAATCCCTGAAATCAAGCAGAACTTGGGTTCAGAAAGTATGACAATGATGGTCTGTTATGACCCCTGAATTTTAAGGAAATACAACAAATAAAGCAAATAGAAAAAAGAATAGTTACAAGTGTTGAAATCCTAAACAGTAACATGTCACCTTAATGCATGAACAGTTAACTCAGTATTATTTGAATGGTAATTACACAGTTTTTGCACTAAGGTTATGAATATAAGGATATAAAATGTTATAAATCAACAGTAGAAATCTAGTATGTTTGAATTTTTGTGTAGATTCGAGTGACAGTAGCAGTGATGAAGGTCAAAGTTCAAAGGCAAAGCAAGGGTCAAGGTCACAGGAACCACCGCCAAGAATACTCACTGAGAAAGAGATGAATGATCTTGGAGCAAAAATAGTAAAAGCTGAAATAATGGGTAATCAGGTAATTCAGTGAGTTCCATATATTAATTACTGTTGTATCATTTAATTTCGCGGGGATCAAATTTCGAACAAAATGACAAAAATGACCTTTTCGCGAGGGCTTAAATTTACACACTTTTATTATTCTAATAAGACTAGATATTTAATGGGTTGATTTCGCTAGGACTTGATTTTGCGCACTTTCCCTAGCGCGAAGACACGAAAATTAATCCACAGCGAAATATAATGATACCACAGTAACGCTTTTCTCCATAGATACACCTAGATTGTATGGGCGAATAGTGTAGATCCAGATCTGCTGGCACATCCGTAATCAGGATCTACATGTTTCGCTTTTAGATACATTACATTATTTCTGACCAAGATGTGACGCAGTGCAAATCCAGATCAGATGATATGAATGTTCCTGATCCTGATCTGCACTGGTCACACGTGCAATAAAATGCGTATATATGGAGTAAATGGTTAAGTCAAGGAGAAAGATTGAAGATTGTTTGGACAAGCTCTCTGAAAAGTGATATTGAAGAATATTAGGTTAGTGAGTACGTTTCTTGTTGGAAGACTTTCTGAGTAAAATAAGCAAGTTGTTATCATGACATCTTACTATACAGCTAGCATTTATATAGAGATGGTCCCATACTTAGGCAAAAGGTTGTAAGAGATGTTTTAATCATCGTCGGTATCATGGCTCGATGCAGGATTGAAGTGTGGAAGCTGATTCATATCCAGCTTGTTCCATGTAAAACCATATCCAAGGCAAAGCCATTAAAATATGATTTGAACAACAATTTAGTACCTTTAATTTGTTAGAGGTAAAAGTTACTGTCAGAGAGTTTTTCAAGAACACTGACTCTTATTCTTCTCTCTTGTTTTTTACTTGATTAATATTAAAAGTGTAAATGCCAGATATTGTTAAAGAAGCAGCTGCTGTCATTAAACATGATCACCATGATACCATGGCTTGCAATTCTCAGGATAAATTTTCTTGTATTTTAAATGTAATCATCAGTACATGTAATAAATTTTAAGTTATGCCTCTTGTCCCATTTTGTATTTCCTATATAAAAAACAGATTTGATTTCTTCCTATTCATGTCTTTTATTACCTTCTTTTCTTCAAATTTTATCGTAGTGAAATGAAACAAATAAGTTGAAATTATAGTGAAAATCTCAAAGAAATAGCCTTAAACCATTTAAGATAAATATTATTTTTTACAGTAAACTTGATTTTCTAGGAACAAGCCAACAAGTTGAAGGCTCAGTTGGAAGCAGCAAGAGAGGCCAAGAAGAATGCTCCAGCTCGACCTCAGGATCAAGGTCGTGGGCAAGAGGAGGGAGATTTTGTGACCTTGACCCGAACAGATAGGTCAGGATTAGCAAGACCTGTGCCAGAGAGCAGACATCCAGCAGAATCTGGTGGAAAGAGGAGAAGGAAACAAAAGGTTGGTTTATCTAATGTACATCACATATATTGATAAATTCACTTGTGGCCTTGACCTGAACCTGTCACACATGTTAAGGCTCGTATGAGAGAGTAGATAACCAGCAAATTGAGGTTGCAAGAAAAGGATAAAATAGCATAAGGCTGTTGTTTTATCATTTATATTCAGATTTGTGTTTAAAACCATCTCCAAAAAGAGACTACCTTGCTATGAAGATTTTATTGTTTCTGATTGCCTATGAATTAAACCTATGAGTTAACAAAGACTTCTGTTCAACAAAGAACACATTTTGTTCCATGTTGATTATCTGGATATAGAAAACAGTTCTTATTCACATCAGATTGAATGTCAGAGAGCCCATGGGATCGTTAAGGTATGCATCAGTCATTTGCCATTAAATATCAAGAAACCATAAAACTTTGTTTCAGCCAAATTTTGTTATTGAAAACTGTAGGTGCTAGTGCTATGCCACTGAGTTATGTTGATCAGAACATTGTTGTTTTTTATTTATAGGTGGAGACTCATACAGGCAAGGCTGGTGAAAGAGAAAGATATTTTGATGATGACGACAAATTTGATCTCAAAACTCTGGTAAGCTCTAACATATTTCAAGATAATGTAGAGTGTGTTATTTGTACAACATTTTGTAACATATAATATGAAATAAATTGTGAGCATAGCTTCATGAAAAGATGGTTTAAAGGCCAGAGTTCAGATATAAAAGGGAGAAGCTCTGCAAAATGGCCACTTGTACAGAACTCTCTGTGGTGTCTGCTAGCAGAACACAAAAAGAGAAAAAACAAGAATATCTCATGAAATAACTAATATTTTTATCTATAATTTGGCACACATATTCTCCATAGAGTTTTCTTACAATGTTGTAAATTTGAAAGAAGACTGACATCTAGAAATGTTATTTCCAGAAAATTATTTTCAAAATAACAGATAAATTCAAATTTCCCCCACAGGTGTGATTGACAGCTCAAGAAAGGTCATGAACTCTGAGAAGGCTAGCTTGGCACATGGCGGGATTAATCTTTACAAATGTTTATCAGTTGTTTACATTATGGTGAGAAAGCATCAAAAAGCTCACTGTCTGATAAATAATATGAGATAAATCACTCCCACAAATGCCCCATGTAAGGAGAAATTATAACGAAACCATTGTCTCAATCAATATTATTATTTACCTTTCAGCGAGTCAGCCACTTATGCTTACTGTATTTATTTTCTTTATGAGATTTATTTATATCTCTATTAACTAATGATTGATAGCAATGATTAAGAGAATTGTAAATAAATATATTATCTCTGTATAGCAATGCATCTTGTTATTCATTACTAAAGAGATAAATTCTAACTGTATAACCTTAGCTCTTATCATTCACCACAGATGTTTCTGTTTACAAATAATCTCACTAGAAACTGACCAGTTGTTAACAACACCTCCAGCCCCAAATATGCTTAATGGCCCTCAGTACGGATTTTTGAGTTCACGAACTCCCCTGTTTAAGATAGTGTTCTAAGTTCCAATAGTATTTATTTACTAGTATTAATATTAGTGCTTCAGGGCCACCATTGCTTTCACATTCTCTTATTGCCTTTAACATGTTAATAGAACAAAAAGTAAAATTGTTGCTATTGTGTTTTGCTTTTGATGGCTCATGTAGCCTCAAAACTCCTGATTGGACAGTTTGGATTAATGGTCATAGTTGCAACCAATCAGCTTTTTAGAATTAAAGACTGTTTTCTTTTCAGGTGGAGAAGGGGAGAAACTTGGAACAGCTGAAGACCAGAACCAGATGTTTGCTAGGCTCGCTGGACGGGTATGTCGATTTGCATTGGTCTCTTCATGGTTAGAAATCCCGAATGAATAAAAAACAGATCATGAGATGTGCTAGCCGATCTGGATCTACACCATTTGCCTATAGGATAATAGCCATATCCAATGGAGGAAATCGTTAACCTCTGTCAAAAATGTGGTCATTGTCAATGACTTCTTTAGTGATATGTTTTGCTTTACAATCTTTTAGCATAATTGTGTCGCCTGCGATAGCAGGTAGACACATAGGGATCCTATTGTCTTGCGATGTCGTCGTCGGCAGTGCCGTCGTCCGGTAGTCCCCCAACTTTAATATGAAACTTAATGTTGCCAATAACTTTGAAAGTACTTGTCCTATTAACTTAATACTTGGAATATATCATCTGCATGAACAACCCCATCTGTGACAACAAGAATGATAACTCCTGTTTCAGTATTTTTTGAGTTATGCCCCTTTCAAATGACTTTAAAATGGAACTTTAATATGAAACTTAATAATGCCTATAACTCTGAAAGTACTTTTCCTATTAACTTAATACTTAGAAGATATCATCTGCATGAACAACGCCATCTGTGACAACAAGAATGATAACTCCAGTTTCATTTTTTTTTAGTTATGCCCCTTTCAAATGACTTTAATATGAAACTTTAATATGAAACTTAATGTTGCCTATAACTTTAAAAGTACTTGTCCTATTCACTTCATACTTGAAATATATCATCAGCATGAACAACGCCATCTGTGAAACCAAGAATGATAACTCCAGTTTCAATATTTTTTAGTTATGCCCCTTTCAAATAAAACTTTAACATGAAACTTAATGTTGCCTATAATTTTGAAAGTACTTGTTCTATTCACTTCATACTTGGAACATATCATCTGCATGAACAACGCCTTCTGTGACAACATGATAACCTCCTATTTGACTATTTTATGAGTTATGCCCCTTACACATGCAACTTAAATGTGAAACTTAATGTTGTCTATAACTTTGAAAGTACTTCTCCTATTCACTTCATACTTTGAATATATCATCAGCATGAACAACGTCTTCTGTGACAGCAAGAATGATAACTCCAGTTTCAATATTTTTTTAGTTGTGCCCCTTTCAAATTAAACTTTTAACATGAAATTTAATATTGTTCATAACTTTGAAAGTACTTGTCCTTTTTCACTTAAAAACTTGGAATATATCATCTCCAGGAACAACAAACATCGGTTACAATAAGGACTATGACTTCTGTTTGAATATTTTTTTTAGTTATGCCCCTTTCGAATGCAACTTTAACACGGAACTTAATGTTGACATTACATTTTAAAGTACTTGTCTTGTTCATTTAATATTCAGAATATATAATCTTCATGAACATCGTCATCACTAACAACAAGAATGATAACTCCGGTTTGACTTTTTATGACTTATGTCCCTTTCACATGAAACTTTAGCATGAAACCTTATGTTGCCTATAATTATTTTTAAAAGTACCTATTTTATTTACATAATACTTTGAAACATTTCATCTTCATGAACAACAACATTGGATACAACAACATAACTCCTGTTTAACTATTTTTGAGTTACATCCCTTTCAAATGCAACCTAATGTTGCATATAACTTTGAAAGTGTATGTCCTATTCACTTAATACTTGGAATATATTGAAAGTGTATGTCCTATTCACTTAATACTTGGAATATATCATCTGGATGACAACGACATTGGTGACAAAAAGAATGAAACCCTCCTGTTTTGAATATTTTATGAGTTATGCCCCTTTCAAATGCAACTTTAACATGAAATATAATGTTGCCTGTAAATTGAAAGTACTTGTTCAGTTCACTTAATTCTTTGAATATTTCATCTGCATGCACATACCAACTGGAGAAGAATGAAAACTCAGGTTTCACCATTTTTTTAGTAATTCCCCTTTCTAAATGCAATTTTGGTGACTCATATGTTCTGTGGCGTAGTATTGAAATCAACTTGAATAAAAACATTTTATAATATATGATTAACCATAGCCCACATTTCAACTTTTTGCCAGCAGGCGACACATGTGTTCCGCAGGAACACAACATTCTAGTATAAAATATATTTAACTTCAATTAATTATTTTCAGATATTCCTATATTATACCCCCACAAACGAAGTTTGAGGGGCATATAGGAGTGAGCTTGTCGGTCTGTCGGTCGAGCGGTCGGATTCTTCGTTTCTGGATGATAACTCATGAAAGGCTTGACAGATTTAAATAATTTTTGGTACACAGGTGTAACATCATAAGATACAGGTCAAGTTTGATTTTGGGCTGGTGGGGTCAGTGTCAAGGTCACTGTTACTAAAAATAGAAAAAGCTTTCCGGACGATAACTCCTGAAAGGTCATCAAATATTTTTAAAATGTTTGTAAACAGCGGTAACATCATAAGATACAGGTCAGGTTCGACTTTGGGGCTGATGGGGTCAATGTCAAGTTCAGTGTTACTAAAAAAAGAAAAATGGTTTCCGGATGATGAAATACTTCACAGATTAAATCATTTTTTAGGACATAGATTTAACATCAGAAGATACAGGTTGAGTTCGACTTTGAGCCTGTGGGGTCAATGTCAAGGTCACTGTAACTTAAAATAGAAAAACTGTTTCTGGACGATAACTCATGGAATACTTCATAGATTTAATTATTTTTGGGACACAGATGTAACATTACAAGATACAGGTTAGGTTTGACTTTGGGGCCTGTGGGTTCAAGGTCATTGTCACTGTTATTTTAACTTCAAAACTTCATTTCCACTCAGTAACTATAGCTTCAAATGAGATTATGGAATGAAATTTGGTGTGTATTGGTGGTTTCTGTAAAGACGACTTTTGGGATTGAAAGTAAGGCCTTTGGGGTCAAGGTCACTGTTACTAAAAATAGAAAAACTGTATATGCCTCAATAACTGTAGTTCGGAATGAGATATTGTGATGAAAATTGCTATATAGGTAGTGTCTGTGAAGACAAAACTTGGTATTGAAAATGGCCTGGCAGGGTCAAGGTCACTGTTCACTGTTACTTAAAATAGAAAAAAATGGGTTTCTGGATGATTTCTAATGAAAAGCTTCACATATTTAAACATTTTTTGCACACATTGATCCTAAGATTTCCCAGTTCAACTATCAAGCACACATGTGGGGGTATTTAATCACTTTCAGTGATTATTCTAGTTTATTCTCTATTTGAAAAGCAAAATAAAAAATATGTAATCTTATTTTCTTGCACATTTTAACCATTTTTCTAAATTTTCACATATATAAAAAGACCCCCAATGCAAAAGAAAACAAAAACATTTGATTGCAACTTAATGCATGAACCTGTGTCAGTTGTATTATAAAAATAAAAATATAATTTGTAGGCTGCCGAGAGGACTGATGATGATTTCCAGGTGGATGACGTGTTTCTTAATAAAGCTAACAGACAGCAATCTGAGTCTATCCATGAACAGCGGGATAGGGCGGCAGCTATATTTGGTCTGGATTATTTTTACTATTTTCAAATTTATTTCACATACAGGTTACAGAATATTTCAGAATGTAACAAATATGAAATTATTAAATAAAATTTATGATTTCAGAAAGCAGAATGTAAACAAATCATTTTGATTTTAGTTGACAGGCAATGTATCATATTTGAATGTTATTTAAACATTAAACATTAAAGGAATAGGTGCTAGGGAGGGGAGAATTCAACTTAAAAATTCATAACTTAAAGATTTTATTAAATTTAAAGAGAGAGAGAGGGGGGGGGAGAGATTGCCCTTATAACATAAAAGAAAGAAAAAGTATTTTTGCCTTTCTTGTTAGATTAAGTTAATCCATTTTATTATGGTTTTGTAATATCCATGCAATTTCTGATCACTTGCTGAAGTTAGTCTTTGCTTCCATAAGCATTATTTATGTTGATTGTTTTGTTACAGAACACAAGAAAATGGCAGCATCATTGGAGAAGTGTAAATTCTGTTTTGGAAATGTCCCTAAACACCTGATCATAGCTATAGGAACCAAGGTAGTGTACCTTTATATGAATATAGCTGTAATATGATTGTTATATTCAAGTTATTTATAAATGGCTCTATCATGTATAGGATATTGGTTTCTGGATGCTAGCTCTTTTGCGTATAATTCATTGATTGTGGATTAAATCCTTTCATAGAGCACCATTTCATTTATATGAATAACTATATGCTGTAATGATGCTCCCCGAAGAAATTCGGGGGAGCATATAGACGCCGGGTTGTCCGTCCGTCCGTCAGTCCATACGTCAGTACGGACGTACTCACATTTGAGGATAAGGTGGTTCTTTGACTTAGGTGGTATTTTGTCAGGTAACCGCTTAGAAAAATAACCACATAATACCATCCTGAACACACATTATTACACTTAATGCCTTGATCGTGCGTGCACATTTACTCACTTTTGAGGATGGACTGTCCATCCTTAGTGGTGAATTTTTTAGTCAGTTTAATATACCACTATATGTCACAACAACTCCACAGAATGTGTCCAACTTGTCAGGTAACCGCTTAGGAAAAAATAACCACATAATACCATCCTTAACATACATTATTACACTTAATGCATTGATCGTCGGCACATCCCGCATTCGTGTCCGGCCCATAACTTTGTTATTTGAAGTTGGATTTTTAAACTATTTCACAGAAATGATCACCATATTGAGATGACATGACGCAGGCAACAATTGGGGTCGCTAACTTGAAGGTCAAGGTCACAGCATGACCTTGTAGCAAAATCGTGTCCGGCCTATCAAGTCGGATTTTAAAACTATTTCACAGAAATGATCACCATATTGACATGACATGTGGCGCGCAACATTTGGGTTGCTACCTTGAAGGTCAAGTTCACAGCATGACCTTGCACCAAAAATCGTGTCCGGCCATAACTTCTTCATTTGAAATCAGATTTTAAAACTAGTTCACAGAAATGATCAACATAATGAGACGACGTGTGGCGTGCAACATTTGGGTCGCTACCCTTAAGGTCAAGGTCACAGCATGACCTTGCAGAAAAAATCATGTCGCGCAACATTTGGGTCGCTACCTTGAAGGTCAAGGTCACAGCATGACCTTGCAGCAAAATCGTGTCCCAGCCCATAACTTCTTTATTTGAAGTCGGATTTTAAAACTATTTCACAGAAATGATCACCATATTGAGACGACGTGTGGCGCGCAACATTTAGGTCGCTACCTTCAAGGTCAAAGTCACAGCATGACCTTGCAGCAAAATCATGTCTGGCCCATAACTTTTTTATTTGAAGTCGGATTTTAAATTATTTCACAGAAATGATCACCATAATGGAGATGACGTGTTGCGCCCAACATTTGGGTCGCTACCTTGAAGGTCAAGGTCACAGCATGACCTTGCAGCAAAATCGTGTCCAGCCCATAACTTCTTTATTTGAAGTCGGATTTTAAAACTATTTCACAGAAATGATCACCATATTGAGACAACATGTGGCGCGCATCATTTAGGTCGCTACCTTCAAGGTCAAAGTCACAGCATGATCTTGCAGCAAAATCATGTCTGGCCCATAACTTTTTTATTTGAAGTCGGATTTTAAAATTATTTCACAGAAATGATCACCATAATGGAGATGACGTGTTGCGCCCAACATTTGGGTCGCTACCTTGAAGGTCAAGGTCACAGCATGACCTTGCAGCAAATTGTGTCCGGCCATAACTTCTTTATTTGAAGCCAGATTTTAAAACTTTTTTATCGAAATGATCACCATATTGAGACGACATGTCGCGCCCAATATTTGGGTCACTACCTTTAAGGTCAAGGTCACAGCATAACCTTGCAGCTAAATAATGTCCGGCCCATAACTTTTTTTATTTGAAGTCGGATTTTAAAATTATTTCACAGAATTGATCACCATAATGGGACGACGTGTCGCGTGCAACATTTGGGTTGCTACCTTGACGGTCATGGCCACAGCATGACCTTGCAGAAAAATGGTGTCCGGCTGAAAAACCTTTTTTTATTTCAAGTGGGATTTTAAAACTATTTCACAGAAATGATCACCATATTGAGACAACGTGTCGCGTGCAACATTTGGGTTGCTACCATGAAGATCAAGGTCACAGCATGACCTTGCAACAAAATCGTGTCCTGCCCAAAACTTCTTTATTTGAAGTAGGATTTTAAAACTATTTCACAGAAATGATCACCATATTGAGACGACGTGTCCTGCCCCAACATTTGGGTCGCTACCTTGAAGGTCAAGGTCACAGCATGGCCTTGCAGCAATATCTTGTCCGGCCCATAACTTCTTTATTTGAAGTCGGATTTTAAAGCTATTTCATAGAAATGATCACCATAATGAGATGAAGTGTCAGGTGCAACATTTGGGTCACTACTTTGAAGGTCAAGGTCAAAGCATGACCTTGCAGCAAAATCATGTCTGGCTGAAAACCTTTTTTATTTGAAGTCAGATTATAAAATTATTTCACAGCAATGATCACCATAATGAGATGAAGTGTCAGGTGCAACATTTGGGTCACTACCTTGAAGGTCAAGGTCAAAACAATGACCTTGCAGCAAAGTCGTGTCCTGTCTATAACATGTTATTTATAGTTGGATTCAAAATTATTTCACAGAAATGATCACCATTTCGAGGTGGCATGTCACATAACATTTGGGTTGCTTCCTTGAAGCTAAATCATGTCCGGTCCATAACTTTGTTATATTCAGTTGGATTTAAAAATTGTCTGATTCACCTCAATAGTTATACAACTAATATTGTTTGTGACAAAGCACCCATTCGGGGAGCATCAGCCGTCTTGGACGGTCTCTTGTTTTTTGAGGATTTGGTAAAAGGTTACATGATGGAAGAGTCATGAAAAACCCACGATTTGAGCTTGCTCTGTGAAAATATATGTTCTTGAAATTAATATCAATTCCTTGTTCAGCAAGATAGCAATGTCTTTGTAATACTGTAGTACATGTATCATTAAATTTCGGGGGGAACTATTTCACAAAGGGCTGTTCCAGGAAAAAAGGTGTTAGGAGGTGGAACAGAATTTAAAAATGGGGGTACCACCAACACAATTTTTTTTCACCTCCAACAGATAAGGAAATGTGTTAATTATATATGATTATGAATCTGAAGTTTCATGTCAACAGCATTTTAAATAGCTGTTGTAGTATTTGAGTTATCTAACTCCTCAATCAGAAAATGCAGAGATATTGTTCTGTGCAATTTACTTCTCCTCAAGGGATCTATGCACCTATACAGTTTCAAGTCAATAGCTCAAAAAATATCCGAGTTAATTTATGCTTACTCATAAACTTAGTATGAAAAACACTTACATTTAACTGAATATGATCATAATTACGGTAATGATATTGTGAGAGTTCATTAATTATTTTACGAAATAATGAATTTGGCATTCCAATACGCTTTCAAAAACAAGATCCCACTATCCATATTTTAGGCATAATGCACTGTCTGCATAAACATGGCTAAATAAAGAATTTGCTACCGACAAAATGATAATAATTTATTAATATAGTGACCATTGTAGCTATGTATTTACCTTAGAAAGTTTCAATAACAGTGTTTAAATTGCTTGTGGCCAAAAACTTGGCCACGTTGCAATGTCAAATTTTTCCAATGAACTGTGCCATTTTATGCCAGTGTCAAATTAAAGTAACGTCATGAAAATAGTGTCTCAATTCATCCTGAATAGTAAACTTGAAACTTTATAGCGGATGTTTTGTTATCAGGATTTTCTGACAAAATGGTTATTATTAGCAACCCCCCAGCAACACATATAGAATGTATTATTAACCCCAACCAACACAATTAAAATTGTTAATGACATACCTTCTGCATCCAATTAATTTCTTCATTTTCAAACACTACATTTATCAATTAAATCTTTTGTTTTCAACAAAATTTATTTATAATTCCCTCTTTGCTGAATATTTCATTTCCCTGAACTTCCCATTTGCTGAAGTTGGAATATCATTAACCCTTTCCTCCATATAAACACATTTTTACGCACATGCGACCAGTATAGATCCAGATCAGCTAGCACATCTATGCCATCTGATCAGGATCTGCACTAGTCGCATTTTGGTCAGAAATAACCTAACAAATCAAAAAGTGAACAGTTTAGATCCTGATCAGAAGGTATGGATGTGCCGGCTGCTCTGGATCTAAACTGTTCGCCCATGCAATAAAGATGGAGGAAAGGGTTAAAAGGGGTAGAGTTTTGCTTGTTATAAATATTGTCTTATATTATTGTATACCCGTTATCTCTAGAAACATTACAATTAATTAATTTGGCAATTATTAAATTTTGAATGCACACCTAACAATGTTTCACTTGTGGTCATGTTAACCCTTCACTCCATATATATAAGACATGTATTGCATAGGCAAAGAGTTTAGATCCAGATCAACCAGCACATCCATGCCTTCTGATCAGGATCTAAACTATTAACTTTTAGATTCATTAGGTTATTTCTGACTAAGCAGTAAATATTTTAGATCCAGATCAGATTACACTGAAGTAGTGGCTGTCCTGGATCTAAACTTGTCACCCATGTAATAAAAGGTGTATATGGAATAAAGGGTTAAAGTATTTTTCTAACACCATGGAAATAACATGCAATACAGAAAGTGAATACTGGCACCAGTATGTAACTTGGTCACTGTCTTGAGATGTTACCTTTATTCTTCTGTTTCCAGACCTATTTATGTCTACCAAACAACAAGTCTTTAACAGAGGGTCATTGTCTTATTGTTCCAATGCAGCATGTAGCCTCTGCCACTACTGTAGATGAAGATGTTTGGAGTGAAATTCAGGTATGGACTGTTCCATTTTAATTAATAATTTGCAAGTGAGAGAATGCCATATATCTTTTTATGTCCCCGATTCCAGATGGGTGGGTACACATGTCAGTCGGGGTGATAGTCTGTCACAAATCTGATTTCCACAGCATATCTTAGCCACCACCTCTTAAAGGATTTTAACCTATCTTCACACAGGTGTTCACCTTAATAAGGCGCAATGTTGGCTGCAAAATCCATGGCCAAACCTCAAAGGCCAAGGTCACACTTCAAAGTCAGAAAAATCTGTGAAAATTCAATTTCCATGGCATAACTTACATGATCCTACTGTAAATGTCAACTCACACATAGGGGTAAAATGTCAAAATGTGTCTGAAGTTTTGTTTTGAGAGCATAACTTTGTGATCCTTTTTAGTAGAAAAAAAAAACAAACAAACAAAACCATTGTCTTCAGTCATAAGGTATGAATGAAAAAAATGTAAATAAAGCAGCACTAGGTCATACCAACCCTCTCCTAAAATTGTTATTTAGTCATGAATAAAAACACTATTGGTTTATAGCAATGGAAACAAGCTGTCTGTGCCAGTAGGTTGTAATCCCCTTTATCAGCATCTAACCTTTATGGTTATGTTATAGTGCATCTTTTAAAGAGATTGTGTCAACTTCTATCCTATTATACTGGACATGGATCTGTTTTAGCATGTAAACAAGAGAGCTCTAAATACAGCATATCTCTGCAATTGTCCAACATAATTACAGATGCATGCTGATTTGACTCTACTCTGGACACACATAGAATATAAGGCCGTATCACCTGTACATGTATCAGGTTAAGCCCATTTTTCCTTTGGTAAATACAATACTTGTTTGTGATAAAAGAATTTTCTTCTTCAGGTGTTCCGCAAAATATTAACTAAGATGTTTGCAGACCAGGATGAAGATGTGGTCTTTATGGAGACGTCAATGAGACTGAAGCATTTTCCACACATGTGTATAGAGTGTGTGCCCATGGACAAGGAAGTAGGAGACCTAGCTCCCATCTACTTCAAGGTATTGCACTGCCCTCCTAAAGATTTAATACTCCAATTCTCACAACGATGCTTTGACTTGAATCATTGTGTTGTCCTTTCAGTCCCAAAGAAAAGCTTTAGTAAAGATAAAACAGTCTACAAGCTACCCACTATTTAACCCTTTCCTCCATATATACGCCTTTTTATGGAAGTGCGACCAGTGTAGATCCAGATCAGCCGGCACATCCATGCCTTCTGATCAGGATCTGCACTGTCGCATATCCTGGTCAGAAATAACCTAGTGATCGGGGAGTAAAATGTGAAAGTAGGTTGAATACAGTAATAACAGACTATAAATCCATACCTTTACCTTTATATGTAACTCGCTGTTTTATTTGGTTTCAGAAAGCAATACAGGAGAGCGAGAGTGAGTGGTCTCAGAACAAGAAGGTGGTAGATCTCAGCCAGAAAGATATTCGACATGCTGTAAGGGCTTTCAGTTGTTCTTTAAGTTATTATGACACTAGACGCAAATTTTGTGTTACACAAGCAAAAACTAATTTCAGATACTTCTGTGTCACAATCTTTAACCCTTTCCTCCATTTATGTGCCTTTATGGTATGGGAAAATTTCCCACTCAAGATGTGGCACAGGTGTGCTGGCTGATCTGGATCTGCACTGGTTGCACATGCCTTGAAATGCGTATATATATGGAGTAAAGGGTTAAGTTGTGGTGACACAAGCCACAAATTTTGTTTTAATACACATGCAAACACTAATTTCAGAAAGGTCTGTGTTGCAATTTTTAATGATGCAAGCTGTTATTGGCTCAGAAAACACATTGCTGCTACATTCCCACCAGACCTAGCCTTGAATAAAGCTAACATACAAGAATTTTCAAAATATGGGCATGAGTCTTTGCACAGGTATTGTTTCATTTTTAAGCACAAACTTTACAAAATGGGTAAATCTTCAAAATATTTTGTATTCATGTGTCTTAGCAAAAAATAAATCTAACTTGCCTTATAAAACTGTCTTTAACAGCATTATAAAAAAACAGAAAGTTTGTTCAGTGATATTTTGATTTCATTTAACTTGTTAAAAAATATATAATCCCACTCATATCACTCTCCTGAAAATATCAGTTTCGGCAATACCAGTATACTGTGAAATAGATTCACTGAAGAAAAACAACAAATATCCTGTATAAAGTTCTTCAAGTTTATTTATTGTTAATTACAGGTACCGAAAGGATTCCCATACTTTGCAGTAGACTTCGGCAATCAGGGAGGGTTTGCCCATGTGATAGAGGATGAAGCTAGGTTCCCATTCTACTTTGGCAAGGTAATCTATACTAATCCTTAAAATTCTAACAAGTGACTTGATAATTATGATATTCTATCACACAGATGGAATAGATCTGTTCATTATATAATTTTGCTGTCAGACAACACCATGGCTTTTCATCAAATGTCACATTTGATTAAATTAACTTGACTGTAAAAATGTATCATTTGAGGCAGGGACAAAATTAGCACTATTCTTTTTCAATGAATTTAGGTCTTTATATTCATAATATACAAGATGTGATGCCGGAATGGTGATTTTCTTAAGGTAAAGATCGTAGACCATGTAAATCTTCAAATGCAGTCTGATCCTAGTCTGCACAGATCAGGGCTGAAGGTTATAAAACTGAGATTGGAAACCAGTCTCAAATCTCAAGCATCTGATTGGCTGAAATGGCAACCAGTTGAGATTTGAGACTGGTTTCCAATCTCAGATTTATAACCTTCAGCTCAGGTGTGTGTAGCCTCCTTGCATGTAAACAGTTTGTTTTTGAACAATTGTGATATTGCACATATTAACATAATTATATTACATGTGGTGGTCTGTATGCTAATATTCCAGTAAAGAATGGAATGAACATATTCTTGTTACTTTCAAACCTGCATTAATCAATGCTCTCACTTAAAGTCATTAATACCCCCACAATACTGTTTGTCAGGAGGATTGTGAACATCACTTCACATATTCACTTGATGGCAGTAATATCTTCAAAGTTTAAACTCGCTATCTTCAGAACTATACAAGCAGTTTGTTTGATAATTTATGATTATGTGATGCTGTATGTATCTTTACTGTTTGGTTTTTCCTTTTTGTTTGCAAGAATCTTTCTGTTTTCCTTTGAATTTCAAACAAGCTGCTGGAAAGAAAAACCAGAAAACAGCCTATGAAAGTGGAGATGAGTGTCGTATCTTATGTAGCCAATTGGTAGAAAATGAGCCTAGTCTCCAACCATGATGCCAACCACATATTAGAGTTTGAGACTGTCTCAGTATAATGTTGGGGCCCCAAGTCCTAAACTTAGTTGGTATTGTAGAGAAAGTTGTACATTTCTTCCTTGTTCATTGTAGGAAATTATAGGAGGAATGATAGATGCCGATCACAGATTATGGAAAAAACCTCCGAAAGAAAACTTTGACGAACAAAGAAAAAAAGTGCTTAAATTTGCTGAAATGTGGAAACCTTATGACTGGACACAAAATATATCCAAGAAAGTTGCCAGTGATAGCAGCAGCAGTAGTAGCAGCAGCAGTGACTCAGACTAAATGTTTTCTGGTGTTTTAAAAATCTTTGTCTTGAATAGTATCATTTGCAATTGAACATTAAAAAGCCATTGAATAAATGTTTAAAAGAAGCCATACTGTTTGAAATATGGTGTATACTGGCAGAGTTTTAAGCTCAGTTGGGAACATCTGCATGTATATTGGCAGGTAACAAAATTTCTTTTTTCTAACACAGAAATGAACAATGTTTATAAAAAGGTAGACAACAACTGTTTTGGTTTAGCATTTATTTGGGGAATTACAATTGTAGCATTAACAGGAAACAATTATGTAATAATAATAAATTTAACTTGGAAAATGTTGATGCCTTGCAAAGAAGAAAATTTGCAAGAAAGTGTCTTGATTGTTACTGCAAATGAAAATAAATTGAAATTAAAACACTGTGCACTCTACTCATTGTACTTGTATATGAAGAAGTTAATAATGTTATAAAATACAATTACTTGGACATTTGCTAGTAAGTCTACAAGTAGACCTAGCAAGCCATTACAATGGAATATTTGTGAGTGTATTTCCCACTAAGAAAAGTGCAAAAATTCAACCCCCACCCCACACAAATTTAAACCATATCATAACTTTTCAAATGAAAATAATTCAAATACGCAAATTCATGCCTGCATTAAAATGTCTTCAGAGACTTCTGTGCAAACAATTGTGTCCGCAAATTTTAATGATACCACACTAAAAAGAGCAATGGAATGAAGGTGTTATGCAGGGTTTCTTCCATATTGCACCACAACTGGTTTTCCCTTGAATTCGTAGCCATGTACTAGCTCCAAAGCTGCTGTAGCTGTTTCTACATCTGAAATCAACAATAAAAAAAGCTGTGACATAAATGACACAGTGGCAGTGTTGGTATAATTTTTGTGTGTGCTAGTTCAATTGGGCTGATAACTTTTTTTTTTCTCTGGCATTCATTCCTTTTTTCCTAGAGCCTCTGAAGACTTTTTCACTGCCCAATCAACAGATATGTGAACCTTTAAAATTCCAATATACTGGCAGAATTGTCAGTCATGCAGTCAATAACAATTTCTGATGTCTTTTATTAGTCCTTAATGGATAGTTGGTTCACAAAAATAATTGCTTACCAAGAAGTTTATTAAAGCATTTTGCAAATACTGGCCATTCAAAAAGCCAAATGCAATTATGTAAGTGCATATACATTTTTTGTGCTCCAATATTAAGAATTTGATTTAAGTATCTCATTTCGGGCTGTTAACAAGCCACGCCTCACAATTAATAGAGCTTAAACAGCAAGCTGAGTTTATTACCAGTGAAGATTTTCCACAGCCATTGCATCTTTGGCATTCTGAACATGCATTTATTTAGAATAAATATTTTAAGTTTAGATGGCACATATTTGTTCATTTATGTAAACAAGTATCAATTATCAAGCCAAATATATAAATGATGTCTGCAAGTCAGTTTTCTGATAATTTCCAGTAGACTGTCAATAAGGAATTTCTCCTTAAATGTTTATATAATAAACTTTTCAAAATATGAAAACCATGTTTCAGTCAATATCTAAGGTTTACTTCTTTTTTGTGTTTTTTTTTTCATATAATCTATCAGTATGTTACACCTTCTACTGATTTAACCCTACATTTTTGCGCATGTGCCACCAGTGTAGATCCAGATTGGCTGGCACATCTGTGCCGTCCGATCAGGATCTGCACTGGTTGCATTCGAATAAAAAAGCGAACAGTTTAGATCCTGATCAGACGGCACAGATGTGCCGGCTGATCTGGATCTAAATTGTTCGCCCTTGCAATAAAGGTGTTTCTATGGAGGAAAGGGTTAAACATACAACACTTACCTTTAAATGTTACAAATGCCTGACCCTTCATCTTCCCTGTGCATAGTTTGAATATGATTCTGTGGTTTTCATCTTGTTGAAAGTTTATAAATAAAGATGCCAGATCTTCTTCTTTTACCTTGGGACTCAAGTTCTTGACAAACAGAGCCTGTCAACAAGTATGGTGAATTAACCCTTTTGAAGTTTTCTCAGTATATATATTTTTATTCGTGTACGACCAGTGTAGATCCAGATCAGCGACCACATCCATGCCATCTGATCAGGATCTGCAATGTTTGCTATTTGGTCAGAAATAACAAAATACAAACTGTAAATCTAAAAGCGAACTGTGCAGATCCTGATCAGATGGCACAGATGTGCTAGCTAATCTGGATCTACACTGTTCGCTCATGCCATAAAGGCATACATATGGAAGAAAGGGTTCATAGACATGAATTTTTGAGGAAATGTCTTTAGGGAATATATATATTTAATTGCACAGATTTACATAATTGTGGGTAATCTTCCAATTTTTTTCTCAAATGATTGCCAATTTAGCTAGGTTTAAATGCAGAGGAGAACATTTCAGTTTCATTATAGTATTGTCATTATTTGATCAGCTGGGAAAACTTATAAAAATTCTTTCCTCCATATATACGCATTTTTACGCATGTGCAGGCCACCTAGCAGGCCTGAACAAAAATTAAGATTTTTATAAAGGCTACAATCTATGGAAATAATGGCCTTTTATGGTAAAATATTAATAAATAGTAAATAAAGGTAATTTATGTAAAATTTCTTGTTGATAAAAACGATATATATTCGGTTATTTACGAAAAAAAAGTTGATTTATATAAGGCAACCCACACCCTAAAAAAACAGATATCAGAAATAGGCATAATTGATATTATTTTCATACTGTCTAAATTATAAGTAATGACTGATACACAAGCAGTATCCTAATAACAACACTTAAAAGTGGTGAGAAAATACAGTACTGCAACTATTACTTGCTTTAAGTTGGCACGGCAAGCAGTCTGAACAAAAATATTGGTTTTGAGTGAAAATTACAGGCTATTTAGCTATTTTAAAGGTTTTTCCAGATAATTAAAAGGTTTTAAAGGTTTGAAATGAAATTTAAGGTTTTAAAGGTTTCGCTAGGAGGCCTGCATGTGCGATCTGTGTAGATCCAGAGCAGCTGGCACATCCATGCCGTCTGATCAGGATCTACACTGGTCGCATTTTGGTAAAAAATAACCTGACGAATCAAAAGGCCAATAGTGCAGATCCTGATCAGTTGGCACGGATGTAAAGAAAAGTTAGAACAGTAAAGAAAAAAAAGCTAGACCTAAAAATTCCCCCAAATTCTATTTACATAAATTCACAAAACTGTAATTTAAATGACCACATGAGTATTATGATCCTGACAAGAAAATATTGTATCCTTTTAAAGAACTTTAAATAATGAAGTGAGAAATCAATAAGTGTCACCTGTTTACGTGACCAGGATGAGACCAGGCTATTGAAGATCAAACACACTTTTATCTCAAGGAGCTTACATAATATTATTCAAGTCAAGAGGACACAAGATATTGTTGTCAGTATCCTATAACTCATGTGGGCATTTAAACTGATGTTTTGTGTTGTTTAGTTTCTGTGAATTTATGTAAATAGAATTTAAGGGAAATTTAAGCTCTCGTTATTTTTCTTTATTGGTTAAACTTTTCTTACCATGTGCAAAATAAAGATACATTAGAAACATTTATTTGTGTTAAGTTTCATTGCCATTATTGAGATTTTGATAATTTTCTTTTTATCCATAACGTGCAATGAGGACAGTAGACAGCCCTTTAACTTCAGAAAAGAAATTTTGACCGTTTCAGCCATTAGATCTGTGTATTTCTGGTGGAGTGTACTTACATTGCTTGGCTTCCCTGGTGTATAGGATTCAAACTTTGGTATACGGGTAATGTCCCCATCTGATATCTTATACCTTCTTATAGCATCTTCTGGAATCCCTTCCACGTGGTCCAAGATTCTAATCTCTTCATCTTTTTTGCTGCTGTCCACTGTCTCTGAATTTCTATTTTCTTCAGATATATTTTCAAGTATTTCTGAAATAACTTGTGTTTTATTTTTGGTTCGCACTGAGAACAATGTTGATTTTTCAGGTTTTTTCTTCTTTTGTTTTGCTTTATCCTGAAGATCACTACTTTGAGAAACATAATCTGCAGGTCTTTCTGCACAAGTCTGCACTACCATTTCGGTTTGGTCACATGACTTTGAACAATGATCACATGATGAGGTAACCTCACTTTGATATTCTTCAGCCTCACTTTCACATTTTGAACATGAGACATTTGTTACCGGGACACAGCATTCCAATGTGCAACTTTTCATGTAGCTTTTATCTTTCTTTGTACTATGTTTAAGACGGGAACAACTGGCGCTGGTTTTTGTTATATTATCAAGAATATCTGGTAAATGGTTCATGGGATCATTTGGAAAAGTGATGCTTGAATGTTGTCGTTCTTTCACAAGTGTTTGGTGTAGAAATTTGTTGTGAGAATTAGCATTTGCAAGAGCATTTTCAAGCTCCATCTCATGTCTGAAAAAGAAATTAATACATTTTCTTAAAATATCAGGAAAAATAAACCAATCAACATTTTCATCCAAGTTTGTATAGCAATATTGGGACAAACGCTAAAAGGTTCTTACTGCTTCTGTGTTTAATATCATTTAGAACCTTTTCTTTTATTGTTTAACCCTTTCCTCCATAGACATAGTTTAATTGCATGGGCGAACAGTGTAGATCCAGATTATTGCGTCTGATCAGGATCTGCATTGTTCAATTTTTTATTCTTTAGGTTATTTCTGATCAAAATGCGATCAGTACAGATCCTGATCAGACGGCATGGATGTGGCGGCTGATCTGGATCTACACTGATAGCAAATGCGTTTATAAGGAGGAAAGGGTTAAAATTAAAAAATATAATATTTATGTAAAGTCTTTGCGCTTAAAGTGGAAGTCTCTCACTTCTGAACATGACAATTTCTCTGAATTGAAGAGTTATTTTTAACATAAATCTACAATTTTCTGTGGCCATATTTCCTTAAATATAATTACCTGTACTGGTTGAATGACTCATACCACAGACCACAGAAACAGTACTATTCTAAAACTTGCAAGTCAGAATATTCAACACCAGTTTTACTATTTTCCCATCTCTAATTTGTACAGAAAAGCCTGTGATGTACAAACATTAAGCAGCCACACAAGGGGATGACAAAAAGTGGCTGATTAAAATAGGCGGATGTTTAAAACAGGTAAAAATTAGAACAAAATTTCAGTTTAGAACATAATTACTATTCAAACTGGCTGTTTAAGACAGGTGGTTGCTGAATGCTGGTGGGTGCTCAGGCAGGTTAAATTGTATTTTGAATTTACCGTTAATTCAGTTCCATAAATCAAACACAGCTAACAGCTTTTTTAGAGCTATTTTAGCCCTATTTGGAACAATTGGAAAGAGTGAAACACCTTTCACCATAGAAAGTTACATGCTTAGGTAGGGACATGCTTTCCAAGAAATTTTTAGTCCAAGACATAACATGTTGCAATAAACATTTTTTTGAATTGATTCTCCTGCTACAGACTTGTCTCTTTTTTGTATATGCAAACTAATTAAATTTGATGAGGGACTGCACCATGCTGGTGCACCCACTACATGGACTTTATATTTGAATACTTGTCTCCCAACATACCCCTGCCAAGCCCCCTGACACCCATACACCCTGAATCTGCCTATGTAAGGTACCTGGTGATGGGCTGTATGTTAGAGAACTTGTCTGGCTCAGCTAAGAACTGTTTCTTCTTGGCAATTTTCTCATTGATTTCCCTCAGTCTTGCATCTTCGAAGTCTGTGTTGGACAGTTTACTTTTCTTTATCTGAAAAAATATATTTTTGTATTCATATCTGTATTGTTTTTTAAGGGTCGTCTTCAGTCCCCGTTGTATTGTCATCAGTAAATAATAAAAATATCAAAATCTCTATTACAGTAACGAGCATTAAAAATGATGTTTTGTGTTCTTTAGTTTTTGTGAATTTATGTAAACAGAATTTTAGGTAATATTTGATCTTGATATTTTTCTTTGCTGTTCTAACTATCTTAACATATGCCAAATAAAGATACCGTACATTTATTCATTTAATAACATTTAACCGTTCAAAGTCTGAAGTATTTGTGGTTTGCAATAATATTATGACAATTATCAAATTATTGAGAGCATGTCTGTAATTATATTAGACAACAGATTCTAAACACCACAGAAAACATAACAAAAGGACTTTAACCCTTTACAATATACATAAGCATTTTATCACATGGGCAACCATTGTAGATCCTGATCAGCTGGCACATTTGTGTCATCAAATCAGACTCTACAGTTTACATTGTTTGCTTTTTGGTCAGAAATAACCTAATAAATTGACAAGCAGACAGTGCAGATCCTGATCAGATGGCACAGAATGTGCTGGAGGGAAGAGTTAAGATTTCATTTCAGAAGTAGGTACAAGTACACAAACATTACCGGTACCTTGGCCTCTTCATTTTCAGCTCGCATTTTGAACAGAATTTCTTCATGTGTGAGACCATAGCTCTTCATTTCCTCAATGTAGGAGTCAACATCACCAAAAAGTCTGAAATCCTTTAGACTTCTTGTGCCAGCTAGATCATCTGTACTAGCCTGGAACTCTGAGCCTCTTGAGAATTCACGCTTCTGTCCCAATTGTCTTAAAAGTAAATGTGTAAACTAATCAACATGCAGCCTTAAGATAGTTATGTTTCTTTACAAAAAGTGGATACCGCTTTTATCACCTCTAGTACGTCTGGCAAACACTATCAGAATGTTCACTGCCTAAACAAGTAGGCAGAATGGCCAAATACTGCTCACCAATATATCAAGCTGAACAGTTTAGATATTAATTAAAATAATTAGATAAACCAAGTTCTCTTTGGGGCTTATATTCCATGCTTACCAACAATGTGGTTGTCTTAACTATTATTATTATTCCATAGATATGCCATTGGAGACCAGTTTAATGAATCCAGATCAGCTTGCTCATTATTACAGATTGTCAGGATTTACACTGTTCCCTTTTTGGTAAGAAAAAAAATTCTTATTTTACCTAAAAGTGACCACTCCAGATCCTGATCAGACTGCATGGAAGTGCAGGCTGATCTGGATCTACACTGGTCACACATAAGCTCAAAGCCATAAGGTTAGATTTATCAGTACATACTGCTTAACAGTAACTTTAGTTTCCATCTGTCTCTTAAGCAATGCTTGTAGCTGCTTCTGACCTTCCGTTTCAATATTCTCCACTGGTCCATCAATAGGCTTAGACCTGCTGCGTACGGCTGGTTCCATGCGCACAACCTCATGACTCTGGTATCTACGAGGGTTTCCACTAGAATATAAGCAGAGACAACTTCAGCTCAATAACACTTAGTATTTAAACCATTCAGTTAAAAGCATATGTTAATATTTTGAAATTACCTGAAAAAAAATCTACATTAAAATAATCAAAAGTCTATTTTATATTGTTTAAGATTTGTAATTAAACATATTAAATTAAATTACTACTTATTAAATTAAAACTATTTCAACATTGAATTTTGAGACTGGAAAATTCTAACTGTAATTAACCCTTTCCTCCATAAATACACATTTTTACACATGTTCTACCAGTGTAGATCCAGATCAGCAGGCACATCTGTGCTGTCTGATCAGGATCTGACTGGTCACATTTTGGTCAGAAATAACCCCTGATCTGCACTGGTCGCATTTTGGTCAGAAATAACCTAACAAATCAACAAGTGAACAGTGCAGATCCTGATCAGACTTGGATCTACACTTTTCGCCAATGCAATTAAGGTATGTTTATGGAGGAAAGGGTTAAACTAATCAGAGATAGCATTTTCACAATGATAAGACATATGTATGTGGTCTTCACTTGTGCTTATATTTGAATATTGGTTCAGCCCAAGTGGTGCAGACTTTCACCTAATGGCCAAACGATCTCCACAAGTCTCACTCCTATCCAATAGGTTGACCATCCCACTTGAAATTAAAAGTCACTGAGCAAATATCAGCAAATAATTTATAACATTTTAAAACAAAACATGTACTGTTAACAGTTTTAATGAAGTGTTGATTTTTACGGAATATCTAGTTAGACCACATGAATTGGATATTATCATTAATATTATCTCAGATTCCTGGTGCAAGAGTAGTCTCAATAAGTCAACTCCAAGCACTGACATGTAATACATGCTGACTTTTATTACATGTCTGTCATTTGCGTTGAAAACGGTGGCTATTTTATATATAGAAAAAAAACTTGTTGCAATTAGTTGGGCTAGATGCAAGATCTTAAAAGGTGATTTTTAATTGATAATAATGTTTATGAACATGTCATAGCTATATGCTGAAAGGGTGATGAGAAAGAACACAACAAATTCAAGTGGTATTATCACTCTGATCGTTAAAAACCCGTGTGCAGAGTCTTGAAACACAGACTCGGTCGTTTTCAATAGTAGTTTGAAACCTGTAAATATTCCAACGTTCACGCCGTTTACGCACGACCTTGGCACCGGTTTGGTAAAGAAGTCGAGCAGGCATTTTTCAACGAATTTGCCGCAAAGATGTCTTCGTTTTGGCGTCAAGCTGGTCTAAAGTAATTATATATACCAATTAGTCTATATCTTTCCAGTTGGCTTCATTTTTTTCCATTTAACATTTTGCAAACGAAGTTCGAAATGTTGACAAAGCTTCAAACACAGTGGGTGGGGTTATTGAACTTATGGAAACTTGCCGCGGAACAACAAATGTATGTTTATCTAAAAATGTTTTTAAAATCACAATATTATCAGGTCTAGGAAACGGCTGCTTTTATGGACTTTCTGTAAATTTATAGACTGTCTGTTTATTTATAGATAAATGTGTCTGTAAATTTATGGACAAGGGAGGTTACAAAAGTTGTCAAAAGTTTAAATGCTGGTTCTACACCACATTGGGATAAAAATGAATGAAAATCTTCAAATAAATTAGCATTAAATATTGTAAATCAACATAACTTTTTTAAAAAGATCATTATTATGTTCAGATGATTGTGTGAAATGTTGTTAGATCAATGATGACCATGTTGGAGAAGAAAAAGCAGTGTAAACAAACTTCTGTTCTTTTTGTTTACGACCTATGTCATGCTCTTTGCTATCAGAATTAACAAAAATGCTTTAGGTTTGTGAATTTCTAAAATGTGTTAACTTTTGTATCAACCCTTGTCCATAAATTTACGGACACATTTATCTATAAATAAACCGACAATCTGTAAATTTACAGACAGTCCGTAAAAACAGCCGTTTCCTAGACCTGATTATTGTGATAATACATTTAACTAACTGGATATTAACATGACATAATTGCCACCTTCACCAATAGCAGGTTGTTCTTTTTAAAATCGATGCCAAATTATAGTTGGCCTCTTCCCTGGAACATTTTCCCCTACATAAATCCCTTTTCTTCTTGTTAAGTGTTGCATTTTTATCAAAAAGTAAACAAATGCTTACTTGTTTGTTAAGTTTAATATATTTCATCTGAAGATGAGCATTTTTCGTGAATTGATGTTAGAAATGTACATAACACGTCTTATAATTTATGTTACTAAATAAAGACTCGCTATTTTAGTCATCACTTCAAAAATTACTGTTACTTGATTATTGTCATGTTGTTAATAAAGCTTGAATGCGCTTGCCGGCTTCAAATGGATTTTACAATTAAGGGGTTCTGTTAGCAAGCGTACGACTGTAAGTTATGATCAAAATTATGATCTATACACCAACTTTTTTTATAACATACATCCCGCAGACTTCCGAAAACTATTGATGATGAACTGAGTTGATTGCTTAACTTTATTGTCAATTAATTCTTTGTCATGCTTTTTACGCATGCACCTTTTAGCACAGTCAGATAAAAGAACAATAAATAATGCGAAATACAAACAACGCAATATGGCGCCATGTTATGTCACAAAAATGTGAATCTTCAGTTTCGGACTTAATATTATTTAAAAATGTGCCTAGCAATCATTTTTGTCCCAAGAATTTTATATCCCATAATCTCTCGAACGCATTTATTCAAGTCCAAAATCACAATGTGACTGATAAAACTATAATAAACAAATTTATTATCTACATTAAAGTCAATAAAGCCTGTAATCATTTTAGGATCAGTTATCATTGTACGTTTAGTGCTCCTATTATGATTTTTAGCATAAAATCAATGCTAGATACATTTTAAATGGACTAAATAGACTGCTTGGAAATGAAAGCAAAGTACAAGACAGTTAGCACTAGTAGCATAAACTCTAGAATAAACATGCACTGATGCTAATACAAATTTGAAATTTAATATTTCAGCTACATTAGATACTCCAGCATCTGTGCAAGAGTGACCCGAGAATCCCTGAAGCCTAATTTACAAGTGGACGCTGCTAAACGTGGAGATGAAACCATCATAAAAGCAATTAAATGGGAAGGTGGTAAACCAGTAGGTCAGTATTGCTCAAAGTGTTTTTATTTTGTCAAAAATGTTTCAAATTAGAATGATAAACAATTTGTTTCTTAAAACTGCAGTTTAAAATAATTTACGATAATCATTTCTAAAGTTTATTTGTAATGAAACAAAGAAAACTTTTCTGACAGACCTTGGATGAATTGTTACTTAATATTGCTAGTGTCTGTTTTGACAGGCAAGTTTACTGAAGGTAGTCAGGCGCCATCCTAATACTGGGTACCTCCTGGTAAATGTGTTGATAAGTTTAGTGGCATGAACCTAAAACAGCTATTCAGTGTTCTCCCCTGTCGGTTGTTGAATATGACAACCATTTCCAAATCCAGATCACTTGAAAGTTTTGCATTAAGCTGGATCCATTTATTTAAAATTGATGCATGTTAAATAATAATTGTATATCTTATTGTTTGAATCTAACCTAGTACCTAAATCAAGGTTACCGGGTATTACCAATTACTGATCAATTTCTTTACCATGAGTATCTGCTGGGTAACTCCATTCCTATTTCATAAGTGGGGTTCATTCTACAGTTGAATATAAAATTCAATGAACCTTTATTTGTACATACAAAATGATAAAAGTGAGGTTTACAAATTGCATTGCAACACAACAAATAAAAAAAAGTGAGAATCCTTCCAAAAATCATGGGGAGAACACTGGTTTAGAACTGTTAAATTAAAATTGCCTTTACATGTATGTTATCCGCCATAGTAGAGTTAGTACACCACAAATGACATACTAAATAGCTATCATGGTAGCTATATACCCTATATAGCTTAAAATCTATTAGATATAAAGCTTATACAACTTGGTAGATTGAAATTGTCATGCAAGAGACGAAGCTTTGCATGAATTTTTATTACGTTGATACAAATAATTAATTTATCCTTAACACCACCTAAGGTATGATTCAAATACAAAGTGATTTGTCTTAGGTTGTAATAGTTTAAATTTTGGATAAATTATTCTGTACTTTAAATTTTTTAAGAAGCAATCAGTACTAGGGGTATCACTGATTCAGATGATAACAATTTATTATCATGCACTGGCTTCCAATTTGATGTCAGTTCACAGTTTCGAAATATCCATACAAAACATTCAATAGAGAAAAATTCAGAAAAAAACTAAAACTGCACCCATTGTTTATAATGATGTTGGACAACTTATATGGACATCTGCAAAAGTGAAGTCCCAAGTCTGTAGTTTAAAAACTAAGGATGCAAAATTTTTCAACATAAAGCTTCAATCTTGAAAGATGCATGAACTTTTTGAAGTATGCTACTGACATGACTGTATAAGAATTGAGTTGAATACTTTGGAGCTGAATGGATTTTCATGCAACCTTTTTATTACTAACTCTTTACTCCAGATACACAGGTTTTATTGTGTGTGTGACCAGTGTAGATCTAGATCAGGTGGCACATTCATGCCGACTGATCTGGATCTGCACTGTTCCTGTCATGGTCAGAAATATCCTAGTGAATCTAAAATCACTAGATCCTGATCGGACAACATGGATGTGCAGCTGATCTGGATCTACACTGTTCACCAAAGCCTTGGTTCAGTGGAGTAGATTTAAATTCATTTGAATGCATCCCTGTGATTGTTGTTTTGTAGTCCTTGTTATGTCTGTAATATATGTATTTTATGGTTGTCTTTTTATATCAGTTAAATGATGCACCATGTATATAATGGCTTTGGGTAATATCAGCAGTCTAATAGTGCTTTAATATATGACTAATATATAAAAATTGTTTACATGAATCTTGTTCTTGATTTCATTTTCAGCATGAAGTGTGCAAAAAGTGAACATTTTTATTAAGTCACATACCAGATTATGACATCATAAATGATAATGAAGAAGCTTTTGCTTTGAACAATATCATTTTCCAAGTCAATAACTTTATCTTTATTGGTCATATTTTGGTAAAAAAAAAAAACAAACACAAATGTGATCAAGGACTCAGTTATTTATACTCAAGTTAAAATGTTTACACTTTTCTTACACATCATTGTTAGATTGTCAGATACTGTTTATTAATGAGAATTTACAAATTACAAGTGTATCAGTTGCATTGCAGCTTGACAGATTTGAATTAATTTTGTAAATCCTTTTCATTAAACATTAACCTATACACAGTAAACATTTCTTAGGGTATTTTCTCAAATAAGCATTCTGTATGTGCTTTATTTAATTTTTCTTTTTAGACAAAAACTTAAGAGAATCTGACATATATTTGGCTTAATACACATGTAGATTTAAAATGCAAACCTAAATAAATCCAAACTGCCTTTAAGGTTTTGAAAAGTACTGCCCAAATTAAGATATAGCAATTTAAACAGACTGTGACAAAAACAACAAATGTAATCCATAGAAGTGAGTAAAGCAGTTTTAGTGACCAATAGCTTGTTTAACCGCACCACTTTCAAGTACATTAAACAATTTATGCTCTCTCTTTTCAGGCAAAGGAACTGGAGCAGCACAGGCGGCTTCATGAACATAACTGTGGTCTTATAACATGATGGATGCGTGGATAGAAGATGTCATACATCAGAATGTGTGCTCTTTTGTGTATATTTAGTGACTTAATAAATTGTAAAAAATTTTCAAAAAAGAGTTTTTTTGGTTGTTAATGTTTTGAAATCAGGATAGTTGCAATTTATAAACAAAAGATAAAAGTGCCTTTAAACCCTAGAATCTTGAAAGATAATATAATCGTGTACATCAACGTATTACAAGTCAATTTGCAGAGTCTTAGAAAGAAGTCTACAATATTTGCTTGTACCTGACATGTTTTTACTAAGATTGAAGACCAGTTAAGTTTTAGATCTCAAAATTTTGGTAAGTTGAAACTGAGAGGGCTATTGGACCTAAGTGTTGATGCTTGAGCTCCGACAAAGTAAAGATGCAAAGTTTCACCACAGGAAATCTTACGGTTTCAGCGCTCCCAGTACAATAACTTGTATAATGGCACCAAACATATTTCTTAGGTTTCTAATTTAGATTTGGACTGGACAGTAACAACAGCTTTCACTTATTGTGTAACTGTAAGAATACAAATGAATTAATTATCTTAATGAAGTGTTCAGAGGCTAAACTGTAAAGCACTTCCACAACAACAAAGGGCGCTAGTTCTATTTGTTAATACAAAATGAATTGGTTGCCTTTATAGTAGTTAAATGCTCAAAATTAATATGGTGAAGGAATCTCGTCTTTGATGCCACAGGTCTTTGAATCATGTAATTTTATGTCTGGAAGACAAAATAGTGATGATTAATACAAATTTCATTTAAATGAAGGACTGCTCTACTTGTTGCAATATGATGTATTTAATTCTGTGATGTGATGTTTCTTTTGCATTAAAGCGGCATTACTTCAATTTAACCCACTCTTGTATAAAATATTTCATGTATTTGAAACTATAGGCACAAATTTGCAGCATTAGTTCAGGCTAATAAAATTTTAATTTACTAAAACAAATTTGGTCCGCGCGAATAAAAGCGAATTCAAAGTAGGATTTCCAAAACGTCACAGAAATTGAGATCGTGCATGAAGTGGTCTCTTCTTCAAAAATAGGTGCTAAATATACCTCCACTATATTTAACTTCTTAAAAGTTTAACTATAATATAACAATATCATTGAAAATCCAGTCTATAAGAAAGAATTTGATGGGACCTTTTGTGTTCTGTTAGAGAGTTTATATATTGGAGTTTATATGGACAAATATGATTTGTCAATAGTATATTCTTACTTAAGTTTAGGGCTAGGGCTTTAAAAACAAGGTATATAAACAAATGCATACAAAGCATTAAATGTTTTGTGGCTGTAAGCTATTGATATGTGCAGGGTTTGTTTAATAAATACATCGATAAGAAGAAAATAAGTTGTTTTTTTAATTTCTTAAAAACCAAATTATACTGACAAATTGCCACAATGCAAAAAGCAATACAACTTGGTACAGGTATTGTTTATTGCAGAGCTTTTATACAAATGGGGTTAAAACAACATTAAGGATGTGCTGACAATGTCATCAATTCTACCAGGGTCTATTTAGATAAATAGACCCTGATTCTACCAATACAGTATCAAAGTAAACCAGACTCCTCAGAAAATCAGACGTAATGACCTAGAGAAATATTTTTGAAAGTTGTCCTTAATCTTTGTTACAAAACAAACCTGATAGCTGCCTTATTTGTGTGAAGCTTTGAGGGAAAACGTATAGCCTTGACCAGGAATCGGATCTGTGCCTTAACTTGCCAAAGCTCTACTAAGTAAGACTGCCCTGGGTCGGAGCCAATCCTTTGCATAGAGGAGCTCCAATGGTAATTAGCCTTGCCAAAAATGCCAAAGTGGCAGTTTTAAAGTAAAGCAGTAGCCTCAACCAAGACATGGACCTCTACAGAAGAAGTATTGTGTCTATAAATAGGTGAATATGGGTGGTATTGTGTCTATAAATAGGTGAATATGGGTGTCAAGGTTGTTTTAGATATCAGCCAGACTAACCATATAAAACCAGAGTAATTGCCCCTGAATTATGGAGAATAAACACAGCATGCACACCATCTCAGACTTGGTCTTAAATCCACTATTGTTGTAGTTGATCTTGGTTATGCTTGAGAGACTGTCAGGTTTACCAAGCTGGTACTTTCTCATGGTGATAAAAAGGTGCAAACTAAATTCCTTAAAACCTTCACTGAGATATTATGTATATATAATCTGTCGATCATAAAGGATAATTATATCAGAAGGGTTTAAAAACAGGACAAAAGCAAGCGAAAGGTATTCTATACAGTTGGCACATCCATGCCATCTAATCAGAATCTGCAATATTCACTTTTTAATACAAGAAAGTTTACCTACCAAATCCAATAGAGAATAGTGTGCAGATCCTGATCAGACAGCATGGCTGTGTTGGCTGATCTGGATCGACACTGTTCCCCTTTGCATAAAGGCTTATATGTGGAGAAATGTTTTAAGATATTAAAAACTGTGCAATACTTCTTGCTTCAATTGTTCATGTCAATACTGAAGATGTAGTTAAAATTTATCTGAGATTGAATGTAGCAGTGCAAAACTTCCTAAGGCCAGAGAAAAAAATATTTTAGATTTTCATCCCGCCCGCCCCTGTCCAAAACCACCCGCCCCAAAAAAATTTATTGGTAAAAAAATTGAAACATTATCTGTTCCGGACAGAACGGGTTTTAGACCATCCCGAAATACCTTCTTAAGGTATTCATTAATAAAAAATAAAAATTAAAAAGTGCCCACCCGCCCCTTTTTTCCCCCCAAAATCCGGTTGAGAAATAATAATTTATTTTCTCTGACCTAACTAGAAGTTTGTTGAAAGTTTCTGAAACTAGGATAGAATGTGTTTTATTTTTTAACTGGATTAATTAATTAATCAATCTGGTTTAAGTGAAGATCAAAAGAGATCACAAAACACACATACAACTAAACAAATGCCTGGCTGATATATGGCTAGCTGGCTTGTAAAAAAAATGAGTTTGTGAAAATAGTAACTTAGTAAGGGGGTTCCGAATCACAGTCCGTGTCTTAGTTTAGATAAAAAATCATGACTGAAAAATACTTTTCTGTAGTCTTTTTATATGACTGTATAAGAAATTTGTATTAATTCTAAATGAATCCCTCCTCCATCATAAATTATCATTATGCGCCTAACGTTGATTCGGAACTGCCCAACTGATGGCACAAGTGATGATGAGACCCTCAAAACTAATGATTGATCGCGGCTGCTATGTGTATCGGTTAAAGTTAAGATAAGTGAAGCTTACCATGGTATCCCAGTTCTTGCGTACGAATCTGAGCTTTCTCTAAAAGGCCTACCGTTCACAGAACCTCCTGGCATTTTGTTGACAGGTTTAGTAGGATCTTTTGTAAGTGGCGCTTAGGGCTTAATCACCGGTTTTGAACGACAAGATGGCGGCCGAACTGTTTGGGTTAGTTTCTGTTTGGAATCTTGTTCAACTTTCGCTTGTTACTGAAGATATTTTATCAATCTTGTGCGTTGGAAATAATGTTTACTTATTGCTTTCATTTTCAGGAAGGCAAATGATGAATTTATCAACGAAAACTACCAGAAAGCAGTCGATGTAAGTCGGATTCCAGCAAGTTCCATCAGAATGTACAAACACTAGATCTAGAGTAGTTTTCCAAAAAGCTAGTCGGTCTTAAGCAGAGGACAGTTCAATTGATGATGCTTTTAAGGAAATTTGGCAATCGTCATTGCAATGTCTCTAATAAAAATAAAAATTTTCAAAATCTCTAATGGCTAAATACTTTTGGACAAAATGTGTGCAATTTTTATTGGATTTCTTTTTCATTGTTCTTGTAGCTACTAGAAATGAGTTTAACAAGCGATACCACCTTAGCTGATTCAGTGATCACTTCGATCAGTCATTAGGAAAGATGTGTACGTTTAACAAAGATGTCTTATTTTCAGCTTTACAGTGAAGCTCTAGAATTAGAGAGGAATAGAGATGACATATTTTGTAACAGAGCCCAGGCATATTTAAAATTGGATAATTACAAGGGTTTGTATAATTATTAATTATTCAAGTAAAACTTTTCTACAAAACAACTGCATAAAGTTTTTTTGAAGCATCAATTAACAATTAATTAATATAAAATGCCACAGACACAACATTTATCCCTTTTTGGCAAAATTTGAATGCTTCCTAAATTCTGCATCAAACAGACCATAGGCTCAGAATAAGGTAAAAGTCAAATTTGCTAACATACAAATTTTTTTGTGGGTGAGGGGGGGTATGTTTCAGTAACCAGTGATGGCTCTTGTTTAATGTTTTTCAGGTATTTCGGGGTCAAAAATCTTAATCTTTCAGTAAATCTTTTGACATTTATACACACAGTTTTTAATAGCTAAACTCAGCAGTCTTAATGTTAGCCTCATTCAAGAAGATATGAGATTACTTGGTAGCACTGAAAACATGATCCACAACTGTATTGTGAAACTGATAATTCCCATTGGAGTAAGTGATTGTTGCAAGATGCTATAGTATGTTTTTAATGTTACAGAAGCTGCAGAAGATGCATCAGAGGCCCTAGTACTGAATCCACAGAACCAGAAAGCATGGCTCCGAAAAGGGTAAGTGCCCCATTAATCTTTTACCCAGCATTATACAGGTTTTAAATGTGATCTGGATCTACACTGTTTGCCCATGGGATGATAACCACATCCAGTGAAGTAAAGGGTTAACAACTGTTTCAACTGCTTTGATATTGCCTTTACCTGGGAGCCACCCTCACCAACACGGCAAAAGTGCTTAGAGATTTAGTATGTGCTAATCTTATTGAAAACTGGACGGAACCTAGCTTTCATTGAATAAATTTTAATTTCCTTTAGTAATTTTATTTATATAATTTGCTTAGATATGACAATAATAAAAAATAATTTAAAAGTCTGTTTTAAAGTTTTTGAAAAAAAAAGACTTCAGCAACAGTAATAGATCTAGTGGTGTTAATATTTTTAACTGCAAAGTTAAGTACAGTCATGTTGATAGGACTTGGTCATTTAAGAGTCAAATGTTTTTAACCCTTTCCTCCATATATATATGCATGTGCAACCAGTGTAGATCCAGATCAGCCGGCACATCCGTGCCGTCTGATCAGGATCTGCACTGGTCGCATTTTGGTAAAAAATAACCTAATGAATAAAAAAAGGAACAGTTTAGATCCTGATCAGACAGCACAGATGTGCCGGCTGATCTGGATCAAAACTGTTTGCCTCTGCAATAAAGATGTTTCTATGGAGAAAAGGGTTAATAACTGTTGGTGTTAGAATTCTGTGTCTCTAACAAAGACAATTTGTGACATGATGGAATTGACTGTATTGTAGATTGTCATGGTCAGACATGAAATGTTTTAACGAGTTGGTCAATTTTTTTTGTATTTCGGAGCAAGAGAAGTACATGAAATCAAACACCAGAAAATCAAATCATTTAATATTGCCTCTTGTAGGATTAACACATGCGCAGTAATATATGCCCTTTCCAAAATGTTGTTTGAACTGTCTCTGTGCAATTTGCTCACTGCAAAAGTGAATCATTCTGTTTGTTAGCAGTTTTATGACAATCTTTGTCACATCACTATCGCATGTGAGTCACACTTAGTTTAAGTTAAGTGGGGGAATTAACAATAAAACGTCTCTTCTTGTATGAAATGTATTATCCTTTTGTTTTAAAAGTTACAGTGTCCAAATTATAAAATTTACAAAATAGTTTGACAGAATTTGTCACACATGTGATTCCACATGCACGTAGTATGAAAACTATAATGTCTATCTAACAATCTTTTTATGATCTGTATATACATGTGTCGGTCACTAAGGAGACCCTGTTGGTTAATTAACCATAATTTAAGAAGTTTCATCTTTTAACACTCGGAATTATTATATTAACAACACAATGATTACCTTCAAAAATATAAAAAGAAAAGATTAATAATCCAAAAGTAAGTCATTCTTCTAAAACATTTTAACAATAAGCAACCCTTTTTTAAAGATTACAATCATGAAATAAAGAAAGGTGTCAGATACTGTTGATTGAATAATAAATAACTGTAAATAATTCTAAAAAAACATTAGAAAGAATACCTGTGCAACATGTTTGTACAAAACAAGTAAACATTTTAAGAAATAATATCGTTGTGCTAAGAAAATTATTCACTAAGTATTTTTCATAAAATTTCCGTTGTGACAGTTTGTTATGTTAGCATTGAAAGTGTTCTAAAATACTTTTGTTACCAGAGAAATTTTACTGTATTACAGGATGGCACTGTTCCATCTGGAAGACTACCAGTCAGCAAAAGATGCATTTACTGGTGGACTGGCCTTAGATGGTAGGACTTACGATTTTAAATGGTCAGACTAAAATTTTACAGCTACTGATGAAATATTTCAATGAAGTTGATGTCTGACAAAATATTTGCTAATGCGATTAATTATAATTATTATTTTTAGTTACTTGAATTTGTATTATAACTAAGTAGTTTTTAAGCATTTTTGATATGAAATATATGTAACATTTTGATAAGATCTGAATGTTATGCATGCAATTATTACCACAATTAGGTCACTGCAGAACTGCAGCATTTCAGCATATCTCAAACCAATGGCTTACAATTTGTACCTGGGATATAGTCCTCCTGGAATCAATCTGTCTGGGGAGAAATCTTATAACCAAAATGTTCACTAGAACCCATCTTAATAACACAGCAAATACACAGAAAGACTATACATACCTGTTACTGGGTAACCATAATTCTAACAAACAAAATATGCTTAATGCTCTATTAATTGTTTTATATTTTACAGAAAATGACAGCAGTTTGAAAACCTGGATCCGGAAGTGTGAGGCAGAGCTAGATTGTAAGTAAATTGTTGAAGAAAAGATTCACTAGCACAACTGGTCTGCAAACATCTTAATAATTAAATGCACTGTATGTTAATAAACTGACAAAGTTGTAATGTCAGCAAAAAAAGACAAATGCAGCTATAGTCAAAGATGGGAAGTCAGTAAAAATGCTGAAAATAAATGCCCGGGTTTTTACAAGTAAGCAGGATGAAATACATGTGAAAAAGTGAAGATTATCACCAAATTGCAATAGGAATGATTACATTTGAGTTTATCAACAAAATTTAGGTTGCTGTTTTACTAGACTTGATGTTTTCAAGCTGCTAAAGTGAATTTATTTTAGAATGGAATCCTTAGTTTGTTCTATTCATCAGGGTATGAAAATCATTTCCAATGGAAAAAAGCAGTAAATGATGGACATTTCTAAATGTTTTCAATTTCTATCAAATACTGAGAAAAAGTGATAAAATAACGTCTTGAAATGTCTGTTGTAACAAAGAAACAGACAGCACACTTTTTTCACAGCAACTCACAGCTTATAAGTGTTTAGAAACATTGCTCATCAAAAGACAGTGCACATAAAAGCTAACTCATATTAAGATTAAGAATACATTTACAGTCAGTCTGCATGTTTTTATATAAAGCTTAGTTTAAATGTTTACTTTTATCAGCCAATAGTTAATAGATTCATTTTGCTTCAGTGGTAGAACAAAACAAAACAGAGAAGAGCAATATTGGAGTTTATGCCCCCAAAACAGAGGTATTGCAAATTTACTTTTTAGTTCCTATATCTAGTAAACAAAAAATTCAGTATCTTCATAAACATAAGAAAACACATTTACAATATAAGTGTACTTGTCTGTTAGCAACATAATGGAATCAATTTTTAACATGTCTAATCAGAGCAATAATTATTCTATACAACAAAATATTGAGAATTCTGTATAATTGTTTAAATCCAATTTTTTTTTGAGTAGGAACCAGTCAAGTGTGAAACCAGTGATGCCACCACAGGAGATTCAGCAACCAGTCAACCCCCTCAACTGTCCCAGCAGCCTATTCCTATGCCAACCAAAGAGAAATCCAAGTAAGGATGGTTTTTTAACATTCTATCCCAATATACCAAGCATCTATTTGTCTCAGTAATCTTGCGAGATATATCAACTTGTCTTCCTCAAATGCATTTCATTGCAGGCTGTCAACTGATTCCTATATTCCTATATTTCTCCTATATTTTGGATCAGAATCCTATATTCTGAAAAGCCTCCTATATTCCTATATTTCTCCTATATTTTTATGTATATTCCTATATTTTTTATACGCCCGTTTGAAAACGGGACGTATAATGGGAACACCTGCGGCGGGCGGGCGGCGTCCACATGGTTTCCGCTCTCTAAGTCAAAGAGTTTTCATCCAATCTTTATCAAACTTGGTGAAAATGTTGGTGGGCATAATATCTCGACCAAGTTCTATAACCAGCCAAATCCCCCCAGGCACTCCTGAATTATGGCCCTTGAATTGTCCAAAATTACTGTTTCCGCTCTCTAAGTCAAAGAGTTTTCATCCGGTCTTTATCAAACTTGGTGAATATGTTGGTGGACATAATATCTCGACCAAGTTCTATAACCAGCCAAATCCCCCCATGCACTCCTGAATTATGGCCCTTGAATTGTCCAAAATAAGGGTTTACGCTCTGTAAGTCAAAGAGTTTTCATCCGGTCTTTATCAAACTTGTTGAATATGTTGGTTGGCATAATATCTCGACCAAGTTCTATAACCAGCCAAATCCCCCCAGGCACTCCTGAATTATGGCCTTGAATTGTCCAAAATTACTGTTTACGCTCTTTAAGTCAAAGAGTTTTCATCTGGTCTTTATCAAACTTGGTGAATATGTTGGTGGGCATAATATCTCGACCAAGTTCTATAACCTGCCAAATCCCCCGAGGCACTCCAGAATTATGGCCTTTGAATTGTCCAAAAACTGAATTAGCGGTATCTGCTCTCCAAGTCGAATAATTTTCATCGGATCGTTACGAACTTTAATGATCAGCATTTTGACGGGCGTATTTTGTGTCAGTTTGGCACTCTTGTTAGTATTTGTTTTGCTGATTAATAAAGAGAGTAAATATTGCTTTGATACTGTTTTTGCTTTCTTCTTTTTTTCTAGAACAAAACTAAACTTTTAGATTGGAGAAAACTTGGCAGGTGGCATTTACTTAAGTTTTAATCTGATTCTTTTACAACTTTGTAGCAGGTTTCTGTGTATTAAGGCTTACCTAACAAAAACAAATTTTCACTTCTATGCAGCATTCTTGTTGCAGTTGCAACCAAATGCAAAAAATGTTAAAGATCATTAAATTTTATTCACCAACTGCAAGGACTGGAGAGCTTATATTTGGTATGGTGTATGTGGTTGTCTAAAACGTCAAGATGGACCCCTGGGGAAAGCATGCTTGACTGTGAACAAGAATTCTTCAGCTGACTTTTGTGTCCAGTTTTCCAGTTTGAAAAGAGTGTTATCAAACTCTGTTGGAAAAGAGTGTATGCAAAAAGAAGGTGTCTTTACAAAAACAATATGATACATTAAGTTAAATTAATGCTAAACTTCAATGAGCCTAAAAGGTATAATGTCCTATTCCCAAGAAGGCTTTGGTTTTTGAAAATTATTGTGTTTGTATAGAAATTTAATGGCAGTTTGAATTAAAGTTCAGTTATGATTATAAATTGATAAGTGTTTATCATTTCTCTTGAAACTTGTAGCAATATTCTTTGTATTAAGGTTAACTAACTTATTTGACAGTAGTACTGTTCCATGCAGATTAAATAAATAAATGGAATCATGTTAAAAATCGTTTATTCTGGAACTTCTAGAGTAGTGAAGGGCATATAACTTTGTATGATGTATTGCTTACAGGTTCTCAATAGAGTTTGTCCAAAGTAAGGCATTGGGGTCACCTTTGACTGAACCCTTTTGGACATTGTAACCCAGATTTTTACACACAAAGCATTATGACTATGAGTGGATGGGTCGATGCTGTGAACAGTACTATATATCATAGAAGACAAACTAAAAGTGAAAAATCTGGCTTTGTTAATGCATTTTCTGAATTTCCCCCTTTGTTTGAATGGTCATTCAGATGCTGGTGATGTACTTGATGGTGCTGATGTTAAAGTTAATGGTTTCCATCACTTTTACAGTGGACATTTTGGACATTGATAATTGTAGAAACAAAAAATGCATAATCATTTGTATAAGTGAATGTAAATAAAACTATTATCAGTTCCAGACTCCTATATTTTGCCTCAAAATCATCCAAAAACTCCTATATTTGTTGCAAAAATATTCCTATATTTTTTCCTATATTTTGGAAAATGACCTGGTTGACAGCCTGTCATTGTTCAATACCAACCCAAGAGAAATCTGGGTTGGAGGTTATAAAACTGAGTTTGGAAACCAGTCTCAAATCTCAAGCATCTGATTGGCTGAAATGGCGACTGGTCGCCATTTCAGCCATCAGATGCTCTAGATTTGAGACTTGTTTCCAATCTCAGCTTTATAACCTTCAACCCTGGTAAGTTCTGTATCATTAGGGAAAATAGGCAAAAGTTGTCTTCTACATGCCTGCAACTTCTGCTGCAATTTCTTACAAATTTAAATGTCCCTAAAACTGATGGAAAACTCTTTTTAGTTAGCCTGCTGGATATTTATGCCCCCCTTCGAAGAAGCGGGGGTATATTGCTTTGCACATGTCGGTCGGTCGGTCGGTATGTCGGTCGGTATGTCGGTCCGTAGACCACATCTTGTCCGATCAATAACTAGACAACGCTTTGTGATACAGTCCTTATATTTGGTGTGGAGGTTGGTCATGACCAGTAGAAGACCCCTATTGATTTTGGGGTCAGTAGGTCAAAGGTCAAGGTCACAGTGGCCTTGACCACAAAAACCTTGTCCGATCAATAACTAGACAACGCTTTGTGATACAGTCCTCATATTTGGTGTGGAGGTTGGTCATGACCAGTAGAAGACCCCTATTGATTTTGGGGTCAGTAGGTCAAAGGTCAAGGTCACAGTGGCCTTGACCACAAAAACCTTGTCCGATCAATAACTAGACAACGCTTTGTGATACAGTCCTCATATTTGGTGTGGAGGTTGGTCATGACCAGTAGAAGACCCCTATTGATTTTGGGGTCAGTAGGTCAAAGGTCAAGGTCACAGTGGCCTTGACCACAAAAACCTTGTCCGATCAATAACTAGACAACGCTTTGTGATACAGTCCTCATATTTGGTGTGGAGGTTGGTCATGACCAGTAGAAGACCCCTATTGATTTTGGGGTCAGTAGGTCAAAGGTCAAGGTCACAGTGGCCTTGACCACAAAAACCTTGTCTGATCAATAACTAGACAACACTTTGTGATACAGTACTCATATTTGGTGTGGAGGTTGGTCATGACCAGTAGAAGACCCCTATTGATTTTGGGGTCAGTAGGTCAAAGGTCAAGGTCACAGTGGCCTTGACCACAAAAACCTTGTCCGATCAATAACTAGACAACGCTTTGTGATACAGTCCTCATATTTGGTGTGGAGGTTGGTCATGACCAGTAGAAGACCCCTATTGATTTTGGGGTCAGTAGGTCAAAGGTCAAGGTCACAGTGGCCTTGACCACAAAAACCTTGTCTGATCAATAACTAGACAACACTTTGTGATACAGTACTCATATTTGGTTTGGAGGTTGGTCAAGACCTGTATTAATTTAAGGGTCAGTAGGCCAAAGGTCAAGGTCATAATTTTCTTGACCACAAAATCCTTGTCTGATCAATAACTTGACAGCGCTTTGTGATACAGTCCTCATATTTGGTGTGGAGGTTGGTCATGACCAATAGAAGAACCCTATTGATTTTAGGATCAGTAGGTCAAAGGTCAAGGTCACAGTGGCCTTTGCATACAAAAACGTTGTCCGATCAATAACTAAATGTAATCCTCTCATTGGATGACCTGGTTATTGATATATAGGAGTTCCACCGTCTTGTAAATTGCTTTCATGACTGGTACCCTTCGTTGCTAAAGCTTACAAAAGTCTCTAAATTTCCAAAAATTTAAATTCAATGCTAATAGATATCACTTGCACGTCAGGGGGGGGGGGGGGCATTTGTGTTTGACAAACACCTCTTGTTCCATTAGTGTCTGTCTGTTGTAAAGGTCGAATATTTCTTTTCAGTGTTTTTCATAACATTTCATGTTTATAGAATTGTTTTGTAATTGTCAGATTTGTTAAGAAGGCCATATTGTAAGGAAGATCTGCACCTTATGTTTAAACTTAATTTGTTACATTTTTTAAATAAAGAATTAATTATTATTATGCCCCCCTTCGAAGAAGCGGGGGTATATTGCTTTGCACATGTCGGTCGGTCGGTAGGTCGGTCGGTCGGTCCGTAGACCACATCTTGTCCGATCAATAACTAGACAACGCTTTGTGATACAGTCCTTATATTTGGTGTGGAGGTTGGTCATGACCAGTAGAAGACCCCTATTGATTTTGGGGTCAGTAGGTCAAAGGTCAAGGTCACAGTGGCCTTGACCACAAAAACCTTGTCCGATCAATAACTAGACAACGCTTTGTGATACAGTCCTCATATTTGGTGTGGAGGTTGGTCATGACCAGTAGAAGACCCCTATTGATTTTGGGATCAGTAGGTCAAAGGTCAAGGTCACAGTGGCCTTGACCACAAAAACCTTGTCCGATCAATAACTAGACAACGCTTTGTGATACAGTCCTCTTATTTGGTGTGGAGGTTGGTCATGACCAGTAGAAGACCCCTATTGATTTTGGGGTCAGTAGGTCAAAGGTCAAGGTCACAGTGGCCTTGACCACAAAAACCTTGTCCGATCAATAACTAGACAACGCTTTGTGATACAGTCCTCATATTTGGTGTGGAGGTTGGTCATGACCAATAGAAGAACCGTGATATTTAAAATACAATAATCTACAGATTTAAATTACAATAAAATCCTTTGTGTTAGACTAGGTTAATCTACACGCGCTTATGTTTGTCGAGGTAAATGTAATCCTCTCATTGGATGACCTGGTTATTGATATATAGGAGTTCCACCGTCTTGTAAATTGCTTTCATGACTGGTACCCTTCATTGCTAAAGCTTACAAAAGTCTCTAAATTTCCAAAAATTTAAATTCAATGCTAATAGATATCACTTGCACGTCAGGGGGGGGCATTTGTGTTTGACAAACACCTCTTGTTGTTATTATTATTATTATTATTATTATTATTATTATCCTGAACAGATCAATTGTCTTGTTGTAGATATGATTGGTACCAGACACAGACTCATGTTGTTGTAGACATTATGCTAAGGAACATCAAGCAAGAAGATGCTAGCATCGACATTCAGGAAAAAACAGTGAGTTATGTGCATGTCAGTTGTGCTATCTAATCATGATCTTCACTGTTTACTTTTATAATTGTTACAAATTTTGACCTAGAATCGATTGAGATCAGTTTCCAATCTTGAGTAGCAAAACCTAGAGTTTTGAGACATTTTTATGTCACCATTAGAAAGAAAAGGTGATCTGTAAGGACCACTGTCGGTCAGTTCCTCCATAAGATAACTTAACAATGGCTATCACTTTGCCATTTTTTAATATTTCTTTATCAAACTATCAAATTATGATGCTTTATTACAACAGTGTTGTGATAATGCCAAACTATTTAGGTCAAGACTCCGAATGATGGAGTTAAGCCCCTTCTTGTACTTGGAATTTGTCATGAAAACTTAACATTGTCAATTACTTTGCCATTTCTTAATATTTCTTCATCAAACTTTCAAATTATATTGCTTATGGTAAGATGGTTATAATGATGCTAAATTCTTTCAGTCAAAGTCATGTTTTATGGAGTTATGGCCGGGGCAGCCCCATTTCCTTTTCAGTTTTTTATTCTGACAAAGAACACGAGGTACCCATCTAGTATAATATTTGGCTTGGATACCCATGGCAAACTGAAATCTGATGAGAATTCTTTCAAAACTAATGATTACTTATATTTTGTTTCAGTTAAGTGCCACAATCAAGTTGCCTAGTGGGTCAGACTACAGTTTAGAGCTGGATCTCTCACATCCTATAGTACCAGCACAATCAGCATTCAAAATTTTAAAAACAAAGGTAGGACTTTTTCTCAATGTTTTTATTATTGTTCCTTGCTCTTGACAATAAATTGATCCCTTTGCTCCATATGTTTGTGCTTTTACATGTGTGTGGCCATTATAGATCCAGATCAGTCAACATACATGTTAGTAAGAAATAACCTAATAAACCAGAATGAATCAAAATGTGAACAGTGTAAATTCTTACCAGACGGCAAGCTGATCTTGATCTGCACTGTTCGCCCATGGATAATAGCCATATCCCATGAAGTAAATGGTTATATTTACTAATTTGGATTTGGTCTGTATACTTATGTTTTGTTCCTAGAATAAAAAGGCAGTTTTTGCCTGTGATCCATAGTCCAAGGTTATAAAGTTATAAAACTGGGGACCAGTGATTTCCGAGACTAGTGTCATCCATTAAGCAGAGCAAGATGTAAGACCAGTTTTATAACCTTGACCCATGGATCCAGTGGGAAACACTGCAGCCTAAGCAGACTAAAGAACAGCCCGTATTGAATGTCATAAAACTAATCTTGGAGAGCAGATCTGTAATGATCACTTCTTTGGTCTGAAATGACCTACTGAGTCTGAATGCAACAATTATAAGTCTTGAATATGCATGCTGATTTAAGTCTACACTGGTCAAACGTGGAATATCTGAAGTATCCATGGAGTAAAGAGTTAATGTTGTGTATTCGAAATGTATACAATTACTAGATAATTTCAACTTATAGATTGAAGTTAAACTGAAGAAATTGGAAGGGTTGCACTGGCATAAACTAGAAGGTGACGAGACCCATGTCAAACAGATAGAAAAGGAGGAACACGGTGAGTTTGACTGGAATATGGAAAGGTTTACTTCTATTAAAGTTTTGTGTGAAGGAATTACCTTTACTTTTAACTTAAGCAAGTCCATTCATTTTCATGGACATGTTAAAGAAATTCATAATTGAAATAGACTGATCAAACTGTACAAACGCACATTCTATTCTGGGTTGACAAGGGTTGCAATTGTGATACATATGTTGTATGATCTTTTTAACATTGTCTAAAGATTTATCTTTAAACATTTCCTTTGGTTTTTATTTTAATTTTAAAGTTTTGCAGTTGTCTGTAACTGCCTAATGGTAATTGACTATCAACAAGCTAAAAGCACTAGTGATAATGTTATTCTATCAACTCCTTCATGAATTTCGTGCAGTTTGTACAATTTTTTGGTCCAATTCATTCCAAACACACTGATATCCATTCCGGGCCTGACCCTGATTTTTGGACGGACAACCATGACATATTAGAAGGCGCAGAAATTTTAAGCTCCCAAAACCCGACACTGGTTTCATTTCTGACACCTGTGTCACACAAATGACGTATGTTTTTTTAAGAATTTTAAAACCCGTTACATAAAACTGCGTAAAAATTTAAAAATGCTCATTGATAAGCATACATTTGGATAAAGCATAAACACTTTTGTCTGTTACAGGTTTTCCAACTTTTAATGAAATTTGGAATTTTAAACATGGTTAAAAACCTGATTTAATAACAGTAAAACACGTTATTTAACATTGCGGTCAGTTTTCTGTAAAAAAAAGTGAAATATGCATATTAGTAATAGTTCGTTAAAATCGTGAATCTCAACTCTCTGTTACGTTATGGGTGATACCAAATCTTAAATTGGGTTATCAATGGAAGACTGTAAAGGAAAATGCCATAAATCAATCTAATTAACAGTCATTAATTTTATGCCATTGCAAAAAAATATGATTTTTAAGTATTTACTAGGAAGCTATAGGTAATTTCTAAAATAATTGGATAACTGTTTTGGAGTGATTTTTTTTGTTTTGACAATAAAGGATGAAGAAACCGCAACACTTATTAGATTTTTTTTCCTTAAAAGTGGACTTCGATTAAATTACTAATTTTCTTATCAGATTATCTTAGTCACATGTAAACAAATTTTTACTGTATGGTGTTTCAGAGAAAATATGCGATGCATTCAAAGGACTAATAATGTACTAATACTGATTGATGATTCTGTGTTCTTCTTAATAGCCTCCAAAGCAAGGACTTCGTAATAAAAAGAAATTTAGGTTTCCTATGAAAAAAACAGGGTCGGGTTTTGAAATGCATTTTTTTGATACGTTTAAATATGTTTAGGGCATCCTCCAGTAAATAAGGTTAGGGTTTAGAGAAGTCAACATTTTGTCACGTTTAAATAGGTTATGGTTTTGGAAAGTATATCAAATATTTATGCATTTGATCAGTAATTACAGTGCAGCCACAGAATACAAAAAAATCTTTATTTTTCGGCAGTTTCCCCCAAAACTTGACTTCTTTTTATACCATTTCGAGGCAATATCATGCTATTTTCCCCAGAGCTCCTGCTAACATTGGGATAAAACAGTACATTACTTGTACAAATATTGTTGGTTTTAAATAAATCAGATATTGGCTGTATGGACAAATAAACTCTTTTAGTTTTATGTAAATAATTATTTTGTTTAGATCATGCAGTCCAGTACCCGTCCTCAAGTCATTATACTCGGAACTGGGACAAACTAGCGAAAGATGTAGAGGAAGAAGAGAAGAACGAGAAGAAAGAAGGGGACAGTGCTATTAATGAGCTCTTCCAAAAAATATACGCTGATGGCTCGGATGACACTAAGAAAGCTATGGCTAAATCATTTGTAAGTACCTTTGTCAGAGGAAACGGATAATGAGTAGGACATTTACCAGAAAAATCCAGGGCAAGAATTCATTTACAAGGCAAAGGAGTTTGACATTTTTTTGAAACAAAGAATACAGTCTTTTAAACTCAAGAATGATTGGCAAATCTTTTCCCTTCCTGTGTGGATGATATTATGAAAAATTTTACATACCGGCTGAATTAATGTTATTGTTTTCCTGAAATTTATTAGCTCAATTAAATAAAAGAATAGTGAGCAGTAGAGAGCCTGATAGACAGTCTGGATGTGCTTACACAGGACTGAAGTTTATAAAACTGAGATTGTAAACCAGTCTCAAATCTCAAGGATCTCAAAGTATAAGTTGTTACCCAGTTTCCCCCTGTCATATTTATTATCTATTTGTGAGGTAAGAAGGGGTGCAGTTTTTGTTTGATTTGAGGGAAGGCGTGTCAATGTGTTGGTACTCACATTTAATTTCAGTATTTTTCTACACCACTGGTAACTGCCATAATGTTGATTTTTATATTATATTGATTGATTATTGATTGGCACTTGTTGTAAATTTCAGTATGAATCTGGTGGTACCGTGTTAAGCACAAACTGGGAAGACATAGGGGCCAAAAAGACAGAGGTCAAACCACCAGACGGAATGGAATACAAAAAGTGGAACTAAAATAAGCAAACAGAACTTATTAGTTTTAATTCTTCATTTCAGTATGAATCGGGTGGTACTGTATTAAGCACTAACTGGAAAGACATTGGATCCAAAAAGGTGGAGGTTCAGCCACCAGATGGCATGGAGTTCAAGAAATGGAACTCGTAATTTCCAATGAACAAAGAGAACCACTAGCTGATGATTGTCTTTCAAAGAGTTTTAGTCAAAGTCATCTTGCATCTACAGTAACACACAGTGATCTTATACCAGCAGTAAACTTACATACACAGTGATCTTACAACAGCAGTGACTTCATACCAACAGTAAGAGTAAATACACAGTGATCTTACACCAGCATTGATTGTGCTTCTGCAGTAATTCCACATACACAGTGATTTCAACACCTGCTGCAATCCTACATAAAACAGTGATTGTAAACCTATAATGATTACAAAGTGTGGACCTCTGCATGAACTGCTGTCTGTAGATAACTGAATTCTTAAGTATTTATTATGAAATGATTAAATTTGCTAAATTACTTGCATTTCAATATTAAAGAGTATTGTTGCAACAGACTATGCATTGAGAATCAAGTCATACAAATTAATTTATTGACTGTTTTTGGTGTTTTTCTAGATTTTAAATCTGGCATAACTAGATTTCCCATTAAACAGTACAATTGATTGACTGTGATTAAATACTTGATATAACAGCTAGGCTTCCATTATTCCTTGCATGATGACATAAAGGATATTTGTTTCCACCACTGTAAGATAGAAATATATTTCACCAAGTGAGCTCTGGAATTCATATTTTTACGAGTGGCAAAGCATAATATTATATACATACATACATAATTCTGGAGTTCACAAGTGAAATGTATTTCTATCTTTCACTGGTAAAACAAATTTTCTTTCTATTTTAAGCTTTTAGTGCACAATTTTTGTGAATTGACAGAAAAATTCTTGAAATTGCGCTTAAAACATTTGTTTATGACATGACATCATATACCCAAACATGTACCTGTTTTCTAAATATTCTCATTCAGAATGTTATGTACGTTTGGGTTCTAATGTGAAAAAACAGTGAAAATAAAAATGATTTTGCACTGTTTAAAAACAGTGAAATACACCTTTTATTTCACTGGGAAAATTCATTGGAAAGCATAAAATAAATTTATTATCTTTGACATCATAACCATTTGAAAAAGATCTACTAGGTTTTGACACAACATGTTAAAGCTGTTGTATGCATTTTGTGTTAGAATTGAAATAATATTGATTTACCAGTGATGTATCTTCAATAGGGCTCAATATTTTTAACATCAACAGCATATCTGATGGTACATTTTCTAAAATTTCTCATTTGCTGGGGGCAATTATGCCAACAATTACAAAATTCTCTTTATGTGCTGGGGCTTTATTTCAGCAAATCAGAATTCTGAGATTTGGTTTCCATTCTCATTTTTATTACCTTGCCACCTGAAAATTACATGATTGGTCGCTTGCTGGGCTGTCATACTGCAGCTATCAAGAGAAATAGAAAAAAATCTTGGTGGGAAAACAATGTCCTCAAGGGAAAATGATTAATGCATAATTATTTTATTGAATGGTCTGTTTGACTCATTATAGATTAATGTGATATATAATAATTTATTTTTTTTTAATTGTAAAGAACACATTAAAATAGTTGTAAGAAGCTTAGTTTGGTTCACTGTAGAGTAAAAGATGTTAAACTATGCGGTCTGATCTGGATCTACACTGGTTGCTTCTTGGTCAGAATTAGGGAACAAAATGGGAAAAGGTGTCTTTGAATTCTTGAAATGATGTCATAAAGCTAAGCAGGGCCCATGATCATAAAACTTAGATTAAAGACCAGTCTCAAATCTCAAGCATCTGATTGACTGAAATGGTGACTGGTTGCCATTTCAGCCAATCAGATGCTTGAGATATTAGACTGGTTTCCATTCTCAGTTTTATTACCTTGGGCACTACTGTTTGGTTGACAGTTGTTTACTTGGTTATAACAAGTTCCTGCGTGCTATTTAGATTTGGGAAAGCGAAGAAGCATGAATTTCCTATAGGGATTAAAATTGAAATCTATGTGGCAGCTGATTCTAAAAGTGGGACCCAAGATCATTAACATGAGGCCAGTCTCATATCTCGAGCATCTGATTGGTTGAAATGGCGACCAGTCCCCATTTTCGCCAATCAAATGCTTGAGATTAGAGACTGGTTTCCAAACTCAGGTTTATGATCTTGGGTCCTGACAAGTCGATGTAAAAAAGTCGGAGCATTAGACATCAGAAAAGAAACAGAAAATAAGATATAATCAAATTTCACTTTTTATTTGAAGAAAAATGATCACTTTTACAAAATTCTGTATCACAGAAAACTCCGATATCACACAGAAAAAATACAAGGCACATCACATTAAGGTGTTGACTAAAAGTGGTCAACTTGACATAGAAAAAAATGTATGACAAAGTAAATGCAAATCGTGCAAAATGCCATTCTGACATGAAAAATTGTGATAAGTCAATGGCAAGTAACGGGGTCAGATGTAAGAATTTAAGAAAGGGCGTTTGTTTGGTGCAGTCTTAGGGTAGTTACCTCATAATTCCCAACTTTTCTGATCAATTTTCCCACGATAGTTGAATATTTCTGCCCAACAAGGGGGTTTGCGCAACCCCACTGAACCCCGTCTGGATTTGCCCCTGAAGTAAGGTTCACTATATTAGACTTGGGAGTAGTTAGTATGCAAACAAAGACCTATATAGATAATATATGTAATATATAGGTCTTTGATGCAAATACCAACCATTTCTAGTGTTCACTGTCATACATGATGAACTTGTTACCGAGGACTGATGATGAAACATGCGGTGTACTCTAAACTGACGGGGCTGAACACTGATTTCCCTTGAATGCACTGAATACTTAAATATTGACCCAAGTATTGAATACTCCTTAATTTCTCGCCCGAGTACGAAAAAAATCTCTCGGATGTCGAAATAGGATTTTCATTACGAATACAGAATATTTACAAAAACAACTTGAAGAAGATCGCCCTTTTTTGCTTAGCTATTTCACTGTTATTGTTGATCAGTGTTGCTGTTCGGTCTTTCGTAACGCGTTGGAATATACCTGTCGCTTCTGTCTGGTGTCACTCGAAGCTGGGGGTGCCGTACCACTCGGACATTCTGGTTTGACCTCCTTGACCTTGGCGGTGACGGACCATTTCGTCTACTTCTGTCACCAGAGGCAGACGTCGATGTAGAGATTTCCTCATCCGGGGAACGCGCCGATTCGCGGTCAGTTGATAAATCCAAAATGGCCTCAGAAAGATTTGCTGAGCTGGCGTTTAATCTTGATGCAATTCGTAGCAAATAAGATGATGTTATTTCATGAGAATCGTGCTCCATGTCTTCTGTTTCGTCTATATCGTGGTCTATATCACGTGATCGTCTGCGATCAGGTTCCTGCGCAATAATGTCACGAGCCCGAAGTCTCGCGGCTCTTTCCAACGCTCGTTCAGCGGCGCGATCAACACCGCGAGATCTCGTGTGACGGCCTGTGCTACTGGGTTCAACATGGGTGACCATTATATCATCACATTCGTTTGGATCTGGACCCTGGGCTTCGTACATTCTCCTCTCTTCCATGCGTCGATCCTCCGTATCTATCATGACTAGTTTGTGTGCTGGAACCGGCTTCTTGAGTTCAAGATCAGGCTTCTGAATAAGCTCACCTAAGCAGCTCATTTCAGAAAGAAAGATGGGTTCATTCGTGACCTCGAAGTCGACGCCAACAAATAGTGCGTCATCGTTTGCTTCCGCTTGCTGTGAAAACTCTGCTTCGTGCTGCTTCATTTCATTGTGTACAGTAAACAGTTTCGTTATGTCGTTAGAGGGACGCGCTTTAGTGAACGTGTCGTACATGTTCTGTAGCTGTGAACCTTTTGTGCAGACCTCTACAAACTTGGCATTTATCAACGCCTTTTGCTTCTTAATCATGTCGTGCAAGATGGCAATCTGACCTTCCTGTCTTCTTTCCAGAAGCAGACGATACTCGATGAATGTGTCTTTTATTTTACTTCTCAACTGTCTTTCGAGAAGATCGAGTTGTTTCGATGAGTTGGCAAGAGCGTCAGACCGAGCTTTCATTCCCTGCAGAAGTTGTTTGCTTCGATTTTCGACGTTGTTAAATTCGTCTGCGTTGTCATTAAGCGCTTTAGAGACATCGACGATTTCATGCGTCCCCTGGTTCCCTTGTTCTTTGTGGTCGAGAACTGTGCAGTCTCTACAGACAGGAACTGTGCATGTTTTGCAGAAGAAATTTAATGGCTGCCGTTCGTGTTTGCTGCAGACGTTTTGTGACTTGACCACCACTTGTGAAAGAAAGTCCATCATTTGAATGACCCTGTGGTCGTTCGGTAATGAACTAATTTCTCCACGGCTAAGATAGATTTCCACTCTACACGTCGGACATTTTAGCACTCCTTCGTACGTGTCGTCTGCGAACGTGAACGCGCGCCGCGCGTTCTGTTGGTTATGGTCAAACACCTGAAATTCAGAAAATAAATGCACATCATTATTTCTTTGCATTTTTTAAAACTTAAGAAGGGTTTAATGATATATTTGTACTGAAAATCGAATTAATGAATAACAGAACTTACGAGCGGCTAAGAACCAGCGCGTACGCGCATATGGACAAACATATTGAAAGTTAAAAAAGTTGTGTTTTTTTTTCTGAAGTTCAGTCTTAAATCGTTTCGTTTCAATCATTGTTTTGTTGGAATTTAGTCCGAATTATCTATTTATTTACCTTGGAATATACTCTATTTAAATGGTCATTTTTAACAAATTAACAACCTCGGACTTATTTACTCCTGAGAAATTTTTACCTGCAATCATATCAAATATTCAACACCCAGTTCTTAAAAAGTATTGTCGTATAGTCAAGTCACATGTAAAGTATGAATACGAATTTTCAACTTTATACACAGAAAAAAATTCCTAACTAAAGTTACACAAAATGCATTCTTAACTAAACTTGGAACCATCGGTACAGTTTATGAAATGTAAAGTAAATAATTATTAAATGGAAGAATTACCTGGATAAGACATGGCAGGCAGAAGGTGTGATTACAGGGCAGTGACTTGGGGGATTTCTCGGTCTGGTCATATCTCTCTCGACAGATGTGACATCTCAAAAACTGCTCCTCAAATGCCGCTTCGTCAACTACTAAGTTTCTTTTATTGGCCTCCATTGCGTCGTCACTTCCGGTGGCCATTTTGCAATACTGAAGAATAAAAGAGAATTGCTTTATATGAACTTAATACTTCTAGTCAGTCGCGAATTATATCTATTTTTACACGTGAGGCAATTTCTAATGCGTGAACATTTTAACTTCAGTGCCCCAAATCATAAAACTTAACATGGAAACCAGTCGAAAATTGAGATTTGAGACTGGTCTCCAAACTCAGTTTTATGGTGTTTGGTCCAGCACTCATAATGAGGATCGAGCAAAGACCTGTATCTTTGGATTGATGGGATCTTTGACAACATCACATTCTTGGAACGGACGGTATAAGAAAATTTGACAAAACCTGGCTCCTCCACAAACAGTTGCTTCAAAATCATATTCTGATTTTTAAATTTTAGAAATATCACACTTACGTGTAAATACACAGCCTTAATATTCAGTTAAGTTTGTTCAACAAATAAATTGAAAGTCAAGTTTCATCAGTTTGAAATATTTATTTGTATAGAGCAGTAAAATCGAACTACTACGTCGTACTTTCTACCTCTTTGTTATCAAAATCGATCAAAACAATTTTCAATCAATCGATTTAGTTTACCACGTGCTTCATATTATTAATCAAGCAAAAGTTGTTTATATTTACATCATATCCAGGACGACCCGCTATTTTGTAGGCGGGACTATTGAGATAAACTTTAAATGATATATGTAAATTAGACTGACTTAATGGACTATGGTTCAGATTTGACCAAAGAAAACTATATTCTCACGAACACAAATGAGCTTTAAAATATCCTCTTATTATACATCTTTTGTGCCTGAAATTAGTATAGTCAGCAGACAAAGAAAACAAAGATGGCACAGAGCCAGCGCTCAATACAGTGTTAAAACTATATAGGTATAAGGGGCTTAAGCCCAAGACACAAAAGTGGCTGGCTGCCAGGTACTTTAGGTGACAAATCCAATTATTTGTTCAACCTTGACAGAATGGTTAATGTTACTTTTAGCCTAAATTTCTTCTAGCATGCACGTAAACCCTTATTTCTTCTAGCATGCACGTTGTTAAGAGAAAAGCGCGAAATAAGAAAGCAGTCGGTTTCCATCATCAAACAAACCCGCAATCCTTGGAAATGTTTTCAATTTGTCTAGTGTTTTTTTTTTGCTATCATCACCCTATCCTTGGGGACAACTGATCAAGACAGACATAGACGGGCGGACAGACAGACACAGAAGGACGGACGGACAGACAGTAACACAGACAGACAAATTTATTTCCTCTTAAAATACAGTGCTTTAAAGACAACCATTTACATGAAAAAATGATCCACGATTTCATTGGTTGTATGCCTTGTACAAATAAAACGACTGAGAAAAAGGTAGCTATTAGCATAAGTAGATATTAGCAATACTTTTGTCGAAAATCAAAATGATCATAATCAACCCATTTATAACGACGCTTGACCTCATCGTCGATTTACTTTACCCGATATTTTCTTAAAATAAAAATTGTAGAAATGAGACCTCGACCCCTTACACCTTTCCCCCACCACCCTACCACCGAGGATAATAGGCTTATTCGCACTTCTATCCGATGCAACAAAAGTTCTGATTTTTAATAGGACTGATGCAAAAGGCAAATTTTCCAAGCAGAAAACTCAGAATGTGTACAACACCCACAACCAGGCCTGTGTAGTATGTCCGCAATAATAGCTCAATCCTCCTACAGAACAAAGAAATTGGGGGTAATAGGTATGTGGGAATGTTTCGCCGAAAGCTTTGAGTAACTGAGCCCCACCTTGTCCCTTAAGAAAGTATCGGGAAACAAGGAGACACATACGGTTATCTTATAACAAATAATGGAAAACAAAAACCAACAGAATAAACATAAAATAATAATTATAAACATAGGTGATTTAATAAAATAAACAAAACAAAATGTGAAGCTAACTTACTCGTCTATTAACAGCAGCCTTTATTTCACCTATGATCTTAATATTCCAGATTGAAATACTCTTTGATGTATTATGCCAGTCATCTGGGATTTAAATATATCGGCTATGTTTATTTTAATAGTCAGTCACCCAAATTACGTAGGTCAACATAAATAAACATAACCGTAACTTGGTTCTACTGAAAAAGTGGGCGTTCTTTTTTAAAATCAATGTCATTGAAAAGTTTGGATTAAGTTATGGTACATTCTATTTATTTATTTTTATTTCCAGAATGACATCATACATAAGATTTCGTATGTTATGATGGAGTAGAGAGATTTAACTTGTATACATATGGAAATTTGTCTTGATTCATGAATATTCATGCACGAATATTAAGTCGATGAAAGGGACACAGTCATCAGGTAAAATTCAAGCATAGACACTAAACTGCATGTAGGATTATGTGAACTAAAACTGATTTTAATAAACTCTAACATCTTCGAAAACAACCTACAAAAACCGACAACAGTGTGAACACCATCCACCAACCTAATAAAATACAAAACTTACCTTTGAATTCTGCCATTTTCTCTGTAAATCTTTCTCCCGTTGTCTATATTGATTCAGTGTCACGTTATCTGAACATAAAAATCAATGTACTACGCCGACAATACGATCATACTTGCCGACGAGAACAGACACGTTCTGAAACCAGACGATACGTTCAATATTGTATTGTACACTTAAACCCGCTAAATTTCTGTATTGGATTCGCCTTTCATTTAAATCGGATTAGTTCATCGCAAGTTTGAAGGGGCTTGTTTCCAGATCCGAACAGTGTAGACCCTGAGTTTATGGACATGCGGCCTTATCTGAGTCTATAATTGTTTTATTTTATTATAAGTCTTTCTATGTAAAAATTTTTTCAAGATAAAATAAGTTCAGTTTACTGTAACGTTACGCTAAAACAAAAGCAAAATTATTCAGATTGTACATTTTACATTGATTTTGTAAAACAAAAGGATGATCGCAGATAATATACAAATGGCATGTCTATTTATGCTAAAATGCGAGTTATTGTGGTTAAATATTTATCTATTCGCAATCAATCCAAAGGAATAAGCAATCGGATAACTTTATTTGTAAACCGATATAATAACAAATCTGTGCGCGTCTGTAAAATAAATCAGTTCTATAGTGTCACACTTGATGAAATAACATATGAATTGAGAATGACATGTCTATCCTTATTATCGGTTATTACTCATGTTTTAGCCCGAAACACAGTCTCTTGTTCAAGTCAAAAGATAAGCATAATGTGCTACCAGACGGAGACTCCAACCAGGGACCATAGCGATTGCGATCCTGACTAAGCTACATTTATCAAGGCCGCTAGTCTCATCGTATATATAGAAAAGCTCTTGTTGCGCACAAATAGTTGGGCTACAAGGCCGCTAGCACATCTCCAGTAATAGTAATATAGTATATAATAAATATAGAATGCGTCACAGCCCTTGCGTTTTAAACGTTTCAGATAGCCAAACGAGACCATGCTGAAGAAACTGAAGAAAATGCTGATGTTTAAAACCTTTATATTATTAAATTATAATTACTGGTCCTCTTGCCGACAACTATTTCGCTGGACATTTTGCCAGCCGTAAATGAGAGAGAAAAAGTTCTATGGCAGCCCTTTACTCCATATATACGGGTTTAATCGCATGTGCGATCGTACCGTTTGATCACGATCTACACTGTGCCTTTTTATCAAAAGTAACCTTTAAAGAATCTAAAAGAGAACAGTGTAGCGTCTGATCAGACGGCACGGATGTGCCAGTTAGTTTGCTAGTGCAGATCGTCTGGGGCAGGCTGATAGAATTAAGATTAGGATTACAAGCATAGTTACTACAGGTATGAACTTTTAACTTACGATTATCGTTTTAAGTGTTAACAGTCTTCTGACAACCTGTTCGTAGACAAGGATTTATTATAACCACGTTTTGAAACATCATGTATGTTTAATATTATTTTGTTTTCTATCCCCAACACCAATTTTCATCGTCTGCGAAATCAGCGTACCTTACAGCCGCAAATATGGCGGGTACAGGTATCATGAAAGACAGCTACATCGGTGGAATAATTTCTTCTTCCTTTATCCAGCAAGCAGCGGAAGATTCACCGTTTTGTGTTCATTCTAAAATTGAGGAGCAGACGACACATACAGCAGCAACAGGTGACAATGAAGATTCTATTCTTTTTGGCGGGAAAACAAGCGGATGGGATCTGCGACGCAGCAACCAGACGGACGAAGACAAAATCATACATCTGACGTGTACGGACGAAGCGAAGTCTACGAATATCAACAAAACTGAAGAATACAACGTTGGTTATACGGGGCTTAGTATACTTCCATGGGAGGAATTTGTTTTCAACCCCAGGACCTTAAATGACCTGTTTTTCACTGAAAGTAATCAAAAAATTACTTATGATCCAGACGAAGTTAATGTGTTCTTTCACGGAAGAAATGTAATGCCGCCGACGATTGGGGATATCTCAGAAAATGGAAAATCATGGTGAGGACTGTTTGAGAATACTTCATTTTAACCTTTTACTTTTACTCCGTATATACGCGTTTTGTCGCATGTGCCACCTGGATCTGGATTTGCACTGGTCATAAATAACATAATGAATCTAAAAGCGAACAGTGTAGATCCTGATCACACGGTACGGATTTGCTGTTCGTCATAGGATAACAGCCATATCACATGGAGTAAATTGTTAATAGGTTGCATTTTTAAGAGCCTTATTTAGAATGATTGGTATTATAACACTTTCTTGCAAGCCTTCATTAGTCGTAGATTAATCCTCACATAAATGAACGTTTGTTTGCGGAAAGTAAGATCAACTGCATAATATTTACGCGAAATAAATCTGTCCTTACCAAAATTTTTCACTTTGGCAATTAAAAATGTTCGGAAGAAGTATGGTTCACTAATTGTTCGCTTCAGGAATATTGAAGTGGATACTGTAAACGATCTGAGGAAAGTACGGACACTTCTCACCTCCCGGTGCTCTGTGTTTGGTGTGACGCTACAGTACAGAGAAAAACGCTTCTCCAAGCCCGTGCGAGGTGTGTATGACTGGCTTGTACGGGTTCTTGTCTAATATCTTTAAACCTGTCGATCATATGGTTTCTACCATTAGAACCAACTTAAATTTAGCTAAATTTTCTTTAACATGTATTGAATGGTTAACATCATCAATCGAGTTGTTTTTGAAACACGCCATTTTTGGCAATGTATACTTGAATTCTCAAAAAAAGGACACCAACGTACATTAATTGCCAACATGGACACATCCATGAGTTCTTTCGTGTTATATAGTGTCCAAATTTAAAAAGACGATTTTCAGCCAAGACTTATTTCGTATTGTTCATGAACGTTTTCTTCCAAGCAATGCACAAGCCTGCATATATACGACACATCGAAAAATATTATAATTTTAGGCTGAAAACTGTATCTTTAAGTATAACGTTGCAAATATGATGATTTGTTATTTGCCATTGATTAGTGTCCATATTTCTGTTTAATACAACAAAATAATCTCCTTGTATATTTGAAACATTTTCACCGGTTTAATGATATCTGTTTCAAATTAGCCAGATCTAACAATTATTTTCTATTACAGCACCGTGCGTGGTACTGCTGGACCCAAACCAAGACGGGATTGGGGACAGATTATATACAATACTGACCAAAGCGATGGATACAGTGCACAGCAGAAGACGGGTGTGCGTCGAGGTAAGTTATTTAAAAGTTGCAGATTGTTTTTCAGTTGATCAAGACGCGCGCGCTAACATCTTGCGCGCCGGCAACAAATGTACGCAGAAAAGCACACACAGGACTGGAAAACATGCACTGAAAAACAGTATGTTAATATTTTATTAAATTTTAAATGAATCAAAAGCATAAACGAAAACAAATACAGTTATATACATTCGAACATTTTATACATTTTTGTTTTTGTAGTTTTTTTTTCGTTTATTTTAAATATGCGTTCCAGATAAATTTAAATGCTTGTGTGGAAAGATGGTGCAGGCGTGTGATGCTGACAGAATGTAAGGCTGTCGGCGCTAAGCTGGTTGTTACTAATGGAGAGGAGTATACAAGCTCTACCGGAGCAGAAGATGTCGTCTGCTGTGTCGTCTGCTTCCCGATCTGGCTTCTGCAAACGGGGATTTATAAGGTATGTGTCAGTGAGTGACGCGCAGCTGGACAGAGGATTAAGTTAAAAACTAAACTAATCATTATATCGTGATAGAAACAATAAGCTTTACAGTAAGACATTACTTACTAATGTTTTACTGTATACCTAATTGTTTCTATCACGATAGGAATGTGTGAAGATGGTCCTAGTTTGGGTCAAGTGATGCAAAAAATTTAGTTTCTTCGAGATTTGCATTCGCTAAAGGAAATAAATACATATGATACATTATCAAAATGGTCGTATATAATATTTAATCACATTTTTTTACGAAAATATAAAAACGGACCTCGAGTATAAACAAAAATTAACCTCGTTTTTTATATAAAACGGCAACTTGTACATATACATAACTTGAGAGTTTTGTAGATAAAGAGCAAAGCAATGACAGGTCCATGGTATAAGTCTGTTTTCGTACTGCTTGGACGACATATATTTGAGATTTTACATGTTCTCATACGTTTTTTGCGGTGCCCGCATATACTGAAATGCTTTAACTAATTATATAAACTACCATCTAATAAAGAATTAAATGTTCATGACACGTCTATTGCAATATAGTATAAACTTAGTAATAAATATATTATTTTTATAGGTTATACTCGGATTTCTGCTATCCTCATTATTTGTGAAGAATGAGAGTACAGGTCATGTTTTTGACAAACAAAACAATGTATAGTGTGAAAATCAATCCTGATGTCCAACGGCTAAATATGAAAAAAGAAACAACTTAACGCTTAAAACAACCATTATACATTAAAACATACAGTCTGCATGTTGTAGTTGCATCGTCATGTGACGTACGACGATTACCGGATGGATTTCGGTGCAGACGACATGTTTCTTCATGGTTCCCACCAAGACGTACAGTACCAACGACATCAGATATTTAAAGGTAGCGGTTAACTTCAAACATTTCTGACACGGATTAACCCCCACCCTCCGGACAGAGTTAACATTTGGCTTTAGTCACTCATAATGAATACTTCCCGGGTGACAACATATCTGTGGTCTCTGGAATTTGCAGCCGGATATCACGACTGCTGAGACTGATGTCAGCAACCTTCGGTTACGATATCCGAAACGAACAAGGTCCAAACTCAGGGATCGTCCGGTTTCCAGATTGACTAAAATCTAAAACACTCTGTGATATATGCTAAAACATTAACCATTAAACTAAGACTGGAGACAAGTCTCCAATTTCAAGTTTATGATTTGAGGCCCTAGACTGGTCTACAGTTGACCTCAGTTGACCCTATTATCGAAAATGACAAGCTACAACACATCTTAATACCTTGAGCATTTTATGAAGTCCCGTGGGAAATGGTATTGAAGAATTGTATGTTGACCGGGGCCTTGTACTACAGTTTTATAATTATTTCGGTTCTGTCGGATGACTCACCAAATAGTACAAATGAAATTTGAGACAATTCTTAAACTCTACTTATTCATTCGTCTTTTTGTAGACCAATCGTCTTCTTTAATCGGAAGTTCAATTCTTATCACAGAAAATATGCTGTTTGTACCAAAAAAGGTATACTGTTAAACATAGATGTTTTGGTGTTTCAGAAGATGGTGAAGAGGTTTACTTTAGAGTTAGAAGTGCCATCCAGACCGATACAAAAACACTGCAAGCATTGGGGACTCACAAGTTCGTTAGCGTTAAAGAGCCTGAGATAACAGAAGATGAAATTAAAAATAACCAAGTTAAAGTTCATAACGTAACGCCATTTGGATACCTCATAGACAAGCGTAAACTGAAAGTAATGGAAAAAGACAAGAAAATTTCGGAAAAGATGAGGTCTTCGAAGAATTTTAATTCCAATTCAAGTTCGCCGCAACTTGAGGAGAAATACAATACAGAAGGAGCGGTAAAGCTTGCTACTGGTGAAGGTAACGTGAACGATTGCTCTCCTTATAGCCATAATAAGCAAAGTGAAAACGACGATTCTATGGTGTTTTACAATAAAGGTTTCGAGCCGTCAGACGATGAAAGTGACGAAAGCGAAGATGATGTGGCTCAGTCTATTCCAGAAATAACAAGTGTTTTATGCGCACACGACGAAGAAGAAACAGTTGGGTTTAAAATGCCTGAAGATGTAGGACAACGAAACAAGATAGGACAAAACAATAATCTTAAGTCCACTGACTCCCTTGACCAAGAAGCATTAGAATACAAAATGTATGGAAGAGGTAAAAGGAATAACGGTGACGGTAAAAGTTTAACCGCTGTTTGTTCTTTTGAAGTGTTAGATACTGAAAGTGAATCAGAATCCGACACTGGAGATGCTAGAATAGAGGATGGAAACCGCGTTTCAAAGAGAAAGAAAGACTTGATTAATGAGGTACTTAAAATTGATAAAACATTACCAGCTTTACAAAAAGAACTGATGGTAAAGAATGTTGATGAGCTTAATGCTGAAGAAAAGGACAAACAAAATAAGGAAAGAACCAAAGCAAAACACAAACCAAAAGCTGGAAAAGTATTAAAAGAGCTTTTTAAAACTACCGGAGCTTTGGAACAACAGGGAACGTTGCCATCAACAAAAGACGAAAGATTCCAGGAAAACAAAAGGCAAACGTCTGACAAGAGCAAAAAGGGTACCAAGCATACTGACGATACCGAAATAAAGGAAAACGCAAAGAAAACATCTGCAAAGAACTCGACAAAAGAAAAGGGGAAAACTGGCAAAGATGATACTGCTGGACAAGCACCTGCTCCAAAATTGAATGACGACCACAATAAGAAAACAAATCGTGCAGAAATCCTGTACTCGAAGAGAGCACCTGGAAAATTCCAGGAAACGGTAATATCATCTTTAAACGAAGAACTCTCGTCATCTGATGGAGACGATGTTGAGATGATATATCAGTCTCCAAAACCAAAGTTTGAAGAAACCAAAATTGAAGAGTTTTCTTATGATGAATCAAGCATTCCAAAAACCCGCGATGAAGAGCAAAGTACACACAAAACCGATCGTGCACTCGGTGCGAATCCTATAGAAATAAACAAAGGTTACGGTGTGGAAACGCATTTTCCGGCTGACTTAAAATCAAAACTGCAGAAAGACAGTTTTCCTAACAAGACAACAGCTTCCACTTCTGGTAAAAATTTATCAGAAAACCAAACTGTGCTTATTCTTGAAGATGAACAAATCAGCAATACTGTTGAACATCGAAATACCCTTTTTTGCGTGAAGAAAGTTGAAAGTGCATTGGATATAACTGACATTGAAGATACCTGTGAAGACAATTCCAAAGATAAGCCAAAAGTTAAGATTCCACCACTTAGATTGAACATCGGAGAAGCTCTTGGTAAGAAAGCGTTGCGCAGTAATAAACGCAACAATTCCAGCGGCAAATATCTCGGGATTGCCATGAAGGCTAAAAGAAAATAGAAGATAAAGTATTCTGACAAGCATTAGACAAATACAGTACAGTTTATAAGAAGTCATATAAAGTAGATTTTTTACTATGTTTCTACCTCGATTTAAGTGATGTTGCGTCTCAAGTTGTTCACATTGTTTTGGAGAAACCATATTTTAAAATGTTTTAATGTTCTTTTGACAGTTCCATTTATTTCTGATACAGAATAAATTGGTTCAATAAAGAGCACAAACACGAAATAAAGCAATAAACGTAGTTTGGTTAAGGTTAAGCAGTGCTCAGGATCATTTAGCAATGATTGGAGACAAGTCTCCAAGCTCGATCATCTTATTGGCTGAAATGGAAACTGGTATCCATTTCACCCTATCATATGCTTGCGATTTGAGACTGGTCTCCATTTTTAGTTTTATAATAATAGGCAAGCTTTTGACAATCAGTCACCTCGTATCACTGTCTTCAGTGATTTCTCTATTCGAATCTACTTAAATAATCCATGTGTTCTTACTGTCTTAGACTGAAATATAGAGATTCCTATCTGTCTGTTAGTCGATGTCATCCTATCTACATACATTTACTTGTTTTATTTCTATCTTCTTGCAGATAAGATTAGTTCCATCAACGCGCCCTTGTTTCTTATCTGTCAGCGAGTCAATGTATTCATATCTATCTATGAGCCCATGTATTTAACCTTCTACCAGCCAATGTGTTCCTTACACTATATGATTCCAAGTTATGCTATCTTTCTGCAAGCTAATGTATTCCTATATGTCTACGTGCAAACGTTCTCATGATTGTATATCTACAAGCAATGTATTCCTATCTGTCTACGTGCAAACGTTCTCATGACTGTATATCTACAAGCAATGTATTCCTATCTGTCTACGTGCAAACGTTCTCATGACTGTATATCTACCAGCAATGTATTCCTATCTGTCTACGTGCAAACGTTCTCATGATTGTATATCTACCAGCAATGTATTCATATCTGTTTACGTGCAAACGTTCTCATGATTGTATATCTACAAGCAATGTATTCCTATTTGTCTACGTGCAAACGTTCTCATGACTGTATATCTACAAGCAATGTATTCCTAACTGTCTACGTGCAAACATTATCATGACTGTATATCTACTAGGAATGTATTCCTATTTGTCTAAATGCAAACGTTCTCATGATTGTATATCTACTAGAAATTTATTGCTATCTTTCTACGTGCAAACGTTCTCATCTGTCTACATGCAAATGTTCTCATGATTGTATATCAACTAGCAATGTATTCCTATCTGTCTACGTGCAAATGTTCTCATGACTGTATATCTACTAGCAATGTATTCCTATCTGTCTACGTGCAAACGTTCTTATGATTGTATATCTACTAGCACTGTATTCCTTTCTTTCTACGTGAAGATGTTCTCATGATCGTATATCTACTAGCCATGTATTCCTTTTATATCTACGTGCAAACGTTCTCATCTGTCTACGTGCAAATGTTCTCATGATTGTATATCTACTAGCAATGTATTCCTATCTGTCTACGTTCAAACGTTCTCATGATTGTATATCTACTAGCAATGTATTCCTCTCTGTCTACGTGAAAATGTTCTCATAATTTTATATCTACTAGCAATGCATTCCTATCTGTCAACGTGCAAACGTTCTCTTAATTTTTATCTACTGGCAATGTATTCCTATCTATCAAGGTCTGTGTTTTTTCTATCTATCTAATAACAATGTATGTCTTTCTTTTTCAAGCCCAGTACGTTATCTGTCTACCTGCTCGCATTTGTGTTCCTATCTTATTTCCGAGCCCATGTATTCATACGAGCCCTTATGTTCCTATTTGTCTGCTAGCGAAGATATTATTATCTATCTCGGATCTCACGTAATTCTTGTTTTCTAGACCAGGTATTCCAATTTTCCAGTCGCCCAAGTATTCAACATTATCTACAAGCCATATTTTCCTATTTATCTACAAGCCCATGCATTGTATTTATTTAAGGACCTGTGTAATTTTATCAAGCTTTTAATGAATGTATTCCAGTCTTCACGCCCGTTCTGTTCCCTCATAGTTATATAATTATTTAATATACAATTTATATCTTGTCCCAAGCCTTTTGATACAACAGAACTCTATTTTAATGCTTCTGCACTTTTAAATTGTTATTTTATAACGTTTCTTTATTTCAATAAATTTCGATTCAGACCGAAAACGATTACTTTTTTATCGTTATATCAGTTGTTCATGTCATGTCGTACGGGTTCGCTCCCCAGTAGAGGCAATATAATTTGAAATTCACACTAGCGCTATTTGTGTAGTGTGGCGGTCGTAAAAAGTCTCCGGGTAGCTCAGTCGGTAGCATGATTGGAATTCCATGGCTGTCGCCGTACGGTACGGGGTCGCTACCCAGTAGAGGCAATATTATTCTAATGGTACGGTTTCAATAATATTAAAACATCAGAGGACGATAGCAATTGTTGACTTATAAGTCTCTTTAGAACAGAAATATGTTTGATGTTGTTGTTGTTGTTTTTTTTTTCATTTTTTGCCACTAGTAGCCAAAAATGCGTGCTATCCTTGCTCCTTTCAGATAGTTACCAAAGTTTACTATGTTTCGGGATATTTATTTGCAATGTAAGTCATTGATACTGTTCTTTGAGAACATTTTATGCAAACACGAGAATTTTGGAGCTTTGCACTGTATGTACCCTGTGCTGAAGATTATAAAACTGAGAATGGAATCCCAAACATCTGATTGGCTGAAATGGCGACCAGTCCATTCTCAGATTTATAATCTTGGGGCCTGATATTTGGAGGGATCCTGCTCAGATAATTTTACTTTCCACCGGTACCATTAGCACATATACCTTTTCTACAGAACATGAAACGTTTACAATCCAAATATGTTTTATTTCAAATGATCTTATCACGGTTGCGTGGAATTTAGACATTTTATTAGAACAAACAACATACAGAAAAGGTGCGACTGGTTTGATTTAAGAATATTCCAGACCTATGTTACTTCATATCACAAGGTTATTAAACTGAGAATAGAATCCAGTCTCAAATCTAAAGCATCTGATTGGCTGAAATGATGACTGATCGCCAATTTAGCCAATCAGATGCTTGAAAGTTGAGCCTGGTTTCCAATCTCAGTTTTATAATCTTCAGCCATTATCGTTTTCCAGAGCTCGGCCATTACATGGCACTCAGTTGTATGCAATCACGTTGAATGGTATTTTCTAGGTCTTGAGTTGTTTTTATTGTCAATGTACTGCGTAAATCTATGTTTTGTCACATTTATATTCCTTTTTGATCATTAACGTCATCAAGTGCGACGAGAATTCAGCTGTCGTCTAAATCTCGCTGACAGGAACCCAGGGGAGTTAGATAGCGGCGAAAATAATTGAGAATTATATGTCACATCATGCCTTGTGATGAAATAGGTACACTTCCACAACCAATTTACTCTCCATAGAGAACCTCAAAGATAACTATGAACTAATGACGATCGTTTAAAATGGTGAGGCGGTATGGTGCACTGGCGATTCGGGTAGGTGCACTAGCGATAGGAGAGAGTGCACTGGCGATGCGGTACGGTGCACTGGTGATGCGGGAGGGTGCACTAGCGATGCGTAAAGATGCACTGGCGATAGAAGCGAGTGCACTGGTGATGCGTTAGGGTGTTCTAGCGATAGGAGATTGTGCACTGTTGACACGGGAGTGTGCGCTAGCGATAAGAGAGATTGCCCTGGCGATGCAGGAGTGTGCACTAGCGATAGGAGACAGTGCACTGTTGATGCGAGATTGTGCACTAGCGATAAGAGAGAGTGCACTGGCGATGCGGGAATGTGCGCTAGCGGTAGGAGAGAATGCACTGGCGATGCGGTAGTGTGCGCTAGCGGTAGGAGAGAGTGCACTGGCGATGCGGTAGTGTGCGCTAGCGGTAGAAGAGAATGCACTGGCGATGCGGTAGTGTGCGCTAGCGGTAGGAGAGAATGCACTAGCGATGCGGTAGTGTGCGCTAGCGGTAGGAGAGAATGCACTGGCGATGCTGGAGTGTGCGCTAGCGGTAGGAGAGAATGCACTGGTAATAGGAGAAAATGGACTGTCGATGCAGAAGGGTGCACTGGCGATGCGCGAATGTGCAACATTAATAATCATGAAATAATGTGCGAATGCGACGTGCAAATAAGTGATTGCGACGTGATGAAAAGCAGGAAGTCAACAATCGGCGGTATATGTGTTTACTGTAAACAAATCGACAACATGTCTCAATACATTAAAGACCCAGCCCTAAACTTAAGTACGAATATACTATTGAAAAATCATATTTGTCCATATAGACTCCAATATATAAACTCTCTAACAGAACACAAAAGGTCCGATCAAATTCTTTCTTATAGACGGGATTGTCAATGATAAAGTTAAATTATAGTTAACGAACTTTTAAGAAGCTATTAAATATAATAGAGCTATATTTAGCATCCTTTTTTGACGAAGCGACCACTTCATGCGCGATCTCGATTTCTGTGACGTTTCGGAAATCCTACTTTCGCTTTTACTCGCGCGGACGAAATTTATTTTAGTAAATTAAAATTTTATAAGCCCGAACTATTGCTGCAAATTTGTGCCTATAGTTCCAAATACATGTAATATTTCATACAATAGCGGGTTAAATTGAAGTAATGCCGCTTTAATGAATGTCTCTCCCAAAATACATTATCTAATTACAGGTCATTTTTGCTTTTGACATATTTTGAATTTTACCCCTTGTAAATATCATTAGTTGATAGTTTTCGTCATCTTAAAGTTTTTGCGTAGAAATTACGCCAATAATAAATCAGAAAACAATGCAAGCTGCAGGAATTCAGCTGCCGTCAACAACATCCTGACATGAACCGGTCACCTCCCCAGGGGAGTCTGAAAGTGATGGAAAATAATTGAGAATATTTTTTACAAATGATGCATAGTGAGGAAATAAGTAGACTGCCAGAACCAATTAACGATCTATAGGGAATGTAAAGGATATCGGTTGGTTGATAGAGTGAACTTTTGATGATGGTTTGAAATAACACTTTTCAGGATAAAATTTGCTTAAATGGTAAAAGTAAAGCACGTAAGAAAAATACGCGTTTGTAGAATGACAAACCCATACAAAATATCTCCATTAGACAGGGAGTCGGTCTCGTATCTTCTTAGATGGAAATTGCTCAGGAAATATTTGTGGAAGAGTCTGGTTCCGTTACATAGTGTCATGTGTGTTCACAACTACACTAAGCTGATTCATACTTCGCACACATAATTATGATACTTCGCCTTCGGGTAGACACAGACACATTTCGGTGCTTTGGATAATTACTTTGTCTTGTGCGTTTAGCCAAAGCTTGGGTAACCGATTCTCAGTCTGACCAGCTGAAACTGATCATACCAAACTGGTCGATCATTAGAGAGTGTTTTAGTAGGTACTTCTATCTCAATTTCGATTTCATTCAATTGGCTGAAATATAATCATGGTTTTCAAATCGACTTATCTTAAGCGAGAGTCATCACATATAACTTCAACCTCGTTTTGATGATCTACGAGCCGAATAGGTTGAAATTTGCCGGGCTCAGTCTCGATTGTTGAGCTGAGTGGTCTGAGCTGGAGGTTATAAACCTGAGTTTGGAAACCAGTCTCAAATCTCAAGCATCTGATTGGCTGAAATGGCGACCAGTCTCAGATGCTTGAGATTTGAGACTGGTTTCCAAACTCAGTTTTATAACCTTCAACCCTGAGCTCTTCTTTTTTCATTAATATCTACAAGATATGTTTGAATATTATCATATATTACGCTTAATCTCGCTCCTGTTCACAAAACCCTTCAATCATCGTTCGGTGGTAACAATATTATATATTTTTATCTATCATATCTTATAAAGAGAATCGTCCGTTACCATTCCGATTTATTATATGCTTTCCAGTGAATTATTTAATTTTCCTGATGAAATAAAAGTGGTATTTCACTGTTTTCAAACAAATGTTTTTGGCGCCATTTCATGCCAATTTGTCTGTCAATATTACGCAAATAGTGCATTAAAAGCAAGAAGTAAACTAAATATTTGTCTGTACAAGTGAAATATAGAAATATAGAAATATAATTCACTGGTGAACTCCGGAATAATATATTTTCACGAGTGGAGTGATAGTTGTGTTTTATCGGGTTTAATAGTCCAGGCAGTTAATACTTGACTCAAGAAAACTAACAAGAAAATATACACTTCTGACAGACCACGCCGCTGTATCAACTTACACAGGATCGGTTGATATATGTAATTCATAACCTAAATAATCCAGTTACAGACACTTTCATTCTGGGGACACCTCTCTCGATGGGGTCAGATCAAGTTTTCATTACCGTCTCATTTTGCAGGGGACATAGCTATTAAGACATTTTATGACCTCACCATGACGTAAGGATTTTAATGCACTACCATAACAGTGGGGACCCACACAATATCCCCAGAAAGAAGTGAAGTCCCCAGAGTCCGGTAAAAAATGGTGAAAATGTCCCAACAATTACGGTTTTACCAGTTCTCTCTCCTCTCTCTCTCTCTCTCCCTCTCTCGATGTTTTTACATTAACGTCATTTATTGTTATCAACAGATCCATCCCAGTCTGGTGGTTTTGTTATTGTTTACTCATGACTAGTCTCTGTTGTTAGTCAAGGCCGTGCCATTAGATAAAGAAATATTCTTTTTCTGTTTTTAAGTAAAATCAATCTACGACTTTTAAACGCATCAATTAAATATGCTTTAACATTTAGACGTTTAATAAAATATTTTAAGCGATACTAGAATACTTCTTGGATAATGCGAAAATAACAAAATAAGGGAGGACAAACATGTCCTTGTGATATAAGACATTGGCAGTTTGGTTAAGTTTTGGCAATTAAAGGTTGACTGTGGAAACTTGTATGTCTATAAACATTTTGATCAGTGTCAATATAAAGACTGGACAACGGCTTTCAAAGTAAGAGATCATACAATTTTAATTGATCTAAAATAAACTCCCGGCACTGGTGAAGACTGAATTAAGGATTTTCAAGTTTGAAGTTAACAGTGCAAAATTGGTAAAAAAAAATGGAAGGGTCAAACTCCAATCTCCCTAGAGCGATCTGGCAGGTAATCGTAATTGGTATAGATAACATGGCCATAAACATTTGACAAACTTTGGCCATGTTAGGGGGAAAATTATAAAGACTTTTCCGGTTAGAGAGCGAACAGTTCTAATTTGGTCGAAAAAAAATAATGAAAAGGCCAAAACTAGCAACTTGTAGCTCGCCATAGATGTTCGTTTGTGTAACCAAGATTTCAGCATGTGGTTTTGTGATTGACTGCAATGAAAAACCGTATAAATGACAAAAAGTATAGAGCTCAATGAAAACCCGTAAAGAGATCAATGTAAAAAGTATAGACCTATTTCCTTAGTATCGCAGAGCTGTATCCGAACCAAAGTGTATGCAAATTATAAGATGCATGTAACTCCAAATGTTTGATCAAACGGACAACACATCTAACAGAAATAATTCGAAACCCGAGTATTTGACGGTAAGTCATTTTGCAAAATTAATTAATCTGGCTTTTTTAGTTTTCGCAGTTCCGAAAATTGTAACGTGAATCGTCAAACTATAGTTCGAATTCGGGTCAGTCGGGGTCAAAATAATTCTGGCAAACCAAACTGTTTTTGACAACGGGCAGAGTGGGATTATAGAAATTTGTGTGATCAATTACAACGTCGGGGTGGATGTTCGAGCCCGGGTAAAATATTATATCGGTGGGGCAAGTCAATGTTTTTGGCGGGGCAAGTCAAAATATTTGTGGGACAATGCAAAATGTATTTTAGCGGGACAAGACCAAATACTGGTGGGGCATTTGGTTTGTTGCGGCAATGTTCTTATTTCCTTCCTGCACCATCCAGTTCTGCACCAGTAATATGTGGTCCTCCTCGTCATATCATCATCATCATCTTCTTCTTCTTCTTCATCATCAGCATCATCAGCATCATCGTCATCGTCATCATAATCATGATGTTTTCAATAGATCAAAGCCACCGAACACGACAACTATTAAAATATTGCATGGCTCGCTTTGATTCATTTCTCGCCCTTGCATCGTTCCTGCGCGATCTCATTGTGTTCTTGTGATTTTATGGATTTGTTATCCTGCAGGTCAGCGTACCCTATTGCTTTTCCCATAGTCTTAGGAGTCTCTCTGATTCACTTACTGTTAGTCAATGTAGGGAATAGTCAGTTCGTATAAAGTCGTATGCCAATCAACCATGACCGCTTAATTTTGTCTCAAATTCCACTTTGAAGACAATTACGTTTATTCCTATTGAATGTTGACTAATTAATTTTTGTCTAACCTGTTTATATTCATTCGTTCCTACTGTTTCTGGTTCCAACAGTTGCAGAAATACACATTTATTAAAACGGAGTCTTATTTTTTATTTATCTATTTTGGCAAATAAGCTATGTTTCTGTCTAGTTTTATTGGGATCCACTAATTTTAAACAGCAGCTTATATCGGTATACGATGTACCGTGATCTGATGGCGAGATCACGAAAACACGAAAACTAGATGTGATGTCGCGAAAACACGATGCGACGGCTCGAGAGCGACTGGGCGAAACAAAGATGGCCCCAACGGTACACCGGAGTTTTGGGCTTAAGCCAAAACATATCTTGAGTGAATCAATACCTGTTAATACAAACATTTATGCAAAGTGTTTAACTTTTGGAATACCATTGACCTGCATAGTGTACTGACATTTGAAAGAAGGAATAAAAGTATGAAGTGGCAGTAATCGACAGGAAAGTTTATAGTGCGTGCAACGAGTGTACGTTCTTAATATACTGAGCGTAATTACTTGATTACAACATTGAGCACCTGGGATAATTTGCAGCACTTTGCATGTTTCGCAGCGACTTCTTAAACGTCTTAGCTATAGCGTGAGGTTATAGTTAGACAAAAATACCATCTAGAAATACAATAAACCATATTTAATACATCACTGAATTTGATTATTTCTTTTACATAAAAAACATGTTAAAGGATATAAACAGCAGACGTTGGGGCAGTTACGTACAGCAGTGAGTTAAGCAGACAACAGAAATTCAAATTTCCGCCGAGTTTTCCGTATTTAGGACCCCAGATCATATAACTAAAACTGGAGACCGGTCTCTCTCTCTCTCTCTCTCTCTCTCTCTCTCTCTCTCTCTCTCTCTCTCTCTCTCTCTCTCTCTCTCTCTCTCTCTCTCTCTCTCTCTCTCTCTAATGTTGTATACATTGTGATAGCAATGTAAGATTTGGAAGAAAACTTGAATTTCAGTTCGATTTCCTATTTACTGCGTTCGCTGTGAAAAAAAAAAATCACCAAAAATAACTTTGAAGATATAAGGTCTCCAAAATGATGAGCTTTTTTGAAAATTTTATGTATTAAAAGCAGACGTTATGCTTTTAAATCTGTGTATTGCAATAGCTGCGGTATTGAATAAAATTAATAAATGTTATATCCAACTTTTATTTTCAATTCGATAGTGGCACCATATCTTATCTGGGGTTCAGGCATGTGTTAAGATACCCCAGTTTTATGATAAATTCAATTTACGCCTCTATGTAACAATCTGTTAAGTTAAACTGCACCGAACACTTAAGTTAATGCGTTTTCTATTAAAACTTACGCGAGTACACGAAATCCGACTTTCAATCGTATTATTTACATATAGTCTCCATAGCGATAAAATTCCAATTGCAGATTCTCAGAAATGAGAGAATTTCGACATGCTGCAAATAGGAAATATTCGCTCGACTTCCAGCATGATATTTTCGATTTCCGATATCCAGAACTATTGGGAACTGTACGGTTTCCTTAGACTCCTATTGCGTCAATACGTGCATGTAGAATGTAGCACCTCATAAACAGGCTACAAACAGTTTTTGTTTATTTATTTTGTATTATGTTGTGATAATCTTTAGACATGAAAAGTGATTTTTGAAGGAAAAACTTGATCAAGATTCTTTTTCAGAATGTATTTTGAGTGTAAAACAGATTTTGTGTTTACATAATAATGTGGTAATTATTGAAGTTTTTCCACGTGTCAGCACTATGGAGTCTTAAGCAAAAAACCTGTCATGCGTATACACGTGATTCTTGTTGTCATGTTGACGGGTTTGTTGTCAGAGATTGTAATAGGTGAGTCCGGAACCCGTTCCAGACAGGCACCTGTTAAAAAGGCGAAGATTTCTGCGGAATATTTTGACAGTTCGGGATACAGACACACAAACAACGACTTCGAAGCAGGTCACTATGATCATGAATCCCGAGTGAACACAATTTTCTTAAAAGGAAAGCTAGTTCTTGTACAAACCAAGTATAATAAGAGTGATCTAGGGTGTAGCCCCCTCGATTCCAGTATTGTTCCAAAGTCCGAGACGTGGATTGCGTTAATTAGGCGAGGGGTGTGTAACTTCAATGACAAAGTATACTATGCGGCCAAACATTCCAATGCGTCGGCTGTTGTGATTTTCAACTTAAAAGACTCCGCCCTTGTCGATATTATGGAAGATAATACGGTGTCACAACTGACCTTCGACACAAATGGAACTCATGATGGTAAGTCAGTAGAAATCCACTTCGTTTTAGAGATTTTTTTATCCAATATGGGTTCCCGAAATGTCTGCATGTTAGGCATCAATTCTCTCTTTAAAGGTTTATAACATCTTCAAATTCCAATATTTTTTTAATCACGACTGTCGAGGATAGCAAGACTGGAAAAATCGGCGACAATCGTTTTCCACTCTACCGAATACCATTTCTAAGGCGCAGGTGGTTTTTGTCTTTTTATTATCAATTATTTTGTTTGTTTAAATTGCTACGATGAATTGATAAATAATGAATTGATTATTATTATTATAATTATTATTATTATTATTATTATTATTATTATTATTATACCGTGACTCGACTTTCCCCGCCGGTTCCAGCGATAATCAATTCCGGCGATAATCGATTCCACTATTTAATCATACTTTCTTTTCTCCAATAAAATTAATTTTGAGAACTATAATTTAGTTAGCATGTAGAGCACAAACAGTTAAAAATATTTACTAAATTATGTAATACTTGTGTTCATCTCATTGCGGTTAATCGGTACAAAGAGAAGAGCTTGTTTACAACAAAAACAATGCCCAAGGTTATAAAACTGAGCAAGGAAACCAGTCTCAAGTCTCAAGCATGCTTGAGATTTGAGACTTGTTTCCAATCTCAGTTTTATAGCCTTCAGCCCTAGTAAGCGACATTAATAAGGCCCACTACACTCCTCCTTGCACGTTTATCGATAATAAAGGAAACTTATCATAATCTCTATAACGGCAACATGCCATTCAATGAAACTTTGCACAAATGAATGTTACTTATGTATCTTTATTTTGCTTATGGTAAGATGCACTAAAACAGTAACGAAAAGTAGCGAGATCTAAAAATTCCCTAAATTTTATTTACAAAAATTCACAAAAATTAAAGAACACAAAACATTATTTTAAATACCCACATGAGTAATATGATACCGACAACAATATCTTGTGTCTAACATATGTAATATTAGTAAGAGTTTGTTTAACCTCCAATTTCCTGGTCGCTTCCTGGTCGCGTAAACGGGTGACAATATTGATTTTTCTTTTCGTAGTTGAAAGTTCTTTACAAAGTACACAATATTTTCTTGTTTCTTATATCATTATATCGTAGTTTCATTACATTCACGTGGGAATTTAAAATAATGTTGTGTATTGCTTAGTTTTTTGTGAATTCATTATATAAAAGAATTTTAGGGAACTTTTAGGTCTAGTTTTTTTGTTTGCTGTTCTAACGTGTCTTACCATGTATTATGTAGAATTATTTGGCTTTAAAACGCTTTCCATCTTTTCTTTAGCAGAAACATTTCTCTTGAGCATTTGTTCAATGCACTGCTTTGATTAGTTTTAAGTGTTTATATTTTGGCCGATTTGGTCGAAATATTTTTATTGAATTCATATAAATTTGTTTCTTCAAATCTGATCGGGCATTGTTCTTTGTGTATTCTAATGTACTCTAGACCATTCTATAATTGTGTATAACCGGGCGGATGATCTGATAACTTCAAGTTTATTTAACAAAAAAACCCTTGTGCAATTACAATGTGGGCATCATGTATCTTTTAAGTAGCAGTGCCAGTGGGGACCTATAAGACAGCAGCTGCAGTCTGACTTATTTACTGTTGAAAAACAAAAACAAATTGGTAAACGCTACTGTGGTATCATTTAATTTCGTTTCATGCAATAGCCACACACGATATATTCACGCGAGCATACAGCCGCGCAATTAACCTTTGATTTTTTTGTGTTAAGACATTTTATTGTGCTACAATAAAGCTCATCAAATACAAATATAGCATAGCTTGATATAAATAATTAATCTTAATTTAACGATAGCATCGGCTAAATTCTCAACAACTCGTTCCTGCTTGAAACCTTTGGTCACTGTGAGCGACTGGCTGTCTTTGTTTAGGGGTTACAAAAATGCAACTTGGATGGGGTAATGCTACACTTTTAATGAGCTTTTCCTGGAAAGGTGATTTTTTCAAAATAGAAATAAGACCATTATTGTGAGTAACACAAAACTCAAAAGATAAACGCATGTGCTTTTGCATTCATTCACAATACTGAAGATTATAATAAAAAAAATAACACGTGCAAAAGCTTATAAATACATCCAAATACAATATGTTGCCGGGATAATTCTGAAATGAAAAGCCAACTTAAAGAAATTCGAGGAAGAATTCAATCATATCTTATTTCATAAATACTTACTGCCAGTCCAATAAATAGGGACGAAATATATTTTCATGAGGTTGTATTTACGATTGGGTGCTCAAATTATATGAAAGAATTCCTTATTTATATAGCAAAGACACGCACAAAAAGGAAACACTATTTGCATCAGAACTCTGAAATTGTTGCTTGAATCTTCTAAAAATACGACACAGATATCGCGTAAGCACTTTTCTACAATACATTACTGTCATCTGTCAACATATAATGTCAGCTTTTTAAATAATGCAGCAAAATTTGTTGACGTTGAAACTGAAAGTAGACATGAAGGAAGTCTTTCACTAACTCAGTATTCAAAATACCGACGAATCTCCACAACATATAACATATCCAATGTTTTTAGGATTATTGTCCACGACTTTTAGACTTCTGATGCAAATGATTTTTTTATTGTTTTATTGCTTTTGGAATTAGAGCATTAATTTGCCCGAACTGAGCGTGCAAACGTTAATACATTCATTTTTGAAATTTTAGCCTGTTTCCGCAATTGTTTGTCCCCCACACCTTAACATATTTAAAACCTATAAAGTAGTTGGTATTTTAAACTAAAATGTGTTATAAGTTTGTCTTTAAGCTATTACAAACTGTTGTGAACCCCGTGCCCAACGTTATAAAACTGAGCATGGAAACCAGTCTCAGATCTCAAGCATCTGATTGGCTGAAATGTCGACTGGTCGCCAATTCAGCCAATCAGATGCTTAAGATTTGAGACTGGTTTCCAGTCTCAGTTTTATAACCTTCAACGTTTCTAAGAACAATTGATTTGTTCAACCCATGATAATACAGATCTGTCACGTTTTCCCCCACCTTGCTGTTGATTATTTAGATGAAATAACATATAAAGTTGCATATCACACCGAACGTCAGTTAATCATTTATTTTCCATAACAGTGTTATATTTATTTGAAATCATTACTGTCTAATAACTGTTGTATCATTTAATTTCGCGTGGTTGAAATTTCGCATGACGACAAATTTGTCATTTTCGCGCGAACATAATTTTGCGCATTTGTAATATTTTCATAAAATTAGCAATATAAAAGTTTTATTTCACTGAGTCCTGATTTCGCGCAAGTTCAGCGGCACGAAACACGCGAAAATTAAACAACCTTTACTATTTGCTTTGTTCAGACGAAATGAAAAAGCAACTGAATTGTTTTACTACTGGCTTATATTTGTTTCCGTACATGAACTTTGTAACCTGTAATCGGGACGTGTCAAATAAGTGTTTCAACTTCATTCAAATAAGTTATACGAACCTTTCGGAACAAATCTCTGATGATATACAAATCAAATAAGGTTATGTTTTATTTTATTTCCTGCAATTAGTCATTTCTGTACGCTATCCTGCCAAATAATAATAATCTTAAGTCAATGATCGGAAATTATCGTGAACTTTCGGAAAAAAATTACCAAAATCTTGTAAATTTTTGTACATGTAATGAAAGTTTGTTAACGTTGTTAGAACTTGTTGCCCGACCCGTTTGCTGAATGTTTTGTTTTCGAAATAATATTGTTTCTGTGTTTGTAACAGATTGTATATGCAATAAAAATATGTTTAAACTAAACTAATGAAAATTTGTTTAAACAATAATTTTGATTATGACTGCTTTATTGGTAACATCTCGGTTCCTAAATTATCCGTTGCGGTTTGTAAAAAGTCGCAGAAGAATCTCAACTCGGGTTGGAGTCGAACCTGCGGCTTCTGGAACTCTTTCCACCATCGTCAGTAAACTTCACGAATGTTGGCAGTAAATTTCTCGAAACAATTTACAGAGTAAAAACTAAATCATTTTTCCTTAACAATTTTTTAATGTAGGGTCTATATGCTGATGAATATAGAATGTGAAATAAACGATAATTGTCGTTTTGTAGGGGTCTCAGCTTAAGCCATGCAACAAGGTATTTCACAGCCAGATGTTTTTATGGAGATTTAATTTATAAACTTAAAGAAAGTAAAATGAAATATTGATTTATCCCGGTTATTCGTAAAAACCATCTGTACATTTAAAAAGAAAGGTTACCAACACGATATTCTACAGCGCACTGCAGGCCTGGTGATTAACCCATCTACAGTTGATCACAATGCTTACCTCTTTGGTTGCACGACGGTGGCAGGGGTTTGAGAGTTTATGAAGGTTTATGGGGAAATCTTTTCTTTAAAGAACGTAGAAGCTCAATTTGCTCCTTTTATCCCTGACATCGTGTTCTTGCTTATTTGACTTCAGGTGCTATAGTCTCGGTAAGATCATTGAGTACTCGCCCCTTTGGCTTTGCATTGCTATTATCTTCTTATGTTTTACATGTTTGTGTGCTTTTGCATGCAACATTGTTAAGCTGATGGTTGAGTTGGAGTTATTTCACCAAGACAACTTGTACTTGTTTGATGATGTGAGAATCTGTTGGGGCAAGTGTGAGGTTTGTGCACCCTAGAACCTGGTTTAAACCGTTCCAATGCGGTCAACCTAAAGGATTCTCATTTTCGTTAATTGTTTGTGGTGTCTTATTTGAATTTGACATACTCATAAACACACGCTCTTCTTTTTAGCTGCGTAGGGAGGCTGTGTTTTGTGTGTGTGGCGACTACTGATATGCATATTTCACTTTTTATCATTTTGGGCGGATCAAAATTGTAATGTTAGCTTGTGTACAATTAGTAAGGCGGCGTACTTTGACCAGTTGCCACATCAGCTATTCAGACATGTAATTGAGTTTGCAACTTATTGTCGGGAGATTTGTTTTTAATAACTTGCCATCTGTTCTATATTTAAATTAACTTTTTGGGCCATTTTGTATAACTAACTGAAATATGCCATAAAATAAAAACAAAAACACACAGCAAAGAAAATATTAAACAGGAAAACATTTCGTGCATATGATACAATAAAAGTGCGTTAAACTGCTTCTTTGTAGCATTCAAATCAGTCGGTCTAGGTTATAATTGGCTCAAAGGGTACAGAAACTCACAGAACTTTTGAATGTAACTGCATTAGTTCTAACCTCCCCACGAAGTTGGCATGCGTTGACCTTAAAGCTTCATTGTTTAGCAAAGCTAGCGGGTTTTCTTTGAACTATATCTAAAGAGTGAATCATAAAATGTAAATCATGAAGATCGTAGGCAGGAATACATAAAAGTTTAAAATTCCAAAGAGCTCTCCTGATTTCTAATGAAGGTAATTAGTAGTTCACCAATAGTAGGGAAAGCTTATTCCAAGCTTACAGAATACTGTAAAATATCTTCCTAGTTACCTTTCTCTTGCAAGTTAAAACAGTGTTCAAACGGTGAAAGTCAAGTAATGAGACTGACAAGTAAGAACACGGTATGTATCCCAATAATCAGGACTCGGATGATAACGCCAGTCACGGATGATACTAGCGGCTCGAGTTGTGGATGACAGTGAGAAAAGCGTATAAGTATATTTACTTTAATCTTTTACTTATGCCGATTTAAATCACGTTTGTGATTGAAATTGTTCTAGGCCAACATAAACCATATAAAACTGCAATGTTTTATGCAGACAGTCCCTACATCGTGGTAAAAACCACCGAGGAAGGTAGAAAATTCGACCCATCGCTCAAAATTAAACAAGTTTCCATCTCTATTTAGGTAGTTAAGTGAAAAACATAACTATCTGATCCTTTACTGTCCCTCTGTTGATAAACAATCACAATATGGTAACATTGTTCTGTAATAATGAATCTTAATCTTACTTTTTCTGAAGATGTCGACGCGAGATGGATAATTTCTGGCTTCAGTTAAGATAATTGCTGGCTTCATTTCAAAATGTATGGATTATGATCATGCTGACGTTTTTATCCTAATGTTTTAGCTTTTAAGTAATGTTATTAGTTTTAAAGTCCATCTTTTGTATATTTTAAGACCAGAAGTCATTGTCCAATAAATTATGTACTTTTTGGTAAGTAATAATGAAGATCATACAATTTAAATTGACACTGTAGTAACCTTAAGTGGTTAAGATGTACAATACATCATATAATATCATATCAGGTTTTTATACCCTTTTAAGATAACCTTATACCCTTATAAGATAAGAGTTTGCTAGTTTTCTGCATGTAGTTGTTACACACCCAGTACAAGACACCGTGATGCTCCTGGATGTGACCAGTACTAAACACCATAATTTGTTACCAAATTTGCAAGGTCTGTCCATAGATATATGGTCTGTATTGATATACGATGCTTAGGAATATTAAACTTAAAAATATATCATCCTTTCTTAGAATCAATTCACACTTCACCAAGTCCTTGTCTGAGGATGTCGATGTTTTTGTTACCTGTACATAATGGTATGCCCAGTATGTCAAATTGTGTCTGGCACATCGACTGTGGTTTTTCCATAATATTATGTATATTCATACACAACTTTATAGGAGACCTCAGTTTTTGGGCAGTTTAACTCCGGGGGTTTTCGGACAAAAGACAATTGAAAAGTCACTAGTGACTGATTTTATGTATTTTAATTTTTATCCATCTAGCAGAAAGATATCTACGGCTCTTCTTTATATTTTTCCAATAAGCAATGTATTTCATTTCTCGTTTCATTTTGAATCTGTTATTTCTATTGGTTGCAAAAGAAACCACAATTTTTCAAGGAAAGAACTCTAAAAGAATGAATCCCTTCCTCAAAGAACATTTTGTTAAAATTTGGCCAGTAGACGAGTTGTCGTTTGAAGATATTATTGACACACAGACGCACCGACAAAGGGCGAACATAAAACGTCATTTCACAGTTGAGAAATGATAAAAACATAAAGTATTGGTACATTTTCCTCAAGACAAAATTATAAGCCTAATCATTATTCAGTTTGAGCCACCTATTATCTTTAACAAATTTTACTGAAGCCAGCGATTATCCATCTCGCTATGACATCTTCAGAAAAAGTAATTTAGATTCATTTTACCGAACTGTTCTACCATGTTGTGATTGTTTATTAACAGAGGGACACTAAAGGATTATGTTTTCTTCACTCAACTACCTAAATAGAGATGGAAACTTGTTTAATTTTGAGCGATGGGTCGAATTTTCCACCTTCTTCGGTGGTTTTTACCACGATGTAGGGAATGTCTGCAAAAACCGTTGTAGTTTTATATAGCTTATGTTGGCCTAGAACAATTGCAATCACAACCATGATTTAAATCGGCATAAGTAAAAGATAAAAGTAAAAATACTTACGCTTTTCTCACTGTCATCCACAGCCCGAGCTGCTATTATCTTCCGAGACTGGCGTTATCATCCGAGCTCTGATTATTGGGATACATACCGTGAAGAAGCTATCTTGAAGTCTGACTCTAAGCGTCCAGTGAGTGGGAGTAACTGATAAATAAGTTATAGAATGTGCTAAACAACAATTGTAAAAACAATTGTAAAAACTGCTCAGGAAGGTTTTCTGTCACAGTTATACCTGCTTACTTCCTATGCGTCACATGGTTTAACTCAATAAAGATGTTTCCCGAGTGTAGTAACTGAAAGTTGCAGTAATTTACAGTCTGTTGATACTCTTCAGAGCAATTAAGTGCTTTTTAATTGATAGTTTTTAACTAAATTAGAACTCTCGTTCATTCTGTAAATCATTCGGTTTGTACCAAGAAAATATTTCGTTGATTTGAATTTCCCCGGGTCAAACCGGTTTTTTGTTATCCCCTAATTAGGTTAAGTAAACCGGAAACAAAACAAACCGCTATGGTTTACTTTTTACAAACTGGGGGTTACGTTTATTCTGTAAAACGAAAAGTGTTGTCATTGTTTTCTTTTCTCTCATTCTTGTGCTGAGTTGACATGTGTGGAGGTTTACAAGTTGTTGTTTTTTTCATAAATAACGAACAATTTTCTTAAAAGGTATCACATATATTGATTCTAATTGGAATTAGCTTTTCAGGTATATAATTTCTTTTAAGATATATAAGGTTTAAATAACTATTTGAAGCCGCCAAAAGTTGCGACAAAGATTCTTATCGCTGGCATATAGATATAGAATGAATATTTTCCGCATTGATTTGAATAGTAACTGGGGTTGTGCGCGAAGGGCGACCATCGTATATATAGAAAAGCCCTTGTTGCGCACAAATAGTTGGGCTAGTCTAACGGTAAGCTTATTTTCAATATTCTGGTCAACTTTACTGCATCTTCTTCATCGCACTGTTTCGTCGCACTATATTCCCCCTCTTCATATTGTGACCCGAAGATCTGTTTCGTTTATCTTTTTAAAAAAAGATATTTCTTGTTTATTAGTAAAACGTGCTTGTTAAGGAAATAGATCCAGAAGTTTATTAAATTATTTCTCGTTTTCGCTGCGCAATATGCTTCTATATTTTTATTAGAAGTTTGTATTTGAAAATCAAATATATTAATAACATTAGGCATGAAAATCCACTCTTCAATTTTCTATAAATAGGAAATATTGTATTGTATTAACAGTAACGGAAAATGTTAATTCAATATTGTAACTTTATTTTTTTTCTATACATAGAGATAGTTAAAGCTGGCATTAGTAGTAAGAGAAAGTTCAGATTGACATAACTGCACCACCTAGCGATCAAACTAATGACCCCATTCTTTTTTCGTCTATAATATGCTATTGTCAGGCAATTTAATGGAAAACAGTTTAACGCCTTTTCTTTAATAAACTCTTGTTTTGGATTTTTTTATTTACTTATATTATATTGTAAATATTTTTTTTCTTTTGAGTATTTATCTATGGCTGTCTGGACATAAAAAATAAAGAGAGAGAGAAATACTTTTGCTGCAGGCCGAAATAGTTCACATGTATTGTGAATATCTGGCCACTGATGCCAAAAAAGCTTCACACACTGTATTGATTTTGAACTATCTCAGCCAATTAATAAGTATGAAGAGTGATAAATCGGCTACTAACCTTTAAAGGAAAGCAGCAGAATAAATAGGAATTTACAGATTATTGTGAGTGACATATTAAAACCATTACTTTATTCCTACGGAAGCTCTGGAAAATCTGGGTTGAAGGTTATAAAACTGAGATCGGAAACCAGTCTCAAATCTCAAGCATCTGATTGGCTGAAATGGCGACTGAGATTGAGACTGGTGTCCATGCTCAGTTTTATAACCTTTGCACTGTTTTGACTGTTTTGACTAAGAACTTGCGACTTGTCACTTTCAACTTAAGTCTTAACTTCTTGTGACTTGAAAAAATGGTATTGCACCTGATGTTGTTTGGGATGTCAATTGGATAGCAAACTTATCAGTTTTGCTAGTTCAGCCAGTTTTATTCCCGTTATAGCTGTATGACCCAAAGCTTCACTCTATCCATTTGGAAAATGAACAAAGTGAGACATTTAAGAACTTTAATTAGTTTATTAATTAGTTTTCTCTGTTTGGAAAATAAACATTTCAGCATGATTTATACACATAGCTTCATAGATTGGTCGCACGTCATAACTCGAACGTAACAATATGTTGTAACAAATCCAAAAGTGAGAAGTCGCAATTGATAAGTCGAAAGAAACGAGCCGCAAGTGCCAACTCGCCGATGACAAGCCGCAAGTGACATGTCGCAAGTGCCAAGTCGCAAGTGACAAGCCCCAAGTTTCAAGTCGCAAGTGACGAATAAAGAGCGCACAAACTGAGCAACGTAAAAGTGATAAGTGTCGCCTTCACTGTATACTTGTATATTTTATCACGGTAAAAGTTAAAAGACCTGACTTTCCTCATTGAAAAATAGTTCATTTTAGTTATTGATGTATTAATCATCGTGAAATATAGCCCACATGATTCTCATTGCGTTTTTCATTTGTTGCCATGGAATAATTATTTTTAGTTATGGATATGATGATATCTACATAAAAAAATCAAAACAAATATTTTAGCCAGAACTAAACACTAAAAACTCAAACACAAATTGTCGAGGACACCCGCCCAGCCGCCCGCCCGCTAGCCAGCCCGACTTTCACAAGTCTATAGGCCGAATAATTTCGTTAAAATATCATGATAATTAAAACTGTCCTTCCAAAAAGCAGCTACATTCAGACATATCATCATTGAAGAAATATTTGGTTGACATTGGATAGGCCTATACATATACATTAATATATTTGTAAATTGTTTTCCAATCATTAAATTCGGTGTGTTTAAATGATGACCCGAGATAATGAGACTGTGACTGTTTGTGAAATATGCCTCAACCAGGCTTGAATATTCGACTTCTAAGAACGCCGACGGCTGATTGTGACAACCGACGTATATACCTGAACACGACGACAGGGTAGATGTATTCATCCGAGATATTTTTGTTTACATGTTGTCCTTTTCCGCCGAATTTTTTTATTAAAGTAAGTAACAATATCATTACAGTAGACAATGTTTCATTTATATTCGCCGTCATGTTGTTAAAGTTGCGGAAATATTACCATAAATGGTATTTTGTCTGGATTTATATCGATTTGTAAGTGAAAATATTTCTACTTGTTGGGATCATTAGATATCTGTTAAGAAGATCAATTGTTTTCGATGTTAATTTAAAAGTGTAAACTATAACTACAAGAATCGGTTAAAGACAATTTTATATAACATACATTCAAGGATTAATACTGCATCAACCACTGATACAAATTTATTATAACTTTCACGGGCCTTTAGTCGTTGTAGACTTCTATAGTCGTCGTGAATAGTAAGTTTTCGTCCGTAACGTATACTTTATCCCAGATCCACGGTCTTTCTCGGAATTTCCCGATTGCCAATGTTTATAGAGGTCGCTTTATCGCTATTTGTGACGTCTTACAATTAATGAATGGAGGGTGATGAAACTACAAATTTGTTGATACCTAGAAGATTTCAAGGCCTTCGGACTTTAACCCACTTTATGTTTAAGTCGTATTTGTAAATGTATACATTAACAATTGAAGTGTTGTAGGATATGATTTAGAATTGCTGGATATTGAAATTAGAGGAGACAGACGGCATGGAATTTCTCACACATTCTTGCTCGTTTACGCCAAAATGGTGGCACAATAATGGCAAGCATAACACGGATGTTATTTTTTCGTTGTTTATTTATTTGCTCATTTTAGCACAGTTTGTAAGTGGCAATCACGAATATTTTCATGAGCCAATATCAAAAGCGACGCTTTCCACAGAATATATTGACAGTTCGGGGCGGCGACAAACACATGATTATCAGGGATCCGGGCACTATGGCACCATGTCGGAAGTCAATAGCCAGCCAATTAAGGGACAGTTAGTGCTTGTGAAAACGTTATATAATAAAAGTGACCTTGGTTGTGGGCCATTAGATCCAAGTATTGTGCCATCCACAGGACCATGGGTGGCGTTAGTAAAGAGAGGGTCATGTGAATTCAATCACAAAATTTATTATGCTGCTAAAAATGCATCAGCATCTGCAGTGATCGTGTACAATTCCAAAGTTACAGAAACTTTTGAAAATGTGACAATGAAAACTGAAGGGGATGATTTTGATGGTAGGTATCATAGCTTTTGGATAATTGTTAGGGGCCTAAACCCTTGACAGCAAATTTCCTACTTCCATTATCCAGATACAGCAAGTGTTTCAACCTCTAGATATTACAACTCTCTGTTATTTTTTAATAAAGACCTTTCAACCCCTAATATACCTACAATATTCACCCCCCCCCCCCCCAAAAAAAAAAAAAAAAAAAGAAAAAGACTTTAACCCCTTATTTATAAATGAAGACGTTTCAGGCCCTAGTCATTTCAGTTCAGACCTGCATCTCTCATTCTTTAAATCTGCCTTTCCTCAGTTCAGGGTGAAAAAATTCAATGCCTCATTTAATATTTAGAACTTTTATTCTGGCCTATGTACACATATATTTCAACATACTATATTTAAGATAATAATAGACAATATTCATTAATGTGACAGTGTGACAAATAATACATATTCCAAATCAAAATACAGAAAAAAATCCAGTTTATGTATGTCAAGAATGGCCAAATTTACTTAGACAGCAGTATGGGAGAGATCAGCATAGAGGATTAAAATTCATTAAGTGTATCGCCAACAATTGCCTATAAATGACTGAAAACATTTTTGTCAGGATATGTGGTCTGGCACCTTAAGTTCAATTTTTCCAATTATTAGGTAAGAGGTCCTTAAACCTGACCCTAGGACCAGACCTCAAGTCACTGACAATTATATAACTTAATCAGGGTTGTCATTTAACCCTCAATACATGGTTTTGACACTTGAAGTTTCTTGGAAAAACTATGTTGACTCTCAGAAATTTCACAAGGGTTAGATGTCATAATTATGATTCATATGAGAAGATGTTCAGATCATAACACAATGACAACTTTGACTTATTTTAACCCTTGAATTTCACGTAAGTGAAACCACCATCCGAACTTGACAAAGTCACATTAAAAGATCTGATCTAGCTGATGATCATCAAATACTCCATGTACATGTCCTATCTTTTATAGAAAATTTTTGGTTATATTTCTAAGTAAAAAAAGGAATTGGTGAAAATAGATGGGAGGTTGGTACAATTGTGTAATATGTACTAACCCTCTCCTTTATGGAGTGGACAAACATGTGTGCTGTCTGATCAAGATTTACAGTGTTTGCTTTTAGATTCATAAGGTTATTTCTGACCAAACAGCAAACAATGTAGTTCCTGATCAGATGACACAAATGTGCAGTCTGGATCTTCAATGGTCACATACACATTAAATGTGTATGTATTGAGTAAAGGGATAAATTTGATTTACTTGCCAATAAGGTTTTACTTATTACTTAGTATTTACTTATTATATTTAAACCTGCCCGTGACCTTTTAAACTTTCCTAATAGGTTAGTTGTACATATGTAGCTTGTATTTAATAATTGGCCACACAACTCATTGAAGTCAAGATGGCACAAGTGTTAGAATCAGATTGTAGCAAAGTACTTACCAGTTTATCTTAAGTACACGAAATACATAAAATGTGAATTCTTTTATAAACAAAGGCTTTTGTTTTTAGTTGCAGAGTGACTATTTCTAGTTTATTCTTTCACAGAATAAAGATAAGTAATAATAATCTTGACGAATTATAAAAAAATCTGATGTGACATGATGATTGAACTATTGGTCAATCTAAAATACCCAAAGTTGCTATTCCTATATGAGAAAAAGGTGTTGAATGTTCCCCTTATAGTTAACTTGTAAATTGACAGTAATGAGTTTCATCCTTTACTTTGTTGTTGTAATATTTATTTTCAGTTGGCCTTAATTTACTTGTAATTATATACACTTTCAACAAAGTTTGATAAATTTTACTTTATACTCCATGGATGTCTTTTATCACATGTGCAAACAGTCTAGATCCTGATCAGCTGGCACATCTGGATCTACAATGTTTGTTTCTTGGTCAGAAGTTGAACCTAATAAATAAAAAAACGCACAGTGTAGATTCTGATCTGACTGACACAGGTGTGCCAACTGATCTGGATCTACACAGTTTGCCCACTGTAAACAGCTATATGTTAATGAGTAAAACTTAAAGGTTAAAGAAAATGTGCACATGTATTCATCTGTAAGGATCAAAATTTGGCGCATGTAAATAAGCCAATATCTTTCTGTTTGTGTATAGTATGAACAAATAAAAGCCTAATATTTAAGGTCTTCCGATGGATAAGAAATCAAAAAGACGGACCACTAAGTCTTGATGTCATATGAAATTAGTCTGGAGTTCTTTTGAATTCTACTTGTTGTTTCTTAATGTATTGGCACTATGTACATATTTGTTTTGTAAGAGACAATTTATGTGGCATGTTTTGGTCCCCTGCCAGATGCAAGGTATATAAGAATATAATGTAACATAACATATCATAGACTGTGCAGAAAGTAAGTCCTGGCTGCCAGCAGTAGAAAACCTGAACTTACTTACTATTTATGATAACAATGTTGCTGCTAAGAATTCAGGTAATTAGTTTATGACTGAAAACATACAAAACATACACAACAATAATGTTTGAGTGGGTGGTATCATGTATTGTTTTGACTGTTCTTGATGCTCCTGGCTTTGACTTAGGTTGTTTGTCCTTTCCTTTAATACATGTACTAACTGTACATGTAAGAATGATTCCTTTGCAATATTTTTAATACTTTTACATGCAGCGATTTAATTTGATACAGATTCTAGCATTTTCTTATTAGAATAAAAATTCTTCTTTAGACCAGATAAAAATTTAACATAAGGGCCATTTGGATGCAAGAGAAAATAAAGGGAAAATGGTCAAAACTTCCAAGAAAATGGATAAATTTTGTGTCTCTTTCATTTTAAATACATACTAACATGTATGTAAGGGTTGAAATTAAATAAACTTATCAGCCTCTGATACAGTCATACTCCCAGTTCTGATGATGAACCCTTGAAAAAAATCATGATATGTTATAATCAAATTCTGCAGCTGAATGAATATTTTGAATGTTTAGTCACACCTATTGAAATTGAAAAAAAAAATTCAATATCATTCAATATTTTAATTCAGACAGCATGAAGGTGCCAGCTGATCTGGATTTACACTGTTCGCACCACTCTCTTACACTATCGGCTCATATACATTTACCTCTGTTATAGGCTGGATCTACTTTCAACTACGTTTACTTGGGTTTCTTCGGTTTTAATGAAAGATAGTGAAGATTTCTGTCATTTGTTATACCACAAATTTTCAAATTCATAATTATAACTGTATACAACGAAGCTTCTTAGTTTGGTAAAAAATCTTGACATTGAGCCTTTCACAGAGGGGTAAAGTGAGTGTAAGGAACGACAAATCTGCGAAGGAGGTTGTGTTCGCACTTGCAATAAAATGCTTATATTATGTAGAAAAGGGTTAAAGAATACATGTTATCTATGCATTTCAGCATTGACTGTAGCACAATTGTTTCTGTATTTCAGTGCATGATGTGGTGGCCATACTTATCCACTATAACACAGGGACACAGCTCGTGGAGCTGCTACAAGCCTATGAGAAGGTCAACATCACCATCACACATGTTCCCGAGGACAAAAAACCAAATGCGAACCCCGATCAGCTCAACAACATGTCCGTCATGTTTGTTTCCATCTCTTTTATCGTACTCATCATTATCTCCCTTGCCTGGTTGGTGTTTTACTACATTCAGCGGTGCCGATACACAAATGCCAAAGAAAGACTGAGTGTAAGTACCTTTTGTTCACTGCAAATTGATAACTGGAGTATCGTTATATTTTGCGGGGTTTTAATATTCACACTAGAGTGTGCAAAATCAAGCCCCAGCAAAGTCAAACCGTTGCAGATTTTATGACAACAATACAACTGGAACTGGGGGGGGGATGGCATTTAAGTTTTTGGCTTATGCCTGTAATAAAGCTATGCAGGGAATGAAAGAATTTTCTTCCAGAGGGAAGTCTGGAAAATCAAGATGAACAGTAAAGATATATGAGATTATTTAAAAAACCCACATTTTAACCCTTTATTGCATGGATGAACAGTGTAGATCCAGATGAGCCAGCACATCTGTGCTGTCTGGTGAGGATCTTCACTGTTTGCTTCTTTAATTTATAAAAAAATAAAAGGTTATTTCTACCCAAAAGAGAACACTGCAGATCTGGTCTCCTGATATAGTTTAATGATCTTGGACCCTTCAATAATCAGCTGTTTATCTTGGTCATTAGATAAATTACATGTAAGCACATCAGGCAATCTGATTAAACTCATCTCCTGAAAACCCTGGTCTATACTTTCATTTAGTTAGATCTGACTTCAGTGAGGATGACAGACCTACTGAGTGATGGGGATTTTAACCCTTTCCTCCATAGATACACTTTATTGCTTGGGCTAACAGTTTAGATCCAGATCAGCCGGCACATCCATGCCATCTGATCAGGATCTAAACTGTTTGCTTTTTGATTCGTTATTTCTGACCAAAACGAGATCAGTGCAGATCCTGATCAGACGGCAGATGTGTCGGCTGATCTGGATCTGCAATGGTCGCACATGTGTTAAAATGCGTATTTATGGAGGAAAGGGTTAATAGATGCAGATTCTTGCATTTTGATGAAAGCACATTTGAATTTTTCCACTTTTGACCCCACCTAATTCTGAGCTTGCGGTCATTTTTATGCTGGAAAATTGAGAAAAAATTGTAAAATTTGTCTAGCAAGTCTATACTAAAGAGCAAGCAATTTTGCAGGAAGTTTTCACAATTCAACATGTTTGCGATTCACAACAATCTAATTAATGACTTGTCATGTTGGTGCAAAAACAGAATAATACCATTGAAATAAGAAGTAGTTCACCATTACATCAAGGTGACAAATTATGATCCCTTGAAATTCTTAACAGGGTTCTAATCATAAGTAATGACCACAGGTTTTCAAATATATTGAAATCCTTGGAGTGATAGCTCAACTGTTGTTATTACTCTGTTGAGTTTCGACCCATTAAGAGCTGAATTTATGCACGTCTTGTGACACGTTGTGTAACAATTAAGACTGGTGTAGACACGGATCACCTTGTTCACAGCCTGACTAAGTCTTTAAACTTTAACCCTTTACTCCAAATTATACACCTTTTATCACATAGGTAACCAGTTATGATCCAGCTTAGCTACTGCATCTGTGTCATCTGATCTGGATCTACATTGTTTGCCTTGTCAGAAATAACCCAATGAATTTAAAAGTGAACAATTTAGATCCTGGTCATATGGCATGGCTGTGCTGGTTGATCTGGATCTAAACTGTTAAACCACATGATAAAAGAAAGAGGAGAAAAGGGTTAAATTGAGTACAGAATTTCTTTAAAATACCAGTACCTCTGTGAGCAATATTACTGTACTAGTTAAAATTGAAAGAATTGGATTCCAATTTCCATGACTACAAAGTTAATAGTGTAAGTATGTTTCTTTCAAACAACTGCTGCCCTGGGAATTGATGATATATTGATTAGTTCAATCGGTGACAGTTCTAGAGGATTTCAGATAATTGCCTGCAAAGACTGATGTTGGTCTACACAAGTAGCCAGTGTGACATAAGCTGTGATGGAAGTTTTGAGGGTTTCCTTCTATCCCTTTACTCCATAGATACACTTTTTAAATTATTTGCATGGGCAGACAGTGTAGATCAAGATCACCTGGCATATCCATGCCATCAGATCAGGATCACTGATGTGCACTTTTTTATTCATTAGGTTATTTCTTACAAAAAAAGCGAACATTGCAGATCCTGATCTAACAGCAAGGTAGTGCCAGCTTATCTGAATCTATGCTGGATGCGCATGCAATTAAATGTGTATATTTGGAGTAAAGGGCTATTTATATCCTATTGCCTATAACTTACAGAATTACTTCTTAAAAATTGTTTATTTTTCATTGGTATGGCTCATATCACATGATCAACCAGTGTACATGTAAACTACATCTGATAAGGATCTACAATGTTTGTAAATAGATCAGAAACACTAATGATGATCTTGATCAGCCAGCACATCCATGGCATCCAATTTGGATCTGCACAGGTTTCTTCTTGGCCAGAAATAAGGCCACACTTTTTTTTAATTTAGTCTTAAGAGAATTTGCTTGAAAAAATGAGTACAGTAGGTCAAAATAAAAATTAAAAAAAAAGATAAAGATATGAATGTCATTTACAATCAACTTTCTTATGTACAAGTTTGCTTTTATTTAGATTACCTCTTACTACAGTCTTCACCTTTAGGTTTCAAAACCACTTGTCCGTTCGGGCAAGTAGGATAGGATTTTTACTTGCCCGACCCAGACTTTAGTTGTCCGAAAATGCAAGATGATATAAACTCAATAAAAAAGACAGATTATTCGTTTTTAATCTCTGTACATATTCAACATGAAAAACACATTGTCACATTTTTTGACCTTTTTCGAATCGCCGATCTTCTCTTTTTTCACACGCTTACCCAGCCGCACCTTCGTAAAATTTTAATTGCATCGCCATAACTAATGACAAATTGAAATAGATCGGTTATCGAAATTACAAGCGTCTTACAGATAATTATAACGTTATTTGCAATGAGCGTTTAGTGTACGTGATTAGTTTAAAAATAACCCGTCATGGTTTACAAGTGATAAAGTCCGTCTGTCACGATCCTGACCGTTTGTTAGCATAAAAACCGTCCCGGACGGACTTGCCCGTTCAGGCAACCGACCAGGCACACTACGGTTGTCAGGACCGTAATTTACTTGTCCCGGGCTTTGGGCAACCCGCTTACGTCGAAGACTGTTACTACTGAATAAACAATATATTACAGGAAAAAAAATGTAAATAGGTTTTTTTAACATGTTTGATGCTGCAATTGTGTGATAGAGGCTTCTGTTCATGTATACAGCCACCACAAGTAATCTTCAAGGCTTGTCTCATCTGTCACAGCTTTTTCACTCAACACAATATTTTGGTAAAGCAAACTTTTCACTTTATAACAAAAAATTAACTTATTAACACGAGAATATAAGCACTAATTTGCATTCATACGTCCTTAATGACTTGGTGCTGTTGATCTTAGTCTTGTCTGTCAAAAATGTGCCATCAAGGGAACCAGATTTAGTTCTTAAAATGTTTTCATCAGGGATGTAGTGACTTTAAGTTGAACCAATGGTTTCATCATTTCTTGCTTTCAAAAACTACCTGTTTCGGCCCCAAATTTGAGCCTAAAAACTTTGCTTTAAAAATGTTTACTGCGCCATATGGGAGCCATGATAAAAGTGACGGTTTACATTGTACGTGGATTTTTTCTAAAATAATCGATTTTTGTTGTGTAAAAGAAACTAGTCAGCACAATTCAGAAAGCTTCCGATTCCATCGTTTGATTCATACTCATTCACTTTCGCTTTTTTTTAGGTTTTAGTACCAAATGGGTACAGTCGGAATAAAAAAATCTGAAATCGAGATTTTTTCAATTTGAGAAAAAATACGGTCGGGATTTTTTGTAAGACGAAAAATATAAAAGGTCTGGCCTAACCTAATAAATCTTAAGGCCAACAGTGTAGATCTGGATTAGAAGATACAGATGTGCCAGCTGATCTGGATCTACACTGGTCCCTCAAGTGATAATATATTGTACTTGTATTATATTTGGGGTTAATTTACTTGTAATTGTATGCACTTTCAACAAAGTTGTGATAATTTTAACACTTTATTTCATGGAGGCCTTTTATAACATGGGTAAACAGTCTAGATCCTGATCAGCTGGCACATCTGTACCGACTGTTCTGGATCAACACTGTTTATTAGTCCGAAATAACCTAATAATAAAAAAGCGAACAGTGCAATCCTGATCTCATGGCAAGAATGTGCTGGCTGATCTAGATCTAGACCTGTTTGCCCTTGCCACAAAGATACATATTGATGGAGGAAAGGGATAAACATCATTACATGATTTCAAAAAATTAAAAATCTCAATTTTAGAACTCATGAAAGTCAAATCTCCAACCCACAATATTTCATTTTGAAAAATGTATGGTATTTTCAAAGGTCATTATAAATTATTAAATTATTAATTGAAATTTTCATGCGCTTCAGGCTATATTGTATTACAGTTAAAGTTCTTTGTTTAACCGGACTTGTTGTTTCTTATAGAGGAGGCTAGCCAATGCAGCTAAGAAAGCTATTGCCAAAATTCCACAGAGGTCAATCAAAATTGGAGATAAAGTGAGTATCCTTGATTGTTTATACATTTATGTACTTTTCACACACTAAGTGTTGCAGCAATATGGAAGAAAAGATAATTCATAGGGGTTGCTTTGCTTGTTCACCAAAATAACTTAACACTGGTATTAATGCTATTTCTAAATATTTCTTCATTAAATTAAGAAATTCTGTTGCTTTTGACAACAGGGTCATGATGAATCCAACATCTTTATGTTTTGGTTGCATTGTTCAAGAGTTATTCCCCTTTTTATGCCCCCAAAGGGAGGCATTTAGTAATCAAAGCACTGAAAGTACTGATGGGTCGCGTTTTAGAGTGATTGACATAATGTCACATCAATGTGACATCATCTATAGATTTTGTGAGTTTCCTATCGGAGGAGTGTGAAGGAACTTTCGGATGGCAGAGCAAACGTTTGCGTGCCTGGCTTCTGCTTGACCAAGTTTTTATCTACCACGGACATTCGAGAGGATGCTAATATCCAAGACTGAGGTCATATTGTGCCAGAAAAAATAAATAATACGTCTTCATTTGATTTGAAACTTTTAATTAATAAGAAGAAAATGAAACACATGGGGAATCAAAAATACTTTATGAAATAGTTGCTATTTGCACTATAATTTGAAACAATATTTATTCACCAGAAAGAAATAAAAGATATGCACAAATAAAAGTAATATAACTATATATGGCCATTTATTATAAGCATTTAAAGATGTACAGTTAGCACTTTTATTACATTAAATTACTTTAAAATTGTCTTCATTTTTGTTTATATTCTGTTATAAGTAACCTTCTGTAAGGCAATAGAAAATTAGGCCAAGATTCTCTTCCGAATTTCGGGAAAAAATGGGGCGGATGGGCAGGTTTTATTTTGCTGTTTCTAATGACACTTGTGTGGTGAAAAGATAAATAATCATCAAGCCGACTATGAATTGCCAATTGGCACTCAAATGTTACATACTGCGTTTTGTACTCTACTAATTTGTACTCGTAAATGTAAATTTTGATGCACACATTTTTTTCAGAATAAAAAACGTTGGGGCTGAGTGATTTTCGAGGGGCGGGCAGGGAATCTAGGAATTAATTTTCTATTGCCTAATCACCTGTTTATAAAAGTGACAAGATTATCAATTATCCTAACACTTTCATGCTCACAACTCTTTACAGTTAGCAGGTCATCAAATAACAATTTACCAATTATAATCTCAGTTAGGCGATCATAACTGCTGAGATAATCTGTTCTTAATTGGCTGATTTACAACCGTCTTCTCTATACTCAACAAACACTTATCCAACTATTCCACATCTGAGACACAACAGATGCTCATTAAATATTGTAAGGAGTGATCTTGTACAGTAGACGCTTAATAATATCAGAGAAACACTTGAAATTGGCGAGGAAGTTTCATAATTTGACATGTTTAGTCTGGACAGATTAACAATCGAGCAGCGCTGTCTACCGTCTCATAACCTCTGTGACCTACATATTATAAGTTATTCAAGGGCGTAATTCTCTGGAGGTAAAATGATCGAATTTCACTTTTGGTAACCACGTTCAACTATATAAGTAGATAGAGACCGAGGTACCATTTTGATCATGTGACCAAAATTCACATGTAAAATCACTGGGTGGCGTAAAAACGCCTGCCAATAACACTGTCCATTCATTCATCTGTCCAGTAAAACCTTGTCCTCGCTACATCGAATCCCCAATACTGCTTTGGGTGATTTTATTGATACTTCACCACACTGTCTCTAGGCCTTGAGACTGTATTGTGTATAAATTTTGTTGTATTTCAGGAGCTTGACGCTGAAGCTGACCAGTGTGCAGTTTGTATAGAACCTTACAAGTGGAACGATGTCATACGTATACTACCTTGCAAGTAAGTTAACCCTTTTCTGAACCCTTTCCTCCATATACATGCCTTAATGGGCAAACAGTGTAGATCCAGATCAGCTGGCACATCCATGGCATCTGATTGGGATCTGCACTGTTTAACAGTTTGCTTAAATTTTCATTTATGAGGTTATTTCTCACAAAAAGCAAACAGTGTAGATCCTGATCAGATAGCACAATGTGCCAGTTAATCTGTATCTACACTGTTTGCATACACATAAGGAAGACGCATAATTATGTGGAGTAAAGGGTTATTTGATGTTTACTGGTTTTATGGATGTGCAAACACTGGTTGTTTTTTTGGTCAGTAATAAAATTATGAATCTAACAGTGTAAATCCGGATAACAATGCATGGATGTGCAGTTTCATCTTGGTTCATTGTTCCCCAGTGTGATAAATACAGAGCTTAGCACTGAGAGATTAAATTGAAAGTTTATTTTGTACATATAAATTACAAATATTGTACAACCCTTCAAGTTGCGACCTTGTCTAGTCTGTGATTTGACCTTGTCTAGTCTGTGATTTGACCTTGTCCAGTCTGTGATTTGACCTTGTCCAGTCTGTGATTGGACCTTGTCTAATCTATGATTTGACCTTGTCCAGTCTATGATTTCATTGGAGCGTCAATCACAACTGCTTAACTTTTAAGACCTGTTAACGTTGTGTAAGTCTGGTACATTCCTTGGTGACCTAAAAGGTGCTTCATCTTATTGGTCATCAAGGTCTCAAAGATATCGGGAGATAATCTTAGTGTTTACATCACATTTTTGATCTTTGATCAGGGACTTCAGTTACCAATTATGGACAATTTTTGGAGTGATTTTGATTGAAAACACTTCTCTCAAATGGTAGATATTTTTATTGTGATATTTGGCCAAATCAATCGATAATTATTTTTACTGGAGATGGATTTTTTTTAGACCGTAAGCTGAATTTTTTTTTTGAGTTGTGACAGTCATGGTTGTTTGGTAAAACTTTCAGTTCTTAAAAGTTCAACTTTTATCAGGAGGAATAGTGAAAACAAGGTCATCATACAATATTTTTCTACAGTTTTATTATACAGTTTTTTTTTGTACTTGAAAAGTGTTAACATGTACAGAAAAGTGTTTTTGTTGTCTCGAAAAGCTAAATGACATCCTTTGTGACCATACTCAATGATCTTATCTGATAAGTTGTTGTTATTTAACCCTTTATTATTTAACCTACTGCGCCATCGAAAATACAGCTCATGTTTAACTCCTCCATATATTGTCCTTTATGGTGTGGGAAAACAGTGTAGATCCAGATCAGCCGACACATCCATGCTACATCTGACAAATTTTTTTAGATAACTTGTTTATTGCCTTTGATGATGTCATAAACTGATAGTTTCAGTGGAGCAAGGTTGATACATAAATAATAATTAAATAAGATTTGTTGTGTAGTTTTGACATAATCTTGACAAATAAATGTTGAAAAAGAAGTGGTTTTGGAGAAGTGTAAATAAAATAGGGTTCAAATTAACAGTAAAGTCACTGTTAGCCATGTTTGATAACTTCATATGATTAGATGATTTGATTTGATATGCCGTTACAAAGTTCTACAAGTGCATAGAATTTGTAGACTCTAGCTTAAGTAGTTTCCAAGATATTATCACTCCAAAACTGGCCATATTTGATGATGTCATTAGCTGAAAAGCTTAACCCTTAACTCCTTATACTGTACATGTGTTGATCCAGATCAGTCAGCACATCTGTGCTATCTGATCAGCATCTGCATGTTTGGCTTTTGATTCAAAGGTTATTATTTTTTGACGAAACAGCAAACAGTATAGATCATGATCTAACAGCACAGATTTGCTGGCTGATCTGGCACACATGTTAAAACCAATACTTGTATATGAAAAAAAGTGTTGATAAAAAAATTTCAGGTTGTGAATATTATAACTTGGAAAAAAAAGATGATGTTTACTGTCAAAGTCATCTGAAAAATTATGAAGAAGCCCAAGCATAACAATAAATAGGACAAACAAAAGAGATTTGTCATCTGATGTTGAAAGTCCTAAAAAACAGAACTCTTGTCATGGTCATTAAGCATGATGGAGATTTTCACGCAAACATCATGATTACAAAACCTAAAACGTAAATACGAAATCAGCTGAAGCATTCCAAAACATGCAAATAAGCTATTATTATGCTAATTTTGATATACATTTGTTTACAGCGACAGATTTCGTGCAGTTATAAATACCATTGATGTAAATACAGCCGAAATAAACAAACCACTTGCTGTTACATGTTGTTGTATTCAGTGGTTAATCAAGTGGTTTTCATAATGTTTGAATAAGATCTCATGTTTCATGATATTTTACTTGTATGCTGAAATTCATTGTTATCATTATAGATTTTTATCAATTTTGTCAGACTGAGGGATGGGGAATTGGGGAAGGGTCTTTGCTGTTTGCTGTTCAGTCAGTACATTTCTGACCTCTTGGCCTGGCCTCATTTCAAAGAAGTGTCTTTTGCACAAATTCAGAAGGTTTATGTTTTGCAATTCGGAAGCTGACATTCTGTCAGTAACAATGGGTGTAGATCTGTAGCAATGTAAGAAGTGTCTACATGCTTACCTGGTTCACTCATAAATTATCTTAGAAGCATGTATGACATCAGATTGAAAAAAAGATAGAAAGGTGTATTCAGGATATGGGTCTAAGTCATCATAATGCTATTTTTGTGCTACTGATGCTTGTAGAGCTTCCCTGAAAGTGTCTTGGCTGCCTAGTTGATATTCAGGGTCAGTCACCCATCGGTTGTCAGTCCTTTAATGTGTTGAATTAAACTGGCATCATTCATGATACAGAGTACTGTATACTATTAGAAAAAACTGCCACATTTACTGAGTACAGAACAGTCAATGGCTAAATTGCATCTTCCAGTAAATCCAGCTTTGCTGATGTATTAACCAACTACTCCATAGAAGATACAGCTTTTATTTTGAGGGTGAACAGTACATCCAGATCAGCCTGCACATCCTTGCTGTCTGATCAGGATCTGTTAAGATTCATTAGGTTATTTCTGACCAAAAAGCAAATAGAGTAGATACTGATCAGATGGCACATCTCAGTTTTATTTATAAGAATTAGACTGTTGTTATGCATAGTACTCCCGTAAAATATCACAAGGTTATTCTTATCTTTAAATTTACACAGAGATTGTTACTGTCACTTAACTTTGTAGAGACATATATGGGTGAAATACCTAGCCTCATGAATCTAAAAGTTAAACAGTGTAGATCCTTATCAGAATACACGGATGTGCAGGCTAATCTGTTTCTTGGTCAGAAATAATCCAGTTAAACTAAAAGTGAACAGTGAAGAATCAGAGAACAGCTTCAAGATCTTGTATTAAAGGGTTTATGCATCTAGAAACCTGTTCAGATTCTGATTTCAGACCTCTGTACTCCACAAATTGATGAAGATCTACACTTATCCTAAAGTGTGAAGTCATAAAGCCTTGTTCTTATGGTGCATTAATCAGCATATAGTATTTATCTTTATTAGCAGGTTTTCAATTTGCGCATTTGCCTAAACGCAATATATAATCTGTTACACTAACATGTTTGTTAGTGATTCCAGAGTATGCCAAGGCCATGCATTTAGAATAGATTGTCATTATTATCATCAGTGGTGAGGTTCATGTTTGTGTCAATTATAAGTGAGCTGTTGTGCACAGTTCACATTGTCAAGTTGCAGGGTCACTATGTCTGATCTGGGTCTACATCGTTCGTAACTATGTCTGTTGAGGAAAATAATGATAAAAAATAAAATTCATGTATTTGATGAGCTTAAGGTGTTTTTTTGTGAAGAATTATCAATGTTTGTATTATAACAAGCTTTAAGACAGACTCATTTAATTTGTTTATCATGCCCCCACGAGGTGGGAGGCATATATGATTGCACTTGTCCGTATGTCCATCCCCCAAATCTTGTGGCATCAGCTCCTGATTAACTATCAGGTGGATTTCTTTCAAACTTGCACAGATGATCAAGCAGGATGTGTAGATGATCATAAAGAAAAGATTTTTTCCTGTGACCTTTCCCCTTCATTTAAAAATTAATGTTCTAGCAGTGGGAGCATTTAGGTGGACACATTCTAGTTTTATCCATATGTTATAGAAAGTTAAATAAAAGTAATGGGTTAATAGGACACTTTTCTTTTACATAATGTTACTATAAGGGTATGATGGATGAAAAAATATATGTATTAGTTAATTAGTTCGGTGTGACAGCTGCAAAAGTTATAAAAGAGATTATTATAATGCACACCAATTATTTTTGGCACTTACACACGTACTGGCATGGTGGATTAATTTGTAACACTTTATTTGGACTTTTGTCAAATTTACCAGATGGTAGTACAGTACTTGTAGTATTTGACCTTTATCTGGTAGACTTAAGTGACGTAGACAAAGCCAAAACAATGACCTTAATGATTTAATCCTTTTCTCTCAGTTTAACTGTACTTGTTTATTGTTTCTTGTACATTCAGGAAAATTATAATATTATATAGTATGTTGTTTCTTAGAAACACTTAACAGTTTCTTTTTTTAAAATTAGAAATGTCGCTTGTTTATAATAATAATAATAGGTACAACATTGAACATAATTAACTAATGTTCTGTGAAATAACTGCCAATCTGTTGGACTGTTTAGTTAAGTAGGCTGATCTGGGTCTGCAGTATTTACTAATGTTACATAACAGGTTGATGTAAAAAGCATTATAATGGATTGCAAGGATAGACAGATCCCTATTTCTTGCTAAGGGGATTGATCATAAGATAATAGAACTGAAACTGGAGGGAGAGTAGTCTCCAGTCTCCAAAAGATGATTGGTTAAAAAGGAAGTATTTCTTCAAACTCAAAGTACAAGTTTTGAGACTGTTCTCCAAATCTCTCATTATAGTTTGAAGACATTTGGCCCAGGTCGTTTTCTTCTATTTACAGGACCCACTACCAGTTGGTGTTTTCCACACAAGAAGATTATAATATTCGAGTTTCAAATGGTCAAACTCGGTTATTGGTTTTATCCCTTTTCTCTAAATATACAGCATTTATCTCATGAGTGACATTTATGCCATCTGATCACTATCTACAATATTTGATCCTAGATTCTTCAGGCTATTTCTTACCAAGAAGCAAACATTGTAGATCTAGATATGAATTGAATGTATGCAAATTAGATCTATGATGGTCACCCATTTGATGATGGCATATATCCACGGAGTAAATGGTTGTAAATGGTTATTGTCGCAGAAGTACAGTTTAACACACCTGTGACTGATGACCATTATGAGGAACAAATCAAATGTGAAGTCTAATTTTTCACTAGTGCTTGGAACATGTCTTGAAGACATGCATTAAAGTCATTAATGAGCCAAGTGACAGATATCTTATGAAATTATTGTTTCTACTTTCAGACATGTATTTCACAAGTCGTGTGTAGATCCCTGGTTACTGGACCAGAGAAGTTGTCCGATGTGTAAGATGGACATATTGCGAGCATTTGGAATGCATGTAAGTTCTCTTCTTGTAGTGCCAGTTTGTCTCACAGAAACAGACCTAGGCCAAGTTTATAAAACTGACAATGGAAACCAGTCTCAAATTTCGAGGATCTGATTGGCTGAAATGGAGACTTGACTCCATTTCAGCTGATCAGATGCTTGGGATTTGAGACTGGTCTCCAATCTCAGTTTTATAATCTTAAATTCTTAAAACAATCTGACATAATTTTAGACTGAGATATATCAAAATCTGACACTGGGTTTTTTGGTTGCTCTGACTGTGTTGAAATCAAACATAAAATTATGTTGATTTTCAGAAAATAAATATTATTCACATGTACATTGTATAAGACTTTGAATATGAAAGTCATTGTGAACATGGAACCTGTCAATCCTGATGTCGATTGTTCAGGTCAGTTAGTTCTTTAGTTTTGATCACCTACAGGGTTACACAAAATTAAATTAACTTATTGTAAATTTATGTAAATTAAAGTAAGTCAGATTGTATAATCTCTTGAATTAAACAAATAGAATGTACATGTATTCCGCAAGTCTTATGACCTGTGGGTAGAATAAGCAAAAAAACACTGTAGGGTTTTTCATGTCTGTTTTATTTTGTGTGTTTTTTTTTTCTTTCATCAATTGAAATTAGTTAGCTTGCTGAATTCTAGTAACCAAACTTGTTACACCAAGTGGTCAAGGTCGGTAGATGATTCCAGATTCCAGTTTATTTTTAGGGTCAAAGGTCAAGAACAAGGTCATTTTCAAATCAAAATTGAATTCAGCATAAAGTCAATTAAAGCATAGCTGACATGAAAACCTGTGATGGTCATTGACATTGGTGTCAAAAGTAAACCTTAACCCTTTACTCCATAGGTATTCATATTCTGGAATGGGCAGAAAGTGTAGATCCAGATCAGATGGTACAATTGTGATCAGAATCTACACTGTTTGCTTTTAGAATCATTAGGTTGTTTCGGAATAAGAAACAACAAAAGTAGATCCAGATTAGCTTTCCAATTCATGTGCTTGCAATTGTTGCACTTGCCATCTGATCATGATCTACACTGGTTGCTTATTAGTGAGAAATAACCTAATAATTCTAAGATCAAACTGTGTTTATCTTGATTACACTGCAAATTGAAAGGTTATAGATCTGGATCTTCACATAGATGCCTTGAGTAAAGGGGAAACCTGACATGACCCTAAATTATAAAGCTGAGATTGGAGACCAGTCTCTAATCTGGAGCATCTGATTTTCTGAAAGAGAATGGTCTCAAATCTCAGTTTTATCTTAGACCCTGAGCTAATTGTTTATTTTCAGTTAAATGATAGTCAAGAGAGTGTGCCACAGGATGCTGAGAGTGGCCTAATGAGCTCAACAGGTGCTGCAGATGACATGGAGCACCTCTCCAATTCGGAGGAGCATGGTGCAGTGGGTGGGGTAAAAATTGTGCTATATCAACGACCGCTCAGATTTGAGACTGACAGTGGACAGTTCCAGGAATCAGACTTTAGTAGTGATGCTAGCTTGAATCTACAGCCTAGTCCAGTGGCACAGTGTCACATTGAATGTACAGGTCAGGCGATTGCTGGGCGCAGCACTAACAGTGACTCATGTACGGAGGATGAGCCCTGTCTTGCCAAGTCAATAAATAGTGTAGACAGTGTCAATAGTGTAGCATGTGCACAGACAGTTCATGATGATGATAATCAGGATGCCAGTATTGGGGAACGAACATCGCTGATATCTGGGGACTCTAGTCATAGGGCGGGGTCAAGGTCAAAGTCACATCGTCATAGTGACGAGTGTAGCAGCATTTCTTCAAGCATTAAAGACTTTAAATAGCGTTCGGTGAAGTGAATTTGGAATTGATTGTTTAATACCAAATATGTATAGAATGTAGAGAAAAAGTATTTATAATTATATGTAATGTAAGTTTTCATGTATAAGTTGCGGTGCATAAGTTGTTTATTTTAATACATGTAGGTATTCTCATGTAGCTTGCCATGATCTATTTAGGGGGCAGTTGGAAGACTGAAAAATACATTTAATCAGGTTTTAGTTCATGAAAACATGGGTTTAAGTTTTCAGAATTATTCCTGAAATTCAGGATTCTGTGTGTAAAAATTGTTGATTTTCATTAATATTTTGTCTTTATAAATTGAGAAATTTTCAGGGTCTCAGGATTTTCAGAATTTCAAACTTTCACCCATGTTAAAAATTAAGATCTTTTTTTTTTCTAGAAATAAATTGGGGACAAAGTTTGAAGATAAAAATCATTGGATCAAATTTGTGATTCTGTCTAGCCATTAAATCTTTTGGAATTAATACTTCAGTAATAATTATGATTTAACAGTTTTAATACAACTAAAATTTATCAGAAAGCATACAAATTGTAAGATTTGATTGGTGATAAAAAGCTTTTAAAAAGCAACTTACACATGAAGACTTGTAAAAATATCTAGAGGGAAGAAAATGTATTACAATGATTCTTACAAGCTTGGTTAGAATAAAACAAATGAATCTAAAGTGAACAGCATAGATCCTGATCAGAAAAATGTGCCGGCTTGTTTGAATCTACAATGTTCACCCATGGGATAACAGCCTTATCCCATGGAGTAAAGGATAAGGTTGTCGGTACTTTAGATACATTTTCTTCTCTGTTGTTAGGCTAGTTATTCTGTGACTTTCAGTATTACATTCCATGCTTGAGTACATGAACGAATCTGAATTCCAGCATTTATCCCTGACCACTAGTTTTGATGTGAGGTTTCTAAAAAATGAGCCAGAGTAAAGTTTATCTGTGATTTTTTGTGAATTAGACTGTTTTTATCAGAGTTGCATGCTAAACAGTCATTTATGACTCGTGCTTGAAAATCTGTAAAAAAATTTATACTACAAAAATAGTAATACTTGTGCATTAGTCAGTGAACCAGTTAATGCAAACTGGCTATGGGTAAATGAAATGAATTACATTATTCACCAGCTGTTCAGATATAGAGTCTGACATAATATTGAATGTTTTCAAAATAGATCAGATCTCAGTGTTATTGTTGCTAGATCATGTCGGTGATTTCCATTACTCCACTTAGCTAATTGCATGTTGTTCACACATTTTGGCAATAAAAGATAAAGTGCAATGATAAAATTGTAATAAATTTGTCAACTACATTGCATACGATCGTAAAATATTGACGGACAAATGTATTTTAGAAATATTGTTGTCATATAGCTAGATTTTCTTTGCTAAATCATTTAGCCCATTTTAGTTTGTGTTGAATGGAGTTCATTGTAAAATGACAAGTATTTCAAACTGTTAGCTAATATATAGAGGATATTTGTTTGTTTCAGTAATATATCGATTTTATTTCATGGGTGAACTCCAGAAACTAATATTTTGAAAATGCCAGTTTCTGGTGTTAACAAGTGAAATAAAATCGATATTTCACTGTAACAATTTTTTTTTTATGTTTTCTTTACAAAGTATTCAGTAAAGAAATGGAAACTCAGAGTTTCTTGTATCCTGTGGAGGGGCCCAAAAAACAATAGCTGGGCCCAAGATCATAAAACTTAATCAGGAGATCAGTCTCAAATCTCAAGTATCTGATTGGCTGAAATGGTGACTGGTCACCATTTCAGCCAATTAGGTGCTTGAGATTTGAGACTGATCTCCAAACTTAGTTTGTGATCTTGGGCCCTGCTTACTTTCAATCATAACTGATGAAGCAATAGAAAATAGTTCTGAAATACACATCAGATTAAAGTATTTCGAACAGCTTGTCTATCACTATTATCGAATGAAACTGAAAAACAACATCTAATTTTATTTAAATTTACATCATTTTCAAAAGAAGTATCATGCCATCAATGGTGTTTTAAAGAGAGGTCATAAGCTAAAAAAAAGTAGTTTGGCAAAATCAAAACAGTGGAATACCATTTTGATTTCACTGAAAAAACTTCATAATTCACTGGAAAACATAAATAAATTCTATTCTACAGAAAGTCATCTGCTTCTTTTAATAGGAACTGTGAAGGGCTCAAGAGAGAAAACCTGGGCCCAAGATCATGAAACTAAATCAAGAGACCAGTCTTGAATCTTAAGCATCTGATTGGCTGAAATGGCAGTCATTTCAGCCAAACAAGTGCTTGAGATTTGAGACTGGTCTCCAGTTTTAGGTTTAAGATCTTGGACCCAGTGTGTTATAATGAGCAGCTGATTGATTGGATTGACCAATCACAATCTAGAGTATTGAGACTGGTTCTCCAGGTGCCAAGGTTATAAAGCTGAGATTAGAAACCAGTCTCACTCAAGCATCTGATTGGCTGAAATGGCGACCAGTCGCCATTTCAGCCAATCAGATGCTTGAGATTTGAGACTGGTTTCCATGCTCAGTTTTATAACCTTGGACACAGTTTTACATTTAATGCTCTCCTGTCCTGTTTTGAAAAGGAAATTAAATTAGACGTATATTCTGAATGAGATAAGGCATATCCCAATAGAGGAAAATGATGTTGAAAAATAAAATAAAACAGAAAATATTTTGTTTCCTCCATTGTTTATACTCATTTAAATTACAATTATCTGATAATTTAAAAAGTGTTTTTGTCTCAACCCTTTTCTCTAAATATTCATATTTTATTTTATGCTAACCAATGAAATACTGAGTTCTATCAGTGAAATATATTCCATATCACTCACAGTGTGACTGATATAGATTCTAATAATATCAAAGAAATATGAGGGGTGTCTTTAAGAATTTGAAACAAAAATAATTTTGCAAAAACCACTGGGAACAGTCGACAAACCTGTCATTATTATTATAAACAGCGGGTTTACGGGTCGTAGGCTTCCAACATGTCCAATGTGCAACATCCAGTTTCTACTTTTTCCAGCTGACTAGAATACTTGAAAAAAATGCTAGTCTCTGTATTTCCTTGTCCAAAAGAATAGTCTTTATTTAATTTTTTCCTTCCTTCAAGACTTCAGTCAGTTGAAATTTAACACCAGCAACAAAGCCATTTTCAGTTTTTATTTCGAAACCGAGATGGCCTAGACGCAGGCATAGAATCGGGATTTCTTATCTTCAAGCATATAAATCCATCAGCACAGAAAAAACACATTTTAGTCTAATCCAATCCAAAAAATATGTCCGAAATTGATTACACACTTGTCATGCCGGAAGGAATATCGTTTCTCGAAAATGACGTCAGTTTTCATTAGCCTTGGCTAGAGCGGCTCCTGTTTCAACCGGATTATAATACTAGACTCTCTCGTAGTACAAATGGGACTCTCTTGTAGTCAAATTATCTGTGAATCGTTTTTATTTGTCATTGATCACAAGTTGAATAAATCGTTAAAATTCAACACACTTGTTTTCCGATTTCTCATCCAATATGGCGGATTGTGTATTGCCTGACACAACTGTCAATGTATTCATACGCGACATATTGGTAAGTCAAAAAATAGTACTGTTATTTTTATTGAAGTTAGCATAAAATAAATAGAAAATTTGTTTTGAGTGGATATGGAATATATCACATCTCGAAGTGATACAATTTTTATATTTTCACTCGCGCTACGCGCTCGTGAAAATATTTAATTGTATCACTTCCCGATGTGATATATTCCATATCCACTCAAAACAAACAAATATCCTCTATTTATCACATGTGTGACCAGTGTAGATACAGATTCAACTGTCACATATGGGCTGCCTGATTATTATCTGCACTGTTCATTTTTTGAAATATTAGGTTATTTCTGACTATACAAACGAACAGTGCAGATCCTGATCAAAGGGCTCAAATATGCCAGCTGATCAGAATCTACACTGATCGACAACACAATATCATATATCTGTAAAGTAATTGCTTAACTTGCATGAAATATATCTCACTGAAAGTCACAGATTTAAATGAGCCAGTTTGAGCTACAATGATCAATGCATTTTTCCTACTCATTATTTCGTTGCTCATTTGACATGCATTAAAGTTGTGCTATGTTGTTAAAATGTGTTATGTGTTTAAGACATAATAGTAGAGGAGCCATGCCACAAAGATTAAAAATAAAGGGTTAAAAGATTTTGTTTTTTATGCAGGTTTTGAAATGTTTAGATAATGTATTTTCATTACCAGTCTAGCTTATATATTTTCATCATCGACTTGAGACAAAAAATAAAAACAGTTACAATTACAATAAGATTGCTGACAGAATTTTTATTGAAGTAAAGAGAAATTCAGTTTTATAAAATCATATTTGTATAGTTATTTCCACAATGTACAGAAACACTGCAGTGCACATACTTATGATAATTGTATAAAATTATTTCATCTCAATATACTGTTAATTCATTGATATTGATCAGAATTCAGTTTCCTAGCTTCTAGTACACAGCATTTTCTTACATTTTCATTTCAATTTTCTAAATTTACATTTACTTGAAACTACTTACTATATTTATTATGTGCTAGAAGTTTAAAGTTCATAGATTAAATAATCCATAGAATTCACAAAACTAAAATAATCTACAAAAATATATGAACTTTGTGTTTGTATGTTTAACAAAGGACAAATGTTTGGCTCATTGAATATGTCCAAGACAATTAGAGAATCGATACTGATCAAAAAGTTTCTAAAAATAGGATTTGATTACTATGGAATCCTGTTGTTTAATTTTGGTTTAAATTTTACTTATTCCTAATTTGGAGTAATGTTGTAATTACATTGTTACCTGTTCTTAAATTAGTAGCAAAATTTGCTAGAAGTGGTTTTGTCATCCGAGAACCTTTGAATTTTTTGCCTGCAACACAGGGGCATAATAGCTTTCTTAAGACATGTAAATTTTAAATACCGGTAAATACAGTTCGAGGGATGCAGTGCTGCTGATGTTGTTTAATGCTTTCCTCCATATATACACCTTTTTGGTGTGGGTAAACAGTGTAGATCCAGATCAGTCAGCACATCCATGCCATCTGATCAGGATCAGCACATTCATTTTTGATTTATTAGGTTATTTCTGAGCAAAAAGCCAACAGTGCAGATTTTGATCAGACAGCACTGATGTTCTGGCTGATCTAGATCTACACTGGTTGCACATGCAATAAAATGCATATATATGTAAAGGGTTAAAGACTCCAGCATTACTTCCCTTTTGAATGCACTGAAATGCTTGGTATTTGACAAATTTAATGAATTTGTTTGATGTATATGATCTGTGATTATATTTCTGGTTTCCTTTAAAGTCTGTAACATGTTTCTATAGTAGCCAATTGTTCATTTACAAAAGTTGAAACTTACGTTACATCATAAAAAATAATTGTGTTCTTTGCTGAAAATTGTAAAACTGAGATTTGAAACCAGTCTAAAATCTCAAGCATCTGATTGGCTGAAATGGCAACCAGTCGTCATTTCAGCCAATCAGATCCTTGGGATTTGAGACTGGTTACTATTCTCAGTTTTATAATCTTGGGGCCTTGTTATTGAAAACTGAACTATTCATGATTCTCCATTTGCTTTGTCACATTGAGTTACAGGGACTCAGTATTTGGAAAAACAACAGTGTCACTGAAGATTTATATATTTTTTTAAGGTAATAGTACAATCAGGGTCTATTTAATTAGTAGGGTTACCGCACTCGCCGATTGGTGAAAATATGATGTCGTCGTAGATCACGTGATCGGATCAACTTCCGCCGCCATTTGCAAATAAAGAAAAACACGACTGAAAATACGTGTAATCAATTCGTTAAAATTATACCTTTTAAGATAATAATCGGGTACAATAATCGAATTAAATACACAATGTAAGTATTGATATTTCATTTCTTGTATTGATTGAAGTTAATATCTGTTTGTATAATGTGTAATATGCAAATTTACCAAGTCAGTTGATAATTGTTGTTCCAAATAATATAGACAAATTGGCCGATTTGGGTAGACAATGGGTTGTTTGTCCAGCTTTCAGTAATTAGTAGCGACTGATAATGAAAAATTGTTTAGTGGAAAATGCAAAGAAAAGATGGGACAGTGCATCCAATGTAGAATTATATAGATACATTAGCTTGGGTCTTGACAATTTTAACAGAAACTTTCGCGAAAATAGGCAAATTTGGAATAATGGCGGCCATCCCCAAATATTACTCGTTAAAATTTATCGATATTCACACATTCAATTACCGACATAGGTGCATAAAGTTAAGGTTTTTATTTAGTTCCTTGGTTGCATTGTGCATTAGTACATAAATAAAAGCAATCTTATTGTGTTAGTTTGGTTAAAATTGTCTTCGAATTTCACGATAAAATGGCGTGTCTTCACCATGAGTGAAATTTTATAATTCTATAAGAAAGGTTCTTCAGTTTTCATTTTCAAGTTTTTAAAATGAATGAAAACGTTTCTTATAACCAGTGATAGTTGTAAGATACCAATCTATGCCTTACTTAATATGTTTACATAATATTTGAATTGTAGATCCTGCTCTGAAATGAACTCGGATCTCTGGCTAACCATAATATACCAATTGAGCTTCAGAGGCCTCTGATTTGAACACAGAAAGATTCCTCCCAAAATTTACAAGACATTTCTAATCTACATGCAAATATCCACACAAGACCGTTAAGGTTTGGAGGTTTGGATTGACTACCTGTGCTTATGCTTCGCCAGAGTTTTCAATAAGTAAATCATCCAGATTTATGTCCTCGTCCCAATGCAAAAAGTCATGTTTGCTATAAGACATGTTTCATCAACTATGACAAAAAAGTTAAGACTGGTGTAAGCAATAGTTTGGTCGGTCTTTGGTGGTTTTTGTTAAAAACAATCATCAAAGGCCCCATAGACAAACCGTGAATATTGGAGAATGGCACATGTGAAAAACGATGTTAACAAATTAAAAACAAAACTATTAAAAGTTGTGCCAATTAGCATCATAAGTAAAGTCGCTCTTTTATTTATACCGAGCTCAAATGAAGTCGGAAAAGAAAGTGGCAAACAAATGACAAAAACTTGTCTATTTCAATCATTGAGCTCATTAAATATTCTTTATTTTTCAACGACACAAAAGAAGATAATAGATAAATAATAATTCGCTAAAATAACCAAAAGCAAACAATAACAATAACAAAGCACAGTTCCGATCTCTGCAATAAAATTCTAATAATAATCGGAACCTTTTTTATTTCCATGTTTTTGGGGGATTTAGCAATTTAGAAATATAATAATAAATATTTTATGAATATAATAAGGGTGTGCGTATTTAATTATAATAAAGAAAACACTCGTTTTAATCGGCGAAATATCAACCCGTTCTTGCGATTTTAAATCGTATAAATAGGAGGTCATTGTATTTTTATTTAAATAAAAATTACACCAAGGTGTAGATCAACTTTTCCCATTTCCAGCGACATTTAAACACTTAAAATCGGACTACTAATTCGTCTGTATGAACTAAAATACAGCGGATGGTATTAATTTGCGTTCAACATACCATTCTATCTGGTCCGTCTTGGACCGTGATCTGTGTTTTACACAATGGAAGCTGATAACGATATGCGACGACAGCATTATCGATAAAATATACGCGTTTACGCTATAGTGTCGTGACCCATTGATTAAATCTACCCTGGTTCAATTAAGTGACAGCTCTGTATTTATATTGATAACAATTATGTTTTTATTGTATATAGATTTGTTGTCTTCATTGATAAAAGCTTCATAATTTTTCCAATATTCAACAAAAATGAATTGGATTTCGAATATTTTAAAGGTCAGTTTGGTTTTTCAAATGTTGTATTCAGTATGGCTTATGTTAAATATAGGATTGTTTGACTAAAACTCCATCACACAAAAATGAAAATGTTGCTTAAGAGTTTACCTGTTTTTTTATCTTTACAGTTGCTGAATTTTTTGTCTTTTTAAAAAAGGATACAGTCATGTGGTAACATACAGAAGTCTACAGGAAAGAGGGTTTATGCTAAAACATTAGAAACTAAAAATGTTTTATTTTGCTGAAGTTTAGTCTTAACTTTCCATACAGACATTATTAGCTATTATGGGGCTCTTTTGGTAAAGCATTAGAAATGATCATGCATTTGGATGAGGCTCATTGTATGGTTTGGTAGTAATGTATACAACACTATATAAATAATTTCAGTCTTGCATTTACATATTTCTTTCAACTCTTTACTCCATGTGATACGGCTTTGATCCCATTGATGACCAGTGTACAAAAGCTCAGCCCGCACTTCTGTGCCATCTAAACAGGATCTACACTGTTAGCTGCTTTTTGATGAAATAGGGTATCTCTGACCAGGAAGCAAGCGGTATTGATAACGATCAGATTACTCAAACATGTCAGCTGAACTAGATCTACACTGTTCACCCATGCAATAAAAACTGAATCTTTGGAGTAAAGGGTTAATTTGTATAGATAATTACCTGGTTCGAAGGTTATAAAACTGAGTTTGGAATCCAGTCTCAAATCTCAAGCATCTGATTTGCTGAAATGGCGACCAGTCGCCATTTCAGCCAATCAGATGCTTGAGATTTGAGACTGGTTTCCATGCTCACTTTTATAACCTTGGACACTGTTTTACTGTTTTCTGTGATCTGTAAATATGTGAGTGTTAAAATCAATGACTTGAATGTGCCACTTTAATACATAATATATGTGTAAATGTATTATATGTATATTAACCAATGCAATAAGAACTTACAGACAATGTGTGTGTGTTCAACTTATATACAAATCAAGAATTGTTGATTTTTGTTAATTGTTATTTTTTTGCAAAATCTTAAAATTTACATGAATGAATAGGGAGGATATAAAAACATGTTTCTAAAACAGATTGATCTAGTTTAAGACAACTGCATAACCCTTTCTTCCATATTTATACCTTTCATGGCCAAACATAGTAGATCCTGACCAGCCAACACAACTGTGCCATCTGATCAAGATCTGGAATGTTTATTTTTTTATTTATTAGGTTATTTCTGAACAAAACATGAACATTGCAGATCGTGATCAAACAGCACAGATGTGCCAGCTGATCTGGATTGACCCTGTTCACACATGCTATAAAATGCATATATATGGAGGAAACGGTTAAACCATTTAACTATATAAGAACTGTGAAAAGAAAATGCTTTTGAATTTAAAACCTAGTTACAAAAGACAACTATTATCATTTTTGCAGGCTGAATATTGTAGTTTACTCTGATTTCACTGTTATTTATAAATGTTGTTGCTTAAACAATCTTATTTTCATCATCTTTGCTTCCTGCATGCAGAGAACCTTCGCTAGGCTATACTCCATTTTGTACATTCTAATACAGTGAGCATGAACAAAAATTAACTAACAAAGATTTTTTTGTGACATGATTTGTTATTTTGTAAATAACATGACATTATAGTTTTTTGAACATTGGGAAGGCAGCAAGTACAGTATAAATATGACATCATACATTACAGTATGATAATATTATACATTACAGTATGATGATGTCAACACTAAAGTATGATGATATCATACATATAAGTATGATGATAATTATCATACAGTATGGTATGATGATGTCATACATTATAGAGTGATGATATCACATATCATTACAGTCGCCATTTCAGCCAATCAGATACTTGAGATTTGAGACTGGTTTCCAATCTCAGTTTTATAACCTTCAGCCCAGCACTGCAGTATGATTATATCAACATGTCATACACATTTTCATTAATATTCATGTCAAATACAACTAAACAACAAACAATATTTAAAATCAGTTGATGCTTTTTTTCTTGACATGTGTAGATTTGGGGGTGGGGAGGTGAACTTTACTGTTTTATAATTTTTGCTATCATTAGGGATTGTTGTTAAGCTAGACTAAAGCTCATTTTTATATTTCACTGTATATTGATTAAAATTAAAAGTTAACATTTATGTGAAAAGTCAGTCTTCACTGTTTATTATTCAGGGAATAATTAATCTGTAAATTCCCCTGTGATCACTAAATAGACTGGCTCATGTTGAAAGACATGGAAGTTCATGATGTTTATTCAGGGGGGAATTTAGTCTCAGACAATAAGTGCATGTAAATAATTTAATAATGTTGGAGAAAAGATTTGGTTAATTAGGTTTGTTAAATTGCAGGAAATGAACTTTCAATTGATCTTATGTGTGTTGCATTTAAGTTTATCTAAATATCCAGTGACATATAGTGTAGGGAAAGACATTTTTAACAAAAGAGTGCCAAATTTTCAGTATATTTGATAAATGAATAACATGATACTAAGTGAAAAAAGTGTGCAAGTTTTCAGTACATGCATTGCCCCCAACTCTCCCCCCTCCACCACACAGACTATGTTTGTCTGAATAGTTTCATATAATAATTAGTACAAGACAGCTTTAACTTTGTTTTTGAAATACAAAATTTTATGTGGATCACCAGAAGTGGTACTGTGCCAAATATCATAAAAAAAGTAAATCAGGAGACCTGTCTCCAATCTCAAGCATCTGATTTGCTGAAATGTTGACTGGTCGCCATATCAGCCAATCAGATGCTTGAGATTTGAGACTGGTCTCCAATCTTATTTTTATGATCTTTAGCCCTAATATTGAATACTGGTAAACAATGTAGACTTTGGGCCCAAGGTCATAAAACATAGCTTGGAGAGCAGAATCAAATCTCAAGCTTCTGATTGTCAATCAGTTGCCATTTCAGCTAATAAGATGCTTCAGATTTGAGACTGGTCTCTAATCTTAGTTTAATGATCTTGGGCCCTGGTCTGAGCATTCTGATTGGCTAAAATACAGCTAAGTTTTAAAACTGACTTATAGGAAGTTTGAGATCTGAGACTGGTCCTCAAGCTCGGTCTTCCAGTCATTACAGGACTATATACAGTGTTGATTATTCACATAGAGTGTATTAACCCTTTACTCCATGGGATATGGTTGTTTTCCCACTGGCAAACTGTAGATCCAGTGCCCAAGGTTATAAAACTGAGCTTGGAAACCAGTCTCAAATCTCAAGCATCTGATTGGCTGAAATGGCGATTTGGTTATTTCTGACCCAAGAACAAACAGTATAGATTCTGATCAGACAGCACAGATCTTCACTGGCTACAGTTGTGATAAAACTCGTCTACGCCTATATGGAGTAATGGGTTAAATATATATGTTAACTATAATAATCACTTCATTTATATTGCTGTACATTTAGATTGCAGTCCTCAATGCTAATGGTGTGGTCATTGCATTTTTCAAGTGATAATCTTCATACATCGGCTTCAACTGTTTTGTCAAGTAATATATTTGCACAATATTCCTTCTGACAAAAAAGGCATCAGTGATTAACCCTTTCATCCATATATACACATTTTTACACATGTGCGACTAGTGTAGATCCAGATCAGCCAGCACATCCATGTTGTCTGATCAGGATCTGCACTGGTCACATTTTGGTCAGAAATAACATAATGAATCAATAAGCGAACAGAGCAGATTCTGATGAGATGGCATGGATGTGCCGGCTGATCTAAATCTACACTGTTCGCCCATGCAATAAAGGTGTGTCTATGGAGGGAAGGGTTAAGACATGGGCTTCTGACAAAAACTGCATCTTTTGTAGAATATTGAAAAAGATAGAATATATATTGCAGGAAACATTTGGGGCATACTCAAATTCCTTTTAACCTTTACTGTTTTTAATAATAATTTTGCTATTTCACATATAATTATGCTATGATTGTAAATAGAAAGTTAGAGACTTACAGGGACGATATATACACCTCTGATTATTATTTTACAACGTTGTTCGTATCTTTTTTCTTGATTTCCTTCATACTTCAGTGTATAACATTTATTATTGAAAGAATTTCTGTGGTAAGCGTATTATATTTGAAGCAGATCATATTGGTGTCATATTTAAACTTCTTCTGTTACTATCAAAATTGACTCTTGTCACACAATCATGTGATTGTGTTTAATATTTGTTCAAACCAAAATGGAATTTGAACAAAATACAGAAAATGTAGTAGAATGGTAGGGGGTTTAAAACAGTGTGCTTATCTGAGATACAGAACTTATTGTAAATATATGTAATAGTTATGTTTTATTTGGTCTCTTACAGATCCAGTGTTCCACTGTCATAGCTGTTGTTAAATGAAAATAAACTGGTTTTGACTGATTTATATTTGTTGTTTGTTGTTAGAATTTAAAGAAATAACTTAACTTGCTTAGAGGCAAGTACAGTCATAGAAAGGGGACAATGGTTTAAACTGTTAATCTGTTCACAAAGCTTATGGTACCAGCATAGGTGAGGATCAGCTTGCACATCCCTGTAGTCTGATCAAGAGTTGGCTGTTGAACATTTTTTTAAATAAATTTTAGTCAAGTCCAATACCAGAAAATGGCTGCCAACAGCAGCACTTGTTATACTCCACAATTTTTACCTCGTCAGCTTGCAATTGAATGTTAAGTATTTCCTTAATATTGCTGGTAAGTCAATGAAGGGCATATAAAATGTTTTCCCAAACTCAAACAAAACATGAAATAGGAAGGGCCTTCATAAAATTATTTTCCTATGTAGCTCTGAAAAAGACTGCATAGGTTCAGTTCTTTAGCCACTCTCATAAAAGTGTTGCCCTGCGGTGATTTTTTACTGCCTTTGGGGAGTTTTTATGATCATATGGTGATATAAGTGACTTAAAGGAATGACTTAGTTTGTCCATTATTTCCAAATATTTTCTGTGTTACAGATATCCATTTTTATATCAGAATTTCTGCTTTTCTGAAGTATTTGCTGGTATTCATTATGGACCAAAGATGGACGTCTCAATGATTAGTATCTATATAATGGTCAAAATAGCAAGCGATGTCGAAGTGTTTTTATATGCTGTTATAATGACATTCTGATGTTCCAATAAAAGAGAAAACAAAGTCCTCCTCATAGCAGATAAAATAAACCAACAAAAGGGTGAACAACTGGTATCCATAGGATGCTAATAAGTGTTCATAAGAAGAGCTACAAAGTCTACCTACTCCATCGGTATGTTCCTCATCATTAAAGAAACTACTGGTTTAAATCTTCATCTCTGTGAATAAAAATAACCCCTTCCCTCCCCCTCAAAACAACAATGTTCATCTCTGGAATCACAACATTTTTGTCTTCTTATGTGTCAAATGGATTTAAAGTCAACAAATAGAAGGAATAGTGAATCGTTTCAATTCCTGTGTGTTCTTTTAAATGTGTGTTTTTAGGTTTTCAAGTTAATCTTACATTATATGAGACACTTGATCTTTATCATTGAGCTAGTTGCCTTAGCATTGGCATCTTCGTGGAATTCCATGATTTTATTCTACCATGCAAGACCACTGCAAGTTAGCTCATTTGGGAAAAGAAGTTAAATCGATTTCTGTAATTAGATAAAGACCGCTATAGTTCAAGTTAATAAACGGCAAAACAACAATTCCCAACAGTTTCATGTTTATTGATGACATCTGCAGGAGTCTAACTCCGGACTCCGTCCTATCTATCTATCTATCTTCCAGTAATGTCAAACCACTGATGGGGACCTAGACATTTTGCGCGTCTGCTGGGAGACTGTTAGTAAAGAATAAAGATTAAGAATGGATAGAGTTTAAAAGAGCTGTAAAAAAAAGAAAGATAGAGGGGTTATGTTAAAAGTAAAAGTGTACTATGTTAGCTTATGGGGAGACATGTCCAACACAGCCTACAGCTTTGTTGAACTGCTCAATCGTCTGACATGAGACAATGTCTGGTGGTAGATTGTTCCAATGGAATATCGCTCGAGGGAAAAATGAGTATTTGTAATAATCAGTTGTAGCAGTAATAAGTTGATAAGCCAATGGGTGAGAATGTCTTGACTTCCTAGTCATTGGGATAAGGTTTCCAGAAATGGGAATCTCCACAAGAGAGTTGGTTATCTTATACATCATGGCGAGACGACAATCTATGCGCCGTTGATCTAATTTGCGCCAGTGTAGGGACTCGAGCATCTCTGATACACTAGAAAGTCGTCCAAAATCATTCTTGACCCATCGCGCTGCCCTGCGTTGCACTGCCTCGATCTGGTTTGTTAGCGTGTCCGTGTACGGGGACCAGACAGAGGAGCAATACTCCAACTGGGGTCTTACTAACATTTTGTAGGCTGTTGCTTTGAGGGGTTCAGAGTGAGTTTTTATATTCCTGCGCAGGAAGCCCAAGCTACAACTGGCTTTTTTAGTTACTCTGTTAATGTGGGTATCCCAGGTCAAGTCTGATGTAATGTCAACCCCTAGGTATCTAGCCGAGGAGGTTGAAGCCAACTGAATATCATACAAGGAATATTTATTTTGTACCGGTGTTTTGGACCTAGTAACATGGATCACCTGGCATTTGGACGGGTTAAACTCCATATCCCAGTCATGGCTCCATTTTTCAAGTGTGCATAGGTCATTTTGGAGGACTTTTGATTGATTTTTGGATGTGAGTGTTAAGTAGATGGCTGTGTCGTCAGCAAATAGCCTTACTTTGGATTGTATATTTTCTGGTAGGTCATTTATATATGCAAGAAATAGTAGGGGCCCAAGCACCGAGCCTTGAGGAACCCCAGAGGAAACAGGAATGGAAGGAGAGCATATGCCATTTATGACAACTGATTGTTGTCTGTCATCTAGGAAGGCCTTAATCCATTTAATATTTGAACCTCGAATGCCGTATCTAGTTTTAGAAGAAGTTTTTCATGGCTGACCTTGTCAAAAGCTTTGCTAAAGTCTAATAGGATAAGATCTGTTTGCTTTTTCTGGTAGATGGATTTAACTAGGTCATTTACAAGCATAAGGAGTTGGGTCTCGCAAGAGCGCTTTTCCCTGAAGCCATGCTGTAGCTCATAGAATAGGTTACGACTATTAAAGTATTTGGTTATAGAGGAAGAAACAATATGCTCCAAGGTTTTGCATAAAATGCATGTCAGAGATATAGGCCTATAGTTGGCAGGGTCAGACTTTTCACCCTTCTTGTATACTGGTGAGACGTTTGCTTTTTTCCAGTCAGTTGGGATTTTACTTTCATTTAAAGATTTTTGAAAAAGAATAGTTAGTATAGGAGAGAGTTCTAATGCCAAAGTTTTTAGGATTATAGGTTTTATCATGTCAGGTCCAGCTGCTTTATGGGGATTTAATTTTTTCAGGAGTTTTGCTATACCTCTTGTACTTACTGTTATGTCTGGCATCTCTGATGTTTGGTCATTTCTGTTTTCCTCTATTTTCATCTCAAAGAGTGATTTAAGGCTAATTGGTGTTTTAGGACTAAACACAGATTGAAATTGATCATTAAGAATACTTGCTTTTGTTTGGTCATCTTGGAAGGTTTTGTTGTCCTTGCGCAGGGGGGCAACAGATCCTGAGTCTTGTCTAGAATGTTTCAAAAGTGAAAAGAGCTTTTTTGAATTTGGTTTAGATGTCTCTGAATTTATGTCCAAAATATCTTCAAGGTAGTTTTCATAGCTAATTTTAATTGATTTCTTTGCCAAATGTTTTAAGTCAAGAAATTTCTTTTTATCTTTATGATTACCTGTTTTACGTTGTTTTCTGAAGGCTCTGTCGCGTCTGCGTAGAAGACGTTTAATTTTCTGGTTGATCCAAGGTAGGCTATTTTTTGAGGATGACATTCTAGTTGGAATAAATTTATTAGTTAATGAGGTCAGAGTGGAGTGAAAATCTAGCCAAAGATGTTCAATATCAAGGTTTTCGTATTTACCTGTATGTAGCATGTCCTGGTGATACGATACTAGTGAGTGTTTCATCTGGTCCCAGTCTGCTTTTTTGAAAAGAGGGATTTTCCGAGGTGTTTGTTTCAGAATTTTAGCTGAGGTTGACACTTGTATTTGGACAGTATCATGGTCACTTATGCCAGGCAGAATATTAACTCTATTTACCAGTGTTGGATTGTTAGTAAAAAATAGGTCAAGAATATTTGATTGGCGAGTTGGTAGTAGAACCATTTGTGTTAGATTTATGTCATTAAATTTATCAACTATTTCTTTATAATAAGATTGGTACTTGCACTCAGCAGTGGGGCATGACTTGTCCCAGTCCATCTTTGGGAGATTCATGTCACCAGCTACCCATACGTGGCAATTTAATTTCTGGGCCTTATCTAAAGATTTTGCAAATTCAGTAGAACTGTGGGTGTCATATTCATGGGGTTTATAATAAGCACCAATTAGTAATGATTTATTTCCAAAGAGGTCTATTTTTACCCAGAGGTCCTCACAATCAGACTGGATCTGGGGCATTGCCTGTGCGATGATGTTATTTCGCACCGAGATAAATACACCACCACCATTTTGATTTAGTCGGTCTCTGCGAAAAGGGATATACCCCTGGTCTGGACTAAAGATTTCATTATCAAAATGTTTAGGTTAAGCCATGATTCGGTTCCAATAATAATATCAGGCTTTGTTGAATCAATGAGATTGGCATATTCTAGCTTTTTATCTACTATTGACCTACAGTTTATGACAAGGACTTTTAGAGATCTGCGTATTTTGTTTTTAGTATTATTCCTAGGATTCTTAGTTGCTGACAGGTTTACAGGTCTTGAAATTACTTTGGGATTAGGGGTGGATGTTTTTGGAGAGAGTGTTTGACTAATGGTTTCAGATTGGTTAAGTTTTTCAAATGAATTATATGATTCAAATGATTCTAGACTAAGGGTATGGTTGCTGGTGATGTTGAGGTTTTCACATTTTGTGCACTTCCAAACACCAACTTTGGAGTCCTATACCTATATCCGGATTTTATTAACATCTAAAACAACAACAAGAAAAACCAAAAACAACAACAACAAGCTCAAAACCGTACGACAAGCGTTTTAACGTTTTGAAACGTTTTGAGGTATTGTGATATAGCGATAGGAATGAAGGCTATATATAAAAATGTGTAAGCGGAATAATGCACAGCGGAATATAAATTAGAATATAAAACGTACTGTTATCGTGTAAAAGACAACAGACACGTGTTCTTTGACTGTTTGAGGTAAACCTGAAATTTTCCACATTTTAAGTAGCAAATTTAACTTATCTTGACTTAAATGCATTGAGTTGAAAAAGCTTAAATCTTCATTTTTCTCTGTTCATACTCAAAGTGAATATACTATCGTTTTTTTTAACCATTTTGGGAATATCTTTTAGTCCTATAAATATGACGTAGTATTCGGCATAAATTTTTATTTTTTTTTATTTTATGGCAATTAAGACGTCATATCGCCGAAAGCAGTTTTCCTATCGCATGTTCCGACCGATTTTCAGTCGGGACAATTACCTTTGTTATCCCCAATTTTACAACATAACCTGTATAAGGGTGACTTCAAAAAAAATGAAGACAAACATGAATTTTTTGTTGAAATTTAGATGAAGTATTTTACTATAAGATTACTTGTTTTCACACAAGGAACATATTCAAGTTTCAGAATCCGTAAGTGGTCAAGGAGAAAGCACTTTAGAACTTGATAAAATTTTAACATCTTATTAGAACTTAGAACTTTTTTTTAAAAGAACAGGTATAATTTTCAAACAGCAGTTAAGTATTTAAAAGTAGTAAAACAATTCCATTTAGTTTATAATATCAACAACTGAATATGCAAAACATATTTTACGAGCATGAAACTTGTCACATTTCAGACAAATATTGAAATTTTCAAAAATTTATGTGTATTTCCTTAGGAAATACTGAATTTCACCTCAAAAAGTTTCTGTGGATGTAAGAATTCAATAATAAAATGTTGAACACTTGTTGTTTAATCAAATTAAAGCAATTTGCGTTTCACATGCCAATTTTCGCGGTCACAACTAATGTCTTTGACAACTTTTTAAGCTAATAAAAGTGTCATACATTTTGGGGAATTTGTTACACTTGTGACAAAATAAAATAATGCCTATTTCAACTGCCACAGGATAATTAAAACTTAATTATGTTGTACAGATCATAATATCCATATCCAGGAATGATTAATTTCTAAGAATTAAACAATACAACATCATAAATTATAATAAAAACATGAATATTTGACAAAATTTAATGTTAACTTTACATTTACATGTAACAAAAATAAATATTAAATGGGAAAACGTATCTTTATTCAACATAATAATATGAACTGGCAATTTTTATTATTGCTGAAGTGAAAACATTATAAAAAAGCAGTTTGTATTAAAGAAATCGTTCTGAGTTTAATTCTGTTGTCAGTTTAAGATTTTAACTAAAATGTTACACTTGTGACACAAATGGATAAACGGCAATTTCATTGACCATATTACATCAATGTTAATTGACTTTGTTGTCCAAATGATACTTTCATGTAGTGAAAGATAGATTTGTTTATATAATCAATGTTAATACAGCATCTTATAACTAATAAAAACTTGAAAACTTTTAACAAAATTTAATATCAATATTGATCTAAATCAAAACTAAAGTCAATACATTATTGAATATAGTATCTATTTACAATATATATAACAATTTTGATGGCTTTCAATATTGTTCAATTGTGCAATGATATTCATTAAGGGTTAGTAGCATTTCTGTATAAAATTTTGATTTAAACTTCTAAAAAATGTTGCTAATATGTTTCACTAACTTGTGACATTAAACAAAAACTACCGGTATTCAACTGATACAAATAATTAAGTCTATGTGTCTTCATTGTTTAAACAACTATTACTGTTGGAAAGAAATGTGACTGCCATTCATCTGCTTTTAGTTGAATCAATAAATTAAAGATGACAAAAATGTAATCCAATCCAGTAATATACTTCATGGTATTCAATCGAAAAATGACAACTGAACTTTTAAGCATATTAAACATACCAAAGTGCCTTTTACAATGTATAAAATAGAAACACTGTAAATAAGCTTTTGCCACTGCCCAACATCTTTTTTTACTTTCAAATTGTTTGACCCTTTTTCCAGCCCTTATTTATTTCCCTAGTATCAACTTCATTTTTAAACCCCTTAATGGGAACAACTCTACAGATTTCAGTTTCTGTATGATATCAGTGGTTAGTTGGTTTGAACCTGGAATTGTTCTGAATCAACTCAATATTATCTTGGTGACAGAGTAGCCATTTTTAGAAACATAAATATCAGTCTGTAACCAATAATGATGGCTCTAGATAAAGATATTCATATTAAATCCTTTTCTTCATAGATATCACTATATGGCATGGCAAACAGTGTAGATCCGGATCAGCTGTAACATCCATGCTATCCAATCAGGATCTACAAAGCATTTTCATTTATTAGGTTATTTCTGACCAAAAGGCAAACAGTGCAAATCATGATCAGACAGTACAGATGTGCTAGCTGATCTGGAGCTACTCTGGTCTCACATGTGTTAAAATTCATATATATGGAGGAGTGGGTTAATTCTTCACTTTCCTACACCAAGGTGGATTCATCAGAAAGTGTCCAACTCAGTATAATAAGTGGAATTGTGTGCCCTTTTCTCTTTAAGTTTCTGTTGGTATATTTTTTTCTATTTTTCTTCTTTTAAGCTTGCTTATCTTTAAGATTTGTGTCACTATTAGTTTTTCCCTGTCTTTCCTTACTCATTCTTTTTAAGTTACTTTTCTAAGCATTTTCAGGTTTTTTTTTTACTTGAATTTAATCTTTTCTTTTATCAAATTCTAATCTTATTACTAATTTTCCTATTGTTTGTTTATTTCACATTAAAAACTTGCATAAAAAGAAATATGATTAAAATTCTGGTAAAGAATTCAATTTTTGCGTCACAAGTGTAACATTTTCTACATATTTAAATTATGGCTAAACAATCATGCATGTACTGTCCTATGGTTTCTTGAACAGTTTCTTTTAACCAGAACCCTATAAACTTTTCATTGCAAACGCCAGTCTATTTTGTATTAAATACATATAAATATGAGCAGTTAAAATTTGTAAAACGGTAAAAAAATATGATTATTTAAGTTTCTACTCATTTCAATAATACAGTAATTCATTACAACAGTTTTAAATTGTGAGTATAAACATCTTAGCAGCCACACAGACAGTAACAAATGAACCAAGAATATTAAAAAGCATGAATAATGTATTTCTAGCACACATGTCAAAATATGTTACACTTGTGACATCAATTATGATTGTGTAGAAAAGCTGAATACTTCAATACACAATTGGCACTATGCTAGCTGGTCTTTGGTGGAAGTGCTTATCTTAAAAACAGATAAGAAAGAAACCTAAGTACAATGGTCATAACATGCTACAGGCTTAATCTCAGAATGTTACACTTGTGACATTTAGTAGTCAGTAAATTCAAATTACTATACACTGCTAGTTAACTTAATTATACTAATTTTGACAACTGTTTTATTAAATTAAAACATTACATGATACATAGAAAGTGCTATATATTCATCATCAAGTGAACTAAAGTTTTGCTATTTTGTTTTATTATTCAAAGCTATTTTTTTGTTCAAAAAAAATTTCAGGGGTTCATTACTTGTAGAGCATATTACTTTACAAATGACTATGTAAAATAATAGCTCTTTTAACTTAAATTGAAGCAGAATAGTTAAGGCTTCATTAGATAAGATTTCTAGGGTGATTAGCTTCCTTGAAAACATAAAGAAATAACTTTGAAAACAGGGAACATTGAAAAATGTCACACAAAAACGTTACCCTTGTGACATTTTTGGCAACATTTATGCTTATAACTTTTGAACTAACGAAGATAATTCCGTGAAACTTTGCTACTGCAATAACAATGTTGGAACACATATTATAAAGCAAAAATGATGTTTATAAAGCCATTTAGATCCTTTTTATCTGGAATAAAAGAAATGTCTTCATTTTTTTTGAAGTTACCCATAAGCAATATTTCATTAATATTACTCTTACTCTTGCTTCCTTACATTATCCAGTTATAAACTGAGATAATCCATTTTCACCACAGGGTTTTTGTTTATGCAGCGCTCAGCTGTGTAAACATTGCTCAATTCTGATTGGCAAATCACGCAACCGCCTCATGTTATACAGTACCAATTGGACGAATTACAGATAGAGGTTTTTTATAATATAAATCATACTTCCCCATAAAATCGGACAGAAATATATATTTTCTTGATAATTAAAGTTAGCTTACAATAGTTTGATTGTTTTTCTTACTGTTTAAAGGACATAACCTGACTATTTAAAATATTATTTTCGTCTACGAAATTTTTACGCAACTGTCAATGGGGAACAGGGCACTCATTTGGCTGTTTTTGGGGCCGAATATGGGCCCCATTCCCCTGTCAAAATAGTATGTGTTTTCCCCTATTTCAGAAAAAAATTCCCCTAAAAATCTAAAAAAAAAACATAAAAAAAAATTAATAAAAAAGTAACTAAATTGTTTTATTTGTAAGTCTACTGTCACAAAATGTGCTTGCTATTATAATCAGAGATAGAAAACAGTGTTACAAGTGTGTGTGACCCTTTAAATTCAAAACGTGTATATTACTTAAAATTCCCCTTTTTGTCTTAAAATGACGTAAAATTCACCTTCCAGCAGGTATGGGTACCTGTCCCCAAAAGTTGTCTAGTGCCCTGGGGAATATGTCAAGTGAAAGTCCTGCATACACAGTCGTTGAATTTAATTTCTTACTGGATTTAATTCATGTTTACCGGTGATTTGATGCTTAAAGGTGAATTTTGATATAAATTTTCAGTGTCATTTAAACCTGAGATTATGACTTTCTGTAAACTTTTTGTTATATAATGTTAAAACTAAATATGCGACATGTTTTTGTTGCATTGCATTTAGAGGTAACGCTTGCCATTGAATGTTAAATATAAAATATCATATTGTAAAATGTTAAAAGTGAAAGAAGCATGCGTTCCTCTAAATATTTGGAGTAGAATATCATTATGACCTTTACCTCTGGAATAGCGCAAATTTTAATTTGCATTGTTTTTCAGAAATTGGATTTTTATTTTTGAGGAATAAAATTTTTTACTCATATATAATATAATCAATAATTCAGTAACACTCCATCCAGGCATTTCAGACCACAGCATATTCACAGTCATTGCTAATCTAAAACCAAAAACAATAAAACAGATTCCCAGAAATTTTATTCTTTATAGAAAAGCAAACTGGGCAGAATATCGTAAATTTATAAACAGGATTATTAAACTATGTATATTCCAAAACTTAACTGTTCATAAACTATGGGAAGAACTTAAATTATCTATTAATACAGGGATATCAAAATACATACCAGTAAAGAAACTAGGGTCAAAATTCTCACTGCCTTGGATCACCTAAGAAATTAAAAGATTATTTTGTAAACAGGTTCACCTTTGTGTCAAGCTCAAGAAAACTAAAATATAACATATAAATAAATATTGGGAAATAAAAACCCGGAAAGAGAACAAAATGATTCAAAAACTGAATTTTCAACAAAGAAACTATACAGTATTCTAAAAGCGGCAAAACAAGATGCCCATGGTATTCCACCTTTATTTGATCAGTCAACCGGTACCACTCTTAGCGACAACTAAAGTAAAGCAGACCTCTTAAATAAGCAGTTTCAGTCAGTTTTCACTCCTATGTCAACACTCTCTTTATCACAATTATGTAACACAACCCTCATAAACATGAACATAAATTGTAAGTACCCCATTATGCCGGAAATTGTTATTGACTTAAAAGGGATTATAAAACTTCTTGGTAATCTAAAACCTGACAAAGCTGCTGGTCCAGACAGTATTAAATGTATTGAAGAAATTAAAATTGCAAATTGCTCCAATAATACAAATTCTGTTTCAAAAATCACTTGACTCTGGCAAACTACCAATGGAATGGATTTCTGCAAATGTCACTCCTCTTTTTAAGAAGGAGCTAAAAATGACCCTGCAAACTACAGACCAATTTCTTTGACTTGTATACTTCGTAAAACATTAGAACACATTATAGCATCCAACCTTACTGATCACTTTAAAAAACACAACATTCTTTATGATTTACAACATGGCTTTCGTGAACGCAGATCTTGTGAAACACAACTTATACAACTTGTTGACGACCTAGCACGTAACCTCAGCACGGGACAACAGACTGACTTAATATTGCTGGATTTTAGCAAAGCTTTTGATAAAGTAAGTCACCTGAAATTATTATATAAACTGCTGGAACATGGAGTAGACCAACGCACAGTACAGTGGATCAACAATTTAATCTCCGTTACTATTCACTTGTTTTGCAATTTTTGGGGCCCATCATTATTAAATATTTTTTCATGTATGCCTGTGTTTTGAATGATTGTTGATATTTTATATTTTGTTATATTTTATAGAAGGCCTTATTGAAAATAAGTCATTAATTTTTATGTTAATGTTCTTAATAAGTTACCTTCTTTAAATAAAGATATCATTATTATTACTATTATAATTGTTAAAGAAAAAAACCTGCATTTTGATTTTTTAAAATTGAAGTCCCGAAGCTCAGCAGCAGTAAAGCAGCTGCTGTTGCTGGACAAAAATGGCAGTTTACAATTTACTGTTTTGTGTCAGTTTCATAGTCTTTTGATCAATGATTTATTTTCTCTGAGGCAATATTTATTGCAGTCGGAATAAGTTCATCAATGACATGGTCTGTTGTTTCAGTTTGAACTTCAGCCCCTCCCCTTCCTGTAGTAGATGCTGGTGTTCAATCTGAAACAACAGTTTCAATTGGAACTGATATAAGATTATTAAGTCTAGATAGAAGAATACTTGTTTTTTTGCAGTGCAATGTTTTCTTGTTTTATCTTAAAATACTTGATATATCCTAGCTTTGTTGCTTTTTGCAGCTTACTCTTATTCTTTCTTTCAAAGCTGGACCATCTCATTCATAATGCTGATTGAGGTAACTGGACTGGAGGTTATAAAACTGAGACTGTAAATCAGTCTCAAATCTCAAGGATCTGATTGGCTGAAATGGTGACTGGTCGCCATTTCAGCCAATCAGATGCTTGAGATTTGAGACTGGTTTCCATGCTCAGTTTTATAACCTTGGGCACAGGTAGACAGGTATAAATGATACCACAGAAGTTGGAGGGAACTCTGATCTTTGATTAGTTTCACAAAAAGAACACAAACAATTTATTGCTATTATTATTTTATTCTTGAAATTGTTGCACACCTGTAAACTTTGTAAGGGTAAAGTTTAAGTGTTTTGTTTGTAAAGTAAAATTAGCTTTTTTTAGTTCTTTCTGAAGCAGAAAAAAAGCTGTGCATTTTTCAATTTTCAAACACAAACTAATAGCTCGTTATCTAAGAGTGTTAGTGTTGCCTGAAATAGCAGGTAAACAGAAGCATTATACAGTCTTGTGGAGGCATTATCAACATCCAGCAGTCACACAGCATGAACCAGAAACTGAAAATGTGCTGCTATAACATAGAAAGCATTTCTTCCATTGACAACAAACTTGGAATATAACATCTGCATCAACAAAGCTATATCTGATAGAGTAACATCTCTTGATTGACCAAGTTTTAAATTATCCCCTTTTCAAATTAATTTGAACATTATTATACTCGTAGAATTGTAATTGAACTTGAATTACATCTTTAAACCTTGGGCTCACATTTCAATATTTTGTCAGGGGGTGACATGTGTTCTTTGAAACAAAATATCCTGTTTTTTTAAGAGATGGTTAATAAAAATGTTCCTTCTTTTCAGAATCCAGTAAACAATGGCCACATCCGGTGCGAGTATTTGTACGGACTCCAGTGATGCCATAGAGCTGTATGAATCATACGGACTTTATCTCAAACCTATTGCCAGAGTAAATGTCTGTGTGCAGCTTCCTCCACTGAAAGAAGCCGGTAAATCTATCTCAAACTGGGAAGTCATGGAAAGAATCAAAGCAATGATTAAACCTCATTCATTTACTGCCTTAAAAATAGTCAAAAGCACCATGGAATTCATACGGTTTGAAGGTGAGGCTGAAAATAAAGATCTAGTTACAACTATCATGCAAAGACTCGAGGGAAAGTTGATAAAACTAAGTGGATTTACAGAACAACTGAAAGTTAAAGCAGGAGAAGCAAAAATTCAGTTCCCGGGTCGGCATGACTGGGATTCGTATTTCAGGGATGCTAAAAATATGAATGAAATGAAACCTGGCGAAAGACCTGACACAATTCATATACGTGATATTCCAACAAGATGGTTTGCATCAAAACACAGTAAAGAAAAGGATAAACCAAGTGAGGATGTTTTGAAAAGAGTTTTCAACCAGTTTGGTGACATTCGTTGTGTTGATATACCGATGTTGGATCCATATAGGAAGGAAATGTCAGGACTAGTCAAATCAGGATCTATTCAGACTTTTACTTTTGGACAGGACTTGGTGTTTGATGCATACATACAGTTTAAGGAATATATAGGCTTTGTGAAGGCAATGGATCGATTCCGCGGCATGAAGCTATTATATATGGATGAAGATGATAAATGTGCTGTTGCCAATATTAGGGTTAGTATGTATACTCAACTGTAGTATGTTTTCTTACACAGAAATCAGTTCAGTAAAATTAGTACATGTATGTTCCTATGTTGGATATGATATATATCAGAAAATGGTTATATACATATCGTGGGTATTGACACCTGCTGCTTATCATATTGTACATGCATAGAAAAATTCAAAGAACTAAATTCATCATTTGTCACATTTTGCAACCAGTGTAGATCCAGAATGATCAGCTTGCAAATTCTTGCTGTTTAGTTAATAGATTTCAGTAAAACATTTCTGTAAAATATTCCTACATTAAGTAACAATATGCAATGAATGGATTGGCTAAAATTGAAAGAAAAATGTGTCCATTTAATTAATTAATTCAATATACAGTAATGACAAGCGTTAGTAGCAGCTACTGAATTAGTGTACAACTGTTTCTTTGAAAAATATTTAAAGCCACACAGTAAATTATTGAATTAAATATACTGGGTACTTCTGAAATCAAACACAAACCAGAGTTTTCAGAAGCTTTTGAAAAGCAGGTTTCATTTGACACCTTTCAAGAATTTTGAAATGTTCATAAATAGATCATTATGCAAACACAAGCATTGTGTTAAATTTTGTTCTTAATTATTGTGGATCTTTCAGATTGACTTTGACAAGACAAAACACTTGTCCGACAAAAATATCAGAAGACGGCGATTAGAGAGGGAAAGATTAGAACAGCTGGAAAAAGAGAGAGAAGAACGAGTGAAGAGGGAAAGAGATGAACAAGAAAGGAAACTTGCAGAAGAACAGTAAGTGTCTTCTATTTATTACAATCTCAGAGTCTGTTTTTTACAAATCACCAAGCACTGTACAGAGATCACAGTGCAAGGTTTGATTCTCTTAACCCTTTCCTGTACAGATACACCTTTATTGCTAGGGCAAAAAGTTTAGATCCAGATCAGCCGGCACATCCGTGCCGTCTGATCAGGATCTAAACTGTTCGCTTTTTGATTCATTAGGTTATTTCTGACCAAAATGCGACCAGTGCAGATCCTGATCAGACAGCACGATCTGGATCTACACTGGTCGCACACGCGTAAAAATGTGTATATATCCAGGAAATGGTTAAAAATACCACAGTTTTGTCTTTCATGGAGATGGAATAGCACATCATTGGAACCATCGTAGACCAACAGCCTGCATTCCGCAGTCTGGTCAGTTACCAGCCTATTCTGTTCGCTGTTTAGTTTGAGTTAAATGTTTTAAATTTTAATTTATTTCAGTTTTCTGTAGAACATCACATGCCTAAAAACAATTATTTGGACATTTCTGTATTCAATTGTACTTTATCTGAATGTACATTATTTATAAAAGTAATCCAACTTTCTTTGAGCCAGTGTTTGATTGTCTCGCCTGATTTAAATGAAGTTCGAAACATCTAAATTGTCATAGGAAATTTATCCGCAGTTAAAAAAATTTTTTTTAGCTTGACTATTTGAATATCATTTTGCATGGCTTTTTCAGTATATCTTGCTGGGCCGAATATAGGCATTTGGATCATTTTTCCCAATTTCAAGAAAAAAATATCAATATCAAGAAAATATAGAAACAATTCAATGAGAAACCATATAAGAGACTTTTCAATTTACTTGAAATGTTTGTTTACTTTTGATTGGTGATATGTGAAAACTTCAAACTCTCATAGAGTTCTGTAATACTTTCAGTGACAGCAAAGCAAGACAAATTTACCGGTAAAGCAGAATAATTAATTAAAATTTCCCAATATGTTAGATTTGCCGATATTTTTTTCCCTAAATTTTACAATTTACTGTATAAAAATTCCTAATTTGAGCACAGGTATTTTTCCCCAAAACCTCTGAAAAAGCCCTGTGTATACCAAGAACCATAACTCCTCCCTTCATTATGATAAAATTTATGGCCTTTTTGTGTCGCCCTTCGAAGAAAAGGCTATACATAGGGATCGCTTTGTCCGTCCGTCAGGCTGATTTCTTGCACAGATGATTAAGCAGGATGGTTAGACGATCGTGAAGAGAGGATTTTTTCCTGCGGCCGTTTTTAACAGAGTTATGGCTCTTTGTTATTACAATCTTGCAGCAGAGGGGGCATCAGTGGCCAAGGACACATTCTAATTTCATATTTGAATTAATGTCATCACAAATAAATTAGACTGCAGATAACAGAAAGATGATCTTCAAAATGAAAACTCAGACCTAAAATTAAATTTCTGTTTTTCAGGCGCCTTAAAGATGCAGAGGAGATGGAAAGAGACCGAAAACGGCAGGAAAAACTTCAGCGTCGTGAGGAGAGACGACTTGAGAGGGAAGAAAAGAGAAAACAGAAGCACCAAGAGAAGAAGAGGAAAGAAGAGGAGAAGAAAATGCAGCAGAGAATAGCACTGGAGGAGCGCAAGTTTCTCTTAGCTCAGAGAAAATTGGAATCACTTAGAATGCTGACAGAAATTTTTGAACGTGTCAAGGTAAATGTAAAGCAATTAATATTGTATAGCAAAGTAAAGGGGGAAGAAATCATCTTATCAAACTAATTTTTGCAAAAGTGAAAATGTGAACTTTTTAAGATATTTATTTCGGAATTTTACATAATAATTATAAACTTATAATATATTATAATTATACAAAAATTATCTGATATAAAAAAGCTAGTATTTGAATGCTTACCTAATACCTTGATTTTCTGGATGGTTTAGAAAGATTTGGGGAAAGAGAGATAAAGAAGTACTTAATTGTTCTACTTATCCAGCAAGTTAGATTTTACTTGTGCTGGGGATAGAATATTCTTGTACTATCAAGCTGGATTTTCCATCCTGTCAGGACAATGCCAGCATATCATATCAAAGGACATTGTAAATTGATTAACCCTACTCTATATATACAGGTTTTGACCAGTGTAAATATAGATCCTGATCAGCTGGCATGTCTTATCTGGATCTACACTGATCACTTCTTTGTCAGAAATAACCTTCTGAATCGAAAGCAAACTGTGCAGATCCTGGTGCCAGATGATCTGGATCTACGTTGTTCACCATTGGGATAACAGACGTATCCCATGGAATAAAGTCTTAATACTTTTTGCATAGTAATTTGGCTGATCTTTTAGCAGGATGATCTGTAAAATAAAAACTCAAAATACATAAAGATATGTATACATACATGTAATTGTATTTTGGAAACTTAAAAACCATATGTTAAAAAACCAACAAAAATGTATTTTTACCAAAAACCACAAAATTTTATGCTGACAAAAATATCTTCCTTTTACCAAGTAAAGTATACTACATTGCTACACTGTTTGCTTCTTGATCAGAAATAACCTTAGCAAATTAAAGTGAACAGTGAAGATCCTGATCAGATGGCATGGATGTGCTGGCTGATAATTATGGATCAACCGTTGTTGTCTATGAGGCTAATAATTGTATCATACTCCTCAGGTAGTGAAAGTGAAAGAAGATCTGGAGAATAAAGAAAAAGAGTTGGAAGAAGAAAGAAAACGTCAGGTTGATCTTGAGAAACAGAAGAAGGAAGAAGAGGAACGAAAGAAGAGAGAAGCTATACAAAGAAAGAAAGAGCAACTTCAGAGACAAGAACAAGAACTCAGGGAAAAAATCTTAAAAAACTTTAAATCTATGGAAGAACAAAAACAAGAACAAATGAGGGAACAGTTACGTAAAAAACTTTCAGGGAAGACTAAGTTAAAATCTGCAGTTGTGCTACGCAGATGACTAGACGATGTGCTGGCAGAACGGGATGCTGATGATGATCTTAGTCATATCAGAGACTTACCTTTTGTAGTAGATACTAAACTGCTGGAGGGAATGGAACCTTTGGAGGATTGTGATATGTGATACTTATCCCTTTATACCATGGATAAGCTTTTGCATGGACAATCGATGGCTAGTTCAGATACTTATCAGGTGACACTCTGGATATGAATTGCTTTGAAAACCAGAGGTCATTTGCTGTTGAGGATTTTTAGGGGTCAAAATAAGCAAATCAATTAAGGTGTTTTGTGATCTTTTACTATGAAAAACTAACAACTGAAATACTATTTTATCTGCAAAGCAATACAATATTATGCCCAGTAATGAAACGATTAAAGCAGTTGGTGTTGATTTTAAGATAAATGATTAACAGGTTTTAGATATGACATTATTTTATTTGTGTTTCAAGAACTCTGTTGTCAGAGAGTTCTTTAGTTCATTAGATTGAACCAAAATCTGTCTACAGGTCCACACATTTTTAGCTCACCTGTCATGTAGCGACAAGGTGAGCTTTTGTGTTGCATTTTGTCCGGCGTCCGTCCGTCCGGCGTCCGTCCGTAAACTTTTACTTTTACATCTCCTCTTAAACCCCTGGGCCAAAGTTGATGAAACTTGCCACGGATGTTCCTTGCATGAAGCTCTTCCAAATTTGTTCAAAGAAATCAATTCCATGCAGAACTCTGGTTGCCATGGCAACCTAAAGGAAAAACTTTAACAATCTTCTTCTCTGAAACCACAAGGCCTAGAGCTTAGATATTTGGCATTTAGCACCCTCTAGTGGAACTCTACAAAGATTGTTCAAATTATTTCCCTGGGGTCAAAATTGGCCCTGCCCCAATACATAGACTTATATAGGAAATCTTTAAAAATCTTCTTCTCACAAACCACAATGCGTACAGCTTAGATATTTGGTAAGTAGCATTTTCTAATGGATGTCTACTAATTTTGTTCAAATTATGTCCCCTGGGCCAAAATCGGCCACGCCCTAGGGTCTTCTTGGTTTACATATAGTTATATAGGAAAAACATGAAAATCTTCTTCTTTAAAACCACAAGGCCTAGAGCCTTAATATTTGATATACAGCATCATCTAGTGGTCCTCTACCAAAATTGTTTAAACTATCTCCCTGGGGTCAAAAATGGCCCTGCCCCAGGGGTCACTTGTTTTACATAGACTTATATAGGGAAAACTTAAAAAAATCTTCTTCTCTAAAACCACAAGGCCTAGAACCTTGGTATTTGGTATGTGTCGTCATGTAGTGGTCCTCTACAAAAGTTGTTCAAATTATTCTCCTGGGGTCGAAAATGGCTCCACCCCGGGGGTCACTAGTTTTATTACATAGTGTTATATAGGAAATCTTTAAAAATCTTCTTCTCTGAAACCGTAAGGCCTAGAGCTTAGATATTTGGTATAGAGCATCATCTTGTTACATTTCCTCCACAATAGCAGCTTAATTTATTTTAAATTTTTGACTTGATTTTACCAAACTTGCACACAACTCTTGCAACCATTGAGCAGTTGTTGACAGGTGAGCCACCCAGGGTCCTATGGACCCTCTTGTTACCAGCATTTATGGTTTGCTACTTGGTTAATTTCTGTTATGGTTCCCCTTTGAATAATAAATAAACTGGCCCAAATCAAAGAAAGCAAGTCCATGGTTAAGGGCTAATTCGAGAAAAAAGCAATATTATTAACCCTTTCCTCCACAGACGCACCTTCATTGCGTGGACAAACAGTGTCGATCCAGATCAGCCGACATATCTGTGCCGTCTGATCAGGATCTGCACTGTTTGCTTTATGATGCGTTGGGTTATTTCTGACCAAAATACCACCAGTGCAGATCCTGATCAGACACTCGTTGCGCTCGCGTAAAAATGCATATATATGGAGGAAAGGGTTAATTTTATTTAACTTAGAATCTGTCAGCATGTTGCAGAAGAATTTCTTGATAATAAGATAAACTACAAAAAACATTACTTTTGCTGGAAAACATAATATATATGTACATGTATATACATGTACATGTATCAATTCTCAAAAGAAAGTGAAACAAGCAATAAGGATTATAGTCAGTGGTCATTTCAGCCAGCACATTAAAATTTGTTACATTTTTTATTGACTTAAACATCAGCTATAGTCGAGATGTAAAACTTTTTTTACAATCAATAAATCTGTAACTTATACAAAAAGATTTAGTATTCAGTTTTCCTTCTTGTTCTGATATTAAAAAAAATCTGTTTAGTTCTAAGTTTCTGCTCAAATAATGAAGATTTAAAAGTGTTCAAGATGTTTTTAAATCTTTTGTTATCCCATTGTTTTCTTGGCTACTTAAAAACTTCAAAAATATTGAGGATTTCAAAAAGCCAGTGTTGTTTTTAAATCTTTTGTTAGCCTGTTGTTATGTTGGCTATTACAAAATTTCTAGTGACATTTTTATTTGATAGATATATCATGTCATAAAGATGGAAATAAATCTGAAACTTAAAATATCATGTTCTTGAATTCATTACAGATGGGTTGTCCTACATATATTACATATATGAAAGGTAATGTAGCAAAGTTATGAATCAGTTTTGTTAACTTTCAGAAAAAACACATGTGATGATGAAAAAATAAATTATTTTGCTAATGTTATTTCATACTCATTTGCTATATTTTGCTTGTCATCAAAATTTATCCGTATTCTCCTTTTATATGAGTTTCACCATTTAACCCTTTCCTGGATATATACGCATTTTTACGCGTGTGCAACCAGTGTAGATCCAGATCAGCCGGCACATCCGTGCCGTCTGATCAGGATCTGCACTGGTTGCATTTTGTTCAGAAATAACCTAATTAATCAAATAGCGAACAGTTTAGATCCTGATCAGACGGCACGGATGTGCCGGCTGATCTGGATCTAAACTGTTCGCCCTAGCAATAAAGGTGTATCTATCCAAGAAAGGGTTAACCCTTACCTCCTAGATAAGGCTTTTACTGCGTGGATGAACAGTTTAGATCCTGATCAGATGGCCATATGTGCCATCTGATCAGGATCTAAACTGCTTGCTTTTAGGTTCATTAGATTATTTTTGACCAAAAAGTGACCAGGCAGTGTAGATCCAAAACTGGAACATTTGTGTCCTTTTATCTGGATCTTCACTGGTTGTACATGCATTAAACATGGACATGTATAGATTTATGATGTGCAGGTCATTTACATGGTGTAGCCAATATAGAAACACTGAATAATCTCAACTAAGAAATGCTGATAGTCATGACAGGTCTTTTCTCTGCAGTCATCTTCAGAAACCCACATTTCTCTCTGTTGTGTTTCTCATCATTCATGATGAATGGAGATTATAAAATTATTTGTGGATTGTTGATGAAGTGCAGCAGAGGAAACCAAATTTACATAATCTGTTTCTTTTTGTCTTGATGAGTTCAGTGGCTTTCTTGAAAATATTAAGGATGGGTGGTCAGGTGGTCCAGTGGTAATGCACTGGTATACTGAGTTCGAATCCTGAACATGTCTAAGGAAATTTCTAAAATACTCCGTTGAGTTTCTCACCAAGTAGTACTACTTCCCTTCCAGGAAGAATATCAGTGGTTGAATTGGTGCTTTACGCCGAGAATGTCCAAGTAGCCCGATGTCTCTTGGTATTGCACAAAAGCTATTTATCCACTGGTATCTGCACATGTCAGCTAGAATCGTGTGAATAGGTGTTATGTGTTGACATATTCTGTGGTGAAGTTAATATAAATAAGTTAGGATTTTGGTGGTTAAAATTTTGTCTGGAACCCGACGTACTATCAAACAGTACCAATAATATAATGACAGGGGCAGGTAACCAGACTAGTTAAAATTTGGACTGTACGGATCGTACCGCCTTTCAGTACTTTATCCACCTCCACGTCATTTTTGCCAAAATGTCAAAACGGCAAAAACATGAATCAAAGCTGCCGTGATAGGCAATGCGACGAACTAGCTACTATTATGAAAGTTATTTGAAAGGATATAAGTTCTCTGACGGTCCAAAGCGGTAACTTGTTTGATATTAGTCAATTTCTTGAAAGTGTTTACAATTCGGATAGACATTTTCGGATAAACAACCAGAGTAGCTAATTTTACGATTGACGATCAAATTTATCAGAATAACAATACAAGTGGATAACTCATGAACAAAAAATAATCAAATTTTCTGGTTCATGCATTTTAATTGGCCACAAATGACATTTTGCTATAGAGAACATTGACATCACTGACAAGTATCTACTATCAATTATTCAGTTCCGGCATTCAATCAGTTCCGGCACATTTGAGTAATAAATCGAAAATGTGATAAGAAATCATTGTGTTCTTGCAGCATTTCTCTTATTTAGAGTGATGTTGCTAAACACACACAATTATTTCTTGAACAATTCTCGGTTGTTAATTCAAGATTGTGAACATTTTCCGGAACTAATTGAATGCCGAAACTGATTAATTGTCTGTACTATAAACACTGATCGAGATAGTGAAGGTCACTTCCCAATGGCATTGATGTTGATCTAGCTTTTCTATGACAAGGTTAAATTGTACTAAATGCCTGTCAAGTTGAGCAACAGTTTGCTCAGTGAGTGACTGGATGCTTGTCCAACTGGAGGATGGACGGTTAATTACTTCGGACACGTCAAAAGTATATGGTTGTCAGTCATGAAGTATATTTTGGCAGCTTGAAATTATTAGTTTAAGCTTTTCCCTATGGAATTCCAAAGATGTCATTTTTTTCCAGTGAGAAACAATGTTGCACATGTTATTTGCCTTCTTTTATGTTAGTCTGCCTGTTATGTATGTCGAACTCCAAGTGTAGACCTTCAGCATGTTTTTCTGCTGTAGTAGTATTTTATATCAGTGGCTTTAGTAGCTATATTGGTAGAGTGTACACTTAGTTTCCCTGAGATCCAAGGTTTAAGTTCAACCTAAGCATGGTCCTCAGAGTCAGTTATCGTTGGTCTCCTTAGGGCGAAGCATTGGCTGAGGTATTCGACCCAGACATAAGCAGTCCTGGGCAGACTTTTTCCTAGTAAATTAATAATAATGGATTAATTTTCTGAAAAACCTAGTTTTTTAATCAGGTGAACTTGGAAGCCCAAATTGTACATTGATTACACCTTCAACCAGAAATCTGAGGTTTCAGTTCTGCGCAAGGCTACACATTTTTTTTCAATACCATCACACTATTAGTATTAGAAGTAAAAGCATTTCACCATTTATCTCTCATTGAAAGAATAACAAAATTGCTCCTGGCCTTAATTGTATTAAAGACATTTTTACAGATGTAAAATTATCCTGGCAATATTGATCAGAATGGCCAAACAATTGGCACCTTGTCTTAAAATTAAGTGCCATAATTATGTGACCACAACAGTCATGGTTTTGGGCAACTCAGACCCAGATCCGTCCTGATTGTGGCCTAAGAAGTCACATGTGTCTACAGGTTTGAGCTGTTATGGGACAGCTTCTTCAGAAGTTGCATGAAGTTAATCGGATGCAGAATGCCAGTGGCAATGTCAAGCCGGGCTCACTTCTTCCAGTGAAGTTTCCTGACCTGTCGCAGCTTCCACCAGAGCTCAGTCTCATCATCCTGTCCCACCTTAATGCCACCGACCTGTGCCTTGCAGCTTGTGTGTGGGATAAACTTGGCAATGATGAAATACTCTGGCAAAGGTAAGACATTTTGCAGCTTCCAGTGACCGTAAGTTGTGGAGAGAAAAACAGAATCAGCTTTTTGGGGAAAAAGTACAACAGGGTAATCATAAAGGCAAAATGCCTTCATTACATAATAATATTAATACTTTTATTAAAATTCTGAATACATTATTGTCAAAGAAAGAAATCTCACACAAGAAACTGAGATATTTTTCTTTTAATATGTAAAACAGCTCTCAGTTCAAAGAAGCTGTAGTCTTTAAAAACAAGGTGAGTCCCACATTAACTTCATGTAACCCTTGCCACCTGTTTGAGCAGCTCACTCCTGTGTGAAAGGTTATAAAACTGAGCCTGGAAACCAGTCTCAAATCTCAAGCATCTGATTGCTGATTTGAGACTGGTTTCTAATCTCAGCTTTATAACACTGGCACCTGCCCTTTATAATTATAGCCTGGATATTATTCTACAGTATGTTTAATGCTTTTGCTATATTATATTTTTAGCTTATGCAAAAGCACATGGGGAAGTGTGAGTATTTATGCCAGAGTGCGCAGTATTCCAGATTTCTCCTATCGCCGACTGTTTTTGACATTAGATGAAGCAACACTGACATTCAATGGTGACCCCTTTCAGGTGAGAACTTAATGTAATCACTTCACAACATAAGTCATCTAGATAATTTAAGTTAGGAATAACAAATCCAAAATACTGGTATTCTATATTATTTATACCCGTATTAAACATTTGCTCCATTGAATATAGCTTTGACCCATAGGCTAAAAGTGTAGATCAACTCAGGCCTCCTATAGAAACCTTTAAAAATCTTGAATTACACAGCAAACCTTTCAAACCTTTAAATCTTCTGAAAAAAAACCTTTAAACAGCCAAATAACCTGTAAACTCCACTCAAAACCTTTATTTTTGTTCAGACTGCTTGCCGTGCCAGTTTAAAGCAAGTAGTGGTTGCACAACTGTATTTCTTCCCCCCATTTCCTTGTTGATACATGTATTAGGATACTGCTTGTTTATTAGTCATATTGTATTTATTCAAACAGTATGAGAATATATCAAACATGACTTTTTCTGATATCTATGGTTCAGAGTGTGGGTTTCCATATATCAATTAACTTTGTTTAGTAAATACCTTAATATTCTAAGTGTTTTCAAAGAGAATTCCAAAAAAAGCCTTTATTTACTCTTTATTTTTTAATATTTTACAATAAGTGGCTGTTTATTTCCATAGGTTGGAGCCTTTGTAAAAACCTTTATTTTTGTTTAGGCGTGCTAGGAGGCCTGTCAACTGCACTGTAGAACTCCACTGTTTTTTTAGCTCACCTGTCACGAAGTGACAAGGTGAGCTTTTGTGACCGCCTGATGTCCGTCGTGCGTCGTCAACAATTGCTTCAATCGACTTCTTCTCTGAAACGGCTCGGCCAATTTTGATGAAACTTCACAGGAATAATGCTTAGATGATGCCCTTTCAAAATTGTTCAAAAAATGGAATTCCAAGCAGAACTCTGGTTGCCATGGCAACCTAGAGGGAAAAACTTTAAAAATCTTCTTGTCTGAAACCACAAGGCCTAGAGCTTAGATATTTGGCATTTAGCACCCTCTAGTGGAACTCTACAAAGATTGTTCAAATTATTTCCCTGGGGTCAAAATTGGCCCCTCCCCAGGGGTCACTTCATTTTACATAGACTTATATAGGAAAAACTTTAAAAATCTTCTTGTCTGAAACCACAAGGCCTAGAGCTTAGATATTTGGCATTTAGCACCCTCTAGTGGAACTCTACAAAGATTGCTCAAACTATTTCCCTGGGGTCAAAATTGGCCCCGCCCCAGGGGTCACTTCATTTTACATGGACTTATATAGGAAAAACTTTAAAAATCTTCTTGTCTGAAACCGCAAGGCCTAGAGCTTAAATATTTGGCATTTAGCACCCTTTAGTGGAACTCTACAAAGATTGTTCAAACTATTTCCCTGGGGTCAAAATTGTCCCCGCCCCAGGGGTCACTTCATTTTACATAGACTTATATAGGAAATTTTTAAAAATCTTCTTCTCACAAACCACAATGTGTACAGCTTAGATATTTGGTATGTAGCATTGTCTAATGGATGTCTACTAAATTTGTTCAAATTATGTCCCCTTGGCCAAAATCTGCCACAGCCTAGGGTTCTCTTGGTTTACATATAGTTATATAGGAAAAACATGAAAAATCATTTTTCTCCAAAACTAATAGGATTAGATCTTAGATATTTGGTGCTGAGTATTGTGTAGAGACCTTTTATCAACTTTTTTTAAAAGTTGGCCCTAGGGTCAAAATTGTCCCCGCACTGGGGGCCCTTAATATGTGAAAAAGGCAAACTTTAAAAATCTTTCTACTGGAAACCTCAATGCCTAAAGATTAGATATTTGGTATGTAGCATTGTCTAGTGGATGTCTACTAAGTCTGTTCAAATTATGTCCCTTGGGCCAAAATTGGCCACGCCCCAGGGTTCTCTTGTTTTACATTGATTTATATAGGAAAACATGAAAAATCATTTTTTTCTGAAACTTATAGGACCAGACGTTAGATATTTGGTGTTGAATATTATGAAGAGACACTTTACCAAGATTGTTTAAATGTTGGTCCTGGGGTCAAAATTGGCCCCGTCCTGGGGGCCCTTATTATGTTAAAAAGGAAAACTTTAAAAAACTTCCTACTGGAAACCTCAATGCCTTAAGCTTAGATATTTGGTATGTAGCATTGTCTATTGGATGTCTACCAAGTTTGTTCAAATTATGTCCCCTGGGCCAAATTGGCAACGCCCCAGGGTTCTCTTAGTTTACATTGATTTATATAGGAACACATGAAAAATCATTTTTCTCCAAAACTAATAGGACTAGACCTTAGATATTTGGTTTTGAGTATTGTGAAGAGACCCTTCACCAACATTGTTTAAATGTTGGCCCTGGGGTCTATATTGGCCCCGCCCCGGGGGCCCTTAATATGTAAAAAAGGCAATTTTTAAAAATCTTCTTACTGGAAACCTCAATGCCTTAAGCTTAGATATTTGGTATGTAGCTTTGTCTAGTGGATATCTACCAAGTTTGTTCAAATTATGTCCCCTGGGCCAAAATTGGCCACGCCCCAGGGTTCTCTTAGTTTACATTGATTTATATAGTAAAACATAAATAATCATTTTTCTCTGAAACTAATGCGACTAGACCTTAGATATTTCGTGTTGAGTATTGTGAAGAGACTCTTGACCAGCATTATTTCAATGTTGGCCCTGGGGTACATGTAAAACTGAGAGAACTTTTGTACTCAGGTGAGCGATATAGGGCCATCATGGCCCTCTTGTATTCATTAGGTTATATTTGACCCAGAAGTTACAAGTTTAGATCTAGATTAGATGGCATAAATGTTCCAAATGATCCGGATCTATACTGGTGGCACATGCAATTAAACATGCAATTAAACCCATATATATGGTTTAAAGGTATTAAATAAACAACAGCCAATAACATGGGCTTACAATATTTATTTGATATAGTGGTATCTGGCAGGTTTTGAATGACAATTTGAAATCTGGGCAATATTTATATGTTTGGAAATGTTATACAAATTAAGGAGGATAGCGCTGTTGTTTCTAGTCCAATCATGCTGGTTATCAAACTTGGATGAAGACATTGTGCCAGTATCCACTTATTCCAAAATCTCAAGCATTGAATTGGCTGAAATGGTGACTGGTCACCATTTCAGCCAATCAGATGCTTTAGATTTGAGAGTGGTTTCCATTCTCAGTTTTATAAACTTCAGACATGGGCTCAGCCTATCAAACTGCCTACCATCACATAATAGAATGTACTTCTAAGAAGATATAATTATACTGGTACACATATACGACATTTTGGAAAGTACTACAAAATATCACAAGTTCTGTATATCCTATCTGATTTATTACTGAAATGAGGGGCATCTTAGTTAATTGCTTCGAAAGTGTTTCTAAATAGATGAAAACATTATATTATGTGCGCTAAATTATTGTATGAAGTTTTAGAATTATATCTTTTAAGAAGTACAGCGATGATGTGCATTTTAACCCTTTCCTCCATATATACGCATTTTTATGCATGTGCGACCAGTGTAGATCCAGGTCAGCTGGCACATTCGTGCCGTCTGATCAGGATCTTCACTGGTCGCATTTTGGTCAGAAATAACATAATGAATCAAAAAGCAAACAGTTTAGATCCTGATCAATTGGCACGGATGTGCCAGCAGATCTGGATCTAAACTGTTTGCCTTGCAATAAATGTGTTTCTATGAAGGAAAGGGTTAAAAACAAGATACATCTATTCTTATGTTCACAGGGAGAAGAGTACCTCATTTCAAAGGGATTGGTGGATAATAATCCGATAGAACTGGCTAAATTCATTCATACATCAAGAAAGATCAAACCCCAGCCTAGGCGCATGTACTTGGATAGAAGGTAAAGTGTATACATTTTGATGTCTTAATATTCCAGATTTTTAACATTGCAGAATTTATCTTTTGATTGATAAAAACCTGTTTGGTGGATTAAGCAGTTTTAAGTTTGAATTTCTGTTTTTGTCCTGGGAGAGAATATTTCTGTGCCTAATCAGAGTAGATCTACAAAGATCACATCTGTAAATAAAGCACAATAAAATTTCGCTCAGACAGTTTTTCAAAACTTTTTCAAAACTGTCAAAATTGTAGTTAGAATTGACTATATATTTTGTCCAAAGACTAAGTGCAACATATTCATTTTTCAAGCCTTTTCTCCATGGATGCAATGTGCTATCAGTGTAGAATCTGATCAGCCTTTAAAGCCATGCAGTCTGATTAGATGCATTTGATTATTTCTGACCAATAAGCAGAAGGTTTAGATTCAAATCACATTGCATGAATGTGCAGGCTGATCTGGATTTGCACTGGTTGCACATGGAATATGAGTATAGTGTTAACCCTTTCCTGTACAGACACACCTTAATTGCTAGGGCGAACAGTTTAGATCCAGATCAGCCGGCACATCCGTGCCGTCTGATCAGGATCTAAACTGTTCGCTTTTAGATTCATTAGGTTATTTCTGACCAAAATGCGACCAGTGCAGATCCTGATCAGACGGCACGGATGTGCCGGCTGATCTGGATCTATACTGGTTTCACATGCGTAAAAATGCGTATCTATACAGGAAAGGGTTAAAGGTGCCTGGTCAAGTATCAGAACAAAAATATTATGGTTTTCAATTGTCAAAATTTAAAACTTAAACTGTAGAAGACATTTAAATAAAGTAATTGTGATGTAATATTTCTACACAGTCAATGTGCAAGTGAAGATATTTAAAGACAAAGTTGTAATAGTGTTAAATTCTAACACAGTAAAATTCACACACAGTAGGTCCTAAAACGTTACAGGTTAGTCCACTATTTCTTCGAAATTCGCTCCTGTTCATTCATTTATAGGCATTGCATAGTAGTACAATTAATTTCAATCTGATCTGAGACATTGAAGTATTTCATTCTGAACTGTGAATATGCCGCTTTAAAGTAACATACTTGGTCTGGTTAAATGGAGAAAATATGGTGTTTTTGTTTTGTTTCGCCAGACGAGACGTGTTGGACTATGTTATGCAGCTACAGAATTATGAGAACCAGTTTCTCCCAAATGCCATGCGCAAGTTGTTTAGTACCATATCAGCGCCGGCAGAACGAGGCAGCTATCTGGAACAGATCATTGACAAGTTTGCAGAGCAATTCTGCAAATGCAATCCCAGACTGGGCTTAAATAAAGGTACTTTTAATGATTTTGTTCGATCCTTCTCTGCGCCATCATTATTTAAATTTGTTTATTATATTAACTGTAAGAAGTGACCAGTGTTAATCCTTTACTCCAAGCTTTTGTCATGTGGTTGACAAATGTAGATTTAGATCAGCCTGCACCTCTGTGCAGTCTGATCTTGATCTACACTTGTCACTTTTGTTCCGAAATAACCTAGTGAATCTAAAAAAAATCAGTAAAGTTTCAGGCTGATCCGGTTATACACTGTTTGCTCATGTGATATAAGCCATTTCCCTTGGGGTAAAGTGTTAACAGTTGTTGAAATTGAGCATTATCTAAAACTTATCCTAATCCCGCACAAGCTATAATAGCTCGAAGACTAGTGTATTAAGGATGATCTCATGTGAAATAAACTCAACTGCTAACCTATCTTGTAAAGTGAATGTTTCTATTTTCAGATGCAGTATACGTGCTGTGTTTCTCACTGATAATGTTGTCAGTAGATCTCACAAGTCCACATGTGAAAAACAAAATGTCCAAACGAGAGTTCATCAAAAACACAAAAGGTGCAGCTAGAGGAGTGGACGAGGATTTGGTCGGCCATCTTTATGATAATGTTTACCTAGTTGGTCACGTGGCCGTCAGCTCTTGAAAAGAATTTAGCGACGTTTATTTTATATTGATGCCTAAATTCATTTTTACTTTTAAACTGCAGATATCACCCATGGGATTACAGCCATATCCCATTGAGTAAAGTGTTACAACTTATTTTTGCATGGAAAACTTCAAATGATCTTGATCTGGAATCACTTTATTATTCACAAGGATGGGTCATTTGGTGCCTTGTGTGGATCCTTTACTCCATGGTAAACGGCTTTTACTTATGGGTGACCAGAGTAGACCCAAATCAGCCAGTATATCCATGCAGTCCTATCTTTATCTACACTGTTTGCTTACTTGGTCAAAAATAATTAAATAGTCTTGAAGTGACTAGTGTACATACTGATCAGACTGCACAAATGCTGATCTGGATCTACACTTTCCATATATGGGATAAATGTAGTTTCCACAAAGGGTTAAATAAGATGCACCTAAAGACTTAATAAAGTTTTCACAATTTATTTACACATACATAATGTCCAAATGAATGTAAATTGCTGTAAAAAAGCCAAAAAAGTGATCAAGAATTGTAATCATCTCACCTTGAGAATATATAATACTTACCTCATCAGTGTTTGAATATCATTACTCACAAGATTAAGCAGATATGCTTATACACTATACTATTTGGGTTTCTGTGATCATTATATTATCAAATACTCAAGGGTCTATGATTATAAAACTAAATCAGGAGACCAGTCTCAAATCTCAAGCATTTGACTGGTCGCTATTTCAGCCGATTAGATGCTTGAGATTTTAGACTGGTCTATGATCTTAGTTTTATGATCTTAGGCCAAGTTCAATCAAACAGTTTTGCCTACAGACTTATTAAACATGTTAAATATATTTGGTTGCAAAGGTTGATGACAGTTTATAATAGGAAGAAGCTGGTATGAAAGTTTTAGGTTGTCTTAATATAAATAATTTTATCTTATGTTTTTAAAGTAAAATCTACTCATCTGTGTGGTGAATATTACCTGATATTTACCCTATATCCCTTGAAAATTTAAAACTGGTATTTTCATAGTTGAAGCCACTTTAAATCAGTATTGCACATGTTTACATTAGAATGTAGTTTTAAACAATTATTATTAGCATAAGATCTAAAGAAACTGTGTTTGTTTCAATAACTTTTTGTTGGTCAATTTTTTTTTCATTGACAAAAACCAAAACCTGTATTTTCACTTATCTTCATAGCCACACATGAAGTTGTCAGTTTTGGTATCACTTTGTAAAATAACAACCAATAATTTACTGAAACAAGCAAAGATATTTAGTTACTCTACAAGATGTACTGGATTATTATATTGGTGCATGTTTAATTTTTTCGTGTATTTCGTGCTAGGGCATGAAAAAGGAATTTTTATCAAGACGTGTGCCCTTTATGAAAATCACCAAAATTTGGAAATCTGCCATTTTACAATGCCAACACCCCATGTCAAATGAATTTTTGTGTGACAACTTGACAAAGTTGAAGAACTGAGTTGTGCTTTCATTATCATGAATGAGAAATCCATTTATCGTAAATTATTAAGCTATTATGTCTGAAACTGCCCAAAACAGTTGGCTGATGCCAGATTTTTCACTTGAGACTCGTGCATATATGTAATCCTATGGAAAATTCTGGTCTCAGAGATTGATAACAAACTCAGTTGAGAAAAAATGCAGCCCATTCCCCCATATATATGCCTTTATGGTGTTGGTGGGCAGTTTAGATCCAGATCAGCTGGCAGATCCGTGCCATGTGATCAGAATCTGCATTCTTTGCTATTGGAGTCATTAGGTTATTTCTGACCAAGAAGAGAACATTTTAGATTCTTATCTCATGGCACACACATTCCAGATTATCTGGATCTACAGTGGTCACCCATGCAATAAAGGTGTATCTATAAGGGAAAGAGTTAAGGTTGTTGTTTTGGCTGCAATGCATATACTGTAAATGGTAATGGTATCTTTATTAGAAGCAAAACAATATTGCATATAAATTCATATTTGAATATAGTAGTTATTACTTTAAACCTGCTCCATGGTACTCCAGATCTGAAGGTTATAAAGCTGAGTTTGAAAACCAGTCTCAAATCTCAAGCATCTGATTGGCTGAAATGGCGACCATTCGCCATTTCAGCCAATCAGATGCTTGAGATTTGAGACTGGTTTCCAAACTCGGCTTTATAACCTTCAACCCTGTTTTCACACAGGCAAACAGTATAGAAGCTGTCTGATCTGGATCTACACTATCCCTTCTTGGTCAGAAATAACTTAATGGATAAACAATTAAACAATGTAGATTCTGGGCAGACAACCTGGGTCCAAGATCATAAAACTAAAGCTGGAGACCAGACTCAAATCTCGAGCATCTGATTGGCTGAAATGGCGACCAGTCGCCATTTCAGCCAATCAGATGCTTGAGATTTGAGTCTGGTCTCCAATCTCAGTTTTATGATCTTGGGCCCTGCCAGTGTGATAAAAGACATATCAGTGGAGGAAAGGCTTATAATTGTGTCATAAATACAAACTTTTGAGAAAAAAACAACAAAAAGAAAAACAAGTGTCATAGATTTGCAAATGAATGTGTCATATATATATAGATTATTAATGCATATTGACTTTGTTTTGTTTTTGATATTAATTTGTTACGTATAGATTTGTGTGATGTGCATAGAATCATGTGATATTTATTACTTTTTATTTTGACAATAAAAACATAATTTATTCTGTTTTCTTTCACTTTTAATAAACCAATTATTTAGTGAACCCTTTGTACATGCGTGCTTGACACTTGAGCTTAGAAGTGATACTCAACCAATTCCTTATACAAATTATTTCAGCCATGCTGGAACCTATGTGTATGCGTGCCTGTGTTCGTGCACACTTGTCAGACTTAAGTCCTTTAACGATATAAAAATAACGTTTGAGTTCGTTACACACGATTTCCTATGAATTTCCTTCTTTGCGCAGTTTGTTAGAAAGAAATGAATAAATAAAATAATGAGTTGCTTTTTCATCCTCAAATAGCTGACTGATAATTTATATACAGTCGTTTACAGTCATCATTGCACGTTCATCGATAAAAAAAGAAAATTATCGAAATCTCGCTAACAGCAAAATTCCATTCAATGAAACTTCGGACAAAAATGTTATTAATGTATATTTATTTTGCAATAAGTTAAGATACGTAAGAGTTACTGTAGAGACAAATAACTAGATAAAAAATTCCCTAGAATTCTAACTAGTATTTACTTCATAAATTCACAAAAACTAAACAACACCAAACATAATTTTTAAAATGCCCACGCGTAATATGATAGTGACAATATACGACTGCCGACCACTTTATTCATAATAACAAAGAATATGTAAAGGCCATTGTTAACGCACAATTAATTGGGATTCAGTAATATACAGGTCAGAGGACAGTAAATAGAAAAGCCTATCTATCGATCTATCTCTATCTTTCAGTACTGCCTCACTCCTCTAATTGAGTATTATGGGAGGGTTCACGCCGGTGTTAGTAAGAGTAAAACTGGAAAAATGATTTCCAGGCATATAAAAAAGGATCAAAACGCAAAAGGAAGTTGTTAAAATGTTTAAAATAGTAGTGAGATAAAAGACGGTTAAAAACAACTGTTGTGTTTAATATTGATACGAGGCCACTGCCTGCTTGAAAGATTCAAGACTTGGCAGTGTCGCAATATGCGATGGTAACCCGTTCTACAGAACTGTGGTGTGGGGGAAGAAGGAGTATTTGAAGAAATCAGATTTAACATGAATTTGACGGAGACTGAGGAGGTGCATCTGTCTGGTTAACCTAGCTGGGGCCTCTTAGTAGGTTGGGAGTGGGATGGCTACAAGATAGTGATAGATTTTGTAGAACATGACCAGTTTTGAATCAAGACGTCTCTTCTCAAGTGTGCACCACCCTAAGGTGTTCTGTAGGTCCGTTACGCTTGTGTGGCGTGAGTAGTCATTTTTAAATCATCTAATTAAACGCCGTTGGACCATCTCCAGCTTGTGTATGTTGGCGTGAGTGTGAGGGGACCATACAGATGATGCATATTCTAGCTGAGGTCTGACCAGTGTATTATATGAAAGTGTTTTAACCTTTTCATGTTTTGTGTTGATATTGCGCTTGAGGAAATCTAGTGTTCTGTTGGCGTTTGTAGTTATTCTGTTGATGTGTGTGTTCCAGTTGAGGTCATGGCTGATGTCGACACCAAGGTATTTTGCATCCTTAACAGAGGCTAATGTTTGACCATGAAGCTTATATGGAAAATGGATGGGCTTTCTGCTGCGTGTGATATGAATGAAGGACCTGGCACTTACTGGGGTTAAATTCCATATCCCATACTTTTTCCCAGGTTTCTAAGTTTAGGAGATCATTTTGTAACATTTGGCAATCTAAGAGGGAGGTGACTACGAGGTAAACAGCTGTATCATCTGCAAATAGACGTATCTGGGAGGCGACTGTATCAGGGAGGTCGTTAATGTACAGCAGAAAGAGCTGAGACCCCAGGACAGATCCCTGGGGAACCCCTGATGTAACAGGGACTTGATCAGACATGACCGTTGACCACGACAGATTGAGATCTGCCCATTAAGAATGACCTAATCCAAGACACGATTTGTTTGGAAACACCGTGTTCTTGGAGTTTAAATAATAGTTTGAGGTGGTTGACCTTGTCGAACGCTTTACTGAAATCAAGCCTGTCGCGGATTGGATAATTTTGTCTAGGACGGTTCGGGCTTACTTTATTTTCAAAGATTCATTGGCCAAAACTATAGAGAATTAACATACGTTTTTGTTTTCAAAAATGTAAAATGACTTTAATGAGATACTTTAAAATAAAAATGATTTTTAAAAAACTGTTTGAAAGGTGATTTGTGGCACTTTAATAAAGTTGATACTTTTCTCTTTTTGGGGGGTTGAATATTTGTATACATTCAGGCCACGGTATACTTTTGAGTTGGATTTTAAACTCAACTCAAAGAAATTATTTTAAATTTGTGACGATACACTGCGTACTTGATTTCAAAATTTGTTTTCGGAATAATCTGCTTACAAAATCCATAATAAATGTTTGAATACTAATAAAAACTTAAAATCTGAGTTCGAACTCAAACATTAATTCTATTATATCTCAGTAAAATATAATGTTTTTTTTTTAATTCTATGATAATAGGAAGATTTTATTTCATTTTATGTTGTATTCCAAGAAAACAACCAATATAATTACTCAAAATTTAAATAAATTTGTTGAGTAGAAAATTGAGTTTGAGCATAAGATTGTTCGTGATAACGGAGCCTTGTGGTGAGTACTTTCGGCTTAAAATGCTTAAAAACGAGTTGGTGAAGACCCTGATTTTGGCCATTTTTGCATTGCCCAAGCGTGCCCCTTTTCAAATCTGTAGTATTTTGGGAAAATGTTATTTAAACTAAATCTGAGGAGGACCAAATCTTAATGTAACTCTATGGGAAACAATTTAGTGGTCTCTGACCCACAATACAGGAGAGTACTACAAGAGATCTAAGCGTATTCTATATTTAAACTTAGTAAACTCTATGGGGATTTCCAATCCAAACAAAACAAGTACGTAATATTCTGTTATATTACTTAGCACATATTTAATGTATCTCTTTTGTTGTATTTATGTATTTAGTACATATTCTATGTACCTCTTACTTTATTTCATTAAATGAGAAAGAATGATCTGTGTCGACATCGATGCATATAAAAAATTTACTTACGAATAATGACGGTAAAACGAAAGTAGACCGGTTGCGTCATACAGGTGACCTGGAAACTCGACACCACTAGGTTCTGGTTTACTAATGAAAAAAAAAAACAACAACAAAAAACAACAAACTATCGGTCAAGTCTTAACAACAATGTGGTGTGAGTTTGGGGGTAAAATGAGTAGTCTCGACAAGGACACGGCCTCAGATTTCCAGCTCACCGTGCGTGCTTAGGCCGCCTGATTCGAATACTATATAAATGTTTGTTAGGTGCGTCGAACTGTGTACTCGATGATAATTTACTTGTCCGCTAGGTACGGTTTGACTACCAGCGCCGTTGCCTCGCCTGAAGAAGCTCAAAATGTAATTCGCCCTGATAATGTGGCAGTTTTGGTGTGAAATCAATAGCCTCGACCAGGACTTGAACCTCTGATCTCCGGCTGATCTTGCCGACGCTTTACCTGTTGAGCTTTTGAAGCCACGTGATTCGAATACTATTTCACAGGCGCTTTAAAGCCTATGAATTCACTTTTCATCGTACAACACATACAACGTTCTCAGTTAATTGGGTGGCTGGTAAAACTCTGATCTGCTTCCCAGCCTGGAAATATCTTCAAATAATCATTAAACAGACACAGAATATGAGTAAAAAATTGAAAGTGTCTCTGTCTTTTTTGGTATGAGTGTTTATTATTATTAGAAATTCCGGCGTATGCTAATTCATCCACCTGCCTTAGATTTTTAACGGTCTTGTACTCTAAATGCTAACTGTTATTATGTATTCAAAATAGTAAAATATTGATTATTGAACATAAATAGAACCTTCGAGGTTAACGTTGTCTAAATTTTCACTAAAACTGTGCAGCAGACAGTGTTTTATTTTCAGAAGACAAGTTACCCACAAAATGCAAATTTAATCAAAACAATGTGTTTTTTTTTTTAATAAGCTCACCATAAAATATTAATATATATTGCATCGGACGAGGCAAAGGGATTGATTAAATGAAATACAAATTAAATTAACCTATGGATGCCGCCAGAATCCAGACTAGCATTTGGACAGAAGCCATTTATATGTAGCCCGCTTTAATATCGTGACTAATATTACTATATGCGAGACTCAGATATCCCTGACATGTAAACCATTTTTCGCTTTTCATTCATTTTTTGCCAATTGAAACAGACTTAATAAAATTAGAAAAGGTGAGACAAAGCCGCACGTTTAGCAGCCTAAGGAACATGTCGCATATCACTCTTAGAAGTGCCAATTTGCTTGTCTTTCGGTCATGTCATCATATTTCCCACCAAAAACTGTTGCATGTAACGAGAATCAGATACAAATAAAACGCATTTCGAAGTCTTTGTTTGCCTAAGTATCATGTTTGTTTTTATTTTAGAAATCAACGACACTCCAAAGCTTTAACAGGATGATAGGTATATGATGAAGAAAAATGTCTGAATTCGAAGGTAAGGCCTACGCTTATGCTTTCTGTAGTATTTCATTACTATAATATTCTTATTGAGTCTTATATATACTGATGGACAAAAGTCCTGTCGGGTATGGGTTTTCCGTAATATCTTTTAAATGCGTGAAATCCAAAGTATGCCGAATTTCAACACATTACCGGTATAAATTTGTGCCCAAGGTTATAAAACTGTGCATGGAAACCAGTCTCAAATCTCAAGCATCTGGTTGGCTGAAATGAGACAGGTTTCCAATCTCAGGTCAAGCTAAAACGAATCAAAGCATGCATCATTTGTAGTATTTAAGTGTAAGACAAAGCCCATCACTTGTGTTTCTAAAGGAAACCTGCCGTTGATTTAGGTGGGTTTAGAAGTAAATTCTGAGAATTATCACTTGTAGAGTCAACGTCTGAATCTACGGACGACAAGACAGATTGTTTGAAACAAAATACAGACGTGTTTAGGAGCGCTGATTGGAAACGAGGAATGTTGAAAAGAACTCGGACAACAGTGGATCAGATAGGGTCCGACATAAATTCTCCGGTGGAACATTCTTTAAATGGCAAACAAAAGGCTCAGCGAGAGTCAAAACTACAGTCATTCAGTAGTTTGTCGGAGAGTTTTGCGGCACCAGAGGAATGTGAACGGACGTCAAGCCCGTTGACGCTCAGAAAAGAGGATTCCACTTCATATGTAATGAAATCCTTTCCCATATTTGATATGCGAAGAGCTCACAGATTAGCCGCCTTAACGTTCTATAAGATCAAAACGTCGCATTCCTTCACGATTCCAGAAGATCTGAAGCTGGCTGTTTGTCAGCAATTCTGTGCTTCACCTTCGACGGTTTACATTATTGAAGAACGAGGTTTAAAAGAGGAGATGGATTTGAAAACATTCGTAATAATTCTTCCTGAACACGTGCAAGAAAAATGCGTTACGTTGTTGATTGAAGTGTTTGAAGATTATGACCCACAGCCTATTAAAGTTTCGTGTTGCAGAATATCATTGAATTCGAAATTGTCTGACCTTAAGGCGATTCTTCAAGACGATCTTAATCGAAGACACTTTGCGTTGTGTACCGAAGGAAACGTTGTTAACGACGCTACAGAGATATGTGGTGAACGATTAAGAGACTTCGGTAAAGTGCAAGTTATTGTACAAAGTGTAAACACACTACATTTTACACACCACCCACGCCCTGATGTAAGTTATGAATTCACGCTAGAAACAGATATGACAAAATCTGTTAAAGAAGTGAAAGTACAATTCGAAAATCATTTCAAAGACGAATTGAATAAACTTAAGCGAGAAAATGACGGTACATGTATACAGTTTTGCCTGCAGGAGAGACTGTTGAGAGGCGAACAGTGTGTGGGACTGGTGATGCGAAAGAACTTACGACAGGAGAAAATTCGGATACATTTCGCATCACAAGACTGCATATCTGTCGATCTAAAATACAAATTTGGCAGGAAACACATGCACAAACTGCTTGTTGTTGATAGAGATATTTCCACTGCCGCGTTGCGAGCCGAAGTCTCAAAACATCTTATTGTCGATCCGAAGGCAGTGAAACTTATCTTTGAAGATAAACTGATTGATGAACACGACAGTCTAGCAGTTTATTTCAAAAACAAATGGAAGAATGGGTGTCAACTGTCCGCAGGTGTTAAGAAGTTCAAAACACTCAGAATAAAACATCCCATTAATGACCAAGAAGTGGTAGCCTTTGAGATGTACATGTTAGAAACAGTTTCTACCTTAAAGAGAAATGTGGCTGAAAGGTTTTCGCTAAACGACATTCAAATATCTCTCTTTTGTCGTGGAATGAAGATGGAAAACAAACAGCCATTACAACATTATCCGATTAAGAACAACATTGAAATATGTATGTGTATTTTTAAGCATAGACTTGTTTTAAACGTTTTGATACTAAAATGCAAAACTAGAATCTGCGTCATTGTGGACGATTGTACAAAAACAACTGTTGATGAACTGCTCAGTTTTTGTGCCATTAAGTACAACCTGGACAGGCGATTCCTTGGGGCAATCTTCAAAAGCTCTTTTCTGGACAAGAATACTATATTGGTTGACACGGAGATTCAAGCCGGTGACATGGTGGTCATCACAAACGTGGACAATCCGCATGCGTTTAAAGGGAGCATCGTGCACATGTTTGTGACAAGAGAGGATGGTCATTGCGTTGCACGTGTTGGCACCATAACTGCCGGCATTGTCATGCTCGGTAAGTATTTAGCGCATCAATTTCATTGAATGCACACGGGTTCTTTTGTTTTTAAAATGTCAGCTGAGAAGTGCATATCTGTGGTTTGTCTCGAAGATAACCAATAAAGTAGGTGCTAGTATGTTGCATATTGAATCTGATACAATGTGCTCCCTAGCTGAATTGTTTTGCAATATATCTTTATTGGCTTGAAGGTCGTGCTTGATGGCTTTCAAGTTTCTTTTTCAACTGTTTGAAATGTATTCTGAATATATTTTGTTTTGTTTTATTCTGTATAATAAATTCTTACATAATATATTACTTCTGAATTACGCTTAAAGCAGCCGGTTTTTTATTCAATTTTGTTTATGATTATTTTGAAATTATTAAGATAATACGTGTTACGGTTCAAAACCTCGTATCTTATGTGTTTACAGCCTCGAAAACAGCAGCCGTGCCGAGAACAGAAAAAGCTGTTTGTTCTAACGAGTTTGGACCAACTCCTACAGGAATATACGCATGCGAAGACAGTGGCTGTTTATCTTCTTTAGGTTTATGCAAAATGGTAAATTAAATAGAATAATACTGATTTCTTTCGTAAGACCTGTAACAGTAGTTTCTTGTTATTTTTGTCGCCCATTGTTTTCTCATTTAGGGCAAACCCATTCTTTTGTCTGGGTACAAAACGCCGCTGAACATGTGATGGTATTTATCTGAAAATACCGCATTAAAGGTTACATGTTCACCGCCATATGCATACCATCGTTTGAGATGGATCAAAATTTTAGTGTTTATTGGTGTAAATACTGAGTTGCGCTCAACCGGGGCTATGCCTCGCGGGCAGTAATGCATTTTCATTACTGCCCATGAACAGGCTCAATCAAACCGAGCCTGCAATATTTTCATATTTGTCGATACATGTTAGATGGCTTACAGAGTTTCCTTTTCATCTACATTGTTTTTCTTCACTGGCATCAGTGAACAATGGTACAAATTATGCGAAAAAAAGCATCAGATTTCACTGACAGGGATATACGACTTTCTATACTCAAAATTAAAAAATGAATTTGTTTAAACTTGCCGAAGGTGACTCGAAGAGTATTTAAAACATTATTATCAAAATGATCTATAATAACTGTGAATGGTGAGATCAGCCGTCACCACGTTAGCCACGGTTTTATATTCATTCTGAAATTATAACTATCAAAAGTATTAACCTCTAAATGCATTTTAAAACAACATCGGAAATAAGCACTAGTTGCTTTTTTCCAGGACAGTCCCATAAGGCCTCAGAAGAAATTGGATATGAAAACATTGACTCAGACATCTTGTCTTGCTATGAATCGAAAGGCGGATTTTCTAAAACGGGGACGACAAATTATCAAAATGAGAGAAAAACATCTCTATAGAAATGTAACTCAGACGAGTTCCAGCACAAGGATTGAATCACGGGAATCTTTGGGAACGAGGGAATTAATTCTGAAGGCATCCGAAGATCGAAATCAGCCGGTTTTCTTTATTGGAGACCAAGCGGTAGAAAAGAAGTGTGCAAAATTTAGTTTAGACGAGGAAACTGGAAAGAAAACGGTCATAACTGATAAAGAAGCATCATCAGTCGCAAAGAAATGGGAGGCATCCGAGGATCCGATTTCACCGATTAACGAAGTATTTGAAGAGAACATACAAGCAGTATGTCCCAAGTTTGTGGATTGCGATGGGAAAACAGCTGGTGAGCGTTTGTGCCAATACTGCAATTGTCGGCATCGATGTAACGTCACATTAAGCGATGATACTGAAATGCAAACATCTGACAGATTTCGGGGTACATATACAGAGAATATCACGATTCCAAGCTTAAAGAACATAAAGAAATCGGATGCAGAGACACAAAATCCGTGCCAAGAAAGCAGTAATGCAGTCACTTCCAAACACTCAAAACAAGTAGGATTTTCAGAAGATATGCCTTGTTTACGTCTGCACTCGCCCGAGACCTCTGGTTGTGAAAGTTCACATCAAAATGATGATGATATGATTATTTCAAGAAGAAATTCGGTGGGTGATAGAGATATATCAAGAAAGAACAAGGTCACTAGCGGACATGGAGAAGACTGCTTTTGCCGAAAATGTGTCATTCTTCAACAGGAAACCCGATGTCCGTTCCTGTTGCGCATGCGTAAGGGACGGCAAATTGCAAGACGAACACAAACCTTATCTGAGGGATCAGTTGCCGTTGAAGAATTACAACATACAATGCATACTGACTATCATCTTCACCACAGCCGTACTGATCCAAGAATGGATATGATTGCCGTCAATCGCTTTGGAAGAGTACCAAATGCGCAGTTTGAAACATCGGGTAAATATGTTAACTGTCAATTAGGCTAATTTATAAATAAATACAATTTAAAAAAATGAAATTTTACAAAATGTATAATAAAAGAACATCTTGATAGAAAATAATTTAAAAAGTAAAACATGCATATCAAGAATAACCACTGAGAAGACAAAGCCTCTTAACACAGCCACAACAGAGAGGAAAAGGGAGCATGGGTTTATAAAATGGTCAATTTGAAATAAGAAACCATAAAATTAAACGAAAAACAGAACATGAGGGTTACCACATTCGAACAGTCAGTGGTAAGCTTTGTGACAATTTGTCACTGGGGTTTAAGGTGTAAGCAAAATACAGTATTGTTGTTGTATTGTTAGATGCTGAAAACTGACTTAATGAGTAAAAACCAATGAACTTAGAGTCCTAATATCGCACATTGCATAACGGTATATAATTTGTTGGTTTGTGTGCGCACGGAAGAGGTGGAAGATTTCTCTGGCAATCACTCCACACTCAGTTTCTTGACCAAGTAATATGATTTTCGTTTACAATTAGTTTTTTTCCGCGTTGACTAAAGTGTACGCGCTGGCGGCCGGGTGTAGTATCATCTCAGTTATTTTCAAAATGGTTACTTTCTGAAGTTCAAATGCTTGATCGGTTCAATTGCCAATTTTTTGTGAACGTCAAAACAAATGATTAGTTTTGTTGGAAGTTATATTATTAAGTACTGCATTTATTTCGTTCTATTTGAAATCATTACACTTCACCTGTATGCGTTAACACCTTTTCCTCTTTTACATAGCTTATGCTGTATTTTCGTAATCACTTCTGTTTAAAACATGTTTTATTTGTGTTTGTATTGCTCTAAGCGCTGTACAATGTTCAATGTAAATAAAATATTCGTCTCTTTATTTACGTATTTACATTATAGGGATTACGATACTTCTACTTTCGCACGTTGCTAGACTTGTGGGAAATAAATGGAAACATCTTCTACGAAAACTAGGTATTGATGAAGCCGATCTAAGTGACATCGAACATAAACACCGCAACTCGGATTTACATGAACTTGTTTTTCAAGCGCTTTTGACGTGGAAGCAGAGAGAGGGCGTTAAAGCATCTCGAACTGTTCTGATTGCCAAGCTGGAAGACATTGGTTTAAAATCTGTGGCGGAGAGTTGTAATCTTGATGGGCATTTTACAGCGTAGACGTAACGCACATGCACTGAAAGCAGATTCAAGATTCATTGAACTATCGCCTGTTCCAATATTTTGTATAAATATGAAACTATATCATTTTAATTCTATAGTAAAATTATCAACAATCAAATCTCAATTTTGATACCTAAGAAAAGCAGTTAATGAAAAAAATCACCAAAACAAAGTGCATGCTTTCTTTTTGAATAGAGTATAGTATTTTATTTCGATTTCGCTTTCCCACCTTAATGCATTAAGTATGTTCGTCCTGTAAATTTACGAAACTGTAATTCAAACTGACTTTTTTGTGTGCAAACCTGTCTCATGGAGTGTACACATTTTACAGTAGCCACAATAAGTGCAAATTCTGTAACACCATTATAGAACATATACCTAGTTCAATACATTATGTAGTTGACCTACTGCTCACTTTATTATGCATGACTTCACAATTATCAGGGACCAGAATCAATAAGCTGAGATGATTTGAGTCTAGTCTCAATCCCAAGCATCTGGGCTCAATATTATAAAGCTAGACCACTGATCTTCCACGTGGAAGATCAGTGGTCTAGGGGTAGAGCGTCGGACTCCAGATCCGGAGACTGCGGGTTCGAGTCCCATCGGGGATGAGGTTCGTCTGCAGTTTCCTCAATCCACATTCGGCGCGAGTACTGGTTGGAAACCCAGGAAGCAGTCATCGAGCGTGATTAATATAAGTTGGAATAACTTGTTTCACAATCGATGTAAAACAAATAAGTTTAAGCTAATATTATAAAGCTGAGAATGGAGACCAGTCTCAAATTTCAAGCATCTGATGGGTTGAAATGGAGACTTGTAACTTTTTTTTCCATTTCAGTTTATCAGATGCTTAAGATATGAGACTGGTCACCAATCTTAGTTTTATAATCATCAGCCCAGGTTGGTTGGAATGGAGGTAGTCAGATGCTTTAGCGACTGGTCTCCAGTTTCAGTTCTATGATCTTGGGCACTGGTCATCTTTCAGTCTTATTTGGCTTCTTAATATTGGTGATTAACAGAGATTATTTTAATTACCAGTTATTTTACTTGTGCAAGAAGATTTTTAAAATTTGGTAAACTTGCAAAACAATATATGCTTTATTTTGTTATGGAATTAAAAATTTTGCGCTCAACAAAGCATAATTTAATTAAATTTCATTAAATTCAGGAATTTATACTGGTGCCAAATATATCACTTTCTTTAGAATGACTTTTTTTCAAAAGATATGCATAATACTCTTTATTCTTTTTTATGTTAAGTTTCATTTTATTTTATGTTTTATATAGACTTTATTTGTTTTTATTGTACTTTTTTGTTGTTTTTAATACATATGTTCCATGTGTTTCACGCGTTAAAAGGGTACATATACTTATTAATCACTAAAAACTCTTGAACTAGTTATGAAATGACTTCTGTGGTAATACAATAACGTTCAGCCAAATAAGCATTTAATTTTTTTCTTTTTTTGCATTGGTCTATCCATTCAAGTATAAGCGATATAACAGGTTTGTGAGCAAGCCTTAAAATTGCCCAATAAGCCAATGTTTAATATATATATGTATTAATTAAAGAAAACGTAAATTAATCCAACTATATTCTTGCTTATTTTTATTTTTATTTTTGAATACCTCCATCGATGAATGTGTTCTCAATAATACGTGTTTATTATTTCATTGTTTATTTTATTTACTAGTGTTGTTCTTTGTATTAAGAATCTGCATGTAAATAAAGTTTGCTAGTTTGAAATGCCAGTATCTAGAAAGCTTATTTCTCAATATGTCCATGTTTTTATACTGTTCATGTGTTTTATATCAATATACTCTCTACATGAAATTTATACATGAATCGTTGCATAATCTGAAAAAATCATATCAAATCACAAAACATATTTCTCGACAACACATTTACATATACAAGACATTCTACAAAGAAAATGCGAATGTGCTGTATTGTCTATGTATATATTTTCTGGCGAAAATGTTACCCTTTTACATTTAAAATTGTTAACTCTTTTTCTGTTTTGTATTTCCTTATATTTTGAAGTCCCTTTTTTGAGTTGTGTTTATCAAGTAGTTTGAAGAAGTGTTTAGCTGCAGAAATATTATTTATTGTAACAGTTATTGCAGTTTCGTTAAAAAAAGTGTATTGGTGTGGAGGTACAACGTACTAAGTAGTCAGTAAGGAGGGTATTGGTATGCAGTAGAGTAATAATGAGATTTATTTTACTGGACCAGGTTTTTTTAGGGGAGGGGGAGAGTGGGGAGTCGGACTAATATTGTTGTTGATGTGTTGATTTTGGTGGGGAGAATGAATTTGAAAAAAACTCCTGTTAGAGCTGAAAGAGGGATCTGCTTTGAATTTTTTTAAATAAAACACCGATCTGAAATAAATATATTTTAAAACAACTTGTATGTTGTTTGTATAAAACTTCAGAAGTATTACAATGTGACTTATTAAAAAGTTGTAAAAGGTAAAACGAATGTCTGAGCAGTGATAGTGAAGAATGTGAGAATAGCGTTGTGGATGATGGACAAGGGATTACAATCGGGTAATATTTTGATAATGGAAAAATTGTAAAAAACAATATAATGGTTGAAGGACGGCAGTCTCGTTGTTTCATGAAGAGACATGTACTGTGCAGGATTAGACCAGTCTCAAATCTCAAGCATCTGTTTGACTGAAATGGCGACCAATCATTACATCACAAATATTACGAAAATTTTCTGGAATAAAATAAAACTTTTGTAACAGCTTAAGACCATTAGTGTTCCAATAAAAGGGCTCAGATGGTTGTCTGTTCAGCCATAACCAGTTAAATATCGAGTCCTATTTCTACAATGTAGTTCCACATAGCAATAACTGATAAATTATATTTTATTCGCTTATTTCCAACTAAAATAAAAAAAAGCGTTGGGACCAGCAATCACTGTCGTGTAGTTACTTAAGTGTTATTGTCATGAGAGTTGGGGTCTGAAATAAAAGATGTCAGAAGCATAATAACAAAAGAATATTAATTCTTTTTTATTAAAGGATTGGCATTCAGATTTAGTTTCTTGTTGTTACTAGTGTTTTCATTTTTTAAAGTTTACTTGTGTGTACTTCGACCATCTGCAAAATGCCTTCGGCTAATCGAAAATAAAGTAATAGATGTAATGTTATATTTTCAATTTTAATTTTAGTTTCAACTCATTGTTTTAAAAATTTTGCCCAAGGCAATCCTCATATATGACGGTATACATATTTTAATAACATTTGTTCCAAGCCTTTTAATGAACTTAACAAATTAAATGTTGAGGAAAATAATACGGTTATTTGGAATATAATATTTTTGTTTTAAAGTATTCCTTAGTTAAGACATATTGAAACAAAAATTATGGTTAACAAACATTTTTATAAGACAATAAATTTAAACATTAAACTTAGCGGAAACATTAAATGCTCCGTAAGATGCATAAGATTTTCTCAGATCATAAAACGAAGTTCTTGATATTTGCGACAATATGTGTGCTAAGCTACATGACCGCGATGTACAAAGAAGAAATAATGTTCGTCGAGGTTCGGATTTGCTAGGCAATTTACACATTCATGTTATGGATGGGGAAAGCTATTTCTAAATAACTTAAAAACTACTAAAATGACTTATTTCAAACTTCAAACAAATGATCCACGCCAATCATTGCACATAAACACTTTTGTTAATAACTCTGACAGCATTTGCTCGAAGGTTGTGTCCCTTTTTAAAATTAATTTTCTTTGACATCAGCCAAGACTGCTTGAACAATTTAAACATGTCGGAAAGAATTAAACTACTGAAATGATTTACATAATCTTTACACCTATCCTCGCCACTCATTACATTCGTACGTCTTTGCTCCATTTCTCTGTCCCTTTGAAATGACTTTTATTTCTTTATTTATAAAACTGAATAATTCTACTTCAGTTTCTTCGCTGTTTTGGTAATGTTTACTGCTTATGAAGGTCTCGTTAAAACATACGCTTTTTCTAAGAATTAAGTATAATGCATATATTTAACAAACACTTTGATGTTCTATTTCGAACTTTCAAACAAACAATTAAATTAAAACAAAAAGACGTGTATTTGTATTCGCAACATTGGCTTATTTTAAAAAATGCTCAAAATGCATAACTATAAATAACTGCAATTAAAAACAAAAAAGTTTGAAAATGTACATATATTTATCATATTTGAACTCAGGTTTTGGCAACGACTTCTTGATCTTCACATAGTTCATAATAAGGTGTTCACAGATAATGCTTGCAGTCTGGGTGTAAAAGCTGTTAAAGAGTCCACATGAAGGTATTTTCCCAGCAAGAAGTATCCGTTGATTCAACGTTGAACACCTCTGGTGTCGTTGGTCGACTGACTGTATTCCCAGACGTTGCTAACCTAAACGAAAACGCATGATGTCCGTCGATTCGCAAGTAATCTTTTAACAATTTGTACTACTCTTCTTTATTTGATTCATGCTCCGGTGTTAAATAATAGTTTAAGTTAAATGAAAATCATGAACCCAGAAAAGTCACATAAAATAATTTATACAATTTCCGCGAGGTTTGGCACATGATTCTTTACAAATCCCAGTTTATTGTACCATCTAGATTCAAATTGCAAATTTCCAAAGTACTCGTCCCTAGTGCGATTATATATTAATTCCTCCATACAATCTAACGTAATAGGATGATAATCTAAATGAAACTTATTGGCAAAGAGTTCTTTTCGTTTGGCGAGAAGCCAGAGGTCGCCCGGACTTAGGATACATACACCGCGAACCCTCATGCCGGCACATGGCCACTTGTACAAGTATTTTCCCCTGTTTTTGAAACGGCTTATGTAGGGCTTGGTGGTATCCGAAAAGCTTGTCGTTTCCGGATCATCACCTGTGAACAAAAATTAAATGTGTTTATTTATTACGCATTAACAATTAAAAATCTAACATACTGAATAAAATATAAATTTAACGTAATCGAAAATGCAACTTTTCTCTTTGAACAATTTTAAAGGGAAGATGTTACAGATTGTCTTCGCTTTCTTACTTGATTCGGCGTAAATATTTTACCCGATGCTCTAGAATATCTTCCGGTAGAAGCACTCTTTTGCCGTTTCTTATCTTCCTAAGTGCATATATTGTGCGTTTTTCGGTTAGGTTAACCACAAGCAAATCTCGAACAAAAGTAAATAACCATAACGCTTTGGAATTATCACTAGATATATATTTATTAGGTGTTTACTATTTTCTATGAGAATAAAATGTGTATTTACCACTGTATGATCCAGGTGCCTGTAGTAACGGGTTGTGATTTAAAGTTGAAAAGAATATCTCATCTGGAATCTTCACTTTTCTTGACCACTGGTATATAGCATGAGCCCTTTCGTCATGAAGGATGTAGTCAATAAATCCCCTGCTTGCAGTGATGTGCAGAGCCCCCTTTGTTGGAAGAGCGTTGTAGGGAACTGGCCCTGCATGTTTCCACCGGTATTTAAATCTGCAAAAGACATAATCAGTTCATGCATATCACAATTATGTTAACTTCTTTTGCAACATTTCTACTTAATTATGTTGAAATTATCATATCAGATGCAATTAGATGTATGCGTAATCCCTCGAAATATTTCTCAAACATGTTTGTTTATAATACCTATTTAATTTTTAAAGGACTTGCTTTCGGACAACATTCTAAAGCAGTTTACGTCAATTCTTGGTTACATAAATATTCGTACAGGAAAAGCGAGCTGCAGACCGCGTGACGAGATTCGAAGCGTCGACTTTTCACGTAGTTCTTAATGTTTGGGTTGAGCCAAACATACCCCACACAAAAATGGAAAAAAAAGATAAGGGCTGTAGAGATGATGTGGTAGAGTTACAATACTTTTGTCGCTATGGTAAGAAAGAAACCTGGCTGATTTGTGGGCAGGGGAGTTGTTTCCGAGCACGGTGGCACGTGGTCGGGCTGTAGGATCGTGCTAAACAACTTCCGAAATAACGGAATCTCCGTAAAGACTACGGTGACACCCCATGCCCTCTGGTTCAGGAACTCATTAGCCACAATTGCCTGGCAAATAAATAGCGCATACATGATGCTTTTTGTGGTGCGAGCGCAATTTGATTGCTTTCGGCATTTTCACCGCTTCACACATTGTTTTTTCCCTCCCCTCAGTCTCATAAAAATAAACATAGCTTTCATCCCAAGTGAAGATTTCGTTCATGCGTTTTTGGTCAGCAGTCTTGTACATATCGAGCAGCTGTGACGAGATACGCACACGCCTCCTCTTTTGGTCAGCAGTAAGGAGGTGGCGTATCCACCGGGCGCAAACCTTTCCTTGCTTTAAATCTTTTGTCAGTATTAAATAACTGATGACGAATTAATGCTACATAAATCTCCTGCACAGTACAGCGAGCATCTTACTCTGCACCTACTTTTACTGCAGCAACATCACTTTCGGGATGTTGCTGATGCGGGATTCCCAGATCAGAGCTCACTGATATCTGTTCTATTGGGACCCATCTCCCAACTGTGGCATATGATAGGCACTATTACTATATACGTCTAAATCAGATTTAATATCAGAAGCGGTAATGCCAAGCAGTGCACGAAAATGCAATTCGCTCTTTGCTCTTGTTGAAAATTGTTCTCCTGCCTGTCATTTTGAATCGCAGTGTCCATTACCTCTGTATTTTCAAGTGAAAATTATATTCGTTGTATAAGTTTTTACCCGAGATCCTCGTGCATATACATGTAGCGGAGAGTCCTCTCTTTCGATACGTTGACTGGGTACGAATATTAACGACCATAACTACTACATGCATACAGGACTCTTGTTAATATTTGACATTTGGCATACATGCAATGCCAACTTCAGTTAGACGAAGTGTAACTCGCAAAACCCAGGCTCATATATCAAAGGTTTAGGTAACAATTTGAGGTAAAATTGTTATCAACATATTGCCAACAGGCATCTAGTTTTATTTTAAATTTGACTGGTTGCTAAATATGAACAGTACATGAAATAGCAACCATGAATTGATGTTTTTGTAAGTTATATTAAGCAAATTTAAATAAAGTGTGTATATGTTTATTAAATTAGAAAAAAAATTAACATAATATTTAAAGTTTATGTAATAATATTTGAAATTCATTATAAATTTGATTTTCCAATGTTTTCTAACAATTTAATATTACACATACTTTCCTTTATAAAAAGTTTTAATGAAAAACGACTTATGCTCATAAATTGATGTTATCACTGGTCACCTCAAATAAGCCGCCAGAATATATTGGGATCAATATTAACTGAAATCATCTTAGCAGCCAGTGGACCGATTGAAAAATTGAGCTCTGTGCTTAGTTTCAGAATGTTTTTGCAATGCAAACTTATTCCTATATTCCCGACTACCCCTTTAAAAATGGAAACATTCCAATTTACAAAATGAATTTTAAATGTCTCGTGACTCTCTTGTTATCATATATTAGTAAGTTTAATCGATTAAAGATTAAACACTTAAACCAGCAGAAATGACTCCTGTTACGTCACACGTCACGTGACTTTGTCTATATAAACTTTTGTCTCAACAGAACGAGGTAGAGACATTGCTACTTTACATAAAAACTTTGTTTAATAACTTTCAAATGTCTATTTTTCACTTCCTTAACGATTATAAATTAATTTTAAATAATATTTTAAATATTTTGAACTTCTTACACTAATTTTAATGCTTCTAAAAAAGTTTTATAGATCTACACAACCACGTGAGAAGCACATGGTTCGCTTACTCTCTCACCTTTTTGGCGATTGTTTAATATCATGAAACTCTTGCGCTCGTGGACGAAGCAAGAAATAACGTCAATTCATATTCAATAATTCTAATAGATGTTTTTGTACTCAGCTTGCATTGTTAAGCTATATATTAAATATTATCATAACCCAGCCATGACAAATTTATGCCAATCCTTAATAAAATAAAATATATATAAATCATTTGTATTTAGTCATTGTTTGCTGGTTAATAGAAAGTTTAATCGATTAAAGATTAAACACTTTAACCAGCAGAAATGACTCCTATTACGTCACACGTCACGTGACTTTGTCTATATAAACTATTGTTTCCGCAGATTCCAGTCTTTTCGATTCTGACTCAACTGAACGAGGCAGAGGCATTGCTATTTAACATAAAAACTTTGTTTAATAACTTCCCGTCCAACCCTGCCCCCTTTTTTCTGGGTTTTGTTACATATTTTCAGGGTATTACACACCGTCGTGGCTGGAGATAGCATGCATCTGGCGGTAGCTTGCAACCAGATTCCTGAATTCCAATGATGAAAAATCGCAAAAAAGAAGACTGTCCTCATACATCTATAACTTGCGACGATACAGATGATGTTCGAACATGTGGGATCAAAGAATTTTTAAAGGGAGGTAACTCGTTGGCGACCTCCCAACATCGGTGATAACATATTTTTTTTAAAGGGAGGTAACTCGTTGGCGAACTCCCAACATTGGCAATAATAAACTTTTGTAAATGGTGGTAGCTCGTAAGCACTCCCAAGTTAACCTGAACTTTCTTATTTTAGTATGCCATGCGATTGTTTAATATACTTGGCAAAATAAGTTCTGCACACTTGGACATTTTATAAAATATCTTTTAAATTTCACCAAACTCAACAAAATGATGCACATCAACTAAATCAGCAATTTAAAGTTAACAATTAAAAAAATCAGAAATAAAATCCGATCACTACTTTATAAGCAATTCATTGTTGAAGCCACCGGGGGTTACTACACAAAAGTTGCAAAGATCTCTAGACTTATACTGAGTAAATACACCACAATGAATCCGGCATTGTTCCAAGCGTCTTCTTACGGAATTCATCGCACGAAGAATTTTCAATTGTGGAATTGTGTTCCATTCTTGAACAAGAAAACCGGTTAGATCAGCTAGCTGACCAACTTCACCTGTCTTCTTTAGACAGACGTCTAGGTGGCAGGTGCGGTCCAATATTTGCCTTGACAGTGAAATTAACGAAAACCTTCCTTGTTGACCATTAGAAATAAATTCATTTGAATAACAAACAATGCAGATTTTTTTTCTCAAATCAGATTAGGTGTTGATTGCATTGGTTGATTGTTTTACACACTTAATAAACAGGATGTTTGATGCAATAGAGAATTCGAAACTGTTCGAGTCATCACTAAACTGTTTTAACATACCTTTAGGTCAATGAGCGAGACAATGTGATACTTAAATTAGTAAAAACTTAAGTTTGAGTGTTATTCTGGAAATGGCTTGGTATTAACTATTGATTACTTCCTGTTACTGGCATCACAGTGCTTGCTCATAATTGCATAAAACAGACGCTAGTGAAATGTTGACTGATTTCATATACTACTCAAATTTTGATAGGGATCGCTTTCCTTGTTATCCCGAATTATTTCCCCTACCAAGTTTCAACCGTTGTTCCTCTTCACCAGTTTGTTAGCTCATTCTTTTTTTGGCACAAAGCTGATGTCAAATAAACAAATCTTCAGAATCACAGCAAATATTTTATCGTTTCAACCTTATTTAAGGAATAAACACAATCTTTTAAGTGATCCTTATCAAATTTTGAGTAGTATAGATTTCACACCTCAGCAAATTTTGCAACTTTTGACCGTTGACCCCTCTCATACTCAAAATGATACTTCTCGGTTATTCACCAACACATTTTAATTCTGTTTTTGTTTTTAACTCCGCGAACAATTAATCTTGATATAAATGTTAGTATTTATACCAGTTATTTGCTGTGTAATAAAATTTACGCAAAAGAACACTTGTGTGCAGAACTTTTTTTGTTGGGTATATTATAAAAACTCTTGCGCTCGTGGACGAAGCAAGAAATAACGTCAATTCATATTCAATTGCATTGTTAAGCGATATATTAAATATTGTCATAACCCAGCCATGACAATCTTATGCCAATCCTTAATAAAATAAAATATATTTGTATTTAGTCGGCATTGTTTGCTGGTTAAATACTTTTGCAATTCATAATGAGCTTATAATTTTAATTTATTTTTAAGTTCAGAGTCTCACAGAGAAAATCCCTTCAGAATGGTGAAGCATAAACCCGACTTACCTCTGTCTGGTACCTTCAACATCATTAGCACCTTTAAGTGCAGTTAATATCTTAACCAGCTCATGATTTGTCCTTAATGGAAACTCTTGACCAGTAAGATTGATGAAATATCTCCACTTGGTGCTTCGCTTCCACAATTCCCGCATACATATTATTTCTGGTATAAGTACTGACATTTTACCCCATGTTACATCAATTCTTTTTCCTGTAATAAACACATTGTCGAAACAGCTTGCAACGTATTCCATCTTTTTATATATATCAGAGCTTGTTTTGCTATCTATGTGTATACAATAAATATTCTGAGGTCTGTAAATAGCTCTCAGGAGTCTCTCGGCCTGTTCTGGATCTTTGTACATTAATAAACTATATGCTATGGAAAAATTGGCCTCTTCCTCTGTCAGTGGGCTCATAATATACCCTCTCTTTTTGATGAAATTTTCACAACTTTCATTGTTCTGTAAGTATTCCATGTGATGCTTTAAGTTCACTTTTGTTTTTGAAACAGCTTTCGCTTTTTCAATTTCAGTTTTATCCTTTGCAAATAGTTTAGAGCAGCTTACAGTTTGCACTGTTCTGTCTACTGCAAAGTATTTACCCGCATTTAATTTGTACTCGTCGGAAGATAGACCTTTCTGTCTGTCATTCACTTCATCTGAAACTACTCTATAGTCATGCATTATTTTCATTTCAATGTCATCATATTTTTCAATTACCTTGTCTCCTGTATAGTTTTCCCTAACCATTATATTCATGTGAAAATTGCCTAGCAAATCCAAACCTTGACGAACATTTATTTCTTCTTTGTAATTCGTGGTCATGTAGCTAAGCACACATATTGTCGTTAATATCAAGATTTTCTTTTTATGATGTGAAAACATCGAACGCATCTTATTTAATGTTTCTATTAAGTTTTATTTTTAACGTTATAGTCTATCACATTCGGATAAACATAGATTTTGTTTAAATACGTTTTATCCAAGGAATACTTAAAATGAAAAACAAATCATATTCCAATTATATTTTCCTCAGCATTTATTTTTGTTCAGTTTATCAAATGGCTTTGAATAAATGTTACTGACTAAAATATATATAATTTCATATATGACGATTCTATCTCACTGGCCATAGGCAAATCTTTTAAAACAATTAATTGAAAAATGATTAAAATTGATAATAATGAAAACATTTCGTTCTTAATTTCGGTTACCCGAAGGCATTTTGCAGATTGTCGAAGTACACACGATGAAAATTGAAAATAAAACACAACAAAAATTAGAAAATGAAATCTGAATGCAAATTATATTACACGGAATCTATGTATCGATTCCGATTACAGTAATGCTCATGAGAAAAAGGCAGAACATAGATCATCAAAGCGCTGAAAGCGTTGAAAGACTGTCGCGCTGGAAAATTACATTACCTACGAAGAAGAATGTCAACTCTGGCAAACATCGTTTCAATCTGATTAAAATCATCTCCTGAAAACTGCTACGCTATCAGGATCTGACGACGAGTAACTAAAACGTGATTTTATTACTAACCCTTTGAACCAATCAGATTGTCGCCTACAAAATCGCAAAACTTGAAGCGAAAGTAAACATAGTATTTTTAACCATGGGAAGTGTTTACAGCCTGCGTAAGACTTATTTTACTGAATATATATGTTTTTGTTGCATTGCATCCATTCCTAATGTAATGGCATCTTCAGATCATTTTGCGAACGTTATAGCTCATGCTTCTTGTGTTGACAATTACCAAAAACAGTGATCGGGGAAAACCGCTATGGCTTATGTACGATGTAACCAAACTCTTTACCGCGGACATATTTGTTAGTATGGCATCGGAAAAATGAAAAAATGGATGTTATGTTCTTTATTTCCTAGCCAGTGCTCGGCGGAAATCAACAGAGGAATAATTAAATGTTTACCAGATTTGGTAAGGTTAGTGCAATATTTGTTGAGATGCTGATTTTTTAAAATCTGTGTTTACATTTGGGCTTTACAAAATAGGCTCGGGGTTATTCACCTTTTTTTTTATACAATCGGGACACGAATTTTCAGAGAACTTGGTATTTGATAGTAAATTCGGTGTGGATAGACTGATGACGATCCCAATCTATCAAAACAAAACAAAAAAGATGAGTTTATGTAGTGTAGACCCTCATTTTTTTTTTTTTGGGGGGGGGGGGGGGTCGGGGGCGGCCAGTTTATACACATTTTGGAGAAAACGGGGTCCGTCTTCCAAGCACCTGTGGACGTGAATACAGTTTTTGCGATATTGTCACGTCTCTGAACATCACGTGACTGATTTGTTTATAATCGGATTTTTAATATCTTTTCATTTTTGTTTGAATCACATTAAATTGTTTTCTTGTTTTCTTTGTCGCATTGTCTTACAATTGTTCGTCATCGTTTGCAATAAAATTTACTTTCTTAATATGCACTGCTTTCTGACGCCGCACAACTATGGAACTTGTTAGGCATAACTAAACTACTCATGCATATCCAGTTATTAAAAATTAGTTATTTTCAAATTCAATTCAATTAAGTATTAAAGTAAAGCCCGCTAGCCCTCCAACCCGCTGATTTTGCACCGCTTGCCCGCTACACTATTAGCCCACCGAGTTCACACTGCTAGGATTGAAATGTATCATAATGTTTTAATGTTGATTCAGTTAAGTATTAAAGTTTAGCCCGTTGGCCCACCAGCCCGCTAAATATGAACTGCTAGCCCGCTTCACTGTTTGCACGCCGAGTTCACACTGCTAGAAAATGTTTTGATTTAATTAAGTATTAAAGTTTAGCTGATTTTACACCGCTGACCCGCATCACTGTTAGTCCGCCATGTTCGCGCTGCTAGAAAATGTATGATAAGGTGTTTATTCAATTAAGACTTGAAGTTTGGTTCGCTAGACTGCTGCCTGCCCTGTTCACACGGCTAGACCCCTACAGTGTTAAACCCACCGAGTTCACACTGCTAGGAAACGCATCAAAAGTTTACAGTGTTGATACAATTAAGTACTAGTATCGAAGTTAAGTCCGCTAGACTGCTAGCCCACTGAATTTCCACCGCTAGCGGGCTAGTTTGTTAGCCCACCGAGTTCATACTGCTTGGAAATGTATCATACGGTTTTAGTGTTTATTCAATTAAGTGTTAAAGTTTAGCACGCCAGCCCGCTGAATTTGCACCGCTAGCCCTCTACACGTTTTGCCCGCCGAGTTCACACTGCAAGGAAATGCATCATGATATGTTTTATTGATATAGCTGCAATTAAGTAATAAAATTTAGCCCGCTAGACTGCTAGCCCACCCAGTTTATAATGTTAGCCCGCTAGTCCGCCTAATTCACACTGTTAGTCCGCTAGCCCGCCCAGTTCACACTGTTAGCTCTCTTAACAGCGTCGTTCGAATATCGGTCGTTAGTCGAATAATACGTGATATGACCGGTCTAGTCGTCAGATTATCGATCGTGACATGGATAATACATGTACGACGGTATCTCCGGTTTATCAGAATATCGGTCGTGGCGCGGATTATATGATGGTATAGCCGGTCTGGATGGCAGAATATCGTCGTAAAACGGATAATACGATGATATCCTCACATACTGTCAACTGATGTGCATTGTCTCGCCTCCTACTAATTTCTGATTTCCGACTGTTTTATTGGTCAAACGAGTTTATGTTAAAACTGTTTTATTTTCCCTTTCACTGTCACCCGACCCGACACTTCCAGTAAATTTCACGAAACTCGAGTCCTCACAGTGAATTTACTGGGAAAAACGTATTTTTTCCAGAACAGTTTAACAACGCACTGCGAAACTACAATAGTTATAGGACCAATGAGTTCGATCACGCAAACAGAATAGCTACGTGATTTATATGCATTACACTATCAAAACACTTAAAATTCCGGACATGTGCAACATACACTTATATTTATTATGTTTTAAACATGTTGTTTTGAATAAAATCTTAGTTATTTAATGCTTTTTGACTAATAATTCAGGATAACGAAGGAAAACATATAAGGAAACAAGTATGGAAAACAAAGGTATGGTTAAAGATTTATTGCTCGATGATTGTTTGAGTGTTCATTTAAATATATATATTAAACACTTAATACACGAATTTTATTATAATGCTTATTTAATTATGTACTGGCAGGTATTAAGAATATCCAATGTTCTACATTCATGGTAGTGCTGAGGGCTACTGCTGTCCCCTTTTATCGCCGATTTACGAATGTAGATCAGCAAAGAACAGTTTGTGTCTTTTCTTACCATTGAAGTGATTATCTTCAATAAGGTTTTAATGTAAAAGAAGCAATCGGGATGAAAATAACAATTTTGAAATACTGCTCACGAGTGACGACTTGAAGTTTGGTACACTTGGGTTAAAATATAGTAGCTAGTAAAAGTTTTGAATGGTAATATATTATTATAACAATTGAGTATTTCCTCACCAACCTTTTTGTTTTCTTCTTTATAAAAAGTATATAGATAGTTCATGGTTATTTTCAATATCAATTTTAACCTTTTGTCACGAGATGGACAATAAAGCTTGTTTGCTTTGATAATTATAAACATTAACATAGGCGTCATCGGGGTCCAAGATTATAAAACTGGTATCCAATATCATCAGGTATTTCCTTAAAACTTCCAATCGAGGAAGGCAACGGCCTAACTTTAATGATACTCGTATACGTCTCAAATAAAATAATATAATATATATATATATTTGCCATCTCCTACCATTAAAAATGATTATGTTCAATGCAACAGAAACAATCGGGATGAAAAAAAAACGAGAAAAACTGTTTTATTACAAGTGTTTAGAATACTAGTTATTATGAATATACCATAAAATGTCATAAAATATTTATAACAAAACATATAAATACAGTCAAGCTGTAGATGCCATTGCCACGACGATCTACATTGAAGCTTTAGCTTTAGTATGGAAAATGACTCGATATCCAGCGTAACATGCTACCGATATCCAGCGTAACATGCTACCGATATCCAGCGTAACATGCTCCCGATATCAAGCGTAACATGCTCCTGATATCCAGCGTTTCATGCTCCCGATATCCAGCGTATCATGCTCCCGATAACCAGCGTAACATGCTCTCGATATCCAGCGTATCATGCTCCCGATATCCAGCGTATCATGCTCCCGATGTCCAGCGTATCATGCTCCCGATATCCAGCATAACATGTTCCCGGTCTCCAGCGTATCAAGCTTTCGATATCCAGCGTATCATGCTCCCGATATCCAGCGTAACATGCTCCCGATATCAAGCGTATCATGCTCCCGATATCCAGCGTAACATGCTCCCGATATCCAGCGTAACATGCTCCCGATATCCAGCGTATCATGCTTCTGATATCCAGCGTAACATGCTCCCGATATCCAGCATATCATGCTCCCGACATCCAGCATATCATGCTCCCGATTTCAAGCGTATCATGTTCCCGTACTAATATCTATCAGAAAAGAAGTGAAAATAATATATATTTTAAAAATATCTCGGCATTTTATATATGTCATATATTATCCGATGGGTCCAATTGCTCCGTCTATAGATCGGTTGAAGTGTTCAGATTGTTTCAAATGATTCGATTATGTAAATGGACCCGTTCCGATTCATATTACTACTAACATTACAATTAAATTTATGATTATCGCTCAAATACACAATTTGTTTTTAAAGATTTAATTATGAGCAAAGTTTAATATATTTTTTTTCTACATTTGTTAGCTTAAGCTGTTTGCATCAGTTTGGTGTTGACGACATTTTGCTTTTTATTTAAGGCTATGATTTCGATGCCCATCGCATCCAGCCAGCGGGAGAAGTGCAAAATGTTGTACGTAATTGAAACAAGGTTAAGCTTTCCAAAACGCTATTTGGAAATCAAATAACTTAAAATTAAATTAAAAAGGACAACAGTGAGTTTATAAACATACCTCGGTTAAAGTTTTTATTTTATTGATATAATTTCAAAAAATAACAACTTATTTGCTATTACCACAATTCCATTAGCGAAATTGGAAATGACTTTGTTGCTGGAGTTAATTTTAATATCAAATTAGAAATAAAATGTTAGACTAAAATTTCATGGAATTAATCATGCCAGAAGAGCTAATTGATTATAAAGACTGTTTTCCCGTAGTTATCAGCAGCCAAAAGTAAGTTTAAGTAACATACTTCTTGTATCTAAAACTTGATCTAGAAGTTTAGAAACGCCTTTTCCCAAAGCTGCCTCGGTATAGAAACATTTGTTTATCACAATAAATTTATCTTACTCAACAATATGAATTCGTTGCTAGCTACACAAAAACTTCGGACTTGAGTCCAGTTAACACTCTACCGAAGTGCGCACAAGAATAAAAAAAGAACGCTTACCCTTCTTCTCCCCAAGCCGCAGCTGCAAATATGTAATTGGTCATATAAATGGTACAGGAAAAACAAACAGACGTTGATTTAACTGAATGAACACAGTTAACTGTTTTTTTCATATTGGTTCCATATAAATATGTCAGTCATACATGATGACCTAAATAAACACGAAAATTACAAAATTTAGAAACTTTCAAGTGTTTGTATCCTTGTATCCTTTGTACATTATCAATATTTTGAAACACTGAAAATATTTTTCCTTTCTTTTTATACTACACCCTGACTATACACTGACTGGATTTCCGATTTAATAAAAAAAATAAAAAAAAAGAAAAAAGAAAAAATCGAGCTATACTAATTTTGCTAAAACATTATAACTAGTCTATAATTGATAGCTGTTTTGTTATGTCAAAGTGTAATGGTGTTTCCTTGAAATTGTCCAGTTTGGTTCTATGAAATATTGTATAGGAACATATTTTTATTTATTAAAGTATATGAAACTACGTTTTTTAATATTTAAATGTATACTGAATAAAATTGTACCTTAAGAAATGACTATCATATGCAAACTGCGGTTAACAAAAAAGGAACTCTTATTTTTTTCAGGCAAGAACTCTGTATTCTGAAATCATTTGTAATTCAAATTAAAGCCGTTAAAAGTAATTAATATTTAGCCTTTAATAATATTATCGATGTGATGAAATGTGATGCGTGTGAATCTGCTACCAGCAGTAGAGCGCCACTGTCCCTCGTGGGGCTTTTGTTGTATATGTTGACACAAAAGAACATACAGATAACGAAAAAGTTTAGTATTTTTTATTTATATTATTTGTTTTCATACCTAAATAAAGCGTTCTGTGATTCGAATTGTTCTTAGTGATACTCTTTTTTAAGTATAGATATGTCGTTAATTTCTTACTAAGTTAAATATTATAGGTTGTCGAGCAGCCTTCTGCTACAAAACCTGTTATAACTGGTAGACCACCTGACTATCTGGCACTGTCAATACTAGCCTGTTGTTGCTGCTTCTGGCCAACGGCAGCCTTCGCAATCTTATGCTCATTAAAGGTATACCGTATTTTCGTAATGAACCAAGTTCCTAAAATTGTTTCACATGATGGACAGTAAATTTTTTATGACCGTTGATCTAAATCTTTTGGAGTTGAGATCTTCCAAAAATGTATTCGTTCATTCTTATGACAGAAAGATCAATATTGCCGTAAACCACGTTAAAAACATTTAATTGTTTTATTGGAACTAAATAAAGTTCCCTGTAAACATAATAAGAAAAAAAAATTGAGCTATACTAATTTTGCTAAAACATTATAACTAGTTTATAATGGATAGTGGTTTTTGTAATGCTAAAGAGTAATGGTGTTTCCTTGAAATTGTCCAATTTAGTTCTATGAAATATTGTGTATAAACATATTTGCAAAATTTGTATTTATTCAAGTTTATTAAACTACTTATTTCAATATTAAAATGTATACGGAATTTATTTATACGGAGTGTACCTTAAGAAATGACTATCATATGCAAACTGCGTATAACAAGAAAGGAACTCTTATTTTTTTCAGGCAAGAACTCTGTATTCTGATGGCGATATTGAGGAAGCTCACGCTGCCTCGAGAGCAGCTTTAATTTTAATCATGATAAGTGTATGTATTTGTGCTACGCTTATATTGGCTGCTGCTGTTGCCATTTTTATACGGAAATAAATTTATACAAAGTACTGCCAAGGAATTACATTTAAAATTAGGTATTACACAAGGAAATCGACTTATGATGATGTCGTTTGGACTACATTTCTTTTGAAAATACAACAATGGACCATTGTGCTTGGAAATAATAATTCACAATTTCCTAGCGATGGGTGATTAGTAGCAAGGCGTGTAATACCGTTATTTTCAAGACGATATTCTCAAACAATAGAAAGCTCTGCGAAAATTGATTACAAAGGAAAAAATGGCAATCAAGCCAGGGTAACTGCATAAATGATATAATTTATAGTCAGTTTTCATGTCATAGAGATATTTATTTCTGTTTTGTGAATTGTGCAAAACTTTGAACAAAACTCTAGTCAAACCATCACATTGATTAGATCTAATATTTTTCAACAAAAGCAGAGACGAAGAGTTTCATTATAATACTTATTTATTTATTTATCATTATTATTATTATTATTATCACTCTGTCAAAATTGTTGTCGATAAGCCACAGATAGCGGTCACTATTTTATATCGTTTAGATTTATTTTGAACGTTTCACTAATGCTGATAAAAGTTCCTCAATAGGCATCAAAAAGTTCCAGTTTTAGGAACTATTTTTGCCAATGACATCATTGTGGGACTTTTTGCGTAAACTGAAATACTTGACGTCAACAAAAAATTAAAAAAAACTCTTTAATTGATATCAGTAAATTGTAATTAAAAAGAAAGCATAATTATGAAAAACAAGATGAGTAATTTTATCTAAATTGTATTTCATTTCACATCGTATCAATATATTAATTTTCTATGTATTGTGAATCTAAATTCTGGTTTGCACCATATGTTCTATTATTATGTCTTTTGTTTTTGCCCTTTCCGGCAGTCCGTCTTTCCGTCAATCCGTCTGTCACATTTCGTTTCCACTCAATAACTGGAGTACCGTTTGACTCACAGCATTCAAACTTCACAGGGTGATGGCCCTAATTGAGTAGAAGAACCCTATTGATTTTGGGGTTAGTATGTCAAAGGTCAAGATCACAGGGGCCCGAGATAGATATTTCAGGGGTTCTGGGTGTCTGGGTATGAGCATGTGCTTTTCTGTGTGATGGGTCTCTGGGTATGATCATGGGCTTTTCTGTGTGATGCATATTTGCCGAAATGAACACTTTTCAAGTTTTCGACTTAATTATGTCTCCCCCCCTATGGGGGAGACATATTGTTTTTGCCCTGTCTGTCTGTCCGTCAGTCCGTCTGTCACACTTCGTTTCCGCTCAATAACTGGAGTACCGTTTGATCCACAGCATTAAAACTTTACAGGGTGATGGCCCTTATTGAGTAGAAGAACCGTATTGATTTTGGGATCAGAAGGTCAAAGGTCAAGGTTACAGGGGCCCGAATAGTGAAACCCGTTTCCTCTCAATAACTCGAGTACCATTTGACCCAGATCATTCAAATTTCATAGAGTGATAGTCCTTATTGAGTAAAAGAACCCTATTGATTTGGGGGTCAGTAGGTCAAAGGTCAAGGTCACAGGCGCCTGAAGAGTGAAAACCGTTTCTGCTCATTAACAGGAGTCCTATTTCACCCAGAGCCTTCAAACATCATACGATGGCTGTCCTTTTTGAGTAGAGGACTCCTATTGATTTTGCGATCAGTAGGTCAAAGGTCAAGGTCACTGGAGCCTGAAGAGTGAAAACCGTTTCCGCTCAATAACTGGAGTACCGTTTGACCAAGAGCATTCAACCTTCATAAGATGATAGCCCTTATTGAGTAGAAGAACCCTATTGAATTGGGGGTCAGTAGGTCAAAGGTCAAGGTCACAGGGGCATGAAGAGTGAAAACCGTTTCTGCTCATTAACAGGAGTTCTATTTCACCTAGAGCCTTTAAACTTCATACGATGGATGTCCCTATTGAGTAGAGGACTCCTATTGATTTTGGGGTCTTTGACCATACATATGTTAATTTATATATATGTGCATGTTCTTTATACCTTCCGTATAGGCTTCCGTTTCAAACAGGTGATATCTCTTCCTTGGCCTTCCTTCAATAGCGCGCAGGGGGGAGACATGCGTTTTTCACACAAAAAAACATCTAGTTTTAATTATTATTGTGTTTATGTTTTGTATATTTGTGTGATATACATGCAAAATGTCGGGAAGTGGGTGGGTTTGGAGTTTATTCACCAAGGAAACGCGTACATGTTTGTTCATATGAGTACCTGGAGGAGCAAACTTAAGCTTGGCCCAAGATCACAAAACTAAGTTTTGAGATCAGTCTCAAATCTCAAGGATCTGATTGGCTGAAATGGCGACTTGGCGACAGTAGACAAAAGTAGTTTCTAGTAACGAATCTTTAATATAATTACGCAACACTAAGGCCAAATTGCAACGTAAAGGCCTCCTCACACATAGGCGAATCCATTCAACGCAGCCCGGCGAATCGAGTAAATTTGTCAATACTTGCGAATTGTGAACGAAACTTTTTCAAAAATTATTTCATAATTTGAAATATAACGAAAGACAAACGGAACTATAAGTTGCGAATGATTTACGAAAGGTGTCGAACGGTTACTATTTCTCGCTAGAATGCGTTGGGTCACGCGAAAATTCTGTTTTTTTCCGTTACCGAATAGGAACGCAGACATGCAAAACTAAGCGCAGATTTGCGCAAGCTTCCGATACCGTCCGTTACTTTACGATACAGTATTTCCGCACCCGGCCGTTACCGGACGCTAAGCAAGACTGGATAAAATCATTTTGGTCAAATTTCAAAAATTTTGAAACTTTCGTTTCTTGTATTAATATTATAATAACGTTTCCAGTAGGCCCAATATTTTTTTCAAGATTATTTATATATTTTATTTTCTTGTATCCTTTTAGAGCATAATAAGACGAATTTTATCAAGACATGACTCATTTTATTGTTATTGCGAAGTTCTGATGTTTACAAATAATCGGCTTCCAAAGCTTAAATAAGATTGTTTTTCTTCTAATTTATTATTTATTGACTTTTTATTTCTATTTTGAAATTTACATTTCGGTACATTCCTTTATTTGAGTTTGACTTTCTGTTAACGTTTGTTTTTGATTTTTCGAAAATGAGTACTTCATTAACTTAAAATATATATTCGCTAAATCACGCTTAATTTCAATTTAGATTTTGGAATATTCTCAACAACCCGCCTGTCTTAGTTCAGGTGGCGATAGGTGGAAGCTATCTTGAGGCCTTGATCCAAGGGCTGCATGTACCAAGTGTGTTGTTTCCAACTCCCTCGAACATTTCATCAAACATTTCAGTTGGCATGCAGAGGAATTTCTTTAAGGTTTTAGAATCATCTCTTTTGAGTTCATATGTGAGGTAATCATAGAATGCTGCCAAATTGGCACTGTGTCTATCTATCTATCTATATAAACTGCTGAACGCCCCTTTCGGGTATTACTAGCAGGTGCGCGTCAGTGCAAGAATAAAAGTTTTTAATGACAAGAAGACGTCAAAGAAAAACAGGGATGAAATTGTTCAAAGAGTTAAAATCAGGTTAAAAACAGTGTTTTGCTATCTAGGCAACGTTGAGAATGTTTAAAGCCTGTTTGAAATGATCAGGATCAGGCTGTAAAACGACGGTAGATGGTAGTTGGTTCCATAATACGACAGTCTGAGGAAAGAAAGAGTATTAAAAAATGTCTATGTTAGTGTGAATCTGCCTGTAGGTTAATGGATGCATGTGCCTGGTCCTTCTCAATGGCTGCACGAGATATGGTGGGACTGATATTGCCACAAAACCATGAACTATTTTGAAGAACATACATAGTCTAGCAGAGGTTCTTCTAGATTCTAATGTTTCCCACTTTAGGTCGTCCAGCATAGTCGTCACACTGTCGTAAGGGGAATATTGACCTTTGACCCAACGGGCTGCTCTCCGTTGGATCATTTCAATTTTGTTTATGTTACACTGTGTGTGTGATGACCAAACAGTAGACGCATATTCTAGTTGCGGTCTAACTAGGGATTTGTATGAAACTCGGAATGCAGCCGTAGTCTTCTCTAGATGGGACGTGCTCCGGCTCCACTTCTACATGGCCACTGATTAATTTGTGAATAAGTTGTTTTAGGAGACTTATTGATGAGCCACAGCAGCTATATACTTTATCCTCAAGCGTTGTATATCTTCCATTCTGACGAAGGAATAACTAAAAATATTGTTATTTAGCTTCATCCTGAAATTAAAGTGTTCAGATACTAAAATCTGCTCAAGAAATTAAGATGCGTTATTATTCGTATGTCTTATTTACTATAAGTAAAGATTCGTACCAGAACGTCAACCAATCGTTACAATTCGCTTTCATTCGCCATTAAACTTCGGATTGAGTTAGCTACAATACGTAATTATTCTCTATGTTTCGCAAACTGTCGCAAAGATTCGTCATGGGATCGCCCTCGATCGCCTGATATGCAAATAAATTGCAAATAAATTGCAAATTATTCAAATATATGCTAATCCGGACCTGACAACGTGCGAACTCTAACGAAAGTTGACGAAAGCTGAGCGAAGACGTTGTGATTGCGTATTGAAACGAATGTTATCGAATCACAGGCGAAACTTTCAATCGCCACATTTTTTAAACATGTTCAAAATTTTCCGACGAACTAGACAAATCGCAACGATTGGTAAAGCTCATAAACGCATTCACACGAACACCACCAACGATGTACAACGTACATATACTGATGTGAACGAATTTTGACCAAGCCCTATTCGCCAGTATACGCAAGTTGACGTAGCGGGCTTTCGCCTATGTGTGAGGAGGCCTTAAATGTCAGGGGCATTAACCGGTGCAAGGAGTTTGCCTATCTCAAACGCAGTGACTTCCTTTTGACGCCTTGCTCAGCTGTCTACAGTATGTACAGTATGTATGAACACATTTGCTCAAAAGGAAGATAAATAAAGCACGAAGAATCGAGATAATAATGGTAGAGCGAAGCAAGTATGAAAAGTTTCGTTTCAAAATACAAGTTATAATAATAATTTTAGACAGTGTTTTATATGTTAACTAGACGCATAGCCCAATGCATTGAGTTTTTGTTTTTGCTCAAAGTTTTTTGTTGGTTTTGTATATTTACACTTATCGAATAGAAAAACATATTGTTTCCATACAGTCAGAGAAACACCATCATCGTAAATAAATAAAATAAATGAATTTACATTTTTTTTTGCCTATATTGAAACAAACACATTTATTGCAGCTGGTGAAGATATATTTTGAACAACAACGGATTTGTGGTATAGACTTAGAAACATGCACGAAATAAACTTGTTATAACCATGCAATGTTCATAAAAATAAGCTATGAAACTATCTGACATATTTTGTATTTTAAGATGTTTTGACTGTAGGACCAACATTGTTTGAATTATGTTTATAAGCTTATCTGACTTTATGTTCATATGCTTCTCTGACTTTATTTTATATCTACATGTACGTCTGCTTAAGGACGTGAGATATTTTTTGTTTGTTGTTGTACTATATGTTAGTTTACTGTTGGTAACCAGGATCTTACATCAACTTAAAAAATAAAAAAATAAAAAAACGCGATTGTTCAAGTCAAATAAAATAATCTTATGTACTATTTGAGTATAAAGTAATAGGTTCTTGATTTTCTGGATAGTAGATTCTGATATTGTAAAACTGATAAAGGCAGTTGTCCGATATCATTCTCTCCGCAGTGAATAACTAACAGGTGGTTTCTTGCACAACATAATTTTTACTCGATTGTACTGTTTTACTGGTGAAACCGCATTCCAGGCATAACTCCAATACAACCGAACTGCCAATGTCCAAAAGACCACGATTCGTTTCTTTTTAAAGGCATCTCTGACAATTGATGATCCGACAATCCAGACTGAAAACGGAATTAGTTCAGTGAAACAAAAATATATCGTTACTCAAAAGGAAAACAGATTTTCTCTACGTGGAAGATTTCCAGCGACCAAAATTTTTATTACACTTTCTGATAGACCTTTACCGTACAGGTGACGGCGCCTCCTATTCTGAATGAACGACTCTAAAATGGCTTTTGAGCGACACCCGAAAGGATTTTTTTGTTTAATGAGATATCTCGACAAAACTTCGATTATCAGTATGATTAATGATCTGTTTGCCTGTTAAATTATCATCCCACAAATAGAATGGTTACATTATCGGTACTAATTCTAAAATGGTTATGTCCTCGAACGTATAATCACTATAGTAACTGAAGTCATTTAAAACATGTCCATTCCCCGTGAAGACAAGCTCCACACCCTAACTGTTTATTACCGGCGCATAAGTAAACAAATCCAGGACGGAATCGATAAACCCATTCAGGCCGCTTATGATTGAAATTCCGATAAATATTCCAGGAATATAGGCCAAACATTAAGTAACTTGCGTATTGTGGATGTAATGCGAATAAAATGGTGAGTTTAAATGTTTTTACTGATACATTGCTAAATATAGTTCACAATTGAATGCTCTACCCGAATGTATCGCCTTGGTAAAGATGTTGAGGAGACCTACTGAAGACTGAATGTCTTTAATCGGACCTTTTTGGCTCGGGAATATTTTTTACTGGGAATCCGAATTTGCATAGCGATAGAGTCAACTTCGAGACCCAGGTTAGTAAATCTTGTAGTGGGTAATTTCGTTTATCCCACGTTAATTGAAAATTTAAATCTTCACAAATCAGTTTAAAATTCAACATAAGATTTTTACATTCAAGAGTTTCACCCTTGCCGAAAAAATTAAAGTCATTAATGTAATCACCTAATTCTGATTGTGTATATTCAGACACAATCAATTGTAAACGTGTTGAAAACCTTTCAAAAAAGCGCAACCTTCCATACTGCTGAGTAGTTGCAGTATTTATAGAGCCCTAGGTAACTGAAAAGAGTTCTGGAGCGACCGGACCGAATTGATGCGTCGATTGTCCACTTGTGCCACAAGCCTGAATGTTTTTGTTAGACCTGGCTAAGTTGGGATGTACGGTTGATAACGCAGAACTTCTAGTCGTGGCAGACACTCTGCTTATTCGTTTATTCCTTCTGGTTTCAACCTGGTAGCACAAGTTGTTAGCGATACGTTTACGCCTGCCAGTACATCGACGGTCGACTCGCCATTGTCACGGCATGGTTCAATGGCAGTGTTATGAAATAAAAAGAAAAAAATAACGTAATGTTATTTCATTACGTCGTTTTTTTTAAATATAAAAGAGAGCAGGAACTATTTGCGTGTGCTTAGGCCTATCATATGTAGTTGAATTTTCTTTTCTTAAACCAGTTTATTAAAATTCTAAGTACAAATTTACTACCCGAGTCTAATGAAATCATGCTATTATTTTTAATGTCATTAAGGAAGTGAAAATAATTTGAAAATTTTTGCAGAGGAAAGTTTTTCATTCCTTTTAAATGACGTAAAATTAAAACTGACGTAATAAGGAGCTACAATAACTAGATATTTTAAACAAGGTCTGGAGAGTTATCTTCCCATTCCAATAAAGTCACTGATTTAATCACATGTTTGAAATGTATGTAATCACTGTATGTAAACCGATTGTATCATCTACCGGATAAAGAGCACTGATTGTCACCAAAACATAGTAAACAGTTCAAAAATGAGGAGATTTTGTATGTATTGTAATGAGAAATCCAATCGACAAATACATGTTCAACAGGCGATTCTCGTAGCACTTGTTATGAAAGACGTTGTTACCTTTTTTATGCAATATACTTTTAAAAATCGCTAAAATCACTCACACAAAGTACAAAATCAGCGTACATGTGTATGTTTTTACAGGGTTTGAGAGGTATTCTCATGCTAGCGATGATGAAACATATCATTTTTATTCTTACAGTAATAAGAATACCATAGCTGATCAATTAAACATCAAAACATTAGACCAAACATGCATGTAGCTTCGACCCAGACTGTATCATTTCTTGAACTTGTTAACTCAATCATTTGTATGTTTATAGTGATTTATGTGTATCAGTTATGGCGATTTTTTTAAAGATGATTTTAGTATATTTTTCGGCTTTAAGAACAACGGCTTGATGTGAAAACATATACTAAAAGTGTTTCGTTCAGAAATATGACACGTTATGAAATATAAGGGCCTCGGTGCCTTTATATACTGCGGCGACACGAAACAATTGGATCGATCTGACTTCATTAGTTTACACCCAGGCCGCTCTGAGAACTACAATTTACAACAAGCGATCGTCCCAAAATGTTTTGGATTTGATAAACATAGTCTAAGGTTTTTTAAAAGTAATAGTTTGGAAACTCAAGGTTCACGATTATAAATACATACGCAGGTAGGCTTGACATACAAATTCTGAGGCAAAGCAAGTTATTTAAATACTGATATTTTAAGCTGATTATAAATCCTTTACTCAATGTACGACTAATGTAGATCATCGTCAGCTGAAACATCCATGTCATTTGATCGGTATATACAATGGTCACTTGTTTTCAGAAATATTCTTATAAATGTAATAGCAAACAGTACAGCAAAAACAACTTACTCCATATCCCATGGAGTAAAGGGTCAAACGGAACTTTAGCAAAGGAATCAGTGTCTTGTTTTCCGCCCAAGGATTGACTATCACAAAGGTCTTCCCTTGAGAGTCAGGTATGTTCCAATGCTGATTTCAGTAAAAGAAATTAACCAATTCAATTTCTAACATATTCTCATAATACATTTAGCCATTAAAATACTGTTCGACAACTGATTTGTGTTAACTATGTGTATGCCAATATATCAGTTACATAAACAGTTTATATACTGAACAAAAATAAAAAGTATCCACTCTTTATGCTTATATTCTCATTAACGTATTTTCATTTTATCAGGAACGCTTTGAATGGTGTTTTGCTAGTTAATCTAAGTTGTTTTTAAGTTTAATTGTTCATTAATAAAAACTTCTACACCAAGACCCGAGGAACTGGCAGTCGAATAACAATTAATGATGGATTACAAAACACTAAATTATTCAATTTAGAAGGAGGTAATTGGAAATGGTATGAATTTCTAGCGTTTTTTTTATCGAGGACAAGTTGTTTTATTGATGATTGTAGAGGTAGAGAAATTGATTTAATTCAAATAAATGTGAATAATTCTAAGAATCACTGACATTTTACTGAAACCCCACTTAAAACAAAGGGAAAGATAACTAAGTTGTGACTGCAGATTTTCAAGAACACTTTATCCCTTTGTAATCATTACAGAAAAGCAAATTTGTTCGCGTATAGAATTACGAGTTTTCATTTTCAAATTTTGCAAAATTTGAAATAGGAAAGTGGATACTTTTTATTTTTGTTGAGTATAGTTTATTTCGAAGTTTGTATGAAAAATTAAACGTACGCCCAGCTGCGTTGGGCCTGACAGTTTAATTTTTATACAAGCCTCCAAACTAACAATAACCTATAGTCACTATTGTTGTATCATTCTGTTTTATTATTTCAAAGTTCTTCTCTTCTTCTCTTCGTGTTTTTGTACGCCATGATTTATTCTTTTTCCGAATATACCCGATTTGTATAGACAATATATGTAGACGAACTCCTCCATCTTACCTAAAAGCATAAACTTGATAAAATCTGCAAATGCGCATCACAATAAGTGATACAGATTTTTGGAAAATCATTCAACGAAGATCGCACTAAATGATACAACAGAAATTGGTGTGTTTGCTATAAATGATAGTATGATAATGCTATAGATGAAACAGTCATTACGAAACACACCCCTCAAACATTTTAATAATTTACACTATCTATACATTTAAAGCAGTATTGTTATGTAATACTCTTTATAATTTATGTCATAGAGTCATATAACTAGTATGTATTCGAGCATCAGAGCGTTTATTTGTAGAGAATAACAGTATTTTGATACAATCATGTGGGTCATTTGCCGACCTTCTTTTGATTAAATGCAATTTTGCAAGTTTTTATCCCTCTATATGCGCAAAACAAATGGTATTACAACCAATAAGGACTATACAAAATATAACTTGTTTTTGTTGAAGGTACTTAAAATGATCCTAATAATTTCGTTTTCAATGTGTTATTTACGAATTGTTTATGTCGCAGCCATGCAATCAGGTTGCTATATCCGGCATATGATACAATCGGTTTGTATAGATCTACAGTGGTAATTATCAAAAGTTATACACTTCCACACCGGATGTTAATGACACGGGGCGATAAGCTAAGTTACTTCAAAAGATTAAGGCTCATCCGATTTAAATCTCTTAAGACGGAGAAGATATTTTGGACAAAGCATATTTTCTTCAGCTCATTGCAGATAACTTAAAGGTGATATTTATTTATTTTCGTTTTGTAAAAAAACGCAATAATTTTATAGACTTTGACATAGAGGTTATAATATTAAAATATCAGATGTAATGATTAAAATTCAGTCGCATGTACAAACAATTTTTGTACTTGTTTGCATCAGTTGCTAAAAGCCCTGTGCATAAACAATGGCTCATAGGTTCTTGATACAATTGTTTAAAAGAAAAATAGTTATTCTGAACAAGTGTAAGTGAGAAAACAATAGCGAGTCTGAAAACTGGAAGATAATGTTAAATAAAACAGGAAAATAATTCTTTGATAATGTTTCTACTGAGGTATGTAGAGCTTGGTATGTATATAATTTTAACTCATTAATATTTGGTCGCTCGTTTGTAATCAAATATATCAACAAGTCAATGAAATTTCTATCATGAGCATTGGACGCTACTAAAATAGTGAACAGCGGAAGTAACAACTTACAGGTAGGAATATTTCAAGGGAACTAATGATAGGGGCGTCCGTGTTTAAAAAAAGACACATTTCGGTGAGTATAACACGGGATTTTATATATTTTAAGAACATATGGCATGGAATCCCTTTTATTTATCATATGTTGTTATTATTTACCAGATTTAGGGAGAATCTGGTTTCCAAATTCTCACAGATAAAGGATACTGTCTTGTACATGTATGTGCCAGTCTTATCAAAATCTGCACATTAACAAATTAAATGTACCTGTCGACATTGACCATAACAAAGAATCCATAAAAGAACGTATTGTATACGGAAATGCTTTAGTGATGGTAAGCATAACAAAAACGTTATTAGAAAAAAAGGAATTTTGCTAGACACTGAACACGACAAGTGTTAAAATATTGCAGGCTCATTTGATTGGCATAATGTAAATGCATATTACTGCCCATGCCGCCTAGCCCCAGATCAAGCGGCATTCAATATTTACATAAATATAAGCTGTATATATCGTGTTCAATCTCCTTCAAAAAGTATTTGATAACAGAACTGATTTTGCTATCATTTTATACAATACTAATATATTAGAATCTAAAGAACTTTTATTAATCTAGCTTTAATATAATATAAACAATATAAACAGCACTGATTAAATGTACTATTAGATAATGTCTTTTGCAGTCTACAGATATATTGCAAAGGTTACAGATCCTATCCTGGAAAGTAGTTCTATCGCACAGACCTGTTTCTACAGGTAATCTAAGATTAGCAGTTCTAGCTTAAGTGGATTTCGGAATTTGTATTCTTTTGTTCAATGTCGAACTGCTTGTGGTTGTGTTGTTTCTAAGAAGTTATTTCAAGCATCCGTCACCCAAATAAAGTAAGTGTTAAATGAAAAAAGAACATAAATAAAACTTTGAGTAAAATTGTTGATATAAAAAATAAATAAACTTGTCTTCAGTCATACAAAGGTTCATTTGTACATTATTTCATTTTATTATATAGGTACCATACAAAAGGAATTTGTGATTAACAAATCTACAGTTGATCATTATGCTAATACCTCTTTGGTTGCACGACGGTGGCAGGGGTTTAAGAGTTTATGAAGGTTTATGGGGAAATCTTTTCTTAAAAGAACCTAGAAGCTCGATTTGTTTCTTTAATCTCTGTCATCGTGTTCTTGCTGATTTTACTCCAGGAGCCCAGGTCTCGGTAAGATAATTGAGTACCCGCCTCTTGGCTTTGAAATGCTATTAGCTTCTTATGTTTTATAAGTTTGTGTACTTTTGCATGCAACATTGTTCAGCCGATGAGTGGGTTGGAGTTATTTCACCAAGACAACTTGTACTTGTTTTGTGATATGAGAAGCTGATGGGGCAAGTGTGAGGTTGGTACGGTTGGTTTAATCTCCTAGTGGCAATTTGTTTTGCCACTGACCGTCCGTATCCCCAAAGGTTCTCTTTTTCGTAAATTGTTTGTGGCGTCCTATTTGAATTGACATACTTAAAACAAACATGCTCTCTTCTTCTTCCTCTCTTCTTTTTCGATGCGTGGGGGAGGCAGCGTTTTGTGAGTGTGACGATTCCTGATATGCATATATTACTTTTTTAACAAAAAACGAAAAGATAATCGAGCATCGGGTATTAATAAATACTCAATGACATACATCTGCTGAACTTTGTGTGTTTTTACACGGGTATATTATCCATTCACTAAACCATGTAGTTTAAAGGTGAAGTGCTTGTGTTAAGGCTACCGCCTGATTCTTGCCCTCTTGGACTGGCATTGTGATATTTTAATATTATTTGACAAAACTGTTAGAACATGAAGCAACAAAAGCCAGCATAACAAGCAGGTCATAGGTTTTATTATGAAGGTTACGTTAACATACCGTAAATTTCAGGACTTAAGAAAACTCTTGTTTCTTTTCTTTTTTTTCAATGTCTAGTTTACCGGAGGAGATCGTGGGTCTTATTGCGAACCGGTTGGAGTACTTCTCTTGTCTTACAAACTTGTACTATGGAAACGACAGAAAAAGAATCGACCGAAATGGTATGCTATTCAGTTTGCATAAAATCGTTAGTATTTCGTTTTTATAAGAAATGTTGAAGCATTATATATGGAACGTCACGGAAAAGGCGTTTTGACACATTCTGACATTTTAGTTTATACTGAATTCGGAACGAACAAGAAAACAACATCTCTCTTTGAAAGTCGCTGAGCACGATACTTATGTATGTTCATAGTACATCTAAAATTATTTTTTTTCGACCAGTTAAAGGAAGGGTGGTTTCAATATCATAGAAATATAGATAGGATATTGTTCAATCACCCCTAGAATATATATATATATATACTTCCTGATTTTTTTTTAATTTTGCCTTTGGCGTTGTCAGATATATGCGGGATTTATATTCTCAGATCCTTTGTCTAAATTCTATTTTTTTCAGTTTGCGCCCATTTTTTCTCGTTTAGGGCAAAATCATTATTTAAATCTGGAATTCATACGCTGCTGATCATGGAAAAGTGTTATTCTGAAAATAGTGCATTGAAGGTTCCATGTTCCAAGCCATATGCATACCATCGTTTGGGATGGACCAAAACTGTACTGTTAACTAGACTAAGTGTAAATATTGAGTTGCTCTCAACACAGGGCTAAGCGGCGTGGACAGTATTATGCATTTCCAGTACTTCCCAGGAACAGGCTCAATAAGTTTGTCATTTTCATATTTAAATATCTTGTAGATGTTGTTGATTATATACTTTTGTAAAAATATTTTAAAATGTTATAAATAATATTTACATTATTAAGTAATGACACCAGATCAATCTTTTAGCATCATTCGCATATTGTGCTATTATTTGCTTCTCTGCTGGTTGCTGAAGAGGTCTGGTTTGCTGAAGAGGTCTGTACTTGTGTATGTAGTTACTCATGATCAATTTCAATTTCATTTTAAAGAATAACGGCCCTTATAGAAGATATATATTCTTACAGCGCTATTTACTGGTATGTTCTACAGAAGTGTCAGTGACTTTGCTTTTAATATTTCAGTTACTCACACAACCTACTACAAAGGACGCTACAGATGAACCTGTTGTTAAGATAAGTAAAATCTCTGGTGTCCCTCGAGACTTTCTGGGAAGAAGAGTCACTGGAAAGCCTCGAGACTTTCTGGTACCGTCAGTTATAGCCTGTTGGTGCTGCTTCTGGCCCTTGGGGAACTTTGCAGTAATCTATTCGCTAAAGGTATTCAACCAAATTACTAATTAAAATGACTTGAATGCATCAAAACTATAACCTTTCAGGTAAGCCTTCTGTTGCTTCTTCTGGCCTAAAGAGATTATTTCCAGAAATGACATTTTTTTCTAACGACATAACTCAGTCGGCTGAGGAAATTCTTGTCATGGTTATTGGTATATAATATATACATGTTAGGCCTGCTAACGTCGAACTTTTATTTTTGAAAAATAATGAGATAACACGTTTTCTATTTTAGTATACATGTATATAATGCTTGTAGTAAAAGAAAGTTAACATGATTTCTTTCCAGGCAAGAGCACTGTATTCTGATGGCAATATTGAAGAAGCTCACGAAGCCTCAAGAACAGCAATGCTTTTCTTGATGACAAGTGTGGGCATTGGCGTCGGGTTTCTTTGTGTCGTTTTCATTGCTCGGTTTGTACATGCATACTTGAGCTGAAACGGATGATACTAAATTGCATAGGAAACAATATTTCAGTGATAATGTGTAACCCAATTATACTAGACTGTTATTGGTCAAGTTCCGTCCGACAGAAATGTGAACAAAAACAAACATCGGCAATATTAGTGTGAATAAAGGACATTGGTTAATGACATTGCAAATGTAAAGCAATGCGAAGATCGAGTTAACTATGATCTGAGGAGAGCAAACTTAAGCATGTAATAAAATGCTAGAATTACAATAATCAGATAGACGACTAACAATCATCTGTAGTGAGGTCAACTGTTTATATGTGCAAGTAAAGAACTTCTTAGAACTTTTATAAATTGTTATCAAACTGCTTTTACTTTAGGTAAACAATCGTGTATATTTTATGGTACAAGCGAAATATGGTAATTATAATTGTAATATGATATTTCCTGACATTTTATTGCCGTGCCTGATCTTTGAATTCTAAGAAGAAAAAGACAATCGACCTAATTAAGTCTGCCCGATCGACATGATTTAAAATTTCGTGTTCATAAGGGTAGAATTGGTTGTCTTCTTTTGTTATCTGATGCAGTTTCAGTATTTTGCCGTGAACCTTTTTCTTAGCAAAAACGGTTTTGTTTGTTTGTTTGTTTGTTTGTTTGTTTGGGGTTTAACGCCTGGTTTCAACACTTTCTGGTTATATCCCGGCGGTCAGTCCACCTAACCGGTGTTCCTGGGTCTCTAACCAGTACTAACCAATTTCTCCGCAAGCGACTGACTGCTTCCTCACTTGAATCAGAGGTGAGGGACAAATGACTCTCAGACGCAATGTCCGAGTTCAATTGTCACGGAGAAATTTTTCCCGCCTCGGCTGGGGATCGAACTCACGACCCCTGGATTGACAGTCCGATGCTCTATGCACTGAGCTAGCCGGGCGGGCCAGCAAAAACGGTGAAGCCTATATGGATGTTAGCTACCATCGAACGCGGAGAAGCTAACAAAATTACAATTGTAATGAAAACAGGATAAGAAAACTAAACATATGCAAAACATAAAGCAATATGAAGTTTCGATAATTTCAAAATGACGAACGTTCGAATTCTTTGGTTACTTAATTGTTTTGCATCTTTGCTGGAATGACGCTGCCAAAGCTAAGTAAACATGTTATTTAACCTTAATAGCTGTTAGAGGAGGCAAAGAAGTCTCTCTGATACTCGACGAACGTTGTCTACCTCTTGCTCAACTGAGCAGCCTTGTACTCAACCATCACAGAGTTCGTTCTCACCGTCCATACGAAACACGTCTCGATGAGCGCGAGTCGAGGTTTGCAGGTCAACTTATAAATAAAAACATGAATGCGTTAAATAAAATTTTGCATAATTGAATTAAATCTGGGTATCGGGGATAAAACTTCCAAAAGTTTTTCCTAACTTTTTGATACAGATATCCTTGTTTTATAAAGTTTTTATTTGATATGAGAACCTGTTGGGGCAAGTGTGAGCTTGGTGCACCTTAGAACCTGGTTTAAACCCCCAGTGGCAAAGTGATTTGCCACTAACCGTTCCAAGGCGGTAACCCCGCGGGTTCTCACTTTCTTTAATTGTTTGTGACGTCCATTTTGAAACCGATTATTGTAATACCATGCTCTCTTTTCCTCTCTACTTTTTGGCTGCATATTTCAACTTTTTTATGCTATGCAAAGATTATGTTCATTGATATCTTTAACATCGATTTAAGCACTCTGAAGGTCTTTGAGCACGATACTTAATAATACATATAAAATTGCTTTTGTTTTAATATTTCGGCCAGTGTAAGATAGGTGGTTTCCATATCCCAGCCAATAAATATTTGGATAGTGTTCAATCACCCGAAGGATATTCTTCCTGTTATTTTTTATAATTTTTTTCCTTTATTGTTGTTTATGATATAAAGGATTGATATTTTCAGACCCAATGTCAAATTCGATTTTGTTTAGTTCTTCCGCCCATTGTTTTCTTGTTCGGACAAACTGATTCTTTTATCTGGGGACACCATACGCCGAAAAACAAAATTTGTCTGGAAAAACTGCATTGAAGGTTCCTTGTTCACCGTCATATGCATACCATCGTTTGGGATGGATCGAAATTGTACTGTTTATTGGTGTAAAAATTAAGTCGCGCTCAACCCGTAGCTAGGCGGCGTCAGAAGTAACGTGCATTACCATTACTGCCCATGAACATGCTTAATCAAACCGAGCCGGAAAACATTTCATTTGTCGTGTTCAAGGAATTTCAAAGTCCTCTTTAGTCAGCTCAACACAGTTTTAAAGTAATCGTAATTTTAAATGAGCCAGTCGTTGACCAATGTAAAAAATGTTGGGAAACGGGTTGAGAATATTGAAAAAATAGACCTAATGTACATGTGAACGTTTGAACAATTATTTTCGTATTCGGTAAAGAAAATTTCTACTCCATTGGTGGAGGTTTATGGTTCTGATAAGATCACTTAAAAGACAGTACGTAGGTAGAGTCAGAAATTTCTGATTGGCACATTGTCCTTAGAAGTTACAGCAAAATCTGGCCGACCTGTGCCTTAAACAGGCAAGACAAATGTCTCAACAAGAAAAAAACGTCGCCACGCGCCGAAAACCAGGTTTTCATTTAATACTTATACTTTTGTAAAGAAAATATCAGATATGAAGAAACTGAACTTCTATTTTTAGCAACATTGACCTTGATCTTGATCAGAGGATACCAGTGCTTCCGAAGCGACAGGGCTGGTAGAAAGAAAGGAGGCATCATGACATTAGTCAGGAACAACATCAATGCTATCCAGACTAAAACGCATATGGATGACTCGGAATTCCAAGTACTGAGCCTCAGAAAGAAAGACTTCGAACTGACTCTTGTGAACATGTACTCTCCAAACGACAAAGCTCTATCCCTAGACCATATTCCAACAGAGGCAACAAACTTCATGGTTGTTGGAGACTTCAATAGTCACTCACAAAGCTGGGGATATGACCACCTGGACAGCCGTGGAGAGGAAGTGGAGACCTGGCAGGACGACACCAGGCTGAACCTCATCAATCAGCCGGAGGATCCCCCAACTTTTTACTCCAGAAGATGGCACACAACATCAACGCCTGACCTTGCCTTCTGTACTGACGACATACATGGACATGTCCAGAGGGAAGTCTCTGAATAGCTCGGAGGCAGTGATCATCGCCCAGTCCACCTCATATTGGACCACACTGTATCTACGTCATCTAGCCTACCCAGATGGAACTACAAGAAGGCCGATTGGTCCCTTTTCCAGTCTGTGAGTGATGAACTCTGCAGAGACATCAGAGTTGAAGGCAGAGACATAAACAACATAGTCAGAGACTTCAATCAATGTATCCTCATGTCAGCACAGCAGTCCATCCCTAGAGGTGCGAGGAAAGACATCAAGCCATACTATAGTGAGCAGTTAGAGGAGCTGCAAACCAAGTTGTCCGAAGCCAGACTGGAAGCTGAAAACAATCCCTCAAGGAGGCAAACCTCAACCTACAGCATGCCAATGCCAAATTCCTCAGGCATAAGCTAGAGGCCCAAAGAAAGAGCTGGAGAATCAAGACAGCTTCACTTAACCTCGAGAGAGATGGCCGTAAGTTGTGGAGGTTAACGAAACAACTGAACGACGACCAAGACAAAGCCAGAGGCCCAGTCACCTTGCAAGAGGAAGGAGAGCCGTTAATGGGCAAACAAGCGGCAAATGTCTTTGCCCAAAACTACAGAGATGTCAGTGACATCCCCATCAACAGAGAACGACAGAGAGAAGCCAGAAGAGAACAAAGGGACAGGAAAACAGCTAAGGGTACGTCAGAGTGTATGGACTCGCACCTGACACTACACGAGCTGCAGACAGCTCTCAGACAGCTGAAGACCAAAAAATCTCCAGGTCCAGACGGTATCACCAACGAGATGCTGTCACACTTGGGCAATACAGCAATGTGCAAACTCCTGGACATCTACAACTACAGCTGGAAACAAGGGCAGCTACCTCAGATCTGGAGAGAGGCGACAATGATCCCCATACTCAAAAAAGGGAAGGACCCAAAGAAGGCAGCCAGCTACCGTCCGATCAACCTCACCAGCTGTGTAGTAAAGACAATGGAGAGGATTGTGAATGCACGCCTGAAGTGGTACCTGGAGACCAACGACCTGCTGGCATCTGAACAGGCTGATTTCCGACAATTTTGTTCCACAGAAGACCAGACTACATACCTAGCACAGGAAGTCGAAGATGCCTTTCAAGAAAACAAGGTGGTCCTTACAGCATGGATCGACCTACAGAGAGCATTCGACAAAGTCTGGACAGAAGGGCTACAAGTGAAGCTCATGAGGAATGGAGTTGGTGGGGCCATGCTGCAATGGATCAACTCGTATCTATTCAACAGAAGAGCCAGAGTCAGCCTGAGCCAAGCCAACAGTAGGAACTTCCTGCTACGCCATGGTGTCCCACAGGGTGGAGTCCTGTCCCCGACACTCTTCCTTGTCTTCATCAATGACCTGGTGTCTGAACTGCCAAAGGGAGTTTATGCTGCTCTCTATGCTGATGACCTGGTGCTATGGTGCAAAGAAGAACACGCCTCTACAGCCACGTACAGAATGCAAGGAGCTATGGACACACTTGCAGCATGGGCCGAAGACTGGTGCGTTACGATCAACAAGGAGAAGTCGTCTACCACACTGTTCACCTTGTCAACAAAACAGAAAGCTGGGAAGGTTATGCTGGCTGGAACACTACTGAAGGAGGAAGACAAAGCCACATACCTTGGGGTCACGTTTGATAAGCGGCAGACTTGGAAACCACACATCAACCGTGTAGAAGGGACGGTACGGAGAAAACTAGCCATGATGCGCAAACTTGCTGGAACAACCTGGGGTGCAAATGAGCAAATATTGAAGACCATCTATCAGGGCACAGTACGACCCACAATGGAATATAGCTCAGCCACATGGTCCACAACAGCCAAGACGAACCAGCAAGCCCTAGACAAAGTACAAAATCAGGCATTGCGCATTATCACAGGGGCCACCAAGTCTACACCAAATGCCTTCATGGAGAAACTGACTGGAATCCAACCACTTCATGAAAGAAGACAAACCAAAGTCCTTCTCCAGGCAAAGAAGTACAAGTCGCTCCCAGATCACCCCATGAGGAACAGGCTTGAGGGATTCACCAAGAACCGCCTTAAGCGCTCCAGCTTTGTACATGAAGCAAAGAAGCTGAATAGAGAGTACGCCTCTGAACTAAACATACAGACAATTCCCTTGGGCAGAGCAGACATCACCAACCCTACAGCCAATGACCTGTCTGCAGTGAAAGTGGCACTTGCTATTCCTGGACTTAACATGGGCAAACAAGAAAATGAGACCATCCGTAGAAGTCTGACACTTGCGACTATCTACGCAGACTATCCTTTAGACAGATGGACCCATGTATATACAGATGGGTCAGCCACTAGAGCTATTAAGGATGGAGGCGCTGGTATTCATATAACATTGCCGTCAGGCCAGAAATCAGCCCATTACATTGCCACTGGGAAATAATGTAGCAACTACAGAGCAGAGACTGAAGCGCTCATGAAGGCAGTCTCTCTGATTGAAGACTCAGCAGAAGAGGTAACCTCTGTAGTCTTTCTCACAGACGCAAGATCAGTTCTGGAGGCTCTGCAAAACAACAATGTTCCTGAACTAGCACAAGCCGTGAACAAGCTTGGGTCTTCCCGCAATGTTGCCCTTCAGTGGATACCATCTCACTGTGGAGTGCCCGGAAATGAGGAGGCTGACAAGCTGGCTAGGTTAGGAGCCCAGTTAGAGCAACCAGATAACCAGGTGACATACAAGGAGAAAGCCACCATCATTAAGGCTCTCACAAAGACCAGACAGGAAGCAGATGCCTACCACATGTTAAACAGACCAGAGCAGGTGGTGATGGTGAGGCTACGCTCAGGGCATAACAGACTGAATGCACACATGTGTAGGAAGTATAAATTGGTGCCATCCCCAATATGTCCCTGCGGAGAAGAGGACCAGACTGCAGAGCACATCCTCCAACGATGTAAACGATACGACCAGGAGAGAGAAGCAACGTGGCCACAAGGTCCAACAATCCAGCAGAAACTGTATGGAGATGTTGACGACCTACGGAGGACCACAACTTTCATCGCGGATGCTGGAGTGGTCGTGTAGAGCGAACGCCAAGAAGAAGAAGAAGAAGATCTTGATCACAGACTTCCGAGTAGAAATCCAGAGTTGCGTCTTGGTATCAGCTACCCAAAGAAAGTTTGGTGTCAATAGATCACAGCTAACCCAAGTAATAAGGAGAAACCTAAATTTCTATTTTTAGCAAAAGTGACATAGACCTTTATCACAGACACCTGGGTATCAATCCTAAGTAGTGTCTTGATATAAGCTACCCACAAAGTAAGTTTGGTGTCAATAGGCCAAAGAAAACTCAAGCTATTGAGCAGAAACTAAATTTCTATTTTTAGCTACAGTGACCTTGAGCTTTATCACAGGCGCCTGGGTAGCAATCTCAAGCTGCATCTTGATATTAGATACCAACATTAAGTTCGGCGTAAATATACCAAAGCAAACTCAAGTTATTGAGGGAAAACTGAATTTCTATTTTTAGCAACAGTGACCTTGACCTTGATCACAGATACCTGTGGCAATCCCAAGCTGCCTTTTGATATCAGCTTCTCATATACTAAGTTTGGCATCCAGAGGTAAAAGCAAGTTATTGAGGGTAAGCTGAATTTCTATATTTAGCAAGTGACCTTGACCTTTATCACAGACACCTGGGTAGCAATCTCAAGCTGCCTGTTGATATAAGCTACCCACAAACCAAGCTAAGCGTCAACAGGCAATTTGGCATCAAGGGATAACATTCACAAAATACTTAACAAAAAATCTAAGTCAAAAAAGGGGCATAACTTTGGCAAAACACAGTCAGGGGTTATGAAACTTGACCTGATAATTGGTACTGTGATGTCAAACAATTATGTAAAGTTTCAAAGCTACCTATACCTTGAATGGTAACTGATTAAAAGACAACTTTCACAAAAAACTTAATAAAATTTCTAAGTGAAAAAGGGGCATAACTTGGTCAAAATACAGTCAGGGATTATGAACCTTGTCCTGATAATTGGTATTGAGATGTCAGACAACTATGTTAAGTTTCAAAGTTGTATCTTAAACGGTTAATGAGAAAAAGACAACTTTCACAAAAAACTGAACAAAATTTCTAAGTGAAAAAGGGGCATTACTTTGTCAAAATACAGTCAGGGATTATGAAACTTGTCCTGATAATTGGTATTGAGATATCAGACAACTATGTTAAGTTTCAAAGTTGTACCTTAAACGGTTAATGAGAAAAAAACACAACTTTCACAAAAAACTTAACAAAATTTCAAAGTGAAAAAGGGGCATAACTTTGTCAAAATGCAGTCAGGAATTAGGAAACTTGTCCTTATAATTGGTATTGATATGTCAGACAACTATGTTCAGTTTCAAAGTTGTACCTTAAACAAAATGTTGACGCCCGCCCGCCCGCCCGCCCAACCGCCCAACCGCCCGCCCAACGACATACCGCAATCTAATAACCAGGATTTTTCTAAAGAAAACCTGGTTAAAAATCACGAAACTAATTTAAAGTGATGCCAGTTACACGATTCATGAAAGTGTTGCAATTGTTGGATGGATACTCCGTATATTGCCAGATGACCAAAAAAGCTAGGAGTACAAACCGCTAAGAAAAGTCTCCAAACTTCAATCAATGACACTTTGCAAACATTTTTACAGGTAACGAAACATGGGCTCACTATTTTAAATCTGTCAATAATTGGATACCATAATTATATTGATACCCAAACAAGGTAGTAGTTGCCAAAAGGACTATGAGCACAAAGAAAGTCCTTTATTTCCTGTGATGACATTTACCGACTTTTTATCCGTACAAATTGCTGAGCCACAGAACAAGTGTTACACCGAGATGTTTTACTAAGAAAAAGCTCATTGACAAGAAATATTATCAGAAACGACGCCCTGTGTCGGGCTTTAAGCATGTTCATCTACTTCATGATATTGCTCCATCACATACATCTGAGCTTGTGAAAGATTTTCGATTTCGAAAAAGGTTACCATCTTCACACACCCGCCGTACTGGCCAGATATAGCCCATTAAGACTTTTCCTTTCCCAAAAGTTCTTATCTGATCGTCGATACAAATCCCGACAGAATCTCGGCTCAGCCATCAGTCAGTGTCTCAGAGATCTACCTAAATCAGCATACCGCGATATGCATTTCAGAAATAGATTCAGAGATTGAAATTATGTTTTGCCACTGACCGTTCCAAGGTGGTAACCTTAAAGGTTCTCTTCTCTTTAATTGTTTGTGGTGTCTCATTTGAAATTGATCTTCGGATATACACATGCTCTCTTTTCCTCTCTACCTTTTGGCTTATGTGGAGAGGCTTTGTTTTCTTGTGTAGCAATACCTGATAGTTATATTAATTTTTACTTTACACAGTACACATTACATATAGAACAACCTTTTTTATTTTTATTTTGCCTACACATTTGCTGTAGCATAAACATTTGTTTAACATTTTGACTCGATTTTGCATAACAAGGTCTCTTAGTCTCTTCCAACATCTGATGTATCTCTTTCCTCGACATTATCAGGTTCTCAACTTCTGCAGATGATCACTTGCTTATCAGTCAGCGAAAATCCGGTCAAACGCAAATCTTGAAAACCAAACATTCACAGACGTGTACATCTTATTAAGATACAGTGTCATGTCTAAGAACTAAAACAAGCTTGAGGTTTAAGGTCTGGATAAAGCAAAATGTTTTGTGGAACTAAAACACATTTCATGGCAAAATTTCTTTTGTGAGTATATAAAATTTTCCTTCTCTTTGGTAGAGGGATTTTCATGATTATTCCTTAGTCCTCTCTGCGCATATTGTAGTAAATCAGAGTTGTTCGTAAGTTTCAGTTATCAGGATGAAGCAAAACTCCAGTAAAGCTCGAAGGAAAACCCGGCCATTTGTCTGAATCATGAAATATACACTTCTTCTCCTGGTATCATAGGTGTAATAACTGTCGCTGACAATTCCGGTTGCGTTACAGGAATGTTTTCAAAGCTCAAATAAGCAAGTTCGCGAAAGGTCGTTGTATTGGTTAACCATAATGACCATGATTGTTTACTACCTTCACCACTCCTGACGAACTTGATGGAGAAGAGGTAGAAACCAGACACAGAACAGGTAAATATTCCAGTTGACATATCAAAATCCCCGCCACGTTGGTATCTTGATGTGTTGAAAATTTCTATACCATTTCTGTCGCCAACATGAAATTAAACCGAAAAGGCCGAGAAAAGAGCTGAAAATCGATGAAAAGTTGTATGAAATAACGCTTGAAACATTATAAGTAGTGTTCTTAGTTAAATACTAGAACATTATGCAGATAACTAATGACAAATAAATATTTTACTAGAAATCCTCTCTTGTAAAATAGTTTTTCATGTAGTGTATAGATGAGTTTTTACATTTAAATGTTTCCATTAACTTTCAAATGACAGTCTAATATTTTCAAATTTGTCGTGTTCGGTGTTCGGTTCCCTGTTCACCGTCATATGCATACCATCGTTTGGATGGATCAAACGTGTACTGTTTATTGGTGTAAACATTGAGTTGCGCTCAACCATGGGCTAGGCGGCGTGGGTAATAATATGCATTTCCATTACCGCACATGAACAGGCTCAATCAAACCGACCCTGCAATATTTTCATATTTGTCGTTTTCGGTGGCTTTCAAAGTTCCCTTTTCATATACTGTTTACTAGAACGTTACAAATAATATTAATTCTGTGATAAGTACCATATAAATCTGAAAATATCACATTGAAGGTTCCGTGTTCACCGCCATATGCATACCATCGTTTGGGTTGCGCTCAACCGGGGGCTAGGCGGCGTGGGCAGTAATAAGTATCTCCATTACTGCAGATGAACAGGATCAATCAAACCGAGCCTGCAATATTTTTATATTTGTCGTGCGTGGTCGAAGGTCTTCAAAGTTCCCTTTTCACTTTTGTTTATACATTATGTTCGTTTTATAAAGAAGATCTTTTCTTACATCCGGGCACTCTAAATAGCTATACCAAGGGGAATATTCCCATGGTTACAAACATTTACATTGGCGTTATGCTTTCACCAACAAAATCTTTTGATATAGTTTATTCTTCCTCTTTATTTATTTTTCCCTTTGAGCTGTTTCAAAAAAGGCTGGAAAATTGAAAATATGGTGAAAAATTAAAGTTCGTAAAAATGCCAAACTTGTTATTCTATATTTTTTGCTTATTGAAACTGAGAACAGAACTGAAAAGATTTTTGTAATCGGTCAACTGGGTGCTGAGATATTGTCATTCGAAAAATGGCAAGTGAAGTGAAAAAAGTGTAAAGAATTTAAGGTCATTTAAAGGCTAAACTGGTTGCACCATCTGTTTGTTCAGTCTTTACAGTGATCAAAATCAATCAAGTAATACTCATAAGTGGCTGAATAAACATGTTATGGAGCTTTATTGACCAATATTAAATAAATCAACAGAATGTTAATTTATGTGCTTAAAATACAATCATTACTGTTTCTTATTATTTAAATGTGCATTTCTGTTAAATACATATTGAAGCATGAAATATTAGTAATTTAGAACTTGTGGTATTGCATCAAGATAAAAAGTTCATACTGTTAAGAAAATGTGTCACACCCGTGTCACACTCCTGACAACCACATAAGTGCCTTGTACTAAAAATGTTTCACTAAGACCATTCCTGTTTGTCACAATTTATCAGAACGCGATATAGACTTCCCGGAAAAAAAACATGATACGAGAACCTGTTGGGGCAAGTGTGAGGTTGGTGCACCCTAGAACCTGGTTTAAACCCCCAGTGGCAAATTATTTTGCCACTGACCGTTCCTCTCTACCTTTTGGCTGTGTGGGGAGGCTGTGTCTGCTGGATGTGGCCATTCCTGATATGCATATTTCACTTTTTTGACAGAATATTGCAATATGTGCATAATGTTACACTCCTGACAAATTTAGCTGACATTTTCTGAAGGGCGCTGCAAACAAATATAATTTCAATAGAGGTGATTATATTATAGTTATTGCATCTAGAAACATAAAACTTAATGATACACAAAACATTTTATGTACTTTTAATCCACATTTTTATGTACCTTTAATCTTTAAAGTCCTATAAATTTATAAAGCAAAAATGTATTGATTTTCTTGACGTATTTTCTAATCTACCATGCTTGACTCTATAGCATACATTTTTATTACTTTATGTATAATATGCTTAATTTGATCATTATTTGATGCCTAATAAATGCACCTTATAATAAAACAACACAAACTTTTCTTAATTCAAGCTTTTTGTAAAATAATGGTCTGAACAAATGTGATTTTTAAACGTGTCACACTATTTTGTCACACTCCTGACATTTTTGCCCATTATTTTAAAATATTTTTTAACGGATGGTGCTATTTTGATGAAACTTCAAAAAATGTTTAAAGGGCATGATGAGACACCTCTGCAAAGTATGAAAATGGAAGTTACTAACTGTTTCTTGTACATTTTCATAACACGAAACCCCAATCTAGCCATTTTTTGAAACAGCCCCTTTGTGTCTTTCTAAGAAACAGAGGATTTGATCAACTTAGGTTATGTGTTTCGATTCCCCAGTTTTTTTCCGTTTTTGCAACAAACATAAAACCTAATGCATCTGGTTATTCACTAAGCCTTTTACCTAAAAAGTGGTTGTTATTTACGGGGACAACTGTTTATGTTACAGGACTGTATTTTCACAGTATCTCCGATGCAAAACTGATTAAAATCTAACTGTTTCTGGCATGTTCTAGATCTTGATTGTATTCCTCCGCCACAGGTCAAGCTACAAGCTGACCAGCCATTCCAAGATTCCCAGTTACCTAAAAGAGCAAGGATATGTGAATGACTGTTCCAAACGAGGCAGAAGTAGAAAAAATTGTATATATGAAGTAAAGATATTAAGACTGATAAAAGTCAAGATCAGGGCCAAAGACAATAAAACTGATAATAGAGACCTTACTCAATTATGAGATTGGTCTCACAAAAACAAACAAACAAACAATCAAACGTTTCAGTTCTGAGACCTCCAATTAACTTGCCTGTCTATGCACCTTTACTCTATACAGCCGAGACCTCTCTGTAATTTAGTCTGAACATTTTGAGAATCTGCTTTTGCTTTATTTACTTAACAAACAGCGAATAAAATATTCGGAAAAGCCTAAAGTTCAAAGTGCTATAAAGTAGGAAATGTTTATTCGGTCAGTATCTGTAGAAAATGACATAAAATGTACCCAATTAGAACCTCCAGAGCAAAGATCTTAATATGACATAACACAGACCTAAGCAGCAAAGTTCGACAGGACATTGACCTCTAATAATGCATCCTAACAGATCTTAAGACCAGGACTATTGCATGTAAATATAGCTGAAGACAGGTAGAAATATTGAAATTTTGACACAATAATTTCTTTGCTACTAAAATTTTTGTTTCACATTTTATCACATAAAAAGTTCAGAAAAGATTAAATTTATATTATAAATATTCATACCAAATTTGATGACAATCGGATGAAAAATGTGACCTCTATTGAGTTCACAAAATGGATGCTTTGATCTGACTTACTTACCTCATTTTTGACCCAAGCTGACCCAGTTTCTAAAGGGATCGAGACACCACCAAGGAAAACATTCTGACCAAGTTCTTTGACAATTGGTTAAAATTTGTGGCCTATACCGCTTTACCTAACAAAAGCTGACGACGGACAACGGACATGCTGGTCCACTTCTGATCACAATAGCTTACTCTTAGCCTTTGGCTCTGGTGAGCTAAAACTGTTTCAAAACAGCTAGTAATACCTCGATACCATACAAAAGCATTTATTTCCCAAATTACTGTTTCGGTTTTCGATTGAGCTGTCACAAATTGTGTATTATTGAGTGTGGTAGATTTAATTTAATTTCTAAAGAAACATAAGTGTGCACCCTCCTTTGTTTCAAAATAAAGTTAAATTGATCTTTATATTACTTATTAAGAGTACAGTAAAACCCCTCATTTAGACCACCCAGAGATGGAGCACTATTTCGATGTCCCATTTTACAGTTTTGTACTACTTTCTACCCCTATATAACGACCACCCCACTATTAAGACCATATTTTCAGAGTCTCAATGGTGGTCTTAATAGAGGGGTTTCACTGTACTCTACAATATTGTTCTTCCATATAAAGTTGTTTATTGTTCCTTTCTTACTTACTTACCATTTTCTCTGTATCCTCTTGCAATATTAATGGCCAGAATAACTGCCAATAATCCAAAACTATTGATACATAGGAGTACGTGCGACCAATGTTGCTTTAACCAGTGCATGCGCCTCCCACCAGGCTCGCGTTGTTTATCAGGTATTCTGTGCTCAGGAGGCAGTGCTTCATAGTGATGCTGCTCCTTTTCACCACGACCGATGTTGCTTATATCCGACAACTCCATATAACCTTTGCTATATAAATATTCAAGAATTAAGAATTCGTATTCCTGATGCAAGTATTTTCATTATTCAACCAATTTGTCAATAGAAACTGATTTAAACTGCCTTCTATACCCTGTCTTTTGAATTGAAAGCACAACATAGCCTGATGTTTAAAATATCAAATGTCCAGATTTATTAAAAACCTTTGGGGTTTTAACGTATTCATACGATATTGGATATATTTAACGACATCGTCTATCGAACAGGGATATTCGCATATCGTATTAAGAAAAATGTGTTTGACTATATGCTATTATCTAACCAAAAGGTACTTGTTACAGGCTTCTTCATATTTACAAGGATAAGTACAGTCGCGTTATGAAAGATTAATGACATACATTGCAAAAATTGAAATACAAATTAAATTTCAGCATAACTTGAGTGGAGTATGAACAGTATTTTCTTTTAAAAAATTGACAACATCTGACTACGGGCCATTCTCGATAAAGATTGCGTAAACAGATGAAAAGGGAACTTTGAAAGCCACCGAACAAGACAAATGAAATATTGCAGGCTCGGTTTGAGCCTGTGTCCAAGGTTATAAAACTGAGCATTGAAACCAGTCTCAAATCTCAAGCATCTGATTGGCTGAAATGGCCACCAGTCGCCATTTCAACCAATCAGATGCTTGAGATTTGAGACTGTTTTCCAAACTCAGTTTTATAACCTTCAGCTCTGATCATGGACATGCGAACGTTGAAAACTAAATTTAATCAAATTACATGCTATGCTAAATATTTGGTTAAACGTATATTTTCAATAGGATGATATGAATTCGCGTCCTTACACCAACCTAAATAAATCTGTTTCAAGTCACGAAACAATGTAAATAAATTAAGGCGTTGTTTTTAATGGGCAACGCTTGATGTCGTTTACTCCACCCGCCCTCTATTGTTAGTTAACAATGGACAATATCTACTTGTATTATTTAAAGTTTGTTTTAAACTTTTAAAGAATAAAATATACACATTGCTAATGCTATGTATTTATATATTACAACTATCTTAACTGTTCATTTCTGAGAATATTGCCTTGTGTGGAAAGGTGTCTCCAAAATATTGGAATCCCCAATGTGGAAGATGGAATACCCATATTCCAAGAAATGTTCAATCTTATGCACATTTAAAATGCAGTACGTAACGCTTGGTTCGGTGCGATTTGTGCAAAGTTTAAGAAAATTGATTTCTAATTATTCGTGAATTTGAATTACTTGATATAGCATTCATAATTTTGTTGAAATGAAACGTTAACTGTCACTTATTTATAGTCGTCTACATTTTCACCTCTGATCTTTCAAATGATTTCCACATATTTCAACCCAATTTTAACTACATATAGCAAACATCATTTCTTGCATTGTATATATGTCATAAGCGACCGTTTCAATTGCGTAAGCAAACAGGTGTAGGTACTTTCGTTTAAGCAGTATATTGTAAATTGTTTATCTTTGATATTACATTAGAACGTATAAAGGTAATCGAATCGTTATTGCATTAGAATATACACCTTAATGAAGATGGATAATGCTGCTGTGTTTTTAAGGAGATTATATAAATTTCCGGGAACCTACACATGCAAATGTAGCTGTTAAGCTTTAAGCTGTTCTGTGTTAGGCAGTTCTTTAGGATAATTAATTAAATTTCATAAAAACAATGATCTCACTTCAGATTGGGTGTGTTGGATAGTTGTGTTTTCTGGGTGTGGCATATTCTGGTATGTGAGCTTAACATTTGTTTTTTTCGAATTATCATATGATACACCTGAGTAAAACCACTTCCGACAAGTTGAATAATATAACAGAAACGAATGCAGTACGATATTTTATCAATTATTGAAATTTGAAAATAACTTTATTGGTTTAAATGTTGGATTGGAAACACTTGTACAAAGCAAAACAGCTTTAACAAGCGTGTAAAAATCAAGAGTAGTGACAACCATAAATCTTAAAACAGAACGTAATCAGTAGTTGTTCGTAAATGTACATTAATGCACGCTAAGTGTTTATATGTAAAAGTAGTGAACACATTAAAAGCGTATATAATCCGATCCAAACATTCTCATGGGAACGCAAACATGCTAATTGGTTGGGAACACACACAAACCCAATATCAGTTTATTGTTGAAGTATTTCCGGATTTTGTATCACTGATGTTACGATTGTGAGATAATGGATAAAAATAATACAAGATATGCATAGTTACTTTTTTCTATTTCATCAAAAATATTGAAAACTTCACGAGATTGATCTTAACCTATAACTTACATTGGTGTGTAATGTTGGGACACATCTAAGGACATGTTGTTGTTTAAGCCGTTCATCTACAAAAACAGTCATGCTTTTCCGATATTAAAGAAGTAAATTACGCATATCAGGAACTGCTTCATTCTGAAAACACAGCCTCCCTACACAGCCAAGAAGAAGATTAGAGGAGATAGCATGGCTTATACAATGACCAATTTCAAAACAGACATGATGACAACGAACAATTAACAAAAAATGAGAACCTGGGGAACGGTCAGTGGCAAAACAATTTGCCACTGGGGTTTAAACCAGGTTCTAGTTAAACCAGGTTCTAGGGTGCACCAATCTCACACTTGCCCCAACATGTTCTCATATCAACAACAAAGTTAAACCCAGCGAACAGCTCAAAAATACTAAATGGTCACCGGACTCCTGTCCTCGCTCAATGTATATATTGTATTAACTGCGATATTTTGATATTGTAAGACAAAATTGTTGTTAAATACCATGTCAAGCATTCATTTATCTTTAAAAAAAGTAATATATGCATATCAGAGATCGCCTCACTCCCAAAACACAGCCTCCCCACGCAGCGAAAAAGAAGAGAGGCAGAGAGAGAGAGAGAGGGAGAGAGAGAGAGAGAGAGAGAGAGAGAGAGAGAGAGAGAGAGAGAGAGAGAGAGAGAGAGAGAGAGAGAGAGAGGGAGAGAGAGAGAGAGAGAGAGAGAGAGAGAGAGAGAGAGAGAGAGGAGAGAGCATATTTCTATAAGTATGTCAATTCAAATAGGACGCCACAAACAATTAACGAAGAGAACTTCTGGGGATACCGCCTTGGAACGGTCAGTGGCAAAAAATTGCCACTGGGGGTTTAAACCAGGTTCTAGGGTGCACCAACCTCACACTTGCCCCAACAGGTTCTCGTCTCACAAAACAAGTACAAGTTGTCTTGGTGAAATAACTCCAACCCACCCATCGGCTAAACAATGTTGCATGCAAAAGCACACAAACATATAAAACATAAGAAGCTAATAGCATTGTAAACCCAAAGGGTAGGTACTCAATGATCTTATCGAGACCAGAGCTCCTGGAGTAAAATCAGCAAGAATACGATGACAGGGATAAAAGAAACGAATAGAGCTTCTAGGTTGTTTTAAGAAAAGATTTCCCCATAAACCTTTATAAACTCTTAAATCCCTGCCACCGTCGTGCAACCAAAGAGGTAAGCATAATGATCAACTTAAGGGTCACAATAATCATTATCTTCGCCATCGGTAAATTCAGGACGTGTATGTTTTATATTTCAGAGTATGATTTGCTAGAGAACGCTGTGGGTCGTGTTACTGATTCCCTGATAGTGTTGAACTTGTACTATTTTAGATGCTCAAAGGCGATATGGAGGAGAACGAATTGACAGATATGGTATGCTACGAGTTAAAGCAAAAAAGATCTTTTATTTCATAAAAATGCTGAAGGAAGATATGGCTCATTTACTTACATTTCCTATGTATAAGATAGAGTCTATTAAGACGTTTCTGTTGAAAATGGAAGTCTACACGAGTGCAGGATTTGTAGCCAAGCGCATTTAAAAAAGATTTATTTATTGTGTTAATTGTAAAATACAAAGAAGTTCTATTGAAATAATAGATTTGTATTGATAGCTTCTGACTGACTACAAATCAATATCGGCTTCTTAATTTCTTTTGCAAAACAGGAATAAAATTTGATATAATTAAGAGTTATCGCTATTAATTGTTATTCAATTATCTTTTTTATCGTGCCAGTGCCCAAGGTTATAAAACTGAGCATGGAAACCAGTCTCAAATCTCAAGTATCTGGTCAGATGCTTGAGATTTGAGACTGGTTTCCAATCTCAGTTTTATAACCTTCAGCCCAGGTCTAGGGCTTCTAAATACTAAACACACATGCAATATACATGTATTTTTAGATCGAACACGAGGTAGCTGATACTGATTTCAATATTTCAGGTTGTCAAACAACCTGCTGCTGCTACAGAACCAACAGAAGCTGTTGTTAAGAAAAGAAAGGTCACTGGGAGACCTCGAGACTTTTTGGGACCCTCGGTAGTAGCCTGTTGGTGCTGTTTCTGGCCAACGGGCGCCTTCGCCATAATCTACTCGTTAAAGGTAAACTCAATTCACCTCAGTTTTATTATGCACCAACCTAGTCGGACTGATTGAAATATCACATAGATATATATGACATTAACAGTTAGTAATCTGGCGCGGCTTCTTATTTTAATTGACTTTAAAAATTGCTATGTTATGATGAGCATATCATTATTAGAATAATTACAAGCTCGTAACGGTTATTAAAATAACACATTGTCCTATTAGGATCACGTGACTGTGCTTCATTTCCCAAATAAAGCAGCTTCATTTTCCAATTGTTCCTACTCGCAAGTTTATACAACATAATCACAACTACTAATTCAATGATAAGCACATAAAAAGTTTGTCGAAGTTTGTATTTTATAGAATTGGATGTTTATTCTTCTTCGTTTCATCGATATAAGAGCTGTCAGAATGCTAAAACCTAATTTTAAAATAAAAACCTCAGGTCTAAACATTCTGATAGTTCATACAGCAATGAATCGCAGACAAACGAAACTCAATTCTTAAAGAAAGAACATTTTTTCAGGCAAGAGCTTTGTATTCAGATGGCGACATCGAGGAAGCCCATGCAGCCTCCAGGAAAGCAATGATTTTAATGATAATAAGTGTGGCAATTGGTGTAGGGTTTATAATTGCCCTACTCATTGGTCTGGCAGTATCTGGATATTTTAAATCTCATACGTAGAACATCAATTGACTGAATAGATACTATGAGATAATAGATAAAATCTAAATGTCTAAGTTAAATGACATCGTTATTTCGTCAAAAGGTGAGACAAACGAAACTGAAGCGGTGCTTAATTGTGTGTTCATGGGAATCTGTGGTAAACAAACTTGAGCATAAGATCACTGCTTCCGCAATACCTTTTGATATACACTCCTAAAAAGAAAATTTGCTTTGTTGTTCCACTGGCTTTAAACAATGTTTCGACTCATTTTGGAGTATAGGGCCTTTAACTAATATCCAAAAATTACATGCTTTAGGGTCATTACCAATATGTATCAAAATATTAAGTCAAAAGTACAAATAAACCAGAGAGCTAAGCATTTTTCCACTGCATGACTGGGATGCATCAAGGAGGTTAATGTTCACCTGTTTTATTCAGTATTTACTTAAAAGATCTTTAGGATTTCTTAAAAGGTAAAAAGTCTAAGGTATTGATACATCTTCTGGTAATAAAAAACAAACGTACATTATTTATTTTATTATTTGCTGATGACACAGTTATATAGAGAGAAAATGAACATGTAAACTGCACTGAATTTAATTTAAAGACATTTTGCGACAAGTGGAGGTTAACTGTGAATGTAGAAACAAGTACAACTAAAATTGTTATATTCAGTTAAGGCAGACGAAGACGACATAGGCTATTCAGTTTGGGAAACAAAAACATCAAAATCATTGATAGAAAGGTGAAAAATGCATATCAGTTATTGCCGCACGCAGTCTCAAATTGTAGAGATGAAAGAGGAAGAGAGCATAAACAAATTTGAAGACACCACAAACAATTAAATTGGACACTGATGCCCCCACTGCTGCAACAACATTTGTAATAACAAAGGGCCATAACTCTGGTAAAAAAGGTCGCAGGAAAAATTCCTTTCTTTACGATCATCTACACACCCTGCTTGATCATCGGTGCAAGTTTGAAAGAAATCCACCTTATAGTTCAGGAGGAGTTGATGCCACAAGATTTGGGGACGTATGGACGGACGAATGCAACTCTATATGCCTCACACTTTGTGGGGGCATAAAAAGAGAACCTGAAGAGATACCGCCTTGGAACAATTAGTTAATTAACAGTTTGCCACTGGCGGTTTACACCAGGTTTTAGGGTGCATCTAACTCGCACTTGTCCCAACAGGTTCTCATATGAACAAACAAGTACATGTTGTTTTGGTGAATAAACTCCAACCCACACATCAACTCGACAGCATACAGACATATATAACATAAGAAGCTAAAAAATTGTCAAGCAAAAGGGTTGGTACTCAATTACATAACTTATCTTGGCCCCTGGAGTAACATCAGTAAGAACACGCGAGTATAAATATCTAGGTATCTATATTACCAGAAGTGGGTAATTCATAAAAAAACAACTGCTTAGCAGAACAAGCAAATAAAACGTTCTTTTAACTTTTAAGGAAAATAATCATACTATTGTTACCTCTTGATATACAAATTGATCTTTAAAACAAGAGGGCAAAATGGCCCTATCGCTCACCAGACAGTGTATATCCAGATCAGCAGGCACGTACCTATCTGTACCATCTGAACAGGAACTACACTGTTTACTTTTTTATTCGTTAGCTTGTATCTGACCAATGCAAATCCTGATTAGACGGCACCGATGTGCCAGCACACACAATCAAACACTTGAGTTCTGAGACCTCCAATTTACTTGCCAGTTTATGTACATACATTGTATACAGATGAGACTGTTCTGTAATATTGTCTGAACATTTTGAGAATCTGCTACAAATTTGTTTTTATTTTACTTTTAAACAAACAGCGAACAATATTTGAGAAAAGCCTGATTGTCAAAGTGCTATAAAGTAATAATGTTTATTTGGTCAGTACTTGTAGAAAATTTACCCTATATAATTATCCAAAGCTTTACTGCAAAAGATGACAATATGCACCTGTGGTTTTCAATGTGATGTAAACAGTGAACTCTGAGTGACCTGAACTCAAATAATATGCATCTAAATATAGCTGAAGACAGGTAGAAATATTAGAAACTTGAAATTTTCACTCTGCTACTAAAATTTTTGTTTCAAATTTTATCACTGAACAACCAGTGAATGAATTGTCCAGGAAAGATTGAATTTTTAGAAGGTTTAGTTTGTGTCAAAATCCGGTTGATAACTAGAAAATCAAAGGTTCAAAACAGAATTTAAAAGAAAAATAATTAAAATCCCCAGTGCGGACATGATAATGATTTTAATAAATTGAGTAGAGATTATCAATATTCATACCAAATATGATGCCAATTGGATAAAACATTTGACCTCTATTGCGTTAACAAAATTTTTGCTTTAATCTGACCTAGTGACCTAGTTTTTGACCCAAGATGACTCAGTTTCGAAATTGATCGCCAAATCCAAGAGAAACATTCTGACCAAGTTTGATGACAATCGGTTAAAAATTGTGGCCTCTATCGCGTTAACAAATAAAACGTTGACGGAAAACGGAGATCTGATCCCCCTCTGATCACAATAGCTCACTCAGAGCCTTTGGCTCTGGTAAGCAAAAAAACACTTTAAAGCCCAACATTAATATGCCATAGTGAAATTTGGGGATTTAAACTGAAATATTTTATAACTTGATATTCGGTCTAAAAAGTCTAGTCCGTCATTATAAGTTTAGAGTATAGAGTGGCGTAATGCCACGAAGTATAAATGAAAAAAACAACAGCACAGTTTTAAAGTTATAAAGTAGAGTTATAAACTTGTGGATTGTACTTATTGACCGCGAACCACGTGTTTAAGACTTGGTTCTCCGAATCTCATCCGAGTAATAAAAGTCGAATCAGAGTGGATGGATAACATTAAAATATATTATGCTTTCTTGGTTACTCTAGTATTTCGTATAGTCAAAGTATCTGAAACCCTAACGACGAAGGTAGAATAAGATATGTTAACCTGGTTTTCCTCCATTGGTTGCGTCGTTGGAATTGCAGGGCTCGGCGCTGTCGCCGTGACGGTGCGGATTCGCTCCAAGGTAGAGGCAATATCATTTTAACTATATTAGACCAAATACGTTATAACTTTTTTAACTATATAAGACCTAATACTTTATAACTCAATAATTTATTAAGCACTGACAAAAATAGATTTTTAAAAGTGTATGTGTACCTTAGACAAAATATAAAAATACAGTTAAAACATAAAATGATTTCATTGTTTTAATAGATACGTATACAATAGTGCATATCATTAACGTTGTTGTGTATATATCCCCAATATTTACATATTTATTTTTTCCTTACGGCATGTATTCTTTGCGTTATGTAATTATTTTATGATTTACTGCACCATTGATGTTTTCACTGAACCTTTATTTTTCGTTTCATTTCTAAATCGGTCACTAGAACGAGGGCTGAAGGTTATAAAACTGAGTTTGGAAACCAGTCTCAAATCTCAAGCATCTGATTGGCTGAAATGGCGACAAGTCGCCATTTCAGCCAATCAGATGCTTGAGATTTGAGACTGGTTTCCATGCTCAGCTTTATAACCTTGGGCATAGTTTGTGTTTAATATCAAATATATGTATCTGTTTGCTCTTGTTGTTAGTTGTATTCGAACCTAAGATTTCTCACTGGGAATGATATTTGAAATTTCTCGTGAGCTTTATTCAACTGTTAAATGTTTGGTCATAAAAAACAACAGAAACTGTGGAGTTAAACGTACCAGCAGTAACAATATTTTCGCTAATCTACACCGACACTCCTCCTGACAGAGGATCCTACTTACATAACTTTTCAGGAATAGAAAAGAATATTGAAATTGATGAAAACGGACTTCGATTTGGCCATTGCTAATATGCATATTTTTCTGTTTTTTAAAAGCCACCGATAACGACAAATTGAAGAATAGATCTGCTCCAACGAATAACTGGCGATCTGAGAAAAGAGAAAACAAATCCTCAGTATCACAGAGAACGCCAAACGCAAAACTTAATAACCAGAAAGCATATCCTTGGGGTGATTGAACAATTTCCAAATCTACATTTGGCCCGAATATAGAAGCCACCCACCTTGAAACTGGCCGAAATATTAAAACAAAAGTAATTTTATAGAACGACTATACACATACATAATTATCGTGCTTTACTACCTTCAAGGGACGTAACTAATAAAAATGATACGTCTTATCAGTTTATGTTCAGGAGTCAAAGCTTCTGTATTTGCTGTCCGCAAAGAAAATTTGGCTCGGTTAAAACCTGAAGAAAAATGCCAGGGCGGAAAAGGAAGAACCATAAGGCGATTGAGAATCCGGACATACATTCTCTCGCAACAGGTGAATTAACTACTCAAGGGTTGTGTGTTATCGTTCATATCTCATCAACTAACAACTGTGAAACGCAGAAAATCAGCAGAGGTATTCTCTTATTATAATAACAAGGCAGTCGGAACGACAGCAATATCGCCCGCCGCATGCAGGACGGTTGGAAAGGTAATGGATGATTATTTGCAAATAAACAAATATATCTTCAGCAGTTTGGAAGTTATGGAGAAAATATGAAAGACATGTTTAAATATGAACCTTTATAGACAACTAGTGACCTTGACCTTCAGCCGGCAGTTGGAACGTGGGTTGTGAACATCGTCTTCATAGATTCAGCATTTGACTAAAGTTTCATGAAATTCCTTTTAGGGGTTCAGAAGATATGAACCGGTCACGAAATAGATGGTTGATATCTTCAAACACCACTGGTGACCTTGACCTTGAGCCGGTCAGATTGGAACATGGGTTCTGCACGTCTTCTTCATGGGGAGAACATTTGACTAAAGTTTCATGAAATTCCTTCTAGGGGTTCAGAAGATATGAAACGGAAACGAAATACATAGTTCAAATCTTCAAACACCACTGGTGACCTTGACCCGGCCAGGTTCGAACATGGGTTCTGCACGTTGTCTTAATGGGGAGGACATTTGACTAAAGTTTCATGAAATTCCTACTAGGGGTTCAGAAGATATGAAACGGACATGTCTTCAAACACCACTGGTGAACGTGGGTTCTGCTCATCGTCTTCATAGGCTGAGCATTTGACTAAAGTTCATGAAATTCCTTTTAGGGGTTGAAAAGTTATGGACCGGACACGAATTGTGCGCGCAGTGAAGGACGGACGGACGAAGACCATTCCTATATCCCCCAGCCGCTATGCGGCGGGGATAATAAGCTTTAGCTACCTGTACTGAAAATCGTTCAGATTAGCATTTAAATTCACTATTATAATAATGGATGAACCAAACGCAAACGAACCGTAGAAGAGCTTTATTGAACTTAAGGAAACTTTAAGTAAGTTCATAGTGACAAAGACATAAATATAAAAAACCTCATAAGAACAGAAAATCTTACGAAAAAAAGAAAGGTCTAATAAAGAAAAAAAATGTTTCGCTGGCAACGTTCGTCATGCTGATCACGAAAAAATGAGAATGGAAAACTTTAAGTTCTTTCTTTAAGTTAGATGTCTTACGCAAAATAGCATGAGACCGGGAACGTTTGAAACAAATATGTTCCAAAGCAATTCTCAGAAGTACAAATGTTAAAAGAATCGTATGAAGCAAGGAGACCAATCCAATTTGTGATATCTGACTCGATCCTGTCGGCCTGATAATGTTCTATGAGCGAGAAAGATCTTAACTGTGTTCCCTTGTTACGCGACCGGAACCTGAACTACCTCAGATATCAGCGGCTGATATGATCACTAAATAAAATACACTGTCAAGAATCGCCACCAGTAGGTTCTCATATGCGCTCCAACCACCCATCACACAAACATATATCGAACTAAAAGAGTTGTCAAGCAAAAGTGGTACACGATGACTATACCATACCCCTGGAGTCAATTCAACAAGAACGATGACACGGACAAAAGACAGATCGAGAGTCCATGTTCGGTTTTTAGATTTTAAACCTTGTTCATAAATTTTTAATTCCCTGTCACTGTCTTGCATAACAATCAACTGTAGATGGGTTAATCATCAAGCATGCAAAGTGCTATAGAATATCATGTTGGTAACCTTTCTGTTTTAATAGACAGATGTTTTTACGAAAAAATTAAATAAATATACATTGCCCTTTATTGTTTTTCTATGAAAAGTCCATAAAATACTGGCTAAGAAATATCTTGTTGGAGTAGTGATCTATTTTTAATTAAATCTTGGTATCGGCGATAAGGTTTTTCTGTTATGCTAAGATTAAGTTCATTGAAATCTGTAACACTGTTACAAGCTCTAGAAAACGCCGTAAGATGTTGCACGCGGGACATCACCATCTAACAATGGAATAGTTGACATCACCATCTAACAATGGAATAGTTGACAAACAGCTAAGTAGATCTACTTTATCTTGATTCAGCTCAACACAGATTCTAACATTGTAATTTGTAGATTGTTTGCATTGATAATAACTCTCTCTGATGAAGAGGTCAGTTTATAAGCACTATCCCTTTCAAACTTTTCAGTTTGTATATTGATATATTGAATACATTATTGGGAGTCTTATCGACAACTGTGAATACGAATCTTTAATAAAATGACTAAATTCCCTTTTTTCGAATGACGATAGTCAAAACGAGGTCGAGGTAGTAATAAAGCTATGATTCTTTTATAAAATGATTTTTTTTTAAATATTGTTGGTTTTTTTTTCAATAAGGAAAAGCATTAGGCTCAGTATTTTCTCTTTTGTACCTTTTATTACCAAATCAGTTTCAAGACCCAGCAATTTCTGCTAGACATGTTATTAAATCGACTTCAGATGGGACTCTTAACCTAGGACCTTAGAAATTTAACTACGGAAAATAGAGACCTCGATAACATTTAGATCACCAGATCACATGTAAAGATATGACAGAAAGGCTTATAGCAATATTTTGAATAAGAACAAGCTCAAGATTTTGGTGATTTTCAATAATCTGTAAATCAGAGGTAATTTTATTGTAATTAAAATGTGTGTTTCAAGTTGGTTTGTTGTATTTATAACATTCGAAAGTTTATTCGGTATTTCTTAAAATAATAAGGTATATCTGATTCAACTGTTTAACTTTTACTATACTTGGAAGGTAATCATTCGGAGTAAATATGTGATCTCAGATCAGACAAGCAACTTCATACAGTTGACGAGTTCTTATAACACTGCCATCGGCATCCTCGTCCAGTTTCTGTTGTCTTGATAAACACGGTGCTTATCCATATCGGCGGCCTCCGGCGGCAAAATTCGCTGTGTAAGCAGTTTCTTTGCGTCGACACCTGCTGTTCTTAATTAAAACACTTTTCGGCGAGTCGCTGTTTCCCGATTGAAGATCTGTACTCGTAATTACCGATAAAATCGTATGTTGTACAAAAAAAAGAAAATTACACAGAACATTTGATGTTCTAACTATGTAGTGTTCACGTTCAGCGAGTCAGTACATTCAGTCAAGTGTACCCACATCAGTTATTGCTAAATGATAAGAAAGAACAAGGAGTCCAAGTTAAATTTAATAGTGATCAGGTGAAGTTATGTTGAAGTCTAAACTTAGTGTGATGAGCATGTCAGGCTCAGAAGATACAAAATCATCGAACTGTTTTTAGATGTAAAAAAAATCGCGTCAATATATGTTGTCATTGGCTGTCGAACCACTTACTTAATAGTTTATTTAATTACAGACTATTATAGAAATACTTGATATGCCTTGTCTACGTCAACATTCCGATTTTTTCAAAACATTTTTTTCATCTTTTTGTATTTTTGGTTCCTGGAAACAGAGAACATCCTTTCGATTCCACATTACGAATAACGAAGAAACAGAGAAAAGGTCAGATGTTTCAAATCCACATCAAGCTGCCAGCGAGTGTCTTCCTGTACTTGCTCATCATAAAGGCGACGAAAGCAAAACACTTCCAACTACCAGACTTGGCATAAATTTAAATTTATTAATCGTTCAAAAACTGGCAGTGTGTTTAAAGAGTGTAACCATGCAAACAGTCTTTTTTCAATTTAAGTCACGTCAGACAGGAGTGTAAAAATCGGCCGGAAGCCGGTGAATAAACGGCATATTTTTCCGCAAATACAAAATAAGTTACATAAATTTAATCGGGAGAAGGTACTGTAGCTGTGTGCGTATCGATGAAGTGTATAAAAGCACAGACGAAGCTCGATTGCTTTTTTCTAACACAGAGAAAGCGTCGTAACTTAGTTAGTAATACATAAATACAATGCAACTGAAATGACCGTGTATTGAAAATGACAAAAAATACCTACCTAACAATATGGTAGACGGAAACGTTTGTTTTCTTAACTTTTTATGGCGCGGGACGTCTCGGAGTACACAAATGCTTTCACTCCCTGTCTCTAATGAATAGCCTGTACCCTGTGCAAGCGCAGTAAAGAGAACTAGAGGGTCCGTGTGACCCTGGGTCGCTCACCTGCTAACAACTGCTCAACGGTTGCAAGAGTCAGTGCACTTTCAGGGGCCATAACTCTGGAACTCATAATGCAATATGGCAATTTGAAGAAAGGACCACCAAGATCTTATGGTAATGAAAGTGAAGATCAGACCAAAATTAAGACCACTAGAGTGAAGAAAAGCTTTCATTATAACTTAAACTAGTGACCTAAATTTCAAAGTCAAATGACCCAGTTTCTAACTTGACCTAGATATCATTAAGATAAACATTATCACCAAGCTTGAAGAAGATCGGAGCAAAATAAAGACCGCTAGAGTGCGGACTTGCTTTTTCTAATTTGACCTTGTGACCTAGTTTTCAAGGTCACATAACCCAGTTTCGAACTTGACCTAGTTATCATTGAGATACACATTCTGACCCAAGCTATAAGATGGGACCAAAATTAAGACCGATTAACCAGTTACGAACTTGACCTAGATATCATTGAGATAAACAATCTGCTGCTGCTAAGCTGGTCTATAACTTTATTACAGTCATGTATTCCACCACGCCACAAACGTTTGAGGAGTCGAATTTTTCTTAAGCTGTTAGATGGAAATCCAGTGTGTCCATAAAGAGCAGCAGCAAATCCTGCCTGTCACTATAAAGATCGGTGAGGAGTTATCGCAAGGTAGCAAAATGTAACGTAACAATTATTTGTGACTGTTTGGGTAGTGTGATTAACCGGATACGGGATAACTGCTTTAATACGCACTTTAAAAAAACAACACCTGTAATCCTACTATAAGCATATATTGCTTCTATTTAAATCCAAAAAATGTAGCTTGTCATTATTGTTTATTTTCTTCAGACAATTAACGATAAAAAGTAACAAAGGGCATACCGCCTAGGAACAGTCAGTGGCATAACACTTGCCCTACAAGTTCTCATATGAACAAACATGTACGAGTTATCATGGTGAGTTTATCCACTCCTTGGCCTTCCAGCACCAATCAAAAGAACACAGACATGAAAAAACAAGAAATGTTTGTAAAACATGTATGGCCCCCAAAACGCCACGTGGATAATAAACTGCTGTCTGTTATTGATTACCCAAATCATTGTCTAGTTATTGGCAAGACAAGATTTTTATAGTGAAGGTCACTGTGACCTTAACTTTTGACAAGAAAAAGGATAGGATTCATGTACATGTGATGACAAACCTCAGTACCGAATTGGAGGATCAAAGGCTCAATCCATATGTAATTATTGGTAATTGAATTTTTTTGTGAAAGGTGGCTGTGACCTTGACCTTTAACCTACTGATCTGAAAATAAATAGGGTTCATCTACAGGTTATCAACAACCTCCCCACCATGATTGAGGATCATAGGTGGAAGCACGATCTAGTTATTGATCGGATAACGGTGTTGCTGGTCACTGTGACTTTTTACCTACTGAACATCTATAGGGGTTATCTACAGGTGATGAACAATTTTCCTACCAAATTGAAGGGAAAAAAGCATTTCCAAGTAATTGACTGGACAAGGCTTTTTTTTGTTTTAAAGGTCACCATGACATTGACCTTCTGACCTGAAAGTCAAACGGGGTCTTCTATTGGCTATATATAAAGACTGTATATAAAGCGTTGTCTCGTTATTGATCAAACAAGATGTAGTCTACGGACCGACCGACATGGCCAAAGCAATATAATTCCTGCTTCTTTCACAGACAACTGTTTAGAGGTCCTTTTCTGGCCAGTATGTCAGTAGAGCTATATAGGCTTAAAACAGAGCTCTAGTATCAAGTTTGGTCAATTCCATCTAATAAATGAGCGATCTGTATCACGAGATGCAACTTCAATCACCCAGAACACAAAATATCCCCGTTTTCGAAAAAAATAATCCCTTTGGCTTTGCAATGCTATTAAATTCTTATGTTTATATGTTTGTATGCTTTTGCATGCAACATTGTTGAGCTGATGGGTGGGTTGGAGTTATTTCACCAAGACAATTTGTACTTGTTTTGTGATACGAGAACCTGTTGGGGCAAGTGTGAGGTTGGTGCACCCTAGAACCTGGTTTAAACCCCCAGTGGCAATTTGTTTTGCCACTGACCGTTCCAAGGCGGTAACCCCTCCGGTTCTCACTTCCGTTATTTGTTTGTGGCGTCCATTTTGAAACTGATTATTGTAATACCATGCTCTCTTTTCCTCTCTACTTTTTGGCTGTGTGGGGAGGCTGTGTATGCTGGATGTGGCCATTCCTGATATGCATATTTCATTTTTTTGTTATATTAAATTACTAAAGATAACCAACTAAACAGATCTCGGAAAAATACATCATCCCAGTTGCACGCCAATTTCAAAGACAAAAACGTTACTTACCGAATAAATATTGTTGATGTTGGTCGATAAATAATTTATCTTTCCGATGACACCAGAAACTAAACATAAATCCGTTTATTAGCAGAGAAAATCCAAAGTTATTATCAAAATCACTTAAGTTTTCATATTTTAGTCCGCGGAATCTGTTCTTTTCCGAAATTATGCAAATTACGTCATTTCCCGAAAACCCCATTGTTTCAAAAAACGAGTAAATTAAAAAAAATGAAGAAATTATTCGACAATCGTTTGAAACAAACCTTGAAAATAACAAGCAATCTCGGTAAGTGTCTGTTGTTTTGATGGTCAACATTCTATTTACTTGATTTTTATTTTAATTACACATTGCACGTACAGGAAACATACCGACGTTTTGCGTACGTTCAGAATTTTCCATCAAATTTAACGGTTTTTTGAACCCGGCTCTAATGCGCAGCCAAGTCGTTTTTCAAATAAACCGGGCTTAATCGGAAAAGAAGAGATTCCGAGTGAAAACTTCCATAAATTTTGATAATAAATTTGGATTTTCTCCACCAATAGACGAATTTATGTTTAGTTACTAGTGTCATAGGAAAGATTATTAAAGGATCTATCAACGGGAATCAACATTTGTTCGGTAAGTTACCATTTTGTCTTCGAAATTAATGTGCAAATGGGATCATGTATTTTTTCGTCATCTGTTACTTTGTTATCTTTCCATGGTTATGTTTTGTATGTTACTTTTTGAAAACTGGGATATTTTGTGTTCTAAGTGATTGTAGTTGTATCTCATGCTGTAGATCATCCGTTTATTTCCTGAAATTGCCCACTTTTGGATCTAGAGACCTGTAAGCCTATATATAGGCCTATCTACCTCTATAGGCATATAGGGCCAGCAAAGGACCCCTAAACAAGTGTCTGTGGCTTCTTTACGGTTTTTAAGAAGCTAATTGCATTGTCAAGCGAAAAAATGTTAGTCGATGACCTCATTGAGCTCAGAGTTTCTGGTGTCGAATCGGCATGAGCAAGATGGCAGAAATAAAAGAAACAGATCGAGTTATCCTGGAAACCATCACAAACTCTTATAACCCTGCCACTGTTGTGCGAATAGAAGCAAGCTAAGCGATCAACAGTAGATGGTTTATCAGCAAGCATGAAGAAGGCTGCAGAAAATGCCAGAATATCTTGTTGTTGCATATTATATTCACTTGTCACAACGCTCATTTTCCGCATTTAAGGTTCACCTACTTACTCTATTTACAGTCACACACTTGGGAGTGAATCAGTTCTTTAATATTTATAGATATTTATCTGTCTGCTAAATATAGAAATAACACAAGCGCGCAAAGCATAGGACTTGACAATTTTAAACATACCATGATAAACAATAATAAATCTACTATAAACACACACACAAGTCGCAGAAGAGCGAGCATGTTCGATGTTGCAACAGGACCGCTGAAAATAGAAAATTATTGACAATGGAGTTAAGCTCATATTTAACAGCATGTACTGTTCATAATTAATACTTATTTATAAGGGTAGATATCTACAGCCGTTTGTCAAAGACCGTTCAATTATCTTTGACTAGTTCTGTTATAATGACAGGTCTGCAAAATGTTCTTTAAAACAATTTATAAATCACGTCAGATATTTCAGCACTAATTCAATTGAACGACCGAAGACGCAGATCCTATCCTTTATTCAGAATTGCAATTCTATGGCTAGTTGAAATGTAATTAACAGGTTCCTACTAGTTCTGGTGTAGACAGAAAAGCTGATAATTGTGTATAGGTTTTAATTTTAATTATCTAAACTGGGTGTTTCATTATGTTTCACAAAAAGGACCAACATTTCAAAACATTCAGGGCAAAGTTGACATTATGTTTTAATTCAACCAGTAGACCAGTTTAGAGTTGATAACACAGCATCAAAAAGTGAGATAAGCTTAACGGGAATGGCCACATCCAGCAGACACAGCCTCCAAACACAGTCAAAAAGTAGCAAGGAGAAGATTCAATCATGATTCAGTCATAGAAATTAGGACTGGGGTTTACAAGCAAGTCGGGCTAGTAACTAAGCAATTTTCACTAGCCCGAAAGAAATTTCATTAGCCTTAACCAGGGTTCTCAATTAGTTTCAGTCCAGCAGCCCCCCTGGAAAATTTTGAAATTGAACGCTTCATTTCCTGTAGTTTGGGCTATATCTACACTATTCAAATAGCATTATTTGAAAGCCATTTTGTTGCATATTTTAATGCAAACAAGTGTTTTAAGTATATATTACCATGCAATTGATACCTAAACGCATTTTTGCACTAAAAATTTATTAAATGGATACTCATCACCATCGAAATGACTCAGCTTTTATAAAAAATTCTAAAGAATAACTTTTGTAGCAACTGACAGAAAAGTAACTGGAGTTTACATTTTTAAAACTTTAATGTTCCAAACAACACTTTGGCAAGTAAAGTAAATAAAATCAACAGCAAGATCAACGACTTACTATTCGCATTAAGTAAATGTACCAGTTTTTATGCCCCCGCCATGAAATGGCGACGGGCATTAAGAGTTGCTCCTGTCCGTCCGTTCGTCCGTCCGTCCGTCCGTCCGATATTCTTGTGAACGCAACTCCTCCTACATTACTGGTGGGAATTTAATGAAACTTTACCACAATGCTTGGCCTGATATGTTGTAGTGCATAAAGGTGGGGTTTCGCTCTTACATGTTCCGTTCAGAAGTTATGGCCCTTTGATACTGCCATTTACATTAGTTTTAATAAAAGTATATCTCGTGAACGCAACTCCTCCTACACTACTGGTGGGAATTTAATGTTACTTTACCACAATGCTTGGCCTGATATGTTGTTGTGCAGAAAGGTGGGGTTTCGCTCTTACATGTTCCGTTGAGAAGTTATGGCCCTTTGATACTTCCATTTACATTAGTTTTAATAGGAGTATATCTCGTGAACGCAACTCCTCCTACACTACTGGTGTCAATTAAAAGAAACTTTACCACATTGCTTGGCCTGATATGTTGTTGTGCATAAAGGTGGGGTTTCGCTCTTACATGTTCCGTTCAGAAGTTACGGCTTTTTGATACTTCCATTTACATAAGTTTTAATAGGAATATATCTCGTGAACGCAACTCCTCCTACACTACTGGTGGGAATTAAATGAAACTTGACCACAATGCTTGGCCTGATATGTTGTGGTGCATAAAGGTGGGGTTTTGCTCTTACATGTTCCGTTGAGAAGTTATGGCCCTTTGATACTTCCATTTACATTAGTTTTAATAGGAATATATCTTGTGAACGCAACTCCTCCTACACTTCTGGTGGGAATTTAATGAAACTTTACCACAATGCTTGGCCTGATATGTTGCTGTGCATAAAGGTGGGGTTTTGCTCTTACATGTTCCGTTCAGAAGTTATGGCCCTTTGATACTTCCATTTACATTAGTTTTAATAGGAATATATCTTGTGAACGCAACTCGTCTTACACTTCTGATGGGAATTTAATGAAACTTTACCACAATGCTTGGCCTGATATGTTGATGTGCATAAAGGCGGGGTTTCGCTCTTACATGTACCGTTCAAAAGTTATGGCCCTTTGATAATTCCATTTACATTAGTTTTAATAGGAATATATCTTGTTTTATATATTTTTATTGCATTAATACCAACTTCTTCACAGACATTTCCGTAATGAGCAGACAACAGTGCCACAAATGCAAATAATTTACTTGATCTTCAAGTCAATGCATATTCTTATAATTACTCGCACATCACTGTCTTTGAAATGCTATTATTCCCATCATTGCACTTGAGTGTCTGAAAACGATGCATAGCGGAGGCATCCATGTCCTATGGACACATTTCTAGTTGAAATACGAAGGTTGTCCCAATAAATCGTACACTATTTGAATAAAATGAAAACTGCTGATAATATCTTTGAGCAAAATTCACAGTTAGTTTAGACATCATTTTGTAACAAGTGTGCTGAATTTCAAAGAAAAATCTTCTAAAATAAAGAAATTACATACACTTTGTTAAACCGTGATAGCGATCGGCGGCGCATGTCAAAACGCGCTATGATTTGGAATTCAATAATTTACTTCAAACAATTAATACATAACACAATGCCATTTAAGCCGCCAATTGTTAACTTTGCCTTAATTGGTGATCATTCTGGAATAAATAGGCAAAAATTCAAAAAGTTGCCCTAGTTTGTATAAGAGTAGTGCTTGTTTCATGATAATGGGTAAACATTAACTTCTTATGAAAATCGCGACGTTTGAAGAAGCCGCGGCGCACATTTCCATCATCCAATATTGTGATAAAAGCGAATTGACGCCAAAAGACACGCTTAAGAAATAAAAACATGTTAAGAAGCATCCTTATATCCAGAGCATTGGTATACAAGTGACGCAGAATGTTTTCGCATGGTGAAACGGAAATAACACTCAGAATCAGTCATCCACCGAACTCGCCGAACCTCGCTCCGCTAGACGTTGTGAAATTTCGGGCTCATGGGTCGCGAATTTGAGAACTGCGACTAGATCAAACGGCTTGGCCTTCAACAAGACTCTTCCAACAGAGTGTTACATTAATATATTACTAGTTGGGTGAACAGACACCGTGAGTGTATCGAACATGCCAACGAGTACTTCAGAAAAGAGTAAAGGTATGCTGTGTGAGCATTATAATGACGTTGCGACGTGCGCCACTTGTCGATAGGTCGTCATGTAAAAATGTTTGCAATTTTGTTATGGTAATCAATTTTTCTTTGAAATTCAGCATGCTTGTTACTAAACGATGTCCTAACTAACTGTGAAATTTGCTTAAAGATATGTTCAGTAGTTTTCCTTTTATTCTAGTTTACGATTTATTGGGACAACCCTCGTATTCATGACATTTTGACTCCTAGAACTGAAAAAAAAAGTTTACAATTATACTGTTTATAGACACAGTCATAATACTAACAGTCTAACACACAGACTAAACCCTATCACTTCAGGCTTGATACTATTTTTACAAATTATTAATTGTACAATGAGCTACAATCATTGTCTCAGTAATCATCATCCGCAGATCCTTTTCTTTGATTATCATCATCACTAACATATTTTCCCTCCAGGAGAATCTCTTTAACAACAGCCCTGATCTCCTCCCTGCTAGGGTTGGCTAGCAGCAACCTCTTCAATCTGTACTCCTATGCTCTCAGGTGCTTTTTTCTCAGATGAGGGTTTTCCCAATTTCCTTCTAGTTTTTTTGCAAGCCACCTTTTTACCGCCTCTTTGATCACTGGAATGCTTTCTTCAACTGTTGGACCATTGATGGCAACATCGAGAAGTCCCTCTAACATTTCACTACCGAGCCTGTTTTCTCTGCCTTGTTTTAATAACTTTCAAGATGCTGCCGCCTCTCTCTGGCCATGCATTGGACAAGGGTAACGATGCTGCAGCTTCTGCCACAAACATCAGTTCAGGATTGAAGTGGCGGAGTCCTGAATTTCTCAACATCTGTAACAACAGCCAATCAGTTGGAGTGATGCGGGATGTTCCTGTCCTGGCCTCTTTCACTGTGTTGTCACTTTTTCTCTATCAACAGTATTTGCAAAGAAGTGGTGGCCCAAATTTGTAATTTCTTGGGTACCATATTTCTTGAAATCGACCTCACCAGACTTTGGTAAAGATGTTGTGTTAAAGATACTTAATGATGCATTTATTTCCGAGGTGTCAGAGAACTTTCTGTCGATGTTTTCAATTAGACTGTCTACAAAGTTATTGAACAGGTTCAACAGTTCATTTGATGTTTAGGGATTTGGCTTTATATCGGAACATTTGTCAGAAAAGGAATCGATGTCTTGGGCCGGTTTGTTCAATGGTGCCTCATCCTCCTATATCTCAATTAATTTGTCAATACACTGTTTGACAGCAGGCCGGATTCCAGAGAAATTTATGAGTCTTGCTGAAAGTGTCTGGATAGAGCTGACAAAACTAGAATAATGGCATGAAGTATGTATAGCGTCCCCAGAAACATATCTACTGATCTTTTCCAGCAGTCCATGAGCAACAGCATCCCTCTCCTTGAGTTGGGCCAAGGTTTGTAGAATGGCTTCAAAGTCCTGGCACACAGCACTGACTGCAGCATCAAAGCTCAGCCACCTTGTCCAGCATGCTTTCTTGTGCCTCTTTGCAACTTTCGCTTTCTGGTTATTTGTAAGATTAATTGACTTCAGCTGTAGTTGAATTTTCAGATATACAGCCATTTTCTTGGTGAATTCTCAAACATCTGCCATAACTGTCGAAGTAGAGTTTCTACAGTCTTTATATAAGAGAGTTGGTCATTAGAGTCACTACATCATAGAACAAGTCTGTGACACACACAATATATGTTCACCAAATATGGATGGTCTTGTCTTAAGAGAGCTGCTACACCATTAACCTTCCCAGTCATCACAGTGGCTCCATCTGAGGCAAGTCCAGTTAGCTTAGATCCTTTTAGATGCTTTATGTCCAGATCAAGCACAGCTTTGATTGATGCAGCATATGCACTTTCAAAGTCCTCTAAAATATTCCTACATGACAGGAACTTTGTCTCAACTTTCATTGAATCATTACAATAGAACTGGACAGAAGTCACTAGGTTTTCATTAACTGCTATGTCACTAACTTCATCTGTAAGCAAACCATATGTCAAAATCTTGTTAACTTTCTCAACAAGGTCAGCTTTGATTGTATCACCCAATGTTTGAAAGATTTCTTGGCGTGAACCTTCAGACTGGTGTTTGAAATACTGCAGCGTATAATCTTCAGAAACTCTCTGGATGAAATCAAGCAATGGTTGGAATCTCCTATTAACTATAAGTTCTTTCATGAGAAAAAAACAACCTGCAAAATCATTTATCACAAAATGTAAGATATACCAACTCACCATAAACTTAATGTCAGATGACATCATAGTGAAATTAGAAAAATCCAAAAACTGTAACAGAAACTGAAAACAAAACAAGAACTAACAGCGTGCAAAAGTAAACTACATATGCATCCCCCAACATGGCTACCAGAAAATCATTCAAGAGACTGAAGTTTTGGCTTAATTCTACAATTGTTTGTATTTTGCCTGGCTTCATTCACATTTCCATTGACAATTTGACAGAATTATTATTTTAATTTTGCACACTTAAAGAACAAAACACTCAATCAGTAATTTGAACATGCATGGGATAGAACGCAGTTTACCGTTAGAGATGTTTACATATAGCTAACATAATAATTATGTATTAATGATTTAATGCAAGCGGGGGCGTGAGTACAGCAGCCCACATAAAACACTATTTTCTGAACTAACTGTTCAAAGAATAAATAAATTAAAATTGTTATGGGGTGAAAACAACAAATTAAATGTACCAATAAACTGCAGGTATACCAATGCATGCCTGGGTTTTAAAATTTAAGATTACGGGGAATTAAAATTTGCTATCACTGGACTGGAAGAATAATTGCTGTCTTGATAAATTATTTTTTGGCTTATCAAACAAATTTATTTGCTATGCCATTGCCAGATCTCGATTTGTTGATATTGTTTGAAATTTCTTACTCTTTTATTTCATTTAGTACTTACCATACGAAAATAATCTCATTTTTTCCCATCAAATCATTCATACAAAACAAGGAACTTCGATAAAACCTTCCAAATAACAAGCCACGAACGAGTGCTGAAAGTAGTTTGTTTAAATGCAAGAGTTGCACTGCAACCGATTTTTTATTGGAACATTTTAAAGCCGCAAAACTTAGCATCCAAACAAGAACTAGCAACAGGGGACTGAAGACACAAAGCAACAACGCTGAAACTCGCTACTTTGAGTAATGGACGTAAAATATTTGAATTAATTTGCCTGTCCGTCCAATTTTCTCTTTTTCATTTTGGTTTGACAGCAGACATATTGTATTTTGTTCTCTTTTTCGCTACATAGAGCGATCAAACTATCACAAATTATTGGAAATCTTTAACCAGTCTACATTGCGAGATAACGCTGTTATCCAAAGCTTTCCGAAACAGGATTAAATAGCGCAAAGGGGAAAAAGTGCCGAAAAGAATCAACATTGGCGAAAACAAACGCAAGGACAACGATCGGTTTTTGAACCTTTGGGAATTTCAACCGGCCGAAACTTGATTTTAAACGGCCATTTTGGACGGCGGTCGGCTCTTATTGAGAACCCTGCTTAATTAAATTATGTTTAAATTTACTTGTAAGTAAAAAAAACTTAGGATATTAAAATTTATACAGATGAAAAACACCATTTAAATGTCATCCAACATATACTTATTCTCTTAGAGTACATGAAAATCATTTTGTCAATTTCCTCCTCCTCATAATCACACTCATCGCCATCATCCTCCTTGGTCTCATCTGAACTGATCTTGCCTGAAATGCACACACATGATTGAATATCAATATAGTTAATCTTAAGTGTCTACCTGTAAAAACACATATAAGGTACATGCATTATCATTTTATTATAATTTAAATTATCAATAACAATTTCCTCTGCCAAGACTTGGACTTCAGCTAGAAGGGCACTGCTCAATGTCTGGATCTTCCTCTACAGTGATGACATCTGGAGTTTTTACAGATTTCATGTACCCCCCAACTCTCCTCTGTGGCTGTCAGTAATAAATATAATACATTTAAATAATCATTTATCTGGTTTATATATTTACCACTATTTTAAATACTAATTCATTATAAAATAATAAGGTATGCGTACCATAAAATGCTGTATGGCTTCTTCAGGGTCAAAGTCTTCGATGGTGGGTCCCTGAAGACTGATGATCAGAAGGTCATTCATTGTTTTGGCATCCATCTTGGCCCTTCTTTTTGAGAATGAACTTTCATTCCTGACAGATGTGGGTGGCAAGCTACGAAGAAGGTCCATAACCATGAAAATGTTGTTCAATCCTTCCACCTGAAACCTGTATGCTGTGGACCTCTCCAGTTTGCCCTTCTCTAGCTGTGAGGCATACCTATGTTAAACAGAAGTTGAATCATTATCATTATGCTAAGCCAGATTTCAATCCTGAAAAAAGAAGATATATTCATCTTGTAACAAGGTGCCATCTTAAATAACAAAAGCTGCAGGCTTTATTTAATAATCTTCCTTATAATACAAGAGAAAAAAAACCCACAAAAGTAGTAATAGAGTCATATTAAATAAATGCTCAATAATCATTAAAGTTTAAAAAAATATCTTCTAATAATTAAAGATTTTTGCAATTCGCTAACCTTGCATGTTAGCAGCTCCATCCGCGCAGAATCCAACTAGTTTTTTGGCATACACCTCTTCCATATTAAAACATGCAAACACGTCCTTGATGTGCACATTTATGTCTTTTGAAGAACCAGACTGGGGACAGCCATTGTTCAATAACTCATCACTGACATTGCCAGTTATGCACGTTCTGATGTACAGAGATTCAAAGACTTCATCAGTAAAGTGACTACTGCCATCAATCGTGAAGGAAAAGAACTTCGCTTCATTCAAGTGCTGTATTACACTCTTCCTCGTAATAGATGCCACGGAATTGATCATTTCTGATGCCCCCTTATCATTTAAATAGCTTTGGCCCACATCAGGGCCTTTCATTTTGTCTAATTGTCACAGATGAACAGAGTTAGTAAAAGGTTTACAGTGGTTGGCAAGGTAGTGAGCATTTCTGAACCTATTAACCAACTGGTTTAAATCTATTTTTTTCAACTGTGAGACACATTTCTCAGCCTCTGATGCTTCACCGACATAAAATGCTGAATGGCTTCTTCAGGGTCAAAGTCTTCGATGGTGGGTCCCTGAAGACTGATGGTCAGAAGGTCATTCATTGTTTTGGCATCCATCTTGGCCCTTCTTTTTGATTTGGTCAACTTCATAACAGAGAATGAACTTTCATTCCTGACAGATGTGGGTGGCAAGCTACGAAGAAGGTCCATAACCTTGAAAATGTTGTTCAATCCTTCCACCTGAAACCTGTATGCTGTGGACCTCTCCAGTTTGCCCTTCTCTAGCTGTGAGGCATACCTATGTTAAACAGAAGTTGAATCATTATCATTATGCTAAGCCAGATTTCAATCCTGAAAAAATAAGATATATTCATCTTGTAACAAGGTGCCATCTTAAATAACAAAAGCTGCAGGCTTTATTTAATAATCTTCCTTATAATACAAGAGAAAAAAACCCACAAAAGTAGTAATAGAGTCATATTAAATAAATGCTCAATAATCATTAAAGTTTAAAAAATATCTTCTAATAATTAAAGATTTTTGCAATTTTCTAACCTTGCATGTTAGCAGCTCCATCCGCGCAGAATCCAACTAGTTTTTTTGGCATACACCTCTTCCATATTAAAACATGCAAACACGTCCTTGATGTGCACATTTATGTCTTTTGAAGAACCAGACTGGGGACAGCCATTGTTCAATAACTCATCACTGACATTGCCAGTTATGCACGTTCTGATGTACAGAGATTCAAAGACTTCATCAGTAAAGTGACTACTGCCATTAATCGTGAAGGAAAAGAACTTCGCTTCATTCAAGTGCTGTATTACACTCTTCCTCGTAATAGATTCCACGGAATTGATCATTTCTGATGCCCCCTTATCATTTAAATAGCTTTGGCCCACATCAGGGCCTTTCATTTTGTCTAATTGTCACAGATGAACAGAGTTAGTAAAAGGTTTACAGTGGTTGGCAAGGTAGTGAGCATGTCTGAACCTATTAACCAACTGGTTTAAATCTATTTTTTTCAACTGTGAGACACATTTCTCAGCCTCTGATGCTTCACCGACAATTTGTAAAACAAGGTATGCTTACCATAAAATGCTGAATGGCTTCTTCAGGGTCAAAGTCTTCGATGGTGGGTCCCTGAAGACTGATGGTCAGAAGGTCATTCATTGTTTTGGCATCCATCTTGGCCCTTCTTTTTGATTTGGTCAACTTCATTACAGAGAATGAACTTTCATTCCTGACAGATGTGGGTGGCAAACTACGAAGAAGGTCCATAACCATTAAAATGTTGTTCAATCCTTCCACCTGAAACCTGTATGCTGTGGACCTCTCCAGTTTGCCCTTCTCCAGCTTTGAGGCATACCTATGTTAAACAGAAGTTGAATCATTATCATAATTAAAAAACCTCAAAACATTACATTTACATTATAGAAGTTTTAGATTAGAGTAGTTTTATCTGATGACTTACTTTTCCAGGACAAGATGTTTAAGATACTGCCATTCTCCCAGGATATTATCAAGTTCAAGGCCAGCATCCTCTAGACAGACTTTAAAGTTTCTGAGAACTGTCTTAATGTCTTCATTTCCAAAATCTGAAGAAAAAAACCCATAAAAATTATGTTAAATTAAAACCATAATATGTAAATATCATACGTGAAACAAAAGTAATTTGTTATAAGTGTGTTATTATTTTATAATTCTTATAACATTTATTTCTTGATAAAGAAATATTTTACCTGCTGTATGACTTACCTCACAACTTTAAACGAGTCTAAGTAGCTTCTATGTGTCTGTTGGCGTCTGCAATAGTAAGACCAACTTTCTGCAGGTTTTGGCTCAGTCTAACTAAGGGTGTGATGACCTCCTGAAGAAAATAATTTAATGCATTCTCCAAAAATGTAATTAAAATATTTTAAAATAGGAAAAGGACAGTCATTAACATATACAAACTATATAATGCGGGTATACTGCATAATGATTTACTTAAATACTGAGTAGGTCAATGGTTTGTGTTCTTTACATACCTTTAGTGACAGCAGGAACACAAGGTTTCCATCAGTAGCAATCTTGACCAGACCTTCAGCCTTAGCATTTTCATGGAGTGCTGTCTCAAGGTGATTGCCGTATTGGAATGTATCTCTTGATGAAGTTATCAATGGCAAGATCAATGTGCGGCAGCCATCTAGTTCCACCTATAAACAGTAGCAGTCACAATTAATATAATAGAAAGTCAAAGATGTTGAATATTTTACTGTATACTGTACAATTAGTACTTACCTACAAGCACTCGAATTGATGTAAAAGGTTAAGTATATATTTAAAAGTATTACTTACCTACACGTGTAGGTAAAACAACCCTCTTGTCCAGAGCAAGGAAAGACTGCTTCAGACCTTGCTTAAGCTTAGGAAACCTTTTGTTAAGGTAGTGTAGCCTAAGCAACAGTGTTATCAACTTGTCGTATGCAGGATTCTTCTTAATGGTGTCTTTGAATGCAAGTTCTAGACGATGTGCCAACAGTGAACTGTTACTATGTGGGGATGTGACTGTATAAGAGAGGTGCTAAGCCAGATTTCAATCCTGAATAAAGAAGATATATTCATCTTGTAATAAGGTGCCATCTTAAATAATAAAAGCTCTAGGCTATATTTAATAATCTTCCTTATAATACAAAAGAAAAAACAAAAATAGTAAAACTGTCATATTAAATAAATGTTCCATAATCATTTAAGTTTAAAAATATTTTCTAATAATTAGAGTTTGTGCAATTTTCTAACCTTGCATGTTAGCAGCTCCATCCGCGCAGAATCCAACTGGTTTTTGGCATACACCTCTTCGATCTCAAAACATGCAAACACGTTCTTGATGTGCACATGTATGTCTTTTGAAGACCCAGACTGGGGACAGCCAATGTTCAATAACTCATCACTGACATTGCCAGTTATGCATGTTCTGATGTACAGAATTTCAAAGACTTCATCAGTAAAGTCACTTCTGCCATCAATCGTGAAGGAAAAGAACTTTGCTTCATTCAAGTGCTGTATGACACTCTTCCTCGTAACAGATGCCACGGAATCGATCATTTCTGCTGCCCCCTTATCATTCAAATAGCTTTGGCCCACATAAAGGCCTTTCATTTTGTTTAACTGTCCCAGATGAACAGAGTTAGTAAAAGGTTTACGGTGGTTGGCAAGCATTTCTAAACCTAACTGGTTTAAATCTATTTTTTTAACTGTAAGACACATTTCTCAGCCTTTGATGCTTCACCGACAATTTTTTTCTCAAACCGTGAAACAATCTTTTTGTGGCATTTGCTTTTCTCATGCGATTCAAATTATCGCATCTTGTCTGCGTCGAAAACTTTGTTTTTTACCCGTTTCCAAACACCTGTCGCATAACATGGTATTCGTCGCCGTCTCAAATCGCAACCACGGCCTGTCTTTAGTCCATGACATGAGGAAACTTCTCTCACGATTGGCATCCTTATATATGCGCTTTTATGCCTCTCGGACGGCAACTTCAGGGAGTTTTCTTTAACTGGATTTTCCCCAGAAACGTATTTCAATTCAGTTTCTCCGCCGTTATGCGCAACACCGGTCACAGTGCGCACGCCTAACACGAAATGTTGCATGCAAAAGTACACAAACATAAATCATAAGACATGTACATTGTAAGAAGCTAATAGCATTGTAAAGTGAACGGGCGGATACTCAATCAGCAAGAACACGACGGCAGTGAAGAAAGAAACAGATCGAGCTTCTAGGTTCTTTTATAAAGTTTTCCATAAAAAAAACAAAAAAAAAACCCTGCTGTTGTGCAACCAAAGAGGTAAACATAACGATGAACTGTAGATAGGTTAATTACCGGGCATGCAGAGCGCTGTAGAATATCATGTTTGTAAACTTCCTTTTTGAACAAACAGATGATTGTTACGACTAACGTCGAGAAATTATATTGCCTTTTCTAATCAATCTCCATAAAATTGGCTGAGAAATACCTTGTTTCAATAGTGATTTTAAACATCACCGGTAATTTTATCCCCCGCCGATGGAACCTGCTGGAACCATCAATACAAAGAGGAGATGCGCATTTCGTCGTCTTTTTCCTGCCAGATCCTTTAACACAGAGTTGTGGCCCTTGATAAAGTATGCAGTAAGTATATAGAGCAGTATTTGCTTCCGCGCTGTTCCTTTGCAACTGCTGGCTGGATTTCAACAAAACTTTGTGTGAACCATCAATAAAAAGAGGAGATGCGCGTATTGTCGTCTTGTTCTTGTCAGACCTTTTAACACAGAGTTATGGCCCTTTGATAAGTTATGCAGTATGCATATAACACGTTTCCGCGTTATTTCTTTGCAACTACTTGCTGGATTTTAAGGAGTTTTTTTGGGAACCATCAATACCAACGGGAGATGTACATACCGTTGTCTTGTTCTGGTCAGACCCTTCAACACAGGGTAATGGCTCTGAATAAGTAATATATTATGCATGTAGAGAGATATTCTTTTCCGCACTATTTTTGCAACTGCTTACACCATGATAAATATATAAATGAAGCCTTATATCTCCAGTTGTTAAGTGGAGTTATTACCATTGCTCGGCGGCGGATATAAATTCAACGAATTTACTTGTTGAATTTCATTCTGGGTATCGGCGATAAAATTTTAACAATTAACAAAAAATTACTTTACGAAAGTTAAACGCATACCAAATCAAAAGATATGCCTTTATTAATGCTATTAACAAAGTAGTAATTATTTTTTCCCTTTCAAAACTTGCACTACAGTGTAAAGGAAAACTAACAAACATACTAGAATATGTTTTAATGGGACCACGATTGTACAAACCTTATTCATGCCTAAATCTTGTTTTTTAGTTGAATCTTGTAGTTTCGTTTTGCACATGGCTTTTTAGGCAGGGGAAAACACGTCACAGGGTATCGAACTGTTGATTTATATATTTATTTTTCATTATTAATTTTCTTTTATCTATAGTGTTACGTCAATGTCATTGATTATATATCGGTTTATTACTTTTTTGTTCGAACCATAACTGCTAATCTATTCGTACGTTTAATGTATACGTTTCTCAACATGACATTTGTTTTCCGTTTTTCCTATGTTCAGTTTAACTTTTTAATAATGCTTGTATGTGCTTTTTTTCTCTTGTTGTTTTCTTTTTCTTTCCCTCTTATGTCTATATGTGCCCTCAGTGTAAGAATCAGTGTTATGGCTTTGTTATAATTATCATTGTTATACATTTTCTGTTTGTGCTCTTCAAAATTAGAGGAAATATATTATAATTATTATTATGATTATTATTATTTATATTATTATTATAATTATTATTTAATGTTCTACAGCAATGACTGTCGCCGCTAAAGGCTACTGAACTACAAAAAAAGAATACTCGACGGTAATTTGACTACGAATTAGTGCGAACACTTAATTATAATAGTAAATCCTATATTTTTATAAACTCTTTAAACAATGTTGATAGATTGGCTTTTTATGTTCCCCTTTTAATCTGAAATTACGCTGCAATATTTCTGTACCATAGATGAGTAAGAGAAGCTGGATAACGTCGGTAGACTGTTTCAGTAGCAAGGTATTTTATATAATAAAATAGTTGTCAAATAATAATACAGGACTTGTGATTTAATTATCACCATGCCAACCTATAAAAAGAATATGTGCGAGGAACAGAAATTTGTGCTAAATGTATTAGATGGTATACAAATGTCTGTAAATCATATTAAAGGAATCGCGAGGAGCTGGAAGCATTGTTAAGAAACAATAAAAGTGTAACATCATTCAAAGTTCATAGCGCCATTTTATAATCAAACCAGCTTTGGCAAAATTGATTGTTCGGCATAGTAAGAACGGCTTTCAAACATTCGCACCAACGGACAATATATACCGGTATTGGTGTAATCGTGTGATGTCCAAATCATGAATAAGAGACAAGTAAAGTGTAATGCCATTCAAAATCCACGACACATGTTTTAATCAAAACTGCCTCGGCAAAACTGCTTGTTGGGAATAGAAAAACATCTGTTCTTTTCTGACGTCAATGTGTTGATGTGATACATGTATATAACTGGTCAAATTGTTTTCTGTTTTTCTAGAATGTTTGCTTTCAGTTAAGGGTGGTCGGGATGTAAGCAACATTTCATATGCATATAGGTACGATTTTTATCATTTTTTCTCGCAAATAATATTTTTAAGAAAATATATTGGCTCGTTGAGTTGTTTATTGTTTCAAGGATTGCCTGTATTTTGTCTTCATAAACAATGTACAATTTTTAATACATATAATTTATAATATATTGGTGAAGCAAATTTGAGATATACAATAGCAATGAAATCCAACATCATATTACAAATAACCTCAATAAATTGTAGATAGGCGTTTACGTTATAAAAAGCAAAACCGGTACATATACATGAACGATACTGTCAGTGTCTAAAATGTTTAATAAGATTTTTTTAATTCTAAATAAAGCAATAATATGCATTTAGGTTAGCTTCCCTGTGAATATTACACATTTTTCGTACTAAGTAAAAATTCCCAAACATTGATCTTTCTTTTCCAACTTGAATTTATTTGATCCCTTATTTAAATCCATATTAGGATATGACTGTTTTCTTTAGGCGAATAGTTAAGATCCAGATCTGCCGACAGGATCTGCACAATTTGCTTTTTGAGTCATTCGTTATTTCAGACCAAAAAACGAACAGTGAAGACTAATTCTTATTATCATTGCTCTTATTTATCCGTATTTTATTTGTATTTTTTGTGATATGAACTCTATAATGAAGAAAACGAGATGGGTAAAACGGATAATTAAGAATTTAATGTTTAATTCAGGTGAAACTAAGCGGTAAAATCTATACATCAGTTCATCTACGGAAAAATACGATGGAATAGTCTATGTTAAACGCTGACTTGTGTAACGCTGCTAGGCAAACTGTTTAAACATACTAATTATCCAGTCGCCCCCACCTATCTAAGACTATCTTATACAACCGTTTGTTTTCGACATCTCTAAAAAATTTATGTGTTTTATTTCAGTTTTCTTGTAACATATGGAACGATGACGCTACGTCTTGTTATCGTTATTCTCCTTTTTGGCTCTGGTGTTCCGATAGAAAAAAGGTTATTTCTTTCGGACGATTCTAGCTTACAGTCAGCCAGCACCACTACAACATTTCAAGCTGCATTCGTGACCAGCACCACACCGTTTCCAGCTGCACTCAGAGCTGGCTCCGCTGTTACATTACCATCTGCATTCGGAATCAGAAAAGCTGCAAAATTTCAAGCTGCACTAGAAAGCACCACCACTGAAAGATTTCCAGCTGCACTCGGAATCAGAATCGCCGCAACTTTTCAAGCTGCACTTGAAACCACCACCACTGAAAGATTTCCAGCTGCACTCGGGAATAGCACCACTACTAAATTTCCAGCTGCACTCGGAACCAATATCACTACAACATTTCCATCTGCACTCGCAGCCGGCACCACTTCAACGTTTCCAGCTGCACTTTGGACCAATCAAACGTTCGCTCCGAACGTATCGGACCCTGACTATACCATTCAATCCTTTTGCCATCATCTTGACTGTCCGCTGTCAGAAGCAAACAAATCTCCTGTTACCAATCCATGCTGCATCCCTTGCGACTGTGATGACTCTTGTTTCAGTAGAGGTACGTGCTGCAAGTCAAAATTAGATAGTTTTGATACACTAAGTTCAAGAATCGCGGATAGTAATGGTATCGTAGAACAATGCTTCGAAGCTCAACTTCGTGGTTCATCGGCTGATTTTTGGCCTACAGAGCCAAAATCGTACCTATTGATCCATACATGTCCTACAAATACGACAAGTTCTCGTGCCACGATTAACAATTGTTTGAGACCGAAGAGCTTCGTCCTTGATCAGCAAGTTCCGGTGTACAGCGGTGTAACGCACAGGAACTACAGAAATGTCTACTGTGCTGAATGCAACGGCGACGCAAACAACATAATGCTTTGGGACAGTAAACTAAAATGCAAAGATTCTGGATTTGAATCGGTCATGCTATCAAATGACGTTAATCAAGCAGAGTTTGACATTAAAACTATAATACAGTCATTAATGCGAGTAAACTGCGTTATAGAATGGATCCCAGTTTCGGAAATTGTTCCAAGTGATTGTATTAATCAAGAACTGATAAAATCATCTTGCAGAAGTGAATTGTTCACAAGTGATGTCGACTTGCTCTGTAGAACAGGTCAGTACGCTCCTGTGAGGACGAAGATAGGAGTATACAGGAACGTATTCTGTCTAGCGTGTAACGAAGGTGTCAGCGTGCTAGAAAACAAATGCTCTGCCAATGTTGCTGATCCGAAACCTTTCAGTGCACTCATTTCCTTAGCTCCATACCGAAGTGATTATAAAGCCATGCCAAAAATTGCTGATATTTGTGCAGACGGCTTCGTTGTTGATGAACTTTTGGTAAGTCGTGTTTGGTGATTTCTCAACTGCTGTCCACCTGGTCTCAAGAATATGAAACTGAGAACGAAGGCCAGTCTTAAATCTCAAGCATCTGATAAGATAAAATGGAGCCAATCAGATCCTTGAGATTTGAGTCTTGAATAAAGACAAGTCTCCAATTCAGCCAATCAGATCCTTGAAATTTGAGTCTGCTCTCCAAACGCAGTTTTATAATCTTTGGCGGAGTAACTTTTTCGTTTTAAAACGTAACACTGACGTCATGCATTTTGCGCATTTTACAAATTGATTAGATTTTGTTTTGGATAAGGTATTATTATATAAAAAGTTTTTAAATTTCTTTTTTTCTGGCTTTGCTCAAATTATGCTAGCTTATCTGGTTTATGCATTTTAAGTCTCTTATTCCGCGGGTATCTACAATTTTACGGTTTTTGTCTATACTATTTCCTTTTTTATTGTTTTTATAACAAAAAGGGTTAACGATTTTTTTGAAATTTTCATAAACTTTTGCATAACGTTGGTTATTCAATTTATAAAAATATGAAATTGTATAGAAACTTTACGATGCTCTTAATAATATTTGGGTAAACTTTAAGCAGATCATTGACCGCGAATAATTTTCAATCGCTTAAAGCTTGAACTTACTTCAACATTAGTGTCGCCCTTTCGAAGAAAAAGCGATACATAGGGATCGCCTTTTCCGTCCGTGGGTCCGTCTGTCACGAAAACTTAACGTTGGCTATTACGTTACCATTTCTTCATCAAACTTTATTATAAAATATATTGCTTATGACAACACGCTTAAGGCAAGTTCTCATTGAATCGAGTTATGCCCATTTTTGTACTTGCATTTTGACACGAAAACCGAACGTTGGCTATAGCTGCATTCCTTAATATTTCTTCATCAAACTTTTAAATTATATTGCTTATGACAACACGCTCGTGATGATGCCAATTTCTTTTTGTACTTGCATATTTATTCTGACATAGTACCAGAGGGAGGCTCAAGTGTTCAACTGAACACCCATCTAGTTTTATTTTTCAGGGCTATTGTATTATGAAAACATGTCCTATCAGCGAAGTGAAAGTTGGTGAGACGTGCATGACTGTGATCACACAAGTCTCAGACGTGTGTTTTGACTACAAGCTGCAACTGAAATACCCCGTAGAAGAATTACGGAAGGAAGGGTCTGATAGTGTAGTTCGTCAAATTCTAGCTTTAGTCTTACATCAGTCAACAGACGAACTTGTTTACCATAAAGCTGATATTATTGGTGTTGAAACAGACTATGCTGTCATCTCGATTCAAGTTACAAAATTCGTAACAACACCTACAAGCATTGACGACGCCTTTCAAAATGTAACACGCTTTATTGATACTTATAATATCAGGAATTATAGCGCACGTTCAAGACCCTCAGTTCAGTTGGTTTCCGCGGCTTTCAATAACCTGTCCGATAGTTACGTTAATTACGCAACTTACAAGGACTCTCCTGCATATTTGCAATGTTCAGTACCCACTATCGCAATGGCCAGCATTCAGACATGCGAAACAGTATTTATACAGGATTACATTTTGTTAGGTGATGATTCGTTCGAAACAAACAATCTCACGTTTTTCCCTGGGGAATATATAGCTAGAGTGGGTCAGTTTAATCAATATGAATACATATCTGGGTTTTCCGTGTGTTACAGCACATATCTGTCTAAGGCGATGGAGTTAAAGTCAACGACGACGACAACAGCAACAAAAAGAACAACAACTTTACCAACACTCATAATTATTGAAGAACTATTAGAACCAATGTTAGGACAGTCGAAGGGGCCACGGCTTTGCTTTGCTGGTCTCGCATTCATGTTATGTGCATTGATTCATATGATGATTAAGTAAGATGATATGTTTCCTGCAATAAGATCACAGTCGATCGTAAAACTGAAATCGGTGACCAGTCTCAAATCTCAAGCATCTGATTGGCTAAAAGAAAACAAAAAACTCATGCATATGTTTGATATGACCTAGCCATAAGTCTAAAGTTATTCTCCCCAAGCCCTGCAGTAAACGAGACGCGTTAAAAGTCTGGCATGGAACGCCGAAATCGTTTCATGTTCATTAACAATGAAATGCCGTGTACTTTTGCCATCATTCTAATCCGTTAAATTGCTAAATTGTATGGTTAATAAATTTTGTAAAAATGAGTTCTATTGCTAAAATTACATGATTTTCTTTAAATAAGGACAGTTTCGCTGGTACAGCTAAATTAATTCACAAAGCATACACTGTAGTGACGTGTCTTGTGGTGCTGACAACCGAACACGTAAGAAAAAAAAGATACGTTTGGATCGTATACCAGATTTTTATAGAAAAAACCTGTATAAACGTCTTAAATTTTTGGCTTAAATGACACGAATGCTTCACGTTTTGAAAGTTTACAATTAATATTATTCGTGCACCTTTAAATGACTTTAAATGAAAATACTTTGATGCGAGATTGATTAAATTAAACAGTTGGTACTTTATTATTTGTTTTATATCTAGTTTTAAGAAAGGTCATTAAATTTGGCTACCTCTTTCTTTACAAGCCCACACAACCAAAAAGGTACACAGAAGACAATTCCAGTCTGGTGAAATTTTGTTTTCCTACAAGAAAAGCAGCGGATATCTTATTTAAAAATGAAAAGTTGTAGCTTCATCATGTACACATAGTGAAACTTTATTTTAACGGCTATGATATTTCTCGTTCGATCATAGTAGCATTTTATTCAAGGAATGCTATGCTCGACCTTATTGATTTTTTTTCGGCGTAGCTGTCGAAGCTCATTTTTTATCTAATTTATTAACCAATGAAGTGTTGTAAATAAAACTCGTATTCTATTATTATGCAGCGGGAAAATGAAATAAACTATTTCGATTGGTAGCTATTTACACCAGAGAGGCATCTAGCAGGGTGGAGAGATATCTAGTGGGATTTTTAAACAATTAGTTTACTCTGTTTGAAACGATTATTGCTGTGACGTTTAGTTTGTAAATGAGGCACACTCCAGTTGTCGTCATTGGTTAGGTTTATTTGTCAAAAAGCAATACAGTCACTCTTTATAAAGTTACCTATCCAAAATGAAAGTAAAAGTAAGTGGAACTGCCTTCTGGCAGCTGCATATAATGTGCTACGCGATATAAACAATGAGTTCGCTATTTAAAATCTTCGCTAAATATTTTTTATTCTTTCAGCAATTGATATACATCTAATGCATTATGTTTTAAGAATATATTAAAAGAAATCAAGACCCTTTACAATACGTTTCTTAAATAAAATTCATTCTTTATCACGACTGAGGATTGTACGATGTGCTTACTTGTCTTAAATCTGGCAACTACCTGTAATATGTTACGCGAATAAACATCGAGTTCGCTATTAAAGCAATCGCACTAAAGTCAGATCTAAGAACATGTTAATTCTATCATGTCTATAATTGTTTCATATTTCTAAGAAATTCACTTCAATTTATAAAGAAAACAATTATAATTCTTTATTACTCTTTTGTTGCTTAAAATAAGTTTTAAGATCTTTACTGAAATTATTTATTATCTCAGTAAATGATACATACTTTTTTATTATGTTTAAGGTATTAATAAAGCCAAAACCTTTAAAATACGTTTTTCATAATTATAAGATTCACATTTATAAACAAAACTAAAATCTATTTATCTGTTCCTTATTATGTGTGGTACACTATGTAATTTTACATTCAAATTTTAATTTAAAAAAGTCATTGTGTAGGATTCTCAATGAAATGATTTAATGTACACGTAAATCAAGATGAAGTGAATAACAGCAGCCATAACCTGCATCATTTCATATACCATCTACGCCGTTTATCTTTTTTAAAGATATTTCTTGTTTCATTTGGCATCGGAAGTAATTCCGAAGCTGCGAAAGCCATTACTGACCGATGTTTACATTTGGAATATAAAATTTCCATTTATTAACCGATTTGTTCTAAATTGTCATGATGAGGATGAGTTTTATCTCAGTTTTGTCACGAGTTCCCTGCTTGAATTGCGCATGAGGTGATCTTTCTTAATAAATGATGCATAATTCTTCAAACCCAACTGTGTCAATTTTAAGCCAGGAGGGTTTAAGATTAAAGACTCCTATAAGTGCATGTATACGAATAGGCTGTAAGAATCAGAAAATTACGAATGATATTAAACATTTTTCATTCTACTAAAATATTTCATCCCCTTTAGTTGAATGCATTCGCAGGTTGAACGTCAAAGTCATATGTGATGCTCGCATGTTATAGCAACAAGATGTACAAAAGAACACTACCTCGCTAGCTAACTAAATGACACAGATGTCTTTACAAATTTATAAAAACTAATGACACTTGTAATTACTATAATTGTGAAGGTCAGTCATTAACGCGCCAGCACATTTGCCCTCAACCATTTTGTCGTACGTGGTTTAGCCATAACTAGTATGTGTTACATGTTGTGAATATAACGATAATGTTCGAAGTAGTATTATTTTATTACGAGTGATTCCTTAAAAGTTGATAAAACAATTTTCAAAGCTTGAAATTGTGAATATCCTCACAATAAATCAGCATGATCCTACCTTTGTACACTCGTCGCAGCTTCAGAAACCACAAAAACTGAAGTTTAGAAGTAAGTGACACCGTGTGCTTTTTCGGCGTTATTCGGCGTTATTCGGCGTTAGCTGTCTAAGCTCACTTTTGACCTAGTTTTTCGACCAATAAAATGTTGTAAATAATACTCGTATTTTATTATTATGCAACGGGAAAATGAAATAAACTATTTCGATTGGTACCTATTTACACCAGAGAGGCATCTAGTAGGGTGGAGAGGTATCTAGTGGGATTTTTATTATTATGCAGCGGGAAAATGAAATAGATTATTTCGATTGGTTTTAGTGGGTGTAGTTTACGATTACCGTAAAGATTTTTATATTTTGTGTAAGTATTTACCTGGCACTTACATGGCCGAGCATTTTCGTTTTTAAAAGCGATAATTGTATTGGAGAAAAACATATTTACGATTTAAATAACCAGTTAAGTCAATACTGATGGCTTAAATACAATTTTTATGGAATATTCTTGGGTGTCAGGTAAACATTTGCATATTGCGTACAATACTAAGTGTAAAACGAAAGAAAAGTGCAGATATTTCTAGTTCTTACTGGTTCCTTTCTAGTTCCTTTGATACTGATAGTTAATTTAAAGAGCAAAAGTCAAGTTCTCTGTAGTGTAGTGACTAACTCTCTCGCCTCGCAAGCGGAGGCCCCGGGTTCAATACTCAAGAGGCACACTTTTTTAAAGTTAATTTACGTAAAAGTTGGTAGATTTCGCTCTTGCAACAAGCTGTTATTATTTATATTTATTAAATTTCAAGGACATTTATTCATCTTGAGTTCTAACTCTACAAGATGTATTTTATTGAAACTGAATAAATGAAGATCAAGACTTAATGTAAGGCATTGCTTCTGGTTTAAACCCCTGTGGCAATTTGACATTGACCGTACTAAGGCGGTAACCCCTTGGGTTCTCATTTTTGTTAATTCTTTGTGGTGTCCTTTTTGAAACTGATCATTTAATTAACCTTGCTCTCTCTCCCTCTTCTTCTTGACAGTGTGGGGAGGCTGTTTTTTCTGAATGTGGCAATTGCTGATATGCATATTTCACTTTTTTTAATCGACTTATTATCAGCGTATGAAATTGTTGCAACAGCTTCAACATTTTTTTGAAATAAATTTTCCATAAATTTCTGAGTTGTCATGATTTGGTCGCTAATCTCTATGTCATACTAAGAAGGCAGGGAGGGTTCGTCAACAGCTATAACAAGTAAAATAAAATAACTAAACTGTGTCTGCTTCGCCTCTCTATATTTCTTTCTTTCTTATATACATGTATATATAAATCTTTTCCATCAACGCCGTTTATCTTTTTTAAAGATATTTCTTGTTAAATATATGAAAAACGACTTGTGATCAGCGTTGTATAGGATTTAAACTTTTAATGTTAGCTGATACATTTCTGGAAATAAATGCCATGTTGACGAATTGCATATCGGTAAATTTAACGTAAATTTAAGGCAACAAGCTCACATATACTGGTAATACTACTCAAACCTTTATAATGGCCACATTGTATTCTATAAGATTTCCCGCTTAGATGATTTTTACCCTGGTTTCAGTAAAATAATTCAACTCAGAGGACTTATTTATAAAATAAACAATACAAACAAAACGTAATGCATCATAAACTATTCAAAATGTTATTCTAAAACATAAATAATTACAAACTACAAAAGTGGACCTTATTAAATTTTGAGTATTTCATCTTGGTGCCTGTTAACTCTAGTGACAAATAGGTGAAATATGCATATCAGTGCCCAAGATCATAAAACTAAATCTGGAGATCAGTCTCAAATCTCAAGCATCTGATTGGCTGAAATGGCGACAAGTCGCCATTTCAGCCAATCAGATCCTTGAGATTTGAGACCGACCTCAAAACTTAGTTTTATGATCTTGGGCCCAGGAATTGCCACATTCAGATAAAACAGCCTCCCAACACAGTCAAAAAGAAGAGGGAGAGAGAGCATGGTTAATAAAATGATCAGTTTCAAAAAAGGCACAACAAACAAGTAACAAAAATGAGAACACGAGGGGTTACCGCCTTGGAACGGTCAGTGGCAAATCAAATTGCCACTGGGGGGTTTAAACCATGTTCAAGGGTGCACCAACCTCATGAACTAACAAAAGCAATTTTAATGCCAAGTTTGAAAAATTTAGTAAGTTTTCATTTTTTGGTTAGAAGTTATTGCGTTGCAATTCTACTATATAAACAAAACAAATGACAAATAAACAACAAAACATTTCAGTGTAAATTTCTTTGCCCGAAATCGTTAACACGCCACAAACAGTGAACTTTATTTGTATATAGGCTTTTTGAGAAAATGATATTTATTTACCTTTCCTGCCATAAAGGCGAGTTTGACGCCCGTGGACAAGAACCGTTTTGTTAAAAAACAGCCGACGGGAGTTAGCAATTACACAGTGCACGTAAAGAAGAGGCAGATCCTGTGAACTAACGACACTGGTAATTAATTAGAAAGAAGTACTTTGAAGTTTTATTTTTCCTTGACTTTTGTTTACTTGTTGAGGCTTTTGCTTCTCATGTTTTGCGGTATAAAAGAAAAATAATCTTTAGCGTTTATACATAAAAGTTTTCAAACTTGCGCCTTATTGTTTATGTAAATAGGAAATATTGTGTGTAAAATGTAGATAATTTATGGACATTTACTGTATTGAAGATAGCATAACGATTGCATTGATTTTTACAAAGGAACTTATAGAAATGCTAGCTGCAATTTTGTTTGCGTTGGTCGGGTTAGCAACAGCCCAGTAAGTATAAACTTTTATCTTTCTACACTGTCGTGTAAGGGTTGCCCGATACCAATACACTGTCGTGTAAGGGTACACTGTCGTGTAAGAGTTGCCCTTTACCAAATGTTAAGTGCCCTTCTTAAGATATCGACAAAATAAGCAAAGAAAAGATCATTTCTGCAATTTTGACCTGCATTGACTTTCGTAAATGTCAATTAATAAACACGTTAAACACCTCGGGTAAAAACCAGCTTATGCATCAATTTATTTGTCGATGTTATCCTAGTGGTATCCATTTCGAAATTTTGATCTGAATGTCCCTCGTTCGAATCCAAAGAATAAAACACTTTTCGAAAAAAACAAACGAACATTTTTTGCAATTTTATTGCAAAATATATTTTTTTGCATTAAACCAAACTTTATACGACTAAACGCCCGTAACTGTGGACAGATTCTTGTTATGTGCTATTATAGAAGGTGTACATGTATATGCTGTTTGTGCCGCAGATTAAATAATTAAAATGATATTATTATTAAAAATTCGATTTTTCATAATGATTGCCTACATGACATTACATGTAAATGTTCCCAACCTATGTACCGTCAAGTAAATATGTTAGAAAATAAGAAACCGCGACCAAAAATAACTAATTGTGTATTTAAGATATATAAGAAATTTTAAAAGAGATAAAATAACATTTGAATACACCGAACACGGCATATAACAATATTTCAGACTCACTTTAATTGAACCTTAATGAGCTGTGATGGAAATTTATACCACTGCCAACACCGCCTAACCCCGGGTTATATTATTTTAAAAGTTACCTTCCATTATCATTCCATGACAGTTATACCTATCCTATGTTGGCAAGTTCAGATACCGGTATCAAACACCTTTCAAATGTTCTTAATACTTTTTGCAAGAATCTCATGAATCAAAGATACCTTTTCATCGTTTTAATACGATTTCAGTTGCTAATATATATGAAAAGTATGCGGTCGGCGCACAAACAACTTTAAACGATCCCAATTAAAATGTTGTTTACAGCTTATGCCACGGTGAAGCTAGACGAGTGATATTTTTCTTGAAATAAAAAGAATATCGTTCAATAAAACTTATTTAAATAATAAATTTAAAACTGTCGACACAATAAAGCCCTTTATAACGTCCATGGCGAAAATAAAACTATTCAGATAATAAGACAACTATCTAAATTCCCATTTAACAGTTCTTCGCTATAGTTATTAGCTCAAAAACTCAGATTACTCCCGTATTATGACCTCTTTTGGCCAGCACGATAACTGGTGTGAAGCAGCATTTAGCTTCCAGGCAGCCACAATATACACGTACATGTATATTTTTACAATAAGGTATAATACGTGCCCATTGTCACTTTGCATAGAAGTTCTCTCGGTTGCGTGATAGAAAAAGTCTGTATACAAAAATCACTGTCTAGTCAAATAAGTAACTAGAAATAAACATTTGAAATGGTAACAGCATATTTGACTTTGCTCTTCACAGGACTGGTGGCGTCAAGGTCAGCAGTGGTAGTTATATGGCTCTATTTTCAAGGACATTGGAATCAAATTCCACGTTTCGCATTTACTTTGAACTGCTACGCCCTGTTGCCTACGAGACAATAGAAGCACATGTACTTTATGTCAACACCTCGGACGAGGTACCTAAAAATAAAACAATAGCTAGCGGAAGCCTCTCGCTGTCATCAGGTATGATATCACTGGTTTGTAAACATGAGAGACGTTCTTTATACCTTACCTTATTTACTCTTATCATATGTGAATGACGTCACTTTGGCATTGACCTTTTCCTCAATGAGTGTGTGTTTTTTTCAACAAAAAAGTAATTTATGCATATCAGGAATGACTACATCCAAACCACACAGCCCTCCACACAGCCAAAACGTAGAGAGAAAAAGAACATGGTTTATACGATGATCATTTAAAATAAATACACCACAAACAATTAACGAAGAGAAGAACCCAATGGTTTACAGCGTTCAGTGGCAAAAAACTAGGGGTTAAAAACTTGGTTCCTAAGATATTTATAACCCTAATGTGTTTACACAACTGTATCTTATATGGAAGTTGTAAGTAGCGAAACGAGACATCACGTGAATTTATGGGTTATTTGAGAATATGACCCAAACCAAAATTTGATGTACACAAATATTCTTTGAATGAATATATTATGGTGCATTATATATCAGATGTCATAATAGTTCACACGCTGTATGAATAGCTGCAAATGTGCTGAATGACGTGCTGTGATATCTCGTAAAAATATATTTCATCAGTATTCCTTTTTGTTTAATTTATGATATAACAACATTCTGGCAACTGTAATGCTTTGCAAAATGTGTAAGGTACATTAAAAAATATACTTTCACTGCAGATAAAAATAAAGTCAAAGCAATTACATCACAGTCGATGAGTTTATTTATAGCGGAAATTTGGCTTCATCTATGTCTTTTTCTAAGGTTTAAAGTTTGACGAAAAATGAGCTTTTTTGAAGAAGAACAGTATATTAAACTAAATAGTTAATAACCAAACCTTCTGTTACTTTTTATGCGATGAAGTCGGGCTGGTCCAAGAGAGATTATTTTTCATGCTTGAAAAGGTCGAAGTTATTTCACGTTTATTTTCGTACTGTAGGTCATTGTAATATATTTGTTCTAACCGATTGACTTATTTCCATGTGTCTCAAAAAAATCACGAATCTGGTTTTACTAATCACAATTCTGAAACCGTTATCAAACCAAAACGAGGCACTGGCAACCGGCGATTTACGCATTTAAGAGTAAGCAAAGTAGTCCGAGTTTCCTGTTACGTGTTAAAGTTGGCTCTTGCCACGTTAGTATTGCTAAAAAATACTCATTCAGAACTTAATCGACAACAGTAAACCAATTTTATATGGGGGTTGTAGCCGCCAGGTATTCTTTAGCGAGCCACAGATATGTTACCTTTAAGTAGAGATATAAACGATATTCCCGATGTTAGGATATTACAATAGCCAAATATTAAATCTGAAATATTTAATATATCTTTTCTGCTAATTCGAAGCTCAAAATAACCGTGAAAACATGTTCTTTATTTTGTCATTTTAAAACCATTTCAATATTGGACGTTTGTTCCGCGGCTAAACTGTTTCACGAAATATTTTTTTTTATTTTTATCATTAACGAAAACGATAATGATAAAGTTCCATCTTAGCATATTTGTCTTCTATTGTCCACTTTATGAAATCAATACGCAAATGTATTCACTTGAAATTTTAAAGACATATTGCGAACATTTGTTTATTATTTGATGGTAGGCGTTCACGAGCGTTGTAAATCATCACTGAACATGATGCAATCATCATCGCTGAATATGTTTATATATTGGATTTCCACATATAAGCGTAAACAGTAAACAGTAAACTATTAAGATGTGTAAAAGTTTACATATTAAAACTAGTATACCGGATATTACGCGTACAGAAATAAAGACATGTAAGATTTACAGATCTATGTATTCGAAACATGCTACGAGCAAGCGCGGTACGTGTCCGGCTGTCACGTACGTGGCAGGAGACACGTCGACAATAAGGTTGTATTAAGGTAAATTCCTCCGTGGTCCACTCGAATGTAGTGCGAATTGCTAAATAGTTCATTTTTCTTTCTGTATCTAAAGACATGAAATACTTCATAATGTGGTTATTTTTGTTCATTATGATACAAGCAATCATTTAGAAATAATTTGACACATTAAATAAGAAATTCTGACAGAAAATGGATGATCAGTTAATTGGAAAGTGAAAGTAGGTAGTTTGGGGAAATCCCGCGTATGGATACTAGACAAATTGAGGGTGACGTCATTCGGTGGACTGGGATTTTCTTACAAGTAAGTTAACATGCCATTTGCTTTATTGTAGACAAAAGGGAATGGATAGACCTTCAAGCTAATACCAGGTTTTGCTGGGATTAAGACATAAAAAAAACGACAAGATGCAATTGAAAATCATTTATTTAACATTAGTGTCTATGGAGAATTTTTACATTGGTTCAACCATAAGGCCATCAGTGGTCCAAGGAACGGACTATGATTTGTTTCAGGAATAATGCATAATTTGCATTTTTTTCCAAAGGTGAAGATGTTTACTAAGTTTAAGTTTTCGATTGAGCTAGAGATGACTACTATTTTTGTTCGGAGTACATGAAATCATAGGCGCAGTAACACATTGAATATGCAAATGTCTGTGACGTCACAATTTCCCGCGTTTTGAAGAAAGCCAAATAACAGTAAAAGTACGTGTGAATATAGAGGACAAACCATGATGAAGCCTAAAATTAAAAACGACACATCTGTCTGCTGAAACTGATGTTATATGAACGGATTGTAAGCTAATGGACATTTATCCCAGCTCCTTAACAACCAAAACTCAATGATATGTTTAATAATGTCTTAAATCTGGCCCCTTAATAATATGCTACATGAAAAAAACCATCGAGTCCGTTATTATAAAGAACTTAATACGGTGGAATGTATGGTATAAGCTGTAGTAATTCATTTTCCTCTGAAATTGTCTTCAATTTTACATGTGTGTTATCTAGCATTAAATTCCATGGCAATGTTATGACTCTCGGTTGTTTTATCTTAATAGATCTATGTTGGATTCTCAATTCTATGATTTCCTTTACATGTTATTCACAATGAAGGAAACAATTATATATTTCTTATTTCAAATAACTGCATAATCTTTCCCATCGATGGGGTCTCACTTTTATATCATTTTTCGTGTTCATTCTGTCTTTGGGATGTCAGTACACAGATTTCACTATTATAATTTCTTGCTTAAAACCCTTGACTTAATATATACGCCTTTCATCACATAGGTGACCAGTTCAGGTCCCGATCAGCTGGCACAATAGCGCCATCTGATCTGGATCTAAAATTTGTGATTACTGGTCAGAAAAAAAAGATTCTAAAAGCGAACAGTTTAAATCCCAATCAGATCCCACAGATGTGCCAGCTGATCTGGATCTAAACTGTTCGCCCAAGCTATGAAGGTATATCTATGGAGTAAAGGGTTAACAGAAGCCTTCGTCCGGATAATACATGGAAAGCCTTATTTCCACTATCATATAGACAAGAAGAAGGTCTTCACGAGTGAACCAAGTTCTTTTGCTTTTTTTGTAAATGGGTACATGTATGAGAATCATGGCACTGGTTATTCCCAATAAGCAAAATCGCTTCGCTGGTTTTCTGTACTTTCAGTACTTTGATTGAAACTGTATTTAATGACATGTATTTATTTGCTCTGTATGTGGACTTACCAACTCAGCTATCGATTTTGTGATATTTTGTGATACAAAGCACTGAAACTTTTGATACCATTTAGCCAGTATTATGTCTCTCGTGCTAAAGTTGCTTCTCAATAAGAAATGTAGTTAAACAATTGTAACAATGTTTATTAAATACTTTTTCCTTTTATCCTACAGGAAAACAAGAAGGGTTAATAGAAATAACGGTAAGTATGGAACTGTTACATTTATATTGTTTTACACGTTTTAGCTTTCCAAAAAGCTAGTTGGCCATTAGCAGATAAATTAAGAGAATAAGTATGTATTCGCGCTTGCATTTACTTTTTGACCAATGGAAGTCAAGGCTATGTCCAGTTTTTGTGAATTTAGTTGTCCATTGCTGTTACTCTAAAGCATGCAAACAAAAGTTGAACGGCTGATGTTTGATTTTTTGAAACATGAACAAGACGTGAACCGGCAAAAGACATTAATGTAAAAATGTTTCTAGTAGACGTAATTTCTTTACTGTTAAATAATTTTATTTCGCGCGTGTTTAATTTTCGCGTATTTCGCGCTACGACAAGATCGCGAAATTCAACCCAATCGAAATGAAACAATTTAACAGTGTTTCTTATAGGAAAACACAGTTGCGCTAATTCATATCGCCGCGAAGTTGTTATTTACTTGTTTTCCGCGAAAATTCGTCCCCTCGAAATTAAATGATACTTAATATGTTATATTAACACGAATGCTCACAGATGTACCATAGAACTTTCCACAGTCGATGCTTATTTTTATAGTGAGCAGTATTCGTTACCAACATTCATAAAGTGTAGGTTAAGTAGTATATTCTAGTAGATCGCCCTTACATAGTAAAGATAGTGCATGTGTTGTTTTCCTAACCGTACCGAAACCAGATCCGTTCTATTGCATGTGTATGTGGTAGCAGACATCGGGGTCAGGGGTATCCCCGGAAACCTTTTAAAAGTTAAACTCAATTTGGATTGCAACTGCGGCGAGTCCAATCGTTCACTATTATTTTGACAAATGGGCACTAAACATTGAAGACCAGAATATACTCATTTCAGGTATGAGTTGCTTTGGTATATTGTTGACGAATTTCAGAGTTCTCACGCAAGCGGTTTTTCTTTTGTTTTAGTATGTGCTTGGTAATTAGAACATGAATTAGACTAAATTGAGCTTGCAAACATTAGTACATCCTAAGCTAAATACATTTTTTCACTAAAATCTAGGAGAAAATAAGTATTCCCCCAAAATTCATTTTTGCAATTTTAGCCGGTTTTCGCCTTTTGCAATGTTTGCGACCCGTTAAAATAGATAAACAGGTAACTTTGAAAACCACCGAACACGACAAATATGAAAATATTGCAGGCTCGGTTAGTCTGAGACTATTAAAGACTTTTTAGCAAAAACATAAAATACCGCATCGTAATCAGTGCTCCAGCTTGGATTTCAAAAGGACAGGGAAATAGATAGATCTCTAAAATCAGGGCAGTCTTTGCGCAACAAGCTCAAAATTAGGCACTGTTATGCAAATCTTTGAGAAAGAGCATTGTATATAAATGTCCCTCTGAACGAGTAATTGCAAATAAAAGATAAAATGTATTGCAATGAAGAAATGAAAAGTCATCCAGCCAACTAGTTTGTAACGCTCGCAGCTGGGGTTTTAACATTCAAAATTCTGAGGTTGATTAGCTGATCACTACGGAATTCCGTTAGGGCCATCGCCTATTAATGAAATAGTCCGAAACGCGAAAACACGAAATCACGAAAGTACGAAGACGAAAACGCGAAAGTACGATGACGAAAACGCGAAAGTACTATGACGAAAACGCGAAAGTACGATGACGAAAACGCGAAACTCGAAATCACGAAAGTACGATGACGAAAACGCGAAAGAACGATGACGAAAACACGAGAATACGATGACGAAGACACGAAAACACGAAAATGATGATTATAAAATTTCGCGTTTTCATCATCGTACTTTCGCGTTTTCGTCATCGTACTTTCGCGGTTTCGTGTTTTCGTCTTCGTACTTTCGCGTTTTCGTCATCGTACTTTCGTGATTTCGTGTTTTCGCGTTTTGGACTATTTTATTAATAGACGATGGCCCTAACGGAATTCCGTACCACGTGGATGGAGAATCCCTGTATGCGCATGTGCACCGGAAGGCGAAGTGCGAAAACGCGAAAGTACGAAGACGAAAACACGAAATCGCGAAAACACGAAAACTCGAAAGTACGAAGACGAAAACGCGAAAGCACGAAAGTACGATGACGAAAACGCGAAAGTACGATGACGAAAACGCGAAATTATATCGCATTTTCATCATAGCGTTTTCGCATTTTCGTCATCGTACTTTCGCGTTTTCTCATCGTACTTTCGCGTTTTCGTCATCGTACTTTCGTGATTGCTTGTTTTCGCGTTTCGGTCTATTTCATTAATAGGCGATGGCCCTAACGGAATTCCGTAGATCACAACTAGTTATGGATTGAAATGATTTTTCAACATATTTGACTTACGAACTACTTGTTAATATAAGACACCAAAAACTGAGGCAACATGATCTCACGTTCGCTAAACCTCCGGTTATTTCTGAGAACATTCACCAAATTGCACTGGATATCGCAAACAAATTGCAAAATCCCTGAACTCCCTAAGTTTACTTTTAAATTAAACAATGGTCATCTCACATTCGCTAAACTTCTGTTAACTTCTAAGAACATTCACAACATTTGCACTGGAAATCACAAAAAAGCAAGATCTCTCTTTAAAAGTCAATATTTTAAGCAAAGTTCTGAGCATTTGCTTCGTACTAAATGCTTATTTAAAACCTCTTGTCATATGCTATAAGCCTTCACTATTTCACGACCATATGTTTGGTGATTTATACCACAAGTAAGAAGAAATTTTAATGTGAACGCATGGGTAGAAGTTTTCATCAATTTTCAAAGTGAACGCAGTGACAAGAGTTTTTTTGAGACCCGCATTATTTCATATAACATGGCATAGACCTATATTGACATCATTAAAACAAACACACAAAAAAACCAACAAGAAAATGTGCAAGAACCTGTAATATATTACATGTTGAAGTTCTAAATAAATAGCAATACCAACATTCAAACGAAATTGTCGACGACCAGAAAAGTAATTATAATCCGTTCGAGTCCCTGTCAGGCTGCTGTTGCAAAATGGTAAGATTTATCACCAGCTTAAATGCATTTCTTTAAAAAACGAAAATATATATATAATATTATATATAAGTAAATTTATTTTGTATGACATCACATAAAATTTAAGCGCTTTTATTTCAAAGCGACTTAAAGTTTTAACTTCAGTGCCATGCTTTTTTTGTTAAAGGTTATGCTAATGACCGACTACCTTTTTGTAAACTTTTGTTTACAGACAGTATTTCCCGCCAAAGTCGGATATTCGTGAGTCTCATAAACGGTTTCTTGCTTTTGACGAACAAAATCAAGATAACTTAACGAATCTATTTCATATATGGCATCATCCTGAACAGTTGTTTGATTCAAATAAAGGATCAGTTCAACTTAGGTGCAACTTAAAATTTTGCCATAAAGATTTGCATCACGTGACTTTCTAAATAAAGACGCATAACAGTATTTTTATACGCTGTAGAAAATAAAACATACGTGTGTTTACATAATTTAACATGTAGTTATAGATCAGCTCAATTTTAGTTTTGCCGTAACTATAATGTTCAAATATTGTTTCATCAACATTTAAAATACTTTTCTTGCAAGTAGGGGGAACAAAATAGCATTCGCAAGCTTTAGACGGGCGGTTTTGTCTAAAGTGACAACCTCCGGTTCCGCTGTTGACGGTGTTACCCTTCAAAGTTCAAGTTTGGTCCATTATAATATGTCGGTCATCAAGATGACCGACAATTAAATTAAGTATACAGGTAACACGATTATCAAAATAGAAGTCTTTTCCGGTAAACATCTTCTCTATATATCAAGCAATCAAACATCAGCCTCTACACTATCTTTTTGCATCCGTAAACAGGTGCCATAGTCTAAATTATGCGTTCCGTCTAATACGTGATATCACTGTTAACCGGTGTTCAGGCTAAAGATCTCAAGTTTGGTCGATTATAATATGTCGATCATCAGGATGACCGACAATTATTTTTAATGTTCATACCAGATCTAAAACTAAGGTTTGAGACTAGTTTCAAATCTCAAGCATTATATTGGCTAAATGGCGACAATCTCGATCAGATGCTCGAGATTTGAGGCTTGTCTCCAGATTTAGTTTTAGGATCTTTGACCCATATTGTTAGTTAAAAGTAAAAATAAACAAAATGTATGCCAATAAAAAATTAAAAAATCAAATGTCCATGCCATTGAAGCTCTGCTAGTAATTATGACATTACACGGGTGATTTTTTAACTAAATTTTTAATTTTTAAATAAATTAGATTTTTTCATAAATCTTATTGCCTGGTTATGAGTGAGGATACATTGGCGGTTTTATTTTCATATTGCATGACAACTGTACATGAAAAATAAACAGTCAACAAATAAGAAAATATTGCAGTTCTTTTCATAAGCAGTTATCAGTAATCAAAGTGCTTGGTACTGCCAATCCCCCAAGTTAAAGGTTAACATTACCAACTGTGAACCATCAAAAATGATGAAATGCAGATGACTGTGAACATGGAACCTTGACTGCTGCAATTTAAGGGTCTACCAGAGGTGTATGGTCCCCAGATAAAATAATGGGCTTGCCATAAACGAGAAAACGATATGCATAGCATACTTCTGCATAAGTAGAAAAAATAAAACCTGCGCTGAATGCAAACAAATGAAAAGCAGTAGGTATATAATTCGCGGTGGGCAATTTTTTTTATTTTGTTTTCTTTTTACGTAAGTTTCCCTAAATGCACTAATGGATTATCTTTCATACTAAGAACAGCAATACTGTAGGTGCGCTTATATTTGTGGGCATAAAATTTCTTCGTTTGCAGTAAGACAACATATTTATGGATTCTTCATTTCCTGTAACTCAATTTTCTGAACAACGTATATGTTCTTTATTTCGTGGTGTTCTTAAATTCGTGGATCGATCTGCTCAAGAAATCCGCGAAAATTAGTTACCCGTGTATATTGATGATTTTACAGTATATAATAAAACTGAATGCTTTCAGATTCCAGAACTCTCAAAAGAAAACAGTTATTCTTCCGCCTTCAATCTTTATATGAAAGGGAAGGGAATCCTGAATTTCGAAAACATGACGTCCGTATATAGTCGACACTGGGGTGCGGCAAACAAACTGGACGAGTATATCTTCATACAGACAGATAAGGCGGCGTATAAAACTGGACAAACTGGTAAAGATAAATATTTGTTCAAAGGCGGGAGGGGTGTAAAACTGGGAATAAACAACAAAAACAACAAGGTAAATTTATAACAATCACCTTTATGCGCTTCGCTTGTATACGTGTGTAAATACATGCGTTTTGTTGTGTATACTAGTCTAGTAAGATGGTAAATGTAACGATATTGCCTGCTACTTCCTTTCTGTGTTCTCTAGTGTTAACATTTAAACGTGAGTTCATAAAACAAGCGTTTGACCAAAACAATCTTATTTCTAGATTAAATGTTGAGAATTGTCGTTTTTAGGCAGTATTTTATACGAGAATAAATCCTATGTTCCTTGTGGATAAAGACCTGCGTTGATTATGGATTGCATCAAAAGCTAGAGAATGTCAGAATAAAACTAACAAGAGAATGTCAGAAAAAAAACTAACTAGAGAATGTCAGAAAAAAACTAACTAGAGAATGTCAGAAAAAACTAACTAGAGAATGACAGAAAAAAACTAACTACAGAATGTCAGGAAAAAAAACTAACTAGAGAATGTCAGAAAAAAACTAACTAGAAAATGTCAGAAAAAAACTTTCTAGAGAATGTCAGAAAAAACTAACTAGAGAATGTCAGAAAATAACTAACTAGAGAATGTCAGAAAAAACTAACTAGAGAATTTCAGAAAAAAAACTAACTAGAGAATGTCAGAAAAAACTAACTAAAACTAACTAGAGAATGTCAGAAAAAAAACTAACTAGAGAATGTCAGAAAAAACTAACTAGAGAATGTCAGAAAAAAACTAACTAGAGAATGTCAGAAAAAAACTAACTAGAAAATGTCAGAAAAAAACTTTCTAGAGAATGTCAGAAAAAACTAACCAGAGAATGTCAGAAAAAAACTAACTAGAGAATGTCAGAAAAAACTAACTAGAGAATTTCAGAAAAAAACTAACTAGAGAATGTCAGAAAAAACTAACTAAAACTAACTAGAGAATGTCAGAACAAAAACTAACTAGAGAATGTCAGAAAAAAACTAACTAGAGAATGTCAGAAAAAAACTAACTAGAGAATGTCAGAAAAAAAAACTAACTAGAGAATGTCAGAAAAAAACTAACTAGAGAATGTCAGAAAAAAACTAACTAGAGAATGTCAGAAAAAAAAACTAACTAGAGAATGTCAGAAAAAACTAACTAGAGAATGTGAGAAAAAAACTATCTAGAGAATGTCAGTAAAATCTAACTAGAGAATGTCAGAAAAAACTAACTTGAGAATGTTAGAAAAAAAAACTAACTAGAGAATGTCAGAGAAAAACTAACTAGAGAATGTCAGAAAAAAAACTAACTAGAGAATGTCAGAAAAAAAACTAACAAGAGAATGTCAGGAAAAAAACTAACTAGAGAATGTCAGAAAAAAAACTAACTAGAGAATGTCAGAAAAATAACTAACTAGAGAATGTCAGAAAAAAACTAACTAGAGAATGTCAGAAAAAAACTAACAAGACAATGTCAGGAAAAAAACTAACTAGAGAATGTCAGAAAAAAAACTAACTAGAGAATGTCAGAAAAATAACTAACTAGAGAATGTCAGAAAAAAACTAACTAGAGAATGTCAGAAAAAAACTAACTAGAGAATGTCAGAAAAAAACTAACTAGAGAATGTCAGGAAAAAACTAACTAGAGAATGTCCGAAAAAAATTAACTAGAGAATGTCAGAAAAAAAATTAACTAGAGAATTTCAGAAAAAAACTAACTAGAGAATGTCAGAAAAAAACTTACACTTTTTGCATTCGTTATCTTATTTAATTAAAATTGCGTTGATTCATGACTCATTAAAGAATGTACGAAACTATATATTGTAATGATTATAGGTCATAATATTTAACATTATCCTGTTGTTCGCTGAGAATATCGTTTCAAGCGCTTTTACTTTACTAAGTATTGCTGGGATAATAACTTTGCATCGCCAAAAGGAAAGTCATTATGATAAGAGCAAACACGTGATACTACTTCGCTTTCCTACAATATTTTCTAATCATTCATGCTTTTTATAATATCTGTCAACGGTTTGCCGAAAAAAATTAATTGATTTCTTCAACTCATGGTATTTGTTCATTATATTCTAGAAACTGTTTAAATTAAATTTCTAATACGGTGCTCCGTATTTTGACTGGGCCCATTATTTTTTCAGTGAAATATCGAGTTTTTGTCCTGGATAAAGAAATGAAGCCGGTCGATCCAGTGATGACTATCAACCTCTATGTAAGTATGGCAATTATCAGATAGCATTTAATCATTTTGTAATTGGTGGTTTATGTAACAATTCATTTTTCAAGACGGCATTGCAAGGATTTAGAAAACGTGCCAAATAGGAATAGTATACATAATTCTATCCAAAACAAGAAGAGCTATTTCTAAATTTTCGCTCATTTTCAACGTTTTATGATAAAATGAAAACCAGTTCATTTGAATTCTCTGAGGGAATAATTTAACTGACTTGACGCCCCTGGTGCTTTAACTATTGTCGAGGATACATAATTTATTACACCAAAAATGTTTTAGGACGCAAAAGGAAACAAAATGAAGGAGCATGTTAATGTCAGTGGAAGTTTTGGTATATCTGGAGAACTGCCACTTTCTGAAAAGCCAACTCTTGGAAGATGGAGAATCGATGCTATCCTGGCAGTAAGTACAACGCAGCAAATTTACACCTGTTTGCGTGTATAACTCACTAATATTAAGTTTTCTCTTACATCTTTTTGGAACGATCAAAATAAATCTTCAAAAATTTCTCAACTAAGTCATTTGTACATTTCAAACAAAGTAATGGTGATATGGGGCGCGTCAAGGGACAAGGTACTTTCGTTCAGTTGACGTCAATCCTTGAAATGACGTCATAAAGTTGAGCAGAAGACATTTATTATTATAAATTTCTGGGTTTAAATACCATTTTATTAACAAAATATGTTACAAAAACACCTTTAAGTTATGAGAAAATAGTATATTATTGTAAGTTCTTTCTAAATATAGTAACAACTAATATATCACAAAATATGACCGAAGGTACCTTTTCCCGTGGCGTGCCCCAAATGATTTGCAAAGAATATAGCAAAAATTATTTTTCAACCTAGTCCATTTTTAGAGTTGGAAACAAGCTTTACATAATTTGGGAACAGGATGCGTATTCTGAAAATCTTAGTTTTCAGAAAGGTGGCATTTTGTACGTTCTTTTTAATTCCCAATTGACTAAATCTTCTATTATTTTGGTAGTCTGTATGATTAAGCGTCTAAAATACGTTTATTCGTCATTATCAGTATGAGCAAATGGCAGTGTTTTGTCTATCATCTACATAACTTTTTTTGTTTAGAAATCCGGAATGCTTGAACGCCTGGGTTTTGACGTTGCGGAATATGGTATGTAAATAAAACCTTCAGTATTTTGTATACGTACCTAACGATATATTAAATGACCATGATCTTGATTTGATCTCAACTATGTATACGTTTCAAACTGGCTTGGCGATGTTTTGCACTTTTCATTATACTTTTATATGCGTGTCTGGGTAGGTCATCTTCATTAAGTTATTTCAGCAAGGCCTCTTGTATATAACTGTTATGAAAAGAAGCTGACGAGTGTTAAGTTTACGTACCACAGCCACTGGTTTAAACCACCATTAAAATTTTATCTTTGCCACTGAAACAACTGGCCGTTAAAAGACGGTGAACATCTGAGTTTCTTCTTAAATAAGTATCTGTAATATATAATTGAATATAATCAAGATTTCTTTAATTTATAATGCTTTGATAGAGAAGCTGAGTTTTCCGAACGAGTAATGGTATTATGTTGGCATTTTATTAAATTGTTTGTATCAAAAGTAAACAGACAAATTAAGCAGTTCTGTTGTAAAAAGTTGATGCGCACTTTAAAAGTTTCTTTATGTAAGGTTACATGTATGCATGTGATGAAATGGATTCTGCTTTCATTGGGGTTACGTTGAAAGAACCTGTAATTGTCCGTCAGGGGTATCTTTGCTGTAGTAGCGGTTGTAGCAGTTCCAGGATTGAAGGTTATAAAGCTTTGATTGGAAACCAGTCTCAAATCTCAAACATCTGATTGGCTGAAATGGCGACCAGTCGCCATTTTAGCCAATCAGATGTTTGAGATTTGAGACTGGTTTCCATGCTCAGTTTTATAATCTTGGGACCTGGATTTTCTGGAGAAAAAATTTCCTCTTTATTTCGTAATTGTACATTTTCGCAACAGCTTCATCATATACTCTGCTATTAATGATCAGTTCATTTTACAGTTCTGCCAAAATACGAGGTGAAGGTTGAACTACCTGATTATGGCACCGTTGCAAACCCCGAGTTGAAAGGAAAAGTCACCGCTAAGTAAATTCTATAACTTCTTAGAGTAGTTAATGCAAAAGTCTGCATGAAATTGAACATATTTTGAATATAATATTGAAACATATATTGTGTATCATGCTGTCGTTCTTATTTCTAAAATAAGTAAGGTAAAGTTTATGTGGCTTAATAAATGTGAGACATTCAGAACAGACGAACAGAACAAAACTTAATTTTCATCTCAGGCACACAAGAATGCAGCATGAGGAACTGTACATTAAATGCATATTTACATTGACATGATCACACTAAAACAGTAAGTAAACAAATACACAAAAAGACTAATTATTTACATTTGATTTATACATGTAACAAAGAAAGAGCGTCAATGTACGACGGGAGAGGTGATGAGTTAAACATTGGGATCAATTATTAATGTATCATATATACAGTAGTTAATATTGTAATGATTGTAGTAAATTTACACAACAATAATAGTAGTTACAGCAAGAACGACGATGACAACAACAACAACAAATTAAAATAATAATTAAATCAGTAATAAAATTATAGCATTAAATGATTGAAGAGAGCAAAATAGCGAAATGAAACGGAACGGCTTTACCGAATCGAAAATTAAAGCCGTTTCGAAGATAATTAATACATAGTTCTTGAAATAAAACCATGATTGAGAACGAAATGACTTTAGCGAAACCGAATTAAAGTCATTTCGAACCCATTTTGAAATAACACTATACACGTCTTACAAAAGATATATGTAAATCGTTGTTGTCATATAGAGCACAGTATATTCAAATAATTAAGATATTGGATGCGGACCCACAGTGCATGTACGTACACACACCCACAGCAACAAGTCTGGCAAGGAGAAAGTTGTTGCAGCTGCTGCGTGCATGTATATGCCTGTATGCGTGTGTATTATTGTACAATGTAAAATAAGGAAAATCACAACGTTAATTTATTGTTTAAATATAAGTAAGCTACTATGAGAAATGACTGGTGTGCGTACTTTATAATTACTGTATATTTGTCATTGGATTATCTTTTATTTGCTTTAAAAGTTTACTGACATACGAACTAAGCTTTAAGAGCTGACTGGTGTCAGTTAATGTTAGTAAATATGGTACGTTAATTTGATTTGTTATGTCAGTGATCTCATTTATTTCTAATCGATCAATTGTAAAGTGGCTACAATGTAACAAATAATGTTCTTCATTACCGATTTGGTTTTCATTGCATGAAAGACAAATTCTTTCGTTTTTCCGCGGTTCCATTCCATCTACCAGTTTCTATCGGGAAATAATGATTTGCGTACGAAGTTTGTAAATAGGTAAGTATTTTGACATTGGTATGATTTTTATATAATTTTCTAACTTTAACTTCATCTTACTTTCACTTTAATTTATTCAAACTACCTGTACATTCCACGAATAAATATCTTTGCAGATATACTTATGGCAAACCAGTGAAAGGTCACGTGACATTGAAGGTCTCGAAACAAGGAGGCTACTGGTGGTTTTATGAACCAAGGGCAATTCAAACTGAATTTGAGGTCAGTATAGTTCTTACAAAACAACCCCAGTATGAGCGTGTCAGGAAATCCGCATCTAAGACTCATATGTTTGCATAGAGAACCGTTTTGAACGATGATTGAAAAAGTCATCTTACATCGAATATGTAAGAAAGATCTCGCACTATGTCGTTATTTGGACAATTATGAATGAGAAATAAACGACGGGTCAATCATTCTTCCCAATTTTGTGCCAACAGTTTCTGACTAGACCAGTAGTTTGGGAAGTTGCATTGGTCTGCGATTCATATACAACATAATTCCGTGTGTATTTTTTCATTTAGATAAAATAAACTAGTAACTCGGAGAAGCATTTAATATCGTGACCAAAACACGTAAACAAATAATTTATTTCTTTTGTTTTTAGCAATAAGAACAGTTTAATTTATAAAGAACATGAAATCAACCTTCTGCTTTCTTTAGTAGTCAAAGATTCATTAGTGATAATGTGTTATGTATTTGCTTTTCACAGAACTTGACTATTTTGCCACCCAGTGTCTTGTTTACCTGTCAAAATTCCCTTATTCTAGTCAAAATCTCGCCTTACCTGCACAACCTTTGTTATACTTGTCGACGTATTGCCGCACTGCCAAATCTTTGCTATTCTTGTTAACTACCATACGACTGCCTTTCCTGGCAGACCTTCGTTATTCTAGCCTAGCATTGCCTTTCAAGGAAAATCTTCCCTATTCCAGTGAACTCTTATGTTCTTTTCTTACCTGGTAAACCTTTTTTTCTAGTCGACGTATCGACTGTGAAATCTCCGTTATTTCCTTATTTAAGTCAACGTTTTGCTTTTAGTTCCCTACCATGTTTATTCTTATCAACTTATTGCCTTTAGTGCCCCACCTTTTTTATTCTAATCAACTCTTTGCCTTAGTGCCCTACATCTTGCTGTATTTGCAAAAAATATGATATACATGCTACCCATGTCTTTCTTACTGCCGAACCTCAGATGTTCTATTGAACCCATTCTCGTATTGCCAAAGCTTCGTTGTTCTTGTCACAGTATTGCCTTACTTGGAAAACGTTCGTTATCCTAGGCAACGGCTTTTCTTAGGAGGACAAACCTTTTTAATTCAAGTAATGCCAAACCTTTATTACTTGGTCAAAATATTGCTTTACCTATTAAACCTATTGCATACAGCATATTGATTGCCTCTTTTACAAACCGTTATTTTAGTCAACGTTAAATTGTCTTGTTTTTAATCACTAACATTCCTTATGCTAGATAACTGCTTGTCTAACCTAGTCAGAATTTGTTTTTCTTTTTTCTTGTCCCTACTAATTGATTTCATTGATTTCCATTTGATTTTATTGGCTCATTAATGTCATCAACTGTTTTTTCATATTATTCTTGTCCAACCATTGTTACTTCATGTATGCAATGAAAGAAAGGTATTAATAAACGTAAACACCAACTTTTAATGAACTATGACATATATTCTAGTATGCTTCTAGAGTCATTTATAATTCCCTATATAGCGAAAAAATACAAAATATTTTATACATGTTGAACTGTTGGATGGGCCGTGTAATATACAGATTATATATTACGTTTTAGCGTGTTCTTTTCTGTTCATCTAGATCGATGGTACGGCTGAGTTTAGTATAGCGACAGATACACTTCTAAAGTTCGATCCTGAACTGAAGTATGACACCCTAACAGTGGAAGCCAATGTAACAGAGAAAGAAACTGGGGAAGTTAGAATTGCGACAAGTTCTATAACGTTCCATGAAAAGCCCATAAAAATAGAATTTATGGGCATTTATGGAGACGATGTTTTCAAACCAGGATTTAAATACACTAACTATGTAAGTATTGTCTTCGAATCTTATGTTTAAATGAATAACATACGTGGTAATTTTTGTCAAACACAAAATCAAATATACAAGCAGCGTAATTATTGTTTTATTACCGGTTTCAAATAATCGATCTATGTGAGAAATTTGTTTCAAACCAGGATTCAAAGGTACAACTGGTGTATTAAGTTTTTTAATCAAATTCCCCGATTCTAAATATACAACCTTTAAAAGTATTTTCTTAAAAACTCGGATTCGTGCAATTTACTTGTGTTTTTTTTGAAACTTTATTAACCAATTTTTAAATATATTGTAACTGCGATTTTGTTACCATGATTATATACTTCAGATTAAAGTCTCCCAACCAGATAAAAGACCACTGCCAACTTCCGGCGAAAGGGTAAAAGTCAGCGTGACATATTTCACGGATTCGCCTAGCCAGGCCGCGTTGCCTTTCCGTCCGCCTCACAGCCCATCTTCAAACCTAATGGAGTTTATATCTCCGTTCCCTGGGGGTGACGTTATCTTTATGCCGGATATGTATATAACGGTCCCCCGTGATGGAATTATTAAACTTGACTTGGATATTCCAGTGAATGTGGCAACGGCACATATTGATGTACGTATTGATTGCTTCGGCCTTGGAGTGATTGCGAATTTTTAAGGTCGTCCCGGAGACCGCTTATTTTAACGGATTTTATACTGTTTCAGAACCATTTAATTCTTATTTTGTTCTTGTGAGTATTAATATGTACCTTACCAAGGCAAACTGAAATGTAAAAACTCGGATCACCAAGTGTCATGTAGAAGCATCTTATTGCCCAAGAGGATGGTTAAATGCATTTTGTTTATAATAACTGTTTTCACCCAATTCTGGGTCTGTGATTAAATTTGTTTTATCTTTTCATGTTACAGGTAAGGATTAAAGAAGAAAAGGTGTCGAAAAACATCCAAAGATTCCGCACTCTCAGTAAATCCTATCTTCATCTTGACATGAAGACATCTTTTGTCAAGGTATAGTTTGATCAGCTCATTTAGTACCTCCTCAGCTTGGTATACAGAAAGATTTGTGAATATACATGTATTAATTTATTTTATTGTAGTTTATTTTATCTTAACATTTTGATATAAAACCATATCATTTTGATATGATTGTCTATTACAAAATTATGTTGTCTCCGAAATACATCAACTAAATATATTCATTTGTTGCAAATATATATTGAGCATATTACGGTGGTATATACTTCGTTTCTGATTATCCTTCATGTGTTTGCATTTAATCAACTTCCATGATTAACTTTACCACTGTATTTTTATGTAACCCAATATTTTTTGCCATTGCTGTTTGATTCTTAAGTTCTTTTTCTGTTTAGGTCGGTCAGCAGGCAGAATTTAGCATTCGAAGTAATATCAGACCAGATAATCGAGTAACATATCATGTAAGTAACAAAATACTAGATAACTCAGTTAAATAATATGCGAGTAACCTTGGAAAGGTCGTTTATTAAGTAACATTAAGTAAATATCGTGAGATCTGATTGTCAGGATGGTTATTGTTTGAGAAGCGCTATACCATGGAGGACATTTTTGCAAGTAGAAAATTTAATTATGGGAGATTTTCCTTTCAAATATTCACTCTTAACATACAAGTCATTACATAGTTAAAATTATTTTAAAAAAAATGAGGATAACATCGTGTAATTGGTAAGAACAACAACGAGGCGAGTAACATATATACAAGGCAGTCGAATGACATGTCATATGTTAATTTCTATTTTGATTGATTTCAGATCATTCGAGGAAATGATATCGTTGAGACTCACTACACCATGATTGGTTCACCTTACAATCCGAATACGTTTTACGTCACAATGACGTCAGATATGATACCAGAAAGCACAATTCTGGCGTATTTTTACAACAGTCAGCACGGAGAGGTCGTTGCGGACGCATTGAAGTTTAAAGTTGACAGGTCTTCAAAACATGACGCAAGTTTCTTTCTTCTTTTTACAAAAAAAACTAACATTAGGTCTACTGGTGATAAAATAGATGAAAAGGGAACTTTGCAAGCCACCGAACACGACAAATATGAAAAGTCTGCAGGCTCAGTTGATTGAGCCTGTTCATAAAGCCAAGAGAAGTAAAACGTCTCAGCGTTTTCTTACGCATCCCTTAAGATGTAGCAGTGACTTAGTTGTTTAGGGTAATTAATCGCCCTAATTCCGGTAAATTCAACATTCTAGGCGGTTCTATCGACAGAATCGTCAGGAATTTCCGAAGACGACAATCCTTTTCTTCTACCAATAAATTGATTCTAATGATACTATGCTAAATTTTAAGTATCTATATCAACTTTTTGACATCCTTTTTCATCAGTGAGCGCGAAATTCCTTTAATGATGCAAGTTAAGATATGAATAAATAAGGAATTTTAATCAGAGGGATGGATGGATGGAGCTATAAAGCGGCTCAGATTTAAACTCCGAGGACTTTATGAACCTCATTAAATGAGTAAAAAGGTGATATATGCATATCAGGAATCGCCACATTCAGAAAAAACAGCCTCCCCAAACAGTCAAGAAGAAGAGAGGGGGAGAGGTTAATAAAATGATCAGTTTCAAAAAAGACACCACTAACAATAAACAAAAATGAGAACCCGAGGGGTTACCGCCTTGGAACGGTCAGTGGCAAATCAAATTGCCACTGGGGGTTTAAACCAGGTTCTAGGGTGCACCAACCTCACACTTGCCCCAACAGGTTCTCATATCACAAAACAAGTACAAGTTGTCTTGGTGAAAAAACTCCAACCCACTTATCGGCTTAACAATGTTGCATGCAAAAGCACACAAACATATAAAACATGAGAAGTTAAGAGCATTGCAAAGCCGAAGGGGCGGGTACTCAATGATCTTACCGAGACCAGAGCTCCTGGAGAAAAATCAGCAAGAACACGATGACAGGGATAAAAGAAACAAATCGAGCTTCTAGGTTCTTTTAAGAAAAGATTTCCCCATTAACCTTCATAAACTCTTAAATCCCTGCCACCGTCGTGCAACCAAAGAGGTAAGCATTATGATCAACTGTAGAAGGGTTAATCACCAGGCCTGCTGAGCGCTGTAAAATATCATGTTGGTAACCTTTCTTTTAAATTTACAGATGGTTTTTTAGAAAATAACAGGGAGAAATTAACACTGCTTTTTATCTTTTTAAGTTTATAAATTTAATCTCCATAAAAAACTGGCTGTGAAATACTTGTTGCAAAAGTGATTTTAAACTGCATCTGTATTTATGAATTGAATCTGGGTATCGGCGATAAAACTTGCAAAAGGTTTTCCTTAATTTGTGATACCGATAACCTTGTTTTAAAAGTTTTTCTGTAATGCAAAGATTACGTTCATTGAAATCATTAACATCGTTGCAAGCTCTTGAAAAGCGAACAAGCTGTGAGATATAAACCCCATAAGATGTTGCACGGGGAACATCGCCGTCTAAATGGAAAGATTTAGATCGAGAAAGTTTGCTTGCTTTTCTGAAGTGTTCGCTTTATTAAGTTGTAGTTCTTTAGGATAAATCTTATTAACCAGTAATGGAAAATGGTTATTGTCTATATTTAATAAATCATCAAGGTACCTCGAGGTGTTGTTAAAAGCTGTAATTATATCATCTTGATGTTCAGTAGAAAGAGATAACTTTAAGTCTCTTTCATAATAGTATAAAAACAGATCAGCAACAAGCGGTGCACAATTAGTACCCATTGGGATGCCTACTACTTGTTTATAAATAGAGGTACCGAATCTAACATAAATATTATCCAGTAAGAAAGTTAGCGACTCTATTAGGTCTTGACAAGTCCATAAGGTATAATTATCATAAGAACCATTTGTAAAAAATGCCCTATGTTCATTACAAGCGATGAAGGTTTTATTTTCTCTAGCAAACGTTTTTTCAATGAGACTGGTTAGTTTGTCTCTTATTAAATTATGAGGGAGCGAAGTGTATAATGTTGAGAAATCATAAGTAGACAAACAGAACGCCCGAAAATTATTTGATTTAAGCTTTTTCAAAACGTCATTTGAATTTTTAATCGACCAAAATATATTTTTGCCAGAAGTTTCAAAAACCTTATCACAATACCTAATTACATGTTATTTTATAGCTGTAAGACAAGATGTTAAGAGCACGGATAATTTAGTAGTAGTGCAAGAACTAGAGTTAGCAATAAATCTTGCTTTGTACGGTGTTTTATGCATTTTAGGCAACCAATACATAGTAGGTACTTTGTCTTGTTTCGGCTCAATACTGATTCTAAATTTTGTAATTTGTAGAGTGTGTGCAGTAACAATATCACTCTCAGATGAAGAAGTCAGTATATAAGCATTAGTGCTGTTCAGTTCTTCAGTTTGAATATTAATATAGTGTATTCGTCACACTATAATTACATTATTAGAAGCCTTTTGGTTTGGACCCCCAGTGGCAATTTGATTTGCCACTGACCGTTCCAAGGCGGTAACCCCTCGGGTTCTCATTTTTGTTTATTGTTAGTGGTGTCTTTTTTGAGGCTGGTTATTTTGTTGGCCATGCTCTCTCCCCCTCTCTTCTTCTTGGCTGTGTGGGGGGGGGGCTGTTTTTTCTGAATGTGGCGGTTCCTGATATGCATATTTCACCTTTTTTTTATCAGCAGGTGTTAAAACAAATCTGTTATGAAAGTCTTGAATTCTCTTTTTCAAATGACGAAAGTTAAAACGAGGTCGAGGTGGTAATAAAGATAAGTTTCTTTCATAAAATGATATACGAGTGTCAATTATTTTGAATATGTGTTTTTTTCCAGTTAGAAAGTGCATTAGGCTCGGCATGTTCTCTTTTGCACCATTTATTGCAAAATAAGTTTAAAGACTCAGCAATTTCTGCACGGCATGCATTAAAATCAATTTTGGATGATATTCTATATTTGGGACCTTTAGAAATTTAATAACGAATTCTAGAGTCTTTGATTAAATTAAGATCACCGGTAACAATATGACCGGCAGGCTTATAGCAATATTTAGAAGTTAAACACTCTCAAGATTTTGGTGTAGTTTCAATGATCTGTAAATCCGAGGTAATTTTATTGTAATTAAAAATTGTATTTCTAGTTGGTTTGTTGTATATATAACAAACCATAGGCGATTCAGTATTCTTAAAATAAATAGGAACAGCCGATTGAACTGTTTTATCTTTAAATATACTAGGAAGGTCAATAAAATCTATTCCTTTATTTAAAAAGAAATTTTAAGGAAATGTCTTTGATGGTCAGATTCCAACTCAATGTGCGGCCTGAGAACATGCCGAGTATAACACTGAATAAGACTAGCAACTTCGTAAAATGGATAGGTTCTAATGACGATGTCGTCGGCTTCCTCATCCAGTTTCTGGAGACTTGATATAGAAAGAGAAGCCAACCTAGATTGCATAGCGTGTCCGCCAGATTGTTTTAAAATAATATGTAGGTCATGAAAAGAACAACGAATACGTGATTTTCTTTTTATGTTTCCATTAGTTCTGCTTCCGTGCGACCTCGATTTTCTTTTACGTATTTCAAGCAATTCAAAGACGTTATAATCAGGATTTTTAGAAATGTTGCCTTCTTGATAAATATTATCATTTAAACCAAGTGGGTAAGGAGTTTGTAATTTTTTAATCCATTTCTGCTCCGAAACGAGCCTGGCCCTGATTTAAAATGCTCTTGAAGCAGTGCTGTCAAATGTAAGTTTTTCTACTGGTTGAACGGAAATATTTTGTAAACGGTGTCCTGAATGCTTAAAGTGTTGGTATAAAAATGTTTTAAATTTGCTGTTGTTTCGAATTTTAGAACAATGTTGTCCAAAACGTGTTTTTAAAGGGCGGCCTGTTTGTCCCACATATTGAATTCCACAGTTATTAGAATTTCAAGTTAAAGTTCTACCGGAGTAACCGGACCAAAGATTTGACCTCTCCCCATTATCACGAACAATCCTATGCTCAAACTCTTTTTCACTCATCATATTAATTATTAATTATAATAAATATTTAATAAATATAACAAATCAATATTTTTTTTACTTTGGAATATTAATTTAACAAAAGGAATCGTAAAATCTTTATATAAAATATTTCAAACATAACCAAGTCCTGCTGAGATATTCTAGAATTAATGTGTAAATTCCAACTTTGAGTTTTCAAATCAAACTCAATATTCTCAATACTTTAAATTATCGATTTCACACATAGTTAATTAACATTTGTAATATTAGTATTATTTATAAAATTTATTTCATTTTCAGGTAACGCTACATTTTGATAAGACTCAAGTCTCGCCAGGTACTAATGTTACATTAAGTGCACGTGCCGATGCGGGATCACAAGTTTTTATTCTTGCTGTAGACAAAAGCGTTATACTCCACAGAACTGGAAATGACATCACAAAGAACAGGGTACTTCTCGTAGAAATTACATATTTAAATGAACATTGTCTACGCAATATCTATGTTTTGTTTATTGTATACAATTTAAAACCATTACCAAAACGTTGATGTAGGTTGATGCTAACATTTACTTGAATCGGTCATAAAATAGTGAACTTGTATTTCAGGATAGTTGTCAGCACTACGTTTATAACAATAATTGATTTTAGTGCACAGATGTAATCACTTCCACTTCAAGTAAAGCCTATATCAGTCAATTTCTTACACTAAAAATGTCCGTATCGCTAATTTAAGGTTTGAATATTATAGCACCATCTTTTTTAAGTTCGTTTTTTTTGTGAAATTAAAAAGCGTGTGTTACATGTAACGAACAGAAACAACTGAACTTTAAGGTCAAGTTAAAACTTAAAATAGATGCGATTTTTCTATAACAATCTTCTGTGTGCTGATTCAAGGTGAATGAAAAGCTGGGTATTTCACATTCCCCCAGCTGGAGGTACCAGAATTCCGTCCTTTTCCAACGAGTGTCATCAGATGATCCACTGGGAATTTTCTACGTAAGTTGTCAAAAATAAAATCATAAAAACGCAACGCAAGAATGGCAAATCTTTTAAAAGCTTAATATTTTCCAATTGATGTAATTGTCATTTGACCGTTATACTTGAAAATTGTTCAGGAATACCGGACAAAACACAATAATCATGTTAAGCAAAAACAAGACAGCAAAACCAACATTTCTTTAGGTCCCTAAGACATTTAAGACCGTAAGTTGAAATTTAAGTTAAAATTGCTAGTAAAAATTGCTTTTATTGTTGTTTTATCAAATATGTAAAAATGAACGTTTTTAGCATTTATATGGTTTATCAAAGATAATTGTGCACCTCTCTGCCGAGATGATGGTTACAATGTAAAGTTTAAAAAGAAAAGTTAGCAAACCAGCACATTAAAGATTTGCAGTCAACTTCTTATTTTCAAAATTTGTCCCATATTTGCTCTTGTATGTTACCGTACCTATCCGATTATTTGAAACTCCTTGACACTCGTTTGCGCCGTAAGATATTATAACAAGAATGAACAGAACATTAATCTACGTCGTTTTACTTATTGTTCAGCCTCAATGCATTTTTTTGCAGATGATAGGGCTACAAGTGTTTACCGACGCAGTGATGTACGATTTTAATCTCTGGAGTTGTAAGTAAACACTTTCTATAAACATCACCTTTTTATTGTAATGTTTATGTTTGTATACATTTTTGTAAGAAAAAAAAATCAGGTACATAAGAACAGCCCAAGACACATCAGTACACCAGAAAAAAACAACAGGATACATCAGAATCGCTATCTAACGTCACGAAATATTTAGATATTTTTATAACATGTAATATTTTATAAAATGCGACTGTTAAAAACAAAGACAGCGAATAATCACAGTTTTAAAACATTCTCGATCACATAACATCAGAAAAAGGGAAGATTATAATCGCAATTAAGTATTGAAAGAATTTACAATTTATGCACATTTGTCTTCCGATAATGTTTGTTTTTAATTGTAAAATTGCTGCTCTAAAGTAACTAACACTATATGATTTGCAAGAGTATAATCTTCCAAATCACTTCTACCAGACAAGTGAAAAAAAATTAATAGACCGTCTCGTTTACTTTTTCTTGTTTAAAAATTCCGACCAGAATGTTTAAGCCATTACTTGTTTTAGTAAAGAGTGAAATCCTGCGATCTGGGAATCCATGTGGACAACCAGGGGGAATGTGTTCTTGTATTCACGGCTGTGAGGTTGATGTGAATGAGAAGCTTACTGATAACGCGGACTTTGGTTGGAGTTGGAGTGGCGGTAGTCTTGTTAGTGTGAGGAAGTTTTTCCCAGAAACTTGGATTTGGTCAAATGAGTCAGTAAGGTAAATTAATAACGATTAGATTGCGTGATATAATTGATTGCGTCTTTACCGTCGGCTTAGTTCAATGTATTAACCTATAAGGCAGACGTTTACAGAAATTTTACATGTTACAATTTAACTTGTAATTATTGAAACATAAAACATTATCTATATATTTTATTCACATTTGTAAAATTGAATTGTCAATAAAATGTCGTCCATGTATGATATACATGTACTTTTTTGATAATATGTTTTTGTTTCACTTCATCACAATCATGGCATTGCAGCTCATCAGGTCACGTAGAGATGACGGCAACCGTGCCCGATACTGTCACTGACTGGATAACCACAGGATTTGCGTTAAATCGGGAAAGTGGTATAGGCTTTGTCACCGAACCTGTTAACGTAAGAATATATAATATTATTAAAGGATTACGATTTCTGCTCGAAAGTACTGCCCATTAGAAACACGTATGGATCACACACTCATGCATTAGAAGCTTAAATAGGTTAGTTACGTTCTGTCTATCAAATGAACTTATATTGTCGAAATACATAACGACTATTGTCACCAACTTTAAGGGTGGTTAACCACTGTTTGTCACTTTTTTTCTAAACTAGAAAGCGAACAAATTGAGTTTATGTATAAAGTTATTTTACCAATATTTTTTAATTATATCAAAATAGTTCCGCCTACATGTACATGTTCATTTTAATGGGTTTCCTAACACAGGTGCAAAGCCAATGGATGTACTAAATTAGAGAATAATTACAAGAACTAAAAGATTAGGAATATTTAATATGAAAACCACATTTTCTTAATCTTAAACCCTGCAATTTATTTTTAGATAAATTATTCAAAGGAAAAACAATAGATGTTTTGACATAGGAATAAACTTCATTACAATATCAACAAAGTATATGTTTCCCTGATCGAAATTCGTTTTCTTGTTATTTAGGTAACTGCTTTCCTGCCTTTCTTCGTAAGTCTACATCTACCTTTTTCCATCGTGTCCGGAGAAGTCGTCGTTATTCAAGCTTTAGTTTTTAATTACTATCCACATGACTTATATGTAAGTAAGCTATTTCTTTGTTGTTGTTTTTTCATGTGTTCATCGAATGCCCATGATTAACATTTGATGAATTGTGTGCATTGCCAAATTCATTTTAAGAAGTGTTAACTTTAAGGCTTATGTATTGCTTGTTTCTTTGAGGATAATCTGACGAGTCTAAGAGCAAGAAGGTACACTAGTAACCAGACCTGGGATCAATTACTTTGAAAAGTAATTAATTAATTACAATTAAATCAGAAATGCTTCAATTAAATTACAATTATAATTACTTGCTTTTTCCATAAGTAATTAATTAATTACAATTATTTTAAGAAAAATAATTAATTATTTTTTTAATTAGTTTTAATTATTTTCAAAATAGGAAATATATTCACAAACAGAATTATGTTGAAAACAGATTTCTGATGCAGATCTACAAGTTCTTATTGCATTTCAAAAACCTTATTGTTTCGAAGTTACTGTCAGTCAGTGAACAACATTAAGGCTTAAACACTTGTCCAGCTATTGAAAAGAGCTGTTAAACTGGGGGCAGATGATGCAGGTAGGGTCAGGTAGATTTCAGCCATCTTTGGCAACCTTGGTAGACTATCAGCATGTACAGTTCAATATTGGAGAGGGTTTAAATCAGAACGTTTACAAACTTAAGACAAATGTTGGTCAAGTTCTGATTGTTTCCTGATGTGTGTCTACCACATTTTTATGCCTCAGGAATTAAACTGTATATAGTGCTTGTGGAGACAAAGTTTGAGGTAGCTTTCAGTCTGCCTTTGTACTCTAACAAACAGTATCGGCATTTTGCTTAAAATTCCACTAGTATCCTTTGATAATATAAAGTGATTTAATGTGCTTGAATTCATGTTGTGTGGATAACTGTTAAATATAAAACGTCAAGTACATATATTCAAGTATTGCTTTATACCTTAGATTTAGAATAGATTTTGAACACTTCTTAGTTATCCACTTAGTGCAATTTATGAACATAAAAGAACATAACATTTCTTTTATTTCGCCCAGGTATTTACATACAACATGGGGGAAAACAACATAAATTATTTATAAATAACTGCTTTGTGGTCTATAATAATTTTGCAATGGTAACAAACAGTGATAAGAAAACATAGACAAAGAGGAATAATACATAGAAGAAAAATGTAGCAACTTTCAATGAAATTGAATTCTCTTCATTTTAGGCTACTTAAACTAGTTATTTTATTTTCAAGGCTTCTAATTCATCAATAGTCTAGCAACTATTTTAGGTTAATATACAAATTACCACCTCTTTGAATGACCAGTAAGTGTGAAAGTTATAATTTCAGGTGACAATAGCTACTGCACAATAACCTGTGTTTTGCCCTATGTTACTGTTTGCTACATGTAATTTAAGAGTAATTGAATTTAATTGACAATTATATTACATTTTTTGGATTTTAATGAATTAATTACAATTAAAATAATTGATTTCTGTTTCAATTATTAATTATTTTCAATTACTTGAAAAAAGGTAAGTAATTATAATTAATTAAATTTATATAATTGTAATTGGACCCAGGTCTGCTAGTAACATTCAGTTTGTGGCATCGTTTAAATGTACAAAAGGGGCATAACTCCTGTTAACATTTTAGTGACAAAATTAAGGTCAAAATGAGAAATGTTCTTCTTATATGACCTCTACTTAAGCTTGGCATCATCACTATTCCGTTGGGATAAAACGTATTAATACAACAGAAATGGAAAAGTTTTATCCAACGTTAAGTGTTTGTGATGTAGGATCCGGCAGGAAGTGTTCGTGATGTAGGATCCGACAGGCCGACAGACAATACTGACTACAGTATCTCACCGTATCAAAACCGGATCCGTGAGATTCAAAATTCGATGAAATGCTATGTTGTCTCCAAACTTAAATTTATAAAAGCTAATATCTCAGACACGATCGCCATTCTCATTTATCGTTATTAATGAACTTTAAAAGTAGCCTTTATTACACTGAAAAATGAAAGTTTATTCTCTACAATGCAATATAAGAGTAATTCGTTTCACTACTCTTTTGAAGGTTACAGTGTCACTTAAGAATTCCAGTGAGGAATTTATGGGAGTAACCGTCAACAAATACGGACAAGAAGAGGAAACTAAAGATAAAGTTCAAAAATGTATATTGGTAAGAACACTCTTCTGTTTATACTGTATTAGATTTACTTCAAAGACAATGTTGAAACCGAATATGTTTGCTGAACACAGTGATATTCTCTTAACATCAAATATCATACTAATTCATATGCATACGCCCTTAAATTTTCATTTTTAATTATGAAGTAAACAAGTCATCAAGAATCGGCTTTCAGATGCATTTATACGAATTTTTAACCTGTTTTAGGTAGGAATGCGTATATTATAGGTTGTATTGATTTTATTTACTGGATAACATGTATTAAAGAGTCCTGCTTATGTAGTTAAAAAGAAAGAAGTGTGTTAGAAATGATACCGAGAGCTATATTTACTTAATATAAAGTCATTTATCAATTTATGCTTTGCAAGCAAGATAATTATAACAGTTCTGCATTAGTCAATGATACATTTAGATATATGGAAGTTAAGTTTTGACATGTATTTAAATAAATTCAACGAAGTGAAATGAATGTTTTGTAGCTGATTAATAATTTTAAAATATTTAAATAACCGAAAATATATTAAAATCAAAATATCACTAAATCAAATTAAATTTTCATCCTTGGACAACAACATGTACATGTATATCCAATTTATTTCAGGTTAAGTCAAATGACGCTACTTCTGCCTATTTCACCATTAAAGCTCTAAAAATAGGAACAATAGACCTTGAAGTGGAAGCATTGTCGACGAGGGGTAGAGATACAGTCAGACGTCAGTTGATAGTAAGGGTAAGTCTTCAGGAATGATGATATTGTAATCCAAAATGACTTTCGGTGAAATTAAGCATTATATTTTACGAACGGCTATAAATTATGTTGTGGGTAAGCGATTTTGGAAATGCTAGTTTAAGTTAAAAGGGAACGCCGTGCAAACTGAACTATTGGTGTAAGTAAAAAAGAAGCCCACAAAATTCATAAAATGCAATCAAGGTTGCCAGTGGATCCGTTAAGTCCGTAATTAACCTTACCATATTTTTGAAGTCGACAAGTCAATCAGGCATACATATATAGTTCTTTTAAAAGTAAATATGCATTTTTTCTCTATCTTTTATTTAATATTGCTAAACACACATACCAAAACAAACAGGTGTGTGAAGTTGGCTATGAAATCGAAGATCGAAATTCAATATCGAGCTGAATATCGAGCTAGCTCTGAGATCGAAATTCAGAAAAAGTGAATTTCGAGCTGGGATGAATATCGAGCCAGCTCTGAGTTCGAAATTCAAACAAAACCTTGCGAATATCGAGATGGGATGAATATCGAGCCGGCTCTTAGATCGAAATTCAGATGAAAGAGAATTTCGAGCTGGGATGAATATCGAGCCAGCTCTGTAATCGATATTCAAACAAAACCCAGCGAATGTCGAGCAGGGGTGAATATCGAGCCAGCTCTGAGATCGAAATTCAGATAAAAGTGAATTTCGAGCTGAGTTGAATATCGAGCCAGCTCTGAGATCGATATTCAAACAAAACCCTTCGAATTTCGAGCTGGGATGAATATCGAGCCAGCTCTGAGATCGAAATTCAAACAAAAGTGAATTTCGAGCTGGGTTGAATATCGGGCCAGCTCTGAGGTCGATATTCAAACACACCGTGCGAATTTCGAGCTGAGTTGAATATCGAGCCAGCTCTGAGATCGAAATTCAGATAAAAATGAATTTCAAGCTGGGTTGAATATCGAACCAGCTCTGAGATCGATATTCAAACAAAACCCTGCGAATTTCGAGCTGGGATGAATATCGAGCCAGCTCTGAGATCGAAATTCAAAAAAAAAGTGAATTTCGAGCTGGGTTGAATATCGGGCCAGCTCTGAGATCGATATTCAAACACACCGTGCGAATTTCGAGCTGAGTTGAATATCGAGCCAGCTCTGAGATCGAAATTCAGATAAAAATGAATTTCAAGCTGGGTTGAATATCGAGCCAGCTCTGAGATCGATATTCAATCACACCGTGCAAATTTCGAGGTGGATTGAATATCGAGTCAGCTCTGAGATCGATATTCAAACAAAACCCTGCGAATATCGAGCTAGGTTGAATATCGAGCCAGCTCTGAGATCGAACTAAAAAAAGTGAATTTCGAGCTGGATTAAATATCGAGTTAGCTCTGAGATCGAAATTCAAATAATAGTGAATTTCGAGCTGGTCCCGGCTAGAAATTCACTTTTATCTGATTTTCGATCTCAGAGCTGGCTCGATATTCACCCCAGCTCGATATTCGCAGGGTTTTGTTTGAATATCGATCTCAGAGCTGGCTCGATATTCATCCCAGCTCGAAATTCACTTTTATCTGAATTTCGATCTCAGAGCTGGCTCGATATTCAGCCTAGCTCGGTATTCGCAGGGTTTTTTCGAATATCGATCTCAGAGCTGGCTCGATATTCATCCTAGTTTGAAATTCACTTTTATCTGAATTTCGATCTTAGAGCTGGCTCGATATTCACTCCAGCACGATATTCGCAGGGTTTTGTTTGAATATCGATCTCAGAGCTGGCTCGATATTCATCCCAGCTCGAAATTCACTTTTATCTGAATTTCGATCTCAGAGCTTGCTCGATATTAACCCCAGCTCGATATTCGCAGGGTTTTGTTCGAATATCGATCTCAGAGCGGGCTCGATACTCATCCAAGCTCGAAATTAACTTTTATCTGAATTTCGATCTCAGAGCTGGCTCGATATTCACCCCAGCTCGATATTCGCAGGGTTTTGTTTGAATATCGATCTCAGATCTGGCTCGATATTCACCCCAGCTCGATATTCGCAGGGTTTTGTTTGAATATTGATCTCAGAGCTGTCTCGATATACATCCAAGCTCGAAATTTACTTTTATCTGAATTTCGATCTCAGATCTGGCTCGATATTCACCCCAGCTCGATATTCGCAGGGATTTGTTTGAACATCGATCTTAGAGCTGGCTCGATATTCATCCCAGCTCGAAATTCACATTTATCTGAATTTCGATCTCAGAGCTGGCTCGATATTCACCCCTGCTCGATATTCGCAGGGTTTTGTTTGAATATCGATCTCAGAGCTGGCTCGATATTCATCCCAGCTCGAAATTCACTTTTATCTGAATTTCGATCTCAGAGCTGGCTCGATATTCATCCAGCTCGAAATTCACTTTTATCTGAATTTCGATCTCAGAGCTGGCTCGATATTCATCCCAGCTCGAAATTCGCAGGGTTTTGTTTGAATATCGATTTCAGAGCTGGCTCGATATTCATCCCAGCTCGAAATTCACTTTTATCTGAATTTCGATCTCAGAGCTGGCTCGATATTAACCCCAGCTCGATATTCGCACGGTTTTGTTTGAATATCGATCTCAGAGCTGGCTCGATATTCATCCAAGCTCGAAATTCACTTTTGTCTGAATGTCGATCTCAGAGCTGGCTCGATATTAACCCCAGCTCGATATTCGCAGGGTTTTGTTTGAATATCGAACTCAGAGCTGGCTCGATATTCATCCCAGCTCGAAATTCAGTTTTATCTGAATTTCGATCTCCGAGCTGGCCCGATATTCATCCCAGCTTAAAATTCACTCTTATCTGAATTTCGATCTCAGAGCTGGCTCGATATTAATCCCAGCTCGAAATTCGCAGTGTTTTGTTTGAATATCGATCTCAGAGCTGGCTCGATATTCATTCCAGCTCGAAATTCACTTTTATCTGAATTTCGATCTCAGAGCTGGCTTGATATTTACCACAGCTCCATATATTAGCAGATTTTTGTTTGAATATCGATCTCAGAGCTGTCTCGATATTCATTCTAGCTCGAAATTCACTTTTATCTGAATTTCGATCTCAGAGTTGGCTCGATATTCACCCCAGCTCGATATTCGCAGGGTTTTGTTTGAATATCGATTACAGAGCTGGCTCGATATTTATCCCAGCTCGAAATTCACTTTTGTCTGAATTTCGATCTCAAAGCTGGCTCGATATTCAGCTCGATATTGAATTTCGATCTTCGATCTACGATATCGTAGCCATTTCACACACCTAAAACAAACAGGTATAGTGTTGATGTGCATGTTACCTGTTTTTGAGCGATAATTTTTCATCACAGTATCGTTGAGTGTGGCGTCTTTTAACCTCGTTTAATTCAAGCAGTGCTATTCTTCATTACGGCCTTCGGAGTGTGTTGAACACTGTAATAATTATGCAGGTTTATTGTCTCTAACAATGAGAAATATTTACCATATTATGAATAGCCACATTTAAAATATCAAAGCCTTCCCACACGAAATGCAAGGAGGACAAGAAAGCATGTGTCATAATATGATTAATTAAAAAAAAGACACTACAAACAATTAAAAATGAAGAGATTATCAATGGCAAATAATATTATTATGCCAGCAGGGGAGTGGGAGTTGGGGAAGCAAAGAAACCATGCATTTTTCGCTTTATTTGTTTTATTAATACTTGCCTCATTTTGTGTCTTTCAAACGAGAGCGATTGTTTACAAAATTACGCGTTCCAGGTAATTGTGTCACAAGCCACTTGGTTTTGTATTGTGTTCTTTGGTTACGTAGCCTCCAGGAAAACAAGAGGAGACAAATATACCGACTCTCATCAGCATGGAAGCGAACGACAGCCGACCCCACATAACTGATATACAAATAGCCTATCCCCTTCGAATCGTGCCGGACTCTCAACGAATTCAGATTACAGTTATAGGTAAGAAGATGTGCAGATCAATGTGTTTATATACGTATATCAGGAAATGCTACCTTGTAAATAGTTCTGAATTTTATTTGTTTCCATGAATGACTACAAGAATGTACATATCCTGTCTTGGTTTCTGTTTGAATAACTGTTAGTTAAACTATAGCGCAAATTGAGTAACAAGTTGGTTTTAATTTATATTCCTAATTTAAGTTTATTGAAAAAACAACAACATTTGGTTACATCACGTTTCTTACTAGATAGAAAACTCGTGGTTTTGCTATTAATATTCAGAACTTTAAAAACAGAAAATTGAAAGTTGTATAAAAAACGACTGTAATACAAATGTAAAACTAACATCACGTCCAAATACAAAAAGTTAAAATACAGTTATCAACAAATCAATACCTCAACAATGTATTCATAGTTTATTTATTTTTTTTCAGGCGACATATTTGGACCTACACTTGATCACCTTGATCAGTTAATTAAAATTCCATATGGTTGCGGAGAACAAAATATGGTGCGTTTTGCACCAGCAGTGTATGCAGCCAGGTACTTGAAAGTCACAGGACGGTTTACAGACACTATGAAGGCAAAGATTGAAGATATTTTAATGAAAGGTAAATATATCTTGAAAATGAATCTGACGAAAAGAATTCACACTTTCTCTTTTATTGGTGCATAGAGAAATCAACTTAAACTTCTACCAAAAAGCTAATGAACTGAACGGGGTTAAACCGAACACATTGACATCAGATTCTGTTCTTGACTGATTGTCCTAAACTTGGCCACAAAATTAGGACGCTTACCCATACCTGTGTGTATAATAGATAACAATACTTGCACGTAAGTTATATATTTCCTTTTAGGATACCAGCGAGAACTGACGTATCAACGATATGACGGTTCATTTAGCGCTTTTGGCAATAAGGATTATGCCGGGAGTCTTTGGTAAGTTGGCGAAAAGGATTATGCCGGGAGTCTTTGGTAAGTTGGCGAAAAGGATTATGCCGGGAGTCTTTGGTAAGTTGGCGAAAAGGATTATGCCGGGAGTCTTTGGTAAGTTGGCGAAAAGGATTATGCCGGGAGTCTTGGGTAAGTTGGCGATAAGGATTATGCCGGGAGTCTTTGGTAAGTTGGCGATAAGGATTATGCCGGGAGTCTTTGGTAAGTTGGCGATAAGGATTATGCCGGGAGTCTTGGGTAAGTTGGCGATAAGGATTATGCCGGGAGTCTTTGGTAAGTTGGCGATAAGGATTATGCCGGGAGTCTTTGGTAAAAAGGTGAAATATGCATATCAGGAATCGCCACATTCAGAAAAAACAGCCTCCCACACAGTCAAGAAGAAGAGAGAGGGAGAGAGCATGGTTAATAAAATAATCAGTTTCAAAAAAGACACCACTAACAATAAACAAAAATGAGAACCCGAGGGGTTACCGCCTTGGAACGGTCAGTGGCAAATCAAATTGCCACTGGGGGTTTAAACCAGGTTCTAGGGTGCACCAACCTCACACTTGCCCCAACAGGTTCTCATATCACAAAACAAGTACAAGTTGTCTTGGTGAAAAGACTCCAACCCACTTATCTGCTTAACAATGTTGCATGCAAAAGCACACAAACATATAAAACATAAGAAGCTAAGAGCATTGCAAAGCCGAAAGGGGTACTCAATGATCTTACCGAGACCAGAGCTCCTGGAGTAAAATCAGCAAGAACACGATGACAGGGATAAAAGAAACAAATCGAGTTTCTAGGTTCTTTTAAGAAAAGATTTCCCCAATAACCTTCATAAACTCTTAAACCCCTGCCACCGTCGTGCAACCAAAGAGGTAAGCATAATGATCAACTGTAGAAGGGTTAATCACCAGGCCTGCAGAGCGCTGTAAAATATCATGTTGGTAACCTTTCTTTTTAAATTTACAGATGGTTTTTACGAATAACCGGGAGAAATTAACACTGCCTTTAATCTTTTTAAGTTTATAAATTAAATCTCCATAAAAAACTGGTTGTGAAATACCTTGTTGCAAAAGTGATTTTAAACTGCATTTGTATTTATGAATTAAATCTGGGTATCGGCGATAAAACTTGCAAAAGGTTTTCCTTAATTTGTGATACCGATAACCTTGTTTTAAGAGTTTTTCTGTAATGCAAAGATTACGTTCATTGAAGTCATTAACATTGTTGCAAGCTCTTGAAAAGCGAACAAGCTGTGAGATATAAACCCCATAAGATGTTGCACGGGGAACATCGCCGTCTAAAAACGGAAAATTTACTATATTAAAATTAAAATCATCTCTTTTATCATAAATTTTAGTAGTGACATAACCATTTTCAATGGACAGATTTAGATCGAGAAAGTTTGCTTGCTTTTCTGAAGTGTTCGCTTTGTTAAGTTGTAGTTCTTTGGGATAAATCTTATTAACCAGTAATGGAAAATGGTTATTGTCTATATTTAATAAATCATCAAGGTACCTCGAGGTGTTGTTAAAAGCTGTAATTATATCATCTTGATGTTCAGTAGAAAGAGATAACATAAAGTCTCTTTCATAACAGTATAAAAACAGATCAGCAACAAGGGGTGCACAATAAGTACCCATAAGTTGGCGATAAGGATTATGCCGGGAGTCTTGGGTAAGTTGGCGATAAGGATTATGCCGGGAGTCTTGGGTAATTTTATAACATCTCTGTTTTTTTAATTCTATAGACAATCTTTGTTAGGTCGATACATTCACTATATTCAATATTCATGTCTTATGATAAAAGGAATTATAACAGTTAGTGGGTTAATAGACTTGCTTTTCGATGGTCTTTGCCTTTGAAAGGCTGGAAGCCGAAACGTTTGCATTATTTTAAAGGAGGCAGTAAGACACATGTGAAAATATCAGTTATGGAAATTACAATATCAATATTTTACTAAAACAAAGGCAAACTTAATTTCTTTTTTATGCTTTGTCAAACAAATCTGAAAATTGGAAAGGGAAATAATGAGTTAAAAATATAGTTCGACAAAACTATTGAAAAAAGGTATTTTATTGTTTCGAAACGGTGGAAAAACTTTTAACTGCGAAAATATGTACTTCACAAGAAGACACAAAGTTCATTTCTTTGTTTAAAAGGTTGACAGCGTTTGTATTGAAGACGTTTGCCCAAGCCAGTGAGTTCACTTACATTGATCCTAATGTTATTCGGAAATGTGTGGACTTCATTCTGAAGAATCAGAACCTCGATGGAAGTTTCAACACAACTGGCTTTGTACACAATAAGGCACTGCAGGTATTGCTTCCCTTCCATTTAATTCTGTCAATTGTTTTTAATTCCACCCTCATTTGACAATTAATTCCAGCAACAAAGACTTTTCATTTTCAATTTCGGTGATATCAAATCTGTGCTTAATGAAGTATCATCGCAGTGACTATATAGCAGCCTAAAAACGGAAAATCAGATAACAGATAACCTTGTCTTGTTCGGTTATGTATATAATGGCGTTTATGTAATGTTTACATTCTATTTGATTATTTGTTCTATTATTTTTTGTTAAGTTTCACAGATATTCTACATTTTATCTGTTTATTATTATTATTATGTAGGGTGGGAGTGCATCAACAAGCAAGACGTTAGCTGCTTATGTCTTCGTAGCCTTGAAGGAAGTTCAAGACAAAAACTTGCTGGTAAATTGTGTTAAATTATTTGTGGAAACGTAACAGAGACAATTTTCTCCAAGACATAATCAGTATTGTTTGAGACGTATTAAATAGTCAGTGACAACTTCAGTGACAACAAAATAAATAAAAGCCAACTTTATTCTTTTTGATGCAATAACGAATGTTTTACTTGACGGGGTTAATTTTTTTTCTACATTTTTCCTTTATTGTTTGTGGTGTCTTTTTTGAAATTGATCATTTTATAACCTCTCTTTTATTTATTGCTCTCTTTTCCTCTCTACATTTTGTTTTGTTTATGTGAAGAGGCTTTGTCTTCTTGATGTGGCAATTCCTGATATGCACATTTCACTTTTTTGAAATTCGAATAAAAGAGAAATATGCATATCGGGAATTCCCACACCCAGAAAACACAGCCTCTCCACGCAGCCAAAAGGTAAAGAGGAAAACAGAGCGTGTATTTACAATTTCAATTAAGACAACACAAACAACTAACGAACAAAAAGGTACCTTACCGCATTGCAACAGTCAGTGGCAAAAGCATTTACCACTGGGTGGTTTAACCAGGTTCTAGGGGGCACAAACCTCATACTTGCCCCAAAAGTGTAAGTTTCAAAACACCGTATGATTTTTTTAAAATTTTGTATCAGTTATCCCACTTCAATTGTTGTATACTGCAAAATCTCTTTTGTTTAGGTAAACGTAATATCAAGGCCATCAAAGCCGGCATGAACTCTTTTCATATGTGTCGTTTTTTGTGACTTCAATTTTTTATTCATCTACAAAGAAGCTAGATTTTCAGAGTGGTAATAAAAAACATTAACTGAACCAACGAATAAAACAAATATTCACTGCTAGCATGCAGTATAATCTGCAACTTGATGTATTTACCTAATATTAGCAATATTACAGTCACTTGTAATTTGATAATAACTTAAAGATAGACGGAATATCATCTTCGACGATCAAAGCTGGCTGTTTTCATGACGAATTTCCGATAAAATTGCTAATCAGAAAAAAAACATGACGTGAATTATTGATGTGAAATTTAACTATCTCAACTCAGGAAAACGAAACGGCAGCACAAAATCTCACAAGAGCTGCGAAATTAGCTTTGACTTACGTCCAAGACACAAGTTCTCGCCTATCAGACGAGTATGAGCTGGCGATTGCTGCATACGCTGTGGCCCAAATGGATGCTCCAGGGGCAAAGACAATACTGGATCGACTAGAAAGAAGCAGTAAAATGGTCCAGTCAGGTAAATATTAACGACATAGCATTTATGTCTGGATCTATTTAAAAAATAACAAAGGCAAATTTAAAAGATTTGGGACATTTTAAATGTTGAGTTTTAGATTTATTGTTAGTATCACTATTCATTTACTACTACCCTACCTAATATTTATAATAATATATTACAAGCATTTAATTGATTGAATGGAACCGATATTCAGACAGATGTATGAAATATACATACCATGAATTGTCATATCCAGAAGACACAGCTTCCCCTCGCAGCCAAAAAGCAGACCGGAAAGAGAGTTCGTGCTAACAAAATAATCATTTTCAAAGGTCAGCAAAATCAATTTACACAAATGAGAAACACTTAGATACTGTGGGTATAAAACATTTCATAGGCTGTCCCAATCTCATACTTGCTCCTACGGGTTCTCGTATGAACAAACAGGTTCTGGTATGAACAGAAAACTGTCTTGGTGAAATAACTCCAACCGAACCAGGGGGGATTAAAGACATAACTGCCAATTAGGCTTCTAAAAAATAAAGGCTTCGAATCAATAAGAAAACAATATAGTTTGACGGATACAATATTTCAATATTCACATACTCTTCAAATTACAAGTGTTCAGCAGATACAAGACAAAATACCTTGTGTTGGTTGACGAAATGCACTAACAGCTTGTAAAACAAGATTTATAGCTAACTCTAAGTCATCTACATCTAATACACTTTATTTGATCATTATGCTTTAAAGCCATTAAAGAATAAGTAGCTCTAACTTTTTATATAGTTTATCTTTAAGATACATGGTTGGAAATAACAGCAATTTATTAAGACAACTTAAAAAGTTTGTGATGACCTTTCTTAGCAATATGTTTATTTTGCAACGATTATCTTTAATTTTAGATGGCACAAAGCACTGGGAAAATACAGTAAAGACATTAGAGATAGAAACCGCTGCATATGTTGCTCTCATACATGCAAAACTTAAACCCATTGATTTACCAGTATTAAAATGGCTGATCCAGAATCGAAGCCCGTACGGTGGATATCTTTCAACACAAGTAGGTTCAGTATTTAACATTACAGCTTCATTTTCAACTTTTGAATAGACAAAAATGAGGGGTTTATTTTAACATTATAACGATTTTAATAGAATGCAAAACAATGGCAGGCTTGAATTGGTTTGAACCTGTTCAAGGGTATAATAGAATTAAAAATAACGACACTGCCCTCTTGCGCAAAGTTTTCTCAGATTTGTATTTCAAAATTGTTTTATGATCTGTTTTAAGGCTAACCCATTCTTTTTATCAGGGGACCATACCCTGCTAATCCTTAAATGGTAGTAATATAAAAACATAGAATATTCCGTATTCAGTCATATGCACATCATCGTTTTTGATTGATCAAATTTTATGCTGTTTACTTCGGTGGGGTTATGCGGTGTGAGCACTAAATATACATGTATGTGCAAGCTATACTGTAAAAGAGTTTACATACTCCTTATGTATTCACATCTATTTTGTTTTCCAGGACACTGTTGTAGCATTACAAGCTCTAGCAGAAACAGCTGCTCTTATATACTCCACTGATGTCAACATGACCATAGACTTTGATTATGGTGGAGAAAATCCTAAACAAGTCACTGTCAACACAGAAAATATGGATATTCTACAATTTGTTGATGTAAGTTCCTATAAAATAAAAGATTACATTGTACTTAGAAAATCTATTTTTCCCCGAATCGATTACAAAGTTAACCATAAAAGAAAAGAAGCTTAAAACCCTTCATATGTAATTATATAACTCAAATATTGCGGTTTGTATTTTGTGTTTGGTCCTTTCGAAGAAAATGCGTTACATAGGAATTGATTTGTCTGTCTGTCCTTCCGCTGTCTGTCACGAAATTTGACGTTGAATATAACTTTGCCACTTCTAAATTATTTCTTCTGTCATAACATTTCATGCACATCAAAAAGAAAACAAAAGGACTTGGAAGCATTTGTAATATCTTAAAAATATTTTATTGAAAACAAAGAGCGGTTATTTTCGTATATCGATTTGTTTTGATCTGATTTTTTCTAATGGTTTTTGTCTTGGATTCTACGTATTTTCTTAAAAATAATCGTCTGTTTTCATTATAACCTAACCATAAATGACTTAAAAAGAAAAAAATGTTCATTTCCAGGCGATGTGGTTGAATGTGAAACCTTCTAACAATTCAAATTAGATGATGTGTGTTTTCTTTGTTATTAAGGTTCCAGAGAATATTCGGGGTATACGGATGACAAGCCAGGGATCAGGAATGGCTCTAGTAGAGGTGAAACTGTTCACTTAAACATATATCAAGCTAATTGCAAGTCACCATATCTTAAAATGAGTCAAAATGGAAAAAAAGCTTAAGCTTTGAACCAATCTCAACATTGTTTTGCATGGAAGAATCATTAAAATATTTATACATTAAATTGTTTGTTTTTGAATTCCACGTGGGTATGAAAATAACTTTCAAATGACTTTTTATAATAATTACTGTGTCTGATTTATTGTACAAGTAATTTTCCTATAGTTTATCACTAAGCCTTAAAAGCACGTTGTATATGTTGTTCGTACGCCCAGGTGCTTTATATATTAATGTGCTCTCTGTCACCATAGGAATAAAACATTGCATTCCACTGTTCCTTATGTTTGTTCACGCAGGTTAGCATATTCTACAACCTTCTTGACGAGGAGCGAAATCCAAATTTTGACCTTGTTGTTACAACGAATGGAACCGATGTCGACAGATTTACGCTCAAGTCATGCGCAAGGTATTTTTGAAAAGAATCAACCCAATGCTTTGATATTTATACCTTAAATTACCAATAAGGGGTATACTTACCTAAACAAAAGTAGCCTATGCGACATAAAGCTTAAAAATTATATTTGAGTCGACCATAAATTTAACATAATTATGTTGTTTGTACTTGACTGGTTTATTGTTAATGCACACCTCATTACATAACGATATATAAAATAGGAACAATAAATCAAAATGATAAAAAATCGAGACTTTATTGCGCAACTTATATAAGTATTAAAAGTGACATCAAAATAAATGTCACCCCTTTGCACTTTGACCTAAATAGAAACTGTACTGTAGAGTGTTCATTGTCAAGCCCCAGTGGGAAGCAAAGTCATTTCTCCTGGACAAAAAAGAACTGGGTTAGGTAACAAGGAAATTACTTTTAAATGAACTCGTCTTAAGTTTAAAATGTATACAAACTTACTGCCAGAAATGCGGAGATACGTATACCATGGGCTGTTGCTTAATTATTCACTGTAATTCCTCTCCGGCTTAAGAATATGTTACTACCTGCTGCAAATAAATAAATAAATACTGTTCACATTATCCGACAGATTTTAGTTAATTTCTGTTTATGCAGAGCGATATCATCATTGATAAATTCCAGTGAAATATACAATGTCTAATAACATTTTATATTTCACTACCATTTTCGCACAGATAAATCAGTCTTTCTTTAGTTGATACGGAGAAAGGTTACATAAGGTTGACATATTACAGATGGTTGGGAATAGAAGACAGTGGTATGGTTCTTATGGAAATTGGTTTTCCATCAGGCTTCACACCGGTGCTAGAACCCCGAACGAAGATAATGGGCGATATGGAGTTTTATTTAGACAGGGACGGGTTTAGAGTTTCCCGAACGGAGATGGACCACGACCGGCTTGTATTGTATTATGACAAGGTATTTATGCTGAAACTAAGATTGTTTTGTTTTGCGGTAGCCAATTATAATTCAAGTCAGAAATACAGCAGAGATAAAATCTTGTCATGATTATTTTTATAGTTTTGCCACGTTTAGCCGTTTAGTTTACATTCAGTTAATATGGTCAGTTTCTTACAGCAGTATTTTGTTATGTGTTGGCTATAAAAATGCGCCCCTTACATCGATTAAGTCTATACGATAACCCTTGGCATTATGGACTCATTTGAGTTTAAATCTAAAATACATTCTGGTGATTCAAGGCATGTGGTGTGTGGAACATTGCTGAATCGAGCTACTCATGTTGTTTAGAAGGCTTTCAAACTAAAAACCGATGCCAATTACAGATCAGCTTATACTTTCTCATTGTTTTTTATGTTGTTAGGCAATGGGATGCATAGTTTCTGTATGTGATTTTTTTTATATAAATCTCCTTTAAACACCCATGAGCTAATTTTAACATGAATACTATCACCATTATAACCTGTTTTTGCAAACGACATAAATGTTTTTGATAATGGTTTTGGTTGCCAAAGTGACAGAAACGCACTTTTTTTATTTAGAATTTTTTAAAATCTATATCGGCCTATTACAAAATGTTTCATGTGGTCTTATTGGTTTTCACGAACATACAGTTTAACCGACCTGCAAGCAATTTTATACGCTGATTTAAAACCGATCTCTATAGCTTGCAACAGCGTTTTTTTTTCTTTTTAACTTTACATAGATAAGCATTATTTGGTATGGTTTATGCATGCAATAAATTGGAGAAAAATATAATAATTATTTAATCTGACGGAGTTATGTGACACATTAAAAATCTCCGTGTGTTAATAGATGGACGAAGAGCTGGAGTGCTACACAGTAGATGTAGTGAGAGAGTCGACAATAGGGCATTCACAGCCTGCCAGTGTTCGAGTCTATACGTACTACGATACAGGTTAGCATTTCCTTATGTAAAGTCGATACAAATCCCTTTTGTGAGATCAACCTCGGCTCTGTAGGCGACAAAAAGTATCTTTATTTCAATAGCAGTATCAAATGTGAACGTAGCTCTCTACATGGCTAACATACAATAATTACTTTAGGTTTGATGACCCCAAACTACAACATGTAGTTCATGTACCGTTACTAAGAATTGGCCTTATTATTATTTTTATTATTTTTAATGATCATTTCAGTTCATACGTTTTTTTTCGATTTAACTGTTTTCAATAAACATTGTTTAACGAAAAAACTGTTATTAACATTAATATTGACAGTTGAATAAGCAAACAGATATATTCTAAACTAATAAAGTTACAGACACATACCTGATTAAACATGGACATTTTTATAAAGAAAGGAGACTCGTCAAAGGGTTGGAAATATGAACCTGGGGAAAGATCTTAAAGTTTTGAGTCTGTACTAAACTTTAACTAATGATATCTGAGAACTGAGATTTGTCTCAATTCTTATAAGCAACTTCAGCGTGTGGGCAGCGCGTCCTGCTTCGGCAATGACGAGAAATAATTATTCCTTGATTTCCAAATTACCTACTGTCTAACACACATATAAAATTAGAACCTTCTACGCGTGTAATATGGGATAATATAATAAATTAAAACTCCATAATCGCATAAAATAACTAATGGTCGTCCTGAATTGCATTCATATTAACAGGGAAAAGTGCTTCAAAGTTCTACCTGCCAAATACGTTGAAGAAAAACTACATCTGCGATTACTGCGGAGTTGAATGTGGATGTGGGTTCGATCCTGAAGCAGTACCACCCGTAAGCTTAGTATTACGCCTACTTTATTTGACTCTTTACTACATGGCATATGGCTGTTATCCATGGGGTGAACAGGATAGATTCAGAGCAGCTGGAACACCTGTGCCGTCTGATCAGGTTCTACATGGTTCACTTTTTGATCCATTAGGTTATTTCAAACCAAGAAGCGAACAGAGTAAATCCTAATTAGACGTCACGGATGTTCTAGCTGATCTTGGTCTACGCTGTTCGCACATGTCGCAAAACTCGCGTATATGGTGTAAAGGGTTAGTTAGGGTTCTGGAAACTATCTTTAAAATTGGTTAAAAAGTAAAACAAATCAATTTTGTTGTCAGTAATATGTGTATGCCAATGACATTTATGGCGTTCAACTATGCCTAAGAGGTTTTAGCGACTTTATTCGGTCATAATGACAGATACAGCAGCCGATGTACATGCAATATGATTTGGCATAGTTGCTTGGCGATGTTGGTTCGAAATTCTAGACATGTACTATAATCTCTAGTAATGTCTTTTTAACCTTGAACTATTTATTGTCTGTCTTAAATATTAATTGGAAGTCATTGCAACATAGAAACTACCGTCTATATTAGCCTTAAACATTGTTTTCTTTACTGTTCAGGAGAGATGTTATGTCACGTTTTCTTTACTGTTCAGGAGAGATGTTATGTCACGTTGTTTTCTTTACTGTTCAGGAGAGATGTTATGTCACGTTGTTTTCTTTACTGTTCAGGAGAGATGTTATGCCACAGGAATGATGAGGATGAGTAACTACAGGGTGTTTCAGCCACCCATCCTATATCCTGGCCAGTCCGAAACAAAAACGGTCAATACCGTCATTTACCCAGACCACTCGTCAAGCCAGACGACAATTTATAAGGGCAGCATGAATAACGAAAATTCCTTATATCCCGGTCAGCCAGTCAGCAGGAGGACAACGTACCACGGTCAGACTGTGTCAGAAGAGCAACATCCCAGTCTACCCGTTGTAGGCAGGACTATCGAATCGGTTGATCCAATATCCATGCAGACTTTACGGCAACGTCTGCAACCCAACAGGTGGCACCGAGGTAGCACAATCCCGGTGTTCTTCAGTGGAACCGGACATTTTCAAAAAACGTTCCCATCACTGGAAGACAATTTCGAGACTTTGTCTCGATCCTGGAAAATCACAAGGGCTTGAGTGTCAAAACACCTGACACAAATATTTAATTTTGAGGAAAAATAACATATAGAAAGGTGAAAGGCATGTTCCTGAATGTATAAAATAATGTAAAACCTGTTTTATTTTAGTCTAATTAGGATATGTGTTTTATGTCTTTTGTTTTTGTTCAGTATTTTATTTATTATACTACGTTTTTTATGTTTTTGATTATTCATTTCAGAAAAAAAGAAATTGCTTTTGTACATACTAGTATAATCCTGTAAGGTTAAATGTATACCTTTTTATTAAATATTCATATTAATAAATGTTTCTTTGTAGATACATGCTGCATGTTGTCTTCTTTTAAACGAGGTAAATTTCCTTACAAAACGTAGGGTCAAACTTAGAGTGGCCACTAGTTTGGCAATATGTTGTTTGTATTTTTCGTTACACAATTGTATCATCACTTCAGCTAGGCTATATTGGGCACGTCAAGGGAAAGGTACCTTCGGACATTTTTAGTGATATTTTAGTTTTTAGAAAGAACTTACAACCTTACAACTATAAATCAATTCCTTATAACTAAAACGTGATTTTGTTAAACATTTTGACAATAAAATGGTATTTTTTACTGCGAAATGCATAATAAATAATGTCGTCTGCTCAAATTTATGACGTAATTTCAATGATTGACGTCAGTTGTCCGAAGGTACATTTTCCCGTGACGCGCCCCATCTTACTTTTACCCTTTGTAAAATGATATGTAGATAACAGACAGAGCAAGTGAGCCAAACTCTACATTATGTGTCTGGCTGAGTTCCATAGGGAGGTACTTTATCCAACAACACCGTGCATTATCCAGAATGTCTTATTTTTGATTTTGATAGAAGCTCCTTTGTGAGGGCTGAGAGGATGGAAGAATGGGGAAGCAGACTGTGCGCTATTCGTGACATTAATTCATGTAACTAGTAAGATATTTCGACCATCTATGGTTTGAACCGCAATTTTTATCCGCGTTTTTATTGGTATTAATCATCTGTGGCACATACAACAACTGATTTTAATCATTCGCAGTACCAAAATGACGAAAAGAATAACAAATTATTATATATCTAATAAATGTAACCAATCGACAATCTGCATTTGTACCACGTGACCGTCCAATATATTCCCGTATTGGATCCAAAAAAATATATATTAATTTCATATTGGACGGTTGGGAACATGTGCACTAAACGATGCTAGTCTGTTTTCCGATTTCAATTTCTAACGAATTAAAGACCGGGAACCATGCGTGCATAAAGACGCTTGTTAGTATATGTTTAAAACTGGTAGTGGTAGTGGTGGTGGTTTTGGTGGTGATGTTGGTGGTGGTGGCTTTGTTGGGGATGATAATGATGTATATTTCAAACGAAAGATATATAATAAAAAGGTTATTATACATTTAACTGTACAATACGGGAATATATTTGGACTCGTACACAGCTTGAAAAGTCATATTGGACTCGCCTATCGGCTCGTCCAATATGACTTTTCAAGCTGTGTACTCGTCCAAATATATTCCCGTATTGTACAGTAAAATGTATAATAACCTATAAATGTGTAATTTATTAAAACGTAGTGAACATTGATTATATGGCGGTTAAAGGACCGTTACTGAAGTTAAACCGATGAGATATGGCTTAAAATAGTGTAACCATGTTTGATGGAAAAAAAATAAAAGCTGCCGTTAAATGGTATCAATTTCAGAGTAACTGATTCGATCTGGCTGGTTTATGAACGTTATCAATATATTTTGCTAGCATAGTAGCATTCAAGCCATGTTTAGACCAGACTGGATTTGGACTTTTAAAGTGAGCGCGTTGATGGAATTGACAATAAAAGGGGCACTACTCCAGAGTGATTAAAGCAATCTGGCTGGTTGTCGAACTTAGCCGTAATTTCATGGATTGTGTTGAAGATTTCTTGAGTATTGCTTAAGGGAACAACTTACTTACACCACTTCCACCGCAGACAGTAAGTCACGTGATGGGGTACCTTGTCCTCTTTCAAACATCTTAATATATGTATTTCTAGTTTCTGTTTATGTTATGTGGATTAAAAATTTAATACTTTTACCGTTCAATTTCTAAGTCATTCTTTGCATTTATGTAAACCTGTGTATGTTCAGGTTGTTAACTCAGACGCAATGATCGATATCAATTGGCTGTTGCTTCATCTCTGATGTGATATTATATAATTTCTCTGGTATATAACAATCACGCGACAGCCTCGTTTTTATATTGTGTGTATATTTTATCTTGTCACGTGTTTTCAACATCATCACAGGAAGATTTAATTTCTAACATAATTTATTTCGTAAAAATAATTTCCAAAGTATAACAATAGTCGACAAGAAAAATAAAGAACATAGAAATCGAAAATAGATGCACGAAAAGGAATTAAAAATCTACTCTAATAATGATAGACAACAAATCTACTGCAATCAGAATCCCAGTTAATTAAAACAATATTTAGAGTTTTTCATAATAATAAACGTTATAGTTACGTCAGTACTCAACAATACATACAGCCCTAGAAATATTTTACCGAAAATTCGTTTTCTTTGATGAAAAGTGAGTTTGAAGGTTCAAGTGAAACCATAGACTTTATTCAATAATATACTAAAGTTATCAAATAAAGTTTTATTATGCACTCATTTGGCTAATTACGAAGTACGTTATCCCCTTGCAATTTATTTTAGGATAAAATTTTTGGGTTTATTATATCAGACCGTGTTCTTTACCAGAATTATTCCAAAAATATGCTTAAAAGAAATTCGTGATTAAAGCATTTGAATCTGTTTAATTAATGAAGTGTTTTGTAATGAACGATCATACATGTACATGAACGTATAATAAAAAAAAATCTCAATAACTTCTGTCATATAATTATATACAAGACATGTTACATCTCATTTTATACTGAACTGAATTATATATTATAACTGATTTATGTTATACCCAACCTAATATGGTTTTGTTCAAAAGTTTTTCGGAACAACAGTGCTAAAAGAACCTAATGAAATAAAAGAAATGTGTAAACAAAATGGGTTTTTTCATTGGGTCAATAATATTTTAGTCGATCCAAGAGGACATATCAGAAATTATCTAACATAACATGTCTTACAACAGATGTAAACAAACAACAGGAAAAACATAGTTAAAAGTTAATATTTACAAATGGCTATCCTTTTCCCAGGTGCAAATAATGCAGGAACAATCAACAGCAAAAGAATCTCATGTCTGATAAACGTTCTATGTTAACAGTTACCACTGACTTATTATATGTATAATTTTGACAAGAAACACTGATGTTGTTTTCACAATAAACTTCAGAAATAGTACCCCTTGTGAATTATTTCAACACGTTATACAAACAACTAAGACGATAAAGGAACCTTGATAAGAAATTTTACAAATGTGTTGAAATTAAACATTGGAAGTATTCATCAGAATATCTGAGTCAGTATTACATTTAAAACAAACTACATCATATTTCAGCTTATTTCATGGATATGCGTTTCTTTTGCTATTATATATCTTTTCCAACGAGTGTTAGTGTAAAGCACATTTTGATATATAGTATTTAACAAAACTATAAAAATGTTTGATAAAAATATATGTGAGTTATGAAAAGGTAACACAATTATGCATGCCAAGTCAAATTCTTAGGCATAATAAAAAACTATTGTGCGCTAGGTATTTCATTCATGAAAAGGCCTTTCTTTAAAAATACATAAGAAAACAAGTACGTAAATTGAACGTGAGCATAAAACTGGAATAAAAATAGTTCATAAAGATATCAAAATTTGTGTTTCATTGAGATCAAAACACTAGTCAAATTGGTAAATGCCGATTCTGTTCTGTTCAACCTGTCACACAGTGCACAGATCAGGACACTGGGACTGGAGACCTGTCGACAATATCATAGCTGATGACTGGTTAAAATTTAGCTACGTTTTAAATCTAACCAATAAGGTGCTATAATTTTAAGACTGGTTCCCCAATTGTAGTTATAAAAATTGGCTTCTTAATTAATGAAATAGTAAAAAATTAAATTATTTCAATAAATACTATCGCAAATGTAGAGTATTAATAATAATTTTGCTTTAATTTTATTAAATTATTAAAATGCATGTTGATCCCATAATTAATTTGTTAATAAAATTAAACACACCCATCTTTGACTTTTAACACGTACCAGAACATGTATTCACAACTGTAAAGACATGAATGGATTTCTTATTTACATGACATACAAGGATGAAAATAAGTTTAGCAAATAAACATGTATTTTGATATATAGATAGATTGTAGATCCAACAGCACAACAGCACAAAGAATTGAATTGAGCGACAATACTTTTGAAGCAAGTAGAGGAAGATGTATGAAAAACTAAAAGAAACATTCATGGTAAATGTGGTAACTTAAATGTTATGAGGCACCGAATGTTGTTTATATATCAACAAAAATGGAAGTAATCTAAAAATAAGCCATTTCAGCTACAGGTGGTGGAAATGTGTTAGATTCTAACGTTTTATCGTTTTATTTGAACTGGTAATTACTAAAAATAAAAATAATTATGAAAGAAAGAATTTCTTTACATTTTTTCTCATAAATTAACCGAGTTAATCGAGTTGACTTGATTTTTTAAGCAAAATCTGTATTGTCAATGCCACAATCTTGACCAACATATTCGCTCTTGTTTTAAATTAGAACTGCTTAGCAATGCAGGTAAAAATATTTGCTAAACTTATTTTATTAGCTAGCATGGTCCCAAGATCATAAAACTTAATTAGGAGATCAGTCTCAAATCTCAAGCGTCTGATTGGCTGAAATGGCGACTGGTCGTCATTTCAGCCAATCAGATGCTTGAGATTTGAGACTGGTCTCCAGCCCTGATTAGATCATTTTAAAGGTCTGGACGGTATATACTCCTTTAAAATAATACTCATAAAATTCACAAGTATACTTACATGTGCACAAATGTGTGAAATATTCTTCGAAAGAACATATGAACATAAAAGAACATCATAGATATAAAACAGATCTAAAATACATTTACACCTATCATACAGACTTTTAATAAAATTTTGAAATGGTTTTGATAACTGAGAAAACACTTAGGTGAATTTCTCGAAAACAATGGTAGCTGATCAGCAGATTCCATAATTTCTACTCATAACACTGGACTGCAGAATCAGCTGTCTATTTGGCAACTGTGTGATACTTATATTGAATCAAGCTTCATGATTTAGTGAACAAAATGAACCAAAATGAGAAATAACTGGAGTATGTGCGTAAAAGAATCTTTTCATCATTCAATCGAACTGTCTGTAAAGCGTTTATAAAATCGATTATCATTTAAAATTTGAATTAAACTGGATAAATGTGGTTTCAATTTTTATTTACTTGTAAACAAAAGTCATTTTTGCAAGCTATATTAAGCTTTTTGAATAGTGTATTAATGATAACATTTCATCCGTATCATATTCGAACTTGCACTAGTTAACAGAAAACAAATAGGTCAATAGGCCAACAAATGGATTTTACCAAAACAACAAAAATAAAATCATTTTGTCATTATGCAAGTGTATACATTTAACCAAAGTTATCGAACTTATTTAAAATCCATCGGCTTAACTGACAAAAACGTTCCGCAGCAAAAATACCTCCGGCCATTATTGTTGTACATGTGCATCTTTACTGGTGCCATTTAAGCCGACTTTTTTCTAATCTGGTTAAATTTATACATACAAATCGCTGATTCATTGATTGTCAAAATCGCAATGCATATGCTTGTTTGGTGTTGAATGTCCATCTTGCAATAGTGTGCCTTTCTAATTTTTATAATGTGTTAAATAAATTTTGGACCAATCTTTCAAAAACACCATTAAATTTATAAGAAAAATAATTAATAGACATGAACTTTGTCCTATCCTATAGGCTTAAATGCTGACTAACACTCTATTTAGACAACAGGATATAGATAAAAAGTAAGTAAACAAATCCTAACAATTTTAACTGTGTTTATGCCACATGGTTGGATGTTATTTTCAAAATGAAACAGGTATGAAACTTATACTCAAAATCAATAAGTTAGGCAAAAGACAAAACACACACACACACACACACACACACACGCACACACACATATACATGCACAGACTAACAACAACAATGTATATTAAAGGTTATCAATTTTTCATACAAAACTGTTTGGCTTCTTATATTGCAGTTCAAGAAATTCAATAGAGATGTGTCCCCTTTAAGAACAAAATTTAATGTTTTTGAATAGGAACGCTGCAAATAAACAAAATAGATTCTGCCAGTAGGATTTGTCAAATATTGCTTGAATTAAATCTGTGTCATCGAAAAAATACTTTTATGAGAAACTAAAAAACAGGAAGAGGCTATGCAAGGCCTGTTTGTCTTTTGCTGTCATTCACAGATGCCCTGACAAGTGAAATCATACTCATAAAGTTATTTTCTGGTTTAAATGCATAAGAAGATTATTCATTTAGAATATGTACATTAATTATGGAAAACAATTATGTCAACCAGAGCTGAAGGTAATTAAACGGAAATCTGAAACCAGTCTCAAATCTCAAGCATCTCATTGACTGAAATGGCGACCATTTCAGCCAATCATATGCTTGAGATTTGAGACTGGTTTCCATTCTCAGTTTTATAACCTTGGAACCAGTTGGTGAAATTGTGTCTGAATATGATGTATTAAATGACAGTGCTCAGACAAAACTTCTGCATGAAAAGGGGGATAATTTGATTAAAATGCATGACATAGTAAACATCTAATTGGATTTGAAATTAAGTGCAGACGACAATTAAGTAATAACTAATAACATTACTAGGTGTTTTGCTTTTCGAAAATGACGCTCAAAATTGGCACAACCAAAATAAGTTGTAAATAATTGCAGACAGATCTTACAATATTTAAAAATGGAAGGACAGACCTAAATAAGACGGAAAATTTAAAGGTTTCAGATCGAAGAAACATTAAAATTTTCAAACGAAAAGTTAAAATGTGGTAAAAGTCACATATAAAAAGGCAACCTTGAAAATATGTTGTTTTTAACACACATAAAAGATTGTTTGAGTCAACAATTGTAAATACAATTTCTAAATTATATTATTCTATAACTAATGTGGCATTTAAGTTACTATTTGATATGTTACTATTTGAGTCAGTGGTAAGTTTTGTGGTTTGGTTTTCAAGTAAAATTTGGTTTTCAAGTAAAATTGGTTCATTTTCTTCATGAAAACTCGATTCATTTTCGAAAACAACACTTTCGTTATGAGCAGAGTTTTCCTCGTCGTGGCTGTGATTCTCGTTTTCCTCAAGAAGATGATGGTCGTCATGGGATACCGATGTTATTACGTCACCGTTCTGAGAACTATGGGATACTGTCCTCTTGTGAGCTTTTGGAAGGTTCTTCAAGGAAACATTCATGTTTTTGAACGCATTTAGTAAGAATATTCCGCAACATATAACCATAAACCCTATTATTGCCCCAATAATGTCTTCCAAACTCATCGCCCCAAATTCCTTAAACATAACTAATGAAAACATCACAGCGCATGTCGTAAACAAAACGTAGTAAGTGGGCGTGACTATCGCGGTGTTAAACGTGTCAAGAGATTTGTTGAGGTACACAAGTTCTACTAGACTACAAGCGATCACAATAGCTGCCATCACGTAAGTCAGCCAGTTTGTAAACTCATTGCGCCCATTGACGGTCTCTTTGATTGCAACGCCAAACCCCTTGGCCCCCATAACGGTAAATGATCCAAGTGTAGAGCACACCGTCACGTACACTAGTACGTTCTTCTGTCCGTACTTGGGAGCTAGGAATATTATGAACACCAACGCTATCCCTATTAAGGCGACAGAGAGTATAATGATACCTGAAAAAAACACAACGGAAGTTAGAATACATGTTTTGGACGCCATAAAATAAACGTTTACAAGCTTCAAATATTACAACTCTTGTAAGGGATCGATTTGCTTAAATCCTATTTCACACCGTCATAAAACATTCATTTGTATCTGTAGTAAATGCCATGAAATTACAAAAAAACTAGCCAAGTTGTTACTGCTAATTAACAGTTCACCAACATAAATACATCAACATAACTTTATTCTATACTGCAATACGTAACATTTAACGCAATATTTTTACAGTTAAAAATGCACATTAATCGTGATTTGCCTTTTTTTGAACAAGCATAAAACAACGTGTAATTTCACGTGTAAATCTCGGCTCACAAATGACGCGTACTTTCTAATTTACAAATTTTAAATACTTTTTACCTGGCTCGAGTAAACGATCAAGTAATTCTTCCATGGTCTGAATTTCTTGCTCGACTGGGGCATGTACGACGACTAGTGTTGATCCTAATACACAAAGCATACATCCCATCTTTCCGAGCAAATTCAACTTTTCCTTTAGAAAATACGAGGCCATCATGGCGCTGTAGAGAAAAGTAAATTCTTAGTAATACATTGCTCACTCCGCCTTTGTCGTATTTGTAATCAAACTTAAGTGGGTACAGCTCGTTATCGCTAAGTAGAAGGTCACATGATATAGACAGCTTATTAGAAAAAGGCAACAACTATAATGTCAACCTCGCATAATAAAGAAACGAGTCAACATTGTGTGACCCCAGTTACTTATTGAAGACTGGGGCTACATTTCAAACTGAAATTTATATCAATTAAGAAACAATGGAGGGTTTGAAAAATTGTTGAAAAAAATGGGACTGTATATTGTTTGGAAACAGCAGCAAGATGTCATCCTGTTGCAAATGTTGATAGTGACAGCCGCTTAAATGTGTTTCCTACTTGTAAAACATGGCCAACACAGACTTGGCAAGAGGATTATTGAGTGAACCTACCTTGTAATAACACTGAGAGCTCCAAGCGGAGTGACTAGAGTTGCAGGGGCAAATAAATAGGCCAAAAAGTTGAGTATCTCTCCAACGATCACTGAAAACAAATCACATTCCAGCATTTAGTACAAGGATATTATACTAAACCGCAATTAGTACTGTGGATTTTTTTATATTTTATCAAAATATTGTATCTGAGATGTTCAGCCTGGCAGCGTAAAGTTGGCCGCCCAGAATCCTAGCAGCCAGGCAACGTGAAGTTGGCCGCCCAGCAGCTTGAAGTTTGACGCCAAGCAGCCTAGCAGAAAACTTTACATTGTTACATGGTTACATGACAAAATAACTGACATCGATCAGAATGCATAGAAAAGCCAGCTTTTCTGTTTTAATTCAAGGTCGGCCAATTTTAATGAGAGATTTACTGTCAGTATTAAACAGGAAAGGGATTACGTTTCACTCATATCAGATTTCGGGTGAATGACATATTTTGTGTTCGTTGTTGTATTTTTATTTGCATAAATTACATTAATGCCGTGACTTCAGCAGAAAATACTTTACCCCAAAATAATCGTATATCCATGTTTCATTGTACAAGTGCAATCAATGCATTGAGAGACAACCGTCAGTTACTTATACGCGAAACTATTGTTACTTTATATACTCAACAAAAAAAGAAACCTGACACTGTAACTTTGAATAAGTATGAGGTGCATATTCAAAATCTATATATTTTTGCACCATCCAAAAGAAAATAACCACTGAATCACTTGTTTCATGCACCAAAAATATCAAAATGCATAATTAAGTTCAAAACATGCACAATTTTTATTACATACCACAATTCAATTAGCTTTAAATCTGATTCCAGGAAAATACACCAAATATAAAGTGTCAGGTTTCTATTTTTGTTGAGTACATGTATATAAATAAAGACTGTTTTACAATAGTTTTACGTAAAAGTGATGCAATCCTACAACCCTGTGCTATTTGTGGGGTATAATTATAATCGTAACTGAAGTAATTTTTTCGTAATAGTACATTAATCTGCAGAGTGTAATATTGGAGGCCCCGACGAACGAAAGACATTAATTTCTAAACTTAAATAAATTATCACAGCCTAGGAGTTAGTGTTTGCCGGCTATTGAGCGAGTATAGCCACTCGGTTTGACTGCTTCCTGGGTGACAAACCAGTACTCACACCTTGTTGTATCACAATGTCGTACCATGTGACAAAACACCTAACGTTATCACACAAGGTGGTAGTCGAACCAGTTACCTCCGGACCGGGAGTCCAACGATCTGCCTCTAGCCCACTCTTATCCACGAATATTAACGACAATATGGAAGAAACTTTACCACTCTCTTACACTATCGGCTGATTACATTCACCTATGTTATAGGCTGGGACTACTTTCAACTACTTTTACTTTAGCTCAAAGAAGTAGTTCACCAATTACATTTACAATAGATTGGGTTTCTTTGGATTTAATGAATGATAGTGAAGATTTCAGTCATTTGTTTCACCTCAAGCTTTCAAATTCATAATTATGACTGTATAAAATCAGGCTGCCGTGTTTGGTAAAAAATCTTGACATTGAGCGTTTCGCAGAGATGTAAAGTGAGTGTAAGGAACGACAACTCTGCGAAGGAGATTGGTAATCAATCAATATCGCATGCATCATGCGCCGTGCCACAAAATTTCAGAACTTTTCACCCCTAAATATATTCCCCTTTTATTAACCTGGAATGGAGATTTACTTGTTGATTAAAAATGTTAATGAAATTCATGACGATTGTATTTTCCTGTAGAACCATTTGCTCGCGAAGACGATAACAAACAGATGTTGCTTTCTTCAACATATGTTAAACTCAAAACATATAAACAAGACTTACTTATTATCATTCCTAACCACCACAGCCATTGTTTGAGGTAGGCAAACCCTCCTTCTCCTGAAAAATAGCATCAAACAATATGTTATACATGGATTACATGTTCCGGAGATGGTCGCCGGCGGTGTAATTTAACGTGTCTTCCGGAAAGCATTTAGGTTGCAAAGCACATAAGCAACCGTTATTGTTCTGAAAGCTTTTGACTGAATTTCCCATTAGCCTGAATTTTTTTTGTACAATCCATGTTTGAAGGGGCTGTTAGGTACAATAATGTAGATTTTTAGGTTTAAAACGTTCTGCCAAGCCGCTTACGTACATGTATCGCATATTTGGTTGCGGCTGAAAAAGTGTTTTAAATGTAGTCAACTATATACATGTACAAATATTTTGGCAGTATTTTACCTAATTTTGGGTTAAGTAGGACAGAATGATTGTAATTTTAAAGCCAAAGAAAGACTTGGAATCCGATGATAATTATACGTATCAGTAAAATACGTCTATTTATAATTATGGATGTACTGGAGAATGCGCAAGTGCGATTGGAGACCGGTCTTGAATATCTTACTTATGATTGGCCATTTTCGTAACTGTTATAAAATAGACTAATAGCTGCTCGAGATTGTAGGCTGGTGTCTCCGTTTCATTTAAATGCGTAATACACACACGTCCAAAGAAAAAGGTTTAAAACATTTGTAGCATACTATATACAAATAAATAAAAAGGTACACCTTTTTCATGAATAATAAGCAAGCGATGGGTAATATTCTGTTCGGCAGCTTGGTATCAATTTTCTTTTTGCACTGCAACGACTTATAAAAAAGGGAGTACTTAATATTAATATTTAAATTATCACGTCATCTTTGGTATTCAAAATAGAAATTAAATCAATTTAATACAGATCATTTTGAATATTTTGACCAATATATGCCTGTTCCGACTTGACCTTCGGTAACGATTAGCAAACAAAATAAATAGATTGAATCTTATACTTAGGATTAAGTAAGAAAAGCTTTTAATCCCTTTCGTAATTGCTTTTACCAAATCATGCGTCTTTTAAAACCAAGGACATAAAATATTCGATTAAAACGTAACAACTTGTCCATAAGATAATGACAGGGAAAACTTGGGTATATTTGCAATAATATTTGAGAAAGAAACATGAAAAAACTACACTGTATCACGCAATGGCTACTTTTATAGCCTACATCTACGATTTAATGCTCTCAAAATTGGGGAACGCCACGATCTGTCTGTCTGATATTTTAGTTTATAGTACATTTGTAAACGATTTACATTTTTTTCTTCTTTTTTCATAATAAATATCTGATTTTGCTACAGATTTTGATGAAAACGTATCTAGTTTACAGCAAAATACATATTAAACAATGTCGTATGCTCAACTTTATGACGTAATATCAAGGTTTGGCGCTAGCAATTGGAAGACACATCTTCCCAACAATAAAACAATGTAGTATTACAACTTATGGAAAACTGTGATGACGAAACTCCATAGAATCGAGTCAAATCTTAGATTGATTATTATTGCTATGAGTTTATGGTACTAATTGCCAAATCATCTGCATTAATTACCCGCTCTTGTGTGTTGTTTTGACGCATTTAGAAGACCTTTCTTCTTGAAAATGAAACTACTTCCGGTGAAGCAAGCTGACGTCACAGCAAGCGCCAAACCGATCCAGAACTCTCTGACAGCTTCCTCTCGTGGTGCATGCGTCCATAGCGTGGTTGTAGAAACGTTCTCGGTTGTTACGTTGGTGACCAACGCCTGGGTGGAGGTAGATAGAGGTGTGGTTGATACGTTGGTTGCCATAATATACTTAAGTCGAAGAATGTAACTGAAAATAAATACAAAAAGATTTTGGTTTATAATCTTAAGGCTAAAACATGGACGCCATAAGCGGCCTTCGTTCCTCTGAAATGACGGTTAATAGTCGGAAAAAGTATGATTTGATAGTTTAAGATCGTTAAGTCTACACTACTAAACGACAACTCTTGCTATTTCCTTAACAATGTAAACCGCATATGGGGACACAACTGCTGTAGTACACGCCGATCCGGCCCACAAAATGTGCTGAATGTCTTTCTAAAAATGTGGAGTTCCAATTACAGCTGTAGTCTGTGTTACTGCACCTTTCCGCTTTTAAGAGTATCCAGAACAAAATTAATGCGATACCTAGATAATCCCGACATAGTCTTATATGTTTTTGCACATGGATTGCTTCATTTGTTCTATTTAGTAAATGTCATAAAAATTGGTCACCCTTTAATCAAGTTACGTCATGGTCTTGACAAGTCCTAAGTGTTAATATTTTATATAGGACGAATTTATGGGTATGTGATATTGCAAAGACCTGTAGAAGTTTTTGGATAATGTGATATCTTTTGTTCTAACCTGACCTGCAGTGCAGGGTTCTGCAGACTTGTGAATTCATATTGGCCTACATTTTTAGTTTCATGATCTTGGGCCAAAGATCACTAGGCACCAGTCTCCAATCCCCCAAAATGATTGGTTGAAATCGAGCTCAATTTCCATAAATTGGTTTACGGATTCTAGCACAGTCGTTAAAATGCAGACAGACGATATGATTTAATATACATGTTTCTTTGTTATTTATTTTAAATGATCTCTTTCAAGCAAAATAATCTTTAGGTGACTTAGGCTTTTAAGAATTACGTGTATGTATTTCTAACAGCCATTTTATTTTGCGTCTCAGACAAACTATGTTATATAAACTAAAATACAATTTATCTTGTTTGCTACATAGATAATGATATTCGTTGTGCTCTCCTGACTTTAAATTAAAATTGTATCTTTTAGTATAACATACCTCAGAATTTACATTTTGAAACTAATGTTCTTTTCCAAATTGCTTCGTTGATTTTGCGGTTGCTGCATTAAAGTTCATCATTAATTCATGATAAGAAATGAATGTACTTCCGTGAAAGGAAATATGCACCCTGAATGAACAAAGAGCAATAAAACTCTAATTTTAAAATCCTTGACATGTAATGAATAAGGGTAAAGATACAGAGTATCAGCACTTAAATCCTGCTGTTATATCAAGGGATAACTTCACAAATCTAAGGGATATTTATTTAACTTACTTAAAATTCTCATTTTAAATATTACACTTCCTGCCTACTTACTGCAAACTTCAGCCCATATTATCATCTAAAGAGATAGATGAAACATCACAAAAGTAATCAAACCATGATGACGGGTGAAACTAGAACGTGTTTTTATTATTTTTTGTTAACGTTTTGGGTCTAATTTTACATGGCTTGCAGTAATTGCGTTATTTGGGCAAGTAAATCGTATTGGAGATTATATGGATGCGAAATATTCAGTTGCACATCTAACACGGGCTTTTTTTAAACTCATGACATTTCAGATCCATCCAGACAGAAATTGTTTTCAAACAAACATGTAACAATATAAATTAGTAACATCCAAATTAATTTAATTTTAAAGTTTCGCATAGATTTTTTTATTTTCAAGTGTGCTGATGTGCCTGTGGAAGACACCGCTGAATATCCAAGAACAATGCTTTTTATTGAAAGGATATAACTTAATCCCACTGTTTCCTGTACTTTTCGATTAAAATAAAGTTCCAATACCAATCGATACAGCCGTTACGTATCGGTGAAAGTTTTTTTATATACACCTACAAAGGAAACATTCATCATTTCCATGGGCTTCTGTGACATTTTGAACATAATAATAAACGAATCGTTGTTGGTTTTTTTAGTTGGTTTTACACATCATTCGGTTTCTCTTTCTTAAAAAAAACACAAAAATGTCCTTCCCCATCAGTTATACATCAGTTGTTCATGCACATTACATAATTTCCCATCAGTTAACATTTGTACAAGTGTCTACGGACTTAATAAACCTACCATAATGAAACAGTATACAACATGGAAAGGAATACCCAGGATATCACACCAAAGTTCCGTGATGTTTAAAGTAAATAAAACAGTAAGATGTTAATGTTGTGCATCAAGTCGCCGAAAACAGCTCCACAAACAATATGGATGCATCTAATCAAACACTAATGCTATTATAAAAAATATCTTTCACATGAGCCTTCGAATTGAAAATCCTTCTCAGGACTAGTCATTCCCAAAGTTAAATTTTGTTCCTATTTATTTCTTTATTATCCGAACAATACTTTGATATACCGGTAACATATTTATTTCTTTATTTTTGTTACATTTTTTCACAAATGCTTTACAGCGTATGAGCCATCCATTGATGAAATAGTAAAATTAACCAATGATAACCCCGGCTTTGGGAATACGGTCCATGGATAATGAGATTATTTTCAGGTTTAAATGAAATCATTGTCGAAGGTAACATGGAAAACAGTGTAGTGCTTGAATTCAGAATGCTACATCTTTTGGTCCATGTCTTTAAACTGTCTAAGCTGTTTAAAGTGTGTGCACAACAATACTTGTTTTATTTGGGAATTTCCAGGCTCAATTTGGGGGATGTCCCTATTTTGGATTGAAAACTTACCAAATATAACTAAAGAAAGTTCTTTCTCAAACAAAGTGCAATTGTTCGCATATCAATAAACCCAGTACAACACTATTATATAGTCATGGAACTTAAAGAGGTAGCATAATTTTGTATTGACGGCATACAGCGAACACAATAAAACCACAGTCAGGCTTCGCGGATTAGCAGGATTATCATAACCTTATACCGCATTTACCAAAAGACGTTGCGAAAAACACAAGGGTCAGTTGAAAGGTTTAAAAATACTACATAACAAATAGTAAACAATTTGCGCAGAAGAAAGGGTAACCGCTAAATACCCTACGTATTTAGGATTTTAATCAATTTTCAATACTCTCAAAAGGTTTTTATAACGCCCACCGGGATCGACAACAATGCAAATAAATTACACCTGTACAATTATAGGATCAAAGTTTAATGCGTATGCAGTAAATTTATGTTTATGGAATCATTTTTCAAAAAGCGTTTCGACATAAGCGAGAATTTCATTATGCAGCTATCACAAATTGACATCTAATAGGTGTAGAAACCGTATATGTATAATGTTTAAATGCACGTATTTGTATTGGCTGTACAGACAAGAAAATCTGATCGGTAAAAAGTATCAAATGAAACAAAGCCTTGGAAATAGAATATTTCGAATAAGAGGTTTTGTGAATTCTTATTCTAAAACGCTCAAGGGACATAATTAAACAGTATATAACATGTAAGAAAACCAAAAGACAGTCACTTACATAGTACAACTACATTATATCCATTGTTGGCCTACATAATCACTATTCAAATAACACATTCAGCTGCCTTTTATAATATCCCGATGCATATATAGTCTCTATCATTGATTTCCAAAGAAGCCCGGAGCGCATGACTGCAACAAAGGCTTCCAGGACTGTCAACCAAATAGAAACGACACTAGACGCTTGTTGCAGACGACTTTGTTATAGGTATCAATCAATGAAATGTCTAGAATAACAAGAGTTCGTGTGTGATTGGAAATCTTTATAACTTATGAGATTCTTATGAGTCTCTTGGTCGTGGCAGTATGTCAGAAAATACCGTACAGGTGATTTTTCTCCGACGAACACCAAATTTGTTCTTTTATATAACTACAATAGGGAAAAACTTTTCACTCATATTAAACACTGAACAATTATTTAATTGTTTTGAATAACAGACATGCATAAATGTGACAGCTAAGCAAGTTTATAAATAATAGCAAATGACAACATTATTTTACCCGAGATTGGAGACAAGCCTGTTATCATTGGCATCTGACTGGTCGATATTTAAAACAACCACCAAACTGACCAATCGCAAGTTCTGCTCAATAGACTGGTCATAAGTCTTAGTTTTGCGATCCCTTCGGATAAACTTTATTTCTTAAAAAAAAAATAGGGCTATTTCCTGTCCAAGTTTTCATGAAATTGATCGTTACCTGTCCCAGATCTGGACCAGACTGAAATCACGTGACCAAAGAACTAATCTACAAGGGTTATGATGGTAGCACGACCGGTGTGGTTCCTTATTTAAAACAATTGAATTTCAGGTGTTTTGTTCCTTTTCGGATATATTGTTCTCTTTCGAGTCAAAATAGAACAAAATAAGTAATTGGTGCCAAAGACAAAAAAAAATAAACAAAAGAATTTTAAATATATAATGTGCAATGTCAGCTTTTGAGAACAGTCGCCGTTTTCTTTAAAGGGCAACAGAGCATTAAGTGCCAAAAGAAATATCTTGTCATAAGATCAGTAGGCTTTAACATTTCTTTGGGTTGTTATTGATCTGCATTGATCTATTCTTATGGGTAGTATATAAACCATAATAAATAAAGCATGATCGTCTCGTATCCAATGATTCTGGTGCAAGAAAATAGATTTCAAACACCGCAACTTTATCTGAACACAGGAAGACATGAAGTCGCATCATAAACAGAAGCATGGCACCATGTTCGCAGAACTGTCTGACACTGATTGTCTGAGTCTTCTGAAATTGAATTTGACAATGTTGTTGTTTTTTTTCAATTGTCACATGGTGCAAAAAAAAACGGTATAACTTTCTTATTTCAATGGTACATATACCGCTTTAGCACTAAGGTGATGCAATGTCACTGATAAGGAGTTCCAAATTCTACAGACTTCATACAAAAAATCAATAACAGAATCTGAATACTAAAACAATGTCAGATTTGACATTCAATGCCACCTTGCAGGGTTGACTAAATGTCGGCAAATATGAGTATTTTCCATGCCGGCGGTATTTACCGGCAAATACTGGCAATTACTGGCAAATACTGGTCGATTGAATTGACCAGTCTGGAATTTATACAATATTACCTATTATCAGCATTCATAGAGATAATTTCAAGTCTACCTATCAATTGCCATTATATTCATATTGAAGTTCAACACTTTTATCACTTTATCCACAAAAAATATATATTTAAGTACTGAAAAAAGTGGTTATTTGAATTGACCACCCATCGAAATTATACAATACAATGTATTCCTTAGAGTCAGCATTTGTACAACTTCAAAATTCAATTATTAACAAAAATGGAGTCAGCATTTTAGAGGGTAAATTTTAATAATAAACAAGTAATGTACACAACTTACAATTAAGATACGCAAGTACAATAACAAATAAGGATAGATACAAAGAGGTCTCTGTCTACCAGGCAATCTCTTCTTTCCCCCTAAGGTATCTGTAACATAACACCAGTGTTAGCAGCTTTCTATAGTCATACCAAACACAACCATTTACTATCACCTAGAGAAATTGTATAGGTTATTTATGACACTTTACTATTGCCTTTGTTGCCCCTGGCTATCACAACCCCTTGTCTGAAAACATGTTGTTTTAATAGTCTACACCTTATGGCTTTGCTTGTCAAGTGTCAAGGTGGATTAGCATTAATTTCTCACCTGCTGTATTTTTAGGTTCTAAGTATAAAAGACAGTTCTTTAAGATTTATTTTTACTGTAAGTGCTCATAGTGATCACTTTAAATGAAATTTAATTAAAATATCTGAGTAATTTATTATTAATATGATTATACATTAATAAAAGTCAACTAAGTTAAGATTTCTGCAGTATTTTAAGGCAAAAAACTCATCTGTGTAGTATTTTCCAGTATTTGCCACTTTGGGGAGTATTTTCCAGGACGGAAAATACCGGTAAATACCGGGGGTGGTATTTACCACCCAACCCTGCCACCTTGCTATGAAAATCAATGGCAAAAAGTTTGGGTTCTGATCTGAACATTCGATTAAGTCAAGTCATGTTTCTTATGCACGTTGTCTGACAGATCATTAGTGGAAGCTATTTGAGTTTCATATCATTTCACCAATGTTACGTCACGACCGTAGATGCCGTGCGAGTGTGACAGATGGAGATATATTAAATCAGTTTAATTGTGTTAAAGGATACCCGTAACAGTAATTTTCCGCCACGAATCTCGAGTGCAGGTTATTCCGTGGTTGGCGATTTTGACCCTGTGGGGTAAAACTACTTAACTAACATAATCGTAAAATTTTAAAATCAATTATGGTCAGCCCAATTAACAAAGTAATGTCGATTGATGGATCAATCGCTGAAAATAAAAATTCACACTGAATGGCCAATCTTGAAATCAAGTTACAATATTTGCATTAATTCTTTTCAATAGATGACACAGGGACTTTTAGAGCGCTAAGCATTAGCTCTTTCATTTTCCGAAAGCATTTCAAACCCATGAACTGTTGACATAAATATCAATCGCACCTGAACATTTAATAATACATTTTCATTACCATAAATTTGGTTAAGAATGCAGGAAGGCATCAAGTACTGATTAAGCAAATATTCAGAAGATTTACACTTACACTTTAGCCCTTAATCACATCTGTAATAAATCGAGAATATATACCGACCATATGAACGACAGAGACTGTGGAGATCTTCCGGACAGGGCCCCTATAGTCAGAGGAGGAGCGTCTTCCCTAAACACCACGTACACCCTTTAGCTGGAGACGGGTTGGCCATTTTCACCAACTAAAGACAAGGACCCCTAAAGCCGGCGGAGATGGATCTTCCGCACAGAGCATTTACAGACCAGGACCGCAATATTCGCCGTATTAAGTTCAAATTTACAGGAACAGTGGACGCATTGTGTCTACCATACCGCCCCACAGAACGACCTATCGTCGGTATATATACATCAATCTACATGCTTTGTTCAGATAATATACCATACCCAGTTTTTTAATCACAGAGCTTTATAGGAAAAGTGGACTGATTATGTCCGCCATTTTGTAGGACTCTAACACCTCACAGAGTGACTGTACCGGGGCATTATCTCTGAGCATAATAAGACTTCAATATATAGATTTATATATATATACATGACGTGTTAAGTTTCACAGAAAAACATCTGTTGCTGTAACTTGATATTTTAATAAAGATTCAATATGGGAAATATCAGTCGCATCATAACAAGTTATAAATTTATCCGACTGATGCTTTGTACAAGGTACGCAATATATACCGAAAACAGGTTTTGTACATGAATCAATGGATATATTATAAACAGCGATTATGGTTACAACAAAAGTAGGCCACTGCTTTTTAAGTGTTTCGTTTTATCTATTTTTCAAAGGCATTCTTAATCAGGTACTTAAACCAATCCGCTTATGACTATCTTTGCTTGTAGCTATCCATTATCCAAACATAAAAAATACACTCTTAAAATATCCCTGATATAATCTTACAGAAAAATGAATATATCATAGAGGCGGATTCGGAGGGGGGTTCGGTAAGGTTACTCAAATCCCCCCTTTTTCGGCAGCATTGTTTAATATCATAAGGATTTGGGACAGATGTTAGAAATTGCCATGTAACTGCCATAAGACTGCCTCGAACAAACTTTTTCTGGAAATGTTGCATCCGGCCATGTAACATGCATGTGTCTGTGTTGGTTTGTTGACTGGTATTGTTCAGCTGTCGTATTCAAACAACCCGATGTTTCAGGTTATTTTAGCATCATGATGCAATACTATGTTAGCCTCACTTAACGACGAATATTACAGTAACATAGAGACGGATACTGAAGGGTTCTGTAGGGTTTCTCATACCCCCTTTTGGGGGCAGCATATTTAAGTTCATGGGAATTGTGGTCGGGAATTTAGAAATAAATCATGAAACTAGCCAAAGACTGTCCCAAACGATCCCAATATCTGGAATTCTTGCACCCGACACTTCAACATACTAGATTTGTGTGAAACAACAGCTCTGCAGGATGTGGGCTATCTAGTGTGTAAGAGGATTAAGCCTAGAACCTAAGTCGGTTGATTCTTAAATGATGCCTATTTATTCCTGCCTGGCGGGCAAACGCACTGGAAAACTGACACCGAATTTAACATATTGGATACCATTTATTTAAACTGTTAAAAATGTACAACATTTGAGACACTTTAAAATTTAGACCGTTTGCAGTCTACAGTATACATGGAAAAGTGCCATTAAGTGCATGAAAGTTTGTATGCATAAATTGAGTAAATGCAACTGAATTAAACCATAGTACGATTCGTGATTTAGATAGTTCTATTTGACATTCCTTATATTATAACAGGCAATGGGTTCATTAGACCCTAAAACCTGGTTTGAAATACTATTTGTCACTTCAATATTATATGGGTCATAGTTCCTTTATTATACACGGGAAATACAGTTGCTCTTTTGCTACCGTTTTACTCTGTATAATTTATTCACATACATTCTTCATGAGCACGTATGTCTAATGGAAATAAATTATGCGTCTAGCATTTAAATATTGTTCATTCTGAATTTACCTTCATTAATTAGTGGGTTATTTGAGATATTTATCTGATCAGTAATTAGCATATTAGTATTGACACAAAGTGGAATCCATAGCATGGTAAAATGGTTAAACCACAAGTAAGGGATTAAATATGATTTATAAGTTTTGTAGAATGATATTATAAAACAGTAATAAAACTATGAATGAATTCAGGTAACAGTCTAACTATATAATTTAAATCATTGGTTTATTATAAAAATAATTTAAGTCTCGTTCTATTAATGACCAGTCCTTGTGTAATTTCTTACATTGTAACAACGTGAAAGCAGTTTAATATCTGTGATAAAAATCATGTGGATTCATAAAAACTGATTTAATTTGACAGAGTTCTATTACCATTTTCATTCCTTAGTTTTATAACCATACTTGTTAAAGTTAACTTAAGTACATTCATGTAAGTTTCTTCAAATATTTAACATTGTCTTTATATTAACAATATTATACTTGTGCAGTTTTTTTTGTTTATGATGGTATACACTGTGTGCGCCTTTTACATGTTTATATTTTGTTTCGTTTTTCTACCGTTCTGACACTGAAACATACTCCTTTAACCAGTTCACTGTACAATTTGATAATGTTAATTCAAGCGTAATTGATATGGTCATTTTTTGTCACTTAAAGTAATTCTTTCATGATTATTTAATAAGGTGGCTGGGCTTGTCTTTCAACTTCTTCAGCATTCACAATACGGATATCTACAGTATGCATGTATGATGGGCTGTCTCGTGAATTAAGTTTGCCAAGATATCAATACTTAATGAAGAAAGTTACCTACATTTCCACATGATGAATTTTTACATAGATTATTATGTTTCAGGGCCGGATGTAGAGGGGGTTCAGTCGAATTACTCGAACCCCCATTTTCGGGCAACGATATTTAATTTTCATCGATATTTGTGTCACAGAGTTTGAAATTATCATGTAGCTTCTTTAGAACTTAACGACCTCCAATTCATTCTGGAAATCCTGTGTCTAACCCTATGGTCATTGTGTTTATCATACATGCGAACACAATATACAAGACAATGATACTCAACTTTCTAGTCAAGAGATTCCTGCTCTAGTAGAATCGTGACAGTTCAATAACAGTGACAGGAATGCATAGTTTAGTAGTAAAGTTCATCATGCCATCATGTATAATTTATATGATCTCTAATGTCATATATTATGATCGGTTGATATTCCTCACAGGTCGCATTTCAATTGATTTTCAACATGATTAATGAATGAAAAATGCGAAATATTTAGCATCCATTCGATCTGGATACTGACATTTAACATTTTAGGTGAAATCAAATAATGCGTATGATATACCACCTTGTGGTCTGTTCAACTTCAATTAAATGTATCTTAAAATGGCATGATGCGCTGATAACTATTATAACAAAAGATTGTCTCACCTCAGGGTAAAAATATAACATTCAATGTAATACTGCTATAAATCCATTTGTGAATCGAACGATTTTAATGTTGTCACCACCCCTGCTCAATATGATCACTATATCCAGTTAAAATCCACTTATGATTTCAGTATTAAATAAATATTGCAATATTTACATAGCGGAATCAAATAAAGATCGATTTAAACGTTTTGTTCATCACTCGGGTCTCAGTCATATCTGAAGTCAACTAGGACAACCGTAACGATGACACATAACTTCCATCCGATGTGCAGTTGTAGGTGTATTAAATATTTCGTCACATAGGTCGCTCCTACATTCTTTGTTCACTGAGTGTACCCGTTTTTAGTCCTAATCCTATCACGGGTATATCGCGGAATCATGGAACCGAGAAATATGTTCAAATACTTGAAATCGATAAAATACCGCGTAAAGCTAGGTTGACATACCGATTCGTATTTAGTTTCGCACTTAATGCGCTTTGTTTGAATTTTACCTGTCCGCTCAGGTAAAGGTAGATAAGCATAGATTTAATGTGTCACCATTTCATCAGCTGTTGTCCTTTATTGCTTGCGGTAAAATGGTAATCCGTAACAATACAACTAATTAAACCAAAATGACATGTTTACAAAGATTTAATTAGCAAATGCAAACAATTTTCTAAAAACGGTCGAAATTATTTATTTTACCAGTTATTGTTTATTTGGAGGATTGTATTAAAATGAAGAGCCGCCCAGTCTTCATATGTAAAATAGAATATAATCACAATCTCTAACGGCACAATGCAGTTCAATAAAATTTATACAATTCAATGATATTTATACATCTTATTTTTACATTAGTTAAGAGGTATTTGCCAGTACCACATGGCCGAGACTGGCGGAAATTACGGCCCAGAACGGCAGTCCAGCTTAGACATCATACGGCCTATACTTTAAAATTGTTTCTCAATCTGTTTTACGAAATGAAAACTATTATATTTTTTTGTTTAAATGACGAGATTGAATATTTCTATGCAAATGTTCACATGAAAAATTTTATAAATTACGTTAGAATAGTTTGGATACGTTGAATTTGTTTCTCTCTTTAATAAATAGGAACATGCTTTAATATAAACGTGAAGTTAGCAGTGAGCAGTAACAGCAGTGACAGCAGTGAGATGATATAACTGCCGCAGTGGCAACAGTAGCAGCAGTAAGATCGTTTTTACTGCGACAGTCACAGCAGTGACAGCAGTAGGATCGTTTTTACTGCGACAGTAACAGCAGTGACAGCAGTTAGATCGTTTTTACTGCGGCAGTAACAGCAGTGACAGCAGTAAGATCGTTTTTACTGCGGCAGTAACAGCAGTGACAGCAGTAAGATCGTTTTTACTGTGGCAGTAACAGCAGTGACAGCAGTAAGATCGTTTTCACTGCGGCAGTTACAGCAGTGAAGGCAGTAAGATCGTTTTAACTGCGACAGTAACAGCAGTGACAGCAGTAAGATCGTTTTTACTGCGGCAGTAACAGCAGTGACAGCAGTAAGATCGTTTTTACTGCGGCAGTAACAGCAGTGACAGCAGTAAGATCGTTTTTACTGCGGCAGTTACAGCAGTGACAGCAGTAAGATCGTTTTTACTGCGGCAGTAACAGCAGTGACAGCACTAAGATCGTTTTTACTGCGGCAGTTACAGCAGTGACCGCAGTAAGATCGTTTTAACTGCGACAGTAACAGCAGTGACAGCAGAAAGATCGTTTTTACTGCGGCAGTAACAGCAGTTACAGCAGTATGTTCGTTTTTACTGCGGCAGTAACAGCAGTTACAGCAGTAAGAGCAGTACGTTGTTCTTAGATTATAAAAAAAAACAACAACACCAAAATCATCTTACTGCCGCAGTTACAGAAATGACAGCAGTAAGATCGTTTTAACTGCGGCAGTTACAGAAGTGACAGCAGTAAGATGGTTTTTACTCACGCAGTAACAGCAATTACAGCAGTAAGATAGTTTTTACTGCGGCAGTTGCAGCAGTTACAGAAGTAAGATCATCTTACTGCCACAGTAACAGCAGTGACAGCAGTAAGATAATCTTTTTTGCAATAAACTTTGATGAGTGATCCGGAACTACCAGATTTTTATATCTTGTTGAATTAAACTTGATTTCTACATTTACTTACAATTAATTGTATAGTAACTGAATCGTAATTTTATTCCGAGTGCTGTTTACTGTCTTTTTTTTATCATTTTGACGGAATATGGTACAATTGTTAAAGTAGAACTATTTTTATTTAAAATATTCTTGGTTTACGTTTAGTGACCAGAAATTTTCTGGACTTAATTTTTTGGACTCGGGAAGTAATGTTCATGCGATAGCCGGAAGTGATCCGGAATACCCCATGTTGGGGTGATCCGGAACTACCTATTTTTTTTTAATTCTTAATGAATGAAACGCAGATTCCATATTTACGCACGCGCATTCTTTAGTAACTTTTTTTTTACCTTTATTCCGAATAAAAGTGACTGTTTTTTTACTATTTTGAGAATTACGGAACAGTTGCTAAAATAGCATCCATTTTACCGTGCAAACTCTTAGATTATAAAAAAAAACAACACCAAAATCATCTTACTGACGCAGTTAAAGCAGTGACAGCAGTAAGATCGTCTTTACTGCGGAAGTAACAGCAGTGAAAGCAGTAAGATCGTTTTTACAGCGGCAGTAAGGGCAGTGACAGCAGTAAGATCATTTTTACTGCGGCAGTAACAGCATGGGAGTATGATCAGTACGATGTTCTTATATTATAAAAAAAAACAACACCAAAATCATCTTACTGCCGCAGTTACAGCAGTGACAGCAGTAAGCTCGTTCTTACAGCGGCAGTAAGATGATTTTTTTAAATCTACGTACATGTTACTGCTGTAACTGCTACTACTGCCGCAGTGAAAACGATCTCACTGCGGTCACTGCTGTAACTGCGGCAGTAACATGATCTTACTGCTGTCACTGCTGTAACTGCGGCTGTAAGATGAATTTTGTATAGTTTTTGAATATAAGAACATATTACTGCTGTAACTGCTGTAACTGCGGCAGTAAGATGATCTTACTGCTGTCACTGCTGTAACTGCGGCAGTAAGATGATTTTTGTTATAGTTTTTGAATATAAGAACATATTACTGCTGTAACTTACTGCTGTAACTGCTGTAACTGCGGCAGTAATATGATCTTACTGCTGTCACTGCTGTAACTGCGGCAGTAAGATGATTTTTGTTGTTTCTTTTTTAATCTACGTACTCCTTACAGCTATAACTGCTACTACTGCCGCAGTGAAAACGATCTTACTGCTGTCACTGCTGTAACTGCGGCAGTAAGATGATTTTGGTGTTGTTTTTATAATCTAAGAGTTTGTACGGTACAATTGATGCTATTTCAGCAACTGTACCGTAATTCTCAAAATTGTAAAATAAACAATCTTTTTTATTCTGAATAAAGGAAAAAAAAAATGTTACTTACCAATGCTCCTGCGTAAATATGAAAATTCAACAAAATAGGCAGTTCCGGATCACCCAACATGGGGTATTCCGGATCACTTCCGGCTATCGCCTGAACATTACTTCCAGAGTCCAAAAAATTTAGTCCGGACAATTTCTGGTGACTAGAAGTTAACCAAGAATTTTTTAAATAAAAATGATTCTACTTTAACAATTGTACCATATTCATTCAAAATGGTGAGGGAGACAGTAAACAGCATTCGGAATAAAATTACGATTCAGTTACTATACAATTAATTGTAAGTAAATGTAGACATCAATTTTAATTCAACAAGACATAAAATCATGGCAGTTCCGGATCACTCATAAAAGTTTATTGCAAAAAAGATCATCTTACTGCTCTCACTGCTGTTACTGTGGCAGTAAGATGATCTTACTGCTGTTACTGATGTGACTGCGGCAGTAAAAACTATCTTACTGCTGTCACTGCTGTAAGTGCGGCAGTAAGATGAATTTGGTGTTGTTTTTATAATCTAAGAACATCGGACTGATCTTACTGCTGTCACTGCTGTTACTGCCGCAGTAAAAACGATCTTACTGCTGTAACTGCCGCAGTAAAAACGATCTTACTGCTGTAACTGCTGTAACTGCCGCAGTAAAAACGATCTTACTGCTGTAACTGCTGTTACTGCCGCAGTAAAAAAACATCTTACTGCTGTCACTGCTGTAACTGCCGCAGTAAAAACGATCTTACTGCTGTCACTGCTGTTACTGCCGCAGTAAAAACGATCTTACTGCTGTCACTGCTGTTACTGCCGCAGTAAAAATGATCTTACTGCTGTAACTGCTGTTACTGCCGCAGTAAAAACGATCTTACTGCTGTCACTGCTGTTACTGCTGCAGTAAAAACGATCTTACTGCTGTCACTGCTGTGACTGCCGCAGTAAAAACGATCCTACTGCTGCTACTGTTGCCACTGCTGCAGTTATATCATCTCACTGCTGTCACTGCTGTAACTGCTCACTGCTAACTTCACGTTGCTATATATAAAAGAACTTGAGATTAACCGGCTGTATCATTGACGAGCCTTACGTCTGTGATTCTGTTAAGAAATGTTAAAACATCGAAGCTTTAGCTAGAACTAAACGCGCACCTACAGTTCCGGTGCTACCAATAAAATGAGGTGCGCGTACTCCGGTGTGCGAGGTGCGTTAGCAAGGTGTAGATGATATCTTTTAGCGGGATATTAACGATATAGACAATCTTTGCCGAAATATTAAAAATATAGCTCGACCCTAGTTAGAATAAACGACTACTTTCCCTAAATTCGTCGGATTCGCCGAGATTTCATCATTTCCCTTAAAGCTATTTTTAAAAGTGAGATTTGCCTGGCACCTAAGTTTTCGATACTTTTGGGGTAATGCGGATCGCAAACTCCGGTCATCGGCGACCGTTTTGGGTACACAACAAAACAATTAAAGAAAATCACTTTTTATGAAAGTCGAAAACTCCACGCCGAACTACTGTTTGGTATTTTCAAACCAGTGCTTGAGGGTCAATGTCACAGCCTGACCTTGAAGAAAAATCGTGCCGGATACATAACATTGTTATTTATAGTTGGATTTTTAAAATATTTTGCAGAAATGATCGCCCTATCAAGGCGACGTATCGCGTGCCAAATTTGGGTCGCTACCTTAAAGGTCAAGGTCACAAAATGACATTGAAGCAAAATCGTGTCCGGTCCATAACTTTGTTATATTTATAGTGGACTTCAGTTTTTCACAGAAATGATCGTGATATCAGGACGACATGTCGCGCGCGATATTTGGGTATCTTCCTTTAAGGTGAAGTCACATTATGACACTGTGATTAGCTTTTTAATTTTTATTCGAAGTAGGATTTTCAAATAATTCGACAGGAATGATCGCCTTATTAAGACGTCGTCTCGCAAGAAAATTTTGGGTCGCTACCTTCAAGGTCAAGGTAACAGGACCTTGTAGCAAAGTCATGTCAAGCCCATAATATTGTTAGCCGTTTACTACTGTTCCAGCAAATTCATGACTGGCCATTATTTGGTTCCCAGCCTACTTATAGTGCGTTCTTTGCTATTGTAAGTATGACCAGTTCCACTCTTCTTCAAGTTCACTTCAACCTTAAGAGGTACAGGTTTTATTATGTCTGATTTTATAGCGCTACTTCATTTACAAAATTAACTTTCATAATTATACAATTTACCGTTTTTGTGACAAAATACAGTTTCGGGGAGCATCACCCGTCTTCGACGGTCTCCTGTTTCATATCTGATGTGTTCAGCGAAAAAAACAACATTTTATTTTACTCTGGTTCCGGAAATAATATCCATTGCATTATCTCGAGCTAGCTAACGTCTTAGTGTCAACGTTTGTCCTCATTCACACAAGAAGTACGTGAATTGTTACGTATGCACTGGGTTATAGTCTAATACTATAACCCAGGTATGCAGAATTCTATAAACGCCCTCGTTATGCAGTGGGAATACGGTATACGGTAACACGTTCATGGACAATGTTAATTATATTTTGAATGGAAGATGTACTTATATGAGTTTAAAATGAATTTGCTCTCAACGATTCTAAATCAAAGTCATCAGTTATCACCGATACACGATTTTTTTTCCATAACTGCAACATTGAAGTGTTCTTCCCGAGTAGAAAAGTTGGTAGCCACTTGATCAAACGGGAAGCCACGTGATCAAACGCATTCTATAAATAAAAATATATGTACTTTATGTTGTGGCTCATAACTGATTGTGGCTCTCCTGCTTACCCTGGCTCCAAACTCGTTGTGGTGCCATGCTAAGTGCGGTATCCTTGTATCTCCATGTTGATTGCTTCCCAGGCTGTGTGGCTATATGTTGATTGTGGTTAAACATTTCTGTTTTAAATTTAATTGCTATAGCAGGTTGACGGCGGACCAGGCTAAAAGTGGTTCCAGGTTAATTTTATATCTAGATTAATTTTGGTCCCAGTTTGTATCTCCGGGATGATTATGACAGCTCTAGTGTGATTGTATGCCGATTGTGTTTTCAGTTGGAATTTGGTTCAAGGTCGATTGTGATACACGTTGGTGTGGTATAGATTGAAAGTGATACCTGATAAATTTGGTAATAGTTAGATTGCATCCCAGATTAATATTGGTTCTTCTGTGATCCGTACTAAATTGTGCCTCCAGGTTGATAATGGCTCACACTTAGTAATACTCGAGAAGATTATCATAGCGGGGCCACAATAAACATAGGGCCTCAAACTGGAACCATAATTAGCGATAACAGAGTATTTTTTAAAATTAAAGAAATACCATAAAGTTATACATCATTTTAAAGCTTATTCCTTCAGAAAAACAAATATGCAAAAATAAATACAGTAACCGGAAACGTAATAAATTTACGCAAATCGGAAACAGGCAACCCCTTCTTTGTTTTCTGTCAGATCTGTAATCCTAATAAATGTTTTAGTGTCTATGTATTTCTTTAAATATTAGCACTACAAAAGGTCTAAGTAGTCACAGACACTGTAATATTGTAATAAGTATATAATAATTTTCAAATTTTCATGGTCTTTTGATTTATTAATAGTTAAGACAGAGGGGTTGAAATGTCCGTGTATTTATTAGGTTTTGAAATGTCTTCGTTATTTTGAGGGGTTGAAATGATTAAGATATTTTGGGGGTTGAAATGCCAGAGGGGTTGAAAAGTCTTTGATTTTACAAATTTCAAAGGGGTTGAAATGTCTTGCTCCCTACTTTGATACATGTATGGGTTACTTTTTATACGGGCTTTTGACGGTTAAACTACAGTAAAATATGCTGAATAATCAAAGCTATGGCACTGCAGACAAATCTTTTATAAAATATTAAATTATAACAAAAATAAGTTATGAAGCAATATATGTTTTTACCAAATATTGATGTTCTCTGTTGTTGAAAATAAAATTCCAAATCTCTACTGGGGCTAAAAACTGTAATGTATTCAGATAGAACAGTGAATAATGCCTATCAATGCAAGTTGGTTATGCAGCACAATATTTTATACTTCCCCAGAAAGACACTGCAGTAGATACAATATTAATTAAATCATAAATGTGGACAAGCGATCAGCGATCGAACTTCGAATCCGTCACTCGCCTACATTGGCTACAATTTGGCGAAGAAAAGATCCGTACGCATGCTGCCATGCAATAATTATGCCGTGTTTTAATTTAACAAGTAACATATCCTACTGGGCTTACGCTTATTCCTGAAAATTACCTGAAACAATGCAAATATAAACGAAAAGAAAAGCAAAAGTTGAAGAAACAAGATTTACTGCAACTCGCGAAAACTGTTTTACTGTCAGAGGAGAGCAGTCTGATAATATAAGCGGAGGTTGGCGGAGAATATCGAACGGGAATACGAGCGACACGGACACGACGGAATAAGACGAACCTTAGATTTTCAGTATATGATTTCATCCAGCTTGCGCTAAAATGCACTAACACATATCTTTATCAATACTATGTTGAATGATAAACAAAAGACAATACTTTTTAACAGTACATGTGCTTCCCTTTGACCTTTTGAAATTTTTCGTCAATCTGCCAATGAAAAACGGCATTCTTTGACGCTAAATTTCTGTGACCCACATAATTTTGCATAAATTAGTTTATACCAATAGAAAGCTCACAATCTCCCCTTTAAAATGACGTATAACACTTGGTTGTAACTATAGCCAATACGTAGTAAATAAATATTTCAGCACATGACCTCGCAGATTCAAACAAAAATGGCGACGTAGTAGTCCGTCAGCGCATTAAAATTGTTAAAAATAAACGATAAAATAAATATAAAAGACGGTTATAAATGTCAGTATCATTACTTTTTCTTAAACATTTAATGTTTACTCTATTGAATTAGGTTATGAATTTTATTTTTTAGTGATAGTTAATGTGCAATTATTTGATTAACATTGTACGGTTATAATGGTGACAGATACGGATCGGCGAAGTCGGTATTGCTTTGTTATCGCTATATGCCATAATCAGTTTTGGGCTTTAATAAGAGTTTTGGGCTACAACAAGCCTAGAGCCATAACCTGCGTGGAGCCGCATACAGCCTGGGGCCGGTTATTGGAAACTTTAATCCTAATATTCATATTATACTAATTTAAATATTGTTTTCTGAAATGAATAGTTGTTCGTGATATTATTATAGTACACCTTTTCTGTAAAATTACTGGCCTGAAATCAAGGTCACTCAGATTCCTTGAAACAAAAAGGTCGTTAGTGTACTAAATGTTGTGTTAAATATCTCTTAACAGGAACTCTTTTGGCATTTGAGTGATACTGATTTTAATGTCAATAAAGTATGAACACAGTTTTAAAATAATTATGGTTGTTTATAGAAAATAGTTTTGCAAAAAATGGATCGAATATGCCAATGTCTAAAATATATAAATTAGACAGATAACACAATATACTACTAATATAATAATATTTTATTGCATTTCTGTACACAAACTCTCTGGTACATATATATCGCAAAAATTATACAATATAATGATGTTCTTCAAAAGTAATACAAAGTACCACAACAAGGAAGTTGTAAATTCTATAATTTACGTTTTAACATTGTAATACAAAATAATATACAGAACAAAATGTTTATTCAGACTTCTACTATTTGCATAGTCTTCTTTACCAACTAAATCAAATATATCAACACATGGTGAAAATACTTTTCACAGCTAAACCTGTTTAAATTTGCATCTTTTCCTGTTTTTTTTTTTCTAAAAAGATCTAGTGCTGCATAAAATATAGGAATAATTTATTATTTATTGTTTAAAATCCTTTTAAGTAAACACTTTTCTATCTAATGGCAATTTAATTCGGTAAACAAATAAACATATTCACGACTGCGTTCAAATAATGCTATAATTGTGTTGAGCTGTTATCAGTAAGTGCTTTTTCCCCACAACTTGGTGTTGAATGTCACTTCCTTAACGATAACAATTGTCTTGTTATATTCTACAGAGATTATGTCACCCAAGGGTACTATCGACCAAAAAAAAAATCCACTTTTCTACCTCTAATTTTGTGAACACAGAAAATGAAAATTAAACATGCTTTATTTGATGCCATCGGTAAGAACACAAGCGAAAAAAATAAAGGTTTTTTTTGCTACGTATTTATGCTTGAAAAAGTTGAATTTTATTTTAATCTCCCTTTATTGAGCTTTACAGTGGTATACAAGCTAGGATTAGAAATCTCTGACAGTCTCTTGTTATGGCCCAATAGCACAGCCAACATTTTCTTGTTTCTGATAAACCTCTAATTAATGAAAAACCTAAACTAAAATCTCCAAAAGTATTTTCCTGTGCAGCGAGGTTTCAATTTGTACCGCCCAGCAGCATCAAACATTAAAAACCTCAAAGAGTTGGGCTGAAGATTATAAAATCAGACTGAAGACCAGCTCAAACCTCAAGCATCTTATTAGCTGAAAAACAGACTAGATGTTTGAGATTTGAAACTGATCTCCATTCTTAGGTTTATAATCTTGAGCACTGGGCTGACTGCGTTTTCAGTACTACCCCATCTCATACGATATGGACTTCGGCTTTTTCTCCACTAGCCCTTCAAGACCAGACAGCCACCCGAGTAGAACCACCGAATGCTTCTTCACATAAAAACTGGCTTTAGGAGGACTGGAGCCCAGGTCGCTGAGGAATCTGTTGTTAGCGAACGACCTTAACCATACTAGTCAAACGGAGGCCATGCAAATCTCACAGTGAAGAAAAATTAAGCCATATATTTTTGGATGGGAGTGAGGGGCGTGATTTCAGGTGATGTGTAATGGAGTCAGTGGGGATTTTTTACATACGGAATATAGCACATATTGGACTGTACATAAAATATTTACATTAATCTCAAAAATGAGTAACTTCTTTTTCTAAATGTCGGAGTCCTGAATTAGACAGATGTTTAACATGGCCGTTTTTCTTAACCATGTTATTTTTCAATAACGCAGCCTGGAGATCTGCCTGGCTTTCTACGAAAGACGGATTGATGTAGCCCCTTTCTAGCTCGCTGGATGCAATGTCTATCAACGGGTGACAGTCTAGCAAAGGATGCGCTTCCGTTGCTGGTTCCATGTCGTCCTCACTTTCATTTTCGTTGCAATTCAGCATAAAGCTTGTATCCCTAGCGACTCGGGGCATGCGCACTCCAACAATTAAGTCCAGTTCGAGGGCTTTCTTCTTAGAAGATGGTAAATTCTTAAATGTTATATTCATGTCTTTGAAAGCATTGAGCATAAATATACCGCAACAAATTGTTAAAAATCCAACTATCATTCCGATTATATCCTCTACTGTCAAACTAGAAAATTCTCTGTAAAGCACTAATGACAGCAAAGCAACCGCTGACGTAAACATGACGTAATATGTGGGCGTGACCACCGCAGTATTAAACGTGTCTAATGCCTTGTTCAGGTAGTTTATCTGAAAGACAATATCGATCGCAGCGACGCCTATCATAACGTAAGTCAGCCAATTGGTGAACTCATTATGCCCTGAGAACGTTTCCTTCAAAGCCACGCCCACTCCTTTACATCCCATCACAGTTAGCGCCCCTAATAAGGAGCAAATATACAGATAAACAGCCACGTTTGAACTCCCATATCTCGGTGCTATAAATATGATTCCGATGATGGAAGCAACAATAAATATACCAACAAGTGACAAGAGACCTGAAAAGAGACAAATACGGTGTTCCATAAAATGGCGTTAAAACATTAAGGGTATATTTGTACCTTTATTTATAAAACTTGAAAAAGGAAAACAACACTAATATTTCACAGTTAAAGTGAACAGAAATCAGTGACAACCACGTAAACTTCATATTATTGTAAAATGACAAAACTGCGTCATTCAAGTCTAGAATTCAAATGCCAAAATCTTAACAAGTTTTAATACAAATTACTTGCTTCAATTAAATTCTTAAAGATTTATTTGTTTTTGATTCAGTAAATTATATAGCTTAGGTTGTACGTGTACAAGCAAGATCAATGTATAGGATATCGTACTGGATGTATTTATATAAGAATCAAACATATTTGTATAGACTTTAGCGGTATAGAAAAGAACAGTGAAGTCGCTTGCTTGAACTCGTAGAGAAAAAAAATGACAAAAAATATTGACGTAAAATAATTAATCAAAAGCACCATATCTCCTGCTTTGTACAAAGGACGCTATTACTAGTAGCATGTGAAGAAAAAAGCCACTAAATTCCTGTATGTTGTAATATAATATGGTATTGAACATTTTCCAACATGTGTTTATTATGTTTATATATTTCCAAAATATCATTCTTTTGACTAAAAACTCCAATTCTGCTTGTATATCGTATATAACGGTATTTTCCTTTTTTTACAAATGTGTTCGAAAAAAAACAACCCTTCCAAGTTGATGTAAATTGGCATGACTTAATGCAAAATGTTCCAAGTCTTTTACTCGCCTATGAAACCATCTATATATGTATGCACCGTCGTAAAAAATTACCATAAAAATTAAACGTGCGCGTTTCCAGACTGAAAGATGAACACAAAAATAACACAACACATGAAATGGTTCGTTGACTCACCGGGCTCTTTGACTTTCTGCAGAAGATCATACATATTCTGGACGTCCGAGGACCTTGGTGAGTGTATTACAACAACAGTAGATCCCAACACACATATAAGGCAACCTAGCTTACCAAGGAGATTCAAACCTTCGTCCAGAAAATACGAGGCCAAAACAGCGCTGTAATGTAAATATTGAAATATTGAAATTGGTTTAAATGACCTTCCCCATAATATGCAATGTTCACGATTGTAACACTGTCCAAGATGCGTTGTACACAAAACTTTAAATCCATTGCTATCATTCATACAGATAACACCCCTATTTGACAGTATACCAGTAAGCTGTTGAATTAAATGAAAAAAGCATCCTGATCGAAATGAATTCTTTTCCGTTTTTATCAGAGAGATAAGAAGACCGAGTTTCGTATCTTTTCTTAGTTCCGAAAAAATTATTTACATTTTCGGACGTTCAAGAAGTTGCTCAACATCATTGTGTACAATAAAGCATATCAAAATGCCAAGAAGTGTGTATTTAGTGTCTGGACACGCGCTTAATCGATCTTATTATTGATCAACCACTATTTGATTTCAACGTAAAACGGAATATCCGAACACTTTCATGTTTGAGCTGACTTATGTCATGAACGAGCTCCTCGAGCTCCTGTAAACTTCGCCTTTTTATCTACATATAGCTGTTTTATGCATATCTATATGACATTTAAAGTGTAAGGCTTAAGTGTGAAGCCCGGTTTCACCCTAATGTTTTTCATACCAAGATGAACACAATAAAAATATCACATTCATCATACCAATATCAATAGTTCAATCCTTAAATAATACGTCCATTTGGGTAGGCAATATTAAATGATCAGTGAATTACATGCAACTGATCAATTGCAAGTGTTTGATTTCAAGTTAATGTTGGTGTGTCCAATCGCCTTCTTATGAACATATTTAGTATCTTTCAATAATAAGGCGTTATGTACCATATTCTGTTGCATATATGAAGGCTATTCTCATTAAAATCTGTCCTAAATTGTTGCTTTTAGTTATGACTGAGTATATAAAAATGAATGCACACGCCCATCCAGATATAGAATAATATAATAACTACCCAAGTCAAACAAAAACCTAATTTAAGCTTAAACGGGTAATATGGTTATTATTAAAATAAAGCTGCAAGAATTTTGATGATTAAATGTTCATATTTTTCTTTGGCGCAAACTGCTTCTCCTTGTTTGAAACATGGGCCAAAGACCATACTGCTCTCTGGTAGCTGGTCTCAAATCACAAGCACCTGGCCCAAGATCATAAAACTACAACGGGTGTCTAGTCTCGAATCTTAAGCATCTGATTGACTCAAAATGGCGACGCCACTTCAGTCTCAAATCTCAAGCATCTGATTGGCTGAAATGGCAATAACAGCGCAAGTTGTACGTGTAAATTGCGTTCTTGCATAGCACGCAATCTCATAATCAGAAAGTCAACACCGATACCAATGTTTTTCCAAGTAAATTCAGAGAAAAACTAGTTACCTGTGAACTTGCAATAAATAAAAGAAATCAGTGGTAAAAGCAATGTTTGAGCACTGTTTTCACAGTGAATAATTAGGTTAGATACCTGAAGATGACACTGAGGGCCCCGAGAGGAGTGATCAGTGTTGCTGGGGCAAATATCAGAGCTGAGAAGTTACATCCTTCTCCTGCAGCCACTGAAAACATGAAAGAAACGCTGCACGTTTTACAACTGTTTTGAAATGTTTGATTTATTTTGTCAAGGTGGATAGACTAGTTCAGTGAGAAATGTTCAAAGCGGATGAGCATACAAGGCAAAATGTTTAAAGCGGTTCAGCTACCCAAAAATACGGTGCTACGGATTTACGTCAGAATATCCGAGCCGTGTTTAACATACTACGTTTATCTTTTTTTCGCCGCTATAAACATTTCTCACTTATCCAATGCACCTTGATTGTAAAGTACTGGGTCAATCGGCACGCGTATACAAAAGATGATTGGGACTTCTATGCCTGTCCCAAAGTTAACGAGCGGAACAAACATAATCCAAGAGGCCGACCAGTTTACAACAGCCCAAGAGCACACAGCACGCAACGAGCGCGTTATTAGACATAAGATTAACTATCGACGTCATCAATTAAGGTGTCGGTGAACAAATTATTAGTTATATTTCAAGTAATAATTCGGTATATTTGCTGGATGATTAACAAAATGCGACAATTAATGAAATATGAATACACATTAAGGAATACTAAAAAAGTGATAATCAATAAGAAAGATTAAAATACCAAATATTGGGATGGTCAATAAGTTTACTACGGAAAGGGATAAACTATTATTTGAACTTAGAAAATTAATAACCAATACAAGTTAAATATAAACTTAGCAATATAATGATTTACGATAAATATAGAATAATATTATGAAAAGGGATCATCCATTTATCAATATCAATATAAATTACTCATGTATAATTTGGAGTTCCAAGGAAACTTTTGTAGCTTGCTTCTCAAGCCTTGTAAACGTTGAAATGTGTGCCAACCAGGCCTCGTATTTTATTACTTGAAGTTGCATTTCTATATTTGTTTTTTTTTCAAAGTTATAAGCAGCCATTAATATCTGTTCAAAATCATTTAAAAAGGGCATAATTCGAGAAGTAGTCAATAAGAGGTTTGCAACTCTTGTTAGATATAGCTTTGTTTATACAGATTATTATTATATTCCAACTTCCATGTAATGGGCTAATGGGATAAGAAACGTAAGTTTCAGGTTAAAGTAATTAGGAAGCTGGTTATCAGGGTTAGCATTGTTGTAGTCAAAATATTGCTAATATGACAAGTATTTTCAAACTTTAAGATACATGTACCATTAACTGTCATATTAAGTCTTTTGACAAGGGCATAATTCCAAAAATAGTCAATCATAGCTTTTTTCATGCAGATGATAGGTATAATGCAAGTATGTGTCGACATTTATCGATTATTTCGAAGTTAGAAGCAACATTACATTTCAGGAAGCGGCTGCTTGCCTATTAGATGACGCCTCTGCTCTACATTATTCCGGTATCAAAGACGACACAATGAAAAGGAATTACCAAAATGTAATCTATAAAAAAAAGGAAAAAGGTGTTCAATAAGTTGTGAAAGGACTACTTACTGAGCAGCATTCCTATCCACCATTTCCACTGGCACAGGTACTTGTGTCCACCGTCGCCTGAAAAACAAAAACGGCCATAACGTGATCAAGTGACACAAATGAAGAGTGACCACAGAAAATTGGATGCTTGTTTTTCAAGAAGCAGGTATATAATTAAGGATTAACGGTGGAATATCTTTCGGGTTAAAAAAACACAACAAAACCACATTCAATCTATGTTATTCATTGTATATCCCAAAACCGTGTCGTTTCAGCAGGAAGGGGCAAATACTAGAACATTAAGGGGAGTTTAACAAAGTGTACTAAGCTTAAAATTTTTAATTTAAACAAGAATACATTAAAAATACTTCATGAAATAGTACATTTTTATTTTGAAAATAACGATATACATGTGTGAGGTGAACTATTCTGGCCGACAATAAGTTTGTTTTTCTAAAATTAATATTTGATTTGCTCACTGCAATGTTTGCATCCCCAAAGCCTTCGCACCAACGAAGAACATGAAATCGAAGGCCATCTAACAACTTCTCCGTATTAACAGGACCCAAGATAATAAAACTGAGATTAGAGACCTGTCCCAAATCTCAAGCTTATAATTGACTTAAATGGCGATCAGTCGCAATTTTAGCCAATTAGATGCTTGCGATTTGAGACTGGACCTAGATTATTTTTTGTGATCTTGGGAACAGGTCCCCTTATCAGAAATCACCTTAAAACTCAAGCTTATGACCGGTGATTCTGGAGCTACACTCCCTAAATCGAAGTTGAAGAAATGAGTCTCAAGAAGCTGATAGGTTTAAATTGAATCTAGTCTCTATGTTAGGGTTTCAATCGTTGTATTATTATCTCGTGTTATGAAAAGTTGACTCCCCATCTAGATTAACAGTCGTGGGCCCAAAAAGAAGTAACATTATTATTCCTTCGGCCAAATTTTTACGGACACAGTGCGTCGAACCCAACCCAACCGCAGTAATCTTTAATTGATAAAGGACCAAACGATATCTTAGGGCCTACCTGCTCTTACACCATCCTTTTTTGCAACGACCTTGAGTCCCAGCTTCTGGAATATGAAGCTGGAACCATTAAAGAAACTTGATGCTACAGCAAGGCCCAAGCCAATCCAAAAATCTTTTTGTTGTTTTGCCGGAGTCTCCGTGTATGGTTCCGTGAAGGTGATATTGGTCACATTACTATAATTATCTGTCGTATTGATGTAAGAAAATGGTGTCGGTGTTGTGGTTAATGTTGTCATTGTTTTTTTTGCGTTGTCAGAAGTATGACATGGCCAAAGCAGACGAAATTATCCAACTGAAATACAGAATTTAATGAACAATCAAGAACACGGAAAACATCTTTAAAATTATAACATTTGATATTATTGTGCTTTCAAGAACTCTTTAAATATGTACATTGTTGTATTGTTCTTTATCAAAAAATGGCATATTGTTCATGATGGAGTGCAATGAAAGGTTACAGTTTTGCTATGGTTTTATAAATGCAAGTTAAAAGCAAACATTAAGTAACTGAACAAAATGAATGTTCAATTCTTTCATTCTTTTGAACCTTCAGAGCGTAATTATATAAAAATTAGGGCATATCAGACAAATTGAGATTTTCCAGCATATTATTAAAGTAAATATCCAGAATAATTTTCATTGTAGGTGTCACGTTTGCTCTGTGTTTATTTAGATTACCTGCTTTTAAAAACTAATTACATGTAGTATCAATTCTGGATGAATATGTGTCCTCGGAGAAGCTTATCAGTATCAAGAGCCGTTAAGTTGACTAATCAAATCGTAACAGTATTCTAATCAACTTCCGCTTAGTAGTTATAAGAGAAAAGACAAACATTATATTGTAAGGTTGCCATACCTTCCACTAGCATCATCAGTATCACTGTTAATGTATTTAGTCTCTTTGATGAATCACGTTTTAATTTTCAGCGCACAATTTAGCCATAGATTTCGTCCCCACCTATAAATGCACACGTAGGAGACACGCCTTAATGACTCTAGTAGCCTTCACATCTGACAGGCCCTGTGGTCATTGTTTTATTGTTAATCAAAACTTTAATACATTCTACGAATAATTCGGTAGAAACTGGCAAGACCAATGCATAATCAGGGCTATAGGAACAACCTGTTTTAGAATACATTTTTTCTATTCGTTTTAAAAATGCTAAATTTTAATGAATCCGCTGGATATGTGTATGCATGTTTATCTTTAATTACTGCATCGTTGATTATTTTTGTTTGCTTTGAATTAAGATATAATGTGTCATACATTGCTGCCGGCGAATCGTTAACACGGTGTCAATTTATTTTCAATCTCTGTCCGTCCAAAATAACTTTATACTTAATATTGAATGACAAAAATGTGGATAGTTGAACGCGTCATATTTCAATATTGCTATTGATCATTTCTGATTAATATCTAAATTTACTTACTTTTTAACTTGCTGCCCCGTAGTAGTTAGATAATTCCAATTTTTATACGATATTGTGCCCTAGACCTACTTTATATTATGTTGACATTCCGTTAGTTTGCGAATAAAATATTGTTTTGAAATCCGGTAGTGTTTTAAGGAAAACAAACCAACGTGCTTATACAGGATCGTTTTCTCTTAAGCTCTTTCACACAGATTAAACTTGTTGTGCAAGATTAACACAAAAATACGACATATTGACAAACTTGATCATCCCCTGACGTAGAATTACACGCATGTATATGGCCCAATATCGAACTTCTTTACAGCAAATCTATAATCAATAAATAGAACAATTAAGTATACTCGTAAAGGTAGCGTTAAGTAGACTGGAGATACGGGTATGTTTGCACATTAAAAGAAAATTTAAATCAAGAAAATATTTTAAATCATCAGTAATTTGAACAATGAATATTAATTTTATGATAAAACAATGTTTAATACTTAATATCTCATTCAAATTTTATTACGGAGCGCCATGGTTACCCATGACAACAAACTTTAAAGGGAGAAAATACTTTGAAGAGTTATAATTTCAAGCGATATTCTTATAAGATTAAGCTCCCTTTGACAGAAAGTCTCATCCCGTTTCTTGTTCAGCGGCCTCGGGCAGTCATGAGTATCTGCAAGATTGATTGCTGTAGCATTATTATGTGGACTGTGGTAAAACTAGAAATAGCTTACATATAATGTGCAAACAAAATGTTATCAATATTAGTAAGACTAATACTCGGATTATTTGGAGTTTTCTCACAGACAGACGGACGGACAGAGAGGCAGGCAAATGCACGGAACGTGAGACAATAAATGTTATACATGATCAAGAATAATAATTTTACCAGCAAAATATCCACAACTTACTTTGAAGTTTTACAGGTGCATGATTTTGTCATTGACATGTTTGACGTAATTATTTACCTTCCCAGTGAATTATAGATTTTTATCGGTGAAATAAAGGTTGTACTTCACTGAAATATCATTTTTATTTTCACCGTTTTTCACGTTGGTACCAAAACGCAAATAAAATTAAGAACGTTAAGAAAACGGGTTCAAGTTTGGGTATATGACGCGATAACGTAACGTGTTAATATAAACAATCGTTTTGGCGCCATTTATCTATCTATCTCTATCGCTGAATACTGCCTCTTTAGAGTGTTACTGGCAGGACTTGGTGCACGTCTGAAGTGTTAGTACAGTTGTGAATAAAAACAATGTCAGGTATTGTGAGCTCGGATGCCAATAAAAATGTTTAAATGGCTATAGCAGGATTTAACAGAGATTAAAACAATCAGTACTGAATCTTAGCCACTGTCTGTTTTAAATGCTCAAGATCAAGTTTTACACGGTTACAATATACAATATATGTCAAACGCCTTGGACGGTTTAACAAGAACCGCGTCTGTCTCTGACCAGAATCTAGTTTCCTGCTGTGGCAATTAATAAAGCTTGGTTGAGGTTTGCATGTTTAATTTCCATTTCATGATTTTTGCGGAAAATTAGCACCAAATCCAAACACGATTATTACTATTTTTAAATTAAAAACGAGATTCTGTTTTAAGCCCCCCTTTTTCATGCTCTTAAAATACTTGTAGAATGGAATATTGAATTTTTTATATTTTTTTTCTCTAAGATATTTATTTATTTTCTGGAAAGAAAAAAGATCCACAGTGATTCATTATACTTGTAAGTGACTTTCTTTCAGAAACACGACATAGAGACTGTGAAACTTGTTGTAATCTTTTGGTCTGGGATTAACCAAATAAATCCAAGCGAAAATAGCATGGTCTGAAAATAGTTTTAATTATGAACCTTCCATTCTATTTGATGTGATGATGGGGATGGCCGGTCGGGTGATATGGTAAAACGATCAAGTCCGGGTAATTGTTTTTTAACATCACCATACAACAACAACAACAAATTTGTTTTTCATATTTTGCAGTTTAAAAATGTCACTTGGCATTAAAAAGAAACGAGAAGGCGGTGGAGAACCAATGTTTGATCTGGAACAGCAGTTTATCATGCGACTTCCACCGGTAACACTTTCTATTATGTCTTTGTATGAAAAAGAAAGTGCGTGTTATTTCGGATAGGTTGTGGTTTCGCCCAACTAATTGTGTGCAACAAGGGCTTTTCTACGTGCACAAACGAATAGGATTCAGATCAACGTTTTTCTAACATGTCTATATGCCAGTGACAAGAATATGTCACCAACATTGACAACTTGAAATATCCTGAACAAACATTTTTCAAACACTAAGCAGCGTTTCCCCCAGGCCTTTTTCACTAGTCGCATGCAACAAGCCATAATTTCAGGACCCAATTTGCGACATGCCATAATTTGTCAGACATGCCTTATCTCCCGCTGCCACTTGTGTACCTGTTGATTGCATTATCAGTATGAAAACTCTATTCTTAATAAACAAGAGACAGCTGATCGCGCCGATAATTGACAGCGTCATTAGCATTGCGAGTTAACCAATCAGTAACAAGAACTGATGGATAACGCATGTCCGCTCCGCCCACATGTTGGCGACAGTTGATTATGACCTCATGTGATAAAAATTGTAGCCGAATCAATATTCATCCGCGTGGTCAGTAATCAGAACAAAGCTCTATAAAAATGACTCCTACTTCTGCCATCTGACCATTTCGAGTAAGGAAGGAAGGAACTAAAGCATCCCCTTTTTGATATTATCCACGGAAAATATAACTTTCTTTATTATTCCGTAATGAAATTAAACAACAGAAACAAAGCCATTTTCATTTCGATTAAATCGGAAACAAAATAACCTAGACGCTGACATCGTTTTCAGAACATGGTCAGTTTGATCTTGTAACATCCCCAGAACAAAAGAGAAGCACTTAAAACACATTTTCAATCCAAAATATGCTGTAACATCCAGCAAATATTCAATATTGTCATATGCCGCAGTGAAAGTTTACACAAATGACATCATACAATAGATCAACTTCAGAAGCAGTTTACGGTTATAATTTTTCTTTCTAGACATAGCGCAGTTAAAATGATCGATTGTATTACATGTTTTGCAAACGGGACAATGGTACGCAGGGCTTTTTCAGCCTATCTCACGGGGCCAATATTCGGCCCCATTCCCAATGCAAAATAGCGACCATTTTTCCCAATTTCAAGAAAAAAAATCCCAATCTCGTAAATTTATTCCCTTTTTGAACCGAAACGCATTTGCCTTAAAAAATGATAAACGAGAAACTATAATGTCGAGACTTTTCAAGCGCGAACCGTTTGTTTATCGGCGATCTGTGAAAACTTCTTTCCGTGAAAAATGTATGTATTGCTTGGTGTACAAACTGGTATTTACCGTAACGCAAGTTGAAGATGCAGTACCGGCTTTTATACTGACCCGCGAAAACTATGACGAAAATTTAAAAATGTCGTATAATAGTAAAAACTATGCAAAAAGGCCGCGAAAAAAAGATGCCAAGGGTACTCCAAAACTAAACTCTCTGTGGAATAAAACATCAAATGTTTCAAAAGTTCTTTCCCAGTCAGTTGAAACTTGCCAAGTTTCTAAGGATCAGATGATGGCCATTCTACTGTATAAGTGATACATCTGTAAAGCTGTCAGAACAAACCCTGGAAGAGATTTGTAACATTTCCAGGGACACTACAGCAAGGCAAATCAAGCTATAGTGCAGATAAATGAATGTTGAAATTTCCCAATTTGGTTTGATTTGTTGATACTTTTTTCCCAAATTTGACTTTTTACCGCGTCAAAAATTCCCAATTTGGGCAGGGGCCTTTTCCCCAAAAACCCCTGAAAAAGCCCTGGTACGATATTTTTTTGTAAGGCTTGTGTATCAGCGAAAGATTGGCGCATCAAGTTTGTGTACATTATACAAGTTTTTTTTTATAATAAAAAAAGTGCATTGTTATTTGCGTTTCTATTGTTCTTTAATTGAGAAGGCATGGCACATCATTTCTTTTTCACACGGGTAGGTATAATTAGTAAATTATAGGAGTTTTAATGTGCAAAAAGCGAAAGGTGTTATTCGCGGTCCGTTTGTTCTGTATTTGAGAAGAAACGGCGCTTACAGAAAAACAGTGCGGTTCGTGCAAGTTTTGCCGATCTTGAAAAAAAAGGAGTTAATAAAAAGTGCAACTGCGTAGTTTCCACCATCAAAAGATGTTTTATTAAAAAAAAAAAGCTTTTAGTTTTCCTGAAACATCTTTATATATTATATATTACAAATAAACACATTATATTGTAATTTCCATTTATTTTAGTTTTTGTGTTCATAAATATTCTAATTAATATTAGATCTAATTAAATGATTGGATCTGAAGAATATCAGCCATTGCTATTTAATTAGGATTTGTGTTTTAATTTTAAAAAGCATAGGATTTTTGGTGTAAGAATTTAATTTACGACTTCTGAATCTTTGTTATAAATCTGTTAACCTTCAGCAGCCACAGAACAGTGTGTGTGAAGACACATTTATTATTAACATGTATGTCATTTAAAAGGCTTTAAATGAATAAAGCCACATAAGAATAAAAACTTATTTTTTTCATTTATTTATTTAAATGAGAAGCAAACCAGATCTATACACAAGACTGAAAATTAAACAGCGGGTTGCAAAAATTAAACGGCGCTTGTCAGCGCGCAACAAAATGGATAAAATCAGTCTATGCTGCAATGACCCTTCCTGAAATCCTAGGGGAAACCCTGCTAAGCAATTTTTCTGTATTTGTTATGATGCTGTGACAACGTACTGCTGGTGTAAATTGTAATGCGTCGGTGGAGTGCCATGTGGTCAGTCGCAACCTGTGAGAGCTGACATTAAGCTCTCAACTGTCCTGGCACATGCTGTGTTGCCATCTATGGTGTTCCAATTGGGAATTGTTTTTACAAAGATAGTTTTTATATGGTTGGGTTTTAGAACTTTTTGTTTTGAAACAGTTTGAATGATTTATGCAAAATTTTTCTACGATGTTAACACCTTCACTGTTTGGGTTTATTTTAGGGATAATTTTACATTTATTGGTTATTGGTGTCAAGTAACTTGCACTGTCATTGGCCGGCACCATAACCCTGACTATCTTGAAGAGGAAGACTGACCTTGCATTCTTCCGGCACTGCTGTAGTGTGTCAAGGTTGAGCTTCTCTGACATTCTTTGGATGCTGCCTTCTTCACAAGAAGTTTAGTCCCTGGTAATGGACCTCCCTGCGATACGTTGTATCTTTTCTATAGAGTTAATTTTAATATCTTTTACGAGGTATGGGTCCCAAATAATTGATCCATATTCCAATGTAGAACATACTAATGTGATGTATGCTAGTTGACGACAGTCCAAAGAACAGTTCTTCAGATTACGTTTAAGGAATTGGAGTGTAGATTTTGTCTTTTTACAAATATTATTTATATGTGTTTCCTAGGTATGGGCTTGTGATAACTTGTTAAAGAATAGTCTCGTCAAGTTCATAGAAATAGCTTGTTTTCTGACGTATGCTTAAAATGTAACACTTGTTGGCATTATACTGTATTCCCAAAAGATTAGCCCATTTATCAAGTTCTTGTAAGTCTTTCTGTAGGATCAAGTGATTGTTTCTGGAACAGATAGTCAGTGAAAGAGGCAATCATCGGCAAAAACAAAAAAGGCGTACACAGGATTTAACTGTATCCTATCCGGTAAGTCATTAATGTGACAGAAACATCAAGATGCCTAGGACAGTGCCCTGGGGTACTCAGGATCCCAATCTAAATCCATGATTTCTATCTGTCAATATTGAATATTTTTCAAAATGGTCAAGTTAATGTCTACATATAATATGTTTAAGAGTCTTACAAAGACCTGTGGTTAGGCTGACTGGTCTGTAATTCTCAGCGAGGTGGCAATTGCCTTTTTGAATACCGGACAAATGATGGCGTTCTGCCAGTTCTCTGGTAGTGAACCGCTATTGATGGATCTTTGGAATATTTTCGTTACTGCAGGCGCAATTTCTTTTGCACATGATTTCAAAATAATATTAGGGATTTGGTCTGGTCCCATTGCTTTGGATACAATAAGGTCATGTAGGAGTTTTTCTACACCTTTTGCAGTCACAATAAGGTCGGGTATTGTCGGGATACTATTTTTGGCAAATTTTAGTGGCATGCGTCTGCTAGTCCAGAGATTTTACAAAAACACAGATTGAAATTGTTCAACTAATATGTTTGCTTTTCCTGTAGAGTCTGTTACCAGGTTACCATTTTGTTTAAGAGGTGATTCACCAATATTATCATGTTTTACATAGTTCCAGAAAGGTTTAGCATTTTTATTGTCAAGTCCTTTTTGGATGACTTATCGTCACCTTAGTGCAATAACGGTATATCTCCTTCATATTTTAATGGTACTTATACCGTTATTGCACTAAGGTGACGTTATATGATCCCATTCTGACCTACAGTGCATGTTTACATTCCCGTTGGAAGCTTCTGTATTTGTTCCAATTTCCTGTTTTCTTGGCTTGTTTGTAGTATCTTGCTTTCTTTCTAAGAGTTGATTTTAGGTTTCGATTTAATCATGGTAGAGTGTTCTTACGTTTAACTAGACGTGATGGTACTTTTTTATCATTGCAGTTTTTGTCTATAGTAAAATTAAAAGAGAAGTTATGCTTTAAATGCATGTGTTCATCTGTATGCACTTGACACTTGATGATTGTTTCAAACTATTTCTTAGAAAATGCAGATTCTATCTTTCAGTTGGACCCCTGTCTAATGCTTCAGGTGGTCAGGTATGGTCCTAGGACTGTTAAAAGTTCTGATACTATCAGTGTTGTTGTTGATGTTGTTGTTGCAGGGTCCAGCTGCGGCTCTGAGACAGGAGTTAAAGAATGAAAGTATTTACCTGAAGGACAGACTCAGCATAGAGCTGCAGTCAGATCTCAGAAGAGGGGCCATCAGATATGGAAACGACTACATTCCTGCTAAGGTAATTAATGGCCAATATTGATTTAAATTACTTCAGAATGTCTTTGGACTTACTATGTCCTTACTAAATAGCTAGAACCCTGGGACTGGTTGAAAATCATATCAGACAAGACTGAAGTTTCTTATACTTTGTACATGAGATATCTCAGTTTTTCGGAAGTAAAATTAAATGGCATATACAATTTTCGTTGCTGTTGTTTTGTGAATTTTGCTGAGTTTAGCTCATTTGTCTTGATTTATATTTTAATTTTCTATTCAAACTCTTGTAGCTGCATTTTAATTATTATTTTGATGAAACAAGATTATGACTGTCTTGGTTTCTGTCTATTGTGCTATAACGCCTTTAGAGCACATTACCTACAATTATTGCCTATAAAATACCAAAACTAAGTACTGTATAAAAAAGTCATTGAAAATGTCACTTAATGGAAGGATTGAACCCAAAGTTAGCATTTTACCCATAACACTATTGGATATGGCTAATACTCCAATTGCAACCTATGTAGATCAAGATTAGCCTAGACATTTATGCAGGCTGATCAAAATCGCTTGCATTAGATTTATTAGATCAAGATCTACATGTTTTGCTTTTATATTAAAATATATGTTTCTGACCCAGAAGCAGACAGTCTTGATCCAGATCAGACTGCATGGATGTGCAGGCAGATTTGGATATTCACTTGTTGTCATCCATTTGATCAAAGGCAAAGAGTTAAACATGATCAAAGGATTGAATTTGAACAAAATGTTATAATTTAATTTTATCTTGTAGTTGGTGGATTTGCCCTGCATAATAGAGTCACATAAAACTGTGGACATGAAGACTTTCTACAAGACTGCAGATATATGCCAGGTGAGAAATACAGGATCGGACATGAAATCTCATTTTTAGCTCGACTATTCGAAGAATATGTCGAGCTATTCTACTCACTTGGGCGTCGGTGTCGGCGTCGGCGTCCCGCTTTGGTTAAAGTTTGCGTGCAACATACCTATATCTTAAAAACTACTATAGCTACAGCTTTGAAACTTGGCATCATGTCCCGAGGTTGTATGCCAAGAACCATAACTCTAACTTACATTTTGATCAAATTATGGCCCTTTTTCGACTTAGAATTTCAGGTTAAAGTTTGCGTGCAAGCTACTGTACCAACTCATTACTTCAATAATACTTATACTACAGCTTTGAAACTTGGCACACTTGTTCATCATCATGTCCCGAGTGTGTATGCCAAGAACCATAACTCAAACTTTAATTTTTAATCAAATTATGGCCCTTTTTCGACTTAGAATTTCAGGTTTAAGTTTGCATGCAAGCTTTTGTACAAACCAATAACTTCCATACTACTTGTACTACAGCTTTGAAACTTTCAACACTTGTTCATTATTATATCCCGAGTGTGTATGCCAAGAACCATAACTCTAACTTCCATTTTGTTCAAATTATGGTCCTTTTTCGACTTAGAATATCAGGTTAAAGTTTGCGTGCAAGCTAGTTACTTTCATACTTCTTGTACTATAGCTTTGAAACTTTCAACACTTGTTTACCATCATGACCCCGACTATGTTTGCCAAGAACCATAACTCTTTCTTTAATTTTTAATCAAATTATGGCCCTTTTTCAACTTATAATTTCTGTTTAAAGTTTGCGTGCATTAGCTAGTTACTTTCTAACTTCTTGTAATATAGCTTTGAAACTAAAGACACTTGTTCACCATCATGACCCTGACTATGTATGCCAAGAACCATAACTCTTTCTTTGATTTTTATCAAATTATTGCCCATTTTTATGCCCCCGGCATCTAGTGATTGAACCGTCCGTCCGTCCGTCCGTACGTCCGTCCGTCCGTCCGGTTAACATTTTTCGGCAAGTTGGATATTTCTCAATTTCTACAAAAAGCATTGGCATGAAAGTTTACACACTTACTTAACAGTTCACAGGTCATGACCCTGACAAGTTACATAACTCTGGGTATCTTATTTCTGGTGTTATCTCCCCTTTTTGTACTTAAAAAAAATGGTTAACCTGTTTCGGCAAGTTGGATATTTTTCCATTTCTACAAAGATCATTAGCATGAAAGTTTACAAACTTACTATACAGTGCACAGGGTATGACTCTTAACAAGTTACATAACTCTGGCTATCTTAATTCGGGGTTTTCTCCCCAATTTGTACTTAGAGATAAATGGTTAACATTTTTCGGCAAGTTGGATATTTCTGAATTTCTACAAAGAGCATTGGCATGAAAGTTTACACACTTACTTAACAGTTCACAGGTCATGACCCTGACAAGTTACATAACTCTGGGTACCTTATTTCTGGTGTTATCTCCCCTTTTTGTACTTAGAAAATGGTTAACTTATTTCGGCATGTTGGATATTTCGCAATATCCACAAAGAGATCTGGCATTAAAGTTTACACACATACTTAACAGTGCACAGATGATGACCCTTACAAGTTACGTAAGTCTGGCTACCTTTTTTCTGGGATTATCTCCCCATTTTATACTTGGATATAAATGGTTAACTTGTTTTATTTGATTTTTGCCCTTTTTCACTAAGAAATTAGAATTAAGACTTAGAAATTATGGTTAAAGTTTCAATGTTAGTGTTTTTCTAAGGTAATGCTATGGAAAAGGTTTAAAACAGATGTACTTAACATACTTTGGTGAAAGTTTTGAGTGGTTACTATACTATACTATACTATACTATACTATACTATACTATACTATACTATACTATACTATACTATACTATACTATACTATACTATACTATACTATACTATACTATACTATACTATACTATACTATACTATACTATACTATACTATACTATACTATACTATACTATACTATACTATACTATACTATACTATACTATACTATACTATACTATACTATACTATACTATACTATACTATACTATACTATACTATACTATACCACACCACACACCACACCACACCACACCACACCACACCACACACCACCACCCCCACCACCACCACACCACCATCCCCCCCACCACCCCCACCACACCACCCAATCTCACACCACATCACCACCACCCCACCACACCACCAACAATAATACTGTCAACAACACCGTCAACAACACCACCAACAACACCGTCAACAACACCACCAACAACTCCGTCAACAACACCACCAACAACACCACCAACAACAACACCACCACCAACAACAATAGCATCAACAACACTAACAACCAACAACAATAGCATCAACAACACCAACAACTGACAACACCAACAACAACACTGACTACTACACCAACAACAACACCAACACCACCAACAACACCAACATTACCAACACCAACAACAATACCAACAACAGCAACAACACCCGCACCACCAACAACAGCAACCAGCATACCATACCTTACTATACTACACCACACCCCACCACATCACTATAGGTGGGCAGGGATAGTGGGTTGATGGGTGTGGGATCAGGGGTGTATGGACTGGGTTGTGTAAACCCTCTAAAAAAAACTACAATAATAAAGAAACTGTAATTTATTGATTTCCTAACTGGGATTAAGAAAATTTTGTTCATGTGTGTGTGTTGGGTGTCATAAACTCCTGAATCACTCCCCAGTTTAAATGAAGCCCAGTTTTAAATGTGCTTAAATATGTCTGACTTCGAATAGTCGAGCGTGCAGTCGTTTCCGACTGGCTCTTGTTATGATAAATTCTTTTCATGTACAGGTTCTGGCACCAGACGGTTATTTTCATTATTTAGAACTAACTTGTGATTTTAGTTGCAGTTTTAACACTGTGCTATCATTTAAAATTTGTATCGTTACAAACTTCGCTACCGGGGGCATATGTGTTTTCCGAACACAGATTCTTGTTACTTAGAATTTCTGGTTAAAGTTTGCATGCAAGCTAGTTACTTTCATACTTCTTGTACTATAGCTTTGAAACTTGTTCACTATCATGACCCTGACTATGTATACCAAGAACCATGAATTTCTTTGATTTATATCAAACTATTGCCCTTTTTAGACTTAGAAATTAAGGTTAAAGTTTGCGTGCAAGCTGGTGAAACCTCATAACTTTTATTCTATTAAAACCACAACTTTAAAACTTTGTATACCTTAAATTTATCATACATCCGGTTGATGTTCAGAGGACCATAACTCATCCTTGCTTTTTTATTAAACTTCTGTCCTTCTTCGCTTGGAAATTATAATTAAGACTTAGAAATTATGGTTAAAGTTTCAATGTTAGTGTTTTTTATAGGTAATGCTATAGAAAAGGTTTAAAACAGATGTACTTAACATACTTTGGTTGAAAGTGTTGAGTGGTTATACTATACTACACTATACTATACTAATACCATACCATACCATACCATACCATACCATACCATACCATACCATACCATACCATACCATACCATACCATACCATACCATACCATACCATACCATACCATACCACACCACACCACACCACACCATACCATACCACACCACCACCACCACCACATACCACCACCACCAACACCACCCCCACCACACCATCCCCACCACCACCACATACCAACACTATCACACCACACCACCACCGCCCACCACACCACACCACCACCACATACCACCACCACCACAAACAACAACACCACCACCACCCCCCAACACACCACACCACCTACACCCCCACCACCACCATAAAAAACATCAATAATAACAACACCATCACCACCACCAACAACAACAACACAACCAACAATAACACAAATAACAACAACACCACCAACAACAACACCACCAACAACACCGTCAACACCACCACCAAAAACAACATCAACACCAACAAAAGCATCAACAACACCAACAACCAACAACATCAACAACAACACCAACACCACCACCAACAACAACAACATCACTACCACCACCACCAACAACAACAACAACACAACCAACAATAACACAAATTAACAACAACAACACCACCACCAACAACACCGTCAACACCACCACAAACAACAACACCACCATCAACAACACCAACAACAACACCAACAACACCACCACCAACAGCATCACCAACAGCATCAACAACACCAACAACCAACAACACCAACAACAACACTGACAACAACACCAACATCAACACCAACAACAACACCACCACCACCACCAACAACAACAACAACACCACCACCACCACCAACAACAACACCATCACTACCAACACCAACAACAATACAAACAACAGCAACAAAACCAACACCACCAACAACAGCAACCAGTATACCATACCATACTATACTACACCACACCTCACCACATCACTATAGGTGGGCAGGGATAGTGGGTTGATGGGTGTGGGATCAGGGGTGTATGGGCTGTGTTGTGTAAACCCTCTAAAAAAAACTACAATAATAAATTAAGTGTAATTTATTGATTTCCTAACTTGGATTAAGAAACTTTTGTTCATGTGTGTGTGTTGGGTGTAATAAACTCCTGAATCACTCCCCAGTTTAAATGAAGCCCATTTTAAAATGTGCTTAAATATGTCTGACTTCGAATAGTCGAGCGTGCAGTCGTTTCCGACTGGCTCTTGTTTTAGGCTTGTAGTGATACATCAATGGTTGGTGGATTAGGGTAAACAAGAGTAAAAACTAAAGAAAATTTGTCAGACCTTAGGAATTACGTTTTCTTGAATTTTAATGAAATGTAATATACTAGTCTTTTAACCTTTTTCCCATATTATCCAGGTTTTGTCAAGCCTGGATGCGGTGAGCTTGACTTAGTTATTGATGTATTTGCATTAGTGTGTGTTTCTAAGCATCTGCTAGTGTGTCCTTCCGGATTTGTCCAGACCATAACTTTGACATGCATTGAGCAATCATGTTTATGGCATGATTTCTAACCTCAGTGAGATGGATTGTCCTGCGCAAACCCAAGGTTCCCATCTCAAAGGTCAAGGTCACTGAAAGGGGCCAATGGTCATGTCACAGCTTGTCCAGACCACAATCATGAAAAGCAGAATGTACTTATCATGTTTGTACTTGTGTGCTGTACACAATAAACTCAATCATATTATTGTTTAATACTTTACTCCATATTTACGGGGGTATGACCACAGTAGGTCCAGATGATATCATGCAGTTAATCCATACCATATGATCTGGTTCTACACTGGTGGCTTCTTGATCAGAAATGATCTTACGCATCTAAAAGCGAAGTCTAGATCCTGATCAGATGGCACTGATGTGCTGGCTGATCTGGATGTACACTGATCACCCATGGATAACAGCCTTATCCAATGAAGTAAAGGATTAACATACAAAAGTTAAAGAAATCCATGGTTTAATGTATTGTATTAATGAGTCTCACCAATGGAAAGTGTGTTTTCATGAAACTGACATCATATTGTAAACTATCATTATAAGTTACAGCAGATGACGCTGTTAAGGTTAATTAATTTTGCAGAAATAAGTATGTGATCTCAGCAAAATCAATTATGAAACTATTTGATAAGAAAATGATGAATAATTGTTGTTTTATCCCAAAATACATGTAGTAATCATAGGTAAGGCATATCAGTGCCGTCTGACCAGGACAAACTTTGTTCGCTTTTGATTCATAAGGTTATTTCCAATCAAGAAGCTAAATGTGTAGATCCTGATCAGATGGCATGAATTTGTCGGCTGATCTGGATCTACACTTTTCACTCATATGATAAAACCAATAGATATGAAGTAAAAGGTTTTACTGTTGTTATCTTGTTTAGATGCTTGTTCCAACAACAGAAGATGACATAGCTCCAGACGAGAATGAGACGCCAGCCAACAAGAAGAAAGGAGATAAGGACAAAAAATTTATCTGGAATCATGGATGTAAGGGGCATTATTCAATTTAACTATACATTTTTTTCTTATCAACAGTAACAATATTGGCTTATAGAGAAGTAATTAAGGAAAATTTTTAGCTATAGCTGGGCTTCAGATCACAGATCCTCTTCTTTCTGTCACATTACTCTACTGTTGAATCTGTCAACAGCAACAGTTGCGAGAATTATTACAAATGGGCTGTTTCAAAAAAAAGGCTGGTTTGGGTTTTCCTGTTATAAAAATCTACAACAAACTGTAACTTCCATTTTTCTACCTTCCAGAGGTGTCTCATCATGCCTTTTAAAGATTTGTGAAGTTTCATCAAAATAGCACCATCTGTTAAAAAAATATTCTAAAATAATGGGCCAAAAATGTCAGGAGTGTGACAAAAAAGTGTGACACTTTTAAAAATCACCCGTGTTCAGACCATCATTTTACAAAAAGCTTGAAGAAAGGCAAGTTTTAGTGTTGTTTTAGTAAAAGTGCATTTATAAGGCATCAACTAATGATAAAATTAAGCATATTATACTTCAAGTAATCATAATTTATGCTATTAAGTCAAGCGTAGTAGATAAGACAATACCTCAAGAAAATCAATACATCTTTGCTTTATAAATTTATAGGACTTTAAAGATTAATTGTACAAAAGAAAAGAGTTTTGTGTATCATTAAGTTTGATGTTTCTAGATGCAATAATTATACTGGTAATATTATCACCTCTATTGAAATTATATTTGTCTGCAGCTCTCTTCAGAAAATATCAGCTGAATTTGTCAGGAGTGTGACATTATGCACATATTGCAATATTCTGTCAGCATATCCTTTACATGAAAAGAAGAGCATGTTTTTTCCTAGAAGTCTATGTCATGTTTTGTTAAATTGTGACGAATAAGAATGGCCTTAGTGAAACATTTTTGAGTACACTACACTTATGTGGTTGTCAGGACTGTGACACACTTTCTTAAAAATATGATTTTTTTATCTTTATGCAATACCACAAGTTCTAAAGCACTTATATTTGATGCTTCAGCATGTATTTTAACAGAAGTGCACCTTTAAATAATAAGAAACAGTAATAATTGTATTTTAAGCACATAAATTAAAATTCTTGTGATTTATTTCATATTGGTTAATTAAGCTCCATAAAATTTTCATTCTGCCACATATGAGTATTACTTGATTGATTTTGATCAATGAAAAGACTGTACAAACATATGGAGCAACCAGTTTGGACATTTTATGAACTTAAATTCTTTACATTTTTTTCACTTCACCTGCCATTTTTTTGGAAATAGGCCAAATGACAATATCTCAGCAACCAGTAGACTGATTTCAAAAATGTTTTCAGTTCTTTACTCAGTTTCAATAAGCAGTCTAATGGCTATGGGTGCAAGTCCAAGTTCCTGATCTAAACTTTTTTCGCAATGGATAACTGCCATATGTCATAGAGTAAAGGGTTAATAGAATATACACAGATTGGATATTGAAATTATAAATAAATAGTGCCGTGACTAATAAGCTGGCCTTACAGTATTGTTTTTCACTTGTATGGCTTTTTAATGTAGCCTATTGCATCAGGGGTATTTTACATAAATCTATTTATAAGAGCCAATTATGAGAGGTTACATTAATAAAATGAATATAAAAAATTGTATAGAAGACATTGTTGATGATTGTTTACCCATGAAGCCATATTTACTAGTCTGCTAGATCTAACATACTGGTTGTTGTCACATTTTGCTCATTTCCAATTTCAGTGACACCCCCATTGAAAAATGTGAAGAAGAAAAGATTTAGAAAAACACTTAAGAAAAAGGTTTGTTCAGTTGCTGATGACTCTCTGCCATTCAAAAGATGATATAGGAATCATGCTCATCATCCGTCCATGGCCCAAGATCATTAAACTAAATCAGGAAATCAGTCTCAAATCACTTGAATCTGATTGGCTGAAATGGTGACTGGTCGCTATTTCAGCCAATCAGATGCTTGAGATTTGAGACTGATCTCCAAACTTAGTATATGATCTTAGGCCCATGTGTCAGTTAGTCTGGCCACCTAATCCTCCTTTCATGTTCAGTCCAATTCTTTATTTTTCTTTATTGGAATTCATAATCATTTGCCAGAATTGGTCACCACACTAAAAGTATGTAACAAAACCTGTGTTTTTTTCTTCAAGGTCTAGTTCTCGGCAACCCTCTGAACTTGGTCAGTTTAGATATATATGCCTTACTGATAATAGTTCATGTGGTGTCCATATTTTTGTCATCCATGGTTTATATGGGTTATATCAAATGTGTGACCAGTGTAGATCCAGATATTGGAGCACATCCGTGCCGTCTGATCAGGTTTTTTTATTTTCTCTTCTAGATTCATTTGGTTATTTCTAACCAAGAAGCAAACATTGCAGGTCCAGTTCAGACATTTAGCTAGTTAAAAAAAAATACCCAATTACCTCTTCACAGTGCCTGGCACCCTAAAGGTTGGCCCTTTAAGAAGGGGTGACAGTATAATACACAAAAACATTTTATATGTTCTGATGTAAGCTAAATGGTAGATATTTATGATTTTTAAATCCTGAAGTTTGTTGACAGTATATGGATCAACCAGACATAGAAAAGGAAGTGAAGCGGTTGTTCAGAGCAGATGCTGAGGCTATCAGTGTGAAATGGGAACTCATTACAGATGATGATAAAGGGGCCAATGGGAAAATGGAGGGGTCAGGTGGCCCTGGGACAAGTGGCTCATTTAAAAGGACTGATACTGCAGCAAGCTTAGATATAGGTAAGCTTAATAATTATGGGTGTCTTAATGTGATTTGATAAAGAAATAATATTGATACAAATGCAGTGGTTTATTTTTTCTTTTCCAATTTTTCTTTGGAAGAATGATTGTTTTCCAAATTTTTGAAACAAACAGAAACAAAAATTTATGTCAGCTGAACCCAGATTCTGTGAAAAAAAGCCCATTTCAGCCAATCGGATGCTTGAGATTTCAAACTGGTCTTCTGTTTTGGTCTTGGGCACTGATTTTTGTGTCGCCTGCGATAGCAGGTAGGCACATAGGGATGCTATTGTTCGGCGGCGGCGGCGGCGTCGGTGTCGTCGTCCGGTAGTCCCCCAACTTTAATCTGAAACTTAATGTTGCCTATAACTTTCAAAGAACTTGACCTATTCACTTCATACTTCGAATATATCATCAGCATGAACAATGCCATCTGTGACGACAAGAATGATAACTCCAGTTTCAATATTTTTTGAGTTATGCCCCTTTCAAATGCAACTTGAATCTGAAACTTAATGTTGCCTATAACTTTGAAAGTACTTGTCCTATTCACTTCATACTTGGAATATATCATCAGCATGAACAATGCCATCTGTGACGAGAAGCATGATAACTCCAGTTTCAATATTTTCTGAGTTATGCCCCTTTCTAATGCAACTTTAATCTGAAACTTAATGTTGCCTATAACTTTGAAAGTACTTGTCCTATTCACTTCATACTTGGAATATATCATCAGCATCAACAATGCCATCTGTGACGACAAGAATGATAACTCCAGTTTCAATATTTTTTAGTTATGCCCCTTTGAAATGCAACTTGAATCTGAAACTTAATGTTGCCTATAACTTTGAAAGTACTTGTCCTATTCACTTCATACTAGGAATATATCATCAGCATGAACAATGCCATCTGTGACAACAAGAATGATAACTCCAGTTTCAATATTTTCTGAGTTATGCCCCTTTCAAATGCAACTTTTATCTGAAACTTAATGTTGCCTATAACTTTGAAAGTACTTGTCCTATTCACTTCATACTTGGAATATATCATCAGCATCAACAATGCCATCTGTGACGACAAGAATGATAACTCCAGTTTCACTATTTTTTGAGTTATGCCCCTTTCAAATGCAACTTTAATCTGAAACTTAATGTTGCCTATAACTTTGAAAGTACTTGTCCTATTCACTTTGTATTGGAATATATCATCAGCATGAACAATGCCATCTGTGACGACAAGAATGATAACTCCAGTTTCACTATTTTTTGAGTTATGCCCCTTTCAAATGCAACTTTAACCGGAAACTTAATGTTGCCTATAACTTTGATTATACTTGTTCTATTCAATTCATACTTGGAATATATCATCAGCATGAACAATGCCATCTACAACAACAAGAATGATAACTCCAGTTTCAATATTTTTTGAGGTATGCCCCTTTCAAATGCAACTTTAACCTGAAACTTAATGTTGCCTTAACTTTGAAAGTACTTGTCCTATTCACTTCATACTAGGAATATATCATCAGCATGAACAACGCCATCTGTGACGACAAGAATGATAACACCAGTTTCAATATTTTGGAGTTATGCCCCTTTCAAATGCAACTTTAACATGAAACTTAATGTTGCCTATAACTTTGAAAGTACTTTTCCTATTCACTTCATACTTGGAATACATTATCAGCATGATCAACAACATTGGTTACAAAAAGAATCATAACTCCTGTTTGATTATACTTTGAGTTATGCCCCTTCCAAATGCAACTTTAACATGAAACTTAATGTTGACTTTAACTTTGAAAATTCACTTGATATTCGAAATAAATCATCTTCATGATAAGCGTCATTATGAAGAACAAGAATGATAACTCCTGCTGGACTATTTTATGAGTTGTGTCCCTTTAATATACAACTTTAACATGAAACTTAATGTTGCCTATAACTTTTAAAGTACTTGTCCTTTTCACTCATTGAATATATCATCTTCATGAACAACAACATTGGTTACAACAAGAATCATAACTCCTGTTTGACTTTTTTTTTCAAATGCAAATTTCACATGAAACTTAATGTTGCGTATAATTTATAAGTACTTGCCCTATTCATTGAATACTTGGATTGTATCATCAACATGAACAGTTCGATCGACAACTACAAAAATTATAACTCCTGTTTGAATATTTTTTGAGTTATTTCCCTTTCAAATGCAACTTTCACATGAAACTTAGTGTTGCCTGTAAAATGGAAAGTACTTGTTCAATTCACTTAATACTTTGAAAAACTCATCTGCGTGCACAAACCAATTTTTGAAGATGATAACTCGGGTTTCACCATTATTATAGTTATTCCCCTTTTAAATGCAATTTAGATGACACATGTGTTCTGTGGTCTAGTATTGAAATAAACTTAAATAAAATATTTTTATTATATATGATTAAAAATAGGCCCACATTTCAACTTTTTCCATGCAGGCGACACATGTGTTCCGCGGAACACAACATTCTAGTTCCTTATAAGTATATTTGGCTATGTTTTAGATATATTTGGAGAACTGAGCAGTTCAGATGAGGAGGATGATAAAGATGTGAATGTAATGGACAGTGAAGATGACGCATCCCGGCAACAAAGTTTCCTGAAGATGGAGGATACCAGCTCTCAGCTCATCAAACAGGAGAACCAGCTGATCAATCTAGACAGTCTAATGATGGCCGAGAACCAGCAACTGGAAGATGCTCAAGCATGTATGTTTACAAACTGCTTGCAGTATTCTTCCCTTATTCTTTGCAAAAATTAATTTTAATTTGTGCTATAACTTTACAAACTATTTTACATATGTCACATAAACTTTTTATTCCTACTTTGCACTTTGGAGTATAGATTTGACATACAAGCAGTGATCTTCCATATTTTTAGGTTACTGGTCACACATGCACAATATGCTTTGCTTGTTTTTTTAGTGATATCACACAATTTCAAGATACTTCCAGTATATAGTAAATCCATTGTTTAATTTTGCTAACATTTTGAATATATGCACTTTTATCTGAGTGTAAATTAATTGGAAAATAAAAGCACACATAATATTAACCATTTACTTCATAAAAACACATTTTTACACATGTGCAGCCAGGTTAGATCCATATAAACCTGCAGTTCTATGCCATCTGATCTAGATCTGCACTGGCCAAATCTTCGTCAGAAATAATCTTATATATAGAAAAACACAGTGCAGATCCTGATCAGATGGGACGTCCATGTGGATCTACACTGTTTGTCCATGTAATATAAATAAATGTAAATAAAAGTGTATGTAAGAAGTTAAGGGTTCAATGATTCTTCAGCATCTTGAAGCTCAGTCTCTTCTGGTTTCAGCATCAGAGATGCTGATGAAGCTAAATGAGCTGGGTGAGCAGTTAGACGACATGAGTCAAGATATGAAAAAGGAAACCCTTGATGCTACACAGGATATCCTCGACACCTAGCACTGACTTGTGAAGTGTTAGTTGTATAAATGTAAGTTTTATTCTTGAAGATAGTTATACATGCTAAGTTAGTGCCACAGTGGCTTAAGCTCTAAAATAGGACCTGGTTGGTAAAAGACTAATGCTTACATGATAATTATTTTAAATTCAAGTTTTATTAACCAGAGTTTTTAAAGAAAACTGGTTATTGTAATGCTGAAGTTGGCGGGCAGCGACTGGGGGGGGGGGGGGCAGCCATCAACTTTTGGTTTCCACTCAATAACTTGAGTTTGCTTTGGCCTATTGACACCAAACTTGGTGAGTGGCTAGCTTTTGTAAAGAGGCAGCTTGGGATTGCTACCCAGGATACCGTGATCAAGGTCAAGGTCACTGTTGTTAAAAATAGTCAAATATTCAGCTTTAAACTTGTGGCAGCATGACCATTGGACTTTGCAAGTTTGTACCCCAATTAATGAGTCACACTGAGAAGTTTCAATTTCAATCAGTTTTTAAACCTACTTTTTAAGCGGAAATTTTCTATTGACAATCAGTATACAAGTGAACCTGCCTTAATAACCACCTGCATTTAACAGCCATCTTGAATATGTCCTTAATTGCCATTTTGTTCTTATTTTCATCTGTCTTAAACAGCCACCTATGTTAAGCAGCCACTTGTTGTCACTCCCTTGGATGGTTCCTTAAACAAGTTTTGACTGTATACATAAATCAATATTTCTATATTATGATGCGATTCTGGCAGTCTTGACTGTATACATAAATCAATATTTCTATATTATGATGCGATTCTGGCAGTCTTGAAGCTTTTAACATGTTCAAAGAAATCACATTACAACTACCTGTAATAGACACTCACACAGCAAGTCCTTTATTTAATTTACTTTATTGATTAGTACCTTTTAATGCTGATTTAACATGTGATTCTTTATGAATAATGTATTGTTAAATACAAAAATATACAGAAATTTTTGTATCCAAAATGTGATATATAAAATAGTATTGGACAGTCAAGTGGTACTTCAAATTTTGTACATTGCCTTTTGTCACCGACGTGTCTGTAGTGTGCAGCCTGTGGTTATTATGTATACTTTCCAATTTGCACATGGCATACTTATTTCCAATCCCAATATTTGATTCTCAGTTCTCATTTGAAGTCAAGCCAGAAGATACTAGTAATGATGTTTTTTTTTTCCATTTCAGTTGCAACGGCCATGAGGGCAAGGTATCCCTGACATTACCAGAGTACTGTGTATTCAGGTTCTGTAGTGTTGAACCATTGCTGATATGATCACAGTACTGTGCATTCAGGATCTGTAAAGTGTGAAATTATAAACTCAATTAAACTTCCCTCAATCTCTCATAGTATACATATGTGAAAAAATAGACACAAAGCTACTGTACATTTATGTCACTGTACAGGAGTTAAACTGGATTTGAAGTGTCTTTTTAAGAACAATCAACACAACAGTTAAGCAAATGGAGAGAAATAGTTGACAGTGCAAAAACTAATTTTACGAAAAATATGAGAAAGTTGTTGACACTTTTGAAGGCAAGGAAGTATTGAAATTCATCATATAACTGAATTGCAGTTAGAGAACAGGTCTGAAACTGGATGCACCTATGTGATGCCTTTTTCTGCATTGTGTGTTTTCTGTAAATAAGCTGCATAAATTGCATAAATATTAAGTGAAAGAAGATTAACCCATGCTGAACCTATCATCTATGATATGGTTCTGAGCGTGGGTATAAGCACCAGTATACAACAGTGTCATCTTACAATACTTGGAAGATCTCTTCAATTGTTTGAAAATCACTGTAAAATTAACTGTCTGAATTGAAGATCTCATCAGTTTATTTACTCTCTAAATCATTTGAAGAGCTCTCCAATTCAATTGGTGATAGCTTCAAATCAATTTAGTTGATGATCTCTTCAAATCCATTAGATATACCTCTAAATCATTTGATGATATCAATAATTTAATTTAAAAGATACCCAAAGCATAAATAGTTGAACGCTAAATCTACATAAATGCATATAGACATAATTGCATTTATTTTCAGTTACTTGTTATTGCACTTTCTTCAAATAACTGAAGACCTCTTCAAATCATTAAAAGAGCTTTCCGATTGATTAGAGAGTGTGTTAATTCAGTTGCACATAGCATTAATTAAAATAGAGCTCTCTTCAGATAACACAAATCAACAAAAAATTCTTCAAAGATGGGGTAGGTTGTTTGTAACGCCAACCAAAAGTATTTTTTATGTTCCTCAAAAGAAATCGGGGAAGCATATGTAAATATGAAACTTAATGTTGCCTTAACTTTAAGAGTACTTGTCCAATTCACTTAAAACTTGGAATATATTTTCTTAATGAACAACATTGGTTACAACAAGAATCATAACTCCTGTATTACTATTTTTTTGAGTTATGCCCATTTTCAAATGCAACTTTAACATGAAACTTAATGTTGACTTTTACTTTTAAAGTACTTGTTCTATTCAATTAATACTTGGAATAGATCATCTGCATGAACAACGCCATTCGTGACAAAAAGAATAAAAACTCATGTTCGACTATTTTATGATTTATGCCCCTTTAAAATGCAACTTTAATATGAAACTTAATGTGGCCTGTCGCAATGAAAGTACTTGTCTAATTCACTTAATACTTGGAATATATCATCTGCATGTACATAGCTATTGGTGAAAAATGATAACTCAGGTTTCACCCTTTGTTTAGTTATGCCCATTTCAAATGCAATTTTGGTGACACGTGTGTTCCGTGTTGTAGTACTGCAATCAACCTGAATGAAATCTTTTTATCATATAATGATTACACATAGGCCCACATTTCAATTTTTTCCAAGCAGGCGACACATGTGTTCCGCGGAACACCAAATGCTAGTTTATTTATAGATGGATTTTAAAATTATTTCACAGAAATGATCACCATATCGAGAAGACTTGGCGCGCACAAAATAAGGGTTGATTTCTGGAAGGTCGGGGTCACAGTGTGACATTGATGCAAAATCATGTCCGGCCCATAACTTTGTTATTTGCATTCCCATTTTAGAATTATTTCACAGAAATGATTGTTTTGCTCTACGAATGAAAATTCGACAAAATCACCTTCATAGTTATACAACTTACGATGTTTGTGACAAACATTCGGGGAGCATCCCCGTTATCGACGGTCTCTTGTTTATTGTTATTTTTTATGCTCCCGAAGGGATGCATATAGTTATGGTACCGTCCGTCTATCCGTCTTTTTTTGTCGAAATGTCAGTCCGGTAAAATCGTGTCCTCGCTTTATCTCCAAAATTGCTTGAGGGCATTTTTGAAACTTCACAGGAGTGTTTGTTACCAAGCCTGGTTGTGCACTTTGTGAGGAGTTTCTGCGCTGATTATTTTTGGTCGAGTTATGGGCCCATAGTCATTTTTACTATTACTTCTATATTATATTAAAATCTTGTACACGCTTCATTTCCAAAAACCGCCTTGAGAATTCATTGAAATTTCACAGAAATTATTGTAACCAAGCCTAGTTCATATCGTCGGGAGTTTCCGCTCGGATATGTTTGGCAGAATTATTGGCCGTTAGTTATTTTTTACTATAACTTCTATATAAAACTCTTGTCCAATCTTCATCCCCAAAGTCACTTAAGGGATTTCATTGAAACTACACAGGAGCGATTTTCACCAGATCTAGTTATGTGTATCATCAGGAGTTACCGATCAGATTATTTTGACAGAGTTATAGGCCCCTAGTCATATTTACTACTATATAAAATCCACGTCCAGGCTTTATCTTCAAAACCGCTATATTTCTTGAGGGATTTACTTTAAATATATGTTCCTTACAGAATACAAGTTGTCATGTTAAAGTCAACCAAAGCTCGTAGAAAAATATGACGATTTAAGAAAGTTGTAGGTATTCAAAGATGACCACTCTAAATTAAGTGGCTAATGTTTACAGTAAATACGCAACATTAAACACATCTATTTAAATAAACACACGGTCTCCTTTCCTTTATTTTTTTTTGGCTTTGTTTATTTCACTCTTTATTTTACATGTACATCGATAATTTCGATGTTTCTGAAGATAATTTTAACTTAAAATCTATTTCACAACAGTAAAGGAATTAGCCACCACAGGAGTAGTTAATACCCGTAGGGCTGTTTACAAATGTTTCCAAATCTGATGGTGTAAACATCTAGTGGCAAGCGATTTTCATTATGTTTCCCCCTACATAATGCCTGTCCTGTATCTGGATGTGTATCAAAAATCGTTAGCGCGTCTTTTCCTAAACTACAGGGAGGATTACCGTCAGACTGTTCATGAATACTATGTAGCAAACCATATTCGCAGAAATTTCCATTTGGTTCATTTTACCACCAGACGTCTATTTCTTGTAGGCACTAATATTGATGGTCCCTGTGTACAGCCAAAAGGCAGAACAATTTTTTGCATGTTCTGCTAAACGGATATGATTGTTAGGAAAGCTTTCTAGTACATGTAGCATAATCTGCAGTAGTCTGCAGTAGTTAAGTGTGATGTCACTGTCGCATTATCCTAAAGGAATAGTTACTGTACCTTTTGCCTGTATGCTTTTTTCTCAATGTAAAAGAAGATAAAAATGGAACTTAATTCAGGTGACGTTTTGAATAAGCTTAAATAAAATAATTTTCAGGCGTCCTGTTTGTCAACTTATGATTTTGCTACTTTTTACACCTCGCCCCCTCATAATTTAATAGGAGACAAGCTTACTAGTCTCATTGAGAAAACGTTTGCAAGAGAAAATAAACTTTTATCGCTTGTAATGAACAGAAATCCTTTTTACAGATGGTTCTTATGATAATTATATTTTATGGACTTGTCAAGACCTAATAGAGTCGTTAACCATCTGTAAATTAAAAAAGAAAGGTTACCAACATGATATTTTCACTGCGCTATGCAGGCCTTGTGGTTAACCCATCTACAGTTGATCATTATGCTAACCTCTTTGGTTGCACGACGGTGGCAGGGGTTTAAAAGTTTATGAAGAAATCTTTTATAAGAACATAAAAATCTATTTATTTCTTTTATCCCTGTCATCGTGTTCTTGCTGATTTGACTCCAGGTACTCTGGTCTCTGTAAGGTCATTGAGTACCCACCCATTTGGCTTTGCAATGCTATTAGCTTATATTTTATATGCTTGTGTGCTTTTGCATGCAACATTGTTGAGTTGATGGGTGGGTTTGAGGTATTTCACTAAGACAACTTGTACTTGTTTTTTTTATGTGAGAACCTGTTGGGGGCAAGTGTGAGGTTGGTGCACCCTAGAACCTGGTTTATACACCAAGTAGCACATGCAAAGGCGGTAACCAAGAGTTCTCATTTTCGTTAATTTTTGTGGTGTATTGTTGGAAATTGATATTCTTATAAACGCATGCTCTCTTTTCCTCTTTACTCTTTCGCTGCGTATGAAGGCTGTGCTTCTATAGAGTGTGACGATGCCTGATATGCATATTTCACTTTTTAAGGTTTTTTTTTTTAAAAAAAGCTTTTCATATTCTTGTTCAAGGAGAAATCTTAGGAGCACATAAATACTAAACCTTTTTGATTTTTTTCCAGGAAACTTGAATACTGTACATGTACACACTCATCTTGGGAATGTGATTGTAATTTCGATTTGGTTGATATTTGGATGAGTTACGACCATTTCTAGGAAGCACAGAACTCTTTATCATAATTTGCTTCCATTTTCAACCAATGAACACCTTTCAAATATTCAATCAACTTCTGTCACGTTGGACATAAGTGACATTCATTTCCTTCATTCGAATAATCTTTAAAATCATAATGCGTCACATTGTTCGACCATTCTATATGAAATACCTCGTTCCAGCAGACAGAGGTATTCTTTCACAGATATAGCTGTGATGTAACCATCCTTGCCTTTAGGTACCAGTTGGTATACAAATCTACACTCTGTCTGTTTTGTATGTCTGTCCACCTGATTGAGTGCTTTACCGAAATTGCAGTGCATGTACTTCATTGTAGTTCATCGAGTCACTCCCATCATTTAATGGGAGAAAAAGGAAGGAGAGGGACATACGTTTTTCTCAGAAAAAAAAATTAGTTTTAATATGATTCATTTATTTATTACATGTGTTTTTTTTAATTTTGAAAGAGCGCGTTATACTAGTATGTTGCCATTTATTGTGTTTTAAAATATTTATTTATATACGCATTTTTACTCGCAGTGAATGTATTCAGTCTCTTAAACATTTCAAAGTAAGAATAATGATTTTAACAATCAATTCTAGATAGATAGATTGATAGATAGTATATAGTTATTTGGTTTCTTGACAGGGAATGTGAGGATATATTGCCGGTCTGGGTGTTATATTACCCGAGCCGCAGGCGAGGGATAATATGACACACAGACCGGCAATATATTCTCACATACCCTTTCAAGGAACCAAATAATTGTTTTATTATACTGCAAAGACTTTTTCAGACAAAAATAATAAGAAAATATCGTGTTTTTTTTTTATTTATTTCGCTTATTTAATGCCGCACGGCCTAATTCCCCTCTGAGAACCTCAATAATTACATGTCTGACGTCATGAATTTACCTGCATGACGTCACTTCTATAGAAATTGAATGGATTATCGATTTGATATTTATTTACAAAATTTGAGAATAATCTGATCGTTTTCAACGTTAAAAACATAACACAAATATTTTCTGTAACAATTTAAGTAATCCCTAAGCATACCGCTTTATAATTTACAAAATCAGCTTCAAATTACGCATTTTTACGGAAATTCAAAACAAAATGGCGGACGACAACAAAAGGTGGGAGGCCAGAGAGGGAAATTAAGGCACGTGCGTTCATATCTACGGCCGATCCGTAAATGCGAATATACATCAACGGCAAATTATCCAATCAAATTCAAGCAAATTTCTTTGCAGTATAATAAATAGATTTATTTGAATGTAAAATGATAGTATACATGGCATTGAGCAACATTAAAACACTCATGTGCTTAAGTTAAGAAGAAACATGTATGATTTAAATAATACTAGTAAACCATGTCAACAAACATTATATAATACGAATAACACAAAACAGAGATTGGACTTCTCTTATTTCCATTTTGGTCCTTGAAATAAAGTGCCGTGTGACAAAGGAAGACTATTAAAATTTTATCTCGGATCAAATAATCATAGTTAAAAATAAATACATTATTTAATTAAAATAATAAATTAAATAAAATTATAATAAATAAAAATTAAAAAAGGAATAATTAATTAATTAATTTCAAATCTATCTATTGTTAAAAAACAATGGCAGTTACTTAAAAGTTATATACATGTAGTAGTATATAATTTGCTAAATTCATAATTAAAAGAATGGATTGATTCCATAGGTAATTTTTTAACATTGTGTTTAAAATTCATGTATGAATAAGAGTCTCTTTAAAACTGTGGTAAGTCATTCCTATAGGAACATCCCCTATATGCAAAAGACTTTTTCCTTGGGAATGGGGTCCTACCAATATACAGAGTTATCTCAATATTCTGTCATAAGTTACCTCCCTTTGTAACGCGCACCTGTCACTGGGTAGTTCCGGTCTGAGATTGACATTAAAACAGACATGCAGTAGTCATCCGTGGTCCTTTCAAATACGTTTTAATAGGGTCTGGTTGGTCAGAGATCAGCATAATGCATAAAAACGTTTGATTATTATCATTGAATGGAAAAAATAGATAGTTTTATAGCGCAGCGCATAATATTTAAATTTTCTCTTTTACCCTTTTTATACGTTTGCGAGGTATGTGTTTAACATCGTTATGTTCGACCCCTTTGGTAATAAAGAGTAAAAATCGCATTTCTTATGCTCAAAAATGGCAGATTTGAGGGAAAGAAAAGTAAGAAACCTTTAACGAAAAAAAGGTAGACTAGTACAATTTATAACACATTATGTAAAATAATGTTTGACTTCCGCCAATGAAACGCCCGTTCACTTTTATATATGTTATTTCATGTCCATGCAACATTTTTGGCCAGGAATTTAATAGTCTAAGATTATTTTAATAACTGAACCTTTTCCTACAAATTAAATTCTCACCATTCGGTTCATAGGTTTGTGCCATGTTCGTATTAACGTATTTTTCAATATACTGCTATTTATTCTCCAAAAGTTTCTTTCTTATTCTTATACAATTTAGAATATATTCAAACATGGTTTCGTAATGTTTTCACGTTTTTCTCTTTATTTCAATTTTGTTTTATTTCATTTAGTTTTACAATCAATTTTAATTAATTTAATAAAGTTTATATATGTTTGGGTAAAACTTTCCCGAATGCTATTTTATTAAATTCAGATCGGAGCGCTTTAAGTTGCAAATATCAAATAATGAATGTCTCGGGTCTCAAACAACAATGTGACAATTAATTAGAATATTTAATCTCAAGTCACTTTCCTAAAACAACACTTTTACCCCCAACAAGCAACGTTTTCGACCTCTTACAAATCTACAACTAAACTTCAAAAGGCCTTTATCACACCTCCAGCTGGTAAAAACCCAGTCTTGCTAATTAGATTACGTAACATGATCATAAAACACCAGGCCCTTTTCTTAAAAAGCATTGTTTGCATGACTTAACGGTGATTGGCTGAATACTAAAGTGAACGTTTTAAAAAGCTAAAATTTCGATGCCAGCCAATAAATAATTTATCATAAAGGATACGTGCAGTTACGTAAATAGCTTTATTACCGCTTCTAAACCGGAACTACCCAATCAGCAAGGGAAGCTACTCTCAATGGGACGTAACTCTGGATATCGGTAGGCCCCCATTGAGAAACGACTACTTTTTGCAAATGAAAACTCTTGGTCGCTCTCACATAAGCTTAAGCTATAAATCTTGTTTTGTGGCTATGAACAGAACTAGCTAAGACAAAATGTTCCATCATATACAAAGGAGAAGATTTAGTATACTTATTAGATATTAAAAACATGGCATAGGGTTTTAAATTCAACTCTACTAGCCACAGGCAACCAGTTTATAAATAAAAATTCCTCTTTACCAATCTGAGCTCTAGAATCAATATTAAGCAAAAATCTGATTAATTTGTTCTGTGTGACCTGCAGTTTGTTTCTAATAGCTTGAGTTGTAGAATGAAACCGAACTGTAGAAGCATAATCAAAATGACACTGAGCGATTGCCATAACAAGTAACTCTTTAGAATGGAAATGTAAAAAATCTCTTTATCTATACAGAAATTTAAGCCTAGAGTTAACCTTTCTAATAACTGACTCTGCCAAAGATTCAAATAACAAACTTTGGTCCAAGCTTGCACCCAGATACTTGACTGATTTCTTCCACTGAATGGTTTGATCTTTGCAAGACACATCTAGGGTAGATTGAAATTTAACCTTTTGTTTGGATCCAAACAAAATAGAATCGTTTTTCCTAAATATAGAGACAATTTATTACAAATAAGTCAATCACTTACAGATTCAAGATCATTACTTAAAAACGACTCTACCTACTCTTACTTTTACTAATGACCAAAATGGCTGAGTCATCTGCGTAGAGAAGTTACTTATGCTTGACCATAGAGGACATATAATTGACATAGACTAGAAAAAGGAGAGGCCCTAATATTGATCCTTGAGGGACCCCGCAGCTTATAATAGGCTCTTGGGAAGAATGAATACCCGACACATCAACAAGTTGGTGTCTGTCTGATAGGTATGAGGAAAACCTCCTGATCACTGACCCAGAGACCAAGGGCCTCTAGTTTCATTAAGAGGATACTATGATCACCCGTATCGAATGCCTTTTGTAGGTCAAGCAGACCCATCCCTACCATATTTGACCTATCCACCTGAGAACGTATGAAATCAGTAAAATGTGTAAGACAAGTTTCAGTTGAATAGTTTCGTCTAAAACCAAACTGATAAGTAGTTTCTAAACAGTAAATTGTTCTCAGTTAGATAATTTTCAACCTGGTCATAAATAATCCTTTCAAGAACCTTTGAGATGACACTTAAAATAGAAACAGGCCGATAATTACCTACATCAGTCTTGTCATTCTTTTTAAACAATGGTACAACCCGTGCCAGCTTAAGATCATCGGGTACAACACCCTGAATAATTGACAGATTTATAATATGAGACAAGGGTTTTGCAATCACTGAGGCAGAATCCCTAACAAACATAGAAGGAATGCTATCAAGCCCAGTTGCTTTATTTGTACTTAACCTATTCAAAAGTTTGAAAATTTGTTTTTCTGTGACAACTGAAAAACTATATCAGATTTGACACCTTTAGATGAATAATAATTAAAAACAAAACCTCTGCCATACTTATTTATACATTTCGGTAGTTTTGACGCGGGAAATAGGTCCTAAACCTACTTTTCTTAAAATTTCTAAAAATATTTTGACCACTGTGATTTTAGTTGGTCGTTTTCCAGAAAATAGGAGTTATTTGGCTATTGATTGACAGAATCTCATTAAAAGATAAAATGACCCTTGAGATTCAGAAGCTAGCAGAACCCCTTATTGTATTTGTGTATAGGGCACATCATATGTAACGGTATATGTTTAATTGTTTATGGGGAAAGGTGTCTTCGGACTTTAAATTCTTAAAAATGACGTAATAAACTTGAGCAGATTATGAATGATACACTCAAAATATGTAATAAAATCACCATTGATTTATGACAGAATAATAGATACAATAACAGCTTAAATTTCAACAATATTACCCAAAACACAGTTTTACGTGCCCCCCTCCTCATATACTAGTACATTTTACATAGTAAATTGCCAGTCTCCTTAAGGGTATGCAAATTATGCAAAACAGATAAAAAAAATGCACAAACTTTAAAGGAGTTTGTCAAGAATAAATTGCCCGTCTCCTTACGCAAATCAGGCACAAAAGACGGAATAATGCACAAACTTTGAAGGAGTTTTTTATGAGTAAATTGTCCGTCCCCTCAAGGGTACGCAAATCGTGCACAATAGATGGAATAATGAACAAACTATCATCCACAATAGATAAAATATTACATAAACGTTAAAGGATTTTTAAAGAGAAAATTGCAAGCCCCCTTAAGCGTACGCAAATCATGTACTATAGTATAATAATGCACAAACTTTGAAGGAGTTTTTAAAGAGTAAATTGCCCGTCCTCTTAAGGGGATGCAAATCATGCACAGTAGCTGACAAAATGCAGACACTTTGAAAGAGTTTTAAAGCGTAAATTGTCCGTCCCCTTAAGGGGTACAAATCATGCACAATAGATGGAAAATGCACAACCTTTGAAGTTTTTTTTAGAAAGTTGGGATGATAACAACATTAAAATAAAACCATATCATCACGACTTCAAAATGACATTGGTAATATAGACAAATGGTGTAAAAAACCAAAATGGCACTAAACCCAACAAAGTTAACTTGCATGCTACTGGGAACAAAAAATAAGTTGAAGAGCTCAGACTCTCTAGTTTCTTCAAATCACACTCAGCTTGAGAATGTACATTATCAAAATATTAGGTATTATTCTTGATGATTCAATAAAATGGCAAGTGCAGTTAGATAAAATTTGCAGTAAATTAAATTCAAAGCTATATCTGTTTAATAGAATATCAAAGTATCTCACATCTGAAACAAAGATAATTTACTATGATGCATATTTTGAGTTATCTCATGGGGACTATGTTCAAAACCAACAAAGATCGGATCAATAATTTCCAAAGACGTTTTGCCAAATTAGTGCTAGGTAAATCTGATTCATCAACTAATACAGAACTTTTTATTGAACTAAAGTGGTTATCTTTTAATCTAATCACACAACTTATCTTGTTTATAAAACCCTTCACAACTTAGCCCCACAATATTTACACGATCTGAAAGAAATCACACAAAATACCTCTTACAATCTTCGGTCTAACACAATGCAATACCTTGTTCATCCAAAGCTAACCACAGAATTTATGAAAAAGACATTTAGTTACTCTGGTATGATTATCTGAAATGAAATTCCTATTTCCATTAAAAAATTATTTAACATGAATGTCTTCAAAAAATCATTTAAACATCATTTTATGTATAACGTTATATGCATAAAATAATTTGTTGCATATATTGAAAATAGCACACAACTCTAAAGATAAATGTAAGTAAATTTTACAGGTCAAAGCATTTGCATCCATCCACATTATTAAAAATCATTTAAGCATAAGTATCATAATGCAAAAGCTTAACAATATATCTAACTTGAAACTTGAAACTTGTTTTATATTATTTTAAAATCTTACATTAATACTTTGCTAGCCCAATAAAAGTGATGAAATATAGTGGTCTTGTTTTGACATTGTTTTTTATGCCCCCACAAAGTGGGGGGCATATAGAGTTGCACTCGTCCGTCCGTACGTCCGTACGTCCCCAAATCTTGTGGCATCAACGCCTCCTAAACTATAAAGCGGATTTCTTTCAAACTTGCACAGATGATCAAGCAGGATGTGTAGATGATCGTAAAGAAAGGATTTTTTCCTGCGACCATTTTTACCAGAGTTATGGCCCTTTGTTAATTTCAGTTATAAAATCTTGTGGCGTCAACTCCTCCAAAACTACAAGGCAGATTTCTTGCAAACTTGCACAGATGATGAAGCAGGATGTGTAGATAATCGTGAAGAAAGGATTTCTTCCTGCGACCATTTTTACAAGAGTTATGGCCCTTTGTTATATTCATTAATTAAATCTTGTGGCGTCAAATCCTCCAAAACTATGATGCAGATTTCTTGCGAACTTGCACAGATGATGAAGCAGGATGTGTAGATGATCGTAAAGAAAGGATTTTTTCCTGCGACCATTTTTACCAGAGTTATGGCCCTTTGTTAATTTCAGTAATTAAATCTTGTGGCATCAACTCCTCCAAAACTACAAGGCAGATTTCTTGCAAACTTGCACAGATGATGAAGCAGGATGTGTAGATAATCGTTAAGAAAGGATTTTTTCCTGCGACCATTTTTACCAGAGTTATGGCCCTTTGTTATATTCATTAATTAAATCTTGTGGCGTCAACTCCTCCAAAACTATAAGGCAGATTTCTTGCGAACTTGCACAGATGATGAAGCAGATGTGTAGATGATCGTAAAGAAAGGATTTTTTCCTGCGACCATTTTTACCAGAGTTATGACCCTTTGTTAATTTCAGTAATTAGATCTTGTGGCATCAACTCCTCCAAAACTATAAGGCAGATTTCTTGCGAACTTGCACAGATGATGAAGCAGGATGTGTAGATGATCGTAAAGAAAGGATTTTTTCCTGCGACCATTTTTACCAGAGTTATGGCCCTTTGTTAATTTCAGCAATTAAATCTTGTGGCATCAACTCCTCCTAAACTACAGGGCAGATTCCTTGCAAACATGCACAGATGATGAAGCAGGATGTGTAGATGATCGTGAAGAAAGGATTTTTTCCTGCGACTATTTTTACCAGAGTTATGGCCCTTTGTTTTTTTCAGTAATAATATCTTGTGGCATCAACTCCTCATTTACTTTTGGACAGATTTCTTTCTAACTTGCACACATGATCAAGATGGCTGGGTAGATGATCATAAAAAAAAGGATTTTTTTCTGCTGCCATTTTTAACCACAGTTATGGCCCTTTGTTTATTTCACTTACAAAATTTTGTGGCATCAACTTCACATTTTCTAATTGGCTGATTTCTTTCAAACTTGCACAGATGATTAGACATGATGTGAAGATTGTTGTAAAGGACATTGTCTTGCAACAATTTTCACCACAGTTATGGCCTTTTGTTTATGTTAGTTATTAAATTTTGTGGCACTTACTCCTCATTTACTAATCTTGATCACCACATGTTGTTAATACCTGGTACAAAATTTTGTAACAAATGTTATTGCAGCAGTGGGGGCATCAGTGTCCTGTGGACACAGTCTAGTTACGTTTTAACATTGTTTTTACGTTTTGATGACTTATTTACACAGTTAAGACAAATACCATTTGCATCAGAACTTTGCAATGCATGTATGAAACGTCTAGAAAAGCGATACAGTCATTTTGTAAACACTTATATCTACAATATGTTATGGCCATCAGTCAAATAAATGTTGGGGTTTAAACTAATAGCATCTGAACACTCGTCCATTAGATATTATATAATTAAAATCAAAACGCATTTAAACTTTATATAAGGAAAAGGACAATGTTGTTTTACACTGGTGATGCTACCCAATACATTGTAACATCATCGATATACATTCTTATTGCCTATACGAAGCAAATCGGGATTCAATACGATATTTAAAACTATGTTTGTTCTAAATCATTATTGACTGACAGAAATACTAAATTTGACAACTTTTTAGGCGAGTCGGAGAAAAATATACAGAGCAAAGCTCTGCCGAGACCTGTAAGTTTTTCGGAGCTCAGGAAGATAGTAAGGGGCATTGATATTTTCAGTTTTTATTTCGCCAGTAACACAGACAGTAAATACCGGTATACCGTACCAGGATGTTTTTCCGTTTAGATGTTTACATCACAATATTGCTATTCTTATAACACCTTCCCAATATAAACCGCAGAAATTATCCTTCAGGGGAGCCGAAAACGACGAAATATTAAAGCAGATATTTGAGCATCCTTTCTTTGGTCAAAACGCAGAAATTTATGGCCGGGGAAAATACCTGCTATATGGTGTTATAATTTGACATTTTTATTTATCATACTATTTTAGAAGTGGCAAACATGGATCCTTTAAAGCCGTATTTTCAGATTGCGAGTGTTAATAACCTTATTTGCCTGTTGTCCAATTCGAAAAGTAATTACGCTGAGCATGTTCTCTCTGACTTTTTTTTTCGTATTTTAAACACTTCAAATTTGTCGCAAGATTTTTTTTCAACGTTACCTTTTTGATGATAAATATTGTCTTTGACTCCAATTCTGCAGTTAGTTGAGAAGCCATAGATGCGTTGCCATCTAACACTTCAAAGAGTATTTTGGACAAAAAATTTATTCCCATTAAACTGTTATATAAACTTCTCAAAAGAAATTCCTGCACATATTTTAATGATGTTCATCAAGTAGGAATTTCACATCTTTGTACTGCAAGCATATATGTTAGTTTTTTTACAGTGTTTGCTTTTCAAGAAAGTCAATAGTGGCATTAGTTTTCTTTCCAATCTTTAGATCCTTTGCCTGAACTGTTATTTCTGTATCGGTGAATATCATTGAAACAAGAACGGGTCTGTCTAAATTACCATCATAGTCAACAAGGTCGACCGTCAGTTTTCCGAGATACATACGATCCTTATCAGTGTAGGATGGATCTTTCAAATGAGACGCGAAAACATCCAAGGATAGCTGAGTTTGATTTTTAAAAAGAGGTTTGTATTCCTTTTCGACTGGTGCTTCGCCAAGTTTAACACTCTGATTTATTTCAACATGTTTGCTAAACACATCCTTGCATTTTACACCAGCGTCTGTCAGATAACGCTTGCTCTCAGGATCACTGCCACTAACGAAATTCCGACAGATTTTGATCCCATAGGTGTACTTCAAAACCCGCTCTGAAATTTGCCTTGGTTCATAACCGAATATCAATGCGCCTTTCATGATAGCGTTAACTGCCTCATTTGGAATGACAACTGGTGTGTCAGGATATTTATTTTTCACGACATCTTGAAGTACAGCTGAATCGGAATATCCACCTACCATAAGTATGGCATTGACTTTTATATCATTTAAAAGACATTCAACATGAGAAATAACTTGGTTAGTGGATTCCTCAAACAATTTAATCAAAATGTCATGTGATATAAATAACTTGTCCTTTTTTAACTCGATGCCAGAAGCATAGCTAGAAGTTTTTATATGGTCAGAGAGTGTTTGCTTTTCAGTATTATTTTTGTGATCTTGAAAATGGGTTGCTAAAGCAGCGGGAAACTGTATCCGTGTTTGCGTATAGTCTGTAGGTGTAACTGCTCTTTTCTTAAAACTCAAAATCTTGTAAAAATTCCAGACTTTCATCAAGATTGGTTTTACAGAACAACTCATAAACATCTTCTCCGACGAGATTTTTGATAAGGGTTTCGAATGCGTCATTAACATTATTTCCTCCCCAGCCTCCGCCACTTGCAGCACATATCTCTCTGACGCTTTTTTCGTCGATTACTTCATGAATGGCGATGTCAACTGTACCACCTATATGAAAAAAAAACAGACGCGGTTACTCCAATCTTATTAGTTAGAACAGAATGATAGCTTAGCGGTTTTCGGGAGATGATTTTACAGCAAATAGTCTTGATTTTGCAAAATTTAGTATCAATGTTGTGTCATAACAAGACAAAGTACATTTTCCTATTATATATCAATTGGCTACCAAAATACACAATTGGCCATATGAAACAATATTTATCGTAAACTCCAGTCTTTATACGGCCATAACAAACTACGGCAACGTTTGATTCGAAACTGTATCCAATAAAGTTTAGAGTCGAGTCCTTAGTTACTTTAATTAAACGGGATTTGATAAAATCCAAATAGTTGATATATAGGTCTCTTTCCCATTTTCTAGGTGTATTTAAAGAAGTGTTATTTTTTAACTTATAATTCGTAAATAGATCTACATCCTTTACTTAATTGATGAATTAATTTAAACATTAATTCTTGCAATTGAATAGCTTCTTTTATTGCTTTGTGGCAAATACTAATTGAGTCTATGTATATTCTGAGAGAATGAATAATGTAATTATAATGTAGTAGCTACATCATATATTTGCTGAAATTCTTTAAATAAAATAAAAAAAATCTACCATTTTTATTCATAAAATCATTAACTAACAAATTTCCGTTCTTTATGTATCTTTTATTATACATAGATCTACATACAATCAACCTTAAATTTGTTATTGTGCCAAACGGGCATTGACATATACTCATGCCATGTGTTTATTGATTTCGAATCCAACAAATTAACAAAACCATACTGCATATCTTTCCAAAAAATCACTCTAAATTAGCTTCATTTGGCGACTTACAAAGCTAGAGCCAGATTTACTAAATGATGTAATGGAAGGACACATTTTTCCCCAAACTTGAAAGTACTTTGAATTTTTCATAAATAATCTTCTCATCCATGTTATTTCAAGTGTTTTCATGAAATATTTAAAATTCACAACCCGTGCATCCCCATTTTTATGTTGCCATTTCGAAGATATGGCGATACATAGGGATCGCTTTGTCCGTCCGTCTGTTTGTACGTACTTGTGCGCATGCGTGAAAAATGTCGGTAGCAGAAAATTTTCTGGACAATAAATTTAAAGAACTAGAATATGGTGTTCCGCGGAACACATGTGTCGCCTGCTTGCAAAAAGTTGAAACGTGGCCCTATGTTTAATCATATATGCTAAAAGACTTAATTCAAGTTTATTGCAATAATAAACAATGGAACGATTGTGTCACCTTAATTGCATTTAAAATGGGCTTAATTAAAAAAGGTGAAACCTGAGTTATCATTCTTCACCAATAGCTATGTGCATGCAGATGATTTATTCCAAGTATTAAGTGAATTGGACAAGTACTTTCAATGTTACACCCAGCATTTACATATTAAAGTTGCATTTGAAAGGGGCATAACTCATAAAATAGTCAAACCAGAGTTTTATTCTTTTTGTCACCAATGGCGTTGTTTATGCAGATGATATATTCCAAGTATTAAGTGTATAGGACAAGTACTTTAAAAGTTATATGCAACATAAGGTTTCATGTTAAAGTTGCATTTTTAAGGGGTATAACTAATAAAATATTGAAACCGGAGTTATCTTTTTTGTCACAGATGACGTTGTTCATGTTGATGATATATTCTGAGTATTAAGAGAATAGGATAAGTAATTTCAAAGTTAAAGTCAACATTAAGTTTCATGTTAAAGTTGCATTTGAAAGGGTCATAACTAAAAATATTGAAACAGAAGTTATCATTTTCGTTGTTGTCGATGGCACTGTTCATGTTGATGATACAATCCAAGTATTGAATGAATAGGACAAGTACTTTCAAATTCTACGCAACATTAAGTTTCATGTGAAATTTGCATTTGAAAGGGGCATAACTCAAAAATAGTCAAACAGGAGTTATGATTCTTGTTGTAACCGATCTTGTTGATGTTCATGAAGATGATATATTCCAAGAGTCAATAGGACAAGTACTTTAAAAGTTAAAGGCAACATTAAGTTTCATGTTAAAGTTGCATATTAAAGGGACACAACTCATAAAATAGTCAAACAGGAGTTATAATTCTTGTTCTTCGTAATGACGTTGTTCATGAAGATGATTTATTCTGAATATTAAGTGAATAGGACAATTACTTTCAAAGTTATAGGCAACATTAAGTTTCATGTTAAAGTTGCATTTGAAATGGGTATAACTCAAAATATAGTCAAACAGGAGTTATGATTCTTGTTGTTACCAATGTTGTTGTTCATGCTGATAATGAATTCCAAGTATGAAGTGAATAGGACAAGTACTTTTAAAGTTATTGACAACATTTAATTTCATGTTAAAGTTGCATTTGAAAGGGGCATAATTTCAAAATATTGAAACTGGAGTAATAATTCTTGTTGTAAGTGCTGTTGTTGTTCATGCTAATGATATATTCCAAGCATGAAGTGAATAGGACAAGTACTTTAAAAGTTATTGGCAACATTAAGTTTCATATGAAAGTTGCATTGGAAGGGGTATAACTAAAATAATATTGAAACTGGAGAAATCATTCTTGTCGTCACAGATGGCATTGTTCATGCTGATGATATATTCCAACTATGAAGTGAATAGGACAAGCACTTTCAAAGTTATAGGCAACATTAAGTTTCATGTTAAAGCTGGGGGACTACCGGACGACCTCACTGCCGACGACGACGACGACGTCGCCGGACAATAGGATCCCCATGTGTCTACCTGCTATCGCAGGCGACACAAGGAGGAGAAATATAGTTCATTTATAGTGAAAACCCGGATTTTTATAGTGAATTGTTAAAAAACATATATGTTGAAAATATATTTAAAGTACTAAATGGGTAAACGTGGAACAGGGAGTGTTTCGCCCTTGGACAAACCTAACCCAAAGACACCAAAGTCTAGTTCAAATATGACAAGTGCAAATTCGAGCAATGGTTTAGGCAGCACATCACCCGGACTGTCAACAGGAATTGCGACGGGAATGGCCACGGGATTCAGACGACAGGTCAGGGTATTCAACCTTATATGTTGCCCCCACATTTCAACACCCACAGCAAATGTACATGAATCTTGGTTCGCCTATATATAGTCAACAAATACCACAGAATTCATGTACGACAAATATTGATATTTTACAAATAATACAGTTATCGCTCGAGAATGTTAACAAAAAACTGAGTCAGCTCGATCTCATCTAAGCAAGTGTGAGCGATATAACGGCAAAATTGAACGTGATGGACCGTAAGATCTGTTAAATCGAAGAAAGTCAAAAATTTGTGTGCTTGCAATACGACAAATTAAATAACACCGCTGATGATCATACCAGGTCACTTGACAGTCTTAAGTCTGAAGTTAAGCAGCTCACTGCTGAAAACATAAAATTAAAGCAAGTCAAAACCCGCCCAATAGTTGTTAAATTTTGTGGTACAAATTCAAAACTTATTGCGAACAATTAACTTAAAGACCGACGGATTATAATGTATTCAAACAATTCCCGTAGGAAGTAAAAGAGAAGCGGAAGGAACTTTTACCGAAACTCATCGAGGCCCGCCGTACTGGCAACAGGGCTGTTTTGGTCAGGGACAAGTTGTTTATTAACAATGTATTATATACGCCCGAGGCATAGGCATAGGACATCGGAGAAAAGTATGGACTGTCCATTTTATCTTGGAATGTAGAGGGTTTAAATAGCTGTATAAGCGATGAAGATTCTATCAAATTTGTTGTTAATTTTGATCTTAAAATTACGTGTGAAACGTGGCAAACGAAAAATAACTCTTTCATTTTAGATGGCTAAGAAAATATTTCAGTACCTAGAAAACAGAGCATACAAAAACCATCTAGACGTGGTCATGGCGGAATTTGTTTGTTTTATAAAAAATGTTTGAAACAAGGAATTATCGTGAAAAAGATGATTGTGGCTTTTTGAAAAGATTTTTTTCATACAGAGTATGACATTTACATCTGTTTTGCTTATATTCCGCCAAAGTCATCGCTATACTTCAATGACCACGATTTAGGGTTTTTGGAAGTTCTTGAACAAAAAATTCGCCATTATAGTGATTACGGAAAGGTCTGCCTCATTGTTGATTTCAATGCTCGTTGTGGGGAAAATTTTGATTATCTTGAAGGTTGTAGCTTTTTTGAAAAATATATCGATGTTATTGATCCGGAAAATAACGTTGATATTAATTGCGATTAACGTACAGATTTTCATTTTTCCATATATAGGTGAATTTATAATTCACGATCTACAGTCTTGTTCTGCTCACGTACAAATTCAAATAAATTTTACAGTGGAACTTCCCGTAAGGGCCTTAGAGAATATTTCATACAGTACGAATATAAGCAAATAATCTGGGACAGCGATAAAACGTTGTTATTTCGATCTGCTATTCTTAATGAAATACCCTTCATTTCAAATATTGTAGAGAACGTTATCTCGTCAGATACAGATAACGAAGTTGGTATAAATAATATTTATAATTGTCTATATGATAAAGCGTTCTATTGTTTTGGAAAAAAATAAAAGTGAACACAAACCAGAATGTCAAAGGGAAATAAAAAACTGATTGGTATGATCACGATTGCGAAGTTGCACGAAGGGATTTTAATTCGGCAAGTAAACGATATAGCTTATATAGATCAGGTAGTAATTTTGAATCTTTGATAGAAAAAAGAAGAACTTATAAATTTGCTAAGCGAAGGGCGAAAGCGCGTTTTAATCTCAAACAGAAAAGTCGATTAGCTTATCACAGACCGCGATCATTTTGGAAAGAAATTAAAAAGTTTAAAAAGAAAAATGTAAACAATAGTAACATAAGTAAAGAAGAATTTTTCAACCATTTTAAAGATTTATTTTCAAATGATGATATTTTTGTTAATGATGATGTAGAAAGAGATGTAACTTTGAGCAATTTTAATCAAAATGTACAAGAACTAGACAAAGATTTTGATATTACGGAGGTACAAAAAGCTATGTTTTCATTAAAGAAATGTAAAAGCTGTGGCTTGGATTTATTAAACGCTGAAATTTTTATTGAATTCGCTGATATACTTTCACTGATTTTGTGCAAACTTTTCAATTATATTTCATCTAATGCTATATCCGGTTAACTGGACTAAAGGCATGCTAGTGCCTATATCTAAGAAAGGAAATTTAGATGAAATAAATAATTACAGGAGAATAACTATTTTAAGTGTATTTTCAAAAATATTATCATTTAAGATAATCGATTAATGTTATGAGCTGAAAGTAACAATTTATTAAATGATTTTCAGTTTGGATTTCGTAAAAATAGAAGTACTACAGATTGTATATTTGCATTAACTGCCATAATGGACGAAGTCTTAAATTATGAAAAGAAGAAGCTTTATAGTGCATTTGTTTATTTTAAAAAAAACATTTGATTTGGTATACAGAGTGGAATATGGTTTAAACTAATGCATTGTGGGGCTTCAACTAAAATTATTAAAATGTTGAAAGCGATGTATGAAAATGTTAGAACTTGTGTTAAAATAAATCATCATGAAAATACTAGTTTTTTCGACAGTTTCACAGGTGTAAAACGGGTCACATCGTTATCGCCTCTTTTGTTTCTCTTTTTTATAAATGACATGTAATATTTTATTATTGACGGTACTACAGATGTGTTCACAATTGATGATACAAGGTTAGTACTTCTCTTGTTTGCAGATGATACTGTACGTTTTTCTTACACAAAAGAAAGCTTACAAACACAGTTGAATAAATTAAATATTTATTGTTAAACATGGGGAATTACTGTTAATACCGAAAAAACTGTAATAATGCTTTTTCAGAGAGGTAATAGACCAGAAGAGTTTGAATTATTTTATGATAATGTAAACTTAATGTTGTAAAAGAATTTACTTACCATGGTGTTAATCTATCCTCAAATGGTTTATCCAATAAAGCCCAAAAAAGATTGTCTGACCAAGGACTTAAAGCTCTATTTGTATTAAATTCCTTTTTTTGATTCAGTAGAATTTGAAATATCAGACAAGATAAAAATATTTGATTCTATGGTATTACCTATTTTATGTTACGGTTCTGAAATATGGGGATTCAATAAATCTCTTTACATCGAAAAAGTCCATTTAAAATTTCTGAAGCAAATTCTATCAGTCCGTCCACAAACTTCAAATGCAAGTGTATACGGTGAACAAGGTCGCTTTCCTTTATTCATTGTAAGACGAATTCGAATTGTAAAATATTGGTATAAAATATGTAAAACACCAGATACACTATTATTTAGATTGTATAACATGAAAAATGATTAAGGAATATTTATTAATAGCTGGACATTAAATGTCCATAGATTGCTAGATAATATTGGTTTTCATTATCTTGTAGACAAGAATACACTGAGTTTGTCTGATATTAACTGTGTTGTGCAAAGAATTTATGATATTTTTGTACAAAACTGGTTTTCTGAACTGGATAATAGCAACAAATTGGCATCATATAGAATATAAAAAATCAAAATACTTTGAGTTTGAAAATCGAAGAGAGACGATATAGAATCTTTCCTAGAGATCATAGAATTTGTACAAATTGTAATATGAATTTAATTAAAAATGAATATCATTTTTCCTAGTGTTTCCAAAATATAGAGAACTAAGGAATACAATTTTACCTCGTTATTATTGCTCGTGGCCAAATATTAATAAGTGTATTTTCTTATTAAGTTCTAACAATACTTCTGGTCTAAGGAAACTTGCAAACTATTTATTGTTAGCAAATAAAAAACGCGAAGAAACATCTTAAGTTTTGTTTTCATTGTAACTAATGAACGCGGTTAATTAGGAACACTTGATTTATGTTGCTACTTTCCAAATTGTAATAGTTGTTTATCCTTATTGTTCTTGTTAATCATCCATACCATACATGTAAATGATGTTATATCTATGGTGTGTCAGTATGTATGTTTGTTCGTTTATCTTACTTTTTTGTTACTCCGTCCGTCTGTCCGTCCGTCCGTCCGTTTGTCACATTTATTTTGTGAATGTGAAACAATTCAGAAAATTTGGCCTAAAGTAAAAAGTGGATCAATAATGAATAATGTGAAAATAAAAGTTAACTGGTCAAAAGAACACAATATATTTGGAAATTAATCCATTCAAATTGTCTTAAAGAAAATATTTCTCATAGCAAAATGCTATATATATACAAATGCAAAAAGAGTTCATCTATAACTGACATACTTGCCTTTAAAACTGTATATTTAAGGGTCCACTACATTCCTTGCACGTTCATCGATAAAAAGAAAAAAAGAAAATTTGCGAGGTCTAAAAATTCCATAAACTTCTATTTGCATAAATTCACAAAAACTAAACAACACAAAACATCATTTTATATGTCCACATGAGTAATATGATATTGACAACAATATGTTGTGTCCTCGTGATTAAACAATATGATATATTAGTAAAAGTGTGTTTCACCTTCAATTTCCTGGTCGCTTCCTGGTCGCGTAAATGGGAGACAAACCCAGATTTCTCTTTTCGTAGTTGAAAGTTCTTCACGCAACATTTTCTTGTCAGTATCATTACACTCATGTGGGAATTTAAAATAATGTTTTGTGTTGCATAGTTTTTGTGAATTTATGTTAATAGAAGTTTTGGGAATTTTTAGGTCTACCTTTTTCCTTTACTTTTCTAACTGTTCTTTATCTATGTAAAACGAAGATGCACTACTAACGATTATTTGGAATAAGTTTCATTGAACGGCATCTTGCCGTTATTGAGATTTTGATAATGTTCTTTTTTACCGATGAACGCGCAAGGAGGAGTGTAGTGGGCCCGTAACCTATAAACTAGAATATTACAATGTCTTGAAGTTTACACAAATTTGAAACAATTGGGATCCAGTGGTACCTCTTACACAAGCTCATGATAATTTACATACATTATGTTAAGCTATTCAGCGTTTTTTTCCTCTGTCTATTCCTTAATCAAATTTTACAGTCGTCTTGCTTCTTCCTTTAAAAAATACCCACCGGATGGCCTTTTTAGAGCTTTTATTTGAAAACAACAAGTTAAGCGTATTTTTATCAATTTTTACCAAGTATATTTCAGCACATATCCTTTTTTGTACAAAATGTCTCGATAAATCTGGGGACCATACGCCGCTGAACATGGAATGGTATTAATCTGAAAATACCTCATTGAAGGTTCCATGTTCACCGCCATATGCATACCATCGTTTGAGATGGATCAAAATTGTACTATTTATTGGTGTAATTGCTGAGTTGGGCTCAACCCGAAGCTGGGCGGCCTGGGCAGTAATATGCATTCCCATTACTGCCCATGAACAGGCTCAATCAAACCGACCCTGCAGAATTTTCATATTTGTCGAGTTCGGTTGCTTTCAAAGTTCCCTTTTCATCTATATTGATAATTTGTATATCTCTATTACAACCAAGCCTGTCTTCAGGGACCATTTTTGAGAAAAGCCCTAATTGGCCTTTAACGACAGGTGATCTTTATTTCCTAATTTGTTTTTCTTTGAATCAGTCGGCAAACATATTTCGTCTCTTGATTCACATGTGGACTTTCTTTATAATTTAAAGTGTACTTTATCACAGATTTGACTGTACATAGTAGAAGGTTCCTTTTGACGCGAATTGTTTATTTTTAATTTCCTTTTAAGTCCAATTTTTTGTTAGAAACTTGGCAACTGATTAACAATTTATTTCAGTAATTTGTAAACTATCGAAACACTCACTGATTTATAATTATGATGATGAAGGTAAATTGTAAATGGATCTGTTCCCTAACGACGGTATCAGAATATTTGTTTTTGCAATCTTCATACTTTTTACTAACAATTGTAGTATCGGCAGAAGACTTTACTTATTATTTCTGTTTGGTACCTTAAACGAATAGTCTGATATAAACAGGCTGTGTCTGTGCAAAGTTTTATTGAGCTGCATTTTGCCGTCAGTGAGATTTTGACATAGTTTTGTCTTTGACAAAGCAACGACGAACGGAGCAATACCTTAAATCAGAAAAAACAAGATTGCAGTACTGGTCGAGCATGTGCGTTATTTTCAAAATTTCCACCGAAATCTTCATAACGTCTTAATGCTAACCTCCTGTGCAACAAAAAACATACGCAAAGAAATCAACTGTAGATGAGTTTATAAACATGCATGCAGAGCGTATAATATCATGTCTCCGTTAAATTCCAGTTGAGAAATACCCTGTGGCAGCAGTGATTATAAACGATCAAATCTGGGTATCTCAATAAAACTTGGAAAAAAATGTGTAATTTGTTGGATAATTCACCAAGACGCCTTTTCTGTTCTTAAGAGCACCTAACAGAACAAGTGTAAGGTAAGTGTACCCCACAATCTCACGAGTCTTTGCTTTTGTTAACTGTTTCAGGTGTCTGATGTTTTAAATTGGACATGTTATAAATAATGATCTCTTCTTCCCTACTTTTGCATGTATGAGGAATCTGTTTTCTGAATGCAGCTTTTCGTGATACATGTATGCATATTTCTTTTTTTTCTTACTTAGTTTTGAAAAATATGATATTCTCAAAGACCTGTATATATAAATATAATGTAATCATATTTATAGGTCTTCACCTTTTTCTTCTGGGCATTGTCAACAACATTCAGGCAACACCCATTATTTCGAGTAATAGATACATGCATCTGAATGGCATAACGATCGAACTTGGTCATTACAATGACAGAAATATGAACAATTCCATTTAAAATACAACTTTCATATTAATGGGACATTTATTAATATCATTTACGACTTTTTTGATATGCTGAATGGCCCTTTATCGCTCACCCGAGTACAACTGCTTTGTTACGGAACTGGTTAATGTCTACGAGACAAGTGTTGTTTGAAACTGACTTCCGCTTCAACTTTTGCATCCCTGTTAATAGGCAGTCGCATAAACCAAGAGATATACAAACCCTGGCCTTATCATAGAGAGATCCAAGATGTATACTGATTATTGTAAGACAAATGTCATTTATCAACCTTATGGTGATAGAATACTGCAATAAAATTAGCAAAGGAGGTGTTCAATAAACAACATATTATTAAAACAAGAAATCATCGAAACAACCTTTCTGACAAAATCAAGGATATCTGGGCTGGAAATATAACATCTAGAGTGTTAATCAGGTTTTTCCATATTTGGGCTCTGTGACCTAGTTTTTTACCCTAGATGACCCATATTCGAACTTGGGCTAGAAATCATCAAAATAACCTTTTTGACATATTTCCAAGATATTTGGGCTGAAAATGTTACCCCTAGAGTGTTTATCTGTTGTTTCCATATTTTGGCTCTGTTACCTAGTTTTTGACCCCCACATATCCCAAATTCGAACTTAGGCTAGAAATCATTGAAACAACTTCCCTGGCAAATTTCCAGGATATGTGGGCTGAAAATGTTACCTCTAGAGTGTTAACAAGGTTTTTCCATATTTAGGCTAAGTGACCTAGTTTTAACCCCACATGACCCATATTCGAACTTGGACTAGAAATCATCGAAACAACCTTTCTACTAATTTAAAGGATTTGGGAAAAAAAGTTACCTCTAGAGTGTTAACAAGGTTTTTCCATATTTGGACTCTGTGACCTAGTTTTTGACCCCAAATGACCCATATGCTAACTTGGGCTAAAATCATCCCAAATACCTTTCTGACAAATTACAAGGATATTTGGGCTGAACAATGCTACCTATAGTGTGTTTTCCATATTTGGGTTGTGTGACCTAGTTTTTAACTCCAGGTGACCCATATTCGAACTAGAAATCAACCAAACAACCTTTCTGACAAATTGCCAGGATATTTGGACTGAAACAGTAACCTCTAGAGCCTTAACAAAATTTTTCTATTTTTATGTCATGTGACCTAGTTTTTGACCCCAAATAACCCATATTCGAACTCGTCCGAGTAATTTCTGGGACATACATACTAACCGAGTTTCGTGACAAATGGAACAAAAATGTGACCAATAGAGTGTTAACGAACTAAGTGTGGACGGACGAAGGACGACGGACATTCATCGATCATAATAGCTCACCCTGATCCAGCTCAGGTGAGCTAATAAGCGCACATATCATCACGTGACATCAATAGAAAGTCTAACATTAAAAACAATATTGCAATGAAACAACAGAAGTGCGAGTAAGTAACTGAATATAGTAATTGCCACAACGACACTTACGAAACGAACACTTTTTAATTATTAAGTTGGAAGGTGCGAATGGTTAATGTTGTGATACTTGTAAAAATTTAAGTTGATGATCAAATTTACTGCATGAAATACGGGAAATACAGCTTATATTTATACATAAGTGCGTGCTTTGACGCTTTAATTTGTCATTCATAAAATATTAAGTTTTTTTTATATATTTTCTTAAATAACTATAAATAAATATAATTATTGGTGTATGTCAAACTATTTGATTTTATGTCAGTCTTCGAAATGTATGTATATATATATAACATAATTATAGTTCAGATGTGCGAGTGTGTGTGCATGTGTTTAAATTTGTTTGTATTTGTTAAAATTTGTTTCAGAAGCTAGTTAAATCAGACATTTATTTTATGTTTATGGGATAATGAGTAACCTTCTTTTGATATGATTATTTGTTTTATTATAATTACAACTATTGGAAAGAAAAAAGGTAAGTGTTGTTACCTCCTGCATCGAGTACCAAGTACTTTGTTCCAGGTGAAAGCTTAGATAATCCAAATGAATTTCTGTCAACCGACGCTTGAATATCCAAATGCCGGGCGAAAATTGAAGCTGCTTCAGGTTCAAGAGCGAGAGATAATTGATATCTTGGGATTCCCGCCTAAAAATCATACACTGCAATAATACATTTTTGTTATTTTGTTCCTAGAAAATGTTCTACCCCAAAAGCAGTAGTATTATTTTCCGAATGATTCTTAAATGAATGTGTTTATATAAAATATCAAAACTACATGTATGTACACCAAAATAGACGAGTTAAGATACATGTGGCAATTGGGTCACTCAGATTTTATCGACATCAGTTTTGGCTTTACCACCGATTTTCAGAACAAGAAAGGTTGGTTTGCTGACCATGTCTGTCTTCCTACCTTTACAGCTGCTTCTATCATAAATTGTTTGGCTGCGTCTGTCCAAATGGCAGGCACAGTTACTATCCAGCGTATATCTCCTCTATACACAGAACCAAGGATTCGTTTGTTTTGTTCCGCAAGTAGGCAATCCTTGAGGTACTTGATACTGATGGCAAACACATCCATCGCAGGTAAATTGCGACCAGATACATCTCTGAGAAGTGTCGCTCTCTTTATACCCTGAAGAAAAGTCATGAAACGGTATTTGATATTGTAAAACAATTGTGCATAAACATTTGCAAATAAATCATATAAATAAATATTTCAATATTACAGTCTTTAAAAGAAACCATACTGTTAACAGTTCTACAAAATTGTTGCGTTTTATTAGAATTTTAAAGAATTTTATTTGAATCTTGAATAAGGCTTGGTCAATATTGCTTAATCAGGTCGATAAATCAACATAACGACCTCACTGAAATGCAATAATTGTATAATATTTTCTTAGATATACTAAAAAGTGTTCCGTAAAGCTATCGTAAGCCTACATCAAAATTTTGGAAAAGTACTGGTTAACTTATCGGTGATCCTAAATAGAGAATCCGTTGATAATATGAAACTGCTGAAGAATTCTAAAAATAAACACAAGAATTTCGAAAACAAACGTTTTTCAATAATACAAAGAGAATCTATCATTGGTAATCGGGGAAGCTCAAGGTATCCCAATCCGAGGGTAATGTTCCAGACGGAAACAAAGCTGTGTAGTGTTTCCGTGTGGAAAGCATTGCACAAGGGTTGTGATACCGTGATCTTCGCCAAAAAACCAATGATTGTTTTTTTCTCAATTACTTATTAATCAAGATTCAAATAAAATTCTTCAAAATTCGAATAAAACGCAACGATTTTGTAGAACTATTTCTTTCTCATAACTTCTAATAGGAACGGTAAATCGGCCAAGAATACACAGTCCTGTCAAAGTTTAACACCCATAATATTGTTACAAATGTAAGAAATGAAAAGAGTTGTTATTTAATGGCATAAAAACTGCAGCGGGTTTATCCGTTGATAACGGATCTTCCAATTTAAGGTCATCCGTGATTTCGTCACATTTCATGATTCAAATAGATTGTATTATACATACCAGTTGAAATATCTCGATTAAAAAGCAGTTTATTTCCTTTTTTATTTTCCGTTCATTTTCTCCAAAGAGCCTGATGCTAAAGAAGCTCGCAACAGTGGTATAGGAATAAAACACTAAAAGTATTTACAGACTCATACCACGGTAACAACTTCCAGCATCAGAATTTAGCAATCTTCTGCTGTATCTTTTACAAATGTATATTGAACAAAATCCTGATAAAACAAAATAAATAACTTAAAAAAGTTTAAAAAAGTAAACATTCGTTCAATTACTTCACATATTAAACTTTAATCACGTAGCAATAAGCATCATGAAGAAGTCTAAATCGATAATCAAAGTGCTCAATCAATACGCGCGAACGCGGAGTTTAGGATAAGGCCATGAAGGATAAGGAACTCTTACATGGCAAAAATAAGGATTTTTCTGTATAGAAAAAGAAATATATTTCACTCGTGAACATCGGAATTATGCATTTTCATTCGTGGCTTCGTCACTTGTGAAAATACGAATTCCGGAGCTCAGTCGGTGAAATATAGGATTTCTTTTTTAAGTTCCCTTTTCAATTACAGTCGAATCGCGATAACTCGAAGTCCCAAGGGACCGACGATTTACTCCGAGTTATCGCGAACTTCGAGTTATCGCGACTTTGACTTCTCCAAAATACCATGCGAGTATTAAGAAAGTAACGACGTGCAATTATTACGACACCATACGGTAAGTACATAACAAATGTTTGTCGTAAAGTTTGCTCAATAAAACAAGATAATTATGTTTTAAATTATTTTATTACTCAGTTTTTTTCATGATTATATACAAAAAGATCGACGTAGAAACATCATTTTAACAAATGTTAACAAATATCATTGTACCAACACGAGACATACATGTATACAGTGCATCATCATTCAAATACACACAATAGCGTTAATTTTATTATTTTTCGTTATGCCGTATGCGAACTGTCGTCTGCTGATTGATACAAGCTGTGGAATACGGAATTCAGAAAATTAAAGGACGTTTTATAGAAAGAAAAATTAACAACTCCAAATGTTTGTATGACACTAATTTGAGACAAACACACTCATATCATTAAAATGACGTGCCACTAACAACTCTTGTTGACAAGTTGGCAATTAACAAAAGACTTCGAACAACCTCGCGGGAGGTGTGAAAAACCGTGTCAGTAAATGTACTTCGAGTTATCGCGATTAATTTGCTCTTATTTCCTATTCAAGGGACTTATTAATATGTTCGAGATATCGCGTTTCGAGTTATCGCAACTTTTTTTAGTTGAATATATAAGGAAAATGGACGGGACCGGCGGCCGACTTCGAGTTAAACCGTCATTTCGAGTTATCGCGTTTCGAGTTATCGCGATTCCACTGTATTTCAATATCACAGTAGCGTCGTTTGTGCCGTGTGGCGACTGTAAAAAGTCTCCCAGTATATTCAATCAGTGCTGTTATCAGTTACGCCCTTTGAAGGTAGTTGAGGACGATACTTACATGAATGTACTATGTTAATAGTACCTTTAAAATTACCTTTGTTTAAATATTTCGGCCATTTTATAAATGGGTGGTTTCAATATCCCAGCCAATAGCGATTCGGAATTTGTTCATTCACCCCAAGGATATACATATTCCTCGTGCTTTTTAAATTTTGCCTTTGACGTTGTCTGTGATATGCAGGATTTATTTTCTCAAATCCCTGGTAAAATTCTATTTTGTTTAGTTTCGCCCATGTTAAGGTCAATCCCATTCTTTCATCTGGGCATGGGGACTATACGCCGCTGAACATGGAATGGTATTAATCGTAAAAAGTTTTAAAAACCCAGTTAAGGTTTCATGTTCATCGCCATATGCATTCCATCGTTTGGGATGGATAAAATTTTTACAGTTTATTGGTGTAAATATTTAGTTGCGCTCAACCCAAGGCTAGGCGGCGTGGGCAGTAATATGCATTTCCATTACTGCCCATGAACAGGCTCAATCAAACCGAACCTGAGATAATTTTATTTGTCGTGTTCGGTGACTTTCAAAGTTCCATTTCATCTATTTCTATCTTACACTGGAAAAACAAATATCCTCTATTCCTTACATTAGCAATGTAAATAATACAGCTATTCCCAAGAATTTACCTGGCCCTATGGGAACATATTAGAAATCAGGTGCCTGGCAGTGAAAGGGTGAATGACCATGTTAACAATCTGCGTAGGAAATATTTTTGTTCGGCTTTAGTTCATGAAAGTGAAAAAGTATTGTGTAAGATATCTTAGTTTATGTAAAAATAATTTATATTATGTAAACATGTCTTAAAATGCCGAAAGGAGGTTACACCGTGATATTAAAACTTTAAAACATTATAAAAACAAAAATTAAGAACATTAAATATACCTTTTCAGCATTCCTGTGAAGCATCATTTTAAAGTTTCGAAAGAAGTAAAATGATTGGTGTTTATTCTCCCTGATGAGATCAAGATACTGGGTTTCGGCTTCATATCCAAAAGCTTCTATTGTTTTTCCATCAGGACGAATTAATACCACCGTCGGTGTTTTATCAATCACTTTTCCAGCCGTTGTCGTCCAAGCTTTTGTATAACAACTCAGTGGGTTTCTTTTGAAATCATCCATCATCATCCAAGAAACGCCTGAAAATGTCGTTCCAAAATCAACCGACGCCGCTATCCATGCATTTGACTAAAACAGATTAAAACAGTCACAAGATTTTGCAAAGATGACAAGATTTTGATTAAAGAGTATAGTCTTTAACCAAAATGAGTTAGCAATATTCACTTTTGCGTCATTATAGATAATACTATTTTAATCGCCAAATATTTTGTAAAGTTTACAGTAATAACGCATGTCCAATAAGCCGAGAGGTCTAATGCGTTGCCATAGATAAATATTAAACTCCAATCAAAATGCCTAGGTTCGAGCCATAATTTCTATTTGAGTTTAAATTTATATCTTTTACGCCCCCGGCCTACGGATTTTATCACAATAAATACTTAGAGGTTATTAACCGGTGATATCGGCCCGGAAGTGAAATATTGGCCCGATAGCTTTAGCTCGAGGCCTATCTTGCTCGACCGGGCCCTTTTACACCGGTTTATAACCATTTTATTACATGTGCCGGGCTGAAATCCATCTCTCCTATGTTCATGCTCTGTAAATCATAAACTTACTGAGCACTATTAATTCTGAGCACTTGTCTATATAATAATTAACAACGTCACGATGAAAGCTTTCTCTACTGTAGTTGTAATGTACGTCATTTAGAGTTTTGTGATATTAGGCGGCGTGGGCAGTAATATGCATATCCATTACTGTCCATGAACAGGCTCAATCAAACCGAAACTACAATATTTTCATTTTTGTCGTGTTCGATGGCTTTCATTAGCACGCTTTGCAGGAAGATATATATTAAAAAGCGAAATTGTTTATTAATGCTTTGTCAACTATTTACCTTTCTTATTCGTTTTCAATATCAATTTACATGTAATCCATTTCTGTCTTTCGAAAATGGGATTTTATTGGATGACGTCGGTCGGTTTCTCAATGTTTTTCATTAAGGCTCAGTGCACTTTTATACAGGTAAATTTTGGCACAAATATTTCAATACTTCACAAAATGAATCAAGATAGTTCTATCGCTCATTAAGCTTTTCGCGATATATGTCATGAAAAAGTGAAACATCCATTATAAAGAAGTGTCATTCCCTCTAAAAACAGCCTCCCCACGCAGCCAAAAGGAAGAGAGGAAAAGAGAACATGGGTTTATAAAATGATCAATATAAAATAACACACCCATTAACAATTAACGAAAACGAGAACCTTGGTTATAACCGCATTGAAATCTTCAGTGAAGAAACAATTAGCCGCTGGGGGTTTAAACCACGTTCTACGGTGCACTAACCGCACGCTTGCCCCGGCAGGTTTTCAAATGAATATAAGTTGTCTTCATGAAATAGCTCCATCCCGGCCATCAACTTGACAAGCTTGCATGCAAAAGCACACAAACGCATAAAACATTAGAAGCCAATAGAATTGAAAGAAAACATAGGTTCTCATTGACATTATTGAGTCCAGAACTTTTGAAGTCAAATCATCTCGAAAAAGTTAATCTTGAGCCTAAATCATTTTCATATTTGGTGAGTGTTCGGCGACTTTTAATGTTTCATTTTCTTTTTTTTCTACTTATTATATTAAGAACATGTATTGATGGTTAATGTGTAACGTTTTTATTAGACCCCCATAGCACAATGGCCCTCGCTCATTATTTTATATAGAATAGTGACTCCCCGGTATGACTACCCAACACGTAAAAATTGACATATATTAGTGACACGTATAGAACCCCCTTAACAATTTCTAACCCTAACATATCTAACGTTCACTAAGTACAACATGTTTATTCCCACCGGCAGCCATTGGTGGAGAATATGATAATGAAACCAGTCCGGGCGTGCTTACGTGCGACATTTTTTGTGATCGCAACTCTGTAATCCTTATTGATAACTATTGATATCAGACATGATTTCCAAAGACACCGACTAATTTAATTTAATATAAAGAAATACACTTGTTTATCAGATTCATTTCATTGAAACAAGTATTTCTGCAAAATCGAAGATGCTAATTATTATAACAAAATAGGTGAATTGCACCTGGTAAAAAGCGAATTTTGAAATCTACCGTACACGACAAATGAAAATATATCAGGCTTGGTTTGGAATGTACGGGGAGACTTTTTACAGTCGACATACGGCACCAATAATAACTGAAATGGATAAAAGGGGAACTATGAATGCAACCGAAAACGACAAATATACAATATAAAACAAAATGAGTATAAAACACCTTTTAAAAATAAACGGTAACAATGAATACTAAAAGAGAAACGGCAAAGTGACCGCCTTTGGTACCAGGTCAATTGAAAAACAAAAAGAGCACACAAATAACAGTAACTGTTGTGATATAAATCCATTGCACAGGGGAGACCGGGGATAGTTGTTACACGGGGCAAGTTGTTACACTTAATTTTGTGAAAATATTGCATCACTGATGAAGTTGGTATGGATACTAAATTAACCCTCTAAGTTTCCTCAATGTTTGTTTTGTAAATTTCATTGAAATTGCCCGAGAAATAGTCAGATTAGCTAGGAAAAACTGATTTTACTATGTTAAAGTATTTTTTGGCGAATTTGGTAAATATATCGATATTTCCTCCTTATTGTATATGTACAATTCTTAAATACAAACAAAAATCAACAAAAATATTTGTATTTTCTTTGAAACTAGTAATATAAATAAATCAGGCTATACATTATATTTTGCGGCCTTGAAGTGCGACAAGGGGTGGGTGGGGTAAGTTGTTACACCGGTGATGGGGCATATTGTTACAGAGTAATATTTCGTCCCTCAATAAAACATGGAATCTTGACCAGCATTGGTACACCTAAATACTATTACTATTCTCACAACTTTAGACAATATTATCGATATTCTATCGTAAAAATGCTCGTGTAATCGAAAAAATCAACACAAAAACAACCGAAATATTGATATCTTTATCTTACTTCTTCAAACCTGAGGGAAAACTGTTGGCACTGATCGCTCGAAGGCGGTAACCCTTCTGGTTCTCTTTTTTTATGGTGTCTTTTTTAATTGATTAAATTATAAACTGATGCCTTCTCAGAGATTTATACTGATTACGGTTTGTCTGATGAAGTAAAGCTTTTGTATTCTGTGACTATGGCTGTGGCTGTTCCTGAATGTATATTACTTTAAGATTTTTACAAGTATCATACAAAACTTTCGCAAAGTTCTCTCGCAAAAGTTATAAATTTACATTGTTTTCGTTAGAACACTATAAGAAAACCAAAAAATTATATATGCAGTCCGGCCGAATTCACAATAAATTAAAAAATAAATAAATGAAACGTTTGCGACTTTCCAACTTAACATCCACAGTGAACATATTTATGATTAAAACATCCATGTTTTTGTAAATAATCATATTCTTAACAATGTTTACTTGTTTGAATTAAACCGTTATCAAAAAGGTCACTTTCAGGTATCAGCTAAGTAACAAAAATGTCTGACCTCAGCATCCAGACGATGCTGGGCTTATCAGCTACAGTGATCAGCGATTGTCTATTAAATGTCAATCAATCTCAATAACCTGCTGAGCTGACCATCATCGTGTGAAACATTTAATCCCACCTAATTAACTGATTGCAGACCACATTGTTTGCTGACCAGTTGCTTATAAACTGTTTCATGAATGTGTACATAATATAATTTCTTTCCAGATTTTTTACAGTGAAACAAATCATCGAATTAGTTAAAAGTTGGCCGAATGTGCAAAATTTAAGTACACTTTTTAACCCTTTCCTCCATAGAAACACCTATATTGCGTGTTGATCCAGATCAGCCGGCACATCCATGCCGTCTGATCAGGATCTGCACTGTTCGCATTTTGATTTGTTTGGTTATTTCTGACCAAATAATTATTATGACCTGTGCAGATCCTGATCAGAAGGCACGATGTGCTGGCTGAACTTGATCTCCTGATCAGACGGCACAATGTGCTGGCTGATCTGGATCTACACTGGTCGCACATGTGTAAAATGTTATTTAAACGGTGTTTTTCTAATGTAAAATGACAAAATACTTAAAATACAGTGTCAGGATTTACCTTAAAATCAATTTATGATATAACTGAAATCATCTTGCACGAACATTTCTATGTTTTGTGGTGTTTTTTTTTCAGAATATGTCTCAACTGAAAATGTCGTTTTAAATACCAAAAAGGATTTTTATAAACACTAATCCATTTATGTTAACAGTTTTATAGTGTTTTAGTCATATATGTCTGTTTGTTTCACTTTTATATAGATTTATTGCTTTCCTCCATATAGTATATGCGTTTTTTTACGGATGTGTAGCCAGTTTAGATCCTGACAGTTTACATTCATGTGGTCTGATCAGGAGCTGCACTGGTCACATTTTGCTAAGAAATAACTGAAGAAATAAAAAAGCAACATGTGTAGATCCTGTTCAAATGGTAAGCTTGTGCCGGCTGATCTGGATCTACACTGTTCGCCCACGCAATAAAGGTATATATATATGGAGGACAGGGTTAAAATAATCCTAAATATCCCATCTGATTTCTGTCAATGATTTCTTTTATATAAATTCTCCAAACTGACCAAGTACACCTTACTTTGTAATTTGATACCAGCCATTAAAGCATTAGCTGGGCAAGCATGTTATTATAATTTCATGGATACTGATTATCTAGCAGATAAGAAATCCTGGTGATTCAGGGAAGTTTAGACTTGTTTGTTGTACTGGTATCTAAACATGGTAAAAATTGTACCCAGAGCTATTGTAACATTTTACCCCGAGACCTGTAACAACATGCCCCATGGCCGGGGTAAGTTGTTACACTTTGGTGTACTTGCGAAATAATGTTTTTTATGAATTCCGCGGCCGTTTATATACTGTAATCGGTCTAATTTTATATTAAACTTAACTTCCTATAGTTTTAATTGTCATTGGTTACATTACTGTCGCACAACTGAAACTGTCACAATCCTGAAAACTGCTAAAAGTGTAACAACTATCCCCTACTTTGCAATTAGCAAACACATTTTACTCAAGTAGCTCCAAGCACTCTAAAAGGTCACTTACTCAATAACCTTTCCGAGAAAAAAAACATAATTATTTAAGTCGATAATCAAAAATGACCAACTTGCGTTAAATAAAGAAAATAAAGAAACGTTCATTATCTCTAAAACCGCCATTAAAACAAAACGCAAGAATGGCGACCAATCGTAGAAGTTTGGTGAGGAGCGATGTAAGTAATCCTGTCATTTTTGAATTTATCTAAAAAGGATATCTTGATGTTGCCTTAATTTTGTAAATTTCTTAATTAAATTTACATCATGTTATTGTTTCCTACTGATTTTACACCAGGTGCTCTGGTTTTAATAAGGTCAGTAGCATTACCTTGATATTGTTTATATTTGTTTGCATTGTCGGGCAGGTTGGTGGGTTAGAGGTTACTTATACGGATTTGATCATATGAAACTCTGACAGCGCTAGTGTGCAGCCTAGAAAATTTTTACCACTCCCCCACCCCCAACCCCCAATGACAAGTAAAACCGGTAACTCTTCTCTTTTTTTCCTTTTTTAAACATGTAATGTACATGTTTAGTGTTATATTACTTTTTTTACAAAGCATTCCGCGGTATGATTGTATAAATAAACATTAAGATCTACTTCATCATACGCACGACAGATACAGCGTGGTCTTTTTCAGATATTAAGCGATTTGAAGATTTATAACTTATTTGTGTTTTTAAACTCTGAGAAGAAGACATAAAACATTAAAGAACAGCATACTTTTATGTTTCGTAAATAGAATGAAATAACAATATGGGATCAGTTTAATGTAGCCTGTTCTTTTGCAGTAATGGAAAACATACATTATTAATCGCAGTGTCTTACTCCGGTTGAGCAAAACTCAAAGTTTACCTCTAGTAAACAGTCTTAATAAAGTATAATTGAAGTAGTAATATTTCAATGCAAAATGAATATTGTAAGACTCACTGGGTCAGTGCCTGGTGCGATTTTCTGAATGTTTCTTTTCGAAAATCCAGCAATAGTTGTCCCAACTAACACGGCAGATGATGCGTTTGGCGGAACTGCCACATTGCCTTTGAAATCAGTCATTTCTTTAGCAATAAGTTTTTGAAGACATGCACTTTCAGCACGCTTTCCTACCAGTGAAATACCTGTGATATCTGAATCCTTATTGTTGACAAATTCTTGCATTAACAGTGAAATTGTTCTAACATATTCTTGGCAAATGCTTTCAAAATTGTTAGAAGGAATTACTAGTTTGTCACCTTGAACCTTTATATCTTTTAAAGCTCTTACACCCTTATCGGATTTCAGCTCCCGTAGTGAAAGCGGCAATCTTATTCGTACAGGCATATTGTCAATGTTTGAAAAAGTACGAATCTTGTTCTCTAGATCATTCTTAAAATCTGCCCATTCTGCCTTACATTCATGTTGACATATTTGAACATCATACCCAAAAAATTTTATTAAAATTTTCTCGAATCTGTGATATATCATATCTCCAAATTCTACTCTTTGTAGATAACCATGTTCTTGAATGCTTCCATCTGTTTTAATCCCTTGAAGTTTTGCTTCCAAAAACTCCTCTGAAAAAAAGATAATTATATAGAACTTTTAATTTAAAAAACGACTTGTTATCTTATAAAATAAGTTCGCACACATCATAAAATTAATAGACACAAAAGTTACCATGCTAGAAAAATATAAGTTCAGTTAGGCGAAAAATGAACTTAGAAAGCCACTGATGATGACAAATATGTAAATATTGCAGGCTCGGTTTGAATAAGCCTGTGCATGAAGAGATTTGGAAATGCATATAACGGACCAGGCCGCCTACATGTAGCCCTGGTTTGAGCGCAACTCAATATTTACACTAATAATCATACAATTTTGATCCAAATATTAATTATCATAAACACATCTTAAAAATGTTCTATATTCATTACAAGAAATGTTGTTTTATGTTTTTTTTACGTTGTAAATGAGACTCATGGGCCTCTCCCTTAAATTAAGAGAAATTGAAGTGTTTAATGTGAAAAAACCGTAATTTGGAAAAAAAAAAGAAAAAGCGGACGCGAACGAAAACCTTGGGGTTACTGCCTTGGAACACTCAGTGGCAAAACAAATTGCCACTGGACTGGGGGATTAAATCAAGTATGTAGAGAAAATTTTAATCAAGCCGAGAAAGTTATGGACCAAATGCAACCAATCGGATGCTTCAGTTTGAAAACTGTTCTCCAATTTCAAAATGATATTGTTACTTGTTAATCCATTTCCTCAATGTATATGTGTTTAAGGCGTGGTCTAAGACTGTAGATCCAGATCTGCCAGTACATCTATGCCATCTAATCAGGATCTGCACTGGTTTGCTGTTTAATATTTTAGGCTTTTTGACCAAAAAAGCGAACAGTTTTGATTATGATCAGACGACAGGAATTTACCGGCTTATCAGGATCTACACTGGTTGTTCATGCTCAAAATTGAAGAGTGTACTCCAATTCCACGAGGAGCAATTACAATGCTATGATCGGTGTAGTAAGAAAATTGGTTAACTGTAGTTGTGAAATTTAACAGTTTTGGTATAAAAAGTTTTGTATTATTTCATCACCTTTGCGGATTAAGGAAAGTTCATCAAATTTTCGTGATAAACTTTGTTGTTTAATTAGAAATAGAGAAGAACTTGGGTAGAATTTTTGTTTTCAATTTTATAACATGAAGGTGTGTAATTGTTTCCCAAAAATTATCATATAAATAAATTTCTTCTTCTTCTTGACTGTGAGGGGAGGCTATGATTTCTGATTGTGGCAATTTCTGATATGCAAATTTCGCTGTTTTAGCCATATTTTAATAATGTGACAGTATAGAATTTGGATTAAAGTAAGACAGGACTATCGCAAAATAGTTTTAAGAGTTTTAAGTTACAGATATTGGTTGAAAATACATTTATAAAACACGGATTTTGTTTAAATATTTTAGTCCATTTTAGTCCATTTTATAAGGGTGTTGACAATAATCCAATATACCTTCTGTTTATAATAATTACATTGGTCTTCAATGGTTATACTCGAACAGAAGCCCTGCCAGAATTAGATTCTGTTAAGTTCCATTAGTATTATGTTTTGTGGAAACACATTATTCTGTCCGAAGGAAAAATGCTGCTGTGCATTGAGTTTTATATGAAATTCCTATTTTTGAGATGGATGTTTGCTGGGCATCTTAGGTAGCAAAATGCATTTTCATTACAGCCCTCGGGCTTAGTAAAAAAAACCGCAAAATTTTCATTTATGTCGTTTTTGTAGTCGTTTAAATTTCTTGTAGCATCTACATAAACTTAAAACAATAATGATTTAATTGTTTTTCAATTTCAAAAAATGTAGATTAATGATTTAAAGCTAATTTTTATTTATATTTCACTACTAAACTTTCTGTAACTCGAGGTTCGTGAAGTTGGCAGCCTAGCAGCCTGAAGTTGGTAGCCTATCAGCCTAGCAGCCTGAAGTTGTCAGCCTAGAAGCCTGAAGCTGGCAGCCTAGAAGCCTGAAGCTGGCAGCTTAGCAGCCTGAAGTTAGCAGCCTAGCAGCCTGAAGTAAGCAGCCTAGCAGCCCAGCAGCCCAGCAGCCAAGCAGCCTAGCAGCCTGAAGTAAGCAGCCTAGCAGCCCAGCAGCCCAGCAGCCTAGCAGCCTAGCAGCCTATAGTTAGCAGCCTAGCAGCCCAGCAGCCTGAAGTTAGCAGCCTAGCAGCCCAGCAGCATAGCAGCCTTAACTTACGGATAGATGTATGAATTTCGGAAACGGCTTGAAATGCATTATTTTCACTTTGTAAGGACACTTCAAGCTTATCTCGAACGAAATCAACCTGATTTTGTTATCAAATTTCCAATCTGATGAAATGTAGAGAAATTCTCCAATCGCTTCAACTGCACCACAATCCCTTTCTGAACTCAAAATGATCTTAAACGTGTTGAAAAAAATACATCTATTTAAAACCATAAGAATTCACTGAAATATGTGTGTAGCTGCCTAGCAGCCCAGCAGCCTGAAGTTAGCAGCCTAGCAGCCCAGCAGCCTAACAGCCTAAACGTACCGATAGCTGTAAGAATTTTGAAAACGGCTTGAAATGCATTATTTTCACTTAGTAAGGACACTTTAAGCTTATCTCATACGAAGTCAAGCTGATTTTTTAATGAAATTTCTAATCTTGTGAAATGTAAAGAAATTTATCAGTCGTTTAAACTGCATCACAATCCCTTTCTGAACACAAAATGATCTTAAACTTGTTAAAAAAGTACATTTATTTAAAACCATAAGAATTCACTGAAATGTATGTGTAGCAGCCCAGCAGCCTAGCAGCCTGAAGTTGGCAGCCTAGCAGCCCAGCAGCCTGTCAGCCTGAAGTTGGCTTCCTAGCAGCCCAGCAGCCTAGCAGTCTGAAGTTAGCAGCCCAGCAGCCTAGAAGCCTTAACTTACCGATAGATGTTAGAATATCGGAAACGGTCTGATTATTCTCCTCATGTTCTATTAAAGTAATTCCACTTTGTCTGATGTTTATGAAATTATTTATCAAAACTGTTTTTGCTATTAAGAACAACATTATAAGTAACTGTAATACGCAATTTAAAAAAGTTAAGATTCATCTGCCAGTTTATCTTTTAAAGAAAGATTGAGACAAAAAAAGATCTGTGAAGTTTATCGGAGTTAAAAGGAAAAATATGTCTACCATGAATAGCCACATTCATAAATCACAGACACATTTACATAAAAAACAGTTGTTTAATTACCTATTAACAGTTTGTTAAGATACTGCGAAGTGTTTGATAAATTCTGTGATAATTTTATTTTGATGTCGAACGAAAGATTGTAGCAACAAATGGTGCATAATTATTGCCCATAGAAATATATACTTAAAGAAATTAGATACGCAACTTCTTTAAACAAGAAATATATATTTCGTTTTAAGGATTTATTTTTTCATAAATAGTTGTAACAATTTTTACCAAAATTATTATTCAGAAAGAATGAGTGATGAGATGAAATCCTGACACGACCATATAGTTCAATTATTATAAAAGCCATCAAGCTCTAAAAGTGATCTCGTGCAAGCGCTTTTGATTTGGCTTTTTTTTCTATAAGACAGGTACATATTTCCTTATGGTTTTGGAAACTCTTTCGAAATATATAATAACGTGTATTAATATGGCTGTAAAAATGTTTCGAGTACAGAGGTTCTTGAAGTTGGCAGTCTATCATCCTGAAGTTGGCAGCCTAGCAGCCTAGCATCCTGAAATTGGCAGCCTAGCAGCCTGCAGTTAGCAGCCTAGCAGCCTGAAGTTAGCAGCCTTGCAGCCTTAACTTACCTACAGATGTAAGAATTTCGGAAACGGTCTGAAATGCATTGTAATCACTTTTTAGCACACAACAAACTTATTCCAGATGAAATAAACCTTAATTTGTTATATTTGTTCTAAGCTGGTGAAATGTGAAAAAATTCTTAAACGGCCTGAAATGCATCAGGCCTGAAATGCATCATGATCACTTTCTGACGGCACTTTTAAAACTAAAATATTCACTTTGAACTAGGCTGCTGAAATGGGAAGTTAGCAGCCTAGCAGCCTAAACTTACCGATTGATGTGAGAACGTCGGAAACGGCCTCGAATGCATTTTAAACCCTTTTTAGCACAAAACAAGTTTACTCGAGATGAAATCAATCTGATTTTGTTTTCTTTTTTCTATGCGGGGGAAATGTGCAAAAAATTCTGCAACGGCCTGAAATGCATCATGATCACTTTCGGACGGTAATACGAGCTACAATCATATGAAATGCACTTTATAAACTTAAAAATTAAATTTACTTTTCTTTTCTCTGCTGCTGAAATGTGAAGTTAGCAGCCCTAAGTTAGCAGCCTAGTAGCCCAGCAGTCTAGCAGCCTTAACTTAATGATTGAAGTAAGAACGTCGGAAACGGCCTGAATTGCATTATAATCACTTTTTAGCACAAAAATAGCTTATTCGAGATGAGATCAATGTGAATTTGTTTTCTTTTTTCTAAGCTGGTGAAATGTGAAAAAATTCTGCAACGACCTGATATGCATCATAATTACTTTCTGACGGCAATACGAGCTACACTGATATGAAATGAACTTTTAAAACTTAAAAATTCACGTTTAGCTAGGCTGCTGAAATGCGAAGATAGCAGCCTAGTAGCCTGAAGTTAGCAGCCTAGCAGCCCAGCAGCCTAGCAGCCTAAACTTAAAGATTGATGTAAGAACGTCGGAAACGGTCTGAAATGCATTATAATCACTTTTTAGCACAAAACAAGCTTATTACAGATGGAAAAAATAATTTGTTATATTTTGTCTAAGCTGGTGAAATGTGAAACAAATCTGAAACGGCCTGAAATGCATCATGATCACGTTTTGAAGGTACTGTGAACGTTTAATGTTACAAAATTTGCGTCTATCGTGCGTCCGTCTAACGTGTATCGTGCGTCCGTCTAACGTGTATCGTGCGTCCGTCTAACGTGCATCGTGCGTCCGTATATCGTGTATCGTGCATCAAACGTTTTTAATTTTATCATGCAAGGTTAATAAGTTACTTGCTTATGCAAATTAATGTGATTTAATTTCAACCATTCATCTTATATTTTGATAATATTTTCAATTTTTTAGAAATCTCGTCCACAAATTATATGAACCGGCAATATCGTGTATCGTTCGTTTACCGTGTATAGTGCTTCCGTCTATTGCGTATCGTGCGTCCGTTTATCGTGTATCGTGCGTCCGTATATCGCGTATCGTGCGTTTCGTTTGTAACCTTAATGCACTTTAAAAACTTAAACATTAACTTTTAACTAGGCTGCTGAAATGTGAAGTTAGCAGCCTAGCAGCCGAGCAGCCAAACATACCGATTGGTGTGAGAACGTCGGAAACGGCCTTAAATGCATTTTAATCACTTTTTAGCACAAAACAAGCTTATTCGAGATGAAATCAACCTGAATTTGTTTTCCTTTTTCTATGCTTGGGAAATGTGCAAAAAAATCCGAAACGGCCTGAAATGCATCGTGATCTTTTTTGACGGCAATACGAGCTACAATGATCTGAAATGCACTTTAAAAACTTACAAAAATTACTTTTAACTAGGCTGCTGAAATGTGAAGTTAGCAGCCTGATAGCCTAGCAGCCTAGCAGCCTAAACTTACCGATTGGTGTGAGAACGTCGGAAACGGCCTTAAATGCATTTGATTCACTTTTTAGCACAAAACAAGCTTATTCGAGATGAAATCAACCTGAATTTGTTTTCATTTTTCTATGCTGGGGAAATGTGCAAAAAATTCTGCAACGGCCTGAAATGCATCATGATCACTTTCGGACGGTAAAACGAGCTACAGTGATAATTTATTTATGAAATGCACTTTAAAAACTTAAAAAGTCACTTTTTACTAGGCTGCTGAAATGTTGATTTTTTAATAATTTGGTTACAATTTAGGGACTCTTATGAGTTTTCTGAGCATAACGGTATTCAGAGTCCGTACTGATACAGTGTATCGCCATTCACTCGAATCGCAATACCGATAATACCGCCCACCACTATATGGCCCAACATCTTCTTACCGACCAAAAAATAAGTATATCTGTCCGATAACCATAATTAATGACAATAATTAGAATTACAGGCCAACAACGTTGGTGAAAACCATAGTTTTCGGTAGATAACCATAGTTATCGTCCATAACATATGTTCTTCATTCGAGAACCACGGATATCGTCGAAAACAATAGCTTTGGGTGGTAGCCGTGGTTCTCGAGCGAGAACTACTTTTTAAGCCATATGTCTAATTCAGCGATCCGAGAACAATCAATAACTTTAGATAGTGGTCGGATAACAATATATTTTGAGGACAATTAGGGCTAATGGCCAAAGAACACAGGATGGTAAAAGCCCTTGTTCTCGGCCGATAACTATGGATATCGGATTGTTTTCAAACCGCTTGCCATTTTATTATAAAGCTGAACAGACAGTTTCAGAATTTCTTCACATTCCAACAGCTTAGAAAAAAGTTAATTTCATCTCGAATAGCCTTGTTGTGTGCTAAAAAGTGATTATAATGCATTTGAGGCCATTTCCGACGTTCTTACATCAATCTTTAAGTTAAGGGTGCTAGGCTGCTGGGCTGCTAGGCTGCTAACTTCAGGCTGCTAGGCGCTAACTTCATATTTCAGCAGCCTAGTTAAAAGTGAATTTTTAAGTTTATAAAGTTCATTTCATATAATTGTAGCTCGTATTGCCGTCAGAAAGTGATTATGATGCATTTCAGGCCGTTGCAGAATTTTTTCACATTTCACCAGCTTAGAAAAGGGAAAAACAAATTCACGTTGATCTCGAATAAACTTGTTTTGTACTAAAACTTGATTATAATGCAATTCAGGCCGTTTCCGACGTTCTTACGTAAATCGGTAAGTTTAGGCTGCTAGGCTGCTAACTTTACATTTCAGCAGCCTAGTGAAAGTGACTTTTTAAGTTTTTAAAGTTCATTTTTTATCAGTGTAGCTCGTTTTACCGACCGACTGCTAGGCTGCTAACTTCACAATTCAGCAGCTAGTTAAAAGTGACTTTTTAAGTTTATAAAGTGCGTTTCATATGATTGTAGCTCGTATTACCGTCCGAAAGTGATCATGATGCATTTCAGGCCGTTGCAGAATTATTTGCCCATTTCCCCCGCAGAGAAAAAAGAAAAACAAATTCAGATTGATTTTAGCTCGAATAAGCTTGTTTTGTGCTAAAAAGTGATTAAAATGCATTTCCGACGTTCTCACATCAATCGGTAAGTTTAGGCTGCTAAGCTGCAAGGCTGCTAACTTCCCATTTCAGCAGCCTGGTTAAATGTGAGTTTTTAAGTTTTTTTTTAAAGTGCATTTCATATCATTGTAGCTCGTATTGCCGTCAGAAAGTGATCATGATGCATTTCAGGCATGATGCATTTCAGGCCGTTTCAGAAATTTTTCACATTTCACCAGCTTAGAACAAATATAACAAATTAAGGTTTATTTCATCTGGAATGAGTTTGTTGTGTGCTAAAAAGTGATTATAATGCATTTCAGACCGTTTCCGAAATTCTTACATCTATCGGTAAGTTAAGGCTGCAAGGCTACTAACTTCAGGTTGCCAGGCTGCTGGGCTGCTAGTCTGCCAACTTCAGGCTGCTAGGGTGCCAACTTCAGGCTGCTAGGCTGCTAAGCTGCTGGGCTACTACACACACATTTCAGTTAATTCTTATGGTTTTAAATAGATTTGATTTTTCAACAAGTTTAAGATAATTTTGTGTTCAGAAAGGGATTGTGATGCAGTTGAAGCGATTGGAGAATTTCTTTACATTTCACCAGATTAGAAATTTGATAAAACAAATCAGGTTGATTTCGTATGAGATAAGCTTTAAGTGTCCTAACAAAGTGAAAATAATGCATTTCAAGCCGTTTTCAAAATTCTTACATCTATCGGTAAGTTAAGGCTGCTAGGCTGCTTACTTCAGACTGCCAGGCTACCAACTTCAGGCTGCTAGGCTGCTGGTCTGCTTCACACACATTTCAGTAAATTCTTATGGTTTTAAATAGATGTATTTTTTCAACAAGTTTAAGATCATTTTGAGTTCAGAAAGGGATTGTGATGCAGTTGAAGCGATTGGAGTATTTCTTTACATTTCACCAGATTAGAAATTTGATTAGAAAAAAAATCAGGTTGATTTCGCATGATAAGCTTAAAGTGTCCTTAAAAAGTGAAAATAATGCATTTCAAGACGTTTCCGAAATTCTTACATCTTTCGGTAAGTTAAGGCTTCTATGCTGCTTGGCTGCTAGGCTGTTAACTTCAGGCTGCTAGGCTGCTGGGCGGCTAGGCTGCTAACTTCAGGCTGCTAGGCTGCTAGGCTGCTGGTCTGCTACACACATTTCAGTAAATTCTTTTGGTTTTAAATAGATGTACGAGGGATTGTGGTGCAGTTGAAGCGATTGGAGAATTTCTTTTCATTTCATCAGATTAGAAATTTGAGAACAAAGTCAGGTTGATTTCGTTAGATAAGCTAGAAGAGTCCTTGAAAAGTGAAAATAATGCATTTCAAGCCGTTTCCGAAATTCTTAGATCTATCGGTTGTTCAGTTAAGGCTGCTAGGCTGCTAACTGCAGGCTGCTAGGCTGCTAACTTCAGGCTGCTAGGCTTCTGGGCTGCTAGGCTACTAGGCTTCCAACTTCAGGCTGCTAGGCTTCTAGGCTGCTAACATCCGGCTGCTAGGCTGCCAACTTCAGGCTGCTAGGCTGCCAACTTCACGAAACTTTGTACTCGAAACATTTTTACATCCATATTAATACACGTTATTATATATTTCGAAAGAACGGCCTGAAATGAATCATAATCACTTTCTGACGGCAATACGAGCTACAATTATATGAAATGAACTTTTACAACTTAAAAATTCACGTTTAACTAGGCTGCTGAAATGCGAATGTACACGTTATCATATATTTCGAAAGAAGTGTCAGGATTTCATCTCATCACTCATTCTTACTGAATAATAATTTTGGTAAAAATTGTTAATTGTTATGAAAAAATAAATACTTAAAACGAAATATATATTTCTTGTTTAAAGAAGTTGCGTATCTAATATCTTTAAGTATATATTTCTATGGGCAATAATTATGCACCATTTGTTGCTACAATCTTTCGTTCGACATCAAAATAACATTATCACAGAATTTATCAAACACTTCGCAGTATCTTAACAAACTGTTAATAGGTCATTAAACAACTGTTTTTTATGTAAATGTGTCTGTGATATATGAATGTGGCTATTCATGGTAGACATATTTTTCCTTTTAACTCCGATAAACTTCACAGATCTTTTTTTTTGTCTCAATCTTTCTTTAAAAGATAAACTGGCAGATGAATCTTAACTTTTTTAAATTGCGTATTACAATTACTTATAATGTTGTTCTTAATAGAAACAAAATTTAATCGAATAATGTCATAAACATCAGAAAAAGTCGAATTACTTTAATAGAACACGAGGAGAATATTTCACTCTGACTGTACGAAAATTGTATGGGGGACAACTCTGTTACCCAATGGCATCGTTGTTGTGACAGTTATATGTCGCATATAGTAAATGTGACAATAGCATCAACCTGTGACCGTAACTTTCCTGCTACATGATTATTTAAATTTTCACATAGTATTGGCATATATATTAAATACTTATGATGCTACCTTCGGACCTGTTTAACGTGTATTTTTGTGAAAGCATGTAAGTTATAGGTTTTCACGGTAAACAAAAGACCGATTCGCATGTTCATGAGGTTAACAGACTTGCAGCCTGGCAGCGTGAAGTTAGCAGCCTTGCAGCCTGGCAGCCTAGCAGCCTATATGAGTGAAGTAAGCAGCCTGGCAGCGTGAAATTACCAGCCTTGCAGCGTGAAGTAAGCAGCCTAGCAGACTGGCAGCGAAGCAGTCAGAGGTTAAAGACTTGACATACATTGTATGTGATGAGATGTTTGATATAACGTTATTTTAAACTATGTAGCATATTATCGATATTTCATGTTCTTTTCATATAAAATTTCGATAATTGAACTTTAAAATTCCGAAAGACAGATGTCTATCAAAACAATAAAAAATTGATTTGTACATTTCAAATAGCTGTGTCATTAGAAATAATTTTGTTGGAAAGACCCTTCGCTTCCAGCAAGAGGCTCCTGTGGCCCCATTCCTACGTTCAAGTCTAGCGGCATAGATCCCAAGTTTGAAACCGAACCAGTCACGGAAAATTATGCTTTTATGTACAATTAACTAACATGAATTAGAGCAAATATTAAACATAAGTATGTGGAAAATCACTTAAAACGACCATGTAAGAATTAGAAGAAAACATGTATATCTGCACTTATTTAATAAACATTTTACTCACGACCCAAACGTTGCAATTGCAACAAAGATATAATGTTATAAAGTCTCGAGTTTTTCTTCCTAAATTGCGAACACAGTTTTCTCCAGAAAGGGAGCATTAATGATATTCTTAAACCACAGACTAGATTCAGGTAGGTACCAGATGATTAAATTCTTGAAATAAAGCAACGAATCTTTTTAGTGTTTTCCTCCTTATTACAGATCTTGTCGTGCCATATATTCACGTTGTTGTCGATGTTATCACATTTTTTTGTATCTGCGTAAATATCGCCTCTACAGCGTCGGATTTCAAACATTTACGAAAACTTAGTGGTATTTATGCTCCGTTTATGGAATAACTACAAAACACTCCCGATAAGAAACGTGAACCTTTACCCCGACAATAGATCATTGCAAAAAGCCCGTTCGTTAGCATCTTTCAACACGTTTTAACATTTGTTCTCTCTCGGGTACCGAAAGAAAGTTATATCCTTTTTTTTGTTTTACGATCGACCACAACACAAACATCAATTTTATTATAATTTATCATCAAATCACTATCGAAAATCGCATAATGATACCATTAGCCTCATTGATTATAAGCGCGAACGATCCAACGACGTCATCGTTTTTAGCTACGGTCATTCTAATATTCTACCGATTTTAAAAAAGATTAATTTGCAGCGTTCAGCGTTAATTTATGGCATCTTTTGTGCGTAGACTCGATAGATCTATATGAGTTATAGGTTAATATTACTTATATTAGAAAGTGTTTTTGGAATTTACGCATATGTCAGTGGGCCATTAAACATGGCTTATTAATCTCTAAAATTTATGATAAAGGATGCGATTAATTTTAATTGTTTCCATTTTTGGAGGAAGATATTCCGCGTGTAACTAAAACATTTGTCAATGAATCATAAGAAAAAGTATGTATCGATGTACTACATGTATTAACATGACTGGTTAGAAATCTGATCTTACATAATTCAACAACTTAAACAAATTAGTTAAAAACGAATTAAATTTAGTTTTAAAATCTGAATTATATGATTTGTATTGATTACCTGACTGGGACAAGCTTTTTTGTCGATGATAAATGTTAATCGAAGAGCTAGAAGTTTTGTTAACATGTGAACCATATAGAAAAAAAAGTGAAATATGCATATCAGGAATGGCCAGATCCAGCAGACACAGCCACCATGTATGCAATTTCTTCAGATCTATAAATAATTACTTAACATTTGTACAGTTTGCAATACTTTGTGTTCACATTTGTTTTGACTCTTGATATAAAAATATGTAATGGCGAATGGATATACCTTCTAAATTCAACGTCAGAAACTTTATTTCATCTGTTGATGACACTGTCTTCGTCTTGTT